>OX451736.1:1791947803-1793242208 GCA_948472305.1 Vicia faba
TGTTTTGATGAAAAATGAATCTTGACTCTTGATTTTGACCAAAAAGTCAAAGTTTGACTTTTCAGTATACAGTCAAAATTGATCAATTGACTGGGAAATTCAACTGTCAATCTTGTGCATTTGGGATCTTTTGAATTTTTTGAGCATGTCAAGACATTTACAAGGGGTCCTTGAGTCCATATGTGAGCTTGGTTTGCCATTGGCTAGGTAAAACAGTCAAAAATTGCCTTTGTACAGTCAAAACCCTAAAAATGACCATTTTGCCCTTTTGGTGATCTGATCAAATTTCTTGTGGAATTGTGATCCAAACTTGATCAAATGGTCCATGTGAGTTTATAATGTTGATGTGGGTCAATTTTCATGAGGTTTGACTGTCAATTGGCCATAGTTGACTTTTTCCCCAATACAGCTAATTTCTAGGTCAACTGTCCAATTGACTGGGCAAAACTTGGAATCAAGACTTGAAACTTGATATGGATAAACTTGGGAGTCCAATATGAAGCAAGAAAGTCATCTTAGGTAATTTAGGTCAAAACATCTCTGTGCAACCACAAACCCTAATTTGGGTCAACAGTGCAAGGAGAAGTCTTGAGCAGAGCTAACCCTAACTTGATCTTGATCTCCAAGGGCTTTGTGATAAGAAATCAATGAGAAACGGGAGGGCAAATTTTGGGGTACAACAACACCGAAGATTGTTGATGACTCTGCTGGAGATTAAGTTGCCGACGAAATGAGTCTTCAAGTACGATGCTGAATCCTGAATCGTACCATTGGGGAAGAGATAATCCAGATAGACTTCCAAACATCCTGAACTGAAGAAGATGGTAGAACTGAATATGCCGAAGAATGGATATTGAACACCATGTGAATTTCTCCGAATACATGTCCCATGTTTACGCACACTGGGGAATTATCTCTTGAATCATTTGGGGATAAAAGATGGGCATGGACACCTATGAATGTCCCGGTTGAGCTCTGTGAATGCCCCGGTTTAGCTCTATGAATGCCCCAGTTTAGCTCTACGAATGCCCCGGTTTAGCTCCATTGGGGATGTTCTTGATTAACTCCACTGAGGATGCACTTGCGTGTGCTGAGTCAAAAGACGGCTCTAAACTTTCTGAATTCACTTGGGGAATCAGACCTGAAGTTGTCTGTAGTAGATGGAGGCAGTTTCATGTGCTGGCTGAGTCAGGGTGACTGTCATGATGCTTTTAGCTGATTGTAGTGGTCTCGTGCAACATAATTGGCTTGAGCAACTTTGCAAGTACGAATGAGGAATGCCCATGTCTGGAGGATCTCTGAGAAGATCTAGGTTGAATAGAAGACCAGAAGATTCGTTCCACAATACGATATGAGGTGGCCTGCCCCAATGTCTTGAGCCACGAAACAAATTGTTCTTGATTACAGCTTTCTTGGAGAGATTTGTCGAATCTCGACATAACTGCCCCAGGTTGAATGAATTTGGATAGATCTCCCGACGTGATAGCCTCTGATTGATCGAGCTTGAAGAGATTTATCGACGTGATAGCCTCTGATTGACAGCTTGAAGAGATTTATCGACGTGATAGCTTCTGATTGACAGCTTGAAGAGATTAATCGGCGTGATAACCTCTGATTGATAACTTTGAGGGAATGCCTCAGATTTGGCTGAGCTTGGAGAGATCGATTCTTGACTTGATTGCCCCATATTGGCTGGCTCTGCTAACTTCATCCCTGAAGGATACTCAGATCGTGAAGCACCAAGATATTTTCTCTAGACATAATCTCTGGTTTAACATGCCTTTGGATTAGTCACTTCTCTTATGGTAGATGATTCTTGCTTCAACAGGGTATTCAAGCCTCTCTTCTCTGACAAGATTGAGCTCTTCACCAATTGTTCATTGTGTAAACTTACTTGATATTGATCATTGTTTTGTATGCAGAAGAATGTTTATTATGAGAATGATAATTCTAATGCAACACATATGTAAGTCTTGAAGTTTGAAAAAAACTTTGAATGAAATGACGTCACAACTCTGTTGTGAACGAGTCACTAGCTAGAGAGAAACATTTGCAAATTCTTTTTTATGAAAGATAATGCAAGCATAGGATGCCAACATAGATATTCAAACATACCTCTTAGGAGTCAGTTAAACGCTATCTCGTTGTAGCACGCTTTCAAATTGACCCATGCTTCAGTTAGGACTTTTATGGGTTGTAACGTGGCCTGGCTCACGGTTTTAGAAAAAAGGATTTAAGGCTCAAAATTATTTGGTGCCCACCCATTCTCCATGATGTTCTTCATTCCTACGTTCATTTGACCTGGTACAAGCATTCATCTCTCTTGAAGAGTTTGCAATGTTTGAGGAATCACTGTGGTTTCTTGGATACGACAATCACTAACTTCTGATTTTGGTGTCTGATTAGACGACTTTGTTCTTTGATGAGGATTTTCATTGGTAATCCTTTTCTTTCCTTCTAGGATTTTAAATTTCCTTCTTGCTTTCCCTGATTTTTTTCCTGGACAAATTCTTTTGAATTTCGATTTGGAAGTCCAGCGGGATGCCCCAATTTTTGCCTAAGCGACTTATTTTCAAGTTTCGACTTAGCGGGGATTTCTGTTTCTTTCTTATTCGTATTTTCATTTTCATTCTGAATAAGTCGTTGATCTTCGTGTTGTTTTTGATTTGTCAAAAGTGATCGTGACTGCCTGAGTCTCTGGTAGATGATGGATAGCCATTATTGTATTGTCATTTGTTGACCTTTTGACGTGTGAGGGATACTCATTGGGGTATCGTTAGTTGATGCACGTTGCTGATAGACGAAGGTTAACCTTTGTGGTTTTGACTTTCCTCGACTTTTGATGGATAACCATTGTTGTATCCTTGGATGCACACTCTTGATGAGTTCTGAATGCTTGATCAGATTAGCTGAACACTACCTGTCCCAAGGTTAAAATGAGGGTTTTTTCTAAACAGAAAAGAAACTCCTACTTCGAAGGCTCAGAGGGGTTGACGAGGGTCTATCTCCCTTATATCTCCGGTGTTTAGGGATTGAAACAAGGCATGTACATCGTCAGCAGGGTCTTACTCAAAAGCGTACCAACCAAAGATTTTTGCATTTTCAAATTGTCATCATCCTCCTTCCAATCTTTACCTAAGCATGAGACTTGGAAAATTTGGCATCAATATGCAAGTAAAACATTTAAAGAGTGATAACGAATGGATGAGTAAAAACGAAAGGAACACTTCAAGACAAGCATACTTATTGCATTGAGATTTTCGTTCAAAAATAGACAAGTTTCTATATACAAGCAATGTTTAAACAAACAAGTAAGAATGCAAATGAAAATGCGGTAAAGAAGCCAACGATTGCCACTATTGAGGAGACTTGACTCCGTATGGACTTGCTGATTCTGGCTACTTTCTGTAGTCTTGATGCTCGAGTGTGCGAGAGAATTCCCCTTTCAGATCTGATGTGAGCATGACAGTCTCTGAATTGATCCAGTCTTGGACTTGATCTCTGGATGACATACCTTCTTCAATCGATTGGCGAAGTGCCCCAGTATAAGATGCATAGAAGATCCTTTCAGGAGAACGAATGAATGCTTACCCAATGAATCGGTATAAACTGCATCACCAAGCATATCATGTCTTAAAGAAATAATAGACCATCATCATCAGAGTTTCCATGACCTGGCTTATCTGACTCTTTAATCCATTATCTTCCTGCTTGAAGAAGTTTCTGACTACGAGCCAAAGCTTGCATGTACCACTCGGAGTTATTCCATAATTGATCTCTGAGCATGTGCGGTGAGAAATCAAGTTGAACCTTTGAATAGAACCCCAGGTCTGAATAAGAATCCCCAATCTTCGAGTACTTGCTATGAATGCATGAAATGCATAGGGTGCATGAATGAGTGCCATGTCATGTTCTGTCATTTCCAAGGAATTTGCGTGCTTTAATTTTGATTTTACGCAAGTAAGGAATGGAAGAGTTTAGCACAAGGCTTGCAAATGTGATTCCTTGGAAATAACAGAACATGTATGTTAAGCATGTGGTTAGCCATGTTATGTATGCAAAGGCATGAGATCAACGAGGATCAGGGTTCCATCATTTCTGAACATGATCGTTGTACTGTTCTGAACCATGTGAGTATCATCAGATCAAAGGTCCGACATAGCTTCTGCACATATAAGAAACAAGTACCATGTGGATCTCCCATTGTACAGGGTCAAGGCTTCTGGAACATCGGATACTGTTGAGAATTTCTGAACATGCTGGGAATACCAAGATTGAAGGCTTGAATGAACCTCCAAGTAAACAAGTCAGGAACTCAGAAAATAAATCTGAGAACCCCACGGTCACCCATAGGATATAGCATCTGCATAAAGTCATAACAGAAATCCAGATCATAGCCATTAGAACCAATAGTTACCGTCTGAGCATAGTCACCATCCGAGCATGAGTAACCATATGAACATAGTCACCATCTGTACCTGTAATAAGAATTCCCTCCCAGCTCACGGGTGAAAACTAGGCCAGGGTAAGGCAATGGTAACTCAGAATCGAGGGTACTCCTGAAAAACTATCGTCGTATCACCTACGTGAAAACGATAGCCCCTCATTTGTACCTCATCTGAGCGTGGACGACATGGCGGCGATAGTGAGACCTAAGTCAACTAGCCGTTCATGTTCCACTCTATTCCTAGGGTTCCTATGGTATACAACTCTGGCCTGGGTATTTGGCCTTTTACCTCATAGTAACACCCACCCAATAAGAAGCAGATCCAGTACAACAGTAGTATATGGAAGACAGTAAAATGCAATGCATACATATGCTCAAGTATATACAAAATGAGTGAATAAACTGAAAGCATAAAGATAAACACCCAAAGAAAAGAAAGCAAGAGCTAGGAGCGACTCCGGATGGACCAGCATTTGGTCGACCCATTCCCCAATGAAGTCGTCAGCTGAAACAACCGGCTGAAAATCATCAAAACAATAAAGTCGCCATCGAACGTCTTTTATCCCACATGTAGGGAAAGGTAAACATCGAGAAAACCTGAGAAGGGAGAAGTCACAGTCTTGCGACCGAGAGATCGGGTAAGGGAGTCTGTTACGTGAGGGGAAGGTATTAGCACCCCACACGCCCGTAGTACTCTACGGTATCCACTCTTGTTGTCTATCTTATGGGTGTGTTTAATCTATGTTTACTGTCTACTATACTACTGGAGGGAAAATGCATGCAAAAGAAAGGAGAAAAGAATGTAGGGAAAATAAAATTATGCTCGCCTGGGCCCTACCCCAATGCCTACGTATCCTTTTTGAGGAATCAGAGCTACCGTAGTTCGGCTCACATGTTTTTGTTTGTTTATGTTTTTTATGGACAATGTTAATTCCGCCTTCTGCCGCAGCTCGACCTTTGGAGACTTATGCGTTGGCACAGAAGTAAACTAATCATGTCCCTTACCTGAAAAGGGTTTTAGAGAGAAGGTGCTCGAGCGCACAAAATGGTTTGAATTTGTTTTGTATTTTTGTTACCTTGAAAAAGGGTTTAAGTGAGATTAGCATGTTTTTAATTTGCTAAGAAGAGAAGTTTTTGTTTTAGATGCACATGCAAAAGGGGAAGAAAAGAGTCTAAGGGAGACTAACCTATTTCTAAACCTAATGTTATCATACAATGGTAGTCCTACGTCAAGGATGAAAGGGGAAGTTTCTACCTAATGTCAGCATGCGTGGTTTACAACCTAAGGTCTAACTTGCGTCCGAACGGAGCAAACGCATCCTAAGGGAACATGGTATGTACAGGGATAAAGCAAGCAAGCCAGCAAAAAAGAAGCACACCTAAAGGGATCCTGCCTAGGTTAACATGTCGAAGAAAAGTCTAAAAAACTATCCTATAGGGAGCATGCACTAAGAGCGAAGTCGTGATCTCAATTTCTAAATTGAGTGACTCATCGATCAACAAGAAAAGAAAGCGATAAAATCCTATAGGGAGCATGCACTGAGAGCGAAGTCGTGATC
This sequence comes from Vicia faba, assembly GCA_948472305.1. Taxonomy (NCBI): domain Eukaryota; kingdom Viridiplantae; phylum Streptophyta; class Magnoliopsida; order Fabales; family Fabaceae; genus Vicia; species Vicia faba. Next base: position 1,791,953,810 of record OX451736.1, read on the forward strand.
TCAATTGCTAAATTGAGTGACTCATCGATCAGCAAGAAAAGAAAGCGGTAAAATCCTATAGGGAGCATGCACTGAGAGCGAAGTCGTGATCTCAATTGCTAAATTGAGTGACTCATAGATCGACAAGAAAGTAAACAAACACAAGCACAACACATATAGCAAATGAAGTGCAGAATGCCTGCTACAGGTCTTTAAACAGCGACTTCGAGCGTACGCTCTTTATTTCTTACTTCACATGATATCTAGAAAGTGGTAAATGTAATATTACAACAAATGGCCTGAAACCATACTAAATGGATAATAAAAATCCGCAAAAACCAAGTCAAAGCATGGCGAAAGCTCGGAGGGCGCCACAAACTAGCATCAACAACAAATAGCGTCAGAAGCGTGAACAACATATGCAAGCAAAGCGTATCCGTCACCAAAGAGAATGGTATCCCAATTGCTTCTCAAAGTATGCACATCTCACAGAATTTGTTAGTAGATAACCACAAAATCAAATGTGATAATGGTAATTAACAATATGCACAAAAATGAAGTATGAATATGTACAACACAAAGCAAACAAGTCAAAGGGAGCATAAAATAGCATTCCGGACAGCAACCTCGTACTCATGAAAATAGGTGCAAAAACCGGTTTAGAAACATCCAAACTTGCTATCGATATCGAAGAAATGCTCAAATAAGTATAAAAATGCATATTCACAAATTAAAACTCAATGCACATGCGAAATACAAGTTCCGGACAGCATTACGCATATTTTGAAATTCATCATGAATCGATTTGGAAATCAAAGTTTTAGTACATTAATTTTGAATATTCAGCATGAGAGGGTTATCCGGAACTTGCACATGAACATGTAACCTCAAGATTGATCTAAAAATCAAGAATTAAAGTCTTAAAACCACATGAATTTAATGTATCGGAATTTAATCAATAAATTGCAAATTAACTCCAATTCATGAGTTTATGTATTTATGCCAAAAGTGTGATGAATAGGAATCAACTCACAATTTGCCAAACACAAAAGTTGTGAATCAAAATGTATTCTGATACGCTAAATTCACAAAGTTCTCAAACAATTAGTTAAAACCAAATGATATTACTTGACATCAAAGTATGAGTAACACACAAAAAGTATCACAATTCACAATGAAACAAAAGATAATGTGCAAAAAACTTGAATTAAAAAGTTAGAAAATTAATCGAAAAGCATCCGAAATCAACCGTAAAAATTAAGGCGACATAGAAACATGCCAACGGTTCCAAAAATTAACTCAGTTCGGCCAAATTCCATTTCGAAATGTGATTTTCGTAACTGCTACAGTAGCAGAAAAACAGAACGAAATTTGTCCGAATCAAAAAAATAGTCGCGTGAGAGATTCCGGATGGCTCAAAAAAATCGGTTTTCATTAAAAAAAGTCGAAAAAACTCAATACGAATCAAAAGTTAGAGCAAAAACACCAATTATGTCAAACTTTGCCATTTACCAAGTATTGAGATATTTTCTATCAAACTCAATCAAACTTACTTCAAAAATGTTTAGCAATGACAGTTGAGTCTATTAGAAATTATCTCAATTTATTGAAATGAAAAGCAACAAGTAATCAATCAAAAATTGGTAAAAGATTAGATTATATCAAGAATTAGTAACTTGAGATCATATGCAAAAAATGCATTTTAAATGCACAAAAATATCAATGATCATCAACCAAAAATAATTGAAAACATGTAGTAAATATTGAAAATCAAAGATTAGGCCTAAACTAAACTAAACTAATTGTTAGTTTATGTTACAACACCTAAATCAAAGTTAGTGTTAGAATCTACCTAACCTAAACTATTAACAAATTTTACATCAAGAATTAGAAACTAGTGTTAATCTAATCAAAAGTTCAAAATCTCAAACTAATGTTAGTACTAACTAGTTTTCTATAGCTAGTTCAACTTAAACACTAGTGTAACTATACCTAGGACTAAAAATCAACACAACAACACTATGTCAACTTCAAGTTACAACCAAAATCAATTTATCAAGTTTAATTAATCACTTATTTCAATAAGCAATTTAATAAAATGGTATTAAATTCTCAATTCAAATCAATTCTCAACAATTAAGCCTCAATTACACAATTAAAACATCAATCAACACAAAATCAAGAAAAAGCACTTATTCCAAAAAATCACTTATTTCAAAAAGCGCTTAATTCAAGAAAACTCACTGATAGAAGTGAAGAGGAGGCTTAGGTATAGAGATTGCAACGAACGGATCGACAATCGGAGGATAATTGCTCTTGATCTTGACTTTTGGATCTTGATGAAGTTGTTGTGTTCTTGATGAAAAAAGTGTAGAACCTTGATTTGATCTTTGAGAGAATTGAGAGAAAAGTTTTGATTGTTTGTGGAGATTTTTTTCAATTATGAGAGAAATTGGAGTAAAAAGAATATATAGTATGGGCTTATGTGAGTGAATTTGGTTAATGGGTCTCAAATATTCATAAATATAAATGCAGAATTTTAATTCACTTGAGTGCGATACGTTCCAGGCAAATTCGTAGGAATCTCGGTGCGACTTTAGAAGTTGAAATGTGAAACTAAAATGTAGCCAACGTCGAGAACAACATCGTGTCTGAAGATGAGCTCGATCGGATAAACGGTGATTTAGTTATGATTTTTTGAAGTTTCGTCTCCGATGAAAATATTTCTCGGTTCAGGATTTTCAACCACGTTGCGCGTGCTTCAGACCAAAAACGAAGGCCTTCGGGATACCGCTCGAATTGGAAAACTGAAAGAAATATTTAACCAACTCAATTTGTGAACCAATGCCACTCGAACCGGCTCGATACAATAAGAATCGACCGAGTTATGATTTTCTGAAGATGAAGCCGGTGAATATTTGTCACTATTTTCTCGTGCGAATATATTTGATAAATTCATATATTCGAAGACTCTCTGGGTAGAACTGGCTTCCGGCTGTGAGATACGAAATGTAGATGACATCAAGACGGAATTTTAGCCACTGGAACGGGTTCAAAACGATAAACGGTCTTCGAGTTATGAATTTTTTAGTATGCGAAAACTGCACTTTTAGCACCTTTTTCTTTGTATTTTTCACCATATAACTTCCAAAAGAACCGCGTATCTGGAGACTTTCCTTTGAGAATTAGCTTTTGGTCCAAACACAAAAATTGAATAGAACATCGAGACGGTTTCAAATCCTCATGAATCAACCCAAAACACCATTCCAAGCTGGAGATGCGAATTTTCAAACTCTGATCAGTAAAAATACTGTTTCCAATTCGCACTGTTTTAAATTCACCGAAAACAACCAAATCTTCCACAACTCAAACATGCGTTGAAAAATTACGATAGCTTTGTTGTGTTGATCAAATACCTTGATCCCATGAATACGGAAACAATGAGATGCATGCATGTGTTAGATGACCTAATGAAGGTTATGTACATGAGGAAAGTGCGAGAATGCGTAAACCAGACAAAAGTAAAAGGGTAGGACAAATTTGGGGTATTACAGGTACGAACTCGCGCCCAAAACCTCATGATGCCTTATGAATCCATCCTAACTATCATCATGGAGCCTGTTACCGAAGGAGATGTCCCATATACTGTCCTTTATCCTGATATGCCTACTTCTCTTGAAGATTTGCAAAGAGCTTGGATTCAGCTAAAGGGGGAGCGAGACACCTTTGAATCCCAGTTTATGCAAGCGAGAAAAAGACATTGGAGCTCACGAGACAACTTCATGAGGAGGGGAGCTTGAATGCCTATGTCACTCCAAAAAGGAAGCATCATTAGGAGACTTGAGCCTTTTTTTTTGTATTTTAGTTCATTTTGTTTCTTTTGTTTCAATGTAAGCCCAAGAGGCATGTTGTAATCAATTTGAATTTATTAATACAATTAATATTTGTTCCTTTTTTCTAAATAAATTTAAATCTTCTAAGTCCTTGAAATCATTCGCATACGCATTTTCATGCATCATAACATAAACAAGTTTTCCACAACAAGTTTCCTTATCTTTCTACTATTTATTTCAGTAAGATGGATATCGAACAAACATTGAAGGACTTGCAAGCGCAAAATTCCCAGTTCCAAGAGACCTTGCTGACCCTGGATAAGGGGCAACAAGAGCTGATGACTATGCTAGTAGCCAAGAAGAAAACCAAAAAGAAGGCCTTCATCAACATGGGTAAGAGGTTCAAAGGTCCGGTTCGTCAGGTACAGATAGTCGAAGAGTCGTCTGAGGAGGACGGAAATCAAGACAAAGAGGCAAGGAGCACTTGTGCTGGAGGTGCCAATAATCAAGATTCCGAAGACGAAGATTATTTTGATGAGCAATATTCTCCGGCTGAGGATAAATACAAGCAGTTGGAGGATAGACTAAAGACTGTTGAAATTCAAGCCGTGCCTGGTTTGGACTTTAGTGAGTTGGGCTTAATACCTGAGTTCGTCATCCCCTATAAGTTCAAAATACCGGTATTCGCCAAGTATGACGGGGTTTCCTGCCCGAAACTTTATCTAAGGTCTTACGTGCGCAAGATGCAGTCGGACACTATCCACAAAAATCTCATCAAAAACACAAATTTGAGGCTGCCGTTCAAAAATAATATTTTGAAGACACTATAAATATGAATATTTCAATTGATGAATTTGTCTTAAAAATTTATTTAGTTCTTGAATTTCCTTTAAAAATGTTCAAAGAAAGACTCTTTTAAATATTTAGAAACTGTAAGCTGTACGAAATGATATTTATTAATGATTTAAATAATACTGAGTTTTTAATGCTTCATGTATTAAATATATATTGTATTTTCTATGCTCATTTTTAAATATTAAAATTATAAACTTAATAAATAATTACTTATTTTTTAAACTAGAATCGAGTATCTTAGTTGATTGAACCAATTATAGTAATTGATATATTTAGTTGACTATTACACAATAGTTCTTATAAAAAGAGTGATGTCACAATCGAATATTTGTCTAACATATATATAAATCTAACTATACTTAACAAACCTAATTCTCAGTGTTTATGCGACATATTTTGTAAGAAGTTACAAATTAATTTTATTTTCTTAAGTTATAAACTATCTCATTAAAATCTACAATTTTCATCATTACTTTCTATTATCATTTATGATGTTTTTTTTTTTGTTTTTCTTCTATTTTAACTTTACAACACTATCTCCTTTTCTAATTCACTTATTTTCAGTTGAGGTGAAATATATTACTTATAAATAATTTATTTAATTTGTTAATTATTTTTATATAATTTTTATTGATTAACTATTAATATTTACAAAGGAAAAATGTATAAATCATCGATTTATAGTTGAAAAGTGCTATCAATACTCTTTTTCAAAGATTCTTTCAAACACTTACTTTTTATTAATTAAAATATATATGAGTCTCTCACTTTAGAAATAAATCTCATATAAATTAATAGTATTTACATATATTTCAACTAATAAAAAATAAATATTTAAAAAAATATTCTTAATATTTCTCTTCGTAATTTTGTAAAAAAGATTTATAAAATCTCTCAAAAACACACTATAAAGCTCCCAATAATTTTTTTTAAAAACCACTGATGTTGTTTTTGGTGAAATTCAACCTAACTGTACCAAAAGTCACTCATTGAACATGAAAACAGCCTTTTTCATTTTTCAAACCTTACCAAATGCTATTGAATTCATATGCTCCCTAATCTACAAATATTTTAGTAAAACTTAGGATAGTTTCTTCTATTTGGCAACATTTGACTTTGCGGGGTTGGAAATGTGGTGTACTTAATAGTTATGGTCTACCAATGGAATAGAGGTAAACTTAGGCATGAAAATAACTAGTAAAGAATCTCTGCATTTTACCAGTTATGTAAAGTCGATATAAATATTATATAATTATGATTAAAAAATTATATATAAATATATACGAATTAAAAAAAAAATCAATGATGATTATCATATCAATATTAATTTAATTTATTAAGTTGTAATAGTTGTCAGGATATACATAGAAATCAGTTGAAAAATATGAATATACGATATATCACAATTGGGTAACTGGTTACCATGTAACAACTTTGAATCTTTTTGTGAATGAAATGGACGGTAATCGGTTACCATGTAACAACTTTGAATCTTTTTGTGAATGAAATGGACGGTAATCGGTTACCATAACCGGGTGATCGGTTACTCTCGTTTCAGATGCAATTTTAACAGATTTTTGAGCATTTTCAATGGTTTGGATATTTAATCAAACACAAAGTCTCCATACATTCAACACATAATTTTACATAGTTTATGGTTTAGATTCAAATAACACATGATTGATATAAGAAACAATTAGGTTTCATGCAACATCAACCATTTGATTTAACAATTAAGCACTTTCATGAAACAATCACTTAAGTCGAATAGACACTTAATTCAATTATCCAATCCCAGATTTTCACATGATTGTCAAGTCAATTCACAATTCTAGCACTGGATCTAAGTTCTCAATTCAAAATTCAATCTAGATTCAATTCATGCTTGATAAAAAAAGTGCTTCTCCAATAATCACTTATTTCAAAAGTGCTTAATTCAAGAAATCTCACCGATAGAAGTGAACAGGATGCTAAGGTATAGATATCGCAACGAACAGATCAAAGATCGGCGAAGAATTGCTCTTGATCTTGACTTTGGATTCTTGATAAAATTGTTGTGTTCTTGATCAAAAAGTAGAGAAAACTTTGATTTGATCCCTGAGAATTGAGAGAATTGTTAGACTTGTATTTTTTATAATTGGTGAATTATGAGAGCCTCTTCCTTTGAAAATTCAGATTTCAAGATGTTGTATCCCAAAATTTGCCCTCTCTTTTCTCAAGACATTTCTCACAAACATCTTCAATAACTCAAGCTTGCACAAGTATTAACTAGGTCAAGCCATCTCCTAAATATTATGTCTCAAATTAGGGTTTGGATTTTCACAAGGATAATTGGACTTCTAATGCCTCAATTGACTTTTTATGGATCATTATGGACCTTCAAGAATGCTCATGTCAAGTTTCAAGCCTTATATCATATTTTTGCTCAGTCAATTGATCATATGACCAAGAATCAACTATATTGGTTAAAAAGTCAATTGTGGTCAACCTACAGTCAAACTTCAAGATTTTAGACCAATATAAACAATTTGAAGTCATATGTATCAATTGATCAAGTTTGGATCATAATTCCACAAGAAAATTGTTCAAATCATCAAAAGGGCAAAATGGTCAAAATTAAGGTTTAGACTGAGAATGACTGATCTTTGACTTTTGACCTAGTACATGACTTAATTGTTGATCCACATCAACATTATAAACTCATATATGTCAGTTGATCAAGTTTGGATCACAATTCTTCAAGAAATTTGATCAGATCATCAAAAGGGCAAAATGGTCAAAATCTGAGTTTTGACTGAAGAGGCTTAATTTTTTACTATTGACCAAATGCATGACTTGTTGGTTTGAGACATGATGGCTAGAACCCAAATGCATCATTTTGACCTAATGGCATGGTTCAAAACATTTCTCATGATTAATTGATTGATAATTGAAATTTAGTCAACTGATGAAAAAGTCAACTGTACACTGAAAAGTTAAACTTTGACTTTTTGATCAAAATCAAGTATCAAAAATCATATTTCATCAAGACATGTCAAATTATGAAGATTATTTATCAAGAAATCAAAAGTCAAGATTACTTTGAAAAAAGTCAAAGTTCTAAACACTTAGAAGTTTTTCTAAAGTGTTAAGAAAAAACATGATAATTTCATGACTTTGTGCCAAATTTCCACTATAATGCAAGATGATTCAAGAAAAACTTTCAACATGAAAGTTGTAGATCGCAATGAGGTATAAAACTTTGTAGGACAGGGAAAGTTCTAAAAATGCTTGGATTTCAAGTTATTGATTCAAGAAGTCATGATCATGAAACTAAAAACACTTACCGAAATTGCAAAGTGTTTAGGCAGATTTTTGGTACCAACTTCATGACAAATTTTCACCTAGTTCCAAATTGAATTTTAAAAAATGTCCAACATGAGAGTTTTATATCATGTTACAATATTTCTAAAAAGTCCAAGAACTCCTTGAGATCATTCTTGAGCAAGGAGAATCGAAGGTAAGAAGTTAAGGTTTCAAACTTGATTTACAAGGTAGATTTTGTGATGAACATGAGCCAAATCCATATCCATGTTGCACAATCTTCACTTTGAAGGCCTTAAACTTGTATAACACTCCTTAATTGAATGCTTACACAACTGATTAAGCTATAACCCAAGTGGTTCAAGCTTTATCCAAGTTGACTTGTCATTTAAGGAAGAAAGGTCACATTTCCATTTTGGAAAAGCAAGCTTTATGCAAATTGTCAATGCATTGAGCCTTGTGACCTTTATCTCTGATTGCAAGCAATATCAAAAGCATGAATGAAGTCTCTGCATCCAACAAACATCAGGCCATGCTTGTACTTGAACCTTGGAACCATAAAAATCCATTCAACTTGATTTTTTTTCATTTTTCAACTAAACTATAACATGTTATCTCAAGATTCTGGTTACTACAGGATGTCAAACTTCTTCCCTATAAATAGAGACATTATTTGCAACCTAACACACGAGATTACAATCACAAAAACACCCTCAAACTCCCTCAATCTAGAAATTGTACAAAACCTCCATCTTTGTGTCATTTCTGATTTTGAATACCCAACTCATAATTCCCCCGTGCGTTTCTTGGACAAACCATTCACAAAGCTTCTAATACACATATAAAGACTATCCCACCCTCTATTTTCAAACTGTAACATCATCTTCCTCATTCTCCATAACCAAAAACAGAGTCCTGCATCTTGACTTCTCCAGGCCATTTCAGCTACTCTCAGTTCAAGTCAACTATTGCATTAGCTTCCTAGAGGTTCAAGGAAGCTAACTTGATCATCACCATCACTTGAAACAAGCTCAAACTCATTTCATGATTTCCAATTTTTGATGTATTTTTCTGAACTTTCATCTCTTCATTTAGGCATTGTTAGGCTTGCATTTTCAAAGAAAAAAATATAGACATCATTACCCTGAAGCTAACCATGTTCATAATTTTAATTTATATTGCTTGAGCTTAGAGAATTTTAAGATTGAAATTTCTGGAAAAATTAAGGTTCAGATTAGGTCCAACAAAATTCTTGCTTATCTTTGATTTATAGTTTAATTGATTTACATTTCTGGAATCGTGAGGAAAAATGGAACAACTTTCATGTTTGCAATTTTAATTTTCGTTGAGAAATGAGTAAGATACAGGTGGTCTAGATGGGCGTGAGGTTGAAGATGAAGTACATGCATAGAATTGGATTTGCAATATGTATTTATGGTTTGATACAAGTTAACGGATGTATAGTTACCTCAGTAGTAGAGAGCGCGCGCGTAAGGCTGTAGTGTCAAGGGTCCTGGGTTCGAGCCCCAGGAGCACATTTTGCTTATTTTCTTAACATTTTTTGTTTCTTTTTTTGTTTGATAGCAGCGCTTGGGTTTCCTTTAATGGGCCTTCCTCCTTTTACTCAGTATCACACCCCTTGTTTCTTAACACCACACAGGTCCCACTTATTTTTATTATTTTTTTTTACTTTACAAAAAAACTTGGGCCTAACAACAAAAACTGTTTTTCTAATAAATACCCCAAAATCCTTTTTTCACCCCTTGACCAAACTTTTCTTATTTTTTTATATTTTATTTTCTTATTCTTCTTTTTATTATTATTTTAATTATTATTTTTATTAATAAAAAGACAAAAAAATATTTTATTTTATTTTATTATATATTTATATAATTTTTCAAGACCAAAAAACATAAAAATATTTTCTTATTGTAAATTTAATTTCTTTTCTTAAACTATTTAATATTAGACCTAGGTTTTAATTTCTTTTAATTGAATTAATTTAGAACTTAGGTTTCCTTCTAATTAATTTTCTCATACTAGTATAATTAAATTAAAACTATTTTCATGCAAAAAAAACCCTAAAATTGCGCCTTTGATTAATTTCATTTTAAACTTAGTTCAATTTTCCTATTTTAATTAATTATCCCCGTTTATCTAATTAGGTCAAAAAATCATTTTCTTAACAAAACCAAACAAAATCCATTCTTTTTTTAATTATTATTCATTACCTTATACCTTATTTCTTTTCATACTTTGTACATTATATTCATTCCATTCTTGTACATTTTTGTAAATATTCAATATGGTTGTAATAGATAATTAGGATTTAATTTCTTGCAATCCCCATTTGTAAATTTGTATACCCCATTCGCTAATGATGTAATAGCGTATGATATTTATTTTCCGCAATTTACCCCTTTCATATAAATGCAATTAGGGTTTGTATGGAAAGATAAAAATCAATACTTAGAAAATCCTAATTCAAGATTAAACCAAGCATGAAATACAAAACACTTGCACACTTTACACCTCTAGGGTTAACTCCACTTGTTGCCTTGAGAAAATAGTCATGATATGCATGTGAGACATCTTAGAAAAAACAATCAAAATACAAGATCATAGTCCCTCGATGACGCTATGAATGTTGCCTTACAAATGATCTTAGTCCCTTAAGAAAAATGCTAAGATATCTCACAACATTACTATCTATGACTATACGATGACTCACGCCTGTCCCTTTACATCCAAAGATAGGGTTTCTTACCAATCAATGGTAAGATAGAAATGTCAAAGGAAGAGAGAAATGAACAAAAGATTTTTTGAGTAGGTAGAACGTTCTTAGTTACTTGCTCACAATCCATCTTCAAAAACCAACATTTTTCAAACACACCAAACACTTTCAAAACATGAAATATTTTTTAAAAAAAGTCCAACACTTTGTATGCATTCTTATAGAGACGAGAATCATTACAAAGTTTTCCTAAACGAAGGCGCTTTTCAAAAATACTTTCAAAATCCACCATAAACAAATTTCAAACAAAGCAATTTCAAAAGTGATCTAGCAAGCAACTAAGAGCCCATAGATAACTATGGATGAAAAGGGTGCTAACACCTTCCCTTTTCATAACCTACCCCCCGAACTCAAGAAAATATCTCAAAGGTCTTTCCTGTTCTTTTCACCCTTTCCTTATTTGATAAAAGAAAAGTCGGTGGCGACTCTTGCTATCCGCAACAATTGCGATAAAATGCAAAACCTCATCCCACCGTATTACACACATCCATCTGACATATGTGACAATTGTTCATTTCTTCTAGACCAACAAGTAACTTGGTTGTTTTGATTCTAGAAACAGGTGTAAAACCTCATCGAAGTCGATTCCTTCTTTTTGTAGAAATCCTTTCGCAAAAAGTCTTGCCTTGTTTCAAGTTACATCCCCTTTGGGATTCAACTTCATCTTGTATACCCACTTTACATTGATTGCCTTCTTGCCTTGAGGCAATTCAATAAGTGACTAGGTGTTGTTGTCTTTGATGGAATTCACTTATTCATTCATTGCTTTCACCGACTTCGAGTCCTTCAATGCTTCAGTTGCATTGACTGGTTCGACATCTAGATAGAAAGCATAATGTACTAACCCACCTCCATCATAAACTATATCATCTGATATAATCACACAATCTTGCAACCTTGCATGCATGTGTCTTGTTCTCTGAGGCCTGCTTGTACTTGGTTGATATCTAATTTCCTCTTGTCGAACTTCTCTTTCGAATTGAGTTTATGTTCTTCAAGTAAGATTCTCACTGAATCTTTCTTGACATTTTCAGTCAATTCTCATTCTTTAAGCTCATATATGATCACGTCCATGTTGATCACAACCTGCTTGTTCAATGGGTCGAACAACTTGTAACCTCTTGTCTAGTAATATCTTACTAGGATCATCTGGCTTGACTTGTCATCAAGTTTTCTTCTCAATTAATCTGGCACATGTCTATGTGTAATAGATCCAAATACCTTCAAATGACTTAATCTAGGTTTAACACCAACTAACATTCTTCTAGAGTAATTCCTTCTAACTTCTTCGTCGGACATTTGTTTAAAATATATGTTGCTTCTAACACAGTTTCTCCCCATAACTCTTTGGGTAAATGTTTTTCTTTCAACATACTTCTCACCATATTCATAATGGTTCGATTCTTCCTTTTTGCAGTTTCATTCTGCCATGGAGTGTAAAATGGCACCACCTCATGCACAATCCCTTCTTTTTCACATAATTTGTCGAAGTCTTTTGACACATACTCTCCACTATCATTAGTTCTCAAAACTTTGAGCTTTTAACCACTTTGTCTTTCGACCATAAATTTAAACTTGGAAAATACCTCCATCACTTCACTTTTCTTCTTGATCAAGTAAATTCATAATTTTTGACTGAAATCGTCTATGAATATGACAAATTATTTGTTACCTCCCATTGAATCCACTTGGATTGGTCCATATACATCAGATTATATGAATTCAAGAATATCCTTCGACTTTCTTCCTGCATCTTTGTTGAAGTTATTCTTGTGCTGCTTCGCTTGTACACACTCCTCACACACCTCGTTTAGAATGCCGATTTCTGGCAATCCTGAAACCATATTTCTTCTTTTCAAATCTCTGATGTCTTTGAAGTTGAGATGGCCTAGTCAATAATGTCATAACCATTCATGCCTAATAGCTACAATCGAAAGGCACTTGTGCTCCATCACATTTAGTTCGATCTTGAAGGTTCTATTATAAGACATTGGAGCCTTCAAGATTAACCTTCCTCTTGTGTAGACGACTCTCATCATCTTGTCTTCGATTGAAACTTTATAAATATTTTTGACCAACTGCCCTATACTGAGCAAATTACTCTTCATGCCTGGTATGTATAACACATTGGGAATTATCGACCTCTTTCCATCTTTCCTCATATCATAACATCACCAATACCTCCAGCTTCTAGGGTATTGTCATTTGCGAATTTCACCATGTTCTTCATCGAGAGTTTTATGTTGACAAATCATTCTTTCCTTTTAGACATGTGTGATGAGCATCCTAAATCCAAGTACCATTGGTCCTTGAATCTATCTTCATCTCTTGTTGTGACCATTAACACCATCTCTTCTTCTTCATGCTTTGCAAACTTTGCATCACCTTTTTGATTCTTTCGCTTTTCTGGACAATCACTAGAATGGTGACCATACTTCTGACAATTGAAACACTGAATGTGACTCTTTTCAGGTTTTCAACCACCACCTCTTCCTCTACCTCCAGCACCACCTCTTTGGTTGCCTTGGTATGGGGTTCTTCTTTGATTTGACACAATTCCTTCCTGCTGGTCTCCCCTATCATCCGAATTATTATAGCTTCCTCTACCTTTGTTGTCAAACCACTTTTCTTTACCTTTCTTGTCTCTTGATAACTGCGCCTGCAAAGCCACATCACTCTTCGACTTGCCTGCAACTCTTTCAGTCATTCTTTATTCATGAGATTCAAGCGTCCCTTGAAGCTCTTCTTTCGACAAAGTTGGCATGTCTTTCGACTCTTCTATGGAAACTACCACATGGTCGAACTTCGGAGGCAAATATCTTAAGATCTTTGAAACAACAACTCTTGTTGTTAGCGTCTCTCCATAAACCTTGATTTGATTCACTAGTTTCGTAACCCTAGTGAATAATTAGATATGCTCTCATTATCTTCTATCTGAAACAATTCATACATTCTTTTGTGAGTTTGTAACCTCACCTCTTTCGCCTTCTCAGCGTCTCCAAATAATTTCTTCAGAACTTCACAAGCTTCTTTTGCAGATTATATATCACTAACATTTTCAAAATTGTCTGGACTCAGACATTGATGAATTATAAAGAAAGCTTTATAATTCTTCTTCTTCGATTCTTTGTATTCCGCCTCTTCTTCTTCTAAAGCGTCTTCTTCAAGCGGTTCCAATCCATGTTTAACAAGATCCTGAAGATCTTGACAATAAAACACAACCATCATCTCTTTGCACCGATTCTCATAGTTATCAACTTTAAAAATTAGAAGACTTACTGAAAAATACACGTTCAGATGATCCATTGCCATCATTCTTGCTTGCCTCGAATCGCTCAACCGGAGCTCTTGATACCATTGTTAGGGGAAATTCCGAGGAGGGAGCATTTTACACTTGGGACACACCTTTTACAAGAAACACACCACATATCCACCTAAAACCTTAAGGTGATAGGTGCGTGAATTCTCTCACTTATAAAGTGTTAAAACTTTCTTTTTCTAATCAATATGGGACTTCTTCCTCCCCTCAAGTGTGAGTCTATACACAATGAATATTCCCCCTCAAGTGAAAGTTTTCTCTTCCACGTACACTTGTACCACTGTTGACACTCTTCAGCGGAATACCTTCTACCCACCACCTGCGGGAAGTGTTTCGATACAAGTAAGTCGGTCTCTATCTCGAAACTAGACTCTGATATCAGATGTTGGAAATTCACCAAAATCTATGATGAATTTATATCAATCTTGATGGACAAGATTATTATCACCATACAATGGTAATGAAAAGAAAAGAAAATTAAAGAAGAAAAGAGATTTAGGGTTTCTGTAGAGTTTCTCTCTGCCCACAAATTGTGGAAAACTTCTTTATTCATTTGCAACTGCAAATTCTATGAATATTCAATGTGTTTACAAAATAGAGGTTTCTCCCGCTATTTATAATGAGCTAGCTTGTTCCATAAGCTAAAATGTCCACAATAGAAAAAATCCAAAATAGCAACTTAACTTAATTCAGTTAGACTTACTAAAATAGGTATAATCGAAATTCTGTCAAGACTACTCCTTCGACATTTCGACACACACTAGACTAAATTAATTCGACACACACTATGTATTTTAACACTTTCTTATTTATGTCGATCAAACTGCTTCGATACAAAGAATTACATTATCAACAAATTATAAAAGACAGATAAAACTTCGATGTGAACGGTGAACTAGCATGAGTTAGTTCCTCCCCGCCTCAAAATATATGATCCATCAACATCATTAGGTGTTGGAAAGTCAAGCTCCTGGTGCAGAATACTGTTCGACATTCTTACGTTGAAATCCCATATTCTAATCATAACAGGGATTCAAAGCATTATTTAAAATTTGTTTAGGAGTTTACAAGGGATGAGAGAGTTTTGAAAGAAGAAAAAAACAATGAAGCGAAAAGAATTGAAGATCATAACAAAAACGAATTTCGAAGATGTTTATTTTACTTCAGCGTACAAAATTCCTTTAAAATGGAAGGACTCAATAATAATATTAAAGAAGTTTTGATAAATTATTTAATGTATTTTATTATATTATAATTATTTAAATATTAAAAATATATTAATCACAAATCTTTATATATCATTTTATATAAAAAAATATTTTAGAAAAAAATAAAATCTTTTATTTATTTTTCTTTTTACTCTCTCCCTCTAAAATTCTATCCTCTTTCAAACTTTCAACCAAGACCTTAGAAAGAAAAGTGACGTCATTATCATCTTGTGGAGCTCAAGAGAAATGCTCCATATTATCCAGAACTAATTTGTATACAAAAGTATTTTTTTAATAAGAGAATTAATTAAATAATTACACCTTTACACATCGACAAGTATCTGTAATCTGCTTTAAGCATGCATCAAAATGAAATCAAACAACTCATAAATACAATAAATATCATTGACTTATTTATATTTATCTCTTTTTACTCATACACAATTAAATAGCCCTATGAGACTAGTGTACATGATAATTTAATTTCTCATTGCGTGTGTGCATAAAGTTGAACAATATTCCTAGTGAAAAGGCATGGATCACGATTAATTAATTAGTCACTATCACCCTTATCTTTCTTGTACTATACTCCTACTTTCATTTCATTCATGAGGTGGCCACATGATTTTGTGATCATAAATACTTTACGCCATTGCTTTTCAGAATGGATATCCATTTGGTCAAATATTTGCCGAAACAAAAATTGCTAGTTTTGTTTTGTTAAATAGCATTTGCTTTCACCACAAACTACGGGAGAAAAAGAAAAACAAAACTGAAGTGTTATTAATAATTATTTTGAGTCAAAAACAGTGAAACATTTCTAAATTTCAATGAATTATTATGATAGGTTTCAACTCTCATGATAGTAAAAATTTTGGCTATGGAAAATAAAAGAGAATTATTTAAGTCTTCCAATAATTGCTATTATATTTTATAGTATCACTTGTGTGGGCTGTAATCTAAACACCTAATTAAGGCTGCAAGCTAAAAGTCTAATTAAGTCTACAGACATCATACCTTATGATGTACCGTATATCACTTAAGTGCGTGGTACCTTACCATATTCCGTATTTCACTTAAGCGTATCGTATCTTACGATGTTCTACAATTCACTTAAGTGCACTATACCTTACAATGTTCCTTATTTATTCTATCTCTCATCCACATGTCCTTGTGTGTGACCCGCTATTGATATGAGAATCAAGTTTTTGAACGTATATGGGGACTCAATCCTGGTAATCAGTCAAATCAAGTGGGAATGGGATGCGACGCATCCAAACCTCATTCCTTATCGAGAGCATTTATTGACATTAATTCTATATTTTGAGGAAATTACTTTTGAACATATTCCACGAGAGGAAAATCAGTTGGCAGACGCATTGACTACCATGTCGTCTATATTCAAAGTAAGATGGGATAATGAGGCTCCTCAAATTACTATCGAAAAACTATACGAACCGGCACATTGCTACGAAGTTGATACTGACGGGGTAGAAGAGAAGCCTTGATTTCATGAAGTGAAAAGATATCTCGAGGCTCAAGAATATCCCAAGGGGGCATCTATCAAGACAAGAAATTCCTACGAAGATTCTCTGCTAAGTTCTTCCTGAGCAACGTAATTTTATACAAGCGCAACCATGATTCAACTCTACTTCGTTATGTAGACAAGAAGGAAGCTGAGAAAATTATGGAGGACATGCACAAAGGTGTCTTTGGTACTCACTCCAGCGGGAATACAATGACTAAGAAGATTCTGAGAGCGGGTTATTATTGGTCGACTATGGAAACTGATTTTCGTTACCACTCGAGAACTTGTCACAAATGTCAAATCTATGCCGCTAAAGTGCATGTGCCTCTGGTTCTTCTAAATGCCTTGACTGCTCCTTGGCCATTTGCAATGTGAGGCACTGATATGATTGGAGAAATTAAGCCTACTACTTCTAACGGACATCGTTTCATCCTCTTCGCTATAAATTATTTCACAAAGTAAGTCGAAGCAGCCTCATTTGCCTCCGCCACCAAGAATGTTGTGGCCCGGTTCATTAAGCATAACCTTATATGTCGGTACGGCATCCCCGAAAGGATTATCACGAACAATGGTACTAATCTTAAAAATACTATGATCAAGGAACTCTACACGCAGTTCAAGATCAAGCACCACAACTTTTATCTGTATCGAACGAAGATGAATGACGCAGTGGAAGCCGTCAATAAGGATATTAAGAAGATTATACAGAATATGACGGTGAAATATAAAGATTGGTATGAGATGTTACCATTTCTCTTCATGGCTATCGTACCTCAGTCGGTACATCAACTAGGGCAACCCCATTCTCTCTAGTCTACGGTGTTGCACCCCAAAATTTGCCCTCCCATATTCTTCAAGAAATTGCCAAGTCAAGTCACAAAATTCCCCAAGGGTTGTGCAGTGCAAAGGTCCCATATACAGTCAAAACTAGGGTTTGGGTTCTGATCAAGAAATGAAGATTTCAAAGGCCCAATCAAGTCTCATATGCCTACAAAGATGGTCAAGTATCCTCATATCAAGTTTCAAGGCATTCAGCTCAAAATTGCACAGTCAAAACCCTAAATTGCACTATAGTCAACTGTAGGGGCAAAATGGTCATTTGACAGTCAAAAGTTCAAATTTTTGGTCAACATATCATTTTGAAGCCACAAACATCATTTGATCAATGCTTGATCATGATTCTCAAAATTTGGCTCAGAAAATCATCAAGATGCAAAAGTTGCTATATTTGGACAGCTGAAAAAGTCAACTGAAATTGACCAGGGCATAACTTTCACATGGATTATCAGAAAAATTCCATCCAAAGCTCATTTTTAAGAGAAAGACATTTCCTACAACTCATCTTCATATTCCAAGTCCAAGAAATGCTCTCACAAAAAGTTATCAATTTCAACATTATAGGTCATTTTCAAAAGTCAACAAAAAGGGACTTTAAGTCAAAGGCCATAACTTGAGATTGGTAAATCAAAATGACATGGGACCAAAGGCATTGGTTAAAGGACTCAAAGACCTTTCCAAAATGTCCAAGAACATGTGAAAAGATTAAAAATTGAGCAAGTTATGCCTTGTGGAAGTTGGGAAATTTTTGGGAATTTTGAAAAGTCAACATTGATGCAAATGATCCAAAAATGCTAATGGGCCCATTTTTTCTTCCAAGTTTCTTCATGCCAAGCCTATGCACGACCATTAGGCCCAAAAGGAAGTTTTTCTCCATTTTTATTTATTTATTTGGATTATTTATCATTTATAATTCATTTAATTAAATAAAATGCATAAAAAATACAAACCTAATGAAAACAAATCTTTTTATGCAAGTTTGGACTCAATATTTCGTGTAAATACAAAAGGGGAAAGATTTGAAGCTGATTGGCATGATTGAGAGCAAAATGCACATGGAAAAGATTTGTAAAGATTCTTAGAAAATCAAAGATTGAAAACAATGAATGCCTTGGATATTATCCAAATTTGTTGACCTAAAAGCTTCACTATATGATCAGAATCACAACCCTAAAAGCATTAGACTAGAAGCTGCGCTCAGAAGCCATACACAAACTTGATTTTTTTCCCATAAAACACAAAACTGATTTCAAGGTTATAGGTGGATTCAAGCCTCCATTCCTTTTCCAATAGCTTCCTTAGGCATTCCTGAACGTGTGCCAATCATAAACAACAAGCAAAGCTCCAAGAATTGGTAGATTATGTTCAAACTGAGTCACGAAATTCTTGAAATCGTATAGCATAATTCAAGCATCTTCTTGCATTTTTCTTTATTGATTCATGCTCATAATGATGTTTCTGAGCTAACCAACGTATTCAATTGTGTTTTTGTGCCACATATGCGAATCTACCATGTTTGGACATTAGGGTTTGCAGGTTTTAAAATTGGGGTTTTTGCAATCAAGAAAAATTAGAGGCTGGGACTAAGACCATTAAGTTCAACGCGTCTGGACGATGAGAATGGTGTATTCGCGATGAATTTATGACCAATAGATTCCTATTCGCTATTTTTTGATATGGCCTCTATGGCAACGGGTTAAAACCGTTGCTTTCTGTTTTTATGTTTCAGAAAATAAAAAAGAGAACGAAGAAGAAGACTCGGTGGCAAGACGTGACTGGCTGTTTCAAATTTGCGCGCGTTCCAATAACTAACCCACGTTTTTCTCTTTTATTATTTGCTGTTTATTTATATATCAAATGGATTAGTTGGCACGGTTGGCTGGGACAAGCGCTGGTAACACCTTTGACCTGGGTTCGAGTCCCAGGTCTGTGTAGTATTTCATATTATTTTTCAAATCAAATTCCCATGCAGGCATAATGTTGAAGCGTATCATGTACCACTACGATCCAAACGTCCACGCGTCCCACCAATTCAAATCAAAGGCGTGGATGTGAAGAACACGCTAAACCGTAGTCAACGCATCACGCATGATTGAGAAAGTCCAACGAGACCAGGGCTTAATGGGCCAGTTTG
Organism: Vicia faba; assembly: GCA_948472305.1. Taxonomy (NCBI): domain Eukaryota; kingdom Viridiplantae; phylum Streptophyta; class Magnoliopsida; order Fabales; family Fabaceae; genus Vicia; species Vicia faba. The sequence continues at coordinate 1,791,973,600 of OX451736.1, forward strand.
CTAAGGCCTTACCTCCAATTAGGGGCTACCCCCCCCTGGTTTGCCTTCACTAGTTTTATTTATTTATTTTTTATTCTTGTTTTAATTGTTATGTTTATTTTAATTATTGTTTATTTAATTAATTATTTTTTTAACAAAATACAAAAACATCAAAAAAATCAGAAAAGGCAGAAAAAAATATAATATTTATTTATTTTAATTATTTTTATGAATAAATGCATGTAAATAAATTTAATTTAAATTAGGGTTTATTGTTAATTCTTTTCATAATAAATATAAAAATGTAGAATTAGGTTAATTAACAATTTTGATCCCTTTTCATATTTTTCCCTTTTTTTTTCCACAGTAATAATTATTTATTTATTTATTTTATTTTTTTTATAATTAAATGTATATAAATAACTTAGATTTAAATTAGGTTAAAAATTCAATCTTTTTCTTAATAACTTAAAAAAACATTAGAATTAGGGTTTACGTCCAATTTTTTTTAGTTTTAATTAGTTCTTTTTCTTTTAAATCTTAAAAAACACAAAAATACCAAAAACATTTAATTTTAAGTTTAAATTCCTTATTAATCTCAATTGTTTGTAAAAGGGTCCAACGCCCGTCGCTTTAATTATTTAATTTTGCGCATTTATTTTATGTCGATTATTATAATTATGCATATGTCCCAAAGCCTTGTAACAATTTTATTTCTCGCACTTTTATTCGCTTTATTTATTTTTCAGTTAAATCGGGTCCGGTATAATTTTGGCGATGTGGACCCGCGCCATTTGTAATAGCCTTAGATTTATTTTTCGCAAACTTTATAACTGTTAAATATGCATGCAAGAATGAATGGCCCTAATTAAAATCAAGCGTAGATCACAAATAAACATGACAAGACAAATAACTGAAACATGATACACAATTCGCACACACCACCCCTAGGGTACGCCTCGCTGTTGCCTTTCGAAAGGTGGTCGTCGAGTAGAGGACGTCTTAGTAAGTCCTCATGATCCGGGAACCTGGCATGAGGGTAGCTTCTAAGGTGTCTTCCCATTGCTCTGGTGATCACCACGTCCCTAAAACTCAAATTGACCCGAACACCTCCAACGGTGGTGCTACCTACCTCTCAATGGTGGGATGGCACTACTTTAAAGGACATTTACACAGACGAATTCCTTAGGGTAGGTAGACGACTCATGGATACTTGCTCTCTTCAAAAACAAACAAAAAAATCTTTTCACACCGACACTTTTCAAAAGCTTTCAAAGCAAATTTTTCAAACACTCTGACGTACGAGTCGAACTGAAACTTTTTCAAAGAAACTTTTAAACCCACATTGAAAAGCAAACAATTTTGAAAACGCATTGAGCAAGTATCTAAGAGCCCATGGATAACCATGGATAGAAAGGGTGCTAACACCTTCCCTTTCTATAAATCTACCTCCCGAACCGAGAGCAATCTCTTTAAGGAATTTTTCTGTGCTTTTGTCCTTTCCTATTGGAGAAAATAAAAGACGGTGGCGACTCTTGCTTCCGCGACATTTCACGAACCAGCGTTAAACAGTCAGTTCCAGATCCACCGATCACAGAACTGGCGACTCTGCTGGGGAAATAAACTTAAAGTGGGATGTACCTTAGGGCTAGCTCATAACTATGTTTTCAATTGTCTTCATTGCTTGCTTTATTATTGTGGGTTGCTTGGGAGTTCTATAGATCCTAACCCGGATCTGGGGGATACCTTCTTAGAAAGTAGCAACAAGGCTGTGAGGGAACTGTGCGGGGTATACCGACATGGTTGAAACAGTCTGCTACGTTGATGTGGCACTTTGGTGTGTACCGGTAACCCTTGAGTTCAGTCAAGGAGAGTACGGGGCCTCCACGTAGTGTCGTGAAGCATCAACAGACCTTAGGAACCTTAATTGAACTATCTTGGCCTCTTTAGGGTAGTGAGATAACTGACTTTGGTGCAGTCCGAGGTTGATTGATACTCGATACTACACTCAATGGAGGGTTGCTTTCCTGGAATATTTCGGTCGCCAGTTCAGTGGCTAAATCGAAACGATGAACAATGAAAGCAGTCCCGTGATATTGGGAACCTTAGAACCCAGTTACTTTGATTAGGACAGGTTGAACCCACCAACTTCAAGAGGGTAATACCCAGACCCCATGCTGGCCTAAACCCCAAGGGTTTCTCTTGTGTGACTTGTGTGCCTTTGTACTTGCCTACTTGCATGCTTGTTAGCTGACACAGGAACTACTTGCAGGTTTTGTTTATAGTCCTTAACTAGGACTCATGACAAGGTTTACCAAATTTCTTGCAGGTTTTGTTTATAGTCCTTAACTAGGACTCATGACAAGGTTTACCAAATTTCTTGCAGGTTTTGTTTATAGTCCTTAACTGGGACTCATAACAGGGTTTACTAGATCTCTTGCAGGTTTTGTTTATAGCCCTTGATTGGGACTCATAACAAAGTATACTGAATTTCTTGCAGGGTCTGTTTATAGTCCTTAATTGGGACTCATAGCAGGGTTTACCTACATCACCCCATGCATAGCATGACATCATACCATTGCATACCATTGCATACATCCTAACCCATTTCAAGGATCTCAAGGGCTTGTGATGCAGGTCATGATAAACCAACTGCCCAGCAAGGGGCAAAGAGGATTTATTTTCCTATAGCTGAGGTTGTCAGGGGCTATGACCCACTGGATATGGTGAGCCTTTGACCCTTGATGAAGGACTCTCAACAAAATGAAGTTCTTACAATCAAGCTACCGGTTCCAAATTCTAACAAATTTTCTGTTTACCCCGCGAGGTCCTTGAAAACATTACATGCATGTCATACATCTCATTGCATTGCAGGTGTCCCTTTGACAGGTTGCTTACCCTTCTCCGCTGTTTATTTCAGCCAATCGTCATGAATCCTGAATCATCAGCCGAGCAGACTATCAAGGATCTCCAGGCTCAGAACGCCCAGTTCCAAGAGCTGATCATGAATTTGACTCAGGGGCAACAAGATCTGAAAGCTCTGCTCTTGAAGAAGGACAAGAAGAAGAAGAGGACTGTTCTGTTCAGCCCTAGACGCAGATCCGGGAATACACCGCAAATTGAAACTGAGAGGACAACTCCATCTGTGGGAAAAAGCAGTCATCAAGAGGAAAGGGTGCCCAGTCCAGAGGTCTCTGACAATGAAACAGATTTCGACGACGAACAGTACCCTCCGGCTGAGGACAAGTACAAACAGTTGGAGGATAGGCTGAATGCTATGGAAATCCAACAGGTACCTGGGTTGGATCTTGGAGATTTGGGTTTGTCAACTGGTGTGGTTATTCCTCGGAAGTTCAAAGCACCATCCTTTACTAAGTATGACGGGGCGTCTTGCCCCAAGCTGCATCTAAGGTCCTATGTTCGGAAGATTCAGCCATATACGGTGGACAAGAATTTATGGATCCACTTCTTCCAGGAGAGTCTTTCAGGGACTCATCTCGAATGGTTCTATCAGCTAGATGGGACCAAAGTTCGTAACTGGGAGGAGTTGGCAACTGCTTTCTACAAGCAGTATCAGTATAATGCCGACCTTGCTCCTACGCGTACCCAACTCCAGGGTATGTCGTTAGGATCAAGTGAAGGTTTTAAAGAATATGCGCAGAAATGGAGGGATCTCGCTGGAAGGGTACAACCACCTCTGACTGATCGGGAACTTGTGGACATGTTCTTGGGGACCTTGTCTGGTCCATTTTATAACCACCTGATTGGGAATTCGTCTGCTGGATTCATAGATCTTATCTTGACTGGAGAGCGAATAGAAGCTGGCATCCGGTCTGGGAAAATTCAAGAAGCTGCACATTCTGATAAGAAGCCTCATCAGGGGAAGAAAGAATCCAATGCTGTGCACGGTAAAAAGAGCCGTCATGAGACCGGGGCAATCCAGATCTCCAGCCCTGGACCTGCTCAACAAGGACAGGGGCAGCAACGCAAAGAGAAACGGCAGTACACCAAACTCAACATGTCGTTGGATCAAGCACTGCAACAAATGTTGAAGGCAGGGTTGATCACTTTAAGGGCTCCTCTCCGGAATCCGAACACTTCTGCACCCAACTATCATCCCAACGATAGGTGCGCATATCATTCAGATAGCCCGGGGCATACTACGGACAACTGCTGGCCTCTCAAGAACAAAATTCAAGATATGATCGACGCTGGAGAGATTCAGTTTGAAGTGCCAGAGACTCCGAACATGATCACTGCTCCATTGCCCAATCATTGAAGCCTTTTGTTTATTTGAATTTTGAGTTGTATTTTTCATTGCTTATACAAACAATTAATGTCATAGCAAACTCTTTTATGTTATCAATGCATCGCATACGTCTGTTTTGAGAATTAATACAATTGTTTTCATTATATTCAAATTCCTTTTCATATTTTTTCTGATGATCAACTCTTGGTTAAAAATTCTAAGCCTCTTGAGGGAGGATGACGAAAACGATACCGCGATCTTTACAGTATGCTTTTGAACAGACCCCGCTGATGAGGTACAGGCATTGTTTCAACCCCTAAACACTGGAGTTATAAGGATGATAATCCCTCGTCAACCCATCTGAGTCAAAGAAGTAGGAGTTTTATTTTCGAAAATTGAAACCCTTAATCATAACCTGGGGCAGGGTAGTCTCTCAGTTGATCCAAGTGCATAACGAATGGCACCGAAGAGATCTTTACAAAACGGACAAAGACAATGATGGTTCAGAACAATCAAAAGGGCAGGCAGTCATTATCAAAAAAAAAATTTTTCATAAACAAAAAGCCCAAGAAGTCAAAACCTATAAAAAGGGACTTATGAAACTGGGGCATCCCGCTGACTGTAATCACAAAAGAAACAGTTCAGGCAAAAAAAAGAAAGGGATAACAAAAATCAAGAAAGAGGCCTTACAAACCCTCAACAAAAAAATGACTGCCTATTCAAAAGAAATCATCAATATCCGAACCATTATTGGAACATCAAAGCAAAGACTCAAGCGAGGTCTAACGTACGATCAACTGAGTTTAGGTGTGGAGAACATCACGAAGAGTGGGTGGGTACAAATAATTTGAGCCTTTATCCTTTGTTTCTTAAACCGTGAACCAGGCCACGTTATAACCCTTAAAAGTCCTAGCTGAAGCATGGGTTAGTTCGAAAGCATACTGTACGAAAGGTATCCTGACTCCTTAAGGCTACGGTAAAATAACGAGTTGACATCATGTTTTACAAACATTCACTTGTTCTATGAAAAAAGAATGCATTTTCAAAATCTTCAAGACAGACATAAGCTTTGCATTTTTAACATAATTCTGTTTGCATATGACTTTTTGTTTGAACAACATAGAAATTCGCATGATGAAAATCTAATGAACAAGAGTATCTCCAATCAAGGGGCACAGCATGATCATGGTCTACCATCTGGGGCAGTTAAGTCAAGATCCAGAGAATCTCTCAAAAGGCCAAAAAGCCTGGGGCAAATCTCTGCCTGAGTCACTTGGGGCACTCCAGCAACAAATCTTGCACGATCAGACACCTTCCGGTAATATGGCAACACAAGCAGCCAGGGGCACCTCCCTGCATTCTAAGAGCGCGGGCATAGTCGGAAAAATACTACGCAAAATCAAAGACCCGTTAGGTTGATATACCTAGGCAAAACTAAGGGCTTCCCGACGAACCAAAAGGGTTCGGGCAAAATGAAGGGACGAAATGAAAAAACCTGTACACCCGGCAAGTCGAAAACCTGAAAAGGCGGCTTGGGCAAAAATGGGTATCCCGGTGGACTGAAAACCCGAAAGGGCGGTCCAGGCAAAAGTTAGGGATCAAAGCGTACGACTAGGTCCTGCCATCTGTCTACCAGAAGAAGGTTTGTCTATCAACAACTGTCAGCATCCCACAAGTGCATCCCCCATAGAAACAGGGGCAATAAGGGGTGGCCTAAGCAATCTGAGTGTTCTATCCTCCAAGGTATCAGGGTAGGTTCCGTAAAGGAATCACTTTCCCCACAGTTCAAAACTCCCCCAGAGAGTCCAATCAAAGTCTCCCCAGGAAAGCTGGAATTCACATCCCCAAGCAGTAAGCTCATCCCTCGCAGAATACGAACGCGTCGTCCGACTTGATTTAAAGAGTTATTTCCTTAACATGATATAACTGGGTTATCCTCAGCCAAAAGCCACGGAAAGAGCGTCGTCGACATAATCTTCTTATCCCCCGCGAAGTCCATTAATACTTCCAATACATCAAGGTATCCTCAGCGAGTCATCCTCAACAATTCAGCAAAAGCATCCCCCACAGAGTATTTCTTCCCAGCATGGTCGCTAGAATATCTTTTCCTCCCCGCAGAATCCTACATTCGCCAAGTTTATTCCCCAACGGAGTTATCTTCATCTATTGGAATTCTTGCAACTATTCTTCAACATCAGCCCAGGATACGACTTCCCGGCACCCGTCAAGGATTTATTTTCTTAGACAAACATACATTCATAAAACGTCACATACATCATTATAGCATGCATATGCACGAATCTCATTGATTTTGAAGACATACAGTTCATGCATCATGATTTTGCATCCAATTATGTCTCGCCTTTTCAGGAAAAAGATCAATACAAAAATGACTACTATCAACTATCAGAATTCCTTCTCGATATAGTTTCAGATATGATCCAGAGATGGTGACGTTCTGATACTGCTTCCAGAATCCCTTCTTGATATAGTTTCAGATATGATCCAGAGATGGTGACGTTCTGATGCTGCTTCCAGAATCCCTTCTTGATATAGTTTCAGATATGATCCAGAGATGGTGACGTTCTGATACTGCTTCCAGAATCCCTTCTTGATATAGTTTCAGATATGATCCAGAGATGGTGACGTTCTGATGCTGCTTCCAGAATTCCTTCTCGATATAGTTTCAGATATGATCCAGAGATGGTGACGTTCTGATGCTGCTTCCAGAATTCCTTCTCGATATAGTTTCAGATATGATCCAGAGATGGTGACGTTCTGATGCTGCTTCCAGAATTCCTTCTTGATATAGTTTCAGATATGATCCAGAGATGGTGACGTTCTGATGCTGCTTCCAGATTCCCTTCTTGATATAGTTTCAGATATGATCCAGATATGGTGACGTTCTGATGCTGCTTCCAGATTTCCTTCTAGATATAGTTTCAGATATGATCCAGAGATGGTGACTTTCTGATGCTGCTTCCAGATTTCCTTCTAGATATAGTTTCAGATATAAACCAGATATGGTGACGTTCTGATACTGCTTCTCCTTTTTAGATGTTTCCCTCTCCGACGATGAGTGTGAGGTGATATTCTCCTAAGGTTCCCTCTCCGACGGTGTGTGAGGTAGTAATCCCTTTTTCAGATGTCTCCCTCTCCGACGATGAGTGTGAGGTGATAGTCTCCTATGGTCCCCTCTCCGGCGATGAGTGTGAGGTGATATTCTCCTATGGTTCCCTCTCTGACGGTGTGTGAGGTAGTAATCCCTTTTTCAGATGTCTCCCTCTCCGACGATGAGTGTGAGGTGATAGTCTCCTATGGTCCCCTCTCCGGCGATGAGTGTGAGGTGATATTCTCCTATGGTTCCCTCTCCAACGGTGTGTGAGGTAGTAATCCCTTTTCTAGATGTTTCCCTCTCCGGCGATGAGTGTGAGGTGATATTCTCCTATGGTTCCCTATCCAACGGTGTGTGAGGTGGTAAGCCCTTTTCAGATGTTTCCCTCTCCGACGATGAGTGTGAGGTGATCATTCCTTTCAAATTATAATTGGCTATGGTTCTCTGCCCAATACTGCGAAGATAATAATTCCCATCAAGATTTTTCTCAACGAGCGTTGTTGAGATTAAAGTCACCCAAGGTTCTCTTATCATTCATGCTAAGGAAGTAACCATTCCTGGTTCATTCATCAGCGTTTGAAGCTCCAGACTCAGCTCCTGTAACCAGTCAGGACATATCTATACCAAGCATCTAAAATCAGCCCCTGCAACGTGTCAGGTATTCATGTGTTCTTTTGCAGGTATGCAGGTTCTAGCTAAAGAATCTCCTACGCGATCAACATCCAGATGGCATCTATAAGCCCATCATCCTATCCAGCAATCTCCAAATGGCATCTATAAGCCCATTCCCATCACACTGCTACTATGTGAGCGCAAATTTCTAGGCACTCTAGTGTCCAATCATCTTTTACCCTCGGATTACGAAAGGCACGTCAGCCAATCTGCATCCTCAGGTCTAAGAAGATTGAACAGGGGCAACTGTTGCACCCCAAAATTTGCCCTCCCATATTCTTCAAGAAATTGCCAAGTCAAGTCACAAAATTCCCCAAGGGTTGTGCAGTGCAAAGGTCCCATATACAGTCAAAACTAGGGTTTGGGTTCTGATCAAGAAATGAAGATTTCAAAGGCCCAATCAAGTCTCATATGCCTACAAAGATGGTCAAGTATCTTCATATCAAGTTTCAAGGCATTCAGCTCAAAATTGCACAGTCAAAACCCTAAATTGCACTATAGTCAACTGTAGGGGCAAAATGGTCATTTGACAGTCAAAAGTTCAAATTTTTGGTCAACATATCATTTTGAAGCCACAAACATCATTTGATCAATGCTTGATCATGATTCTCAAAATTTGGCTCAGAAAATCATCAAGATGCAAAAGTTGCTATATTTGGACAGCTGAAAAAGTCAACTGAAATTGACCAGGGCATAACTTTCACATGGGTTATCAGAAAAATTCCATCCAAAGCTCATTTTGAAGAGAAAGACATTTCCTACAACTCATCTTCATATTCCAAGTCCAAGAAATGCTCTCACAAAAAGTTATCAATTTCAACATTATAGGTCATTTTCAAAAGTCAACAAAAAGGGACTTTAAGTCAAAGGCCATAACTTGAGATTGGTAAATCAAAATGACATGGGACCAAAGGCATTGGTTAAAGAACTCAAAGACCTTTCCAAAATGTCCAAGAACATGTGAAAAGATTAAAAATTGAGCAAGTTATGCCTTGTGGAAGTTGGGAAATTTTTGGGAATTTTGAAAAGTCAACATTGATGCAAATGATCCAAAAATGCTAATGGGCCCATTTTTTCTTCCAAGTTTCTTCATGCCAAGCCTATGCACGACCATTAGGCCCAAAAGGAAGTTTTTCTCCATTTTTATTTATTTATTTGGATTATTTATCATTTATAATTCATTTAATTAAATAAAATGCATAAAAAATACAAACCTAATGAAAACAAATCTTTTTATGCAAGTTTGGACTCAATATTTCGTGTAAATACAAAAGGGGAAAGATTTGAAGCTGATTGGCATGATTGAGAGCAAAATGCACATGGAAAAGATTTGTAAAGATTCTTAGAAAATCAAAGATTGAAAACAATGAATGCCTTGGATATTATCCAAATTTGTTGACCTAAAAGCTTCACTATATGATCAGAATCACAACCCTAAAAGCATTAGACTAGAAGCTGCGCTCAGAAGCCATACACAAACTTGATTTTTTTCCCATAAAACACAAAACTGATTTCAAGGTTATAGGTGGATTCAAGCCTCCATTCCTTTTCCAATAGCTTCCTTAGGCATTCCTGAACGTGTGCCAATCATAAACAATAAGCAAAGCTCCAAGAATTGGTAGATTATGTTCAAACTGAGTCACGAAATTCTTGAAATCGTATAGCATAATTCAAGCATCTTTTTGCATTTTTCTTTATTGATTCATGCTCATAATGATGTTTCTGAGCTAACCAACGTATTCAATTGTGTTTTTGTGCCACATATGCGAATCTACCATGTTTGGACATTAGGGTTTGCAGGTTTTAAAATTGGGGTTTTTGCAATCAAGAAAAATTAGAGGCTGGGACTAAGACCATTAAGTTCAACGCGTCTGGACGATGAGAATGGTGTATTCGCGATGAATTTATGACCAATAGATTCCTATTCGCTATTTTTTGATATGGCCTCTATGGCAACGGGTTAAAACCGTTGCTTTCTGTTTTTATGTTTCAGAAAATAAAAAAGAGAACGAAGAAGAAGACTCGGTGGCAAGACGTGACTGGCTGTTTCAAATTTGCGCGCGTTCCAATAACTAACCCACGTTTTTCTCTTTTATTATTTGCTGTTTATTTATATATCAAATGGATTAGTTGGCACGGTTGGCTGGGACAAGCGCTGGTAACACCTTTGACCTGGGTTCGAGTCCCAGGTCTGTGTAGTATTTCATATTATTTTTCAAATCAAATTCCCATGCAGGCATAATGTTGAAGCGTATCATGTACCACTACGATCCAAACGTCCACGCGTCCCACCAATTCAAATCAAAGGCGTGGATGTGAAGAACACGCTAAACCGTAGTCAACGCATCACGCATGATTGAGAAAGTCCAACGAGACCAGGGCTTAATGGGCCAGTTTGCTAAGGCCTTACCTCCAATTTGGGGCTACCCCCCCTGGTTTGCCTTCACTAGTTTTATTTATTTATTTTTTATTCTTGTTTTAATTGTTATGTTTATTTTAATTATTGTTTATTTAATTAATTATTTTTTTAACAAAATACAAAAACATCAAAAAAATCAGAAAAGGCAGAAAAAAATATAATATTTATTTATTTTAATTATTTTTATGAATAAATGCATGTAAATAAATTTAATTTAAATTAGGGTTTATTGTTAATTCTTTTCATAATAAATATAAAAATGTAGAATTAGGTTAATTAACAATTTTGATCCCTTTTCATATTTTTCCCTTTTTTTTTCCACAGTAATAATTATTTATTTATTTATTTTATTTTTTTTATAATTAAATGTATATAAATAACTTAGATTTAAATTAGGTTAAAAATTCAATCTTTTTCTTAATAACTTAAAAAAACATTAGAATTAGGGTTTACGTCCAATTTTTTTTAGTTTTAATTAGTTCTTTTTCTTTTAAATCTTAAAAAACACAAAAATACCAAAAACATTTAATTTTAAGTTTAAATTCCTTATTAATCTCAATTGTTTGTAAAAGGGTCCAACGCCCGTCGCTTTAATTATTTAATTTTGCGCATTTATTTTATGTCGATTATTATAATTATGTATATGTCCCAAAGCCTTGTAACAATTTTATTTCTCGCACTTTTATTCGCTTTATTTATTTTTCAGTTAAATCGGGTCCGGTATAATTTTGGCGATGTGGACCCGCGCCATTTGTAATAGCCTTAGATTTATTTTTCGCAAACTTTATAACTGTTAAATATGCATGCAAGAATGAATGGCCCTAATTAAAATCAAGCGTAGATCACAAATAAACATGACAAGACAAATAACTGAAACATGATACACAATTCGCACACACCACCCCTAGGGTACGCCTCGCTGTTGCCTTTCAAAAGGTGGTCGTCGAGTAGAGGACGTCTTAGTAAGTCCTCATGATCCGGGAACCTGGCATGAGGGTAGCTTCTAAGGTGTCTTCCCATTGCTCTGGTGATCACCACGTCCCTAAAACTCGAATTGACCCGAACACCTCCAACGGTGGTGCTACCTACCTCTCAATGGTGGGATGGCACTACTTTAAAGGACATTTACACAGACGAATTCCTTAGGGTAGGTAGACGACTCATGGATACTTGCTCTCTTCAAAAACAAACAAAAAAATCTTTTCACACCGACACTTTTCAAAAGCTTTCAAAGCAAATTTTTCAAACACTCTGACGTACGAGTCGAACTGAAACTTTTTCAAAGAAACTTTTAAACCCACATTGAAAAGCAAACAATTTTGAAAACGCATTGAGCAAGTATCTAAGAGCCCATGGATAACCATGGATAGAAAGGGTGCTAACACCTTCCCTTTCTATAAATCTACCTCCCGAACCGAGAGCAATCTCTTTAAGGAATTTTTCTGTGCTTTTGTCCTTTCCTATTGGAGAAAATAAAAGACGGTGGCGACTCTTGCTTCCGCGACATTTCGCGAACCAGCGTTAAACAGTCAGTTCCAGATCCACCGATCACATACGGTATGGAAGTTGTCATACCTGTCAAATTCTAGATTCTTATCTAAGGATCATGGAAGATGCAGATTTAGAAGAAGATGAATGGATTCAGATTAGGCTAGACCAGATAAGTTTGATTGACGAGAAAAGGCTTGCAGTTGTTTGCCATGGTCAGATGTACCAAAAGCGCATGATCAAAGCCTTCAGCAAAAAGGTCAGGCATCTAGTATATCAGGCTGGTGACGTGGTAATAAAGTGCATCATCCAACCACAAGGTGATCCCAGGGGAAAATGGACTCCAACCTACGAAGTTCCATTTGTAGTCAAGAAGATATTTTCTGGCAGTGCTATGATACTTACCACCATGGACGATGAAGACTTTCTGCATCCTGTGAATGTAGACATAGTCAAAAGATACTACAAATGAAATATACCCGCTAGGTTGACTGGCCTAGGAAAAAATAAGGGCATCCCGTCGAACCAAAAGGATTCGGGCAAAAATAAGAGATACATATAAAGATTGTACACGCGACAAGTCGAAAACCTGAAAAGGCGACTTAGGCAAAAAAGGGTATCCCGATGGACTGAAAACTCGAAAGGACGGTCCAGGAAAAAATTAAGGGTTAAAGCGTACAACTATGTCCCGTTGGATCATCTACTTACAACAAGCTTTGTTACCCAAGTCAAGTTCAAACGGTACAAATCAATCCAGACAACTTCTTTCGACAATAAGGGATGAGATTCTTGAAGACATAAAAGCAATAGCAGAGTTGAAACTCGATGGGGCCGTTTACACATAGCTATACATTTTTTTACTCTTCTCATTTCATGACGATTTCCTCTTACTAGGATTTTTGTCTCTATGTACAAAATGCTTGTTTATAGGCAAATTATCAATACAAGACGATTTCAGAATTCAAATTTTGTTTTATCTTTTATGTTATGTTTGCAAAAACTTCTAATGACTAAATTGAATGAACATATACATATGAATATGATTACTGTTAACAAATATATTCATAAAAATAGGAATCAACATTTACTAAAGACTCTAGGAATTGGGATAACATTCAAGTCGTCCACAAATCCCCACAGAGCAACCTCCATGGGATTATCCCCACATAGTTACTCTCACAAGCTCATCCTCGACGGAGATACATTCCCCCGCAAGTCTAAAACGCCTTCAGACATGAATTGGGGCATCTTCAAGCTATTAACAGGACCATACTCCCCATCAGATCCCCATAGAGGATAAAGAAGTTTGATCATTTCTCCATCATATAATGGGAACTTCCTCCGTAGAGCTTACGGAATTCCAATTCCCATTAGAAATGATTCCTTCAACATAATTCACAGGAATTCAGTTCCCCAGCTGAGTTTATTTCTCCAACACGGTAAATTCCCCTACAAAGTTCTCTTCTCCAACATGACTCATTTCCTCAGCGGCATATTTCTCCAGCATGGTTTATTTCCCTAACAAAATTTAATTTCCCAAGAAAATTTCATTTCTCCGATTACGGAAAGTCACCAGCAAGATTCTCTTCTCCAACAAAGTATAGTTCAGGTTGATATCCCTGGAAAGTTGCTACAAAATCTGAAACCGAGCCAGATATCATTTAACTTTGTCCTCCCCTAGAAGAATTGACGTCCATATCAGAAACTTGGTCATACGACAACGCTGAAGGTTATTCATCTCTTTTATCCCGAGTCAGGATATATAAGAACTGAATTCCCCAGTAGAATGATAAATGACCAATGTTCTTGAACTCTTCTATCCCCAAGCAAAACATCCAACATTCCTAGCGAAGTATCCTCAAACAAGAAATCAGGAATCCCCAACAGAGACATTCTAAACAAGATTGAAGATTCACATTCTTCATCCTCAGCGGCAGTCAGGGATTTATTTTCCCCAACCAAGATGTTACACGAAGCTACCAATACGCCTCAATGAAATCTCACATCCATACATCATTTACAAGTATCATAGCATATGCATACGAAACACATGTAGCACACTCTCATTTATTTTGGGAACATCATTACATAAGTCATTACATGCATCATGACATTGCATAAAGACTAACTTTGTTTTTCAGGCAAAAGTCTACAAATAGACGAATATCATTAACAATTCTCAAATAGGTCGTAGATTAATTCCCAAAATAGGATAGGGCAACTATCTAGATGACCAGTTCCAAGATTAATTCCTGAAACAAGACGGGGCTACTATCTGTACGACCAGGCGGTATTAATTCTTGAAATAGGACGGGTTCGCCAACAGAAAGCAGGTCAAAGATTAATTCCCGAAATAGAATGAGGCAACTGTATGTATGACCAGGAAAAGATTAACTCTCAAAACAAGACGGGGAAAATATCTTTATAACCAGGAAAAAAGATTAATTCCCTAAACAGGACGGGGAAACTATCAACATGGCCGGGTGGTATGAATTCTCGAAACAGGACAGGTTTACCAACAAAAATAGATTATGGATCAATTCCCGAAACAGGACGGGGAGACTATCTACATGAAAAGTATTTACCTCAGAGACTGAATTCTGACAAGCATTTCCCTCAGAGACTAAATCTGATAAGCAGCCACTTAAGCACCTTCCCCAGAGGTTCATTCTGGAAAGCATTCTTCAGATGAAGTCAAGTGTAGACTCATTATGATAGTCTTATCAGCAGTTACCTTGGATGGCATCTATAAGCCCATCTCTGACGATATTTTGTCATCTCTCTGAATGACATCTTTAAGCCCATTCAAGAAATACGATCAACCAACAGTGTTACTTCGTGCACATGCGAGTGTAAATTTCTAGGCACTTAAGTGTTCAATCCTCTTCTACCTTCACATCACGAATGGCGGACATGGCAATGTAACTCCTCAGGTTCAAGAAGATTGAACAGGGGAAGCTTTTGTACCCAAAAATTTTCCCTCATATTTTCTTCAAGACATTCTCCTAGGGTTCTCAAATGCCCAAGGATGCTCAAGAATTGATCAAACAATTTCTCCTCTTAGGTAATGGGTCCACAACTAGGGTTTCATTTTTCTCAAGGAAGTTTGGGTTTCTAATGCCTCAAGTGGTTTCCATGGTTTCTTATAGGTTTCCAAGAATTCCCATACCAAGTTTCATGCCTTGCATCACAAGTTTTCTCAGTCAATTTCTCAGATGACTGAAAATCAACTGTATTGGGTAAAAAGTCAATTATGGTCAACATACAGTCAAAACTCAATATTTTTGGTCGACATCAAGATTTCGAAGTGATATTCATTGTTGGATCAAGGGTTGATCATGATTCATCAAGGAAAACTCTCAAATCATCAAAAGTCAAAAGTTGTCAAATTAGGGTTTTCTTAGAAGAAGTCAACTGAACTTTGACCAAACATAAATTTCACATGCTTCATCAGTTTTTCCCTAACCAAAGCTAATTTTGAAGAAAATTCAATTCTCCACAACTGTTTCTCTCTAATCTCAAGTCCAAAAAATGCTTCATTTGAGAGATATGTACCAATACATTATAGGTCATTTCAAAAGTCAACAAAAAGACACTTTTTGTCAAGGCAACTTACATCAAGATAAACTCTTCAAATACAAAAATTGTCACCATATAGATTATAGAGGACACCTTGGGATTTCTAAAAAGTCCAAGATCACCTTCATATTATGAAAATTGAAGGAGTTATGACCAGTGCAAGTTGGAAAATTTTGAGCAAAAGCATGAAGTTTAAATTGAGCAAACTTGATATTTTGGGCTATTGGGCTATTATTTCAGAGTCCAAGCTTGTACTACACTCCTTATGCACCTAAATACTTATTAATACACCTCCATTTGGTTTATTATATTTTATTTTTGATTTTTTATTATTTTAAAAGTCAAAATAAGATAAAATAAGGCAAGGCTTTTGACACAAGTCCAAGCCCATATTTTTTGACCTAATTCCTCTCTATATATTCTCCTCAAGTTAGACACAAAATCCACAAACCCTTATACCAAGAAGCTTGTCCAAAATCTCAATTTTTTCAAGAAATCTAAAAATAACTCAAAGCCCTATTTACAGTGCCTTTCATTACAAACTAGTCATCTCATTCACTTCCAAGAACACCACAGGGTAAGGCTGGACCGATTGCAAAGATCTAAAGGGATCTAAACAACCCCACATGCATCATCGTCCTCTCTTTATTACATAAATTCATATTTTAATCTTCTTGTTGTTTTGATTGAAACTAATGCCATTTATGTGTTCCTGAAGTTCAAAAGGGCAGGAAAAAACCCATCGTGGAGGTCCCATGCGGGCCAAATTGTGAATCACCATATTTGTGCAAATCTGTGTTGTTTTCTCCATAGCTCAAAATCTAGAGTGTTTCAGTCCAAAAGAACCATCCCATTGGATTCGTAGGTTCTGATTTAGGGGGGTAGGGTCCCCTGGATCTCTAATACATGCTGTTTTACAGGGACAAGAATTTGATTCACCAGAGAAGACGACCGGAGCTAGGGCTCCAGCGTCTCTCCGGTCTATGCATTTGTGTTTAATATTTGTTTTATTTGTTTCAAGTAAGTTAACGTATGTATTACCACCCCATAGGTTGAAGCACGTGCGATAAAGACTTACTATGCTAAGGTGTGGGTTGTAACACCCTATTTCTACCCGACGAATAATATTAAAATCAAAGTTACAAAATCTTGACATACAAATAGGATGCTACACTTACTACTTAAAACACTTTATTTAATTTCATGTAAAACAGATTCATAACATTTAAACTCGGATGAATCGTTAACCATATAATTTAGTCTTTAAAATAAAATAACTTTTATAATTAAGCAGTGGAATCACAATTTCAACTCAATGTCATAACATCTTTGTTCGATCGAAACAACTTTAGAAACAACAAAGTACTTAGTGTGATGCGGTGGGAGAACTGACTTGAGATTTTGCGTTTGTGTTTGCAAATGTTGCGGTTAGCAAGAGTCTCTACCGACTTTGCTTTTATCTAAAAGGAAAGGTCAAAAAGCACAGGAAAGACCTTTGAGATGTTTTCTTGAGTTCGGGGGGTAGATTATGAAAAGGGAAGGTGCTAGCACCCTTTTCATCCATGGTTTTCCATGGGCTCTTAGTTACTTGTTTAGATCACTTGTTTTTGCTTTGAAATTGTTTGAAATGGTGCTTTGTGTGGTTTTGAAAGTATTTTGAAAAGAGGCCATCGTTTAGGCAATCTTTGTAATGATTCTCGTTCGTAAGAATGTATACAAAGATGTTTGTCTTTTGAAAAATGTTTCAATGTTTTGTAAGATGTTTTGAAATGTGTGTGTGATTGTTTTTGAATATAGAAAGGATTGTTTTGAAATTGATCAAGTAACTAGAAGCTATCTACCTACTCAAATGTCTTTCTTGTGCATTTTTATTCCTTTGACATTGTTGATTTACTATTGATTTGGTAAACAACCCTATCTTTGGATGTAAACGGGACGGGCGTGAGTCATCGTACGACCATGATAGCAATGTTGCCAAGTATCTTAACATGTTTGAGGGACTAAGATCATTTTGTTTTAGGCAACCTTTTGATAGCGTCATCGAGGGACTATGATCTTATTTGTTTTGTTTTGCCTTGCCAAGATACTTTGCATGGATACCATGGCCATTTTATTTTAGGCAACCAAGTGGGTGAAACCCTAAGGGTGCTTGTGTGCAATGTGTATCATTTTACATGCATTTGTCTTGTCTAGTATTAGGTCATTCTATTTGTTTGTTTTTTGTCTTATCATGCAAACCCTAATTTACTACACAAATATATAAGGCGATAAATTGCGTAAATGTAAACTAAACTTATTACAACAATTATTATGCGAGGGGGGATACAAGTTTTTGAATGGGGATATTGCACAAATATAAACCCTAAAATACTATTACAACCCAATTGAATTATGTGCAAATTAAATAAATATACAAATATTTAAATATTCAATAAAAATGTATTTATGCAAAAATGTTTTGTATTTGATTTTTATATGAGAAAAATGATTTATTTAAGCCCTAAAAATAAGAGAAAAAATATTATTATTTTTGAAAAGGTGAAACCCTAATTTTTTATTAAAAGAAAAATATGTTTCCTATATTAATATTTTATCCATTTTTGTACAAGAAAATAATAAATAATATTATGTACAAATATTAAAAATTAAAATATGTATGAAAATAATTATTTTATGTGTGAAATAATAAAATAGAAATGTATAGTATTTACAATTTATTTAAGAAAATAAATTGTATTTATTCTAATAAGCTATTTTCTATGTAAAAAAAAAAATTGCAAAAATTAAGAAATTATTTTTGTGATTTTTTAATGTTCAGAAAAAAAATGATTAAAAGCAATAAACATGAAAATATAAGAAAATATGAAAAAACATACAAAAATAAGTCAGGGGGTGCAAATATCAAGTCAGGGGGTGTGAAAAACAAAAGCAAATAGGCCCAAAGGCTCCAAGGCCCAGAACATCATCTTCATCCCTGTCCTCCAGCTTGCGCGCGTTTTCCCCTCAAACCTGCAACTTGCTCATGCTTGCATAAAAGCAAAAACTCATAACATAAAACGTGTAGCTTGTAATCTCACGATTCCAATGATATAAAATTTGTAACCTAACTCTAAAAGATTAGGGAGAATTTTAATGGCACTAAATCATGACCTAGATATTTCAGCAACTTCAAGGTTCAAATTCTCTTAGCTCAGTTAACATAAATGAAAAGTATGCACATGTACAGCTTCACCATGTTAAGGACTACATTTTTGCTTCACAAATCGTGGCTTGAGGATGCCTAAATAGAGAGATAGAGTTTTGAAAAATACCTCCTTCAGCTGGATTTGGATATGGCAATGTGGGGACTTTGAGTGAGGCCTGAGGATCGTGTGAGCTTCCTTGAAGTTCCTTCAAGCTATTCCAATGCTTATGGTGCTTTGTGGATGGCCAGAACTTCCTGTAGAAGTTAAGTTGCAAGCTTCCAAAGTGAAAATGGAAATGGCTGAAACAGAGCTTACAATTGCAAGATGAATGCTTGGATAGATTTGGTAGGATATGTGGAAGATGCTTGAAGTGTTAAAAGGCAAAACGCACGAGCAAATATTGAGCTTGCTATGATTTTGCAGAAACTGGCAGTTTTGGCAGAAATTTGGAGTTTTTGTGTTTTGGAGAGTTTCAGATGATAAGCATCCGTGTCTTAGCTTGTGATAAGTTTTTGAATCTGGCTAGAATGATACAAAGTCCACCCTTTATCATCTTGTACAAGTTTCTTGACTTTTGCAACCTTTCTTGCTTTTGAAGAAAAGTGAGGTGACTTGTGCAAACATGCTTGTACTGCTTGCTTGCTAGCTGCAGAGAGTTGGTACACAATACTTGATATCTGTGGAGATTACTTACCTCATAGAAACAGGTCCAAGGCTCAAGGTTGATAAAGTTGCAAAAAGCTTGCCTTTATGAAAATGGCAATGTGCCCTTTATGCCTAAAATGGAAAAATTCCTTGTACAATGTTCCAAAAGCAAAGATAAGGCCCTTATACTCTGAGTTTGCATTTAATTATGGAGTGTAGAATGAGTTTAGGACCTGTAATGCAAGGTACAAGCATCATGGATCTGATTTGCAACTTGATGCATTGTGAAAATGGCTTGAACAAAAGTGATAAAATGCCAATTTCTCTTCTTCGATTCTCCCTAACCACAAATGATCTTGGAGAGTTCTATGACATTTTAGAAAGCTTGAAATGTGATATAAAATCCATATTTGAAATTCATTTTGATATACCCCTTAGAACTAGGTGAAAAATGTCCATGAAGTTGGGTCAAAAACCTGTCTAAATTAGGGCAAATTTTCACTAAGTTAAGAAGTTCATGGACCCCTATTCACAAATTTATAACTTGAGATCCAAGCATATTTTGGGAAAACTTTGTGAAGCAAAGTTGTAGATTTCATGGAGGACTACAACTTTCATGTTGGAAGTTTCCTTTGAATCGAATTGCATCATGGTGAAAAAGTGGTGGAAAGTTGGGAAAACAATAAGAAAATTTCCATACTTAGAAAAATTCTAAGTTATGAAAATTTCCAAATTCAAAACCCTAATTTGAAATTTTGAGTTTCTTGATCAACAAGTTTCACATTTTTACATATCTTGATGAATCATGACCCTTGGCACTTGATTTTGACCAAAAAGTCAAAGTTTGACTTTTCAGTGTACAATTGACTTTTGATCAGTTGATTGGAAAATTCATCTGTCAATCCTATAAACTTGAGATCTTTTGAACCATGTAATTAGGTCAAGATAATTCCATTAGATCCTTGAAACCATGCTTGAACTCAATTGGCCATTGGTTAGGTTAAAAATCAAAAATTGCCCTTTCTCAGTCAAAACCCTAATTTTGACCATTTTGCCCTTTTGATGATTTGATCAAATTTCTTGAAGAGTTGTGATCCAAACTTGATCAAATGGTTTATATGAGTCTAAAATGTTTTTTTGGATCAAAAATTATGAAGTTTGATTGTAAATTGGCCATAGTTGACTTTTTCCCCAAATACAGCTGATTTTTAGGTCAATTGTCCAATTGACTGGTCAAAAATATGGTTCAAGGCTTGAAACTTGTTGTGAGAAATATTAGGGGTCCAAAATGATGTATGGAAGTCACATGAAGCATTGATAGTCCAAAAATCTTTGTGTAAAGTCAAACCCTAATTTGGGGATATCAGTGCAAGATGAGATGTCCTGAGCTAAGCAAACCCTAATCTTGTCTTGAGTCCAAGAAGTCTTGTGAGAAAAATCATGACAAATGAGAGGGAAAATTTTGGGGTACAACAATTTCCCCTGTTCAATCTTCTTGAACCTGAAGAGTTAGATTGGCGAGTTTTGTCATTCGTGACTCGAAGGTAAAAGATGATTGGACACTAGAGTGCCCATAAATTTGCACTCGTTAAGATGTAGTTGAGGGAATGGGCTTAAATATGCCATTTAGATAGATGATAGAATCTTGTTGGAGATGGGCTTGTAGATTCCATCCAAAGAATGTTTGTTAAATTGTAAGTTGTAAGTCAGAAGAATAAGCGTCAAAATGGTGTCTGCGTTTGGAACGTATCTGAACTGTATCTGGAGACTTGAAATCTGAATGAGAAACAGAATAACATCCGTGTCTGGAGCGTATCCGTACTGTATCAAGAGTGTGAAATTTGAATAAGGGCCAGAATGGCATCCGTGTCTGGAGCGTATCTGAACTTGAAATTTGAATGAGTATCAGGATGGCATCCGTGTCTGGAGCGTATCTGAACTGTATCTGAATCTGAATCTGAATAAGTGACAGAATGACTTCCGTGTCTGGAGTGTATCTGTACTGTATCATGAAGTTTGAAGTTTGAATGAGTAATAGAATAGCATCCGCGTCTGGAGCGTATCTAAAATGTATCTGATAGTTGAAATCTGAATAAGCATCAGGATGGCATCCGTATCTGGGGCGTATCTGAACTGTATCTGAAATCTGAATCTGAATGAGCAACATAAATGACTTCCGTGTCTGGAGTGTATTTGTACTGTATCATGATTGTATACTGTTAATGGTAGCTTGTTAATCTTATCCTGAAAAGGGTAAAATGTTAGCTGAAACACAAAGTTATGTCGCATGAAATGTATGATGCAATATATGTGCTTTATCAATGTTTATGATATAGGGATGTAATGTATGCGCATGTAAGCTGATTTGTTGTATTGCTGAGGAAAATAAATCCTTGACTGCTGCCGGGGAAAATAAATCCTTGACTGCCGAGGATAAGAAATCCTTAACGACTGTTGGGGATTAAAAATCCTTGATGACTTATCTGGGGATAGAGGGATCCTTCATGTCTTGAAGTTGGAGTATTGACAAAAATTCTGGTGCGAGCAATGCCATATACTTCCTGAGTAATCTGTTTGGGGAATCCAGAGAATTTTGATGACTTCTACTGGGGATTACACAATGGGAATCCTTGATCTGCTGGAGAATAAGGAAGACTCTGATGACTTCTGCGGGGAATTAAGAATGAGAATCTTCATTCTGTTGGGGAGCAATGAAAACTTTGGCGACTTCACTGGGGAATTAAGAATGAGAATCTTCATTCTGTTGAAAAATAAAAACTCTGTGGGGAAGAAGGCTTACTGCTGGGGAATAAGTTCAGGAGTTTTCGGTCGTCTGCCACTCTATTGGGGAATTATCCTAGGTTGGAGAGAGACAAAAGTTAACTATTATTTGGTTGATTTCCAGGTTTCAAGATAAATTGCTGGGGAATTTGGAGAAACTGGATGGTTTCCGCTGGGGATTGATAGCTAAAAGTTTTGGCTCTGCTGAGGGTTGGGAGTTTCAAGTTTTAACTCTGATGGGGATTAAGGGTTTGAAATTTAGTTCTGTTGGGGATCTAGATGATGTACTGTAGGGATTGCCCATGGAATAGTCTAAAGACGTTTTCCTATCCTTTTAGTCTGTCAGTAATTGTTCTTTTCCATCCTGTTTATTTGTAAACAGTAATTATGTTCAAATGCATATGTTCATCAATGAATCATTGGATGTTTTTGCAAATAAAAACACAAGAGTAAAGAAAAAGGCAAATAGTTTTCTATACTTTGAAAGAGATATCTTTGTATTTACTTTGAATAAGTATTTTGTACAAAGGAGACAGGCATCCTAGTAAGAGGATGGTGTCATAAAAAGTAAGAAAATTTTATACAAAGAAAGATAGCTATATGTGTAAAAATCCCATGGGATTCCCATTCTGCTATAGCCTTCGTATCTCCGAATATCTTGTATGTTTGTTTCTTCGTCCGAAGATGATTGGGTCGATCAGTAGCTCAGAGTTTGTCTGTGAAGAGATTGTCCTTAAAGTGATCTGACAAGACATAATCATACACTTTAATTCCATAACTTTTTCCTGGACCGCCCTTTCGGGTTTTCAATCCACCGGGAAACCCTTTTTTGCCCAAGTCGCCCTTTCGGGTTTTCAACTTGCCGGGTGTATAGATTTTTTTTATTTTATCCCTAATTTTTGCCCGAACCTTTTTGGTTCGCCGGGATGCCCTTGTTTTGCCTAGGTGTGTCAACCTGAACTGCTCGCACAAGGCGGTGATCATAGTATTGTTAAGGTTTGTATCGTTATCAGTGATGATCCTTTCGGGGATACCGTACCGACAAATGAGATTCTGTTTAATGAAGCGGGCAACAACATTCTTAGTAACGAATGCAAAGGAAGTTGCTTCGACCCACTTGGTGAAGTAGTCAATGGCCACCAGAATGAAGCGGTGTCCATTGGAAGTTGTAGGCTTGATCTCTCCAATCATGTCGATTCCCCACATAGCGAAGGGCCAAGGAGTTGTTAAGACATTTAGAGGAACCGGAGGCACGTGCACCTTATCTGCATAGATTTAAAATTTATGGCAAGTTCGGGAGTGCTGATAGCAGTCAGCTTCCATGGTGGACCAGTAATAGCCTGCCCGTAGAATCTTCTTTGCCATCGTATGCCCACTAGAGTGAGTGCCAAAGGTACCCTCATGCAATTCAGCCATGATCTTTTCAGCTTCAATCTTGTCCACACAACGAAGCAGAATAGAATCATGATTGCGCTTGTACAGGATGCCATTACTTAGGAAGAACTTAGCCGAGAATCTCCTTAAGAACTTTTTTTCGTTGACTGAAGCTCCTTCAGGATATTCTTGAGCCTCAAGATACTTTTTGACTTCGTGAAACCACGACTGGTCCACTACTTCTTCGATATTAATCTCGTGACAATGTGCTGGTTCGTTCATCCATTCAATGGAGATCTGGGGAGCCTCATTGTCCCAATCAAGTTTAAACAAAGCTATCCAAGCATTCATCTTGCAATTTTAAGCTCTGTTTCAGCCATTTCCATTTTCACTTTGGAAGCTTGCAACTTAACTTCTACAGGAAGTTCTGGCCATCCATAAAGCACCATAAGCATTGGAATAGCTTTAAGGAACTTCAAGGAAGCTCACACGATCCTCAGGCCTTACTCAAAGTCCCCATATTTCCATATCCAAATCCAGCTGAAGGAGGTATTTTTAAAAACTCTATCTCTCTATTTAGGCATCCTCAAGCCACGATTTGTGAAGCAAAAATGTAGTCCTTAACATGGTGAAGCTGTACATATGCATACTTTTCATATATGTTAACTGAGCTAAGAGAATTTGAACCTTAAAGTTGCTGAAATATCTAGGTCACGATTTAGGGCCATTAAAATTCTCCCTGATCTTTTAGAGTTAGGTTACAAATTTTATATCATTGGAATCGTGAGATTATAAGCTACATGTTTTATGTTATGAGTTTTTGCTTTTATGCTAGCATGAGCAAGTTGCAGGTTTGAAAGGAAAACACGCACAAGCTGAAGGACAGGGATGAAGATGATGTTCTGGGCCTTGGCGCCTTTGGGCCTGTTTGCTTTTGTTTTTCACACCCCCTGACTTGATATTTGCACCCCCTGACTTATTTTTGTATATTTTTTCATATTTTCTTATATTTTCATGTTTATTGCTTTTAATCATTTTTTTCTGAACATTAAAAAATCACAAAAATAATTTCTTAATTTTTTGCAATTTTATTTTTATTTTTATTATTTTTTACATAGAAAATAGCTTATTAGAATAAATAGAATTTATTTTCTTAAATAAATTGTAAATACATTTAATAAATACTATACATTTTTATTTTATTATTTCTCACATAAAATAATTATTTTCATACATATTTTAATTTTTAATATTTTTACATAATATTATTTATTATTTTCTTGTACAAAAATGGATAAAATA
This sequence comes from Vicia faba, assembly GCA_948472305.1. Taxonomy (NCBI): domain Eukaryota; kingdom Viridiplantae; phylum Streptophyta; class Magnoliopsida; order Fabales; family Fabaceae; genus Vicia; species Vicia faba. The sequence continues at coordinate 1,791,998,388 of OX451736.1, forward strand.
TTAATATAGGAAACATATTTTTCTTTTACTCAAAAATTAGGGTTTCACCCTTTCAAAAATAATAATATTTTTTCTCTAATTTTTAGGTCTTAAATAAATCAGTTTTCTCATATAAAAATCAAATACAAAACATTTTTGCATAAATACATTTTTATTGCATATTTAAATATTTGTATATTTATTTAATTTGCACATAATTCAATTAGGTTGTAATAGTATTTTAGGGTTTATATTTGTGCAATATCCCCATTCAAAAACTTGTATCCCCCCTCCCATAATAATTGTTGTAATAAGTTTAGTTTACATTTACGTAATTTATCGCCTTATATATTTGTGTAGTAAATTAGGGTTTGCATGATAAGACAAAAAACAAACAAATAGAATGACCTAATACAAGACAATACAAATGCATGTAAAATGATACACATTGCACACAAGCACCCTTAGGGTTTCACCCACTTGGTTGCCTAAAATAAAATGGCCATGGTATGCATGCAAAGTATCTTGGCAAGGCAAAACAAAACAAATAAGATCATAGTCTCTCGATGACGCTATCAAAAGGTTGCCTAAAACAAAATGATCTTATTCCCTCAAACATGCAAGATACTTGGCAACATTTTTATCATGGTCGTACGATGACCCACGCCTGTCCCGTTTACATTCAAAGATAGGGTTGTTTGCCAAATCAATGGTAAATCAACAATGTCAAAGGAATAAAAATGCACAAGAAAGACATTTGAGTAGGTAGATAGCTTCTAGTTACTTGATCAATTTCAAAACAATCCTTGCTATTTTCAAAAACAATCACACACACATTTCAAAACATCTTACAAAACATTGAAACATTTTTCAAAAGACAAACATCTTTGTATACATTCTTACGAACGAGAATCATTACAAAGATTTCCTAAACGATGGCCTCTTTTCAAAATACTTTCAAAACCATAAAAAGCACCATTTCAAACAATTTCAAAGCAAAAGCAAGTGATCTAAACAAGTAACTAAGAGCCCATGGAAAACCATGGATGAAAAGGGTGCTAGCACCTTCCCTTTTCATAATCTACCCCCCGAACTCAAGAAAACATCTCAAAGGTCTTTCCTGTGCTTTTTTACCTTTCCTTTTGGATAAAAGAAAAGTCGGTGGCGACTCTTGCTAACCGCAATATTTGCGAACACAAACACAAAACCTCAAGTCAGTTCTCCCACCGCATCACAGAACTGGCGACTTTGCTGGGGACTATTTTAAAAGTGGGGTTACCTTAGGGTTTAGATCACCTTTACATGCTTACAATTATTTGACTTGTTTGCTTTACACTTTGGTTCTATTGTTTGGGTTTGAATCCTCTACCCAGATTTGGGAAACATTATAGGTAAATAGCAATACGTTGTGGAAATTGTGCGGGGTATACCAACATGGTCTAAGCAATAGCTATATTAGTGTGACATATTTGTGGGTACTGGTAGCCTTTGAGTCAATCAAAGAGAATATGGGGCCGCTGAGTGATGTCATGAAGCACTAATGAACTTCTAGAACCTTTACTTGACCAACTTGGCCTTTTAGGACGTAGTGAGATGACCGGCTTTGGTGCAGTCCGAAGTTGGTAGATACTCGATACTACACTCAGTGAGGGTTAGTTTCTTGGAATATTTTGGTCGCCAGTAAAGAGGCTAAACTGAAACAATGAACAAGGAAACAATCCAGTGATATTGAGCTCCTTAGAACCCAGTTACTATTTCTAGGACAGGTTGAGCCAACTAAACTTCAAGAGGGTACTACCTATAAACCCCATGCAAGCCTAAACTAGGAACTTGTGTGGTTTTCTTGTACATATACTTGTGCATAACATCATGGACATCATGAACATCATCTGCATTCACTAACCATTTCAAGGATTTTGGAGATTCATCTTTGTTCTTGTTTTGTAGGTTATGGATTTACTTCGCAGGAAAACTATCCAAATCAACCTTGTAAAAATTCCTCCACAACTCAAGGAGATAGCTTCAAGGATTCCTGATAATTCTCCATTCACCAAGAGACATGGTCGTCTACTCAACTTGGTCACTTCCAATACAGAGGAGGATATGGTGAAAGTTCTCTTCCAGTTCTTTGACCCTTTGCATCATTGCTTCACATTTCCTGACTACCAACTTGTGTCCACTTTGAAAGACTTCTCTCAACTCTTGAGGATTCCTATTCTCAATCAACTACCTTTCAACGATACGGGAAGAGATCCGAAGCCAGAAGAGATTGCTCAAGCCTTACACTTGCACTCATCTGATGTGACAACACATTGGGAAACTAGAAGTGGTGTCAAAGGCTTCTTGTCAAAGTTTCTGTTTGAAAAGGCCCAGAGCTGTTGGAATTCTCTAGACTTGCAAGCTTTTGAGGAGATTGTAGCTCTTCTTATCTATGGGATGGTCTTGTTCCCTAATCCTGACCAACTCATAGACGTGAACATTGTCAAAATCTTCATGACTCGCAACTCGGTGCCTATATTGCTTGGGGATATCCTCCACTCTTTTCACACTCGTACAATGAGGGAAAGAGGTGTTCTTATGTGTTACACTCCTCTCCTGGCAAGATGGTTTATTTCTCATCTTCCCCAATCAGTCTTGAAGAATGAACAAGGTCTAAGGTGGTCACAAAGGTTAATGACACTTAACCATTCAGATATTCATTGGTGTTCTCGATCCAAAGAGAATGTTATTATCATTAACCGTTGTGGGGAATTACCTAATGTCCCTATACTTGGCATTAGGGGAGGCATCACCTACAACCCTTGCTTATCTCTAAGACAGTTTGGTTATGCCCGAAGGGATGGCCCACATGATATGTTAATTCAAGGATTGGTTTTCGACTACGACAACGACGATCAAGGACTTTGTCAAAGGTTCATCCGAGCTTGGAGGATGCCAAACAAGGTGGATAATAAGACCTTGGGACACAAGAATTCCATCCCTCTTGAGCCTTACCTCAAGTGGGTACGAACCCGCGCCCAAAGTCTTATGATGCCTTACCCATCCATTCTCCCTGTGATTATAGAGCCTGTTAAGGAAGGAGAGGTTCCATACACCATCCTGCATCCTGACATGCCAATATCACTTGAAGATCTACAAAGGAGTTGGATACAGCTCAAGGGAGAACGTGATACTTTTGAAGCCCAATTCTATGCAAGCGAGAAGAAGGTTTTGGAACTCACTCGGTGTGATGCGGTGGGAGAACTGACTTGAGGTTTTGCGTTTGTGTTTGCAAATGTTGCGATTAGCAAGAGTCACCACCGACTTTTATTTTATCCAAAAGGAGGTAAAAAAGCACAGGAAAGACCTTTGAGATTGTTTTTGGGTTCGGGGGGTAGATTATGAAAAGGGAAGGTGCTAGCACCCTTTTCATCCATGGTTTTCCATGGGCTCTTAGTTACTTGTTTTAGATCACTTGCTTTTGCTTTTCAATTGTTTGAAATGGTGCTTTGTGTGGTTTTGAAAGTATTTTGAAAAGAGGCCTTTGTTTAGGCAATCTTTGTAATGATTCTTGCTTGTAAGAACGTATACAAAGATGTTTGTCTTTTGAAAAATGTTTCAACGTTTTGAAAGTTGTTTGGAAATTATTTTGAAAGTGTGTGTGTTTGAAAATAGCAAGGATGGTTTGCAAGTTTGATCAAGTAACTAGAAGCATCTACCTACTCAAAAGTATTTCCTATACATTTTTATTCCTTTGACATTGTTAACCTACCATTGTTTTGGTAGATAACCCTATCTTTGGATGTTAAACGGGACGGGCGTGGGACATCGTATGACCATGATAACAATATTGCCAAGTATCTTAGCAAGTTTTGAGGGACTTAAGATCATCTTTGTTTAGGCAACCAAGATAGCGTCATCGAGGGACTATGATCTTTTGTTTTGTTTGATTTTGTTTTGCCAAGATGCCTAGCATGCATACCATGGCCATGTTTTAAGGCAACCAAGTGGGTGAAACCCTAGAGGTGCTTGTGTGCAATTTGTTGTCATTTTTCATGCATTTGTTTGTCTTTAAATTAGGTCATGCTATTTGTTTGATTTTGTCTTATCATACAAACCCTAGTTTTTACTAAACATGCATATAATACGATAAATTGCATAAAGTAAATCTAAACTATTACAACAATATTATGGGAAGGCGGATACAAGTTTTGAATGGGGATATTTGCACAAAATAAAACCCTAATTTACTATTACAACCCAATTGAAATTATTGTATAATAAATTATTAAACAATTATTTAAATATGCAATAAATTGTAAATATGCAAAAAATGTTTTTGTATTTGTTTTATGCATGAGAAAATAATATTATCTAAGTCTTAAAAATAAGAAAAATAATGTTATTATTTTTAAAAGGGGAAACCCTAATTTTTTTATTAAAAGAAAAATACATGTTTAATAATATTCTTGTCCACTTTTGTTTAACAAAAATAATAATAATATTATGTATAAATATTAAAAATTAAAATATGTGAGAAAATAATATTTTATGTGTATAATACAAAAAATAAAATATTTAAGTATTTTAATATTATTTACAAGTTTATTTAAGAAAATAAGTTTTATAAACCTAATAAACTATTTTTATACTAAAAAAATAATAAATAAAAAAATAAAATGCAAAAAATTAAGGAAATGTTTTTTGTGATTTTATAATGTTCAGAAAATAAATAAATGCAACTCAAAATATAAAATATGCAAGAAAATATAAAAATAAAAGAAAATGCAAAAGGGGTGCAGAAGAAAAAAGGGGGGGGTGCAAAAAGTAGAGACAACAAGCCCAAGCCCAAGCCCAAGCTCACTTCATCCCTGACCTCCAGACCAAAAACGCGCGCGCTGTACTTCAAATCCTGTTCTTGCTATTCGTTGCATAAAATCAAAAACTTATAACATGAAAAATGTAGCTCATGATCACACGATTCCAATGATATAAAGAATATGACCTAACTCTCAAAGATCAGAGAGAATTTTAATGGCCCTAATTTCTGACCTAGTTTTTTCAGCATGTTCAACATCCAAATACTCTTAGCTCAGTTAATATAAATGGAATCTATGCATATGTACAGCTTAAGCATGTTGAGGGCTACATTTTTGCTTCACAAACCTAAGCTTAAGGATGCCTAAATAGAGAGATAGAAACTTGACAAATACCTTGTTCAGTTGAGTTTGGAAATGGCAATGTAGGAACTTTGAGTGAGTACTGAAGATCGTGTGAGCTTCCTTGAAGTTCCCTCAAGTTATCCCAATGCTCAACTTGCCTTGCAGTTGCCTGAAACTCCTTATAGAAGTCGACCTGCAAACCTTCAAAATGAAAATGGTGATCCTTGAAACAGAGGTTTCAGTTGCGAGATAAGGGCCTGGATAGTTTAGGTAAGAGGTATGGAATGTGTTTGAAGTGATTCCAAGCAAAACGCACGAGGCAATATGGAAATGGCTTGAGATTTGCAGAAGCTGCCCTGTTTTGGGCAGAAATGTGGTTTTTGTGTTTTAGGGTGTTTGAGAGGTTATGAATTCGTTTCTTTTTCTTGTTACAATGTTCTGGGATTGTTTGAAATGACACCAATGCTTGCTCTTATCAGATACACAAGTTGTATTGACTTTTTCCAAATTGCTTGCTTTTGAAGAAAAGCTGGAAGTGACAATGTCAAAGCATGTACAGGCTTGCTTGCTAGCTGCACATAGTTGGTACAAGTTGCCTGATATTTGTGGATATTGTTTGCAGCAAAAGATTAGGTCCATGGCTCAAGATTTGCAAAGTTGCATAAAGCATGCTTTATCAAAGTAGCAATGTGAATTTTATGCCATAAATGGAATAATTCTTTGTGCAAAGCTCCCAAGATCAGAATAAAGCCAATGTCCAATGTGTTTGCATTAAATTAAGGAGTGTGGAAAGGATTAGTACCTGTAAAACCAATTACAAGCATGCTAGGACAGATTTGCAACTTGAACCATTGTGGAAAATGCCTTGGACAAAAGTGATAAATTGCCATTTTCATTTCTTCGATTCTCCCTAACCATAAATGATCTTGGAGATTTCTTGGACATTTTGGAAATCTTGTAACATGCTCTACAATCCATATTTGAAATGAATTTTTAGATTCCTCTTGGAACTATGTGAAAAGTTACCATGAAGTTAGGTAAAAAATCTGCCTAAACTAGGGCAAAATTTCACTAAGTTAAAAGTTTTATGGACCCCTATTCACAAAATCATAACTTGAGATACAAGAATCTTTTGGGAAAACTTTGTGCATAAAAGTTGTAGATTTAATGGAGGAATAAAACTTTCATGTTGGAAGTTTTGTTTGAATCCAATTGCATCATGGTGAAAAAGTTGTGGAAAGTTGTGGAAAAATAAGAAATTTCCATAACTTAGAAAAATTCTAAGTTATGAAAAATTTCAAATTAAAATCCTAAATTTCAATTTTAGGTTTCTTTATCAACAAGTTTCACATTTTGACATATCTTGATGAATTATGACCCTTGGCACTTGATTTTGACCAAAAAGTCAAAGTTTGACTTTTCAGTGTACAGTTGATTTTTGATTAGTTGACTGAAAAATTCATCTGTCAATTCAATGCATTTGAGATATTTTGAACTAGGTGATTAGATCAAGATGATTCCATTGAGTCCTTGAAATCATGCTTGAACCCAATTGGTCATTGGCTAGGTCAAAAATCAGAAATTGCCCTTTCTCAATCAAAACCCTAATTTTGACCATTTTGCCCTTTTGATGATCTGATCAAATTTCTTGAGGAGTTGTGGTCCAAACTTGATCAAATGGTACATAGGAGCCTAGAATGTTGTTGTGGATAAAAAATTATGAAGTTTTACTATAAATAGGCCATGGTTGACTTTTTCCCCAATACAACTGATTTTTAGGTCAACTGTCCAATTGACTGGGCAAAAATGTGATTCAAAGCTTGAAACTTGGTATGAGCAATCTTAGGGATCCAAGATGGTGTATGAAAGTCACAGGAAGCATTGATGGTCCAAAAATACTTGTGCAAACTCAAACCCTAATTTCAGGTCATCAGTGTAAGGAAATGTCTTGAGCTGAGTAAACCCTAATCTTGTCTTGAGTCTAGGAGTCTTGTGAGGGAAAATCTTGATGATATGAGAGGAAAATTTTTGGGGTACAACAACTGCCCCTGTTCAATCTTCTTTCACCTAAAGAGTTAGATTGGCGAGTTTTCTGTTCGTGACTCGAAGGTAAAAGATGATTTGACACTAGAGTGCCCGTAAATTTGCACTCGTCAAGATGTAGTTGGGGGAATGGGCTTAAAGATGCCATTTGGAGATGTGATAGAATCTTGTTGGAGATGGGCTTAAAGATGCCATCCAAGAATGTTTGTTGAATTGTATGTTGTAAGTCAGAAGAATGAGTATCAGAATGGTATCCGCGTCTGGAATGTATATGTACTGTATCTGGGGGCTAAATCTGAATGAGCAAAGGAATAACATTTGTGTCTGGAGCGTATCCAAGCTGTATCTGAATGTTGAATCTGAATAAGCAAAAGAGTAGCATCCGTGTCTGGAGCGTCTGAACTAGGAAATATCAGAATAGGTGACAGAATGGCAACTGTGTCTGGAGCGTATTTGGACTGGAGTCTGAAGTTTTGGATCTGAATGAGCAACAAAATGACTTTCGTGTCTGGAGTGTATATGAACTTAAAATTGATAGCTGAATCTGAATGAGAAATAGAATGGCTTCCGTGTCTGGAGCGTATCTAATCTGTATCTGATAGTTGAAATCTGAATAAGTATCAGGATGGCATCCCCGTCTGGAGCGTATCTGAACTGTATCTGAATTCTGAATCTAAATGAGCAACATAATGACTTCCTTGTCTGGAGTGTATCTGTACTATATCATGGTTGTATACTGTTAATGATAGCTTGTTAATCTTATCCTGAAAAGGGTAAAATGTTAGCTGAAACACAAAGTTATGTTGCATGCAATGTATGCTACAATATATGTGTTTTATCGATGTTTGTGATATATAAATGTAATGTATGTGCATGTAAGCTGATTTGTTGTCTTGCTGAGGAAAATAAATTCTTGACGGCTGGGGATAATGAAATCCTTGACTGCTACCGTGGAAAATAAATCCTTGACCACTGCTGGAGATTCAAAATCTTTGATTGTTGAGGATGAGGAATCCTGGGCGACTGCTGGAGATTAAAAATCTTGACAACTTCTGCGGGGATGTGAGAATCCTTCATGTCTTGAAGTTGGAGTATTGACAAAATCTGTTGTGAGAGTAATGCCAAACTGTTTGAGAAATCTGCTTGGAGAATCCAGAGAACTCTGATGACCTCTACTGGGGGTTATACAAAGGAAATCCTTACTCGGCTGGGGAATAGGGAAAACTCTGATGATTTCTGCGGGGAACTAAGAATGAGAATCTTCATTCTGTTGAGGAATAAAGAATACTTTGGTGACTTCATGCTGGGGAGCAATGAAGACTCTTGCAACTTCACTGGGGAATCAAGAATGAGAATCTTCATTCTGTTGGGGAGTAAAAACTTTATGGGGAAGAAGGCTTACTGCTGAAGAGTAAGTTCAGGAGTTTCGGCCGTCTGCCACTCTTACTGGGGAAACTCCCAGTTTGGGGAGAGACAAAGGTTAACTGTCATCTGGTTTATTTCCAGGCTTTAAGATAAACATGCTGGGGAAATGGATGGTTTCTGCTGGGGATTAGAAGTCTTGACTCGACTGGGGATGTAGGTTTCAGCTCCGCTGGGGATCTGTAACTCAAAGCTTTGGCTCCGCTGGGGGATCAGGAGTTTGAAGTTTTAACTCTGGTGGTGATTAATGGTTTGGAATTATAACTCCGCTGGGGATATGTATTTCAAGGTTTTAGCTCTGCTGGGGATCTAGATGATGTACTGCAGCGGATTTCTCTTGGAATAGTCTAAAGACGTTTTCCTATCCTTTCAGTCTGTCAGTAATTGTTCTTTTCCATCCTGTTTATTTGTAAACAGTAATTATTTTCAAATGCATATGTTCATCAATGAATCATTGGACGTTTTTGCAAATAAAAACACAATTGTAAAATAAAAAGGCAAATAGTTTTCTGTACTTTGAAAGAGATATCTTTGTATTAACTTTGAATAAGTGTTTTGTAAAAGGAGACAGACATCCTAGTAAGAGGATGGTGTCATAAAAGTAAGAAAAATTTATACAATAAAGATAGATATGTGTGTAAAAAATCCCATGGGGTTCCCACTCTGCTATAGCCTTCGTAACTTAGAATATCTTGTCCTTTTGCTGCTTCGCCCGAAGATGATTGGATTGATCAGAAGTTCCAGATGTTGTCTGTGAAGAGATTTTCCTTAAAGTGATTCGACGAGACATAGTCATACGCTTTAATTCCCTAACTTTTGCCTGGACCGCCCTTTCGGGTTTTCAGTCCACCGGGAAACCCTTTTTTGCCCAAGTCGCCCTTTTGAGTTTTCAACTTGTCGGGTGTACAATTTTTTTTGTTTATCCCTAATTTTTGCCTGAACCGCCCTTTCGGGTTTTCGATTCACCGGATGCCATTTTTTTCCCTAGGTGTGTCAACCTAGCGGGTCGTTTATGCGTAGTATCTTTTGACTATGTCTGCGTTCGCAGGGTGCAGCAGGTCGTCGTCGTCCATGGTGGTTAAGATCATTTCCCCACCAGAAAAGATGTTCTTGATCATAAATGGTCCTTCGTAGGTAGGAGTCCATTTTCCCCTGGGATCACTTTGCGGTAAGATAATGCGCTTGATTACCAGATCCCCGACTTGATATACCTGGCGCCTGACTTTCTTATTGAAAGCCTTGATCATCCGCTTTTGATACGTCTGACCGTGGCAAACAGCAGTAAATCGCTTTTCGTTAATCAAGTTAAGTTAATCAAGCCAGGTCTGAATCCAATCATCTTCACTCAAACCAGCATCCCTCATGATTCTCAAGGAGGGAATCTGAACCTCGATAGGTAAAATAGCCTCCATGCCATATACCAAAGAATAGGGTGTTGCCCCAGTTGATGTGCGTGCCGTGGTACGGTACCCGTGAAGAGAAAACGGTAGCATTTCATGCCAGTCCTTGTAGGTGACTGTCATATTTTGTATAATCTTCTTGATATTTTTGTTCGCAGCTTCGACAACACCGTTCATCTTTGGTCGATAGGGAGATGAATTATGATGTTGAATCTTGAACTGTTCGCACAAAGTGGTGATCATAGTATTGTTAAGGTTTGTACCGTTGTCAGTGATGATCCTTTCGGGGATACCATACCGGCAAATAAGGTTCTGCTTGATGAAGCGGGCAACCACATTCTTAGTAACGGATATGAAGGAAGCTGCTTCGACCCACTTGGTGAAGTAGTCAATGGCCACCAGAATGAAGCCGTGTCCATTGGATGTTGTAGGCTTGGTCTCTCCAATCATGTCGATTCCTCACATAGCGAATGGCCAAGGAGTTGTTAGGACATTTAGAGGAACTAGAGGCACGTGTACCTTGTCGGCGTAGATTTGACATTTATGACAAGTGCGGGAATGTTGATAACAGTCAGCTTCCATGGTAGACCAGTAGTAGCCTGCCCGTAGAATCTTCTTAGCCATCGTATGCCCGCTAGAGTGAGTGCCGAAGGTACCTTCATGCAATTTAGCCATAATTCTTTCAGCTTCAGCTTTGTCCATACAACGGAGCAGAACAAAATCACGATTGCGCTTGTATAGGATGCTATTACTCAAGAAGAACTTTGCCGAGAACCTCCTTAAGAACTTTTTGTCATTGACTGAAGCTCCTTCAGGGTATTCTTGAGCCTCGAGATACCTTTTGATTTCATGAAACCATGGCTGGTCCACTACTTCCTCGGTATTAATCTCGTGACAATGTGCAGGTTCGACCATCCGTTCAATGGAGATTTGGGGAGCCTCATTGTCCCAATCAAGTTTAAACATGGATGACATTGTAGCTAGAGCATCTGCTAGCTGATTTTCTTCTCGCGGGAAGTGCTCGAAGGTAATCTGCTCGAAATGTGGTAACAATGTCAGGACATGTTCTTTATAAGGGATGAGGTTTGGATGTTTAGTATCCCGCTCTCCTTTGATCTGAATGATGACCAAAGCTGAGTCCCCAAACACATCTAAGGATTTGATTCCCAAGTCTATGGCAGCCTTGAGCCCAAAGGTGCACGCTTCATACTCTGCCATGTTGTTCGTACAGTTGAAGCAAAGTATGGCTGTGAAAGGAGTTTGGAAACCTTCTAGGGAGATGAGTACCGCGCCGATACCGTTGCCAAGTGCACTGGAGGCCCCATCAAAGTACAGGGTCTATTGGGATCCTTGTTCAGGTCCGTCATATAGTCTATTCTCTTCAATGTTGTCCAATGTCATGATGTCTTCGTCAGGGAAGTCGAACCTCATGTATTGGTAATCTTCGACAACTTGATGGGCTAGATGGTCAGCTAGCACACTCCCCTTTATAGCTTTTTGGGTCGTGTACTGTATATCGTATTCCGTTAGGATCATCTGCCATCTAGCTATTCTTCCAGATAAAGCTAGCTTCTCAAAGATGTACTTGATCGGATCCATCTTAGATATCAGCAAAGTGGTATGAGTCAACATATACTGCCTTAGCCGGTGAGCAGCCCATACCAAAGCACGACAAGTTTTCTCGAGCAGTGAGTATCGGGTCTCACAGTCGGTAAATTTTTTGCTAAGGTAATAAATGGCATGCTATTTTCGGCCAGACTCGTCATGTTGGCCCAGTACGCACCCCATTGAATTCTCTAAGACAGTCAGATACATGATTAGCGGCCTTCCTTCGATGGGTGGCATCAGGATATGAGGTTCTAGCAAATACTCCTTGATTTTATCGAAAGCAATTTGACAGTCGTCATTCCATTTAACTACCTGATCTTTCTTCAACAGCTTGAAGATTGGTTCACAGGTAGATGTTAGGTGAGAAATGAACCTTGCAATGTAGTTTAGGCGTCCCAAGAAACCTCTGACCTCCTTCTCAGTGCGAGGAGCAGGAATTTCTTGTATAGATTTGGCTTTGGCAGGATCAACCTCGATGCCTTTGTTGCCGACAATGAAACCTAAGAGCTTACTGGACCTGACTCTGAATGTACACTTGTTTGGATTCAGTCTGAGCTTGTACTCCTTCAACCTGACAAACAACTTTTGCAAGTGATCGAGGTGTTCTTCTTCAGTTTGTGATCGGGCTATCATGTCATCTACGTAGACCTCTATCTCATGATGTATCATATCATGAAACAAAGCTACCATGGCACGTTGATAGGTTGCCCCGACATTCTTCAGTCCGAATGGCATCACTTTGTAGCAGAACGTACCCCACTGTGTAACAAAAGTAGTTTTCTCCATGTCTTCAGGGGCCATTTTGATCTGGTTATAGCCTAAGAATCCGTCCATGAAAGAAAATACTTTGTGCTGAGTTGTGTTGTCAACCAGGATGTCGATGTGCGGAAGTGGAAAGTCATCTTTAGGGCTGGCCCTGTTTAAGTCTTTGTAATCCACGCACATTCTGACTTTACCGTCCTTCTTAGGCACGGGCACAATGTTAGCAACCCATTAAGGATAGGAAGTAACAGCCAGAAATCCAGCATTGAACTGCTTCATAACTTCTGCTTTGATCTTTTCAGACATGTCAGGTCTCATGCGGCGGACCTTTTGTTTAATTGGTGGACAGTCTTCTCTTGTGGGGAGACGGTGTACCACAATGTCCGTATCGAGTCCTGGCATGTCTTCGTATGACCAGGCGAAGATCTCAATATAATCATATAGTAGCTGAATTAGGCGCTCCTTGACACTCGGCTCTAGATTGACACCTATCTTGATTTCCTTTTTGTCAACCTCAGTTCCCAAGTTGATTGTGTCCAACTTCTCTCCATGAGGCTGAATTGCTCTTTCTTCTTGTTGTAGAAGTCTGGCCAATTCCCCTGGCTCCTCACAATCTTCCTCACCTTCATATTCGGCTTGGTTGATCAGATCTTTAGAGTCACTGAAGGCTATAGCAGTATCGTTACCCATGGGTTCCGGAATGGAAGGGTACCTGCATTTGTGAGTGTGGGTGTGCGTAAGGGCATAGCCATCTTAAAAAAACAAAATGTAAAAAGAAAGACAATGAGCATAAAGTGTTTAAATATGAAAAGCGTCCATGATTCATTAAAATGACATATGATAATGAAAATAAGAACCCTTACAAATGGACCTATGTGCCTCGGGTAAGACACAAGGTTGAAAAAGTACGAATTGTTTGTGAACTATTACAGTCCAACAGAAACGGAAAAGATAAATTACTGATTTAGGAAAGTAATCAGAACAAAGTCTTTTGCTTCCCAGTTGCACAGTCCTTCGCCAACAGTAGGGAAAATCCAGTCTTCCAAGTTGCCCTCTTCTTCACTGTCCTCTAGCGCATTAACCCCTCGGTGGCTGATCTTCACATGTGGCCCTCCAACACGGGAGCGGCGCACGGCCTTCTGACTAGTCGAAGTAAATCCCAAGCCGAATTTGTCTGATTTGAAAGGAAAGTCGGGAAGCTTCCCCCAGATTATGGATTCGCCTTCTTCCACCACTGCCCTAGTATCTTTTAAAGAAGACATCTGAGGAGGAGGTCTTGTAATCACAGGAGTTGAGGACACTGTCTTGGTTGCCACTATCTCTTCAAAAACTTCTTTGAAGTGTTGGAAAGGGGTCTCTTTGAATTCGCCATCTAATTCCACATAACAGAATGAATTTAGATGACTGATCATGTATTCCTCTTCGCCATGAACAATTATAATTTCCCCTGAACAGGGTAATTGAGCTTTTGATGCAGAGTAGAAGTGACAGCTCCAGCATGTGAATCCAAGGTCTTCCCAACATGAAAGAGTAGGAAGGACGGATGTCCATCACGTAGAATGTTGAATTGAACGTCTACCCACCTTGATCGGAATGTCCACCTCTCCGTGGACCATTCTCTTAGAACCATCAAAGGCTCTGACAATTATATTGCTGGGTTTCAGGGTTAAGCCTTCGCAATCTAACCTATCCAAGGCTTTCTTCGGCAAGACATTTAAAGACGACCCAGTATCAACCAAAACATGAGCTAGGGTGGTTCCCCTACACTCCACCGAGACATGTAGCGCGTCATTATGTTTTCTCCCTTTAGAGGTTAAGTCTGCATCGAAGAATACCAGACCATTGTCAACTGTTAAGCTGGCCACGCACTCTTGGAATTGATCAGCGGAAGTTTCTTGTGGCACGTGGGCCATCTTCAAAAACTTGACCAAAGCTTTAGCATGTGCCTTAGAGCACAACAAGAGGGCTAACATAGATATTTTGGAGGGGGTCTGCCCCAGTTGTTCAACAACATTGTAATCACTTTTCTTAATGATCCTCAGAATCTCTTCCACCTCTTTCTGGGATGTTTCAAGAATGACTAATGACTGAGCCTTCGTCAAGACAGGCTCCTCTTGAACATTCTTTCCTTTCTTCTCAGCATCAGAAACAGGGATGGGAATTGCATTATCATTGTTGGCGGGTACACTGGTAGGTACAATCACAGGGGTAATCTTCGGGATAGCCGCAGGTCCAAAGACTGCTGTTGGAGGAGAAATCTCTGGAGAAAAGATTCTCCCACTACGAGTAATTTTGCTTGTTCCGGCAATGTTACTGATGTCGGGATTATCTTCCTCGGAGCTTTCTTCTTCAATGGTCTATTCAATCTGTTTGACACCATGATAGTAGATTTCTCCACCATAGTTCCATGGTACCATTTTATCAGTTTTGTAAGGGGTTGGCCCTGGCATTGTTATCTTCAACGGAGTAGTCATAGGAGCAGATGTAATCCTAATCGGTTTTTTAGGAACCCTGGAAGAATTGGCGTATATGGTTATTATTGAAACTTCTGGAACTGGAATGGGTGAGACAGGAGCTTTCTCAAACAAAATTTCCTTGTTATCAATCAATTGTTGGATTCTTTTCTTCAAAAGAGGACAGTCAAATGGGGAGGACAGGCAAGCAGGAAATCTTGGTCACAACCTGGGAACACCCCAGCCTTCAACAAATTCAACTTGATGGTTAGGAGAGGAGTTGACAGTTTATCTACAGTAGAAACAAACAGATCTTCTTCCACAGCATTAGCATTGTGCCCATGCCTGTGCATCGGTGCGGAGATTACATTCGGCTTTTCAGGAGCTTCAAATTCAACTTCCTTGGCGTCGATCAAATCATGAATCTTGTTCTTCAGGGCCCAACAGTTGTTGGTGTCGTGCCCTGGACTTTACGAGTGGTAAGCACATATGGCGTTGGGATGGTAATGTGGAGATGAAGTGTTAGGGTTTTTAGGGGCCTCCTTCAACATGGCCAGGTTCAACTTTAAGAGATATGGTAAGACTTGAGAAGGAGTCATGTTTATCTTGGTGAATTGCCTTACAGGCATTTCCACCCTTTGTGGGTTATTCCTCGGCTGATCATTTCTCGGCTGATTGTTTCTCGGTTGCTCTGACGCAGACTTCTGAATCATTACGGCCCCCACTGTTGGTCGTCTTTCAACTCTTCCCCGATTTCTCTGGGCATAGACAGCTGACACCTCCTTCTTTCCAGTGAAGTACTTCTTTACAGCAGCAGAGGTAGATGCATCTTTCTGAATTTTTCCGCTTCTAATACCGGCTTCCACCCTTTCGCCAGTTAGAATCAACTCAGTGAAACCTGCAGAGGAGCTTCCAATCAGGTGATTAAAGAAAGGACCTGACAGAGTCCCCAAGAACATGTCCACTAGCTCTCTTTCAAATAAAGGTGGTTGCACCCTTCCGGCTAAATCCCTCCATTTCCGGGCGTAGTCTTTAAAACCCTCATTGGTAGCCATGGCCATACTCTGTAGCTGAGTACGGGTTGGCACTAAGTCGGCGTTATATTGATACTGTTTATAGAATGCGGCTGCCAAATCTTCCCAATTATGCACATCAGACCTCTCCAACTGGTAAAACCAATCCAGCTGCGTTCCCAAAAGACTGTCCTGGAAAGAATGGACCCACTAGTCTTTGCCAGAAGAATGTGGTTGAATTTTCCTGACATAAGTTCGTAGGTGCATCTTTGGACAAGACACCCCATCGTACTTAGCAAACAGAGGTACTTTAAACTTAGGAGGGATTACAATTCCAGATACCAGCCCTAACTCTTCAAAGTCCAGCCCAGGTACTCTCTATATCTCCATGGCAGCTAGACATTCTTCCAAGTTCTTGTATTTGTCATCGGTCGGAGGATACTACTGTTCAGAATAGTCTTCATCTTCCTTTTCCTCTGCCTCAGAATCAGATGGCACTGCAGTTCCCTTACCTTTTCCTTCACCCTCTTCAGATGTTGATGGGAATTCCAAAGTCCGTCTAGCTTGTCCTTCAAACCTTCTGCCCAAGATAGCCACACCAGCTCTCTTCTTCTTCTTTTTCTCTTTTTCCTTCTCTAGTAGAGTCTTGAGCTCCTCCCGCCCCTTGGCTAGGGTCAAGAGTAGCTGTTGAAATTGTGAATTATGAGCTTGTAAGTCTTTGACCGTTTGTTCAATATCCATCTTGCTGAAATAAACAGCAGAGAGATGAGGAAACTTGGTGTGAAAACCTGCTTATGCATATGATGAATGATATGTATTCATGTAATGCATTCAAGGATTCAGAAATTCAAATTTGTTTTAAACAAAAAAGAAACACACGTCATATTAATAAGATAGAATTTGTTAGTACATCAATGCCCCATAGGAAAAATAATACAAAATTCTAAGGTAAAAAGACGTTGCGCATCCTCTTTGGTGCAATGTAGGTGTTGAGAGTCTGCTCTTCGTGAAGTTGACGAGTGAGTTCCAAAACCTTCTTCTCGCTTGCATTGAATTGGGCTTCAAAAGTATCGCGCTCTCCCTTGAGCTGTATCCAACTCCTTTGTAAATCTTCTAGTGACATTGGCATGTCAGGATGTAGGAGGGTGTATGGAACCTCTCCTTCCATAACAGGCTCTATAATCACAGGGAGAATGTAGGGGTAAGGCATCATAAGACTTTGGGCGCGGGTTCGTACCCACTTGAGGTAAGGCTCAAGGGGGATGGAATTCTTGTGTCCCAAGGTCTTACTGTCCACCTTGTTGGGCATCCTCCAAGCTCGGATGAACCTTTGTCGAAGTCTTTAATCGTCGTTGTCGAAGTCAAAAACCAAACCTTGAATCAGCATGTCATGTGGGCCATCCCTTCGGGCATAACCAAACTGTCTCAGAGCCAAGCAAGGGTTGTAGGTGATGCCTCCCCTAATGCCAAGTAGAGGGACATTAGGAAATTCCCCATAACGGTCAATGATGATGACATTCTCTGTCGATCGAGAACACCAATGAATGTATGAATGGGTAAGAGTCATCAATCGTTGTGACTACCTCAAACCTTGCTCATTCTTCAAAACTGATTGGGGAAGATGAGAAATAAACCATCTTTCCAGTAGAGGAGTGCAACACATGAGAACACCTCTTTTCCTCATTGTACGAGTGTGAAAAGAGTGGAGGATATCCCCAAGCAATGCAGGCACCGGGTTGCGAGTCATGAAGATTTTGACAGCACTCACATCTATAAGTTGATCAGGGTTAGGGAACAAGACCATCCCATAGATGAGAAGAGCTACAATCTCCTCAAAAGCTTGTAAGTCCAATGAATTCCAACAGCTTTGGGCCTTCTCAAACAGAATCTTTGACAAGAAACCTTTGACACCACTTCTAGTTTCCCAATATGTTGTGACATCAGAGGAGTGCAAGTGTAAGGCTTGAGCAATCTCTTCTGGCTTTGGATCTCTTTCCATACCATTGAAGGGTAGTTGATTGAGAATAGGAATCCTCAAGAGTTGAGAAAATTCCTCCAAAGTAGGCACAAGTCAGTAGTCGGGAAATGTGAAGCAGTGATGCAAAGGGTCAAAGAACTGGAAGAGAACTTTCAGCATATCATCCTCTGTGTTAGCAGTGACTAAGTTGAGAAGACGACTATGCTTCTCGGTGAATGGAGAATTCTCCGGAATCCTTGAAGCTAGCTCCTTGAGTTGAGGAAGAATTCTTACAAGGTTGACTTGGATTGTTTTCCTGCGAAGTGAATCCATAACCTACAAAACAGGAACAAAGATGAAAATCTAAGATCCTTGAAATGGTTAGTGGATGCATATGATGCTTCATGATGTCCATGATGTTATGCACGAGTATATATGTACAAACAAATCACACAAGTTCCTAGTTTAGGCTTGCATGGGGTTTCATAGGTAAGTTTATGCTTGTACCCTCTTGAAGTTTAGTTGGCTCAACCTGTCCTAGAAATAGTAACCAGGTTCTAAGGAGCTCAATATCACTGGATTGTTTCCTTGTTCATTGTTTCAATTCAGCCTCTTTACTGGCGACCGAAATATTCCAAGGAACCAACCCTCAATGAGTGTAGTATCGAGTATCTACCAACTTCGGACTGCACCAAAGCCGGTCATCTCACTACATCCTAAAAAGGCCAAGTTGGTCAAGTAAAGGTTCTAAAAGTCCATTAGTGCTTCATGACATCACTCAGAGGCCCCGTATTCTCTTTGATTGACTCAAAGGATACCGGTACCCACAAATATGTAGCACTAATATAGTTATTGCTTCAACCATGTCGGTATACCCCACACAGTTTCCACAACGTATTGCTATTTACCTATGAATGTTTCCCAAATCCGGGTAGAGGATTCAAACCCAAACAATAGAACCAAAGTGTAAAGCATACAATCAAGCAAGATAAGCATGTAAAGGTGATCTAAAACCCTAAGGTAACCCAACTTTTAGAATTATCCCCAGCAGAGTCGCCAGTTCTATGATGCAGTGGGAGAACTGACTTGAGGTTTTGCGTTTGTGTTTGCAAATGTTGCGGTTAGCAAGAATCGCCACCGACTTTTATTTTATCTAAAAGGAAAGGTAAAAAAGCACAGGAAATACCTTTGAGATTGTTTTTGGGTTCGGGGGGTAGATTATGAAAAGGGAAGGTGCTAGCACCCTTTTCATCCATGGTTTTCCATGGGCTCTTAGTTACTTGTTTTAGATCACTTGCTTTTTCTTTTCAATTGTTTGAAATGGTGCTTTGTGTGGTTTTGGAAGTATTTTGAAAAGAGGCCTTTGTTTAGGAAATCTTTGTAACAATTCTTGCTTGTAAGAACGTATACAAAGATGTTTGTCTTTTGAAAAATGTTTCAACATTTTGAAAGTTGTTTGGAAATTGTTTTGAAAGTGTGTGTGTTTGAAAATAGCAAGGATGGTTTACAAGTTAGATCAAGTAACTAGAAGCATCTACCTACTCAAAAGTCTTTCCTATACATTTGTATTCCTTTGACATTGTTAACCTACCATTGTTTTGGTAGATAACCCTATCTTTGGATGTTAAACGGGACGGGCGTGGGTCATCGTATGACCATGATAACAATATTGTCAAGTATCTTAGCAAGTTTTGAGGGACTTAAGATCATATTTGTTTAGGCAACCAAGATAGCGTCATCGAGGGACTATGATCTTTTGTTTTGTTTAATTTCTGTCTTTCTTTGGCACTGGAACTATGTTAGCCACCCATTGAGGATAGGATGTTACAGCTAGGAATCATGCATCAAACTTTTTCATTACTTCGGCTTTGATCTTTTTAGACATCTCAGGCCTCATGCGACGAACTTTTTGTTTAACAGGAGGGCAGTCTTTTTTAGTTGGCAGACGATGAACCACAATGTCGGTATCTAACCCAGGCATATCTTCATACGACCAAGCAAATATTTCCACATAATTGCGCAACATTTGAACCAAACGGCTTTTGATATTGCATTCCAAATTAGCACCGATCCTGATTTCTTTCTTGTTTGACTCAGTACCCAGGTTGATAATCTCAATCGACTCTTCATGTGGTTGAATAGCCTTTTCCTCTTGTAATAGAAGTCTGGCTAGTTCTCCTGGTATGTCACAATCTTCCTCGCTTTCGTCTTCGGCTTGGTTGATAGTACATTCAAAGTCATAGTTAGAAATAATAGAGTTTTTGGCAATAGGATCCAGAGTGGATGTAGACCTGCAAGAGTGTGTGTGTGTATGTAAGATACATGGCTATCTTTTGGAAATGTATTTGAAAGAAAAAGAAAGACAATGAACACAAATATTCGAATGCAAAAGAGTCTAATGTACTGAATGATCATATGATTAGATGAACAAAATATAAAACCCTTGACAAAAGAGCCAGAGTGCCCCAGGCTAGGCACATGGCTTAAAAGTCAATATCAAAATATTACAGGCAACGAGTTCTTGAATTGACTAAAAGCAAAAACAAGTAGATTACTCCTCAATGAAGGAGACGGGCACAAAGTCCTTCGCATGCCAATTGTTGGGATTCCCTTTGGTTATTGGGTAGATCCAGTCTTCAAAAGCACACACATCATCAGAATCCTCTACAGCATTCACTTCATGACTCTTGAGGTGGAGAGACGGCTTTCCAGTACGAGCACCTCTAATTTCTTTCTCAGCTTTGGAGGTGAAACCTATCCCAAACTTATCTGCCTTGAACGGGATGTCGGGGAGCTGACCCCACATCTCATTGTTTCCTTCTTTTACCACTGCACAGGCATCCTTAAGAGAAACCATCTTGGGAATAACTTTGTCGGCTTTTGGAGTGTCAGAGGAGATTTTGGTGGTGGCCACAACTTCAAATGTCTGGCAAGGAGTCTCTATGAATTCTCCATCCATTTCTACGTACTTGAAAGAAGTGAGGTGGCTTACCATAAATTCTTCTTCACCGCAAACAGTGACAACTTTCCCTTGAACTGGGTATTTTAACTTCTGGTGAAGAGTAGAAGTGACCGCACCTGTCCCATGGATCCATGGGCGCCCAAGCAAGAAAGAATACGCAGGCCGTATGTCCATTATGTAGAATGTGGAGTTGAAAATCTGTGAATCGACCTTAATTGGGAGATCCACCTCTCCATGAACCATCCTTTTCGACCCATCAAATGCCCTCACAACAATATCGCTTGGCTTCAAAACCAAACCTTCACAGTATAGCCGATCTAAAGCGCCTTTAGTTAACACATTTAAAGATGAGCCTGTGTCCACCAAAACATGTGCCAGAGTGGTCCCCTTACATTCAACAGAAACATGCAAGGCTTTATTGTGGTTCTTTCCCATGGGAGTTAAATCTGCGTCAGAGAACCCCAGACCATTGTCAGCTGTCAGACTTGCTACGCAATTCTCAAACTGGTCGGCGGTGGTTTCCTGAGGCACGTGAGCCTTTTTCAAGAACTTAATCAAAGCTTGCGCATGGGTGTCGGAACATAGCAATAGGGACAACGTTGATATTTTAGAAGGGGTTTGACCCAACTGCTCTACTATTTTGAAGTCGCTTTTCTTGATAATTTTCAGAATCTCCTCCATCTCTTGAGTGGATGGTTCTTCCATAACAGTCTTTTTAGCAAGTGCCTCTTCCCTGGAAGGCTCACTTTCTTTCTCTTTCCCTCTAGTACTGGCACCGGCATTGCTGTTGGTTATGCGGATTGGAACTGCGGTAGTGGTTGGTGGTGAGATATCAGGGGAAAAGACTCTTCCTGTTCTTGTGACTTTACTAGAACCAGTAATATTAGTAACGCCCGCTTCATTATCATCGATCCAAGAATCTTATTTTAACCCATGGTAATAAACCTCGACACCATAATTCCATGGTACCGCTTTATCAGAGGTGTATGGAACGGGTCCGGCAGCACTGATTATGAGAGGAGCAATGATTGGTTCGTTTGAAATCCTGATAGGACCTTTGGATTAGATCCTAAGAGGTTTGTTTGAAATTGCTATGATGGCCAAGTCTTCAGCTTACTGAATTTTTGATGGCAGGATTCTTTTTGAATAAAATTTTGCAGCTATCCATTATGCGTTGTATACCTTTCCTCAGTTTTTTACAACCATCAGATTGTCTCATACAGCCCACACAGTTTTTTTCACAGCCGGGGAAAGTCCCAGCTTTCAACAGATTGCTCTTAATTACATTCAATGGAGTAGTTAACCCTTTAACAGAGGCAATGAAAGTTGTATCTTCGACGATGTTAACACATTTATCGTGCTTCGGAATTGGAGCGGTAATTACATTTGGCGTTGGAGGAGGATCAAATTCAATAGTCTTGTTGTCAATTAAATCCTGGATTTTGTTCTTCAGAGCCCAACACTGATCAGTCTCATGCCCTAGGCTGTTTGAATGATAAGCACATTTTGCATTTGGATTATATCTCGGTGACGAGGTGTCAGGGTTGGCAGGAGGATCCCGCAATGTCACTAAATTGGTCATGAGCAGATGTTGAAGGGCTTGAGATAATGACATGCCTAACCTTGTGAATTGTCTTCTTGGAGCTTCAACCCGTTGATGAGTGGTAGATGGTCTTTGAGTAGCAATCAGATTGGAGATTCAGACAACATTGACAGTCAAATGATTATTCATTTTGGTATGGGCCTTTTCTCTATACACATCATTAACTTATTTCTTCGCGGAAAAAGGTTTCTTGACAGGATTGGGAGTGGAAGTAGATGCCACAGAGATCTTTCCACTCTTAATGCCACTTTCTACTCTCTCACCGGTTAGGATTAATTTGGTGAAACCAGAAGAAGAGCAGCCAACCAACAGATTAAAGAAAGGACCAGATAATATGCTCATGAACATGTCAATGTGTTCCCTATCAGTCAAGGGAGGTTGGACCCTACTTGCAAGGTCTCTCCACTTCTGTGCATACTCCTTAAATCCCTCATCCTTCCCCATAGTCATACCTTGCAATTGAACCCTCGTCGGTGCCAAGTCGGTGTTGTACTGATATTGATGGTAGAAGGCAGTAGCTAGGCCCTCCCAAGTATTGATGCGAGAGCCATCCAACTGATAAAACCATTCAAGTTGTGTTCCAGCCAGACTCTCTTGGAAAAAGTGAATCCATAGTTTTTTATCTACAGTGTGCGGTTTTATCTTGTGCACATAGGACTTCAAATGGAGCTTTGGGCAAGAAACCCCATTGTATTTTGCGAAGGTTGGTATTTTGAACTTGTGGGGAATGACTACCCCAGAGATTAAGCCCAAATCGTTAAAATTCAAACCGGGAATAGCTTGGATTTCAACTTCTTTCAATTTGACTTCACCAATTTGGTTCTCGTCCTCTTCAGTTGAATCTTCCTCTATTGGAATTTGACGGATTGTCTCTTTGAACCTTTTACCCATGTTGAGTAGAGCTTTCTTCTTTGGATTCTTTTTAGCGGCCAACAAGGCCATCATATCCTGCTGCCCCTTGGCCAGGGCGAGTAAAGCTTCCTGAAATTGAGAATTCTGGGCCTGGAGTTCCGTCACGGTTTTCTCTAGATCCATCTTGCTGAAATAAACAACAGAGAGATAAGGAAACTTGTTATGCGGACACCTGTCATGTCATGATGCATGAATATGCAATATGCAAATGATTTCAAGGATTTAAAGAATTTAACTTTGTATAGACAAAGAGTTAACAAACGTTAACTTGCATTAAATAATCCTTGTTTTGAATACAAACATGCCTCTTGGGCTTACAACAACAGAAATAAGCATAAAGTAAACTCCTAAGACAGAAAAGTTATACGCATCTTCTTTGGCGCAATGTACGTGTTTAAGCTCCTTTCTTCATGAAGTTCCCTTGTAAGCTCCAATATCTTCTTCTCACTTTCATAGAACTTAGCTTCGAAGGTTTCTCGCTCTCCTTTTAACTGAATCCAAGCATTTTGCAAATCTTCAAGAGAAGTAGGCATATCAGGATAGAGGATCGTATGTGGAATGTCTCCCTCAACTACTGGCTCCATGATAATAGGTAAGACGACTTCATAAGGCATCTTGAGACTTTGAGCGCAGGCCCTCACCCATTTAAGATAAGGCTCCAAAGGAATGGAATTCTTATGCCCTAATGTCTTTCTATCAACTTTGTTAACCATACCCCAAGCTCGTATAAACCTTTGGCGGTAACCTTGGGTGTCGCTTTCGTAGTCAAATGCAATTCCTTGGATGAGTACCTCATGAGGGCCATCTCTTCTAGCGTATCCAAATTGTCGCAAAGCTAAACAAGGGTTATAAGTAATTCCTCCCCTAATGCCAAGTAGAGGGACATTAGGGAATTCCCCACAGCGGTCAATGATGGTAATGTCTTCTAAGGAGCGACAATACCAACAGATATCAGCATGCGAAAGTGACATCAATCTTTTAGAGCATCTCATACCTTGTTCATTATTTACCACGGATCGAGGTAGGTGCGAAATAAACCACCTAGCCAATAGAGGAGTGCAACACATCAAAGTCCCCCTTTTCTTCAAAGTGCGAGAGTGAAGAGAATGCAATATGTCTCCAAGCAATGTAGGCACCGGATTACGAGATATAAAAAACCTTAATTGCATTCACATCTATAAATTGGTCAGGATTTGGAAATAGTACCAATCCATAGATGAGAAGAGCCAGAATTTCCTCAAAGTCTTGTAGATCCAAAATATTCCAACACTCTTGAGCCTTCTCCAACAAAAACCCTTTAACACCACTCCTTGTTACCCAATTTGCTATTATGTCAGATGGTTGCGAATGTAGAGCTCGAGCAATTTCCTCAGGTTTAGGGTCTCTTTCAATACCATTGAAAGGTAACTGATTAAGAATAGGGATCCCTACGAGTTGAGAAAATTCCTCCAAAGTGGGCACAAGTTGGTAATCAGGAAAAGTGAAGCAATGATGTAAAGTGTCGAAGAATTGGACAAGCACCTTTATCATATCTTCTTCAATACTTGAGGTAACCAAACTAAGGAGTCATCCATGTCTTTTGGTGAATGGGGAATCTTCAGGGACCCTTGACACTAAGTCCTTGAGTTGTGGAGGTATCCTCACAAGACTGACTCGGATAGTGCTCCTACGAGCAGAGGCCATGTCCTACAAAACAGAACAAAGATAAATCCAAAAATCCTTGAAATGGTTAATGATGTTTATGATGCTTATGATGTTTATGATGTTATGTACAAGTGCATATACAAAGCAAAAAAGTCCTCGGTTTAGGCTTGCATGGGGTTTCAGGTAAGTACCCTCTTGAAGTTTTAGTTGGCTCAACCTGTCCTAGTTAAAAGTAACCGGGTTCTAAAAGGACCTCAATATCACTGATCTTTCCCCCAAGTTTCATTCAATAAGCGATTGACTCGCAACAAAACAAAACTCAAGAGTTAAACCTCAATGAGTGTAGCATCGAGTATCAACCAACTTCGGACTGCACCAAAGCCGGTCATCTCACTACGTCCTAATGGCCAAGTTGGTCAAGTAAGGTTCTAAGGTCAGTTGATGCTTTATGACACCACGCGGCGACCCCGTACTCTCCTTGACTGACTCAAGGGTTGCCGGTACCAACCAAAGTGCCACATCAGCGTAGCTACTGCTTCAACTGTGTCGGTATACCCTGCATAGTTCCCTCACAGTTTATTGCTACTTACCTAAAAGGTGTACCCAAATCCGAGTGTAGGATTTTTAACAGTAACCCAAACAAGGAACCAAAATGTAAAGCATGCAAATCAAACAATGTAAGCAAGTAAATATGATCTAACCCTAAGGTAACCCCGCTTAAGATTTTAAATTCCCCAGCAGAGTCGCCAGTTCTGTGATACGGTGGGAGAACTGACTTGAGGGTTTGCGTTTGTGTTTGCAAATGTCGCGGTTTAGCAAGAGTCGCCACCGACTTTTCTTTTATCTAATAAGGAAAGGTGAAAAAGCACAGGAAAGACCTTTCGAGATGTTTTCTTGAGTTCGGGGGGTAGATTATGAAAAGGGAAGGTATTAGCACCCTTTCCATCCATGGTTTTCCATGGGCACTTAGTTACTTGCTAGATCACTTGCCTTTGTTTGAAAATGATGCTTCTGTGTGGATTTGAAAGTATTTTGAAAAGTGTTAGAACAATGTTTGAATCTACTACCCTATATTTGAGTTTTGATGATAACAAAGTGAAAAGATATAGTATTTATAAGTTTCATGTTTGAACTATCTGCTGCCTAAAATTATTATGTTCTGACTTGCAGATACTCTGATTGATATAAGCAAGATCACGTCTATTCAGCATCAGAACTTGATTTCAGACACCAGCATCAGAAGTTGCTACATCAGAACGTCAAGATCAGATGATCAACTCACGTACATGCTGAAGCCTGATGAACAAGACTGCGCCCAAACACTCTGATACAGAAACACAATAGTTCATCAGCAGCGAAGCAGAATCAGAATGAGCCAAGCCAGAACTTGCATTAAGTAAGCAACGGTACTGTGCATTGAAAGCTAATTAATTCCAACGGCCTCATTCCAGACAAGATCTGCTCAAAAAGGAAAGCTTGTTATTAGCATTGAATCAAGAATATTGCATTCAACGTTCATCATCTCAAGTGCTATATAAACAAGGCTTTGAAGATTATAATGGCGAATGCTCTCCAAATCTCTACACGCACAAAAGCTGAACCATAATCTTCGTTCTACCAGTTTTGCTAAACCACATACTCTGATACTCCATTACTGTTTAGCAATCTAGTTTCTAAGCTTCAATTTGTGTATACATCACAGTTGTGATACAGTTTTGTAGAAAACATCCACACACACTGTTTTATCTCTTTGTAAGAAAGTGTTACCTTGACAAACCGGGTTGTGGTTTGAATCAAGAAGGCTTTAGCAGTTGTTAAAGCAGTCTGTAATATTCAGTTGAATATAGTGAATTAAGACCTCGTTGGAGAGAGGCGAAATCACCTTGACGGGTGGACTGGAGTAGTTTGAGATCAAACGAACCAGGATAAAAATATCTTGTCAATTGCTTTAGATTTCAGTTTTACAATTCAACCCCCCCCCCTTCTTGTGTTTTTCACCCCTTCAATTGGCATCAGAGCGCCTGGTTCTGAGCTAAAACACTTAACCGTGTCAGTACAAGATCCAGCGTCAGAAAAACACAATGGCAGGAAACAATTCTCACATCAGCAATGACAACAATGAGGACAGAGACAGATTCAGTGGCAAACCTCCAGTTTTTGATGGAGAAAACTTTGATTACTGGAAAGACAGAATTGAAAGCTTCTTTCTAGCACATGATGCTGATCTGTGGGATATGGTGACAGATGGATACACGCACCCTGTGAATGCAAGTGGTCAGAAGATTGATAGAAAATCAATGACTGATCAACAAAAGCGTGACTTCAAGAATCACCACAAAGCCAGAACCATCCTCCTCAGTGCCATCTCCTATATTGAGTATGAAAAGATCTCCAACAGAGACACAGCAAAAAATATCTTTGATTCTCTCAGAATGACGCATGAGGGCAACGTTCAGGTCAAAGAAACAAAAGCTCTGGCGCTCATTCAGAAGTATGAGGCGTTCAAAATGGAAGAATCTGAATCCATTGAAACTATGTTCTCTAGATTCCAGATTCTGGTAGCTGGTCTCAAAGTTCTGGACAAAGGATACTCTACTGCTGACCATGTCAAGAAAATAATCAGAAGTTTACCCAAGCAGTGGAGGCCTATGGTTACTGCTCTGAAGCTAGCTAAAGATCTCAACAAAATCACTCTGGAGGAACTTATAAGCTCCCTCAGAAGTCATGAGATAGAGCTAGAAGCTGATGAGCCTCAGAAGCAAGGTAAGCCTTTAGCATTAAAATCTAACAAAAAATTTGAGTCTAAAGTTTTGCAGGCAGTTGAAGAAACATCTGATGGATCCTCATCAGAAGAAGACGAACTTTCCCTTCTCTCCAGAAGAGTAAATCAACTGTGGAAGCAAAGACAAAGGAAGTTCAGGAATCCCAGAAGATCTGATCAGAACGAGTCTTCTTCCAGATACAGAAGGACAGATTCTTCCTCTGGATACAGAAGATCTGAAGGCTCCTCCAGTAGCAAGAAGCCAAACACCAAAGACATCATCTGCTACGAGTGCAATGAGCAAGGACACTACAAGAGTGACTGCCCAAAGCTTCAGAGGGAAAAGCCCAAAAAGAAGTTTGGAAGAGAGAAGAAGAAAAGTCTCATGGCTACATGGGATGACTCTGACTCGTCTGAAGCTGACTCAGAATCAGATGATGAAAGGGAAAACATAGCTCTCATGGCAAACATTTCAGAAGATAGTGAAGCCTCTGAATCAGACTCAGAATCAGACACAGAAGAGGTATTTCCTAACTTCGCTGTTAACTTTACAAAGGCTGAACTTGCTGAAAGCCTTAATGAGATTCTGGAACGTTATCAGCAGATTAGAGCTAAATTCAGAGACCTGAAAAAGAATCTTGAATCTGACTCTAATAAGTCTGAGAGTCTCAAATTGGAAAATTCTGAGCTGAGAGATAAGATTTCAAAATTAGAAAACACTTTACAAAACTCTCAGAAGGAACCAATTTCTGAAACTCCCAGCAACGCTGATGAGATCATCAAGGAGTATGATCATAGTTTCCAGAAGTTCCTAGCTAAAAGCATAGATAGAAGCAGAATGGCTTCAATGATCTATGGGGTTAGCAGAAACGGCAGGAAAGGAATAGGATACTGTTGCACCCCAAAATTTGCCCTCCCATATTCTTCAAGAAATTGCCAAGCCAAGTCACAAAATTCCCCAAGGGTTATGCAGTTCAACTGTCTCCTATACAGTCAAAACTAGGGTTTGTGTTCTGATCAAAGAAAGGAAGTTTTCAAAGGCCCAATCAAGTCTCATATGCTTACAAAGATGGTCAAGTATCCTCATATCAAGTTTCAAGGCATTCAGCTCAAAATTGCACAGTCAAAACCCTAAATTGCACTACAGTCAACTGTAGGGGCAAAATGGTCATTTGACAGTCAAAAGTTCAAATTTTTGGTCAACATATCATTTTGAAGCCACAAACATCATTTGATCAATGCTTGATCATGATTCTCAAGATTTGGCTCAGAAATCATCAAAGATACAAAAGTTACTATATTTGGACAGCTGAAAAAGTCAATTGAAATTGACCAGGGCATAACTTTCACATGGATTATCAGAAAATTTCCATCCAAAGCTCATTTTGAAGAGAAAGACATTTCCTACAATTCATCTTCACACTTCAAGTCCAAGAAATGCTCTCACAAAAAGTTATCAATTTCAACATTATAGGTCATTTTCAAAAGTCAACAAAAAGGGACTTTAAGTCAAAGGCCATAACTTGAGATTGGTAAATCAAAATGACATGGGACCAAAGGCATTGGTTAGAGGACTCAAAGACCTTTCCAAAATGTCCAAGAACATGTGAAAAGCTTAAAAATTGAGCAAGTTATGCCTTGTGGAAGTTGGGAAATTTTTGGGAATTTTGAAAAGTCAACATTGATGCAAATGATCCAAAATTGCTAATGGGCCCATTTTTCTTCCATGATTCATCATTCTAAGCCTATGCACGACCACTTGGCCCAAAGGGAAGTATTTTCTCAATTTTTATTTATTTATTTGAATTTATATTAATATTAATTCATTTAAATTATTTAAATACATGAAAAATATCTAACCTAACAAAACCAATCTTTTTATGCATGATTTGGACTCAATATTTCGTGCTTGTTCAATTATGGAAATAATTGGTGTGATTGGAGCTAATTGACACAAAGAACCATGTGAAAAAGATTCAAAAAGATCTTACAAAATCAAATATGCAAATCATTGAATGCCATGGATTTTGTGTAATTTTGTTGACCTAAAAGCTTCTATACATAATCAGGAATACAAACCTAATGGCATTACACAAGAAGCTGCGCAAGAAACCTCATTGCAACATTGGAAAAATTGCCAAAAAAACTCAAAACTGAATTCAGTATTCTAGGTCGATTCAAGCCTTAATTTCCATCCCAAAAGCTTCCTTGTGGTTCATTGATCATATTCCAATCCAGAATATCCACTCAAACGTCAAGAATTGGTATCTATGATTCAAACTGTAAAGAGAAAAATACAAAATCGTGCATCATAATTTATGCATCCTTTGCACTTTTTGTTTGTTGATTCATGTTTGTTATGAAATTCTGAGACTAACCATCATGTTTAATTGAGTTTTCATAAGCCATACGCGATATTACCATGTTCATCTTCTAGGGTTTTTCAGAGCTTGATTTAGGGCTTTTACAATACAGTAAAATTATGGCTCCAGACCAAGACCATTGCAATCGACAGACCTAGACGAAGAAGAAGCACTAGTCGCGATCAATTTATGATCACCATAGCGCTAGTCGCTATTTTCTTGAAGCCTGCCTAAAACCACGCTTCTAAAACCGTTGCTTATAGCCTTTATGTTTCAGAAAAAAAAACTGGGCGAGGACGATGATGTGTTGGCAAGCAGTGGTTGGGTGTTTTAAAATTTCGCGCGTTTTGAACCATGGACTAACGTTTCTTATTATATTATTTTTCTTTTATGTTATACACAAAGGATTCAAGTGGCACAGATGGCAGGCGAACGCATGGACAATCCACAAGACCTGGGTTCGATTCCCAGGTCTTCAACAAGTTCAATATTATTTTCTTATTTATGTTCATATGCAGCGCTAATGTTCAGGATGCACCATACGCTCACCATCTCAGGCCGTCCACGCGTCTAGCACGTTCAAGTCAAAGGCAAGGATTAAAGAGCACCATGTACCATAGTCAAACGCATCACATGCTTAAAAGTCAACAAGGCCATGTCTTATTGGGCCAGGCTTTACCATCAAAACCTCCATATTGGGGCTACCCCCCTGGTTTGCCTTTACTATTTAATTTTTCTTATTTATTTTTTATTCTTGTTTTAATTATTATTTTTATTTTAATTACTGTTTATTTAATTAATCATTTTTTAACAAAATACAAAAACATCATAAAAAAATTCAGAAAAGACAAAAATTTAATAGTTATTTTATTTTAATTATTTTTCTAAATAAATTAACATGTAAATATTTAGTTTTAATTAGGTTGCCATTTTAATTCTTTTTAATAACTAAAAATCCAAAATATAGAATTAGGTTAATTGATAATTTTCATATCTTTTTAATTTTTCCTTTTTATCACAATATTATTTATTTATTTATTTATTTTTATAATTAAATGTACATAAGTAAAAAATTAGGGTTTAATTTAGGTTAATATGACATTTTCACAATAAACTTAAAAACCATTAGGATTAGGGTTTGACGCTTCATTTTAATTTTAATTAACTTTTCCATTAAATCTTAAAAAATACAAAAATACCAAAAAAAAAAACCATTCTTTTTAAATCTTTAATTTTAATTCCTCCTTAATTAATTCATTTAACTTTAAATATTTTTGTAAAAGGGTCCAACGCCCTATTCTTGTTTTTAATTCCTTAATTGCGCATATTTACTTTATTTCGCTTAACTCATTATGTACATGTCCCAAAGCCTTGTAACAATTTAACTTTTCGCATTTCTTTCGCTTTATTTATTTTCTGTAAAATCGGGTCCGGTTTAATTTTGGCGATGTGGACCCGCGCCCTTGTAATAGCTGTAGATTTATTTTTCCGCAAATACTTTAACTGTTAAATATGCATGCAAGAATGAATGGTCTTAAAAATAAAATCAAGCGTAGATCACAACAAACATGACAAGACAAATATCAATGAAAACGACACACGAATCGCACACACCACCCCTAGGGTATGCCTCACTGTTGCCTTTTGAAAGGTGATCGTCGAGTAGAGGATGTCTTAGTAAGTCCTCATGATCCGGGAACCTGGCATGAGGGTAGCTTCTAAGGTGTCTTCCCATTGCTCCGGTGATCACCACGTCCCTAAAACTCGAATTGACCCGAACACCTCCAACGGTGGTGCTACCTACCTCTCAATGGTGGGATGGCACTACTTTAAAGGACATCTACACAGACGAATTCCTTAGGGTAGGTTGGTTCTCAAGGATACTTGCTCTAATCTCAAAACAAACTCAAAAATACTTTTCACATCAATACTTTTTCAAAAGCTTTCAAAGCAAATTTTTCAAACACTCTGACGTACGAGTCGACCTGAAAATTTTCAAAGAAACTTTTTTTAAACCCACATTGAAAAGCAAGCAAACATTTTTGAAAACACATTGAGCAAGTATCTAAGAGCCCATGGATAACCATGGATAGAAAGGGTGCTAGCACCTTCCTTTTCTATAACCTACCTCCCGAACCGAGAGCAATCTCTATAAGGAATTTTTCTGTGCTTTTGTCCTTTCCATTTGGAGAAAATAAAAGACGGTGGCGACTCTTGCTTCCGCGACATTTCGCGAACCAACGTTAAACAGTCAGTTCCAGATCCACCGATCACAGAACTGGCGACTCTGCTGGGGAAAAACTTAAAGTGAGGTGTACCTTAGGATTAAGATCACTGTGTTTTCAATTGTCTTCTTTGCTTGCTTTATTATTGTGGGTTGCATGGGAGTTACATAGATCCTAACCCGGATCTGGGGATACCCTGTTTAGGTAGCATAAGCTGTGAGGGACCTGTCCGGCGTATACCGACATGGGTGAAGCAGTGGCTACGTTGGTGTGGCACCTTGGTCTGTACCGATATCCCTCGTGTTGAAACGGGGAGAATATGGGTCTTCCAAGGAGTCATTAAGCACCAACCGACCTTAGAACCCTAAATTGACCCAACTTGGCCATTAGAACAGTAGCAGTATGCTACGCCCATTGAGGCTAAACTCTCGTGATGGTTCTGGCCGCAAGAAAAGATTGCGATGCTGGAGTTATGACCGATTGAGGGTAGTCAATGACATTGGGATCCTCTAAGAACCCGGTTACTTTGATAGGACAGGTATGAACCAACCAACTGAAAGAGGGTAATACCTAGACCTCATGCTGGCCTAAACTCTAAGGGCTTCTCTTGTGTGACTTGTGTGCCTTCGTACTTGACTATGCTTGTTACCTGACACTTGTTTCTTGTAGGACTCATAACAGAGTACCCTAAGTTTCTTGCAGGTTTTGGTTTGTAGTCCTTAATTGGGACTCGTAACAGGGTTACCTACATTATCCCATGCATACCATAACATCATACCATTGCATACATTCTAACCCATTCCAAGGATCTCAAGGGCTTGTGATGCAGGTCACGGTGAATCAACTATCCTAGCAAGGGGCAAAGAGGATTTATTTTCCTCTAGCCAAGGTTGTCAGGGGCTATGACCCACTTGATATGGTGAGCCTTTGACCCTTGAAGAAGGACTCTCAACAACGTGAAGTACCTTCAATCAAGTTACCGGTTTTCAACTCTAACAAGTTTCTCTGTTTACCCCGCGAGGTCCTTGAAATCATTGCATGCATG
This sequence comes from Vicia faba, assembly GCA_948472305.1. Classification (NCBI taxonomy): domain Eukaryota; kingdom Viridiplantae; phylum Streptophyta; class Magnoliopsida; order Fabales; family Fabaceae; genus Vicia; species Vicia faba. The sequence continues at coordinate 1,792,031,681 of OX451736.1, forward strand.
TCATACATATCATTGCATAACAGGTACCCTTTCTCTGCAGGTTACTTACCTTCTTCGCTGTTTATTTCAGCCGATCGTCATGAATCCTGAATCATCAGCTGAGCAGTCTATCAAGGCCCTCCAGGCTCAGAATGCCCAATTCCAAGGGCTAATCATGAACCTGACCCAGGGGCAGCAAGATCTGAAGGCTCTGCTCTTGAAGAAGGAAAAGAAGAAGAAGAGGACTGTCTTGTTCAGCCCTAGACGCAGATCTGGGAACACACCGCAGACTGAAACTGAGAGGACTACCCCATCTGTGAGGGAAAGCAGTCACCATGAGAGAGAGGTGCCTAGTCCAGTGGTCTCCGACAACGAGACGGATTTCAACGACGAACAATACCCTCCGGCTGAGGATAAATACAAACAGTTGGAAGACCGGCTCAGTGCTATGGAGATACAAAAGGTGCCCGGCCTGGACTTTGAGGATCTAGGTCTGTCTTCTGGGGTAGTGATCCCGCGCAAATTCAAGGTACCTTCCTTTGCTAAATACGATGGGGCATCCTGTCCTAAGTTGCATCTCAGGGCTTATACAAGGAGAATCCAGCCCTATACAGCTGACAAAAACCTATGGATCCATTTCTTCCAAGAGAGTCTTTCGGGGACTCAGCTCGAGTGGTTCTATCAACTGAATGGAGCCAACATCCGTACCTGGGAAGACTTAGCCACTGCATTTTACAAGCATTACCAGTACAATGCCGACCTTGCTCCCACACGCACTCAGCTTCAGGGAATGTCTATAGGTGCAGGCGAAGGGTTCAAAGAGTATGCACAGAAATGGAGAGACCTTGCTGGAAGGGTACGGCCTCTATTAACTGACCAGGAACTCGTTGATATGTTCTTGGGGACCCTATCCGGGCCATTCTTCAACCACCTGATTGGTAATTCATCTGCTGGATTCACTGACCTCATCCTGACCGGCGAAAGAATCGAAGCTGGTATCAAGAGTGGGAAAATTCAAGAGGCCACACCTTCTGACATTCATAAAAAGCCTTACACGGGAAAGAAGGAATCTAATGCTGCATACAGTCAAAAGAGTCGTCGTGATCAACATGCAGGGGCAGTCATGATCTCTGGTTCTGCACCACGCCGTCAGCCACAAAGGGGAAACCAGCAAAGGCCGGACGGGCCTAAAAGGCAGTTCACCAACATCAACATGCCATGGTCACAAGCACTACAACACATGTTGAAGATGAACCTGATTGCAGTAATTAACCCTCCTGCCAATTCTAAGACCTCCTCTCCTAGCTACAATCCAGAAGCTAGGTGTGCTTATCACTCCGATAGCCCGGGGCACGATACTGAGGACTGTTGGGCACTGAAATACAAAATTCAAAACATGATCGATGCTAAAGAGATCGAGTTCGAGCCTGCCGAGACTCCCAACGTGATCGCTGCTCCACTGCCAAAACATGGCTAGGATCTAGAGATTTTTGTTCATTTGAATTCAAGCTGTATTTTTCTTTTCTTGTTCAGATAAACAATTATCATGTTAAACTCTTGTATTTCATGAATGCATTACACATGTCTGTCTTGATTTAATTATGTTTACTATGCTTAAAACTGCTTTCATATTTTTGCGATGGTCAACTCTTAATTGAAAATTCTAAACCTCTTGAGGGAGGATGACGAAAACGATACCGCGATCTACAGTACGCTTTTGAACAAACCCCGCTGATGAGGTACAGGCATTGTTTCAATCCCTAAACACTGGAGTTATAAGGATGATAATCCCTCGTCAACCCATCAGAGTCAAAGAAGTAGGAGTTTTTATTTTCGAAAATCAAAACCCTTAATCATAACCTGGGGCAGGGTAGTTCTCTCAGTTGATCCAAGTGCACAATGAATGGCACCAAATGAGTTTTTCAAAAACAAGAGACAGTGATGGTTCAGAACAATCATAAGGACAGGCAGTCATTACCTAAAAAAAAAAAAATCATAAATGAAAAGCCCAAAAAGTCAAAACCAATAAAGAAGACTTACCAAACTGGGGCATCCCGCTGACTGTGATCCCAAAAAGGAAACAGTTCAGGCAAAAAAAGAAAGGGATAACAAAAATCAAGCAAGAGGTCTCACAACCAAAGCAAAAATGACTGCCTATTCAAAAGAAATCATCAACATCTGAACCATCATTGGTATATCAAAGCAAAGACTCGAACAAGGTCTAACACACGATCAACTGAGTTTAGGTTTGGAGGACATCACGAAGAACGGGTGGGTACAAATCATTTGAGCCTTTATCCTTTGTTTCTTAAACCGTGAACCAGGCCACGATATAACCCTTAAAAGTCCTAGCTGAAGCATGGGTTAGTTCGAAAGCATACTGTTACGAAGGTATCCTGACTCCTGAAGGTTTGCTGTAAAATCTTGAGTTGACACCGCACTGTATTACAAAAAATGCATTTTTCAAAATTCAAGACAGACATAGGCTTTTGCATTCTTAAAATAACCTTGTTTGCATATGACTATTTGTTTGAACAGCAGGGAAATTCGCACGATGAACACCTTGTGAACAGAAGTACCTCCAATCAAGGGGCACAATAGGAGCATTGCCCATTATCTGGGGCATGACAAAATACTTCCAACAGGGGCAACTCCCTACATTTTGAGAGCGTGGACATAGTCGGAAAAATACTGCGCATAATCAAAGACCCGCTAGGTTGACACACCTAGGCAAAAATAAGGGCTTCCCGGCGAACCAAAAGGGTTCGGGCAAAATGAAGGGATGAAACGAAAAAACATGTACACCCGGCAAGTCGAAAACCTGAAAAGGCGGCTTGGGCAAAAATGGGTATCCCGGTGGACTGAAAACCCGAAAGGGCAGTCCAGGCAAAAGTTAGGGATCAAAGCGTACGACTATGTTCCGGTATCTCGTCACTTGCCTACCCGAAGATTTGTCAATCGCCCACACAGGTATCCTCTTCCCTCACCACCGAAGCAGGGGCAATAATGAGTTATCCAGGCGATCCAATTGCTCTGTCAACCAAAGTACAAAGGACAGATCAACATAAGAATGATTACCATCTACTGTTACAAATTCCAGATCGTGGTCTAACGTCCGAGATCAAATAGGACAATCATCCACTTAATCAAAATCATGCAACCCAACACCGGTTTCTTCTCAACCTTCAGACAAAGTCATACACCGACTTATCCCGAAGCAACCTTACCCCGGTTCATCAAGAAGTTTTTACACAAACTTATCCAGGTAACCTAACCCCGGTTCCCCTAGAAATCTTACATGGGTTTATCTCAAGCAACCTTACCCCGGTTCATCCAGAAGTTTTACACAAACTTATCCAGGTAACCTAACCCCGGTTCCCCCAGAAATCTTACATGGGTTTATCTCAAGCAACCTTACCCCGGTTCATCCAGAAGTTTTACACAAACTTATCCCGAAGCAACCTTACCCCGGTTCATCAAGAAGTTTTTACACAAACTTATCCAGGTAACCTAACCCCGGTTCCCCTAGAAATCTTACATGGGTTTATCTCAAGCAACCTTACCCCAGTTCATCCAGAAGTTTTACACAAACTTATCCCGAAGCAACTTTACCCCGGTTCGTCAAGAAATCTCACACGGATCTACCTCAAGGTAACCTAACCCCGGTTCCCCCAGAAGTCTCGCATGGACTCGTCTCCAGTAACCTTACCCCGGTTCGTCAAGAAATCTCACATGGATTTACCCCAAGGTAACCTAACCCCGGTTCCTCCAGAAGTCTTACATGGATTTAGTTCAAGATAACCTCACCCCGGTTCATCAAGAAGTTTTACATGAACTTACCTCACCAAGCAACCCTACACCGGTTCCCCCTATTCAAGATGCAGTTTTACATGGACACCCTACACAGGTTCTCCCTTTCCAAGAACGCAGTTTTACACGAACTCATCATCAAAGTAACCCGACACAGGTTCCTTCTCCATTTCAGATGCGGTTTTACACGAGCTCATCAGCAGGCAACCCTACATAGGTTCCCTCTTTCAACTTATAACATTACAGTCCAAAACTTCCCCAGAAAGTCCAACCCAGCTTTCCCCAAGAAAATTGGAATCCATCTTCCCCAAGCAGTAAGCTTATCCCCAGTAAATTCTGGAAGCTTATCCCCTCGCAAAGCACGAACGCGTCGTCCGGCTTGATTTAAAGAGTTATTTCCTTAACAGGATATAACTGGGTTATCCTCAGCCAAAAGCCACGGAAAGAGCGTCCTCGACGAAGTCTTCTTACCCCAGCGAAGTCCATCAACACTTCCAACAACAAGACATCCTCAGCAAGTTACTATCAACATTCAGCAAAGCATCTCTATCCCCACAGAGTATTGCTTCCCAGCATGGTCATAAAAGTATCTTTTCTCCCCGCAGAATCCTTCATTTGCCAAGTTTATTCCGCAACGGAGTCATCTTCTCCTACCGGTATTCTTGCAGTTATCATCCCCAGCGGACGTAAAAGCTTATTCTCCAACATCAGCCCAGGAATGACTTCCCGGCACCCGTCAAAGAGTTTACTTTCCTAGACGAAAAACACATTCATAAAACGTCACATACATCATTATAGCATGCATAACGCATCATACCATACAAATCTCATTTACGTTGAGAACATCATTGCTTGATCCATATCATGCACTGCATATGACTGACCTTTACCTTTCAGGAAAGATGCAGTTAAAATGCTCAAACATATTTCAAAGCCTTCTCTAGTCCAGCTAAATCGACTCCCAACAGATTTTTCTGACAAAGACTCAGCAGAAGTTATGGTCCCCTCTCCGACGATGAGTGTGAGGTGGTAATTCCTTTTTCAGATGTTTCCCTCTCCGACGATGAGTGTGAGGTGATAGTCTCCTATGGTCCCCTCTCCGACGATGAGTGTGAGGTGGTAATTCCTTTTTCAGATGTTTCCCTCTCCGACGATGAGTGTGAGGTGATAGTCTCCTATGGTCCCCTCTCCGACGATGAGTGTGAGGTGGTAATTCCTTTTTCAGATGTTTCCCTCTCCGACGATGAGTGTGAGGTGATAGTCTCCTATGGTCCCCTCTCCGACGATAAGTGTGAGGTGGTAATTCCTTTTTCAGATGTTTCCCTCTCCGACGATGAGTGTGAGGTGATAGTCTCCTATGGTCCCCTCTCCGGCAAGTGCGTGAGGTGGTAATCCCTTTTTTCAGATGTTTCCCTCTCCGACGATGAGTGTGAGGTAATAGTCTCCCATGGTTCCCTCTCCGACGGTGTGTGAGGTAGTAAGTCCTTTTCAGATGATTCCCTCTCCGACGATGAGTGTGAGGTAATAGTCTCTTATGTTTCTCTCTCCGACGGTGTGTGAGGTGACAATTCCTTTTCCTATGATTCCCCTCTCCGACGGCGTGTGAGGTAGTAATCCCTTTTTTAGATGTTTCCCTCTCCGACGATGAGTGTGAGGTGATGTTCTCTTATGGTTCCCTCTCCGACGGTGTGTGAGGTGTGCAAAGATAATAATTCCCGTCAAGATTTTTCTCAACGAGCGTTGTTGAGATTAAAGTCGCCCAAGGTTCTCTTACCATTCATGCTAAGGCAGTAACCATCCCTGGTTCATTCATCAGCGTTTGAAGCTCCAGACTCAGCTCCTGTAACCAGTCAGGACATATCTATACCAAGCATCTAAAATCAGCTCCTGCAACGTGTCAGGTACTCATTTTTCTTTTGCAGGTATGCAGGTTCTAGCTAAGGAGTCTCCCACGCAATCAACATCCAGATGGCATCTATAAGCCCATCATCCTATCCAGCAATCACCAAATGGCATCTATAAGCCCATTCCCCCATCACTGCTACTATGTGAGCGCAAATTTCTGGGCACTCTAGTGTTCAATCATCTTCTACCCTCGGATTACGAAAGGCACGCCAGCCAATCTGCATCCTCAGGTCTAAGAAGATTGAACAGGGGCAACTGTTGCACCCCAAAATTTGCCCTCCCATATTCTTCAAGAAATTGCCAAGCCAAGTCACAAAATTCCCCAAGGGTTATGCAGTTCAACTGTCTCCTATACAGTCAAAACTAGGGTTTGTGTTCTGATCAAAGAAAGGAAGTTTTCAAAGGCCCAATCAAGTCTCATATGCTTACAAAGATGGTCAAGTATCCTCATATCAAGTTTCAAGGCATTCAGCTCAAAATTGCACAGTCAAAACCCTAAATTGCACTACAGTCAACTGTAGGGGCAAAATGGTCATTTGACAGTCAAAAGTTCAAATTTTTGGTCAACATATCATTTTGAAGCCACAAACATCATTTGATCAATGCTTGATCATGATTCTCAAGATTTGGCTCAGAAATCATCAAAGATACAAAAGTTACTATATTTGGACAGCTGAAAAAGTCAACTGAAATTGACCAGGGCATAACTTTCACATGGATTATCAGAAAATTTCCATCCAAATCTCATTTTGAAGAGAAAGACATTTCCTACAATTCATCTTCACACTTCAAGTCCAAGAAATGCTCTCACAAAAAGTTATCAATTTCAACATTATAGGTCATTTTCAAAAGTCAACAAAAAGGGACTTTAAGTCAAAGGCCATAACTTGAGATTGGTAAATCAAAATGACATGGGACCAAAGGCATTGGTTAGAGGACTCAAAGACCTTTCCAAAATGTCCAAGAACATGTGAAAAGCTTAAAAATTGAGCAAGTTATGCCTTGTGGAAGTTGGGAAATTTTTGGGAATTTTGAAAAGTCAACATTGATGCAAATGATCCAAAATTGCTAATGGGCCCATTTTTCTTCCATGATTCATCATTCTAAGACTATGCACGACCACTTGGCCCAAAGGGAAGTATTTTCTCAATTTTTATTTATTTATTTGAATTTATATTAATATTAATTCATTTAAATTATTTAAATACATGAAAAATATCTAACCTAACAAAACCAATCTTTTTATGCATGATTTGGACTCAATATTTCGTGCTTGTTCAATTATGGAAAGAATTGGTGTGATTGGAGCTAATTGACACAAAGAACCATGTGAAAAAGATTCAAAAAGATCTTACAAAATCAAATATGCAAATCATTGAATGCCATGGATTTTGTGCAATTTTGTTGACCTAAAAGCTTCTATACATAATCAGGAATACAAACCTAATGGCATTACACAAGAAGCTGCGCAAGAAACCTCATTGCAACATTGGAAAAATTGCCAAAAAAACTCAAAACTGAATTCAGTATTCTAGGTCGATTCAAGCCTTAATTTCCATCCCAAAAGCTTCCTTGTGGTTCATTGATCATATTCCAATCCAGAATATCCACTCAAACGTCAAGAATTGGTATCTATGATTCAAACTGTAAAGAGAAAAATACAAAATCGTGCATCATAATTTATGCATCCTTTGCACTTTTTGTTTGTTGATTCATGTTTGTTATGAAATTCTGAGACTAACCATCATGTTTAATTGAGTTTTCATAAGCCATACGCGATATTACCATGTTCATCTTCTAGGGTTTTTCAGAGCTTGATTTAGGGCTTTTACAATACAGTAAAATTATGGCTCCAGACCAAGACCATTGCAATCGACAGACCTAGACGAAGAAGAAGCACTAGTCGCGATCAATTTATGATCACCATAGCGCTAGTCGCTATTTTCTTGAAGCCTGCCTAAAACCACGCTTCTAAAACCGTTGCTTATAGCCTTTATGTTTCAGGAAAAAAAACTGGGCGAGGACGATGATGTGTTGGCAAGCAGTGGTTGGGTGTTTTAAAATTTCGCGCGTTTTGAACCATGGACTAACGTTTCTTATTATATTATTTTTCTTTTATGTTATACACAAAGGATTCAAGTGGCACAGATGGCAGGCGAACGCATGGACAATCCACAAGACCTGGGTTCGATTCCCAGGTCTTCAACAAGTTCAATATTATTTTCTTATTTATGTTCATATGCAGCGCTAATGTTCAGGATGCACCATACGCTCACCATCTCAGGCCGTCCACGCGTCTAGCACGTTCAAGTCAAAGGCAAGGATTAAAGAGCACCATGTACCATAGTCAAACGCATCACATGCTTAAAAGTCAACAAGGCCATGTCTTATTGGGCCAGGCTTTACCATCAAAACCTCCATATTGGGGCTACCCCCCCTGGTTTGCCTTTACTATTTAATTTTTCTTATTTATTTTTTATTCTTGTTTTAATTATTATTTTTATTTTAATTACTGTTTATTTAATTAATCATTTTTTAACAAAATACAAAAACATCATAAAAAAATTCAGAAAAGACAAAAATTTAATAGTTATTTTATTTTAATTATTTTTCTAAATAAATTAACATGTAAATATTTAGTTTTAATTAGGTTGCCATTTTAATTCTTTTTAATAACTAAAAATCCAAAATATAGAATTAGGTTAATTGATAATTTTCATATCTTTTTAATTTTTCCTTTTTATCACAATATTATTTATTTATTTATTTATTTTTATAATTAAATGTACATAAGTAAAAAATTAGGGTTTAATTTAGGTTAATATGACATTTTCACAATAAACTTAAAAACCATTAGGATTAGGGTTTGACGCTTCATTTTAATTTTAATTAACTTTTCCATTAAATCTTAAAAAATACAAAAATACCAAAAAAAAAACCATTATTTTTAAATCTTTAATTTTAATTCCTCCTTAATTAATTCATTTAACTTTAAATATTTTTGTAAAAGGGTCCAACGCCCTATTCTTGTTTTTAATTCCTTAATTGCGCATATTTACTTTATTTCGCTTAACTCATTATGTACATGTCCCAAAGCCTTGTAACAATTTAACTTTTCGCATTTCTTTCGCTTTATTTATTTTCCGTAAAATCGGGTCCGGTTTAATTTTGGCGATGTGGACCCGCGCCCTTGTAATAGCTGTAGATTTATTTTTCCGCAAATACTTTAACTGTTAAATATGCATGCAAGAATGAATGGTCTTAAAAATAAAATCAAGCGTAGATCACAACAAACATGACAAGACAAATATCAATGAAAACGACACACGAATCGCACACACCACCCCTAGGGTACGCCTCACTGTTGCCTTTCGAAAGGTGATCGTCGAGTAGAGGATGTCTTAGTAAGTCCTCATGATCCGGGAACCTAGCATGAGGGTAGCTTCTAAGGTGTCTTCCCATTGCTCCGGTGATCACCACGTCCCTAAAACTCGAATTGACCCGAACACCTCCAACGGTGGTGCTACCTACCTCTCAATGGTGGGATGGCACTACTTTAAAGGACATCTACACAGACGAATTCCTTAGGGTAGGTTGGTTCTCAAGGATACTTGCTCTAATCTCAAAACAAACTCAAAAAGACTTTTCACATCAATACTTTTTCAAAAGCTTTCAAAGCAAATTTTTCAAACACTCTGACGTACGAGTCGACCTGAAATTTTTCAAAGAAACTTTTTTTAAACCCACATTGAAAAGCAAGCAAACATTTTTGAAAACACATTGAGCAAGTATCTAAGAGCCCATGGATAACCATGGATAGAAAGGGTGCTAGCACCTTCCCTTTCTATAACCTACCTCCCGAACCGAGAGCAATCTCTATAAGGAATTTTTCTGTGCTTTTGTCCTTTCCATTTGGAGAAAATAAAAGACGGTGGCGACTCTTGCTTCCGCGACATTTCGCGAACCAGCGTTAAACAGTCAGTTCCAGATCCACCGATCACAGATACCAAGGTAAGGTTCCTACACCAAAGAATGTCATGGACTTAACCATTAAACACACTCCTTTAAATTCACACTTTGTGTATGGTCACACACATGATATCAAATATACTAGCAGTAAGCACTCTGTGAAACCAAAATTCAACCAGAGTTTTGGTAAAACTAACAAGTCAGGACCCAAGAAAATCTGGGTACCTAAGGATAAAATAATACATGTTGCAGATATCTTTAGCAGCAAGTCAGAAACACCAGTCATGGTACCTGGACTCTGGCTGCTCACGATACATGACGGGAAGAAGGCATATGTTCCAAAGCCTGGAACTTAAGCCTGGAGGCCACGTTGGCTTTGGAGGCAATCAGAGGGGAAAGATAATTGGCTCTGGAACTGTAGGTAATGGAAATCTTCCCTCTATTAATAATGTTCTGCTAGTAGATGGATTGATGCATAATCTGTTATCCATAAGTCAATTAAGTGATAACGGTTATGATATAATCTTTAATCAAAAATCATGTAAAGCTGTTAGTCAGAAAGATGGGACTATCCTGTTTAATGGTAAGAGGAAAAACAACATTTACAAAATCAAACTTTCTGAACTAAAGAGTCAGAATGTAAAATGTCTTCTGTCTGTTAACAACGAGCAGTGGATCTGGCACAGAAGATTGGGGCATGTTAGTATGAGAAGAATATCTCAGATTAACAAACTCAATCTGGTCAGAGGACTTCCTAATTTAAAGTTCAATTCAGATGCTCTGTGTGAAGCATGTCAGAAAGGCAAATTTGCAAAACCCTCTTTTAAATCTAAAAATGTTGTTTCTACCTCTAAGCCATTAGAACTTCTGCACATTGACTTATTTGGACCAGTTAAAATTGCTTCAGTCAGTGGTAAGAAGTATGGGTTAGTAATCGTAGATGACTATAGCAGATGGACATGGGTAAAGTTCTTAAGACACAAGGACGAGTCACATTCTGTGTTTGTTACCTTCTGTAACCAAGTTCAGAATGAAAAAGATCTTAGAATCGTTAAAGTCAGAAGTGATCATGGTGGAGAATTTGAAAATAAAGATTTTGAGTCATTCTTTAATGACAAAGGCATTCTGCATGATTTCTCTTGTCCTAGAACTCCCCAACAAAATGGAGTTGTAGAACGAAAGAACAGAACATTGCAAGAAATGGCCAGAACCATGATCAATGAGACAAACGTTGCTAAGACTTTCTGGGCAGAGGCAATAAACACAGCATGTTACATTCAGAATAGAATCTCAATAAGACCTATTCTGGAAAAGACTCCATATGAATTGTGGAAGAACAGAAAGCCCAACATTTCATATTTTCATCCATTTGGATGTACTTGATTTATATTAAATACAAAGAATTATTTGAACAAGTTTGACTCTAAGGCACAGAAGTGTATTATGTTAGGATACTCTGAACGCTCAAGAGGGTACAGAGTATACAATACAGAAACACAGATTGTGGAAGAATCAATCAGTGTTCGTTTTGATGATAAGCTTGACTCTGAAAAGTCAAAGCAGAATGAAATTTTTGCAGGTATAGAAATTGAATTTGCAGGTTCTGAAGACAAGTCATCAGAAGCTCTCAACACAGACATTCCTTCAACGTCTGAAAGGAGCACTGCTAGAAATCCTACAACAGCTGCTGATCAACCTCAGAAGAGATTACCCAGAAGCAGTTTGGATCACCCAGAAGAGACTATCCTAGGAAGAAAGGAAGATCCAATCAGAACAAGAGCAAGCTTCAGAAACTCTGAAGAAACTCTTATGGGACTGGTGTCTCTGATTGAACCTTCTTCTATTGATGAAGCACTTCTGGATAATGACTGGATTCTGGCAATGCAAGAAGAGCTGAATCAATTCACCAGAAACGACGTATGGGATCTCGTTCCCAGACCAAAAGGATTCAACGTCATTGGAACAAGATGGGTGTTCAGAAACAAGCTAAATGAACAAGGTGAAGTCATCAGAAACAAGGCACGACTGGTTGCACAAGGTTATAGTCAGCAAGAGGGGATAGACTATACAGAAACCTTTGCCCCAGTCGCCAGGTTAGAATCTATCAGACTTTTAATCTCATTTACTGTTAATAGAGGCATCACTCTGTATCAGATGGATGTCAAAAGTGCATTCTTAAATGGTTATATAGAAGAAGAAGTTTATGTTCACCAACCCCCAGGTTTTGAAAATACAAAACATCCAGAACATGTTTTCAAACTAAAGAAGTCACTGTATGGTCTGAAACAAGCTCCCAGAGCTTGGTATGAAAGGCTAAGTAACTTTCTGCTTGAAAATGAATTCACCAGAGGGAAAGTGGACACTACTCTATTCTGTAAAACAATTAAGAGTGACATCTTAGTCTGTCAAATTTATGTTGATGATATCATTTTTGGTTCTACTAATCCTTCTCTTGGAAGAAAATTTGCTAAGTGTATGCAGGCAGAATTTGAGATGAGCCTCATGGGGGAACTGAAATTCTTTCTAGGAATTCAGATCAATCAAACTCCAGAAGGAACTTACATTCATCAGAGCAAATACATCAGAGATCTTCTGAAGAAATTTGACCTCTCAGAATGTAAACCATCAAAGATTCCAATGCATCCCACGTGCATTCTGGAAAGAGAAGAGGTAAGCAAAAGTGTAGAACAGAAAGTCTACAGAGGTATGATTGGTTCTCTCCTCTATCTGACTGCTTCAAGACCTGACATATTATTCAGTGTTTGTATTTGTGCTAGATTCCAATCAGATCCTAGAGAATCTCACTTAACAGCTGTTAAGCGAATTTTCAAGTATCTGAAAGGTACTACTAATCTGGGTTTGTTTTATAGAAAATCTAGTGATTACAGCTTAGTAGGCTACTGTGATGCTGATTTTGCTGGAGACAGAGTGGAACGTAAAAGTACTTCTGGAAGCTGCCAGTTTCTGGGAGAAAATCTGATCTCTTGGTCCAGCAAAAGGCAATCAACAATTGCTCTGTCAACAGCAGAAGCTGAGTACATAGCAGCAGCAGGATGTAGCACACAAATGCTCTGGATGAAAAGTCAGCTTGAAGACTTCCAGATTTTTGAGAGTAACATTCCTATACTTTGTGATAATACTTCTGCAATTTGCTTAAGTAAGAATCCTATTTTACATTCTAGGGCTAAGCATATAGAAATAAAGCATCACTTCATTAGGGACTATATTCAGAAAGGTATTTTGAACTTAAAATTTATAGATACAGACCATCAATGGGCTGATATCTTTACTAAACCCCTTTCAGAAGATAGGTTTAATTTCATTCTGAAACATCTCAGCATGAAAGTATGCCCAGAATGAAAATGTTTTAATTCCATATATTTATCTTCAGAATGTAATTATTTTACTGTGAACTTCTGATCAATCTCCTTTCAGAAAGATAGAACATGCAGATTGTATCAGATGCAAGTCTAAAGATCTGAGAGTCTAATCTCAAAGACAGACGTGTTGATCACTACATCAAACAAGTGTCATCCAATCATCAGCATATCTCTGAAGCAGAACGCGTGCACGCTTCTGAGAAGGCAAAGCGCTGATTGGGTGCATTGAGACACATGTCTGGTAACCGTTTTTAAGTATCTTTCTCAAATCCCCCAAAATCAGCAAGCATTTAATGAAAAGTAATCATGCTTTTAAATGGCAATCATATTTTTTTTCTCTCTCTTAAAAACGTTTATCTTTTCAAAATAATTTTGAAAACTCTATTTAAGCACATTAATCTTTCATTTATTCTTTACGCTTTCTCACCATCACTCAAGCATTTTCTGCATATTTCTGAGTTCATCTCTTGCAAACCTTTTTCCTCAATTCATTCTCAAAACCCTTTTTAGTGTGAACAATGGCATCCTCCAGCAGCGTTTCTGCAGGTATTCAGAAGAAAGCAACTTCTGAGCAATATCAAGTGCCACTCAGAACTCTCCTCACTCCGGTAAAGAACCTTGAAGTGCTCTCTGAGTTAATCATTGACTTTGAAAGCTTGAAGGAAAATGGTTTTGACCTAACTGAAGAAATTAGGGCTCAAAAGTGGGAAAGGTATTTCGATAGGTTGGTTGGACCAACATTCCCAGCACTGGTCAAGGAATTTTGGATTCACGCCAAGGTTTCAAAACATCTAGTCATCTCCTCTGTCATGGGGAAGAAGATTGTGATTTCTGAAGATCTCATTGCAAGGCTAATCGGTCAAAGTGGTGGTGGCGTCCGTTGTGTGGACATGGCTGAAAGATGTGCTGATACAGGTGTGGTAGCTAACAGGATTTTCACTCTTGGGATGCCCAGCAGCAAGATTAAGGATCTGAAGGATCATTGCAGAGTATGGGCTAAGATTGTTCTGGGATGCTTCAACCACAGGAAACCAATAAGTTCTCCTGATTATATAAATGTGGATCAGCAGTTTCTGATCTACTTTATTGATCAGAAGATAAAGATCAATCTGGCTCACTTCCTGTTCAACCATCTCAAAACCAGTGTGAAAGAAACAAGAGAAGAAGAAAGAACCAAGAGGGACTGGATACCGTTTGGAAGGCTAATATCAGATATTCTGACAGAGAATAGGCTGATTGAACATCTGATAGAAGCTCAGGAGCTGAGCACTATTGAACCAACAATTGGGAAACCTCTGAACGCAAAGAATCTGAAAAAGATGAAGCTGATAGAAAATATTCAGAAGGAACCCAGAGCTACTTCCACTGCTGACATCTCCAGCAGAAGAGTGCCTCTGAGTGATTTTCCAATATTTTCTGAAATGGAATCCAAACCAGAGATGTTTCTCAGGTACCCAGATGCGTACAAGGCAGAAGATACAGATCCAAAGCTGAATATCAAAGATCTGAGTCAATCCCAACCAGAAGTGACTCTGAAGAAGACAAAGAAGAGGAAAGCGCCATCAGAAGGATCATCTCAGCAGACTCCAAAGAAAAGAGGTATTTCATCTGCTGCCCCTATTTCAAAATCTTTTACTATTCCAGCATCTATCCCTCCTCAAACCTCTCATAGAATATCAATTCCCATCCCTACCATTGATGAAACCATACAAGAAGAAGACCCTTCTGAGGCATTAAAACTCAGAAGACCCAGAACCAAACAACCCAAACAACCAACAATCTCAACAACAACAGCACTTGACCAAGTGCTGGCTGATATTGAGCGTCAACATGCCTCTGCTCAACCAAGATCTGAACCACAAAATGTTCCTCCTCCACAACCAGAACAACAACATCAACCAGAACCAGAACCACAACAACAACCACTCTCAAAAGAACCTCTGATCCCTGAGCAATCAGAGATTCCACCTCCCTCTCCCCAACCAAAAATTAATCCACCTTCACCACAAACAGAGTTTCACCACTCTGAAACTCCTTCTCCTCATCAATCTGACCCTCACTCACCTCAACCATCACCGCTGGCAATGCAGCTGCCATGTGGAACCACTGTTTTCATGCCCCAGTTACCATCCTCATTAGAATCGACACCTCCAAAAACTCCCAAAACACCACCCACTCCAATCGAAATATCTGACTCTGATACCCCTCCTCCAAAACAAACAGCCTCTCAGAAAACCGCTGAAAACCCCAGCAGGACCTTCATTGACTTAACCAGTCTTGACCCTCTTGCTGATCTAAAACACAAAATTGCCATCCCAAAACCAAAGCAACCAGATGTTGGCTCTGGTATTTTGAATTTTGAAACAGGTGTGCTGCAATGGATTGCTGCTTTGAAGCAAGTTTGTCCTGGGATGATTGACCCAACTGCTTCTGATCAGCTCTGGTCACAGTTCAGATCTTGGGTACGTGCTGAAGCCCTCAAGTTGCAGGATATCAACTATGAGCAGGCACAACAGAACTTCAGCAAGCTGCTGAAGGAAGTTGAAAGTCAGCTGCCTCAGGAAGTTGTGCTCCCTCTGGACAGTGAACCTTGGTCTGAGAAACAGCAAGCTGCAAAGGTGCAACCATCAGAAGAAGACAAGACCATTCAGGATGAAAGTCAAGCAGCGGATGTTGCTGAAAGTTCTGAGAAGCCTCCTCCTTCTGATGCTTCTCAAGCTGCCTTGGACAGGCAGACTCTGGAAGAACTAAGGCTGAATGACTTGCGTCTACAGCAGCGGATGGATGACAACGATCAGAAGATGAAAGCAAGAATGGATGTGCAGGACAGCAAGATTGACACTGTTGTCAGCATGGTTCATAAGCAAAATGAAACTTCTGAAAAGATTCAAGCGATGCTGGAGAGCCTGTTCACACGCTTGCCTCCTCAACCTTAAATCTTTTTCATGCATGACCTTTTTCATGTTTTCTTCATTTTCTGATGTACTGTTTTGACTATGTTTTGTAATATTTTCTTGCTCTGATTCTGAACTATCCTAATATAATTAGTTTTTCTGATCTTAATTGTTTTAGCACATCACCAACACTTTTTGATTGCTGACAAAAAGGGGGAGAACAAGAATGATATTTAAATCAATAACGGGCTAACTAGACAGAAATTCTCAAACATTCTAACTTTATTACTTGAAATGTTTTTTTCTGTTTTGTTTAAAGTCTACAGGCACAAGGAAGCTCCTGGACACTCTGAAGACTAGAAGCTCTGATCAATGTTGCTCTGATCAATATGAAGTTCTGATCGTCCTAATACTCTGATCCAAAGCAAAGCTCTGACAAGAAAAGCTCTGAAGCTCTGCTCTCTGATAAGTCAAAGACTCTGATAATCTGATGTTCAAAGAAAGAAAAAGATCTGATCCTGAAGAACACGTATAATCAAAGGGAAGTAATCAACTCAGGGGGAGTATCTCTTAACTCTGAATTCTCCGTACTTCTTACTCTGATACATTTTTCAGATACCTTTTCACGTTATTTTCATTTAAAATATCTAGTTTTTGTCATCATCAAAAAGGGGGAGATTGTTAGAACAATGTTTGAATCTACTACCCTATATTTGAGTTTTGATGATAACAAAGTGAAAAGATATAGTATTTATAAGTTTCATGTTTGAACTATCTGCTGCCTAAAATTATTATGTTCTGACTTGCAGATACTCTGATTGATATAAGCAAGATCACGTCTATTCAGCATCAGAACTTGATTTCAGACACCAGCATCAGAAGTTGCTACATCAGAACGTCAAGATCAGATGATCAACTCACGTACATGCTGAAGCCTGATGAACAAGACTGCGCCCAAACACTCTGATACAGAAACACAATAGTTCATCAGCAGCGAAGCAGAATCAGAATGAGCCAAGCCAGAACTTGCATTAAGTAAGCAACGGTACTATGCATTGAAAGCTAATTAATTCCAACGGCCTCATTCCAGACAAGATCTGCTCAAAAAGGAAAGCTTGTTATTAGCATTGAATCAAGAATATTGCATTCAACGTTCATCATCTCAAGTGCTATATAAACAAGGCTTTGAAGATTATAATGGCGAATGCTCTCCAAATCTCTACACGCACAAAAGCTGAACCATAATCTTCGTTCTACCAGTTTTGCTAAACCATATACTCTGATACTCCATTACTGTTTAGCAATCTAGTTTCTAAGCTTCAATTTGTGTATACATCACAGTTGTGATACAGTTTTGTAGAAAACATCCACACACACTGTTTTATCTCTTTGTAAGAAAGTGTTACCTTGACAAACCGGGTTGTGGTTTGAATCAAGAAGGCTTTAGCAGTTGTTAAAGCAGTCTGTAATATTCAGTTGAATATAGTGAATTAAGACCTCGTTGGAGAGAGGCGAAATCACCTTGACGGGTGGACTGGAGTAGTTTGAGATCAAACGAACCAGGATAAAAATATCTTGTCAATTGCTTTAGATTTCAGTTTTACAATTCAACCCCCCCCCCCCCTTCTTGTGTTTTTCACCCCTTCAAAAAGGTGCCATCGTTT
Organism: Vicia faba; assembly: GCA_948472305.1. Taxonomy (NCBI): domain Eukaryota; kingdom Viridiplantae; phylum Streptophyta; class Magnoliopsida; order Fabales; family Fabaceae; genus Vicia; species Vicia faba. Next base: position 1,792,049,282 of record OX451736.1, read on the forward strand.
AGGCAGACTTTGCAATGATTCCCGTTCATAAGAATGTATGCAAAGTGTTAAGCTTTTGAAAATATTTCAAGTCTTGGAAAGTGTTTTAAAGATGTTTTAAAAGTGTATGTGATGGTTTTGCAAATAGCAAGGATGTTTATTTTGAAATTGAGCAAGTAATTAAAAGTAATCTACCTACCCAAAAGGTCTTAGATGTGCTTTTCCTCCTCCTTTAGATGTTGCTACCTTACCATTGATTTGATAAGAAGCCCCATCGTTGGATGTGAAGGGACGAGCGTTGGGTCATCGTACGACCATGATAGCAATGTTGTGAAATGACTTAGCACTTTTTCTGTAGGGACTAAGATCACTTTGAAAGGCAACTTTGATAGCGTCATCGAGGGACTATGATCTTTTTCGATTCGTTTGTGCTAAGACATCCCACATGCATAACATGGCCATTTTTGTAAGGCAACAAGTGGAATTACCCTAGGGGTGTAAGTGTGCGAGTGTGTTTGATTGCATGCATAATTTGTATTTAATTAGGGTGATCTATTTGTCAATTTTTATATCTTGTCATATACCCTAATTACTAGCATATATTAAAAGCAATAACAGTGCAGAAATGTAAAGTTCTACAATATTACAATATTTAAGGGGATGGGGGTACATATTTATTAATGGGGGTTGCAAGTTAAAATTCTAGGTTACTTATTACAACCATATTGAAATAGACAAGAATATACAGGAAATGTTAAAAAAGAAAATAAGTTTTGCTTAAGAAAATATTTTTTGTCCTTTTTTATTAAAAGAAAATATATCATGCAAAATGTAAAATATTTTTAGTGTTTTTGTTTTTGATTAGAAATAAAATATAATATAATGGCAAAAATAAAAGAGAAGAAAACATAACCAACGCAAAATAGAAGAGGTCAGAAGTTCTGACGTTAACTTGCTGCACAAACAGAAACATGTTAGCAAAATATGGAAGTTCAGAAGTTCTGGACCTTCTGAAAATTTAGAAGTTTTCAGAAGTTCTAACGCAACTGTCAGAACTTTTCCTCTCTCCTGGCCAGTCAGAACATCTGCAACTTAGTCACTTACAGAATAGAAGTTGCATGCATAATAGTTATGACAAATTTCATGAAATATGAGAAGCAAGAATCAGAGGCAACATGTATTTGATAGTTCTAATGTTGGGTCCTATTTTCTTTATGGAGCTCTGAACTGGCATTTCCTCTACTTAGGCAGGCAGATGCATGAATTTTCAGAATATGTACATCCTCAGAAATCAGAGTATCTACATTGTGCTAAATATGAAAAATCTGACAATGCTTAATCAGTTATGATGAGAGTCAGCAAAACTTACCTTGCAGCTTGAAAGGATTCTGTGAGCTGGAGATTGGTCTTGGATTCTGGTGATATTCTAAGTAACTTCTTCACGCACTCAGCAGGATGGAAGTTGGTAACGTCTGAGGCAGCCAAAGGGATGATATTCTGACTCCTTTGTGGTGAAAGTGAAGGGAGAATGTGTTACTGTTTGATTACAGAATTTGGGATGGTTTTAATCAAGAACACTTGAGGAAAAATGGAGTTTTGAATATAAGGAATTAATACTAAGATTTTGGTGTTTATAGTTTCCTGGTTTTTTTATGGAATTTTTGCAGTGGTTCAATGCTAGTTCTTCAATTCTCTCGTCTCTTTCACAAATTTTCTCTGGGGAGGGGAGAGAGGTCCTTTTTCAGTGTACAACTGGTGTTCTATTTATATGCAAAATTTTGCAGTTGGGGCGGTCAAGTGGCACCAACATCATCTGCTTGATGCTGACTTACTCTTGAAGTAAGCTTAAACAAGTGGGATTTTATTGCATTCAAGTTGGAGGTTTAACAGCGCTTCAGCTGGATTTGGCAGCATGAATTAATGAAAAGTAGAGACAACGTGTGGGTCTAGCATACTTTTGCACATAAATTTGTCTTCCTAAGACAGTAGGGGTACACGTGGGAAAAATCCCTTGAATACAAACTCAGAGGCGGTTGTGAGCATTAAATGAGTTCCCATGTGATACTCTGGATCCTTGCTTGACTCTGGATTAGAAGTTCTGCTTCAGCATGGCATCTCATCTTCTGATCCTCTTATCTTTTGACTTCAGCATGTTCTGAGGGATCCTTCAGAACTTCCAGTATACTTACAACACGCTTTGTTACCTTTTTGTTTTAACCTTGCAAACTCTGACTGGACCTTTATGAATACTGGCTTAGAAGTTCTGACTGAACTCTGTCTTGAGGACATCCAGAATTTACTGGCTGAGAACACTGGATCAGAAGTTCTGAAGTTGTCATATTTCTTAAATACTTAGAAAAATTTCTAAGTCTTTAAAATTTGATTCTTCCAAACAAAATTTGACTTTTGAAACTCTTGATGAAGCAAACTTCATATTCCAACATGTCTTGATGAAATATGATTTTTTTGATTTGATTTTGATCCAAAAGTCAAAGTCAGACTTCTTCAGCGTGCGAATGACCATTTTGCCCTTGTGAATGGTTTGCTTGGAAAAATTGATAATTCAAGGCCTGGAGACTCGATGAAGGAAAACTTGAGGATCTAGGGTGATTCCTTGAAAAATGAGAGGGAAAATTTTGGGGTGCAACACCGCCCTTTCGGGTTTTCGGCCTACCGAGACGCTCCTTTTTTCCTAAGCCGCCCTTTCAGGTTTTCAACTTAGCGAGCTGTTCTTTTATTTCTTTAGGCGAAGCATTTCTTGACAGCGTCAGCATTCATGGGACGTGGGAACTCCTCACCATCCATAGTTTCAAGAATTAATGCACCGCCAGAGAAGGCTTTCTTGACAACATATGGGCCTTCAAAATTGGGAGTCCACTTGCCCCTAGAATCAGCGTTGAAAGACATGATCTTCCTGAGCACGAGGTCGCTTTCTCTGAATTCACGAGGTTTGAACTCTTTAACAAAAGCTTTCTTCATTATTTTCTGATATAACTGCTCATGACATAAAGTTTTCATCCTCTTCTCCTCAATCAAATTCAATTGGTTAAACCTGTTCTAGACCCATTCAGCCTCTGTCAATTTGGTTTCCATTATCACGCGCAATGAGGGAATCTCAACCTCGACAGGGAGTACAACTTCCATTCCATACACCAGGGAGAACGGGGTGGCTCCTGTTGAAGTACGAACAGATGTTGGATATCCATGTAGAGCAAAAGGGAGCATTTCATGCCAATCCTTATAAGTAACAACCATTTTCTGGATAATTCTCTTGATATTCTTATTAGCGGCTTCAACAGCCCCATTTATCTTTGGCCTGTATGGAGATGAATTGTGATGGACAATCTTGAATTCCTCACAAAGTTTAGTCATTATTTTGTTGTTCAGATTCGAGCCATTGTCAGTGATAATTCTGCTCGGTACACCATACCGACATATAAGGTTATTCTTAATGAAGCGCACAACCACCTGCTTAGTAACATTGGCATACGAAGCAGCCTCCACCCATTTGGTGAAGTAGTCAATTGCTACCAAGATAAAACGATGTCCATTCGAAGCTTTGGGTTCTATCATCCCAATCATGTCAATACCCCATATAGAGAAAGGCCACGGGGAGGAAATCATATTAAGAAGTGTCGAAGGCACATGGACCTTGTCTGTATAAATCTGGAATTTATGGCACTTCTTTGCAAATTTGTAACAGTCAGACTCCATTTTCAGCCAATAATAACCTGCCCTTAGCATCTTTTTAGCCATCTAATGTCCATTGGTATGAGTGCCAAATGAACCTTCATGAATCTCATGCATAAACATGTCTGCTTCGTGTCTATCCACGCATTTGAGCAAGACCATGCCATAATTTCTCTTGTATAACACATTTTCACTGAGGAAGAAACTGTCTGCCAATCTTCTCAATGTCTTTCTATCTTTCTTCGGCGCACCAATCGGGTATTCCTGAGTCTGAAGAAAATGCTTGATATCACAATACCAAGGTTTTTCATCTGCTACCTCCTCTGTTGTAAACACATGAGCGGGCCTATCCAAACATTGAACCATAATTCGAGGTATATCGTTCCAAGTATTCACTTGGTACATAGAAGCCAGAGTTGCCATAGCATCCGCCATTTGATTTTCATCTCTAGGAATGTGATGGAATTCAACTTTATTGGAGAAGGGTAACAATCTTCTAGCATAATCTTTGTAAGGGATCAAAAGGGGGTGACGAGTATCCCATTCTCCTTTAATCTGATTTATTACCAAAGCTGAATCACCATACACATCTAGAATTTTAATTTTGAGCTCAATAGCTTCTTCAAGACCCATGATGCAAGCCTCATATTCTACCATATTGTTAGTACAATCGAATGTTAACCTTGCAGTAAAAGGAATGTGCGATCCACGAGGAGTGATGATCACAACACCAATTCCTTTACCATAAGCATTCACAGCTCCATCAAATATCATACTCCAACGAGATTCAAAGTCAGGACCTTCCTCAGGAAATGGTTCATCACAATCCTTCACTTTCAGGAACATCACATCTTCATCGGGGAATTCATATTCTACAGACTGGTGATCCTCCACTGGTTGGTGAGCAAGATAATCTGCCAACACACTGCTTTTAATAGCCTTTTGAGTGCGGTATTCGATATCATATCCAGATAACATCTGCCAGCGGACAATTCTCCCAGTAAGAGCAGGCTTTTCAAAAATGTACTTAATTGGATCCATTTTGGAGATCAACCAAGTAGTGTGATTCAACATATACTTCCGCAACCGCTTTGTCGCCCAGGCCAAAGCATAACATGTCTTTTCTAGCATGGAATACTGCGACTCACAATCAGTGAATTTTTTACTGAGATAATAAAGGGCGAACTCCTTCTTCCCTGTTTCATCCTATTTCCCCAGAGTACATCCCATGGATTTATCTAACACTGTCAGATACATAATCAACGGTCTTCCTTCTACAGGAGGGAGCAAGATAGGAGGTTCAAGCAGATATTCTTTAATACTTTCAAATGCCCTTTGGCAATCATCCGTCCATACACAACCTTGATCTTTCTTTAACAACTTAAAGATCGGTTCACATGTTGCAGTCATGTGGGAAATGAATCTGGAAATATAATTCAAACGCCCGAGGAAACCTTTGACTTGCTTTTCAGTTCTTGGTGCTGGCATATCTTGAATCTCCTTGACTTTATCAGGGTCAACTTCACTTCCTTTCTGGCTAACAATGAAACCTTACAATTTCCCTGATCTAACACCGAAGATGCATTTATTTAGATTCAAGCGGAGACGATACTTCCTCAAACGCTGAAACAACTTCAACAAATCTTTTATATGCCCTTCTTCAGTCTGGGATTTGGAGATCATATCATCAACATATACTTAGATTTCCTTTTGCATTAGATCATGGAATAGGGTTGTCATAGCCCTCTGGTACGTTGCACCGACGTTCTTCAACCCGAAGGGCATCACTCTGTAACAGAATGTTCCCCAGGGTGTGATAAACGTTGTTTTTTCCATGTCCTCTGGAGCCATTCTTATTTGATTATACCCGGAAAATCTGTCCATGAACGAGAATACTTTGAATTTTGTTGTGCTACTCACTAACATATCAGTGTGTGGCAATGGAAAATCATCTTTTGGACTAGCTTTATTTAGATCTCTGTAATCTACGCACATGCGGACTTTTCCGTCTTTTTTCGTTACTGGGACAATATTGGAAATCCATTGAGGATACACTGAAGTCACAAGAAAACTAGCATTAATCTGCTTTAGAACCTCCTCTTTGATTTTTACTTCCATATCTGGGTGAGTTCTTCTCAACTTCTGTTTGATTGGCGGATATTCTGGCTTCAACGGAAAACGGTGCTTTACAATATCTTTATCTAGACCAGGCATATCTTGGTAAGACCAAGCAAAAATATCCACATACTCTTTCAACAGTTCAATCAACCTGCTCTTCACATCAGGATGCAGCAATGCTCCAACCTTGACTTCCTTCGGATCTTCTTCTGAACCCAAATTGATCACTTCCAATGGCTCTTTATATGGGTGAATGGAATTTTCCTCGTGCTCAAGCAACTGTGAGACCTCTTCTGGAATATCATCATAATCTTCTTCTTCATCCCCAAACACAGGACACTCAAAGTTGGGAAAGGGTGCAGGGTCATTGTATTCAACGAGTTTTTTAATTAATCTGCACATATGATTTATGATTGCTTTTAGAAAATGACACATATAACAAGTGATCATGCAGATTGAATTTCAGTTATTATTTATTTTGAAAGGTTTTTTCTGATTACCATTTTCCAAGAAAAAGAAAAAAATAAAAACACAATTTGGGAAACAAAGACAACTTTTATTATTGATTTTAAAAGTCACAGCAAACAGATAAGCCCATACAATACTTTCACCTTGGGCAGAGTAAAAGATTTTCAAAAAGATTAACAAAAACACTTAGAAACGTGTATGCAAGAGGGAACATCAATGGTTATCCAGTTCTGAACCCTAACTCCGTGCGTCACATAATTTAGCATTTCTGGCTCTGCTTCATCCTCCACAATGGCATTGATCCCGGAAACAGTTGGATGAAGATAACCCCTGCTACAGAAAATGTCTTGATATTTGCCTGCAGCAGACTTTGGCTTCATGCTCTTACCTTTGTCACTCTTCAAAGAGAACCCCAAGCCGGCTCTGTTCTTGTTCACAGGTGGTTCCACGATCTATCCCCATACCTCACTATGACCATTACGCACAACCTGTTACGCATCCTTCAGCGAAACCATGGAATTTTCATTTCCTCTTATGTTGTCAATGGATAAGGCTTGGAACTGGGTTCCAACAGCAGCTTCATCCGCTTCTACAATGCTGAAAGAGGACAAATGAGATATCAACAATGCCTGCTCCCCATTTATGATCACTACTTTCCCTTCACGTACAAACTTTAGCTTCTGGTGTAAAGTTGAAGTGACAGCCCCTACTTCATGTATTCATGGCCGTCCCAACAAACAACTATAAGCGGGAACAATGTCCATGACCTAGAAAGTCATCTGAAACAAATGTGGTCCTATATGAATAGGCAAGTCCACTTCACCGATGACAGAATTCTTTAACCCATCAAATGCTTTCACAATGATGCCACTAGGGCCCATAGGCGTTCCTTGATATTTCAACTTCATAAGCGTACTCCTCGGTATAACATTCAATGCGGATCCTTTATCAATCAGCACATTGGATAGTGAATCATTCTTGCAGTTCATAGAGATATGGAGGGCCAGGTTGTGATTCCTTCCTTCATCTGGAAGTTCGTCATCGCAGAAACTCAAGTTATTACACGACGTAATGTTTCCTACTACGCTGCTGAATTAGTCTATTGGCATATCACTCTCCACAAAAGCTTGGTCCAGTACCCTCATCAAGGATTCTCTGTGAGCATATGAGTTCATCAATAAAGCCAAGATAGATATTTTCGAAGGAGTCTGCAGTAGCTGATCTACAATTTTGTAGTCGCTCATCTTGATTATCTTCAAAATATCATCCACTTCTTTCTCTAACGTAGCTCCGCTAGTGTTGTACCCCAATTTTTGCCGCTAAGATTTCTGCATCATACCATATTGTTTCAATCACAACAAAATCACATTAGGGTTTTGGTTCTTCTCCCTATCTTTAGCCTTGCTCTTTTGAGGATTTACCAAGCACCTTGACTTGTTTTCTTTTGTGATCATGGATATTTTTATTTGATTTTCTCTCTAATTAACAAAATGCAATATTGGTTTGTCTTACTTGTTAATAATGTAGGTAAAGGCAATGAGGTTTAGCAAGTTGCTTCATGGGTTCATGAGTTTATTTCCATGCCCTAGTCAATAGCTTGAGAAATTCAAACCTCACCATTGAAGTTGTTTTGGAAGAATTGGTATGGAAGTGGTTTTGGTGGGCATGAGTCCTCATCATCATCCTTAACAATTTCTATTCACAAAGGAAGAATATTGGCACAACAAGTTTGTTCAAACTTGGCAAAGTTCCTCAAAGCATTCTCTTGATCTAGAGGCTAGGGTTTTGAACTTCAAAGGAGCATATATTGCTCATATTTTGGTATTTTTGAATGATTCCAAAAACATCCTTCTCTTCAAAAAGTTACCAACAAATCACTTCAAAAGTTCCAAGGAGTTTTCATGTGGAAGGAACTTGGTGAAGAAGAAAGATTATAAGTCACCCAGATGAATCCCCAATTTTCCATATGTGATTTCAAATGGTCATAACTTGGTCAATTTGTATCACCTTGAGCCCATTATTTTTTTCATTATGATCCTAAGTATGTGTGCTTCATGCCTTCTTTTATGTGCAAAGTAAGAAAATGGATGGAAGTTGCCTTAAAAATGCAAAAGATTATAGGTCATTTCATGATTTTTGGCCAACTTCAACAAGTCATAACTTGCTCAATTTTTGGAGATTTTGAATGTTTCAAATTGAAAAATGTCATTTAAGAGGTCTACTTCATTCCATCTTTTTTGGTCAAGAGCAAATTCTAAGTGGAAGGCCATGTTTGGATGCAAAAGATTATAGGTCATTTTTAAAGAAGAATTTGAAATATTTCTAAGTATGGAAAGTCAACTCTTTTTCTTCAACTTTGACTCCATGTAACTTTAAGCTCAAGCATCCATTTGATTCCATTCTTTTTCCATTGCAAAGCTTGTAACCTCATCTTTCCAAAGCATCAAGAGTTATTCCCTAAGACCCCTTGAGGTGGAAATGCCATGGATTTGAATTTGGTAGTTTGAAACTGAATTTTGCACAAAGTCAGAATTTTGAAATCTTTGTTTTAGCTTCTAATCACAGGATTTCCACACGTTTTTGTTTCTAATCATGTTTAGCAACTTGCCAGAAGTGATTAGCATCATGAAACGCACGATTTGGCTGAGTTTTGATCAAGTTTGAGTCACACTTTCTTCATGATGCAAACCCACATGAATTCCCTCCAAAACGCATCATTTACTATTCCTTTTGATCCCATTTGCTTCCCTATAAATAGTGTCATCCCCCATTCAATTTCCCAAGCTTAGATAGCCAGAATTACCCTACTAAACTTGCTTCACAACCCAGAATTCAGCAACTTCGAAATTTATTCTCATGCCTTTTTCAATCCATTTTTTCTCTCAATTCACCTTCCTTGATCTTCCCTGAAGCTAACCATATAACTACATTCAAGAATCGTGCCCTATATTGCTCCATAGAAGTCCAGTTTCAGAGCTCTACAACTCAACTTCAATAGGTAGATTCCTTCATCAATTCATCAAAACTCTGATATCATTGTGTTGCTCTCATTACCCTGGTTCTAGTCGCAACACTTACACCTTACTGGAAACACGTTTTGACCATGAATTTTCAAATCCCTTTTCAAAACTTTCTTTCCAAATTGCTTGAGCTACAGTTTATATAAATTTGGTGCGAGGGTGTGGTTGTTTTCGCCTTGAAGAGATGAAGCGAATGGCATAGGTCCGAGCTTCTGATTTTACAGTTTGAGAGACCTGCAATTCGTGATGGCTGGAGGTTGAAGATGACCAATGTGTAATCTTTTTTTTGTGTGCAGGTTTTTGTGATTACATCCTTTGTTTGTAATCTGGAATTCACCCGTATACATCCGTTACTCTGCCCAATTTTTGTGAAGACTTAATACATTTGAAGAGGTCTAGTATCTTTCCTTGCTTGGTTTTAATCCAAAGAATGGGAATTTTATCTTGGCTCATAATGTCAAGTTTTGGCTTCTTGTTGGTTAGATGGTTCTTATCCTTAGCTTTTACCTTATTCTTTAGGATAGTCTCTTCTTCTCCTTCCATCTTCTTTAATTTCAAAAAATCTTCTCCCTCCTTTGAAAACCTTTCTTGTTTTGAAACTTAAACACGTTCATAATAAACTTGGACTTATGTCCATGCATTTTCAAAATATTTTCATAAATAAACTCCAATCAATTTAATAATACCTTGACATTTTTTGTGAGAAGACTAAAAGTCAACCAATCTCATTTCAAACCATTTTGCCACTTTGGCTTTTATCTTTAAAACTTTACTCAAAAGATTAGACTCTTGTCAATCCTTGTAGTGATGCAAACAACTATAGTTCTACAATATGTAGTGAAGAGAGATATTTTCCACTTGGGTGTTGAGTGAGGCATTGTTTATTTTAAAATCCAAGCCACATCCTCCACTTTGAGATGATGCAAATTCTCCTTTCTCATGATTGTGGGTAGTAAGTATGATTTCCACACGGACAAAGACGATGATGTCTTATCTCTTCAAATTAACCAACACACTTGTCTTTAAAACTTTTAAAAGAGGAACTACGTGTACCCTGATCCCCTATTGCATGAAAGGTGCTACGTAGGCGCTAAAGGTTCGCAACTGCGACGGGTGCAAAAATCATAAAAAATATATTTCTTTTCTCACCTCCACCATCCATTTTATATACAACACATTTTATATAGCCAAAATATACAAATTTTTCAAAGAGGTTCCCGCGGAGTACCGTACATGTTTAGGGTGCTAATACCTTCCCTTTGCATAACCAACCCCCTTACCTTGAATCTTTCCCCTTCTTTTGGGTTATTCGCTCTTTTCCCATTCCTTTGGAAACAATAAAGCGTGGTGGCGATTTTTATTTTTGATTTGTATAAATTCTAGTCAATTCAATGGCTTAGTCTTGAACATTTCTACCGCTACAGCTAGTCTCACCCAAAGCCTTCTTGGGTTCAATGTTCTCAGCAATTTTCTTTCCAGCACCAACATCTCTTCGAACAACTGGCGCAAACACACGACCGATGCGGGTCACCCTGCTATTTTTAGCTATATTTCTAACATCAGGCATTGGCTGGATGGGAACCTCCACTCCATCCTCTAAGATTTTAGCGTTATATTTGTAAGGCACAACCTTATCTGACTTGTAGGGGATAGGACCCGAAAAACTAATCATCAATGGGGTGATAGTTGGCTTGCTGTGATACTCAACTTAAAAATGGGCGGGTGCACCAAAATAAGGCACAATGATGTTTACCCCCTCTTTAACACAACCAGTCATTAATAAGTCATTTCTGGAAAACAAGTCTTCGTTTAAAGAGAAATACTCATCTGCAGAGGCATACTCTTCATTGGACTCTTCTTCAGTCAAACAAACCTCAACCATATCAACTTCATGGTAATCATCCCTTTGACTTGTGACCTTGATAGTTCCATTGTCTAACAACAATTGAACACCCTTCTTCACGATTGAACATCCTCGGGAATCTCGACATCAAACTAGGCAAGATCTATATTGGTGTTTCACCTGACCAGCCGTATGGCAGAAGGTACCATGCAACTGTACGAGGTCCTCATTCATATACTCTACATCAAAAATTTTGAATTCACCAGGACATCCAGAAACCATATTCACTTCCTCTTCATACTCCGCCCTAGGCCTGATTATGTGGATGAGGCCCTCATCCATCATCTCCTACAAATCAGCCTTTATCTTATCGCAACCATGTTTATTTGTACTGCAAATAGCACAACCGGAATGGTCATGCGTATAGTAGCTAAATTCACAGAGGTCTACATGCATTTTCACCAAATCTCCTCTAACCTGATTAACATCAAAAATCTGGAAGTCGCCTGGACAACTGGACACCATATTCACAACATTTACTCCCCCGTTCTTGGGTAGAGGATTATCTTTCACATTAGGTCCCACGTCCTTGAAAGATAGAACACCAGACTTTACCAATTTATATACCTCGGTATTTAAAGGATAACAATTCTCAACATTATTCCCTGGTGATCCCTGATGAAAAGCACATGTTTGCTCTGCCTTGTAATACCAAGGCAATAGTGACGGCATGGCGGGAGGTGGTCGGGTTTGAACCAGCTTCTTCTGAATCAATGCTGGTAGTAGCTTTGTATAGCTCATGGGAATAGGGTCATAATTCCCCATTCTCTGATTATACCCTTGATTCCCCTGCTGGGATAGTCTCTGATAAGCAACAGTAGTTGGAGCGGCATTCATAACGGGAGTAACTGAGGCGACTTGCTGATGACGCTGATAATTCCTTCTAGGAGTGTTTACCCTCGTTTCTTGTATAAAAACATTTGCATCTCCTTCTTTCTTCTTGGTAAACCCATAAGATGGATTCTTCACACCTCCAGATCCTTCACCCTTTGTTAAACGGCCTTCTCTCACAGCCTCTTCTAAGCGGATACCCATTCCTACCATTTCAGTAAAGTCACTTGGCGCGCTTGCTACCATTCTCTCGTAGTAGAAAGCACCCAGCGTCTTCAAGAAAATCTTAGTCATCTCCTTCTCTTCCATGGGAGGAATCACTTGGGCGGCTACCTCACGCCATCTTTGTGCGTATTCTTTGAATGATTCCCGGTCTTTCGGAACCATAGCCTTGAGTTTATCACGGTCAGGCGCCATGTCCATGTTGTATTTGTATTTTTTATGAATGCTTCTCCCAAGTCATTGAAAGTATAGATGTTAACACTGTCCAAACTCATATACCACTTCAGCGCAACACCGGTCAAACTATCTTGAAAAAAGTGAATCAGTAGACGCTGATCATCAATATGGGTAGACATTCTTCTCACGTACATCACCAGATGAGCACGAGGGCAAGTGTTTCCCTTGTACTTCTCAAACTCCGGGACCTTAAACTTAGCAGGTATCTTAACATTCAGGACCAAACATAGCTCGTTCACATTCTTCCCAAATAGCTCTTTTCCCCTGAGGGTCTTCATCTCTCTCTTCATCTTGTCAAATTGCTCTTGAAAATCATCCATTTTGTCATAAAGACCCAAGTCTTCACTTGGTGGAGGGAAAGGACGACCGTCATCATCATTAACAAATGGAACCATTATCACCGAAGGAGGTGCAACAGGAACAAGTACCATAGGAGGTGCAGGAGTAACAATAGTCTGAACAACTAGAGTAGCTTGGGGACCAAGATTGAAACCTTCAGGTGCAAAATTCTCTAGCATTCCCCATGGATAAGCTTGGGGCATGCGATTCTAAACAACAGCTGGAGTAACAAATACGGGAACAGTCAGAGCTTTAGTAGTTGCCCTTATTTGGTTGAGGTTGAGCACTTGGTGGATGATTCTAAGCAGCCACCAGAGCTTCCATCAGAGTAGTCAGATTGGCCATGCCGGCCTTCAAAGCAGAAACTTCCTCGCGCAACTCGCGGTTCTCTTATTCTAAGTTGTCCATCTTCTTTTTGAAATTAGCCCGAGTGTTGTAGTGATGAGTCAGCTTGCTATTGAAGTAAAGAAGCTTGGTAAGACATTTGGATATGTATAACAAATACAAGAAATATGTGCAATATGATGCATGATATGCAATGCACATGATTATTTTTAATTTTTTATTTAATATCTCAAGGGATTCATAGATTTATATACAGATTGCAAACATCAAAGGAATACTGAAATTTTTTATTATAATAACTCCAAAATGGATTACAAGTTTCAATGATTCCAAGTACAAGATGAAAATAAAATCTAAAACCCTAAGAAATAAAACTGATGGAGACCACTCTATACGCTGACGCTTCCCCGTGAGCCTGGCAATCTGAGCCTTCAACCTCTGGTTTTCCTCCGCATATCCGGTGGCAACCTCCTTCCAATCATCTGAGTAATCAGCACCTGATTGAGGCTTAGGAGAAAATAAATCCCCTTGCCTCTCCATAGACTCTACTTCTCAACTCTCAAGGATCTCAATCAAGTCATCTTTCTCCTTTAAATATGCTCTATAGGAACTCTCTAAAGTTTGGAACTTGTTCTCCCAAGCATCATTTTCCTGTTGCATCCTAACCAAAGCAAGTTGCAGCTCTTCCAGATCATCTAATAAGGGAGGAGTGGTCTTCACAAATAGATCAGTGTTGTACCCAAAAATTTTCCCTCTTGTTTCACTCAAGACATGCCTCTAGAGGTCCTCAATTGCTCAAGGATGACTAAGGATTGACCAGACAAATCCTCCTCCTAAGGCAACAAGCTTCAAACTAGGGTTTCACTCCTCATCAAGATGGTTGAATTCCAAGGGTCCAAAATTCTTTCCATGGTCCCAATATGTTCTAAAGATCATCCATGTTAAGTTTCAAGCCTTGCACAAGAAGTTTGCTCAGTCAATTGCCCATATGCCTGAAAATCAACTGTACTAGGCCAAAAGTCAACTGTGGCCCACATACAGTCAAACTTCAATATTTTTGGTCAAAATCAACATTTTGAAGAGATATCCATCATTTGATCAAGGGTTGACCATGATTCCTCAAGGAATACCCCCAAATTCATCAAAACCCAAAAGTTGCTAAATTAGGGTTTCATAGGAAAAGTCAACCAAACTTTGACCAAGAATAACTTCTTCATACTTTATCAGAAATTTTTCATCCAAGGCTCATTTTGAATATGATGCAATTCCCTACAACTCATCTTCATCCCACAAGTTCAAAATATGCACTCATCAAAAGATATGAATTTCTACATTATAGGTCCTTTTGAAAAGTCAACAAAAACACCTTTTGGGTCAAAGCTTCTTACATGAACATGGAAGACCCAATTAAGATGAAACCAAAAGGGTTGTTTAGGGGACATCCTAAGATTTCTATAAAAGTCCAAGAACACTGTGATACGGTGGGAAGAACTGACTATTTTTTGGAATGCTGGTTTGCATTTTGCGTTTGTTTTCGCAAAATGTCGCGGTAAGCAAGAGTCGCCACCGACTTTTATTTTATCCAACAAGGAAAGGAAAAAAGCACAGAAAAATTCTTTTTTCGAGATATTTCTCGGGTTTGGGGGGTAGATTATAGAAAGGGAAGGTGTTAGCACCCTTTCTATCCGTGGTTATCCACGGGCTCTTAGGTACTTGCTCATATTATTTTCAAAATTATTTTCTTTGTGCTTGTGGGTTTTGAAAAGTTTTTTTTTTTAACTTTGATTTAACTCTTGCTTCTGTCCTCAAGAGTGTAATGAAGTGTTTTTAAAAACTTTGTTTGAAAAGGAATGTAAGTGTGAAAAAAATTTGTTTTTGAAAGAGCAAGTATCTAAGAACCATCTACCTACTCGAAAAAGGAATCGTTCTATGCTAATGTCCTTTAGATAATGTTATCCCACTATTAGTGAGTAGGTAGCACCATCGTTGGAGTTTGAGGGTCAATTCGAAAGAGGTACATACGGTCACTAAAGCAATGTTAGGACGCCTTAGCGGTAACCTTAATGTCTTAGATCATTTGTTTGAGGCAATCATATCCGAGGCAACCGTTTCGAGGCGACTATGATCTTTATACAAGAGGACGACCTCTAAAGTGACCTATACTCAATGACCGTGTACAAAGGCAACCAAGTGGGGTGTACCCTAAGAGTGCGCATGTGCGAGTGTGTTGTTTTCAGTTATTTTATCTGTGTACATGTTAATGGTGATCTAAGTTGATTTTAGGTTAAAACATTCAGTCTTGTCATGCATCCCTATTATCAAACATCTAACAGTTATATTTTACGGGAAATAAAATGCGGAATTTAAATTACAAGGCGTCGGGTATTTACATCGCCAAAGACAAACCCTTTAAAAATAAATAAAGCGATAAAAAATAATAAAAGTCCTATTAAGCTATTACAATCCGGGAGCAGATACATAAATGGATAAAAGAAAATAAATCGCATGCGGGAAATTAAATCGAGCGCAAATAGGGTTTTGACCCTTTTTATTAAAGAAAATATATTTTTTTTGTTATTTGTGTTTTAAGAAAGAAATTAATCTAAGTTAATTACTAAATTAAATTAAATTAATTAATTAATAAATATTTTTGGGTTTTTGGTATTTTAAGAAAGAAATAAAAAATTAATTGAGTTAATAAAAACCTAATTAAGTCTAATTTAATTTTAATTATTTACAAAAATATATTAGAGTTATACTAATTAAAACCTAAATCTATTAATTAGTATTTATTAATAAAAATAAAAATAAAAATTTAATTTGATGAAAAATATTTTTGGTGATTTTATTTTTAAAAAAAAAAAGATCTTTTAATGGGTTAGTAAGTTAAACAAAAATAACAAAACAATTAAAATAAACAAAATAAATGAAAATAGAAAGAGAGAGGGGTTTGGGCCTGAAATAGGGTGTTTAAGAAGCAATTGAGGCTCATTACACTCTGGCCTTGTTGACTTTTGATGATCCAGTGAGCACGCGTTGACCAAAGCCTTGGTGGTCCCTCCATTCCCAGCCATCAGATCTGGCCATTGGCCATCTGTCTCTTGGATACACGAGGATGTATGATGGGCTGTAGCTAGGCATGTGTACGTAATCACCTGAAAAGCAAAATTATCAAAGAAGGTGGGGGACCTGGGATTCGAACGCAGGTCCTGATGGTGATTGCCAGCTTGCCTTGTCACTACGCCGTTTTGCTTCATTTGTCAATATATTACATAACAATTATAATATATCAAAAAAGCAATTATTGGTCAAAATAAAAATGCGCGCAAAAAAATTTGAACGGGCCAATCAGAGCATGCCAGCTCTTCGTCCCTGTCCTTCCACTATTGTATTTTTACCTGCGGATTTGGATCCGCAGCTAAATGCGCAAGCTTTCTCTAAAATCTTCCCTAGGCCTCATAAATCAATTCCAAAATCATGGCTGAATTCGCCTTGGCTCCCTGATCAACACTATGCCCTTCTTGAGTCCTGATTTTTCCTGAAAAAAGAAAACCCCAAAATACAAACGAAGAACCCTAGCTATGGGGGTTCCTCATTTAGGCTAGAAAAACGCAATTGGATATTGCCAAACGTTTGCAAATGTTGTGAGGAGTATAAATATGCCAATGATTTATTCAAATGATGCAAGAATGATGAATCACGAATTCAAGAACCAAGGTGATTATCGTGACACTTACAGTTCTTTTGAAGGCTTGAGGACGCGTGCTCTTGATCCAGGAAGGTTGTGTGATCACCCAGGA
The DNA here is from genome assembly GCA_948472305.1 of Vicia faba. Lineage (NCBI taxonomy): Eukaryota > Viridiplantae > Streptophyta > Magnoliopsida > Fabales > Fabaceae > Vicia > Vicia faba. The sequence goes on from OX451736.1 coordinate 1,792,066,234, forward strand.
ATCGATTGGGATTGGTCTCTGCTTCTGAAAACGCCTCTAAGTATGATTTTGATTTCACACTTTTTAGTGAATTTTGCAAGTTTTGTTTTGCTTATTTCTGCAGCCTCTCCCTTATTTTCGTGTGCCTCTCTTGCTTATGTATGATACAATGTGTTAGGGTAACAAATATGGATGGAATCCCTCTAAATCAATGCATTGTAATGTGATTTGATTCACTCTTTACCACTTGCCAAATTTGTCCAAATCTCAATCTTTTTCACATGAATTGGTGAGATACGAATTTGATGCTGATCATGATGATAATTAAGACCTGAAACAACCAAAATGATCTTAAGTAATCAATATTTGGATTTTATATGATTTAATTTTGATTTAAAATGAATAAATTCAATAAAAATCAAATTAAATGGTAAAAATAAAATATGGGCTCATGGATGAAGCTAGGACACGTGGACACTGATGCAAGCTCAAATCAAGTGGAAAAGAATGGGCACATTTGACAAAATTTGAAGTTTTGGGGATAGTTGACTTTTGGCAATTTTGCAAAAATGTCCAACTTCAACAATGCATAACTTCTTCAATTTTGAACTTTTGGAAGTGTTATTGGACTTTTTAGAAAGATTGAGATGTCCTATAACCAACCCTTTTGGTATAATCTCATTTTGATATTCCATGCTCAAGTTATAAGCTTTGGAAATAAAGGTGTTTTTGTTGACTTTCAAAAATGACCTATAATGTCCAAATTTATAACTTCTTGTGAGTGCATTTTTTGATCTTGGGGTATGAATATGGATTGTAGGAAATTTCATTCTATTCAAAATGAGCTTTGGATGAGTCATTTCTCATAAATTATGAGAAAGTTATGCTTGTTCAAAGTTGAGTTGACTTTTCCTGCAAAACCCTAATTTAGCAACTTTTGAGTCTTGATGAATTTTGAGCAATCCTTGATGAATCATGATCAACCCTTGATCAAATGATGAATTATACTTGAAAATGAGGATGTTGACCAAAAATCTTGAAGTTTGACTGTTTATAGGTCACATTTGACTTTTGCCCTAACACAGTCGATTTTGGACCCTTTGAGCAATTGACTGAGCAAACTTCCTCTGCAAGGCTTGAAATTTGACATGGATGACCTTGAGAACATATTAGGACATTGGGGAGCACTTGAGGTCATTTGGACTCAATGATCTTAATGCAACACAAAACCCTAATTTGGGGTTGACTGTCTTAGGAGATGACTTGTCTGACCAACTCTTGAGCAAACTTGAACTACTTGGAGATTTTTCTTGCAATGTCTTGAGAAATATGAGAGGGAAAATTTTGGAGTACAACAGCTGCCCCTGTTCAATCTTCTTAAACCTGAGGATGTAGATTGGCTTTCGTGTCTTTCGTGATCCGAAGGTGGAAGATGATTGAACACTAGAGTGCCCAGAAATTTGCACTCGCATGGAGTGGTATCAGCCTTGTGATGTCGGGAATGGGCTTACAGATGCCATTTGGAGACTGTTGGCGGAAGGATGGGCTTAAAGATGCCATCTGCAGGAGTATCGATCTCATAAGAGATTCCTTAGCGAGAACTTGCATACCTGTTGTTGTGGAAGATTCCGCTGGGGAAGCCTGGTTTTTGTTGAGATTTAAGAACTTGCATGTACTCCAACTGAGAGAACATCTCTGCTGAGTTTTAAGAACTTGTCCGTAATTCAACTGGGGGAAATTTGTCGAGATTGAGAACCTTATCTGTAATTCAACCGAGAATAATTCAGTTGAGATTTAAGAGTCGGTCAGGTCTTCGAATGAGGGAAACATCTTCATCAAGATCTAGGACTGTCTGGTCTTCAACGGAGTATAATTTTGTTGAGATTTTAGAACTTGTCCACACTACGATGGAGGAAATTGTCGGGATTGAGAACCTTATCTGTAATTCAACCGAGAATAATTCAGTTGAGATTTAAGAACCGGTCAGGTCTTCGACTGAGGGAAACATCTTCATCAAGATCTAGGACTGTCTGGTCTTCAACGGAGGATAATTCTGTTGAGATTTTAGAACTCGTCCACACTTCGACGGAGGAAAATTGTCGAGATTGAGAACCTTATCTTTAATTCAACCGAGAATAATTCAGTTGAGATTTAAGAACCGGTCTGGTCTTCGACTGAGGGAAACATCTTCATTAAGATCTAGGATTGTCTGGTTTTCAACAGAGGATAATTCTGTTGACATTTTAGGTCTTCGACTAAGGGAAACATCTTCATCAAGATCTAGGACTGTCTGGTCTTCAACGGAGGATAATTCTGTTGAGATTTTAGAACTCGTCCACACTTCGATGGAGGAAAATTGTCGAGATTGAGAACCTTATCTGTAATTCAACCGAGAATAATTCAGTTGAGATTTAAGAACCGGTCAGGTCTTCAACTGAGGGAAACATCTTCATCAAGATCTAGGACTGTCTGGTCTTCAACGGAGGATAATTCTGTTGAGATTTTAGAACTCGTCCACTCTACGACGGAGGAAAATTGTCGAGATTGAGAACCTTATCTGTAATTCAACCGGGAATAATTCAGTTGAGATTTGAGAACCGGTTAGGTCTTCGACTGAGGGAAACATCTTCATCAAGATCTAGGACTGTCTGGTCTTCAATGGAGGATAATTCTGTTGAGATTTTAGAACTCGTCCACTCTACGACGGAGGAAAATTGTCGAGATTGAGAACCTTATCTGTAATTCAACCGAGAACAATTCAGTTGAGATTTGAGAACCGGTCAGGTCTTCGACATAGCTGAGAACTTAACTGCATCTTTCCTGAAAGGTAAAGGTCAGTCGTATGTAATGCATGATATATATCAAGCAATGATGTTCTCAAAATAAATGAGATTGTGTTGTATGATGCGTATATGCATGTATCATGATGTATGGAAGTGTAATATTTTAGCTGGGGAAAATAAATCCCGGATAGCTGCTGGAGAAAAGAGTTGAATCTTCGTTTCCGCTGGAGGTGGCGAACAAAGATGATTGCGAGAATAAACCTACAAGAGAGGATAAATCCGTTGGGGAATAAACTGATGAGGAGATTACTCTGTGGGGAAGAGATGTTCTGCTGAGGATTCCACTGATAAATTCCGTTGGGGACGAATTACCGTTGCTGGTGATACTGAATCTTGTTGGGGATTTAATTCCTGTTTGTGAAAGGAAGGAACTCCACTGGGGATGATCTTTCAGTTGCGGCTTCACTGGGGATAACCTTTTAGACTCTTATGGGGATAATCCTTTGAGCTCTGCTGGGGACAATCTTCCTTTGAACTCGGCTAGGGATATCTTCCTTTGAACTCGGTTGGGGATATTTATTTTTATACTCTGCCGGGGATGAACTTCCAGAGTCTACTAGGGATGATTCTGCAACTCCACTGGGGAAGCTTTTTGAGAATGCGCTGGGAAAAATTTAACTCCACTGGGGATATTTTGTACTCTGTCGGGGAATATTCTTATACTCTGTTGGGGTATATTAAGACTGCCGGGGATATTAAGCCTTTTAAGTGTTGATGGTAGATAAACTCTGCTTGGGGGAGAATATTACTGATTCATTCATTCACAGTTGCAAGTCTCAGCTGGGGAGAGCTATCATTACCGTCTTACTCTGCGGGGAGTGAATGCATCTCAACCGTATTCTTCAACTGAATCTACCTTGTACCAGGTGGATAAAGCATCCGTACAGCTTGGACAATTCTTATTGCCCCTGTTTCTGATATTACAAGCAATGATCTTTTGTTTCGCATGTAAATATTTATGAGCAGGAATTAATGTCAAATGCATATATTAAAAATGAACATTGGACGTTCTTTGCAAAACAAAACATATAAAGGAAAAACAGTTTGAAATTTGTCTGAAAATGAATTGTATTGATTTTGAAATTTGGCCTGTAAATAGGCGTTTTTGTACAAGAGGCTGACGTCCTAGTAAGAGAACACCGCCGAACAGATATAGTTTATACATTTTGTGAAAAACTAAATAAAACAACTATGTGAATAATCCCACTGGGTTCCAACTCTGCTATTGCCCTTATGTCCTCGAGCATCTCATCACTTTGCTACTGGTTGAAGGTAGATCAGATTGATTAGTGTCGTCCGAGCTTGATAGTCGATACCTAAGTCTGGTTGCAAGGTGATCCAATGAGACATAGTGTTACGCTTTGATCCCTAATTTTTTCCTGGACCGCCCTTTCGGGTTTTCAGTCCATCGGGATACCCTTTTTTGCCCAAGCCGCCTTTTCAGGTTTTCGACTTGCCGGGTGTACAAATTTTTTCATTTTCATCCCTTACTTTTGCCCGAACCCTTTTGGTTCGCCGGGAAGCCCTTATTTTTGCCTAGGCCAGTCAACTTAGCGGGTCTTTGATTATGCGTAGTATCTTTTCACTATGTCTACATTGACGGGGTGAGGAAGGTTGTCACCATCCATGGTGGTTAGAATCATAGCTCCTCCTGAGAAAATGTTCTTAACCACAAATGGCCCTTCGTAGGTAGGGGTCCATTTGCCCCTGGGATCACCTTGAGGTAAGATAATGCGCTTGATTACCAGATCCCCAACTTGATACTCTTGTCGTCTAACTTTTTTGTTAAATGCCTTGATCATCCGCTTTTGATACGTTTGACCATGACAAATAGCAGTAAGTCTCTTTTCGTTGATTAAGTTCAGCTGATCAAGCCGGGTCTGGATCCAGTCATCTTCGCTCAAACCTGCATCCTTCATAATTCGAAGAGAGGGTATCTGAACTTCAATGGGTAAGACTACCTCCATGCCATAAACCAAGGAATAGGGTGTTGCCCCTGTTGACATCCGTGTTGAGGTACGGTACCCATGAAGAGCAAATGGTAACATCTCGTGCCAATCTTTGTATGTCACCGTCATCTTCTTCACAGTCTTCTTAATGTTCTTATTAGCCGCTTCTACATCCCCATTCATCTTCGACCGGTAGGGAGAAGAATTGTGATATTGTATCTTGAACTTCTTGCAGAGCTCAGTGATCATCTTGTTATCGAGATTAGTACCATTATCCATAATGATCCTCTCTGGTACACCGTACCGACAAATCAGGTTGTGCCGAATGAACCGTGCCACGATGTTCTTGGTTACAGTAGCAAAGGAAGCTGCTTCAACCCACTTTGTAAAGTAATCAATAACTACCAAGATGAAACGATGCCCGTTGGATGCGGTAGGTCTGATCTCTCCGATCATATCAATGCCCCGCATTGCAAAAGGCCATGGAGTTGTCAGGACATTCACCTCTTTTGGTATCAAAAAGGGTAGTATGAGCCAACATGTACTGTCTCAACCGACGAGCAGCCCATGCCAAAGCGTAGCAAGTTCTCTCGAGCAGTGAGTATTGGGTCTCACAGTCGGTAAATTTTTTGCTAAAGCAGTAAATAGCATGCTCTTTTCGGTCAGACTCGTCATGCTTCCCCAGCACACACCTCTTTGTATTATCCAGCACTTTTAAGTATAAGATCAATGGTCTTCCTTCAATTGGAGGCATCAGAATTGGTGGCTTGGAGGTGGTAAACCCCTCTCTTCTTGAAGCAGTAGTCTAACAAGTTCCCCAGGCACTTCACAATCATCCTCACCTTCATCCTCGGCTTGGTTGATCGGACTTTCAAAGTCATACCCGACAGTAGCAGAGTCGTTATCAGTGGGATCCAGAGTGGATGTAGATCATGATACGCGAGTGTGTGTAAAATAGATGTTTTTGCAATATAAAAAGAAAAACCAGGAGCGCAAAATTTGAAATGCAAGAAAACGTCCAATGCTTTTATTAATGATATATGTAGATGACACACATAAAGTCCTTACAAATGAAGCCACGGTGCCCCGGGTAAGACACCGGGCCGTAAAGTTTAAAACATTATCTATTACAAATTCAAAACAAAAGTCTCATTACTGGGTAACAAAAGAAATTGGGATAAAGTCCTTTGATGTCCAGTTGCTTAGTCCACCATCAGTAGTAGGATAGATCCAACTGTCGAACTCAGATTCTTCAACATCGTCTTCAATGGCATTTACTCCTGAATTGCTGATGAACAAGGGAGGTCTTCTGATCCGTGCATTCCGAACATCCTTCTGAGCTTCTGCAGTGAAACCCAAACCAAACTTGTTAGTCTTATGTGCAAAATCAGGGAGTTGTCCCTAATTTTCACATCCACCTTTCTCAACAACAGCCCGGGCATCCTTGAAGGAAGCCATCTTCATAGGAGGATATTCAACAACAGTCTCAGTTGATGCCAGCGTCTGGGGAACCTCTTCAAAATGTTGAAATGGGGTCTCAATGAACTCCCCATCCATTTCTACATATCGGAAAGAGTTGAGGTGGCTCACCATGTACTCCTCTTCTCCTTGCACTGTCACAATTTTCGCTTTCACCGGGTACTTTAGCTTCTCGTGGAGCGTTGACGTCACTGCCCCAGCTTTGTGGATCCATGGACGACCCAGCAAACATGAATAAGATGGCAGAATGTCCATCACATAGAATGTAGAGGCGAAAACCTGAGAACCAACCTTAATCGGAAAATCCACTTCTCCGTGTACCATTCTCTTGGACCCATCAAAAGCCCTGACTACAATGTTTCTTGGTTTCAGCTCCAACCCTTCACAGTCTAACCGGTCTAGAGCTTTCTTAGGTAACACATTCAACGAAGATCCAGTGTCTACCAATACGTGAGCAAGAGTAGTGCCCCTGCATTCAATAGAGACATGCAGGGCGTCGTTGTGATTCTTCCCCTTAGCAGTCAAGTCGGCGTCAGAGAAACCCAACCCATTATCAGTAGTCAAACTAGCCACACAATCTTTAAACTGATCAGTTGATGTTTCCTGGGGTACATGTGCAGTCTTCGGAAAAGCAATCAGAGCCTTGGCATGGGCTTCTGAGCACAGCAACAGAGATAACATAGAGATTTTGGATGGGGTTTGCCCCAGCTGCTCGACTACATTGTAGTCGCTCTTTTTGATGATCTTTAAAATTTCCTCCATCTCTTGTCTAGAGGCTTCAACAGTAATCTTCTTCGGTGCCTCCGTCTGGGCAGGCTCATCAGTGGTCCCTTTGCCCCGAGTATCGGATGACTCGGCAACAGGGGTAAGAATAGGAACTTGAACAGGAATAGTAGCAGGTACACTGGCAGGTGTAATAACAACAGGTTTCTGGGCAGTTGGTGGAGAGATATCAGGGGAGAAAAGTCTTTCGCTGCCGTTGACTTTGGAAGGTCCAACAATATTGCTGACGTCAGTATCAGCATCCAAATCTTGTTTAATTCCGTGATAATATACATCATCCCCGTAGTGCCAAGGGACAGCTTTATCCCCAGGAAAAGTGATGATCAATGGTGCGATTCTTGGAACAGATGTAATTCTAACAGGCTTTCTCGAGGAAGCCTTGGAAGAATTGTCGAAAATGGTGATGATAGCAACTTCTTCAGTAGGAACCAAAGGAACAAGAGTCTTCTAGAACATAATTTCTTTATTACCCATCAGGCGTTGGACACCTGACTTCAAAAGATGGCAACCGGTAGGTAGGACGGAACACATACGGCAACCTTCGTCACAGCCCGGAAATAAACTGGCTAACAAAAGGTTCTTCTTAACAGTCATCAAGGGAGTAACAATGTCTTTCACAGAAACCACAAATGAGTCTTCATCTATAGCATTCACTCCATGCTTGGGCATAGGAGCTGTCACAACATTAGGTCTTTCAGGTGCTTCAAACTCAATCTCCTTTGCATCAATTAAGTCGTGTACCTTATTCTTCAAACCCCAACAATCATCTGTATCATGCCTCGGGCTATCAGAGTGAAAAGCACAGCGAGCATTAGGGTTTTACTTCGGTGATGTTGTATTGGGATTCTTCGGGGCCTCCCTTGGAATCACCAAGTTGGTTTTCAATAACTGCGGCAAAATCTGAGATAATGTCATGTTGAGCTGAGTGAACTGTCTTCAAGGTCTCTTGGCCCTTGACTGATTGTTGTGTTGAGGAGCAACAACAGGTCTTGAAATAACCACCGCATTAACAGCTTGGCGGTGTTCAGGTCTATCCTAGCTTTTTGAACTGTAAACAGCACTCGACTCTTTCTTAAAAGGCTTCTTCTTGGTGCCTGATGAAGCACCCTTCTGTATTTTACCGAATTTGATACTAGCCTCAATTCTTTTCCCGGTCATAATCAGCTCTGTAAACCCGAACGAAGAACTTCCAATCAGATGGTTGAAATACGGACCAGACAAGGTCCCCAGAAATATATCAACTAGCTCCCTATCAGCCAAGGGTGGTTGCACTCTTCCAGCGAGGTCCCTCCACTTATGAGCATAATCTTTGAAACCTTCGCCCGCACCCAATGACATACCTTGGAGTTGGGTACGCGTGGGAGCGAGGTCGGCATTGTATTGGTACTGCTTGTAGAAAGCAGCGGCCAAATCTTCCCAATTACGGATACTAGTTCCTTCTAGTTGGCAAAACCATTCAAGCTGAGTCCCTGAGAGACTGTCTTGAAAGAAGTGGATCCAGAGGTTCTTGTCAGCGGTGTATGGCTGAATCTTCCTAACATACGAACGGAGGTGCAGCTTTGGACAAGAAACTGAAGATGTGAAAAATACAAGAAGGGGGGTTGAATTGTAAAACTTAAAACAAATGTTTAGACAACACAGTATTTTTATCCTGGTTCGTTTGATCTCAAACTAATCCAGTCCACCCGTCAAGGTGATTTCGCCTCTCTCCAACGAGGTCTTAATCCACTATATTCAAAGGATTACAACAGCTACTTTAACAACTGTTAAAGCCTTCTTGAGTATAACCACAAACCGGTTTATCTCAAGGAAATCTTTTACAAATAATTTGAACAATGATATGTTAACATTTTATAATAAAACAATATATCACAACTGTGATAATTACACAATTTAAGCTTGGAATAAACTTAATTTGCTAAAGCGTTTGAGTAAGTGTGGTTTTGAGGGCTTGGCAAATTATGTGAGTGTATGCGTGCGTCTTTTCTCACACAGACTTGTTTAAATAGGAAAGGCAGAGATACATTGTCCATAAAGCCATTTTAATGATAATAATGCACTTTCCTTTTTGAGAAGATCTTGTCTGAGGATAGCCGTTAGCATTTAATTCTGTCTTGAATACTTAATAACGCTTCAGAGTCTTCTTTGCTTTAACTTATGATAACGCTTCAGAGTGTTCTTTGCTTTAACTTATGATGACGCTTCTGAGTGCTGATGACTTGGTAAAGATCTTTTATCAGAGTCAGAGTGTATATGTTTATGTGCAGATTCTGGTCATCAAGCTTCAGCGTGTAGCACATGTTACTGATCTTCTGATGCTGACATATTACTGATCTTCTGATGCTGATTCCATCAGAACTTCTGTATATACAAAACATAATTTTAAGAAGCATATTTGTCTTATATATAAACCTTACAATTTATTTATTCTTTGTATTTTGTTATCATCAAAACTCTAATTAAGGGTTGTAGAATCAAACTATATTCTAACAATCTCCCCCTTTTTGATGATGACAAAAACCAGATTTTTCAATTAAAAATAAAGAATAAAAAGTATAGAATTAAGAAGAGAAAACTCCCCCTGAGTTGATTACTTCCCTTTAATTCCATGAGTCTTTGAGCATCAGAACTTTAGTGTATCTTTCATCAGAGTTTTGTACCTGTAAGCTTTTCGGAAGAGAAAAAATTTAAATAGATCAGAATGTTTGAGACTTATGTCTCAGTAATCCGTTATTGAAAAATATCATTCTTTCTCCCCCTTTTTGTCAGTTATCAAAAAGAACAAATAATCAGAGTCAAAATGCGTTTATATTGAGACCAGAAGCAATGATAAGTTCAGAATAGCAGTAATGTACGAATATTACAGATAAACATGTTTTAAAAACGAGGAAATTCTAAGAGGGAGGAGGAAGACGTGTGAACAAAGCTTCCAACATGCTCTTGATCTAGGTGTTGGTTTCCTGTTGTTGGGTTAACATGCTCGTGATTGCATCAATTTTGTCGTCATGTTTATCCATTCTTTCCTTCATCAAAATATCAGATCTTTTCAGGTCTTCTAGAGTCTGCCTATCATAGGAGGAAGCTTGAGGATCTTCAGTAACTGGATGCTTCCCATAGCCTTCTGCAATATCCTTTTCTTGACCCAGTTCTTCAGCAGGAATCATCTGCTCTTGAGTATCAGTCAGATTGAGATCTTCTAACTCTGGTTGATCTTTGTTTGCTGGACGATGTTCAGACCAGGGAGCATTGTCCAGAGGGAGAACTTCTTCCTTGAGCAGCTGGCTCAGAACTGGATCTTCAATTTCTTTCAGCAGATTGCTGAAGTTCTGTTGAGCTTGTCCGTAGCTCTGTTCTTGCAACTTATGAGTTTCAGAACATACCCATCTTCTGAACTTTGACCAAAGATAGTCTGATGCAGCAGGATCAATCAGCTCAAGACTAGCTTGCTTCAGAGAAGTGATCCACTTCTGTACTTCTGTTTCAAATGTCAATAAGCTGGTACCAACATCTGGAGAGGGTTCAGATGGTTTTGGTTTTGGGATAACTGTTTTGTGGGTTATGGCAGCAAGACATTCAAAAACCGTTAAATCAATGACAGTCTTGCTGTGGTCATCTGAATTGTTCTTTGGTGAGGGAGTGGGAGAGTCAGGAATTATTATTGGACTGGTTAGGGAGTTTTGTGGAGTTAATTCTAGTGAGGAGAGAATTTGGGGAATATTCAGAATGGTTAGGGGCATACGAATGGCCAGAGGTTCTGTGATTCCAGGAATGGGAATGGTATCAGAATCAACAGTTTGGTTTGATTGATCGTTATGAGGTTCTGGTTCACAGGATTCAGAAGGTTGAGCTTCAGAAGTTTGAACTTCTGGGTGAGATAGTTCAGGTTTTGGAGAAGGTGGATGAATTTCTGGTTGAGGAGATGGAGGTAGTGGGATTTCTGGTTGTGGAGAGAGGGTAATTTCTGGTTGTGGTGAGAGGGGAATTTCTGGTTGTGCTTCTGTGGTGGTTTCAGGGTTTGGATTTTCTGGCATGGGAGCAGAAGTATGTTGGTCAAAGGTATCTATATCAGATAGAACTTTTGCAAGTTCTTGTTGGGTTGCATCAATATTTGGATTTGGAGGTTGGGAGCGAGATCTTCTAAGAGTTAAGGATTCAGAGGGGTCAAATTCAATGTCAAAGTCATCAAATGTTTGTGGTGTGGGGTTTTCTGATTGAGTGGGAATTGGTATAGATATTGATACAGAAATTGAATTTAAAACAGTTACAGAAGAAGGATTACCTCTCTTTTTAGGAGTCCGCTGGGATGATCCTTCTGCTACAGCTTTCCTTTTCTTGGTTTTCTTCAGCACAACTTCTGGAGCCTTCTACTGTAGATCCTGAATGTTCAATTCTGGTGTTGTACCATCCACCTTGCAAGCATCCAGATATCTGACTATTATATCAGGTTTAGAATCAATCTCTGAGAACAGAGGAAAGTTATCCAGAGGGACTCTTCTGCTGGAGATTGCTGCAAAAGGAGTGACGCTGGGTTCCTTCTTGATGTTCTCAATCAACTTCATTTTCTTCAGATTCTTTGCATTCAGCTGTTTGCCAACAGTGGCTTTCAAAGAGCTGATTTCCTGAGCCTCTGTAAGATGATCAATCAGCTTATTCTCTGTTAGAATATCTGATATAAGTCTTCCTAGGGGTATCCAGTCCCTTTTTATGCGCTCCTCTTCTCTGGTTTCTTTAACACTTGTCCTTAGATGGTTAAACAACAGATGATCCAGATTCACCTTGATCTTCTGGGAGATGAAGTAGATCAGAAATTGCTGATCAAGATTGATGTAGTCAGGAGAGCTGGTAGGCTTCATGTGGTTTATGCACCCCAGAATGATCTTGGCCCATATTCTGTGATGGTATTTTAAATCCCTTATCTTGCTGGAGGGAAGACCCAGAGTGAAGATTTCTCTAGCAATTAGGGCAACATCAGCGCATCTTTCAGCCATGTCAATGCATCGTACACCACCACCACTGTAGCCTATTAATCTTGCAATGAGGTCCTCAGTAATAACTATCTTCTTCCCCATAATGTATGAAGTAACTTGATGGTTGGAAGATGAAGCATGAATCCAAAATTCCTTTACCATAATTGGGAATGTTGGACCCACCAGTCGGTCAAAATATCTTTCCCAGCCTTGAGCCTTAACCTCTTCAGAGAAATTAAACCCATTCTCTTGAAGACTGTTGAAATCCACGATCAATTCTGAAAGAACTTCTAGATTTTTGATGGGTGTAAGAAGAGTTCTGTAGGGTTCTTCATATTGTTCGGAGGAATCTATTTTCTGAGCACTAGAAGTGGGGATGCTTGAGGAAGCCATGTTCACACGAAGGTTTTGAGAAGAAAATGAAAGGGTTTTGAGAAAGGATGCAGACTGAAAACAATAAGTTTGTAGAGAAAATGAAAGTGAAGGTAAAAGAGTGTAAATGGTGAGAAATGTGTTTAAATAGATTTCTAAAAATTTGAAAACATAAACGGCAAGAGAGAGAAATTAAATATAATGATTATGAGCAATTAATGATAGCTGATTTTGGGGGATTCAGAAAGATATTGGAACGGTTACCCATGACATGTGTCCCAATGCATCCAATCAGCGCTTTTGACCTTTCAGAAACGTGAACGCATGTTCAGCCTCAGAAAGTAGCTGATGACTGGATGAAACTTGTTTGCTTGAGTGAACTGCACATTTCTATCCTTGATTCTGATATAATATGTACTTCTAAAGATCTGAAGAAAGACTGGTCAGTAGTTCACGAAAAATAAACAAAGTTCTGAAGGTTAAGATATGGAATCAAAACAGTTTTATTCTGGGCAGAGCTTCATGCTGAGATGTTTCAGAATGAAGTTGAACCTATCTTCAGAAAGAGGTTTTGTAAAGATATCAGCCCATTGATGGTCTGTGTTAATAAATTTTAAATTTAGAATCCCTTTCTGAATATAGTCCCTAATAAAATGATGTTTTATTTCTATATGCTTATCCCTAGAATGAAAAATAGGATTTTTACTGAGACAAATAGCAGAAGTATTGTCACAGAGGATAGGGATGTTAATCTCAAATATCTGGAAGTCGTCAAGTTGACTTTTCATCCAGAGCATTTGTGTGCTGCATCCAGCTGCTGCTATGTATTCAGCTTCTGCTGTTGATAGAGCTATTGTGGATTGTCTTTTGCTGGACCATGAGATCAGATTTTCTCCCAGAAACTGGCAGCTTCCAGAAGTGCTTTTACGTTCTACTCTGTCTCCAGCGAAATCAGCATCACAGTTCCTATCAAACTGTAATCACTTAATTTTCTATAAAATAAACCTAGATTAGTAGTACCTTTCAGATACTTGAAAATTCGCTTAACTGCTGTTAAGTGAGATTCTCTAGGATCTTATTGGAATCTAGCACAAATGCAAACACTGAATAGAATGTCAAGCCTTGAGTCCGCCATATAGAGAAGAGAGCCAATCATACCTATGTAGACCTTCTGTTCTACCTTTTTACTTACCTCTTCTCTTTCCAGAATGCACGTGGGATGCATTGTAATCTTTGATGACTTACATTCTGAGAGATCAAATTTCTTCAGAAGTTCTCTGACATATTTGCTCTGATGAAAGTAAGTTCCTTCTGGGGTTTGATTAATCTGAATGCCCATAAAGAATTTTAGTTCCACCATTAGGCTCATCTCAAATTCTGCCTGCATACATTTAGCAAACTTTCTTCCCAGAGAGGGTTTAGTGGATCCAAATATGATGTAATCAACATAAATATGACATACTAAAATGTCATTCTTAACTGTCTTACAGAACAAGGTTGTGTCCACTTTCCCTCTGGTGAATTCCTTTTCTAACAGGAAGTTACTTAGTCTTTCATACCAAGCTCTGGGAGCTTGTTTCAGACCATAGAGTGACTTCTTTAGTTTGAAAACATATTCTGGATTTTTGGAACTTTCAAAACCAGGGGGTTGGTGCACATATACCTCTTCTTCTATATAGCCATTTAAGAATGCACTCTTAACATCCATCTGATACAGAGTGATGCCTTTATTAACAGCAAATGAAATTAAGAGTCTGATAGATTCTAACTTGGCGACTGGAGCAAAGGTTTTTGTATAGTCTATTCCCTCTTGCTGACTATAACCTTGTTCTACCAGTCGTGCTTTGTTTCTAATGACTTCACCTTGTTCGTTCAGTTTGTTTCTGAACACCCATTTTGTACCAATGACGTTGAATCCTTTTGGTTTGGGAACTAGATCCCATACGTCATTTCTTGTGAATTGATTTAGATCCTCTTGCATTGCTAGAATCTAGTCATTGTCCAGAAGTGCTTCATCAATTGTTGTTGGTTCAATTAGAGAAACCAGTCCCATGAGGGATTCTTCAGTGTTTCTGAAGCTAGATCTTGTTCTGATTGGATCTGCCTTCCTTCCTAAGATTGTTTCTTCTGGGTGATCCATGCTTCTTCTGGATGGTCTTTTCTGGAGTTGATTAACAAAAGGTGTTGGATTGCTTGCAGTGCTTCTTTCTTATGTTGAGGGAGTGTCTCTGTTGAGAGCTTCTGATGATTTGTCTTCAGTACTTGTGAGTTCAACTTCCATACCTGCAAGGAATTCATTCTGCTTTGACTTTTGAGAGTCAAGCTTATCATCAAAACGAACACTGATTGACTCTTCCACAATCTGTGTTTCTGTATTGTATACTCTGTACCCTCTTGAGCGTTCAGAATATCCTAACATAATACACTTTTGTGCTTTAGAGTCAAACTTGTTCAAATAATTTTTTGTATTCAGAATAAAACATGTACATCCAAATGGGTGAAAGTAGGAAATGTTGGGCTTTCTGTTCTTCCACAATTCATATGGAGTCTTTTCCAGAATAGGTCTTATGGAGATTCTATTCTGAATGTAACACGCTGTGTTTATTGCCTCTTCCCAGAAGATCTTAGCAACGTTAGTCTCGTTGATCATGGTTCTGGCCATTTCTTGCAATGTTCCGTTCTTTCATTCTATAACTCCATTTTGCTGGGGAGTTCTAGGACAAGAGAAATCATGCAGAATGCCTTTGTCATTAAAGAATAACTCAAAATCTTTGTTTTCAAATTCTCCACCATGATCACTTCTGACTTTGACGATTCTAAGATCCTTTTCATTCTGAACTTGGTTGCAGAAGGTAACAAACACAGAGTGTGACTCGTCCTTGTGCCTTAAGAACTTTACCCATGTCCATCTGCTATAGTCATCTACGATTACTAACCCATACTTCCTGCCACTGACTGAAGCAGTTTTAACTGGTCCAAATAAGTCAATGTGCAGAAGTTCTAATGGCTTGGAGGTGGAAACAACGTTTTTGGATTTGAAAGCTGGTTTTGCAAACTTGCCTTTCTGACATGCTTCACACAGAGCATCTGAATTAAACTTCAGGTTAGGAAGTACTCTGACCAGATTGAGTTTGTTAATCTGAGATATTTTTCTCATACTAATATGTCCCAATCTTCTGTGCCAGATCCATTGCTCGTTGTTAACAGACAGTAGACATTTTACATTCTGACTTTTTAGTTCAGAAAGTTTTATTTTATAAATTTTGTTTTTCCTCTTTCCATTAAATAGGATAGTCCCATCTTTCTGACTAACAGCTTTGCATGAATTTTGATTGAAGATTATATTATACTTAATTGACTTATGGATAACAGATTATGCATTAATCCATCAACAAGTAAAACATTACTTATAGAGGGAAGATTTCCATTACCTATTGTTCCAGAGCCAATGATCTTTCCTCTCTGATTGCCTCCAAAACCTACGTGGCCTCCAGGCTTAAGTTCCAGGCTTTGGAACATATGCCTTCTTCTCGTCTTGTGTCGTGAGCAGCCAGAGTCCAGGTACCATGATTGGTGTTTTTGCTTTGCTGCTAAAGATATCTGCCACATGTATTATTTTATCCTTAGGTACCCACATTTTCTTGGGTCCTGATTTGTTAGTTTTACCAAAACTCTGGTTGAATTTTGGTTTGACAGAGTAATCACTACTTGTATATTTTATGTCATGTGTGTGCCCATATATAAAGTGTGAATCAAGTGGAGTACGTTTTATAACTAAATCCATGGCATTTTTTGGTGTAGGTACCTTACCTTGATATCCTATCCCTTTTCTGCCATTTCTGCTAACTCCATAGATCATTGAAGCCATTTTGCTTTTGTCTATGTTTTTAGATAGAAACTTCTGAAAGCTGTGATCATACTCCTTGATGATCTCATCAACATTGCTGGGAGTTTCAGGGATTGTTTCCTTCTGAGAGTTTTGCAATTGGTTTTCTAATTTTGAAATTTTATCTTTTAACTCAGAATTCTCCAATTTGAGACTCTCAGTCTTATCAGAGTCAGAAGCAATATTCCTTTTCAGGTTTCTGAATTTGACTCTGATCAGCTGATATCTTTCCAGAATTTCATTAAGGCTTTCAGCTAGTTCAGTCTTAGTAAAGTTTATAGTAAAGTCAGGGAATACCTCTTCTGTATCTGATTCAGATTCTGACTCAGAAGCTTCATTGTCTTCTGTTATGTTTGGCATGAGAGCTATGTTTTCTCTTTCATCATCTGATTCTGAGTCAGCTTCAAATGTGTCAGAATCATCCCATGTAGCCATGAGACTTTTCTTCTTTTCCTTGCCAAACTTCTTTTTGGGCTTTTCCTTCTGAAGCTTTGGGAAATCACTTTTGTAGTGCCCTTGCTCGTTACATTCATAGCAGATGATGTCTTTGTTGTTTGGATTTCTGTTTCCTAAAGAACCTTCAGATCTTCTGTGTCCAGAGGAGGATTCTGACCTTCTGTATTTGGAGAAAGATTCATTCTGATTTTTTGATCTTCTGGGATTCCTGAACTTCCTTTGCCTCTGCTTCCACAATTGGTTCACCCTTCTGGATAGGAGAGATAGTTCATCTTCTTCTGATGAGGATCCATCAAAGGTTTCTTCCACAGCCTGCAAAACTTTGGAGTCAGATTTTCTGTTAGATTTTAAAGTTAATGGCTTACCTTGCTTTTGAGGTTCATCTGCTTCTAGCTCTATCTCGTGACTTCTAAGGGAGCTGACAAGTTCCTCCAGAGAGATTTTGTTGAGATCCTTGGCTAGCTGAAGCGATGTGACCGTTGGCCTCCATTGTTTTGGCAAGCTTCTGATGATCTTCTTAACGTGATCAGCAGTAGAATACCCTTTGTCAAGAACTTTTAGACCAGCAACAAGAATTTGAAATCTTGAAAACATAGTTTCTATTGATTCACTCTCTTCCATCTTGAATGCCTCATACTTCTGAATGAGTGCAAGGGCTTTGGTTTCTTTGACTTGAATGTTGCCTTCATGCGTCATTCTCAGAGAGCCAAACATATTCTTTGCAGTGTCTCTGTTTGATATCTTCTCATATTCTGAATAAGAGATGGCGCTGAGAAGAATTGTTCTGGCCTTGTGATGATTTCTGAACTCACGCTTTTGCTGATCAGACATTGTTTTCCTGTCATTCTTCTGACCACTTCCATCCACTGGGTGCGTGTATCCATAAGTCACCATGTCCCACAGATCAGCATCATGGGCCAGAAAGAAACTCTCAATTCTGTCTTTCCAGTAGTCAAAGTTCTCTCCATCAAAGACTGGAGGTTTGCCACTGAATCTGTCTCTTTCTTCATTGTTGTCATTGCTGATGTTTTGATTTGGTCCTGCCATTGTGTTTTTCTGACGCTGGATCTTATACTGACACGATTAAGTGTTATAAGCTCAGAACCAGGCGCTCTGATACCAATTGAAGATGTGAAAAACACAAGAAGGGGGTTGAATTGTAAAACTTAAAACAAATGCTTACACAACACAGTATTTTTATCCTGGTTCGTTTGATCTCAAACTACTCCAGTCCACCCGTCAAGGTGATTTCGCCTCTCTCCAACGAGGTCTTAATCCACTATATTCAAAGGATTACAACAACTACTTTAACAACTGTTAAAGCCTTCTTGAGTATAACCACAAACCGGTTTATCTCAAGGAAATCTTTTACAAATAATTTGAACAATGATGTGTTAACGTTTTCTAATAAAACAATATATCACAATTGTGATGATTACACAATTTAAGCTTGGAATAAACTTAATTTGCTAAAGCGTTTGAATAAGCGTGGTTTTGAGGGCTTGGAAAATTATGTGAGTGCATGCGTGCGTCTTTTCTCACAGAGACTTGTTTAAATAGGCAAGGCAGAGATACGTTATCCATAAAGCCATTTTAATGATAATAACGCACTTTCCTTTTTGAGAAGATCTTGTATGAGGATAGCCGTTAGCATTTAATTCTGTCTTGAATACTTAATAACGCTTCAGAGTCTTCTTTGCTTTAACTTATGATAACGCTTCAGAGTGTTCTTTGCTTTAACTTATGATGACGCTTATGAGTGTTGATGACTTGGTAAAGATCTTTAATCAGAGTCAGAGTGTATATGTTTATGTGCAGATTCTGGTCATCAAGCTTCAGTATGTAGCACATGTTACTGATCTTCTGATGCTGACATATTACTGATCTTCTGATGCTGATTCCATCAGAACTTCTGTATATACAAAACATAATTTTAAGAAGCATATTTGTCTTATATATAAATCTTACAATTTATTTATTCTTTGTATTTTGTTATCATCAAAACTCTAATTAAGGGTTGTAGAATCAAACTATGTTCTAACAGAAACTTCATCGTATTTAGCAAAGGCTGGTGCTTTGAACTTGTGGGGAATCACCACCCCAAATGACAGACCCAAGTCTCCAAAATCCAGACCAGGAACTTTCTGAACTTCTATCGCACTCAATCGGTCCTCTAGTTGCTTGAATCTATCCTCAGCCGGAGGATACTGGTCTTCGTCGAAGTCAGTCTCGTTGTCGGAAACCACAGGGCTAGGAGCCCTTCTTTCTTCCTGATTATCTTTACCTCCAGATGAGGGGGTCAAATCAACCTCTTCTCGCAAATCGTTTCTGAATTTGCGACCCATATTGAACAGGACTGTCTTCTTCTTCTTCTTCTTCTCTTTCAAGATAAGGGTCTTCAGATCTTGCTGACCCTTAGCCAGGTTCATGAACAATTCTTGGAACTGGGCGTTCTGAGCCTGTAGAGCCTTGATTGCTTATTCCGTTGATGGTTCAGAAGACATGATGCTGAAATAAACAGCGAAGAAGATGAGAAAACCTGTAAGGGTACCTGTTATGAGGTGCATGGAATGATATGCGTATGATATGATTTTAAAGACGTCGAGAGATTCAAATTCGTAAACAAAAAATGAAACACACTTTTTTTAGGTAAACTTTAAAATCAATTATTCAACAGATGCCTTTAAGGCGTTACAAGAAAGAAAAACTGAAAAGGTAAATCAAAACTAGAAATGATCAAAAGATATCAACGCTCCCACGGTCTCTTCTTATCGGTGCGGACATAGTCATTGAGGATCCGCTCGTTCTCCAACTGCCTAGTCAACTTCTGAATCTTCTGCTCTTGCTCGTGATACTTTTCTCTATAAGTATCCCGCTCTTCTCTTAGATGCATCCAAGACCTCTTCAATGCCCCAATGTCAGTAGGCATGTAAGGGTGTAGGATGGTAGGAGGAACCCCTTCTTCATCAGCAACTTCAATAATTATAGGCAAGACGACTTTGTAGGGCATTCCCAGCTTTTGGGCACGTATGCGAACCCATCGGAGATATGGTTCCATTGGTATAGAAATCTTCGCACCCAACTCGTATGGATCAGACTTGTGAACTCTATCCTAAGCTCTTATGAATCTGCGGCGTTGCTCATCACTATTCCCTTGGAAATCAAAGACAATACTGGGCATTAGCAATTCATGAGGTCCTTCCCTTCTAGCTCGCCCAAACTGACGTAAGGCCAAGCACGAATTATAAGTGATTCCTTCATTGGTTCCTATCAGTAGAACGTTGGGGTATTCCCCACAGCGATCAATGATAGCCACATCGTCCATACCCTTAATAGTTCAAATGATGTCATTATGAGAGAGAGACATAATCCTATATGCCCAGCCCATGCCTTCTTTGTTCTTCAAAACTGATTTGGGGAGGTGAGAAATAAACCACCTCTCCAACAATGGAGTACAGCACATCAGGGTTCCCCGCCTCTGAGCAGTACGAGCATAAAGAGAATGAAGAATGTCACCCAAGAGAGTGGGCACAATATTACCGGATATGAAGATTTTTACCGCATTCACGTCGACGAAGCAATCCGAGTTAGAAAACAATACCAAACCATATATCAGAAGAGCCAGAATGTCTTCAAATGCTTGGAAGTCTAGACTGTCCCAGAACTGATTAGCCTTACCAACCAAGAATTTAGTCAAAAAGCCCTTTGCTCCACTACGAGTTTCCCAATTAGACATTACCTCAGCCTTTGTCAGATGGAGGGCTGAAGCAATCTCTTTCGGCCTAAGGATCTTCTCCCAACCTGTAAACATGGTCTGCTCCAGAATAGAGATACCCAGTAGATCAGAGAACTCTTCCAAGGTAGGGACCAGCTGGTAGTCCAGAAAAGTAAAGCAATGGTATAGTGGATCAAAGAACTGGACTAAGACTCTCATCATCTGTTCATCCATCTTGGAGGTGACCAAACCAAGAAGGTGCCCATGTCTTCTGATGAAGGAGGTGGTATCTGGCATCTTTGCAACCAATTCTTTAAGCAGAGTGGGAACTTGGATAAAGTTTATCCGGATGGTGTTTCTATGCATGGGTGCCATGACCTACAAAATAGAACAAAGATGAATCCCTCCTGTCTTTGAAATAGGTTAGTCCAATGCAATATGCATGCAATGTCATGATGTCATGATGTCATGATAGAAAGCACACCACAAGTATCCACAAATATCAAACATGGTAAAGGCACACAAGTCACACAGATAGCCCTTAGATTTCAGGCTGGCAAGGAGTCTAGGTACTACCCTCTTTCAGTTTAGTTGGTTTAAACCTGTCTTAAAAAATAGTAACCGGGTTCTAGAGGATCTCAATATCACTTTCTACCCTCGATCGGTCATAATTCTAGTTTAGCAACCTTTTCTTGCGGCAGAAATCATCGCGAGAGTTTAGTCTCAATGAGTGTAGCATACTGCTACTGTTCTATGGCCAAGTTGGTCAATTTAAAGGTTCTAAGGTCAGTTGGTGCTTAATGACCCCTTAGCAGACCCATATTCTCCTCGTTGTGCCACAAGGTATATCGGTACATACTAAAGTGCCACACCAACGTAGCTACTGCTTCAACCGTATCGGTCTATGTTGTACAGTTCCCTCACAGTTTATTGCTACTTACCTAAAGGGTATTCCCCAGATCTAGGTTAGGATCTATAGTAACTTCGATACAAGCCCACAAATATAAAGCATACAAGTCAAGCAATTGAAAACAATATGAACTATTCCTAAGGTACACCCCACTTATAAGCGTCCCCAGCAGAGTCGCCAGTTCTGTGATACGGTGGGAAGAATTGACTATTTTTTGGAATGCTGGTTTACGTTTTGCGTTTGTTTTCGCAAAATGTCGCGGTAAGCAAGAGTCGCCACCGACTTTTATTTTATCCAACAAGGAAACGAAAAAAGCACAGAAAAATTCCTTTTTCGATATATTTCTCGGGTTCGGGGGGTAGATTATAGAAAGGGAAGGTGTTAGCACCCTTTCTATCCGTGGTTATCCACGCGCTCTTAGGTACTTGCTCATATTGTTTTCAAAATTGTTTTCTTTGTGCTTGTGGGTTTTGAAAAGTTTTTGTTTTTAACTTCGATTTAACTCTTGCTTCTGTCCTCAAGAGTGTAATGAAGTGTTTTTGAAAACTTTGTTTGAAAAGGAATGTAAGTGTGAAAAATTTTTATTTTTGAAAGAGCAAGTATCTAAGAACCATCTACCTACTCGAAAAAGGAATCGTTATATGCTAATGTCCTTTAGATAATGCTATCCCACTATTAGTGAGTAGGTAGCACCATCGTTGGAGTTTGAGGGTCAATTCGAAAGAGGGACATATAGTCACTAAAGCAATGTTAGGACGCCTTAGCGGTAACCCTAATGTCTTAGATCATTTGTTTGAGGCAATCATATCCGAGGCAACCGTTTCAAGGCGACTATGATCTTTAGACAAGAGGATGACCTCTAAAGTGACCTATACTCAATGACCGTGTAAGAAGGCAACCAAGTGGGGTGTACCCTAAGAGTGCGCATGTGCGAGTGTGTCGTTTTTAGTTATTTTATCTTTGTACAGGTTAATGGTGATCTAAGTTGATTTTATGTTAAAACATTCAGTCTTGTCATGCATCCCTATTATCAAACATCTAACAGTTATATTTTGCAGGAAATAAAATGCGGAATTTAAATTACAAGGCGTCAGGTATTTACATCGCCAAAGACAAACCCTTTAAAAATAAATAAAGCGATAAAAAATAATAAAAGTCCTATTAAGCTATTACAATCCGGGAGCAGATACATAAATGGATAAAAGAAAATAAATCGCATGCGGGAAATTAAATCGAGCGCAAATAGGGTTTTGACCCTTTTTATTAAAGAAAAGATCTGTTTTTTTTGTTATTTGTATATTAAGAAAGAAATTAATCTAAGTTAATTACTAAATTAAATTAAATAAATTAATTAATAAATATTTTTGGGTTTTTGGTATTTTAAGAAAGAAATAAAAAATTAATTGAGTTAATAAAAACCTAATTAAGTCTAATTTTATTTTAATTATTTACAAAAATATATTAGAGTTATACTAATTAAAACCTAAATCTATTAATTAGTATTTATTAATAAAAATAAAAATAAAAATTTAATTTGATGAAAAATATTTTTGGTGATTTTATTTTAAAAAAATATCTTTTAATTGGTTAGTAAGTTAAACAAAAATAACAAAACAATTAAAATAAACAAAATAAATGAAAATAGAAAGAGAGAGGGGTTTGGGCCTGAAATAGGGTGTTTGAGAAGCAATTCTGAGGCCCATTACACTCTGGCCTTGTTGACTTTTGATGATCCAGTGAGCACGCGTTGACCAAAGCCTTGGTGGTCCCTCCATCCCCAGCCATCAGATCTGGCCATTGGCCATCTGTCTCTTGGATACACGAGGATGTATGATGGGCTGTAGCTAGGTATGTGTACGTAATCACCTGAAAAGCAAAATTATCAAAGAAGGCGGGGGACCTGGGATTCGAACCCAGGTCCTGATGGTGATTTCCAGCTTGCCTTGCCACTACGCTGTTTTGCTTTATTTGTCAATATATTACATAACAATTATAATATATCAAAAAAGCAATTATTGGTCAAAATGAAAATGCGCGCAAAAAAATTTGAACGGGCCAATCAGAGCATGCCAGCTCTTCGTCCCTGTCCTTCCACTACTGTATTTTTACCTGCGGATTTGGATCCGCAGCTAAATGCGCAAGCTTTCTCTAAAATCTTCCCTAGGCCTCATAAATCAATTCCAAAATCATGGCTGAATTTGCCTTGGCTCCCTGATCAACACTATGCCCTTCTTGAGTCCTGATTTTTCCTGAAAAAAGAAAACCCCAAAATACAAACGAAGAACCCTAGCTATGGGGGTTCCTCATTTAGCCTAGAAAAACGCAATTGGATATTGCCAAACGCTTGCAAATGTTGTGAGGAGTATAAATATGCCAATGATTTATTCAAATGATGCAAGAATGATGAATCACTAATTCAAGAACCAAGGTGATTATCGTGACACTTACAGTGCTTTTGAAGGCTTGAGGACGCGTGCTCTTGATCCAGGAAGGTTGTGTGATCACCCAGGAATCGATTGGGATTGGTCTCTGCTTCTGAAAACGCCTCTAAGTATGATTTTGATTTCACACTTTTTAGTGAATTTTGCAAGCTTTGTTTTGCTTATTTCTGCAGCCTCTCCCTTATTTTCGTGTGCCTCTCTTGCTTATGTATGATACAATGTGTTAGGGTAACAAATATGGATGGAATCCATCTAAATCAATGCATTGTAATGTGATTTGATTCACTCTTTACCACTTTCCAAATTTGCCCAAATCTCAATCTTTTTCACACGAATTGGTGAGATACGAATTTGATGCTGATCATGATGATAATTAAGACCTGAAACAACCAAAAAGATCTTAAGTAATCAATATTTGGATTTTATATGATTTAATTTTGATTTAAAATGAATAAATTCAATAAAAATCAAATTAAATATTAAAAATAAAATATGGGCTCATGGATGAAGCTAGGACACGTGGACATTGATGCAAGCTCAAATCAAGTGGAAAAGAATGGGCCCATTTGACAAAATTTGAAGTTTTGGGAATAGTTGACTTTTGGCAATTTTGCAAAAATGTCCAACTTCAACAATGCATGACTTCTTCAATTTTGAACTTTTGGAAGTGTTCTTGGACTTTTTAGAAAGCTTGAGATGTCCTCTAACCAACCCTTTTGGTCTAATCTCGTTTTTATATTCCATGCTCAAGTTATAAGCTTTGGAAAAAAAAAGGTGTTTTTGTTGACTTTCAAAAATGACCTATAATGTCAAAATTTATAACTTCTTGTGAGTGCATTTTTTGATCTTCGGGTATGAAGATGGATTGTAGGAAATTGCATTATCTTAACAATGAGCTTTGGATGGGTCATTTATCATAAAGTATGAGAAAGTTATGCTTGTTCAAAGTTGAGTTGACTTTTCCTACAAAACCCTAATTTAGCAACTTTTGAGTCTTGATGAATTTTGAGAAATCCTTGATGAATCATGATCAACCCTTGATCAAATGATGAATGATACTTAAAAATGAGGATGTTGACCAAAAATCTTGAAGTTTGACTGTTTATAGGTCACAGTTGACTTTTGCCCTAGCATAGTCGATTTTTGGACCCTTTGAGCAATTGACTGAGCAAACTTCCTCTACAAGGCTTGAAATTTGACATGGATGACCTTGCGAACATATTAGGACATTGGGGAGCACTTGAGGTCATTTGGACTCAAGGATCTTAATGCAACACAAAACCCTAATTTGGAGTTGACTGTCTTAGGAGATGACTTGTCTGACCAACTCTTGAGCAAACTTGAACTACTTGGAGATTTTTCTTGCAATGTCTTGAGAAATATGAGAGAGCAAATTTTGGGGTACAACAGACACCTCTCTATGGTTAAAATTGGAGGAAATATGCCTTGTCAAAGTTGACCATTTTTGCAAAATTGCCAAAAGTCAAATGTGCTCAAAAATACATTTTTTTGTCAAATGGGCCTAACATTTCATGATTGTATCTTGTTGGAAACATGGTCCACGACCCAAATTAGCATCCACACATTATTTTCTTCATTATTTATTTTATTTTTATTTTTTGTTATTTAAAATTCAAATTAAATCAAATAAATGGAAAAAAATACAAAAGATTGAATTTGATTTGATTTTTTTGAAGGAATCAAATCTATTCAAGTTGGACTAATCATACCAAATCAAATCAAGGCAAATTGAATCAAAATTGACATGATTTGGAGGCATTTATAAAGATATGATACAAGAGAAAAATCAAATCCAATCTTCATGATTCCAAGAGATTGAATATGTTTTTGTTACCCTAATTCACTCAAGCATATATATTGAACATAAACATGCACGAACACAAGGATTGGCAGTGGTGAAAATACAAGAACAAAACTAAAAAATTTGCAAGAAAGTGGTGGATCATTCTTGGACCTAGAGGGTAATTCAAGCCATTCTAAGACTACCAATAGACTCTTGGACATCTCCAGAACGTGTCTCAATCAATTGCAAGCATTTTCACGTCCAGAATCGCAAGTTACGGACCTACGGTTTGCACCTCCAAGCTTGAATTTGATTTCTTAATTTACGCATAATTAACCATTACTAAACATAGCATTGTGTTTGTACTAACATTTGGAATGTTTTGGTTTACATGATTTTGTGTTTTGATGACTGTATGCATATGTGCCATGGCTAGGGTTTGTTTGGTTGTTTTAGGTTTTCCAAAATCTGTCTAGGGGTTTGAACGAAGGTTTCAACGATTATGCTCTGAAGTGGAGAGATTTGGCTGGAAGAGTTCAACCTCCCTTGGCTGACAGGGAGGTCGTGGATATGTTTCTGGGAACTTTGATTGGACCATTCTTCAACAATCTGATTGGAAATTCATCGACGGGTTTTACTGAACTGATCTTAATAGGATAAAGAGTGGAAGTTGGAATCCGAAGTGGAAAAACTCAGAAGGATGCCTCTTCTAGTGCCGCAAGGAAGCTGTTTACAGGTAAAAAGGAAGTCAATGCCGTCTATAACCAAAAGAATCAGAATCGAACCGAGCGCCATCCAACGGTAGGGGCTGTTATGATTCCCAAACCTGCACCTGCTCAGCAAAGAAACAATCAGCCAAGAGCAGAAAGACCAGCTAGACAGTTCACTCAGATCAGCATGACATTGTCTCAGGTTTTACCTTATTTGCTGAAGTCTAATCTGGTTACTCTGAGGGAAGCTTCGAATAATCTAAACACCACCTCTCCCTATTATAAATTGAATGCTCGTTGTGCTTACCATTCAGAAAGTCCAGGCCATGATACCAATGACTGTATGGCTTTAAAGAACAAAGTATAGGATCTGATTGATGCTAAGGAGATTGAATTTGATCCCTTGGAGACTCCCAACGTTATCACTGCCCCTATGCCGAAACATGGTTGGGGTGTTAATGTCGTTGAATAAGGTGTGTTTGTGACCTCTGTGGAAGAATTGGTGACCCCACTCATGACTATCAAGGGGAATTTGTTGAAGGCCGGTTTATTTCTTGGTTGTGGTAAAGGTTGCCACTTTTGTTCATTTCTACCGACTGGTTACCCTTTATTGAAGGCAGGTGTTTAGCGTCTGATGGATGACAAAGAGATTCTGTTTGAGAAGACCCCCGGTCCGACTGTTTCTTGTAAAGACATTGCTATCATAACCATTTCCACCAATCCTCCCAGGGCCTCTTCTAAGAGACCCGTCAGGATTACATCAGTTCCGAAGGTGACTCCGTTGATCATAACCATGCCAGGGCCAATCCCATACTCCTCGGACAAAGCTGTTCCTTGGAACTATGGGGCCGACGTCTATTACCACGGCGTAAAGCAGGACATGCTAGCCATTAAAGACAATATTGCTAAAAATGTTGATTCCGACATCATAAATATTGACGGAACCAGTAAAATAACAAGAAGTGGAAGAGTGTTCTCCCCTGAAATTTCTCCCCCAAAGACTGTTATCGGACCTGTGATCATTCCTGTTGTGGTTCCACCCAAGACTACTATTGCAATTCCAGTAATCACTCATGTTGACCCTCCCATCACCGAGTCGGCCGAGACTCAGGGCAAAGACATACTGATTGAGTCTGTCCTGATAAAGGCCAATTCAGTAACCATACCAGAAGCTTCCAAAAAAGAAATGGAAGAAATTTCGAAGATAATAAAGAAGAGTGAATACAACATGGTCGAGCAGTTGGGGTAGACCCCATCCAAAATTTCTATGTTGTCTTTGTTGATGTGTTCCGAGGCCCATGTGAAGGCTTTGGTTAAGTTTCTGAAGACGACTCACATGCCACAAGAGACATATGCTGATCACTTTGAAGATTGTGTGGCTAGTCTGACTGCCGATAATGGTTTGGGTTTTTCCAATGCGGATCTGACACCAAAGGTGAGGAAGCATAATGATGCTCTTCATGTTTTCGTTGAATGGAGGGGCACGACTCTGGCCCATGTTTTAGTAGATACTGGCTCCTTGTTGAATGTGCTACCTAAAAAAGCTCTAGATAGATTGGACTGTGAAGGCTTGACCTTGAAGCCTAGCAATATAGTAGTGAGAGCTTTCGATGGTTCGAAGAGGATGGTGCACGGGGAAGTGGATGTCCCTATCAAAGTTGGTTCCCAGACCTTCGACTTCACTTTCTACGTAATGGATATCAAACCATCATATTCTTTCTTGTTGGGACGCCCTTGGATACATGGGGTTGGGGTTGTTACTTCTACCCTCCACCAAATGTTGAATTACCCAGTAAGAGGAAAGATTGTC
Organism: Vicia faba; assembly: GCA_948472305.1. Lineage (NCBI taxonomy): Eukaryota > Viridiplantae > Streptophyta > Magnoliopsida > Fabales > Fabaceae > Vicia > Vicia faba. The sequence goes on from OX451736.1 coordinate 1,792,094,338, forward strand.
ACTGTGCATGGTGAAGAGGAGTATATGATCAGTCACTTGAACTCCTTCAGGTACGTGGAAATGGATGGCGAGTTCATCAAGACTCCTTGCTAGAACTTTGAAGAGGTACCTCAGATTATGGCTACAGCATAAACTACCGACAGTCCTCCAAAGGTCACCAAATCTCCCTCGAAGATGGCTTTTCTCAAGGATGCACGAGCAGTGGTTGAAGAAGGTGGGTCTACCATTTGGGGTCAGCTCTCGGTTATTCATTACAAGTCTGACAAATCTAGTTTGGGCTTCACTACAGGTGCTTAAAGGGTTGTTCGTCGTGCTCGGGCTAAAGGACCTCCCCTACGCATCAGCAATCCTGGGGTCAATGCGCTTGAAGACAGTGATGGTGATTCTGACATTGACAGCTAGATCTTCCCGACTACCAACGGCGGACTCAATAACTGGACTACCAAGGACTTTGTACTGATTACTTTTGTTCAGGAGTAATTGCCTCTTTGATTTTTCGGATATGTAATTTAAAAAGAATATAAACTTTATAGCCTTGTGTCTTACCCGGGGCACAATGGTTCTATTTGTGAGGGTTATCATGTTTCATTTTCATATGACATCAATAAAGCATTGGACATTTGCATACAAATTTTGCGCTCTCTGTCTTTCTTTTCTTTTATTATGTCTATACAGCTATGCTCTTACACACACTCACGTATCCAAATGAAGATCCATATCCACTCTGGATCCTATTGATAACATTTATGCTACTGCTCATTATGACTTTGAAAATCTGATCAACTAAGCTGAGGAAGAAGGTGAGGAAGATTGTGAGGTACCCGGAGAACTTGCTAGACTATTACAGCAGGAAGAAAGGGCCATACAACCTCATGAATATCCGGTTGAGACAGTGAACTTGGGTACAGAGGAAGACAGAAAAGAGGTTAAGATGGGTGGAAATCTAGAGCTTAGTGTCAAACAGCAGTTGGTACAGATGTTGCATGAGTATGTTGAAATCTTTGCTTGGTTATATGAAGACATGCCGAGACTAGACACGGATATAGTGGTTCATCATCTGCCAACTAAAGAAGACTGCCCTCCGGTAAAGCAAAAGGTTCATCATATGCGCCCTGAGATGTCAGAGAAGATTAAATCAGAGGTGATGAAGCAGTTCAACACAGGGTCCTTAGTTGTCACCTCCTATCTACAGTGGGTTGCTAATGTGCTTCCAGTAACTAAGAAAGATGGTAAAATACAAATGTGTGTGGATTACAGAGACCTGAATAGGGCAAGCCCCAAGGATGACTTCCCGCTTCCCCACATTGATGTTCTGGTTGACAACACCGCACAACACAAAGTCTTTTCCTTCATGGACGGTTTCTCTGGCTACAATCAGATCAAGATGGCACCTGAAGACATGGAGAAGACAACCTTTGTTACACAGTGCGGCACTTTCTGCTACAAGGTAATGCCGTTTAGGTTGAATAATGCTGGGGCAACTTATCAGCGAGCTATGGTAGCTCTATTCCATGACATGATTCACCATGAGATAGAGGTTTACGTTGATGACATGATAGCCAAGTCTCAAATTGAGGAAGAACATCTTAATCATCTACAAAAGTTGTTTCATAGGTTGAATACGTACAAGCTGAGGTTAAATCCGAACAAGTGCACCTTAGGGGTAAGGTCTAGTAAGCTTCTGGGATTCATCATCAATGACTAAGTTATTCAAGTAGACCCTGAAAAGGTGAAGCCCATACAATAGATGTTGGCTCCCCGTACTGAGAAGAAAGTTAGAGGTTTCTTGGGACGCCTAAATTACATTGCCCGATTCATTTCACATCTGACTGCTACTTGTGAGCCAATCTTCAAGCTTCTGAAGAAAGATCAAGTGGTAAAGTGGAATGACAAATGCCAGTTCGCCTTTGACAGAATCAAGCAATACCTCCAAGAACCTCCTATTCTGATGCATCCGACTGGAGGAAGGCCTTTGATAATGTACTTAACAGTGCTAGATAATTCAATGGAGTGTGTGTTGGGGCAGCATGACGAGTCTGTTTGAAAAGAGCATGCAATATACTACCTTAGCAAAAAGTTTACCGACTGTGAAACACGATACTCACTGCTCGAGAAAACTTGCTGCGCTTTGGCATGGGTTGCTCGCCGACTGAGATAGTATATGTTGACCCACACTACTTTATTGATATCTAAGATGGGTCCGATCAAGTACATTTTCGAGAATCCCGCTCTCTCCGGAAGAATAGCAAGATGGAAAATGATCTTAACCGAGTACGACATCCAATACACAACCCAAAAAGCAATCAAGGGAAGTGTCTTAGTTGATCATTTGGCACATCAGGCCGTGGATGACTACCAGTCCATAAATTTTGAGTTCTCGGATGAGAACATCATGTTAGTAACCGACTGTGAAGAACCTGGACCGGATGAAGGACCTGAGGAAGGATCCCGATGGTCTATGTTTTTTGATGGAGCCTCAAACGCATTGGGTAACGGTATTGACGCTGTAATCATATCTCCTGAGGGTTATCATACTCCGTTCACTGCCCGATTATATTTCAATTGTACCAACAACATGGCAGAGTATGAAGCGTGTATCATGGGTCTTAGAGCTGCTATTGACATAAGGATCGTGTTCTTGAGTGTATTTGAGGATTCCTCTTTGGTGATAATTCAGGTCAAAGGCGAGTGGGATACGAAACACCCGAACCTTATCCCTTACAGAGAACATGTACTGACATTGCTGTCGCATTTTGAAGAGATCACCTTTGAACATTTCCCACGAGAAGAGAATCAGTTAGCGGAAGCGCTAGCTAATATGTCGTTGTTGTACCCCAAAATTTTCCCTCTCATTTTATCAAGATTTCCCCTCACAAGACTCTTGGACTCCAGACAGGATTAGGGTTTGCTCTGCTCAAGACATCTCCTTGCATTGATGACCTGAAATTAGGGTTTGAGTTTGCACAAGGATTTTTGGACTTCCAATGCCTAATGTGACTTTCATACTTCATGTTGGACTTATAAGATTGCCCATACCAAGTTTCAAGTCTTGAATCAAATTTTTGCCCAGTCAATTGGACAGTTGACCTAGAAATCAGCTGTATTAGGAAAAAGACAATTGTGGCCAATTTACAGTCAAACCTCATAATTTCTTATCTACATCAACATTATAAACTCATATGAACTATTTGATCAAGTTTGGACCATAACTCCTCAAGAAATTTGATCAGATCATTAAAAGGGCAAAATGGTCATTTTTAGGGTTTTGATTGCAGAAGGGCAATTTCTGATTTTTCACCTAGCCAATGGCAAATTGGGATCAAGCATGGATTCAAGGACTCAATGGCATCATCTTGACCTAATCACAAGGTTCAAAAGATCTCAAAAGCATTGGATTGATAGATGAATTTTCCAGTCAAATGATCAAAAATCAACTGTACATTGAAAAGTCAAACTTTGACTTTTTGGTCAAAATCAAGTGCCAAGGGCCATTTTTCATCAAGATGTGTCAAAACATGAAACTTGTTCACCAATAAACCTAATTTTGGAAATTAGGGTTTAAGATTGAAAAGTTTCATAACTTAGAAATTTTCTAAGTTATGAAATTTTCTTATTTTTTCCCAACATTGCCCAACTTTTTCACCATGATGCAATTGGATTCAAACAAAACTTACAACATGAAAGTTGTAGTCCTATACAAAATCTACAACTTTTATTCACAAATTTTTCCCAAAAGATTCTTGGATCTCAAGTTATGATTTTGTGAACAAGGGTCCATGAAACATTTAACTTAGTGAAATTTTGCCCTAGTTTAGGCAGGATTTTGACCTATCTTCATGGAAATTTTTCACATAGTTCCAAGTGGAATCTAAAAATGCATTTCAAATATGGATTGTAGAGAATGTTACAAGCTTTCCAAAATGTCCAATAACTCTCCAAAATCATTTGTGGTTAGGGAGAATCGACGGTTTGAAATTGGCAAATCATCACTTTTGTCCAAGGCATTTTACACCATGCTACAAGTTGCAAATTATGTCCAACCATGCTTGTACTTGGTTTACAGGTCCTTAAACCCTTCCACACTCATAAATTAAATGCAAACACATTGGTTAGAGGCATTGTTCTGATCAATGAAGCATTACACATTGATTTAATCCATTTTGGGAAAAAAGTTAACAATGCCATTTACATAAAGCATGCTTTATGTCAAATTGATTGTCTTGAGCCATACACCAAGCCTTTTGCTGCAAACAAAGCTCCCTAAAATCAGGCAAAGTTCACCAACTTTGTGCAGCTAGAATACAGACTTGTACAACCTTGCTTTTGTCACTTCCCACTTTTACTTCAAAAAACAAGTCAACTTGCAAAATCACCACAACTTTGTAATCTGATATAACCAAGTCTTGTGCACATTCCAAACAAGTTTCTCACATTACACTAAGCCAGAAACACGAGCTAGCAAGTCCTCAAACCCTCCAAAACACCAAAACCCAAGTTCTTGCAAAAACAGGGCAAGTTCTGCAATTTCACTTCCATCTTCACATTGCCTCGTGCATTTTGCCCCAAACCTCTTCCAACACACTCCATACAACATACCTAAACTATCCCAATCATTCCCAAGTCACTGTAACTCCATTTACACACTTCACCATTTTCAAATTCTGACTTTGTAGGTTGAGTTCTACAAGCATATTCAAGCTATTTCAAAGCAGGCTAAGCATTGGGAAAGCTCAAAGGAACTTCAAGCAAGCTCACAAGTATCTCAGGCCTCACTCACAACCCCTACATTTCCATACTCGAGCTTGACTAAAACAGGTAAATTTCAAACTTCTATCTCTCTATTTAGGAATCATTAGGCTTAGGTTTGTGAATAAAAAATGTAGTCCTCATTGCCCTTGAGTTGTACATATGCATAGAATTAATTTATGTTAACTAAGCTAGGAGTATTTGATAGTTGAACTTTCTGAAAAAACTAGGTCAAGATTTAGGGCCACAGAAATTCTCTCTGGTCTTTGAGAGTTAGATTACGTTTTTTATATGGTTAGAATAGTGTGATCAAGAGCTATAACTTTCATGTTGCAAGTTTTTGTTTTTAAGCACAAATGCAGGAGATACGAGTTTGAACCATTGGCGTGCGTTTTCTGATTTCTCAAGGACAGGGATGAAGACAATGTGGGCTGGGCTTGGGTTATTCTGACTATTTGCATCCCTCTGCTTGCTCTTTGCACCCCCTGGCCCATTTCTCTTATTTTTTATATTTTCTCATTTATTTTACATTTTCTGACTTTTATTTATTTTTCTAAACATTAAAAATTACCAAAAATATTTTCTTAAATTTTCACATTTTATTTTATTTTATTTTATTATTTTTTTAGCATAAGAATAGTTATTAAATAATATATACTTTGATTTTCTTAAATAAATTTATAAATAATACAAAAATATTATATATTTTTATTTTTATTATTTATACACTTAAATAATATTTTCTCATATATTTTTATTTTTTAACATTTGTATATTTTATTTTTATTTATTTTTTGTACATAAATGAATAAATAAACAATATAGTATATATATTTTCTTAAAACAAAACTAGGGTTTCCACCCCTTTCCAAAAATAACCATTAATATTTTTAATATTTTTAGGACATTAAATAATTTATTTTTGCATACATAAAATAAATAATAAAAACATTTTTGCATATTCATATTTAATTGCACATTTAAGTATTTGTCAATTTATTATTTGTACATTGAATTCAATTTGGTTGTAATAGTTGAATTAGGGTTTTACTTTCTTGCAAATATCCCGCTATTCAATCCCCCTCCCCATATCAATGTTGTAATAGTCATAGATTTACTTTTACGCATTTATTGCTTTCAAATATGCCATGATAGAAAGATTAGGGTTTGTATGCAAAGACCAAAATCAAACAAAATAGCTTGACTAATACAAGACAAAAAAGCATGAAAATTGACAACACAATACACACAAGCACCCCTAGGGTTTCAACCACTTGTTACCTTTAAAATGACCATGGTATGCATGCTAGGTATCTTAGCAAAACAAAAACAAAAAACAAAATATCATAGTCCCTCGATGACGCTATCTTGGTTGCCTATACACAAATGATCTAGTCCCTTAAAAAACTTGCTAAGATACTTAGCACAATTGCTATCATGGTCATACGATGACCCACGCCTGTCCCGTTTAACATCCAAACACAAGGCTGTTTACCAAATACAATGGTAAAACAACAATGTTAAAGGGTTAAAAATGTGTAGGAAATATCTTTTGAGTAGGGTAGACAACTCCTAGTTACTTGATCAAACTTGCAAACATCCTTGCTATTTTCAAAAACACATCACAACACAATTTCAAAACATTTTCCCAAAACAAACTTTCAAACATTGAAACATTTTTCAAAAGACAAACACCTTTGTATACATTCAAACAAGAATCATTACAAAGGTTTCCTAGACAAAAGGCCTCTTTTCAAAATACTTTCAAAACCACACACAAAAGCACCATTTCAAACAATTGAAAAGCAAAAGCAAGTGATCTAAAACAAGTAACTAAGAGCCCATGGAAAACCATGGATGAAAAGGGTGCTAGCACCTTCCCTTTTCTCATAATCTACCCCCCGAATCCAAAAACAATCTCAAAGGTCTTTCCTGTGCTTTTTGACCTTTCCTTTGGATAAAATAAAAAGTCGATGGCGACTATTGCTAAACCAAAACATTTGCGAACACAAACGCAAAACCTCAAGTCAGTTCTCCCACCGCATCATAGAACTGGCGACTCTGTTGGGGATATCTAAAAGTGGGGTTACCTTAGGGTTTAGATCACCTTTACATGCTTATCTTGTTTGACTTGATTGATTTACATTTGGTTCTATTGTTTTGGTTTGAAATCCTCTACCCGGATTTGGGAAACATTCATAGGTAAATAGCAATACGTTATGGAAACTGTGCAGGGTATACCGACATGGTTGAAGCAATAGCTATATTAGTGCGACATATTTGTGGGTACTGGTAGCCTTTGAGTTAATCAAAGAGAATACGGGGCCGTTGAGTGATGTCATAAAGCACTAATGGAGTTTTAGAACCTTTACTTGACCATCTTTGTCTTTTTAGGGGTAGTGAGATGACCGACTTTGGTACAGTACGAAGTTGGTAGATACTCGATACTACACTCATTGAGGGTTATTTTCTTGGAATATTTCGGTCGCCAGTAAAGTGGCTAAACTGAAACAATGAACACAGAAAATAATCCAGTGATATTGAGCTCCTTAGAACCCGGTTACTATTTAGGACAGGTTGAGCCAACTAAACTTCAAGAGGATACTTACCTATGAAACCCCGTGCAAGCCTGAAACTAGGAACTTGTGTGACTTGTTTGTACATATATACTTGTGCATAACATCATAACATCATGAAGCATCATATGCATCCACTAACCATTTCAAGGATTTGGATCTTCATCTTTGTTTCTGTTTTGTAGGTAATGGATTCACTTCGCAGGAAAACAATCCAAGTCAATCTTGTAAGAATTCCTCCTCAACTCAGGGAGCTAGCTTCAAGGATTCCTGAGAATTCTCCATTCACCGAGAGGCATGGTCATCTTCTCAACTTAGTCAACACCAACACTGAGGAAGACATGGTGAAAGTTCTCTTCCAGTTCTTTGACCCCCTACACCACTGCTTCACATTTCCTGATTACCAGCTTGTGCCTACTTTGGAGGAATTTTCTCAACTCTTGAGGATTCCTATTCTCCATCAACTACCCTACAATGGTACGGAAAGAGATCCAAAGCCTGAAGATGTTGCTCAAGCCTTACACTTGCAACCATTTGATATCATAGGCCATTGGGAGACTAGAAGTGGTGTCAAGGGTTTCTTGTCTAAGTTTATGTTTGAGAAGGCCCAAAGTTGCTGGAATTAATTGGACTTACAAGCTTTTGAGGAGATTATAGCTCTTCTCATCTATGGGATGGTCTTGTTCCCAAACCCTGGCCAGCTTATAGATGTCAGTGCTGTCAAGATTTTCATGGCTTGCAACCCGGTGCCTACATTGCTTGGGGATATCCTCCACTCATTTCACACTCGAACAATGAGGAAGAGAGGTGTTCTCATGTGATGTACTCCTCTTCTAGTAAGGTGGTTTATTTCTCACCTTCCCCAATCAGTCTTGAAGAATGAGCAAGGCTTGAGGTGGTTACAACGATCGATGGCTCTTACACATTCAGATGTTCATTGGTGTTCTCGATCCAGAGAAAATGTTATCACCATTGATAGTTGTGGGGAATTTCCTAATGTCCCTCTACTAGGCATTAGGGGAGGCATTACCTACAACCCCTGCTTGGCTCTGAGACAGTTTGGGTATGCCAGAAGGGATGGCCCTCATGACATGCTGATTCTAGACTTGGTTTTTGACTTTGACAACGACGATCAAGGACTTCGAAAAAGGTTTATCCGAGCTTGGAGGATGCCCAACAAAGTGGACAGTAAGACCTTGGGACACAAGAATTCCATCCCCCTTGAGCCTTACCTCAAGTGGGTACGAACCCGCGCCCAAAGTCTTATGATGCCTTACCCCTACATACTTCCTGTGATCAAAGAGCCTGTTATGGAATGAGAGGTTCCATACACCCTCCTACATCCTGACATGCCAACATCACTTGAAGATTTGCAAAGGAGTTGGATACAGCTCAAGGGAGAATGCGATACTTTTGAAGCCCAATTCTACGCCAGTGAGAAGAATGTTTTGGAACTTACTCGCCAACTTCACGAAGAGCAGACTCTCAACACTTACATTGCACCAAAGAGGATGCGCAACGTATTTTTACATTAGATTTTGTATTTATTTTGCCCATTGGGGCATTTATGTACTAATAAATTCTATCTTATTAATATGACGCGTGTTCCTTTTGTTTAAAACAAATTTGAATTTCTGAGTCCTTGAATGCATTACATGAATAACATATCATTTAGCATATGCATAAGCAGGTCTTCACACCAGGTTTCCTTATCTCTCTGCTGTTTATAACAACAAGATGGATATAGAGCAGACGGTCAAAGACTTACAAGCGCAGAATTCACAGTTCCAACAGTTACTCATGACCTCGGCAAAGGGTCTGGAGGAGCTCAAAACTCTACTGGAAAAGGAAAAGGAGAAAAAGAAAAAGAAGAGGGTTGGTGTGGCTACTTTGGGTAGAAGATTCGAAGGTCAAACTAGAAGGGTCCTGGATTTCCCCTCAACATCTGATGAAGGGGTAGGAAAAGGTAAAGGAACTGCAGTGCAATTTAAGTCTGAGGAAGAAGAAGATGAAGAGGATGAAGACTATTCTGAGCAGCAGTACCCTCCTGCAGACGACAAATACAAGAATCTGGAAGAGCGTCTGGCTGCCATGGAGGTGCAAAGAGTGCCTGGGCTGGACTTTGAAGAGCTAGGGTTGGTTGTTGGGATTGTCATTCCCCCTAAGTTCAAGGTGCCTATATTTGCTAAATTAGATGGTTTGTCTTGTCCAAAGATGCATCTACGGTCTTACGTCAGAAAAATCCAACCTCATTCTTCTGACAAGGATCCATGGGTTCATTTCTTCCAAGACAGTCTTTTGGGGACGTAGTTAGATTGGTTCTACCAGCTAGAGAGATCTGATGTGCATAATTGGGAGGATTTGGCGGCATCCTTTTACAGACAGTACCAATATAATGCGGATTTAGCACCAACCCGTACTCAATTACAAAGTATGGGCATGGTCTCAAATGAAGGTTTCAAAGAGTATGCCCAGAAATGGAGAGACTTGGCGGGACGAGTACAACCACCTCTATCTGAGAGGGAGCTGGTAGATATGTTCTTGGGTACGCTGTCAGGCCCCTTTTTCAATCACCTGATTGGAAGTTCATCTGCGGGGTTCACCGAGTTGATTCTGACTGGTGAGAGAGTTGAAGCCGACATCAAGAGCGGGAAAATTCAAAAGGATGCATTTGCTTCTGCTGCCATCAAAAAGACTTTTCCAGCAAAGAAAGAAGTCTCAGCTATCTACTCCCAAAGAAGTCAAGGAAGAGTTGAGCGCCGGCCAGCGGTGGGGGCCGTGATGATTCAGAAGTCTGCAGTTGATCAGCCTAGAAACAATCAACCCAGAACCAACCAAGCAAGGGTGGAAAGGCCTGCACGGTAATTCACCTGAATCAATATGACACCTGCTCAGGTTCTCCCTCATCTTTTGAAGTTAAACCTTGCAAGTTTGAAAGAAACACCGAAGAATCCAAATACATCTTCTCCTTATTACAATGCAAATGCGAAGTGTGCTTATCATTCAGACAGCTTGGGGCATGACACCAACAATTGTTGGGCCCTCAAAAATAAGATCCAGGACTTGATATATGCTAAAGAAGTTTAATTCGACGCCCCTGAAAAGCCTAACGTGATCTCAGCTCCAATGCCAAAACATGGTCACAATGCCCATGCTGTTGAAGTGGATCTTTTTGTTGACACTGTTGATGATTTGATAACTCCATTATCGATAATCAAGTTGAATTTGCTGAAGGCTGGGATTTTCCCAGGATGTGAAGAAGATTGCTGCCTTTGTTCATTCTTACCAACCGACTGTCTGTTGTTGAAGTTAGGCATCCAGCGCCTAATGGATAACCAAGAGATCCTTTTTGAAAAGACTCCTGTTACACCGACTCCTGTCAATGATGTTTCGATAATTACCATATCCGCCAATCTTTCCAAGGTCTCCAGAAGTTCTGTTGAGATTACATCCGATCCGAAGATTGTACCTTTGAATATAACTATGCCGGGGCCTATCCCGTACAAGTCCAACAAATTAATACCGTGGAACTATGGGGGAGAGATCTTCTACCATGGTGTTAAGCAAATTGAATCAACCGAAGAGAGTTCTGATGAAGAGACTTCCGACATTGGAAACATTGCCAGAACGAGTAAAATCACCCACAGTGGAAGAATTTTCTCTCCGGAGATTGCTCCTCCAAAGGCAATCTTCGGACCCTCAGCTGCTCCTAAGGTTACCCCTGTGCCGGTCAACATATCTGCAAGAACTCCAGTTATTGAAAAAGTTGTGACTCCTCTGGTTGTCCCTTCTGCTGTTGCTGATGATAGAGGGAAAAGGATCCAAGAAGAGCCCGTCAGGACAAGGGCTCAGTCGTTGGTCATCCCTGAAACCTCTCAAAAAGAAATGGAAGAGATTTTGAAAATAATCAAGAAAAGCGATTATAATGTTGTGGAGAAACTGGGGCAAACCCCCTCAAAAATCTCTATGTTGGCCTTGCTACTTTGTTCAGAAGCTCATGCCAAAGCTTTGATCAAATTCTTGAAAACGGCCCATGTGCCCCAGGAAACCTCCGCGGACCAGTTCCAGGAATGTGTAGCTAGCCTAACAGCAGACAACGGTTTAGGATTCTCCGATGTTGATCTAACAATAAAAGGGAGGAAACATAATGACGCTTTGCATGTCTCGGTAGAATGCAGAGGGACTACTCTGGCGCACGTTCTGGTAGACATTGGTTCATCGTTGAACGTCTTACCAAAGAAGGCATTGGATAGGCTAGATTGTGAAGGTTTAACCTTGAAGCCCAGCAACATCATTGTCAGAGCCTTTGACGGTTCTAAACGGATGGTCCACGGGGAGGTGGACATCCCGATTAAAGTGGGAACTGAAACCTTCAACTCCATATTCTATGTCATGGACATCTGTCCCTCCTATTCTTGCTTGTTGGGAAGACCCTGGATTCATCATGCTGGAGCCGTAACTTCAACCCTGCATCAGAAGCTCAAGTACCCTGTCCAGGGGAAATTTGTAACAGTTCACGGTGAAGAGGAATACATGATAAGCCATCTTAATTCTTTCCGCTATGTGGAATTGGATGGTGAATTCATCGAAACCCCTTTTCATCATTTTGAGGAGGTAGCTCGGGAGATTGCGGCAATGCCTTCTGTACCCATGATTACCCGACCTCCGCCTCGGATGTCGTCACTCAAAGATGCAAAGGCTGTGATTGAAGAAGGAGGAAGTACAATCTGGGGGCAGCTTCCCGATTTTCCATTCAAATCTAATAAATTTGGCCTGGGTTTCACTGCTTCTGCTCAAAAGGATGTGCGACGCTCCCGGGCTGGAGGGCCACCAGTGAAGATCACCCATCATGGAGTCAGTGCTTTGGAGGATGGTGAAGAGGAGAGCAACCTAGAAGACTGGATTTTCCCTACTGTGGACGGAGGACTATGCAATTGGGAGGCAAAGGAATTTATTCCCATTACTTTCATCAATCAGTAATTTATCTTTCAAACATTTATTTTGGTTTGTAATAATTCTTAAACAATTCGTACACTTTTAACCTTGTGCCTTACCCGAGGTACATAGGTCCATTTGTAAGGGTTTAATTTTTCATCTTCATATGCCATTTTAATGAATCATGGACGTTTTCACATATAAAATTTTGTGTTCATTTTCTTTCTTTTTACATTTTATTTGTTTAAAGGTGGCTATCCCTTACACACACCCACACTCACCAATGCAGGTACCCATCCATTCCGGATTCCATGGGTAACAATTCTGCTATGGCCTTCAGTAACTCTGAAGATCTGGTCAATCATGCTGAATACGAAGGTGATAAAGACTGTGAAGTTCCTGGAGAATGGGCTAGACTGCTACAACAGGAAGAAAGGGTTATTCTACCTCACGAGGAGTTGTTAGAGACAATCAACTTGGGAACTGAGGAAGACAGAAAAGAAGTTAGAGTGGGTGCAAACCTAGAGCCAAGTGTCAAGGAGCGCTTAATTCAGCTGTTGAATGAATATGTTAAGATCTTCGCCTGGTCATACGAAGACATGTTGGGACTTGATATAGATATTGTGGTACACCGTCTCCCTACAAGAGCGGATTGTCCACCAGTTAAATAGAAAGTTCACCGCATGAGGCCCGACATGTTTGAAAAGATCAAAGCTGAAGTTATGAAGCAGTTCAATGTTGGATTTCTTGCTGTTACTTCCTATCCACAATGGGTTGCTAACATTGTGCCCGTGCCTAAGAAGGACGGTAAAGTCAGAATGTGTGTGGATTACAGAGACTTAAATAGGGCTAGCCCTAAAGATGACTTTCCACTACCGCACATTGACATCTTGGTTGACAATACAACTCAGCACAAGGTATTTTCTTTCATGGACGGATTTTCAGGGTACAACCAGATCAAAATGGCCCTTGAAGACATGGAGAAAACTACTTTTATTACACAGTGGGGTACGTTCTGTTATAAGGTGATGCCATTCGGACTGAAGAATGTCGGGGCAACCTATCAACGCGCCATGGTGGCTTTGTTTCATGATATGATACATCATGAGATAGAGGTTTACGTAGACGACATGATAGCCCGTTCACAAACTGAAGAAGAACACCTCGACCATCTGCAAAAGCTGTTTGTCAGGTTGAAAGAGTACAAGCTCATACTGAACCCTAACAAGTGCACTTTCGGAGTCAGGTCTGGTAAACTCTTGGGTTTCATTTTCAGTAACAAAGGCATCGAGGTTGATCCTGCCAAAGTCAAAGCTATACAAGAAATGTCTGCCCCTCGCACTGAGAAGGAGGTCAGAGGTTTCTTGGGACGCCTAAACTACATTGCAAGGTTCATCTCTCACCTAACATCTACCTGTGAACCAATCTTCAAGTTGGTGAAGAAAGATCAAGTGGTTAAATGGAATGATGACTGTCAAGTTTCTTTCGATAAAATCAAGGAGTATTTGCTAGAACCTCCTATCTTGATGCCACCCGTCGAAGGAAGGCCGATAATCATGTATCTGACCGTCCTGGAGAATTCAATGGGGTGCGTATTAGGCCAACATGATGAGTCTGGCCGAAAAGAGCATGCCATTTATTACCTTAGCAAAAAGTTTACCGACTGTGAGACTCGATACTCACTGCTCGAGAAAACTTGCTGCGCTTTGGTATGGGCTGCTCGCCGGCTAAGGCAGTATATGTTGACTCATACCACTTTGCTGATCTCTAAGATGGATTCGATCAAGTACATCTTTGAGAAGCCTGCTTTATCTGGAAGAATCGCTAGATGGCAGATGATCTTAACAGAATACGATATACAGTATACGACCCAAAAAGCTATAAAGGGGAGTGTGTTAGCCGATCATCTGGCCCATCAAGCTGTCGAAGATTACCAATCCATGAGGTTTGACTTCCCCGACGAGGATATCATGACTTTGAGCAACATTGAAGAGAACAGACCGTATGACAGACCTGAACAAGGATCCCGATGGACCCTGTACTTTGATGGTGCCTCCAACGCACTTGGCAACGGTATCGGCACCGTACTTATCTCTCCAGAAGGTTGCCATACACCTTTCACTGCCAGACTCTGCTTCAGCTGCACCAACAACATGGCCGAGTATGAAGCTTGTATCTTTGGTCTCAAGGCTGCCATTGACTTGGGAATCAAATCTTTGATTGTATTTGGGGACTCCGCTTTGGTTATCAGTTAAATCAAAGGAGAGTGGGATACTAAACATCCAAACCTCATCCCTTACAAAGAACATGTCTTGACATTGTTACCACATTTTGAGAAGATTACCTTCGAGCACTTCCCGCGAAAAGAGAATCAGCTAGCAGATGCGCTAGCCACAATTTCATCCATGTTTAAACTTAACTGGGATAATGAGGCTCCCCAAATCACCATTGAACGGATGGACGAACCTGTAAATTGTCACGAGATTAATACCGAAGAAGTAGTGGACCGACCATGGTTCCATGACGTCAAAAGGTGTCTCGAAGCACAAGAATACCCTGAAGGAGCTTCAGTCAACGACAAAAAGTTCTTAAGGAGGTTCTTTGCCAAGTTCTTCCTGAGAAATAGTATCCTATACAAGCGCAATCATGATTGCATTCTGCTCCGTTGTGTGGACAAGATTGAAGCTGAACAGATCATGGCTGAACTGCACAATGGTACCTTTGGCACTCACTCTAGCGGACATACAATGGCTAAGAAGATTCTACGGGCAGGCTATTATTGGTCTACCATGGAAGCTGACTGCTATCAACATTCCCGTACTTGTCACAAATACCAAATCTATGCAGACAAGGTACATATACCTCCAGTTCCTCTCAATGTCTTAATAGCTCATTGGCCATTCACAATGTGGGGAATTGACATGGTTGGAGAGATCAAGCCTACAACATCTAATGGACACCGCTTCATCCTGGTGGCCATTGATTACTTTACCAAGTGGGTCGAAGCTGCTTCCTTCGCATCTGTTACAAAGAATGTGGTTTCCCGCTTCATAAAACAGAACCTCATTTGCAGGTATGGTATCCCCAAAAGGATCATTACTGGCAACGGTACAAACCTAAACAACACTATGATCACTGCCTTGTGCAAGCAGTTCCAGATTCAACATCACAATTCATCTCCCTATCGGCCAAAGATGAATGGTGTTGTCGAAGCTGCGAACAAAAATATCAAGAAGATCATACAAAAGATGACAGTCACCTACAAGGACTGGCATGAGATGTTACTGTTTGCTCTGTACGGGTACCGTACCACGGCATGCACATCAACTGAGGCAACACCCTTTTCTTTGGTATACGGCATGGAAGCTGTTTTACCTATCGAGGTTTAGATTCCCTCCTTGAGAATCATGAAGGATGCCGGTTTGAGTGAAGACAATTGGATTCAGACCCGACTTGATCAACTTAACTTGATTGACGAAAAACGACTTACTGCTGTTTGCCATGATCAAGCGTATCAGAAACGAATGATCAAGGCTTTCAACAAGAAAGTCAGGCGCCAGGTGTATCAAGTCGGGGATCTTGTAATCAAGCGGATCATCTTTCCGCAAAGTGATCCCAGGGGAAAATGGACTCCTACCTACGAAGGACCATTTGTGATCAAAAACATCTTTTCTGGTGGGGCAATGATCCTGACCACCATGGACGGCGATGACCTGCCGCACCCTACGAACGAAGACATAGTCAAAAGATACTACGCATAAATAACCCGACAAGTTGAAAACCCAAAAGGGAGACTTGGGAAAAAATGGGCATCCCGGTGAATCGAAAACCCGAAAGGGAGGTTCAGGCAAAAATTAGGGATAAACAAAAAAAAATCTATACACCCGGCAAGTTGAAAACCCGAAAGGGCGACTTGGGCAAAAAAGGGTTTCCCGGTGGACTGAAAATCTGAAGGGGCGGTCCAGACAAAAGTTAGGGAATTAAAGCGTATGGCTATGTCTCGTCGGATCACTTTAAGGATAATCTCTTCACCAGACAAGCTCCGGGCTTCTGATCAATCCAATCATCACCAGACGAAGCAACGGATGGACAAGATATCCAGAGTTACGAAGGCTATAGCAGAATGGGAACCCCATGGAATTTTTACACATAGCCATCTTTCTTTGTATAATTTTTTCTCAATTTTTATGACAACATTCTCTTACTAGGATGTCTGTTTCCTTTGTACAAAATACTTACACAAAGTTAAAACAAAGATACTTCAAAGTGTAGAAAAAACTATTTGTCTTTTTCCTTTTTACACTTCTGTTTTATTTGAAAACGTCCAATGGTTTATTAAATGAGCATATGCATTTGAATATAATCACTGTTCACAAATAAACGAAATGTGAAAGAATAATTACTGACAGGTTGAAAGAATAGGAAAATGTCTTTAGGCTATTCCAAGAGAAATTCCCTGTAGTACATCATCTAGGTCCCCAGCGGAGCCAAAACCTTGAAATACATATCCCCAGTGGAATCAAATTTCAAAATCCTCTCCAAAGTTAAACTTCAAACTCCCAATCCCCGACGGAGTTATATTTCAAACCCTTAACCCACCATCAGAGTTAAGTTTTCAAACTCCCAATCCCCAATGGAGCAAAAACTTTGGGTCATAAATCCCCAGCGAAGATGAAACCTTCTTCCCCAACGGAGTCAAGTTTCCAACTACCAATTCACAGCTGAAACCATTCAGTTTTCCCAAGATTCTCCAACAAGTTATATTAAAATCTGAGAATCAACCAGATAACAGTTAACTTTTATCTCCAACCTCCGGATAATCCCACAGTAGATTGGCATACAACCCAAACTCCTGAACTTTTTCCAAACAGGAATAAGCTTTTTCCCAGAGAGTCTTGAACTTACTTGCCAGCAGGATAGCTACTCTTCAGCAGTATAGCTATTCCCCAGAGTTTTCACTCCCCAACAGAATGAAGATTATCATTCTTAACTCCCTAGCTTGAAGTCCCCAAGGATTCAAACTCCCCTAGCAGATTGAAGATTCTCATCCTTGATTCCCCAATGAAGTTGCCAGAGTTTTCATTACTTCCCAGCATGAATTTGTAAGATTTTTTTTATCCCCTACAGGTCGAAGATTCTCATTCTCACTTCTCCAGTGAAACCCCCAAGGTTTCAATTTCCCCAGGAGATCGAAGCTTCTCATTCTTAATTATCCGTATAAGCCATCAAAGTCTTCCTTTTTCTCCAGCAGATCAAGGTTTTCTTTCATCTAATCCCCGGCAGAGATTCATCAGAGTTTCCTTATTCCCAAGCCGAGTAAGGATTCCCATTTGTGTAATCCCCAGCCATGGTCATCAAAGTTCTCTGGATTCCCCAAGCAGGTTTCTCAAGCAGACTTGAAGGATCCCTATGTCCCCAGGAAAGTCATGAAGGATTCTCACATCCCCACAGAAGTTGTCAAAATTCTTGTTAATCCCTACAAGTTTCCAAGGATTTTCTATCCCCAACAGTGGTCCTAGGATTTCTCATCCTCAACAATCAAAGATTTTGAATCTCCAACAGCGGTCCAGGATTTATTTTCCCCGGCAGCAGCCAAAGATTTCATTATCTCCAGCTGTCAAGGATTTATTTTCCTCAGCAAGACAGCTAATCAGCTTACATGCGCATACATTACATTCATATATCATAAACATTGATAAGACACATTTTATTGCATCATACATTTCATGCAACATAACTTTGTGTTTCAGCTAACATTTTACCCTTTTCAGGATAAGATTAAAAGCTATCTTTAACAAATATTCAAAGATTTCAGATACAGTACGGATACACTCCAGACACGAAAGTCATTATGTTACTCATTCAGATCTCTTATTCAGATACAATATGGATACACCCCAGACACAGAGGTCATTCTATTACTCATTCAGAATTTCAAGTCAAGATACAGTACGTATACGCTCTAGACACGGATGCCATTCTATCGCTCATTCAGACTTCAACAATCAAATATAGATTAGATATGCTCCAGACACGGAAGCCATTCTATTTCTCATTCAGATTCAACTATCAATTCAAGTTCAGATACACTCTAGACAAGGAAGTCATTATGTCACTT
Source organism: Vicia faba (assembly GCA_948472305.1). Lineage (NCBI taxonomy): Eukaryota > Viridiplantae > Streptophyta > Magnoliopsida > Fabales > Fabaceae > Vicia > Vicia faba. Next base: position 1,792,112,713 of record OX451736.1, read on the forward strand.
ATTCATATCCCAATTACAGTTCAGATACACTCCAGACACGGAAGTAATTCTGCTACTCATACAGATCTCAACTTCAGATACAGTCCAGATACGCTCCATACACGGAAGCCATTTTGTCACTCATTCAGACATGTTCCCCAGCCCAGAGATGCTCCAGACACGGATGCCATTTTGTCGCTTATTCATATTTCAGACTCAGATACAATACAGATACACTCCAGACACGGAGGTCATTCTGCTATTCATTCAGAATCAAATACAGTTACAGCTTGGATATGCTCCAGACACGGACGCCATTCCATTGCTCATACAGATACAATCTCCAGATACAACTCAGATACGTTCCAGATACGGATACCATTCTGATGTTCATTCTCTTGATATTCAACAAAAACTTCTTGGATGGCATCTTTAAGCCCATATCCAGCAAGATTTTATAACATCTACAAATGGCATCTTTAAGCCCATTTCCACAACTACATTTTTGACGAGTGCAAATTTATGGGCACTCTAGTGTCCAATTATCTTTTACCTTTGAGTCACGAACGACAAACTCGCCAATCTAACTCTTCAGGTTCAAGAAGATTGAACAGGGGAAGATGTTGTACCCCAAAATTTTCCCTCTCATTTTATCAAGATTTCCCCTCACAAGACTCTTGGACTCCAGACAGGATTAGGGTTTGCTCTGCTCAAGACATCTCCTTGCACTGATGACCTGAAATTAGGGTTTGAGTTTGCACAAGGATTTTTGGACTTCCAATGCCTAATGTGACTTTCATACTTCATGTTGGACTTATAAGATTGCCCATACAAAGTTTCAAGCCTTGAATCAAATTTTTGCCCAGTCAATTGGACAGTTGACCTAGAAATCAACTGTATTGGGAAAAAAGTCAAATGTGGCCAATTTACAGTCAAACCTCATAATTTTTTATCCACATCAACATTATAAACTCATATGAACTATTTGATCAATTTTGTACCACAATTCCTCAAGAAATTTGATCAGATCATCAAAAGGGCAAAATGGTCATTTTTAGGGTTTTAACTGCAGAAGGGCAATTTCTGATTTTTCACCTATCCAATGGAAAATTGGGATCAAGCATGGATTCAAGGACTCAATGGCATCATCTTTACCTAATCACAAGGTTCAAAAGATCTCAAAAGCATTGGATTGACAGATGAATTTTCCAATCAACTGATCAAAAATCAACTGTACACTAAAAAGTCAAACTTTGACTTTTTGGTCAAAATCAAGTGCCAAGGGTCACTTTTCATCAAGATGTGTCAAAACATGAAACTTGTTCACCAAGAAACCTAATTTTGGAAATTAGGGTTTAAGATTGAAAAGTTTCATAACTTAGAAATTTTCTAAGTTATGAAATTTTCTTATTTTTTCCCAACTTTGTCCAACTTTTTCACCATGATGCAATTGGATTCAAACAAAACTTCCAACATGAAAGTTGTAGTCCTCCACAAAATCTACAACTTTGTTTCACAAATTTTTCCCAAAAGATTCTTGAATATCAAGTTATGATTTTGTGAACAAGGGTCCATGAAACTTTTAACTTAGTGAAATTTTGCCCTAGTTTAGGCAGGATTTTGACCTATCTTCATGGAAATTTTTCACTTAGTTCCAAGTGGAATCTCAAAATTCATTTCAAAGATGGATTGTATAGCATGTTACAAGCTTTCCAAAATGTCCAAGAACTCTCCAAAATCATTTGTGGTTAGGGAGAATCGAAGGTTTGAAATTGGCAAATCATTACTTTTGTCCAAGGCATTTTACACCATGCTACAAGTTGCAAATTCTGTCCAACCATGCTTGTACTTGGTTTACAGGTCCTTAAACCCTTCCACACTCATAAACTAAATGCAAACACATTGGTTAGAGGCATTGTTCTGATCAATGAAGCATTACATATTGATTTAATCCATTTTTGGCAAAAAGTTAACAATGCCATTTACATAAAGCATGCTTTATGTCAAATTGATTATCTTGAGCCATACACCAAGCCTTTTACTGCAAACAAAGCTCCCTAATATTAGGCAAAGTTCATAAACTTTGTGCAGCTAGAATACAGACCTGTACAACCTTGCTTTTGTCACTTCCCACTTTTACTTCAAAAAATAAGTCAACTTGCAAAATCACCACAACTTTATAATCTGATATAACCAAGTCTTGTGCACATTCCAAACAAGTTTCTCACATTACACAAAGCCAGAAACACGAGCTAGCAAGTCCTCAAACCCTCCAAAACACCAAAATCCAAGTTCTTGCAAAAATAGGGCAAGTTCTGCAATTTCACTTCCATCTTCACATTGCCTCGTGCGTTTTGCCCCAAACCTCTTCCAACACACTCCATACAACATACCTAAACTATCCCAATCATTCCCAAGCCACTGTAACTCCATTTACACACTTCACCATTTTCAAATTCTGACTTTGCAGGTTGAGTTCTACAAGCATATTCAAGCTATTTCAAAGCAGGCTACGCATTGGGAAAGCTCAAAGGAACTTCAAGCAAGCTCACAAGTATCTCAGGCCTCACTCACAACCCCTACATTGCCATACTCGAGCTTGACTGAAACAGGTAAATTTCAAACTTCTATCTCTCTATTTAGGAATCATTAGGCTTAGGTTTGTGAATAAAAAATGTAGTCCTCATTGCCCTTGAGTTGTACATATGCATAGAATTCATTTATGTTAACTGAGCTAGGAGCATTTGATAGTTGAACTTTCTGAAAAAACTAGGTCAAGATTTAGGGCCAAAGAAATTCTCTCTGGTCTTTGAGAGTTAGATTAAGTTTTTTTTATGGTTAGAATCGTGTGATCAAGAGCTATAACTTTCATGTTGCAAGTTTTTGTTTTTAAGCACAAATGCAGGAGATACGAGTTTGAACCATTGGCGTGCATTTTCTGATTTCTCAAGGACAGAGATGAAGACAATGTGGGCTGGGCTTGGGTTATTCTGACTATTTGCACCCCCATGCTTGCTCTTTGCACCCCCTGGCCCATTTCTCTTATTTTTTATATTTTCTCATTTATTTTACATTTTCTAACTTTTATTTATTTTTCTAAATATTAAAAATTACCAAAAATATTTTCTTAAACTTTCACATTTTATTTTATTTTTTTAATTATTTTTTTAGCATAAGAATAGTTATTAAATAATATATACTTTGATTTTCTTAAATAAATTTATAAATAATACAAAAATATTATATATTTTTATTTTTATTATTTATACACTTAAATAATATTTACTCATATATATTTATTTTTTAACTATTGTATATTTTATTTTTATTTATTTTTTGTACATAAATGAATAAATAAATAAATAATATAGTATATATATTTTCTTAAAACAAAACTAGGGTTTCCACCCGTTTCCAAAAATAACCATTAATATTTTTAATATTTTTAGGACATTAAATAATTTATTTTTGCATACATAAAATAAATAATAAAAACATTTTTGCATATTCATATTTAATTGCATATTTAAGTATTTGTCAATTTATTATTTGTACAATGAATTCAATTTGGTTGTAATAGTTGAATTAGGGTTTTACTTTCTTGCAAATATCCCGCTATTCAAACTTGTATCCCCCTCCCCATATCAATGTTGTAATAGTCGTAGATTTACTTTTACGCATTTATTGCTTTCAAATATGCCATGATAGAAAGATTAGGGTTTGTATGCAAAGACCAAAATCAAACAAAATAGCTTGACTAATACAAGACAAAAAAGCATGAAAATTGACAACACAATGCACACAAGCACCCATAGGGTTTCATCCACTTGTTGCCTTTAAAATGGCCATGGTATGCATGCTAGGTATCTTGGCAAAACAAAAACAAAAAACAAAAGATCATAGTCCCTCGATGACGCTATCTTGGTTGCCTATACACAAATGATCTATTCCCTCAAAAAACTTGCTAAGATACTTAGCACAATTGCTATCATGGTCATACGATGACCCACGCCTGTCCCGTTTAACATCCAAACACAAGGCTGTTTACCAAATACAATGGTAAAACAACAATGTCAAAGGGTTAAAAATGTGTATGAAAGATCTTTTGAGTAGGGTAGACAACTCCTAGTTACTTTATCAAACTTGCAAACATCCTTGCTATTTTCAAAAACACATCACAACACAATTTCAAAAAAATTTCCCAAAACAAACTTTCAAACATTGAAACATTTTTCAAAAGACAAACACCTTTGTATACATTCAAACAAGAATAATTACAAAGGTTGCCTAGACAAAAGGCCTTTTTTCAAAATACTTTCAAAACCACACACAAAAGCACCATTTCAAACAATTTAAAAGTAAAAGCAAGTGATCTAAAACAAGTAACTAAGAGCCCATGGAAAACCATGGATGAAAAGGGTGATAGCACCTTCCCTTTTCATAATCTACCCCCCGAACCCAAAAACAATCTCAAAGGTCTTTCCTGTACTTTTTGACCTTTCCATTGGATAATATAAAAAGTCGGTGGCGACTCTTGCTAAACCGAAACATTTGCAAACACAAACACAAAACCTCAAGTCAGTTCTCCCACCGCATCACAGTCGTCAATGTTCAAGGTCAGGTGGGACAATGAAGCTCCTCGAATCACTATTGAGAGGTTGGATGAACCGGCATACTGCTGTGAGATCGATACTGAGGAGGTAGCCGATAAACCTTGGTTTCATGAGGTGAAAAGGTATCTCGAGGCTCAAGAATACCCCGAAGGGGTATCTGTCAATGACAAGAAATTTTTGAGAAGGTTTTCTACAAAGTTCTTCCTCAATAATGGAATCCTCTATAAGCGTAATCATGACTCTACCTTACTGCGGTGTGTGGACAAGAGCGAAGCAGATAGGATCATGGCAGACCTACACGAAGGTACCTTTGGCACTCATTCTAGTGGACATGCCATGGCGAAGAAGATCCTACGGGCAGGATACTACTGGTCCACTATGGAAGCCGACTGTTATCAGCATTCTCGAACCTGTCACAAGTGCCAAATCTATGCTGATAAGGTGCATGTACCTCTAGTTCCCTTAAACATCTTGACATCTCCCTGGCCCTTTGCAATGTGTGTCATTGACATGATCGGCGAGATCATACCTACCGTGTACAACGAGCATCGCTTCATCCTAGTGGCCATTGATTACTTCACAAAGTGGGTTGAGGCTGCCTCCTTTGCTACGTTTACCAAGAATATGGTGGCACGGTTTATCAAGCAAGCATAACTTGGTTTGTCGTTATGGTATCCCTGAGAGAATCATCACGGATAATGGTACTAATCTCAACAAATCGATGATCACTAAACTCTATAAACAGTTCAAGATTTAGCATCACAACTCTTCTCCTTACTGGCCGAAGATGAATGGGGCTGTCAAAGTTGCTAATAAGAATATTAAAAAGATCATACAGAAGATGACAGTGACATACAAAGATTGGCACGAGATATTACCGTTTGCTCTTCACGGGTATCGTACTTCAGCATGTACGTCGACAGGGGAAACACCTTATTCTCTGGTATATGGCATGGAGGTTGTCCTACCCATGGAGGTCCAGATCCCTTCTCTACGGATTATGAAGGATGCGGGTTTGAGCGAAGACGATTGGATCCAGACTCGACTTGATCAATTGAACTTAATCGATGAGAAAAGACTTACTATTGTCTGCCATGGTCAAATGTATCAAAAACGAATGATCAAGGCCTTCAATAAGATAGTCAGACAACAAGTGTATCAGGTAGGGGATCTGGTAATCAAGTGCATCATACTGCCGCAAGCTGATCCCAGGGGAAAATAGACTCCCACCTATGAGGGACCATTTGTAGTTAAGAACATATTTTTGGGTGGAGCCATGATTCTGACCACCGTGGATGGTGACGACCTTCTACACCCTGTCAATGCGGACATAGTGAAAAGATACTACGCATAATAAAGACCCGCTAGGTTAACATACCTAGGCAAAAGTAAGGGCATCCTGGTGAACCAAAAGGGTTCAGGCAAAAATTAAGGATAAAAGTGAAAAAAATCTGTACATCCGGCAAGTCGAAAACCCGAAAGGGAGGCTTGGGCAAAAAAGGGTATCCCGGTGGACTGAAAACCCGAAAGAGCGGTCCAGGAAAAAATTAGGGATTAAAGCGTATCACTATATCCCATTGGATCACCTTGCGATCAGACCTCAGTAATCAGATATCAAGCTCAAATGGTGCCGATCAATCCAGTCAGCTTCAGACAAGCAACAAAGTGATGAGATGCTCGAAGACATAGGGGTAATAGCATAATTGAAAGCCAAGGGGATCACTACACATATCTGTTTTCTTTTTGTAAATAATTTCTGTAATAATTTCCATTTTTACGGCGGCGTTCTATTACTACTGTTATAGGCAAATTTCAAATCAATACAAAGCGTCTTTTGAGTACAAAACTTTGTGTTTGTTTTTTCCGTTTTCTATTTTGTTTTGGAAAAAAACGTCCAATGTTTTATTCTTGACATATGCATTTGAATATGATTACTGTTCACAAATATCTGCATATAAAACAGAAAGACAGTTACTAAGAACTCAAAGAAAATGGTACAAAACCTAAATACCGACAGTTACCCTGTCCATCATGGTACAAGGGGCAGAGACAGTTGGAAGCGAAGTCACTATCACATATAAGCCAGTGATACCTATATTCCCCACAGAGCCGATAAAACCAAGGTCCGACCTCCGTATCCCCAAGCAGGAATTCCTTCCCCAGCAGGTTCCTTTAGAAAGCTGATATCTGCATTCCCTAGCCGAGTTTTATAACCATGAGCAGTTTATAAAGCCATCTCCCAAGCAGAGTTTATTTCTCTCACAGCGGAAGCTCAATCTCCAACAAAGCTCTTCTCTTCAGCAATGAAAGTTCATCCCCAACTGGGTTTATTTCTCCAAATCAACAGATCTCCCAACAGAGTATCTCTCTTCCCCACAGAGTCATTCCCCCGCAGGATTATTCTCAGACAGAGTCTCCTCTGGCAGAATGTTCTCAAGCAGAATGAATGTAAATCCCCAGTTAATCATCTTAGGTCATTATCCCCAGCGGAAGATTGAATATGGGCAGCTGTAGTACCCCAAAATTTGCCCTCTCATTTCACTCAAGACATGCCTCTAGAGGTCCTCAATTGCTCAAGATGACTAAGGATTGACCAGACAAATCCTCCTCCTAAGGCAACAAGCTTCAAACTAGGGTTTCACTCCTCATCAAGATGGTTGAATTCCAAGGGTCCCAAATGCTTTCAATGGTCCCAATATGTTCTCAAGATCATCCATGTCAAGTTTCATGCCTTGCACAAGAAGTTTGCTCAGTCAATTGCCCAGATACCTGAAAATTAATTGTACTAGGTCAAAAGTCAATTGTGGCCCACATACAGTCAAACTTCAAGATTTTTTGTCAACATCAACATTTTGAAGAGATATCCATCATTTGATCAAGGGTTGACTATGATTCCTCAAGGAATTCCCCCAAATTCATCAAAACCCAAAAGTTGCTAAATTAGGGTTTCATAGGAAAAGTCAACCAAACTTTGACCAGGCATAACTTCTTCATACTTTATTAGAAATTTTCCATCAAAGGCTCATTTTGAAGAGGATGCAATTCCCTACAACTCATCTTCATCCCATAAGTTCAAAATATGCATTCATCAAAAGATATGAATTTCTACATTATAGGTCCTTTTGAAAAGTCAACAAAAACACCTTTTGAGTCAAAGCTTCTTACATGATCATGGAAGACCCAATTTAGATGAAACCAAAAGGGTTGTTTAGGGGACATCCTAATATTTCTAAAAAAGTCTAAGAATACCTCTCTAGGGTTAAAATTGGAGGAGATATGCCTTGTCAAAGTTGACCATTTTTGCAAAATTGCCAAAAGTCAAATGTGCTCAAAAATACATTTTTTTGTCAAATGGGCCTAGCATTTCATGATTGTATCTTGTTGGAAACATGGTCCACGACCCAAATCAGCATCCACACATTATTTGCTTCATTATTTATTTTATTTTGATTTTTTGTTATTTAAAATTCAAATTAAATCAAATAAATGGCAAAAAATACAAAAGATTGAATTTGATTTGATTTTTTTGTAAGAATCAAATCTATTCAAGTTGGATTAATCAGACCAAATCAAATCAAGGCAAATTGAATCAAAATTGGCATGATTTGGAGGCATTTAAAAAGATATGATACAAGAGAAAAATCAAATCCAATCTTCATGATTCCAAGAGATTGAATATGTTTTTGTTACCCTAATTCACTCAAGCATATATATTGAACATAAACATGCACGAAAACAAGGATTGACAGTGGTGAAAATACAAGAACAAAACTCAAAAATTTGCAAGAAAGTGGTGGATCGTTCTTGGACCTAGAGGGTGATTCAAGTCATTCTAAGACTACCAATAGACTCCTGGACATCTCCAGAACGTGTCTCAATCAATTTCAAGCATTTTCTCGTCCAGAATCGCGAGTTACAGACCTACGGTTTGCACCTCCAAGCTTGAATTTGATTTCTTAATTTACGCATAATTAACCATTACTAAACATAGCATTGTGTTTGTACTAACATTTGGAATGTTTTGGTTTGCATGATTTTGTGTTTTGATGACTGTATGCATATGTTCCATGGCTAGGGTTTGTTTGGTTGCTTTAGGGTTTTCTTGCACAGGTTAAATTGGCCAATGAAAAGGGTATCATGATGCTCGTGGGTTTAAGGCGAATGGATCCATGTATTCACATTTCCTTTATCACGCGTTTTGATGATTTTTGAAATTCACAGATTTATAGTTATGGAAAATTGTCCGTAGGTAAAGGTTTTATACCTAACACGACGGATGAGGAAGAAGATGATGATGTGTTCAATCATCATTGGGCCATTCAAATAGCTGGCACGCGTTTTTGTCTTAATTCATTAATCCACTTGTTTTTTTTATATATTATCATTTGTTTTCATTATATTAACAAGCAAGACACATGGCTCAGATGGTAAAAATCGCTTTGTATTGAGTGGGAGGACCTGGGTTCGTCCCAGGTCCCAGCAAATTTTGTTTTCTTACTTTGTTTCTACAAATTCAATGCATCATCATCCAAAACGCCTACCATGCGCTATCACTATTTGGCCATTGGATGTATCAATAATTCAGATCCAACGTCTTAAACAATGAAGGACTATGGTGCATTCTCAAGCTGGAACAACATGGGATCAAGCGTGGGACATGGGCTTAGCTTCATGGGCCTAAGCAATTCAGCATCATACCCCCTCATTCAGCTTCTAACATGCCCATTCTATCTTTTTTATTTTAATTCTTTTTAATTATTTTCTAACTATTTTATTTTTTAAAATAACATCAAAACTATTTCTTTTTTATCTAATAGAAAAATCATTTATTTTCATAAAAATATTTTGTTTCTTTAATTAATTAATTAGTTTAATTAAATTAAGACAATTTAATTCTTTCTTTTGTCATAATTTAAAATAATTGGACTTATGGGTTAATTTTGTATATAATCTGATTTTTTTCTCAAAAAACTAACCTAAACTTTTTTTTTAATTAGATCTTTTAGGTTTTGCTAATTATTCTCGGATTTAATTCGTTGTGCGCATTTTTTAATTTCCTTTTTATTATTATTATAACTGCTCCGAGTTTGTAATAGATTTAATTAGGATTTTAAATTTCCGCATTTTATTTTTGGTCAAAATAATTATGTATCTGCAAAAGCCCTGTAATAGCTAGGACTTTAACTTTCTCACTTTAATTTCCGCAAACTATAAACTGCCTAGATGTATGTTAATAGGATTGTATGGAAAGACAAACTGAAAATTAATACGGTAGAAAACCCTAAATATGCAAAGATAACTTAACTGAAAATTACACTCGCACATGCTCACTCCTAGGGTTTACTCCACTCCGGTTGCCTTCGGTAAACGGTCATGAAGTATAGGGTTTGTTAGTGGTTGTCCTCTAGCCCCGAAAGATCTAAAATGACTCATTCGGATGTTGCCTAGGAAAAATATCTTTAAGGCTTTAGGATGATTACTAACATTTTCTAACATTGCTTTTGTGATCGTATTTGTCCCTTCCAATGTCCCTAAAAAACTCCAACGACGATGCTACCTATTTCTCAATAATGGGATAGCATTATCTAAAATGAAAACGAACAGACCTTTTTTCGAGTAGGTAGATTAGTTCCTAAGTACTTGCTCAAAAAAACAAAAACTTTTTCACACCAACAGTTTCCAAACAAAGTTTTCGCAAACAACTTCGTAACACTCTTGAGGACAGATGCAAGGGTTAATACGAAGTAAAACAAAACTTTTCAAAACAAAGCACACACAAGCAGTTTTCAAAATGAGCAAGTACCTAAGAGCCCGTGGAAAACAACAGATATAAAGGGTTCTAACACCTTCCCTTTCTATAATCTACCCCCCGTACTCAGAAACATCTCGAAAAGGTTTTTTCTGTTCTTTTTCCTTTTCCTGATTGGATAAAATAAAAGTCAGTGGTGACTTTTGCTTACCGCGACATTTTGCGAACAAAAAATGCAAACCAGTATTAACAGTCGGTTCTGCCACCGTATCACAATCAGGCATGGGTGTCTCCCGAGTATACAGCATCTTTAACTGAATAGCTCTCGATTGGACCCACTGAAGATATGGCTCCAAAGAAACAGCACCCCTAGTTCCCAAATACTTCCTACTCTTCTTATGAATGTGACACCAGGCCTTCTCAATATGCTCCCTAGCTCCCCTATAGTCTTCTCCTTTCTTCAGAAAGAAACTACTCAAATGAATACTATTTGGTTTATCCCTCATCGGATAACCAAGCTGTCACCGTGCAAGAACAAGGTTATAGTTAATTCCTCCCTTTGTACCAAGAAGAGGTACATTGGGGAAACTACCACAACTGTCAATAATCTCTATATCCTGGTAAGCTCGATGATACCAATCAATATTCGAGTGAGTAAGTTCCATGATCTTAGGAGCCCAACGGGGTTCCTTCTTGACATCCCAAAAATCATCAGACTGAGGATATGAGAGATAAACCACCGGTACAACAGAGGCGTGCAACAGATAATCATCCCCCCGTGATAAGAATTACGAAGATGAATAGAGTAATAAGCATCACCCAACAATGTAGGAGCTGGGTTTCCAATCATGAAGATCCTGATAGCATTAATGTCAACAAACTTGTCCACATTGGGAAATAAGAACAACCCATAAGCAAGTAGAGCAAAAATGGCCTCAAAAGCAATTGTACTCTTCATTTTGGCAAAGTAACGAGCTTTCTCCAGTAAGAACTGAGTTGGTAATCCTTTAACCCCTCCTTTAGTAGTCATATGGGATTCCACCTCAGATTTCCCCAGATGAATCAAAGCAGCAATCTCATGTGGTTTTGGCTCACCCTCTAAACCGGTGAAAGGAACACGATCGGTAACAGGTAAATCTAATAGATAAGAATACTCCTCCAGTGTAGGCATCAACTGATAGTCGGGAAAAGTAAAGAAATTATACATCGGATCATAGAACTGGACCAAGGTCGAGAGAATACCCTCCTTCATCTTCAACTTCATGAGAGGAATAAAGGATCCATATTTCTTCCAAAAGTCTGCAGAACACTCGATCTCGGGAATTAGACTGATCAACTTATCTATCTTGGGATCCTTGAAACTATATTTCCCGGTCTTTCTCTTTCTAGAATCCATGGCTAGAAAGCACCTGAGATATTCACAAATAGTCAACCTTTAAATCCCTTGAAATATGGTTTCTTCAAAAGATGCTTATGAGTGCATGGATGCATGATGCAGCAATCACACATAAGATCACACATATAGGGTTCATAGGTTCAACGTCACGAGCATGAGGTCAAAGGTACTACCCATAAGGTATTGGTCTAAAAGTTATCACCTGCCGAACAAGGTTCTAGAGGTTCCCAGAGTCTACATCCTTCCTTCGGATATTACCAACTTCCCGATTAACTCGGTAATTAGTAATATTCTCAAGAAAGACTCGTCCGAGCGTAGTATCGCGTGACAAATATTTCCAGATTACTCCGTCATAGCTTCCGCACTACACCTAAAAGGTCAAGATGGGTTTGGTATTCTACGGTCCTCAGTTTCAGCAGGCTCCCAGGTCGAAAGCAGTGCGTCTTCCCGATTACTCGGTAAATGAAACTACATTCAAAGGGGCCTCCACTGAGTGGGGAATCTCGTACCTCCTTTTTTGGGATTACTCCCTCAAAGTTAACATGACTATACCGCCTGTCCTATCTTAAAGTTGGCCTAAGTCCGGGTATAAGACTTATGAGTAATCACCAAGCACCTTGAAGACCAGGAAAATCCAGACAAACATACATATAACATATAACACATAAACAACAATAGCACATATACAAATATAAACAAAGATAGGTTTAACCCACTTAGGGATAGACCAGCAAGAAGTTAATATTTCCCCAGTGAAGTCGCCATTTTTTTGTAGTGGTAGAAATGTTTAAGACTAAGCAATTGGATTGACTAGACTTTTACAGATAAAAATAAAAATTGCCACCGCGCTTTATTATTTCCAAAGGAATGGGAAAAGAGCGAATAACCCAAAAAAGAGGGGGAAAGATTCAAGGTAAGGGGATTGGTTATGTAAAGGGAAGGTATTAGCACCCTAAACATCTATGGTACTCCACAGGAACCTCTTTGTAAAATATGTATATTTTGGCTATAAAATGTTGTATGTAAAATAGATGGTGGAGGTGAGAAAAAGAAATATATTTTTTATGATTTTTGCACCTGCCGCGGTTGCGAACCTTTAGTGCCTACGTACCACCTTTCGTGCAATAGGGGATCAGGGTACACGTAGTTCCTATTTTAAAAAAAATTTAAAACATAAATGTGTTGGTTAATTTTATGAGATAAAACATCATCGTCATTGTCGGTGTGGAAAACATAACTACTAACCACATTTATGAGAAAGGAGAATTTTCATCATCTCAAAGTGGAGGATATGGCTTGGATTTTAAAATTAACAATGCCTCACTTAACACCCAAGTGGAAAATATCTCTCTTCACTACATATTGTAGAAGTATAGTTGTTTGCATCACTACAAGGATTGACAAGAGTTCAATCTTTTGAGAAAAGTTTAAAGATAAAAGCCAAAATGGCAAGATGGTTTGAAATGAGATTGATTGACTTTTAGTCTTCTCACAAAAAAATGTCAAGGTATTATTAAGTTGATTGGGGTTTATTTATGAAAATGTTTTGAAAATGCATGGACATAAGTCCAAGTTTATTATGAAAATGGTTCAAGTTTAAAAAACAAGAAGAGTTCTCAAAAGGAGGAAGAAGATTTTTGAAATTAAAGAAGATGGGAGGAGAAGAAGGGACTATCCTAAAGCATAAGATAAAAGCTAGGGATAAGAGCCATCTAACCAACAAGAAGGCAATACTTGACATTATGAGCCAAGATAGAATTCCCATTCCTTGAATTGAAACCAATCAAGCAAAAAAACACTATACCTCTTAAGAGAACCAAAACTTCAAGTGTATTAAGTCTTCATAAAAATTGGGCAGAGTAACGGCTGTATACGGGTGAATTCCAGATTACAAATAGTGTAATCACAAAAAAAACCTGCACACAAAAACAAACAAGCAACCCAATATCTTGAGGTAAACCTCAAGAACTCCAGACAGAATAATCAGATAAGATCATCGGGTCTCTAAGATAGGTCAAGGTTTCTAATCCTAAGTCCAAGAAAAGTCCCATGCTCCATAATGCCAAGGATAGTAACCAAATAGTCCAAGTACCATTAAAGATTTTTCAGGGTTTATGTTGATTATTAAGTATCTTAAGAAAGGAAAAGAAAAGCTCAATTGAGCAAAGTAAAAATGACAAGAAAGTAAATGCTCAAATGAGCAAAGATGAAAATGGTATGAAATGTAAATGCTAAAAGTAAATTGTACATAAAGCATAAAAAAGAATAAAAGCATAAAGTAAGACAAGTCAATAATTAGTGGTTAGTTGGATGACCATCTTGAAGCTTGCATTTGGAACTCATTAGAGGATTGGTAGAACCAAAGCCTCCACACAACAACTTGCATTTGCTTTTTGTCAAGTATATCATCCATTTGGAATTCTCATAAGTGTCATTTAATGATCAACGATGTTTAAGTGATCCGCATTGACCAAAGGTGTTGTAGATCCATTAGAGGATTGGTAGAACCAAAGCCTCCACACAATGAATCTCAAAGTTATTGGATCTAAGAGGTCAAATTAACATACTTGGGCTTGCAAACATAAGTTTGGGCCACGAATGATCATTTATTCGAATCCGGACAAAATTTAGCGCTATGTTAAGCAATCGTAAGTTGACTTATATAGAAGGCACACCTATTTTGAGGTCGGTCAATAGCAATTTATGCACCATTTTTTTTTAGACATGATATAGAGATCATGCTCCAACAACATTTAGTGTAATAAGAAGGGGATGAGATGAAGAGGGATGAGAGAGAATATACAAACCACTTTTGAATTAAATTTAATCAAACTATTATTAAAATCATTCATCCATTTTTGTGGAGTTAAACTCAACACCATGGATCCAATGATGTTAGTAAAGTTCATGATCCAAAATTTAACCCAAGATCGGCCAGAAAATAGTCACAAAATAATTTTACATTTTAATATATACAAAAGGGGTAAAAAATAATGTTTAAAAATAGAAAATAAAGATAAAAATATCAACTATATTCAAATTAATCAAGATATAAAAAGTAAGACCATAGAAAAATCAGAAAATGTCTCAAATAATTTTACAAATTTTTTGGTAATTTTTTAAAGTCAAAAACTATTTTTAAAATTAAAATAAATGGGTAAAATAAACCAAAAATGATAAAAAATAGTAAAGTCAGAAACAAAAATAAATAAGGTCACCAATATTTGTCACAATATCATTGGATCATTCCATAATTTTTTCAGAATTTAAAAATGTATAAATGTATTTTTAAACATTTAAAATAAATCAAATAAAGTGTAAATTTATAAAAAATACCAAAACACAAAATTAAATTGTGAAAAAATGAAAATCAGAAAGAGAATAATCAAATATATTTTTGATAAGTTTTTTATATTTTTTGGACTGAAAATGAATTTATATGATTTTTTGAAATTTAAAACAATTAAAATATAAAAATCAGAAAAAGAAAATAAAAGTAAAATATGTGGACCATTGGATGAGATTCAAAACGCGTTAGTAATCAAATCCAAGGGATCTGGCACGCTGTGCATATCATGGTCATTAGTGAATAGTGTACAGAATCATTAATTAAATCAAATTTAAAAAAAAACAGATGGCGCGCCTTTATTGGTTGGAAGATGACACGTTGGTCATCTTCAACCTCCAGCCAACACGAATTGCAGGTCTCTCAAACTGTAAAATCAGAAGCTCATACCTATGCCATTCGCTTCGTCTCTTCAAGACGAAAACAACCATATCTTCGCGTCAAAATATTATAAATTGTAGCTCAAGCAATTTGGAAGGAAAGTTTTGAAAAGGGATTTGAAATTTCATGGTCAAAACGTATTTCCAGAAAGAGGTAAGTGTTACGACTAGAACCAGGGCAATGAGAGCATCACAATGATATCAAAGTTTTGAAGAATTAATGAAGGAATCTACCTATTGAAGTTGAGTTATAGAGCTCTGAAACTGGACTTTTATGGAGCAGTATAGGGCATGATTCTCAAATGTAATTATATGGTTAGCTTCAAGGAAGATCAAGGAAGGTGAACTGATGGAAAAATTGGATTGAAAAAGGCTCGAGAATGGATTTTGAAGTTACTGAATTATGAGTTATGAAACAAGTTGGGCAGGGTAATTCTGGCTATCAAAGCTTGAGAAAATGAATGGGATAGTTCATGTATTTATAGGAGAAGCAAATGGGATCAAAAGGAAGAGTGAATGATGCGTTTTGGAGAGAATTCATGCAAACCTGATGCACAAGTGAAGTGTGATCTAAACTTCACTAAAACTCATCCAATTCTTGCGTTTTGGTACGCTAATCCACTTGGGAAAGTTGGCTAATCATGTTTAGACCCAAAATGCGTGCTAATTTATGGTTTAGAGGTTATGACATGAAATTCTAATTCTGACTTGCAATGAAACTTCAATTCCAAGTTACCACTTTTGAAACAAAGGCATTCTCAGCTCAAGGGGTCTTAAGGCATTATTATTGATGCTTTAGAAAGATGAGGTTACAAGCTTTGTAATGGAAAAAGAATGGAGTTAAATGGATGCTTGAGCTGAAAGTTGTATTGAGTCAAAGTTGAAGAAACAGGGCTGACTTTCCATACTTAGAAATATTTCAAATTCTTCTTCAAAAATGACCTATAATGTCTTGCATACAAACATGGCTTTCCACTTGGAATTTGTTCTTGACCAAAAAAGATGGAATGAAGTAGATCTCTTTAATGACATGAGGTTCGACTTTCCCGACGAAGATATCATGACTTTGAGCAATATTGAAGAGAACAGACCATATGATGGACCTGGACAAGGATCCCGATGGACTCTGTACTTTGATGGTGCCTCCAACGCACTTGGGAACGGTATCGGTGTTGTGCTTATTTCCCCGGAAGGTTGCCATACACCTTTCACAGCCAAACTCTGCTTCAGCTGCACCAACAACATGGCTGAATATGAAGCTTGTATCTTTGACCTCAAGGCTGCTATTGACTTGGGAATCAAATCTTTGATTGTATTTGGGGACTCAGCTTTGGTTATCAGTCAAATCAAAGGATAGTGGGATACTAAACATCCAAACCCCATCCCTTACTAAGAACATGTTATTACATTGTTACCACATTTCGAGCAGATCACCTTCGAGCACTTCCCGTGAGAAGAGAATCAGCAAGAAGATGCATTAGCTACAATGTCATCCATGTTTAAACTTAACTGGGATAACGAGGCTCCTCAAATCACCATCAAGCGGATGGACGAACCTGCACATTGTCACGAGATTAATACCGAAGAAGTAGTGGACCGACCTTGGTTTCATGACATCAAAAGGTATCTCGAAGCACAAGAATACCCTGAAGGAGCTTCAGTCAACGACAAAAAGTTCTTAAGGAGGTTCGCTGCCAAGTTCTTTCTGAGCAATGGTATTCTATACAAGCGCAATCTTGATTGTGTCCTACTCTATTGTGTGGACAAAGTTGAAGTCGAGAAGATCATGGCTGAACTACATAATGGCACCTTTGGCACCCACTCGAGCGGTCATACGATGGCTAAGAAGATTCTACGGGCAGGCTACCACTGGTCTACCATGGAAGCTAATTGTCATCAACATTCCCGTACTTGTCACAAATGCCAAATCTATGCTGACAAGGTACATATTCCTCCAGTTCCTCTCAATGTCTTAACAGCTCCTTGGCCATTCGCGATGTGGGGAATCAACATGATTGGAGAAATCAAGCCTACGGCATCCAATGGACACCGTTTCATCCTGGTTGCCATTGATTACTTTACCAAGTGGGTCGAAGCAGCTTCCTTCGCCTCTGTTACAAAGAATGTGGTTTCCTGCTTCATCAAGCAGAACCTCATATGCCGGTATGGTATCCCCGACAGGATCATCACTAACAACGGTACAAATTTGAACAATACTATGATCACCGCTCTGTGCGAGCAGTTTAAGATTCAACATCACAATTCATCTCCCTATCAGCCTAAGATGAACGGTGTTGTCGAAGCTGCGAATAAAAATATCAAGAAGATCATTCAAAAGATGACAATCACCTACAAGGACTGGCGTGAGATGTTACCATTTGCTCTGCACGGATATCGTACCACGGCACACACTTCAATTGGGGCAACGCCTTTTTCTTTGGTATACGGCATGAAAGCTGTTTTACCTATCGAGGTTCAGATTCCCTCCTTGAGAATCATGAAGGATGCTGGTTTGAGTGAAGACGATTGGATTCAGACCCGGCTTGATCAACTTAACTTGATTGACGAAAAATGACTTACTGCTGTTTTCCATGGTCAGGCGTATCAAAAACATATGATCAAGGCCTTCAACAAGAAAGTCAAGAGACAAGTATATCAAGTCGGGGATCTTGTAATCAAGAGGATCATCTTGCCGCAAAGTGATCCCAGGGGAAAATGGACTCCTACTTATGAAGGACCATTTGTTATCAAAAACATCATTTTTGGTGGGGCATTGATTCTGACAACCATGGACGGCGATGACCTGCCGCACCCTGCGAACGCAGAGATAGTCAAAAGATACTACGCATAAACGACCCGACAAGTTGAAAACCCGAAAGGGCGACTTGGGCAAAAAATGGGCATCCCGGTGAATTGAAAACCCGAAAGGGAGGTTCAGGCAAAAATTAGGGATAAATAAAAAAATATGTACACCCGGTGTTGTACCCCAAAATTTGCCCTCCGATATTCCTCAAGATTTGTCAAGAATGATCTTCAAATTGTTCAAGATTTCTCAAGAGTTGTACAGTTCAAACCACCTCTTAAGCCAGCTGAAATTAGGGTTTTGGTTCTTTCAAAGAATTTGAGGTTTTCAAGGGTTCAATCAAGTCTCATGGGCCTATATACATTCTCAAGCACCTACATACCAAGTTTCAAGACTCATAGTGTCAATTTGCACAGTCAAAAGCCTCATTTAATCCACAGTTAACTGCAAGGGCAAAATGGTCATTTTGCAGTCAAAAGTCGGAATTTTTGGTCAACATCTCATTTTGAGTTCACAATCATCATTTGATCAAATCTTGATCATGATTCCATAAGAATAGCTCAAGAATCATCAAGGTGCAAAAGTTACTATTTTTGGACAGCAGAAAAGTCAACTGTATCTTGACCAGGGCATAACTTTTTCATGGTTCATCAGAAAAATTCCATACAATGCTCATTTTGAAGGGGATTCAATCTCCTACAATCCATATTCACACTCCAAGTTCAATAAATGCTCTCACAAGAAGTTATCAATTTTTGCATTATAGGTCAATTTCAAAAGTCAACAAAAGTGCACTTTGAGTCAAAGGCCATAACTTGAGATTGGTAAATCCAAATGACATGGGACCAAAGGCATTGGTTAGAGGACTTCAAGAGCTTTCCAAAATGTCCAAGAACATGTTCATATGATCAAAATTGAGCAAGATATGCATTGGAGAAATTGGGAAATTTTCATGAATTTGCAAAAGTCAACTTTGGTCAAAACACCTTATTTTTGCTAATGGGACTCAAATCTATTCTTGAAACTTCATCCATGACCTATGCACGACCCATCAAGCTTAATGGAATTTATTTTCTTATTTTTTATTGATTAATTGGATTTTTAATTAATATTAATTCAATTAATTAATTTAAATTGTAGGAAAATATAAGATTTGATTTTTTCAATCAATTTGTGAAGCAAATATGGTCAAGATAGGCTGGCAATTTCGTGCTCAAAGTCAAAGATACAAAATCTCTAAATTTGGCAACATTTTCCAATCATGAAAAATCAAAAAGATTTGATTTCCAATCAAGGATTCAATCATCATTGCAATGGATATTGGCCCAAGTTTTTTGACCTAATTCCATTCTCTTATAACTAAGCAAGCAAACCCTGATGGGGAGGACGTGAAAAAGCTGCAGAAAAAAGCCATAGCATATTGAGAATTTCAAAGAAAAGTCAAAACTGATTCTTGCGTTCCAAGCCAATTCAAGGCATTCTATTGATTCAAACACATTGTTGGAAGTGTCAGGAGTGATTTACAATTGAATTCACGCACTAAAGCTCACCGAATCATCACACACAGTTTCACGGTTTGCTTTTTTATTTCAGAATCGTACAGCTTAATTCATGCATATTTAACATGCTTTTGTGTTTGATTTGTGTTGCTAGGAACCCTACGAAGCTAACGGTATAATTGAATTGAATTATAATGTCCTGAATCAAAAGATGCCATAGTTGAATTTTTAGGGTTCGTGAGCTTTGAATTGGGGCTTTGCAATCCAGGAAAAATTAAGACTTATAAGACATATGACTGAATTCGTGAGGACAAGACGAATAAGACCAACCCATCGCGAAATATTTATGCTTGCTGTAGCTCTAATCGCTATTTTTCGTCGCCATAGTTTGTGGGGGTTAAAACCCCCCGCTATCTAATGTTTATTCTTGCAGGAACAATGAAGAAGATGATAAGGTGTTGACACTCCATTGGCTTATTCAAAAAAACGCGCGTTTACTTTTTTTATTTACAGCGTTTTAGTTTGTTTCATATATAATAATTGGCTTTTATTATAATATCAAAGGCGCGCAAGTGGTGTAGTGGTTGTTGCGTTGGCTTGGAACCATTGGGACCTGGGTTCGAATCCCAGGTCCCCCAAATGTTTATTTGCTATTTTTCTTCAGGCGTTCTTGTGCAAAGCTTGCAAGGGGAGTCTACCATAGGCTTCAAATCTCAGCATGCCAAGTGGCTCTTGGCCAAATCTGAAGGCCAGGATTAAAAGACCATTGTACTCCCAGTCAACACGCGCCATGGATGATCATCAAAAGTCAAAGAGGCTTGCAGTTTATTGGGCCTGAGAATTTCCAGAATCACCTCCTCCTGGGCCCAACACCCCCTGGGTTTTATTTTTTTTTTCTTCTTTTATATTTTATATTTAATTGTTTTCACTATTATTAATTATTATTATTTTCACTAACAAAAATAATTAACTATTTTCATAATAAATTCAGAAAAACTAAAAACACAATATTTTTATTATTATTTATTAAATTCACCCTTAATTTATTATTCTTTTGTAAATAAATACTAATGTAATTAATTTAGTTAATTAGGTTAATTTTAATATTTTTTCAATAATTTAAAATCAACATAGAATTAGGGTTTTGACAATTTTAATCATCTTTTTATTTTATTTTCCTTAAGACACTAAAAGACCAAAAAATATTTTTTCTCTTATTTAATTACTTAATTAGTTTTAGGTTTAATTTAATTAAATGTAAAAATAACTAAAACTCCTTTCTTTCTCAAAAAGGGTCAAAACCCTAAAGACTTCTCCGATCCAATTTTTTTTCTCTCGCGCGTATGTTTGTTTGATTAATTTTTTATCCATATTTATGTAATTGCTCCGAGGATGTAATAGCTTTAATTAGGACTTTTTATCGCTTTCCTTTAATTTTCCGCAATTTACTTTCCAAGGGTTTGCTTTTGGCGATGTAAATACCCGACGCCTTGTAATAGCGTAGATTTATTTTCCGCAACTATTAAGTGTTAGATGTATGTTAATTAGGCTATGCATGACAAGACTTCTCTTAAAATAAAATCAATCGTAGCTCACCATAACATGTGCAAAGATGATATAAACTGAAACCTGACACACTCGCACATGCCACTCCTAGGGTACGCCTCACTTGGTTGCCTCGACGTGGTCATTGAGTATAGGGTGTTTTAGAGGTCGCCCTCTTGTCTAAAGATCAAAAAGTTGCCTCGGAACGGTTGCCTCGGATAAAAATGATCTAGGACATTAGGGTTACCGCTAAGGCGTCCTACTATTGCTTTGGTGACCACATGTCCCTATAATCGAATTGACCCGAATAACTCCAACGACGGTGCTACCTACTTCTCAATAGTGGGATAGTACTGTCTAGAGGACATTTACACAGCTTAATTTCTTTTGAGTAGGTAGAGGTTCTCAGGTACTTGCTCTTTCAAAACAACAAATACTTTTCGCACCTACACTTTTCTGACAAAAGTTTTCAAACAAACACTTCATACACTCTTGAGGACAGACACAATAGTTAAATCGAAGTTTTCAAACAAACTTTTTTCAAAACCTACAAACACAAGAAAAGCAAAACATTTTGAAAACATAGTGAGCAAGTACCTAAGAGCCCGTGGATAACCACAGATAGAAAGGGTGCTAACACCTTCCCTTTCTATAATCTACCTCCCGAACCGAGAAACATCTCGAAAAGGAATTTTGCTGTGCTTTTGTCCTTTCCTTGTTGGAGAAAATAAAAGACGGTGGCGACTCTTGCTTACCGCGACATTACGCGAACCAGCATTCCAAAACAGTCAGTTCTATTTCCACCAATCACAGAACTGGCGACTCTGCTGGGGAATTTTATAAGTGAGGTGTACCTTAGGATAAGATCACTTATGTTTTCAATTGTATGCTCTGTATGATTTATCTTTGTGGGCTTGTATCGGAGTTTCATAGTTCCTAACCCGGATCTGGGGTACCCTTTTTTAGGTAAGTAGCAATAAACTGTGAGGGACCTGTCCGGCGTAGACCGACACGGGTGAAGCAGTAGCTACGTTGGTGTGACACCTTGGTCTGTACCGATATCCCTTGTGTTGGAACGAGGAGAATATGGGTCTTCTGAGGAGTCATTAAGCACCAATTGACCTTAGCACCTTAAATTGACCAACTTGGCCATAGAACAGTAGCAGTATGCTACACTCATTAAGGCTAAACTCTCGCGATGGTTCTGGCCGCAAGAAAAGGTTGCCAAACTGGAATTATGACCGATCGAGGGTAGTCAGTGATATTGAGATCCTCTAGAACCCGGCTACTATTTTTAGGAAAGGTCTTAACCAACTGAAACTGAAAGAGGGTAGTACCTAAACTTCATGCTGGCCTGAAATCTAAGGGCTCTTTTGTGTGACTTGTGTGCCTTCGAACTTGAACTACTTGCACATTCTTGTTATCTGACAACGTGAGTTCCTTGCAGGTTTTTGTTTACAGTCCTTATCCAACAATTTGGATTTATAGCAGGGCTTACTTACATCACCTCACACGCATAGCATACACATCATAACATTGCATACATCCTGCATAAGGACTAACCCATTTCAAGGATCTCAAAGGTTTGTGATGCAGGTCATGATGAACCAAATGTCTAGCAAGGGGCAAAGGGGATTTATTTTCCTCTAGCCAAGGTTGTTTGGAGATCAAGACATGATAGCTTGAGTCAGGGGCTATGACCCACTCGATATGGTGAGCTTTACTCTTGAAGAAGGACTCTTAACAACATGAATTTCCTTCAATCAAGCTACCAGATTCAAATGCTAACAACTTTCTTGTTTACCCTGCGAGATCCTTGAAAACATTGCATACATATATCATACATATCATTGCATCACAGGTCACCCTTTACAGGTCTCTCACGTTCTCACTGTTTATTTCAGCAATGGCTTTCCAACAAGACAACCAGGATCTTCATACTCAAGAGACTCAGTTCAGGGAAATCTTCCTAAGCCTATCCAAGGGGAAGGAAGAGTTGAGAACACTCCTCATGGGGAATTTGGTCAAGAAGAGTCCTGAAGACAGTAAGGACAAACGGCTGAAACATCTGCAAGCTGAGGTAGATGCAATGAAAACCCAGATGCTGGGGCAGATGGCTCTTATCCAAGGCTTAGCTCGGGAGCAAGAAGAGTTGAGAACCGTGATCAACCAGCTTCATCAAGACAGATACAACAGTATGAAGCAAAAGGTCAAGGTTGAGGATCAAGTCATTAATCAACTTCAGAGAATTCAAAGGTTTGGTTTGATGAATAGACCTCTTCAAGTCGCTGCTACCTCACAGGTCCAACAACAACCTCGCCAAGAACAACGGGTTGATCAAAGCAAGCCAAACAAGCCCAGGAGGCAATTCACCAAGCTCAACATGTCACTGACTCAAGCGCTACAACAAATGTTGAAGGCATGGCTGATTACATTAAGGGCTCCTATCCGGAACCCAAATACTTCCGCTCCTACCTATCATCCCAATGAAAGGTGTGCATACCACTCTGATAGTCCGGGACATGACACAAACAACTGTTGGGCCCTGAAGAATAAGGTTCAAGACATGATTGATGCCAAAGAAATCCAGTTTGACCCTCCAGAGACTCCAAACATAATCACTGCTCCTATGCCAAATCATTGAAGGCTTTTTTTTATTTGAATTTTCAAGTTGTATTTTTCTTTGCTTATTCAAACAATTATTGTCATGGCAAACTTTTTTATTTCATTAATGCATCGCATATGTCTGTTTTGAATCAATCCATTCGTATTCACTATATTCAAATTGCTTTCATTTTTTGTGATGTTCAACTCTCAATTAAAAAATTCTAAGCCTTTTGAGGGAGGATGACGAAAACGATACCACGATCTTTACAGTATGCTTTTGAACAGACCCTACTGATGAGGTACGGGCATTGTTTCAAATCCTAAACAGTGGAGTTATAAGGAAGATAATCCCTAGTCAACCCCTTTGAGCCAAAGAAGTTGGAGTTTTTCTTTTCACAAATTAAAACCCTTAATTATAACCGGGGGCAGGGTAGTTTTCTCAGTTGATCCAGGTGCACAAGGAATGGTATCAAAGGAGTCCTTCCGAGACAAAAAGACAGTGTTGGTTCTGTATAATCGTAAGGACAGGTAGTCATTATCTCTCAAAATAAAAGCCCAATAAGTCAAAACCTATGAAGGAGACTTACAAAAACTAGGGCATCCCGCTGACTGTAATCACAAAAGAAACAGTTCAGGCAAAAGACATGGATAATAAAATCAGAAAAAAAGAGGTCCTGTAAACCCTCAACAAAAAATGACTGCCTGTTCAAAATAAACTGTCAGTATCCGAACCATCACTGGTATATCAGAACGAAGATTCAAACAAGATCTAATGCACGATTAGCTGAGTTTAGGACCGAAGAACATCACGAAGAGCGGGTGGGTACAAATAAAATTTGAGCCTTTATCCTTTGTTCTTAAACCGTGAACCAGGCCACATTATAACCCTTAAAAGTCCTAGCTGAAGCATGGGTTAGTTCGAAATCATACTGTTACCAAAGGTATCCTGACTCCTGTAGGGCTTGCTGTAAAATCTTGAGTTGACATCACATTTTACAAAAATTCACTTGTTTTATTGAAAACTGCATTTTTAAAAAACTTCAAAACAGACATAAGCTTTGCATTCTTAAAATAACATTGTTTGCATATGACTATTTGTTCGAACAGTAGAGAAATTCGCACGACGAATATCTAGTGAACAAAAATCTTCTTAATAAAAAGGATCACCTCAAGTGAAAAAACACTTCCGATCAAGGGGCACGACATGATCATTATCCATCATCTGGGGCAGTCAAGTCAAGATTCAAGGAATCTCTCAAAAATGCCAAATAGCCAGGGGCAAATCTCCATCTGAGTCACTTAGGGCATTGGACATGAATTCCAGCAACGAATCTTGCATGATCAGACATCTTCTGGTGGTATGGCAACACAACGCTACCGATAGTGACAACTCCCTGCATCCTGAGAGCGTGGACATAGTCAGAAAATACTACGCATAATCAAAGACCCGCTAGGTCGACTGGCCTAGGCAAAAATAAGGGCTTCCCGGCAAACCAAAAGGGTTCGGGCAAAAATAAGGGATGAAAATGAAAAAATCTGTACACCCGGCAAGTCGAAAACCTGAAAAGGCGGCTTGGGCAAAAAAGGGTATCCCGATGGACTGAAAACTCGAAAGGGCGGTCCAGGCAAAAATTAGGGATCAAAGCGTACGACTATGTCCCGTCATCTCGTCACTTGCCTACCAGAAGAAGACTTGTCAATCGGCAGTTATCAAGCACCTCATATGCCTTCTTCTCCCGCAAAAACTAGGGCAATAAGAATTGTCCGAACTGTACAAGCTGCTCTGTCCACTAAGGTGCCAAGGTAGGTTCGGCTGAAGAATGTGACCAAGATACCTTCATTCCCCGCAGAATAAGACAGTAATGGTAGTTCTCCCCACTGAGACCTGCAATCATGGACGAGTCAGCAATACTCTCCCCCAAGCAGAGTTGGCCTATCATCAGTCCCGAAAAGGCTTGGTATCCCCAGTAGATCTTGATATTCCCCAGCAGAGTATAAAGATATTCCTCAGCAAGCATCCCTGGAAATCTTAATATTCCTCAACAGAGTATAAGAATGTTCCCCGACGGAATACAGGATACCCCCAGTGGAGCCATTCCCTAGTGCAGTTTAAAAAACTTCCCCGCCAGAGTTAAATTATCTTACCTAGTAGATTCTGGAAGCTTGTCCCCTGCAGAGTACAAATATCTCTCCCCAACCATATTCAGAAGGTTATCCCACAAGAGTCTAACTGGTTTATCCTCAGCAAATGGCAACGGAAAGATCATCCCCAGCGGAGTTCATCATCAAAATCCCCAACAGAGCTTATCAGCGAAATCCCCAGCGGAGTTATCATTAAAATCTCAGCAGAACATCTCTTCCCCACAGAGTAATTCCCCGCAGAGTAATCTCTTCCTCAAGTTTATTCCCCAACGGAGTCATCTTCTCCTACAGGTTTATTCACACAATCATCTTCGTTCATCATCCCCAGTGGAAACGAAGAATTCAACATCATTCTCCAGCAGCTCCGGGATTTATTTTCCCCAGCTAAAACATCACATCTTCATACATCATGATACATGCACATACGCAATCATATCATACAATCTCATTTATGTTGAGAACATCATTGCTTGATCCATATCATGCATTGCATATGACTGACCTTTATCTTTCAGGAAAGATGCAGTCAAATTCTCAACTATGTCAAAGGAGACAAATCCAGTCAAAGGAGACAAATCCAGTCAAAGGATACAAATTCAGTCAAAGGAGACAAATCCAGTCAAAGGAGACAAATTCAGTCAAAGGAGACAAATTCAGTCAAAGGAGACAGATCCAGTCAAAAGAGACAAATCCAGTCAAAAGAGACAATCCAGTCAAAAGAGACAATCCAGTCAAAGAAGACGATTCAGTCAATGGAGACAAAATCAGTTAAATCGATTCCTAAAGATTTTTCTGAGGCAAAGCCAGTCAATGGAGACAAAATCAGTTAAATTGATTCCTAAAGATTTTTCCGAGGCAAAGCCAGTCAATGGAGACAGAGTCAGTTAAATCGATTCCTAAAGATTTTTCTGAGGCAAAGCCAGTCAATGGAGACAAAGTCAGTTAAATCGATTCCTAAATATTTTTCTGAGGCAGAGCCAGTCAATGGAGACAAAACCAGTTAAATCGATTCCTAAAGATTTTTCTGAAGCCAGTCAATGGAGACAAAACCAGTTAAATCGATTCCTAAAGATTTTTCTGAAACCTGTCAATAGAGACAACACCTGTCAATAGAGACAACACCCTTCAATAGAGACAACCCGTCAATAGAGACAACCCGTCAATGAAGACAACTTGTCAATGAAGACCATCTGTCAATGAAGACAACCCGTCAATGAAGACAATCTGTCAATGAAGATAACCCGTCAACGAAGATAACTACCAACCAACAACCTCCAAGTGGCATCTATAAGCCCATCCTCCTATCCATCATCTCTCCAAATGGCATCTGTAAGCCCATTCCCGACATCACATTGCTGATACTACACCATGCGAGCGCAAATTTCTGGGCACTTTAGTGTTCAATCATCTTCCACCTTCGGATCACGAAAGGCACGCAAGTCAATCTACATCCTCAGGTTTAAGAAGATTGAACAGGGGCAACTGTTGTACCCCAAAATTTTCCCTCCCATATTCCTCAAGATTTGTCAAGAATGATCTTCAAATTGTTCAAGATTTCTCAAGAGTTGTACAGTTCAAACTACCTCATAAGCTAGCTGAAATTAGGGTTTTGGTTCTTTCAAAGAATTTGAGGTTTTCAAGGGTTCAATCAAGTCTCATGGGCCTATATACATTCTCAAGCACCTACATACCAAGTTTCAAGACTCACAGTGTCAATTTGCACAGTCAAAAGCCTCATTTAATCCACAGTTAACTGCAAGGGCAAAATGGTCATTTTGCAGTCAAAAGTCGGAATTTTTGGTCAACATCTCATTTTGAGTTCACAATCATCATTTGATCAAATCTTGATCATGATTCCACAAGAATAGCTCAAGAATCATCAAGGTGCAAAAGTTACTATTTTTGGACAGCAGAAAAGTCAACTGTATCTTGACCAGGGCATAACTTTTTCATGGTTCATCAGAAAAATTCCATCCAATGCTCATTTTGAAGGGGATTCAATCTCCTATAATCCATCTTCACACTCCAATTCCAAGAAATGCTCTCACAAGAAGTTATCAATTTTTACATTATAGGTCAATTTCAAAAGTCAACAAAAGTGCACTTTGAGTCAAAGGCCATAACTTGAGATTGGTAAATCCAAATGACATGGTACCAAAGGCATTGGTTAGAGGACTTCAAGAGCTTTCCAAAATGTCCAAGAACATGTTCATATGGTCAAAATTGAGCAAGATATGCATTGGAGAAATTGGGAAATTTTCATGAATTTGCAAAAGTCAACTTTGGTCAAAACACCTTATTTTTGCTAATGGGCCTCAAATCTATTCTTGAAACTTCATCCATGACCTATGCACGAACCATCAAGATTAATGGAATTTATTTTCTTATTTTTTATTGATTAATTGGATTTTTAATTAATATTAATTCATTTAATTAATTTAAATTGTAGGAAAATACAAGATTTGATTTTTTCAATCAATTTGTGAAGCAAATATGGTCAAGATAGGCTGGCAATTTCGTGCTCAAAGTCAAAGATACAAAATCTCCAAATTTGGCAACATTTTCCAATCATGAAAAATCAAAAAGATTTGATTTCCAATCAAGGATTCAATCATTATTGCAATGGATATTGGCCCAAGTTTTTTGACCTAATTCCATTCTCTTATAACTAAGAAAGCAAACCCTGATGGGGAGGACGTGAAAAAGCTGCAGAAAAAAGCCATAGCATATTGAGAATTTCAAAGAAAAGTCAAAACTGATTCTTGCGTTCCAAGCCAATTCAAGGCATTCTATTGATTCAAACACATTGCTGAAAGTGTCAGGAGTGATTTACAATTGAATTCACGCACTAAAGCTCACCGAATCATCACACACAGTTTCACAGTTTGCTTTTTTATTTCAGAATCGTACAGCTTAATTCATGCATATTTAACATGCTTTTGTGTTTGATTTGTGTTGCTAGGAACCCTGCGAAGCTAACGGTATAATTGAATTGAATTATAATGTCCTGAATCAAAAGATGCCATAGTTGAATTTTTAGGGTTCGTGAGCTTTGAATTGGGGCTTTGCAATCCAGGAAAAAATAAGACTTATAAGACATATGACTGAATTCGTGAGGATAAGACGAATAAGACTAACCCATTGCGAAATATTTATGCTTGTTGTAGCTCTAATCGCTATTTTTCGTCGCCATAGTTTGTGGGAGTTAAAAACCCCCGCTATCTAATGTTTATTCTTGCAGGAACAATGAAGAAGATGATGAGGTGTTGACACTCCATTGGCTTATTCAAAAAAACGCGCGTTTACTTTTTTTATTTACAGCGTTTTAGTTTGTTTCATATATAATAATTGGCTTTTATTATAATATCAAAGGCGTGCAAGTGGTGTAGTGGTTGTTGTGTTGGCTTGGAACCATTGGGACTTGGGTTCGAATCCCAGGTCCCCCAAATGTTTATTTGCTATTTTTCTTCAGGCGTTCTTGTGCAAAGCTTGCAAGGGGAGTCTACCATAGGCTTCAAATCTCAGCATGCCAAGTGGCTCTTGGCCAAATCTGAAGGCCAGGATTGAAAGACCATTGTACTCCCAGTCAACACGCGCCATGGATGATCATCAAAAGTCAAAGAGGCTTGCAGTTTATTGGGCCTGACAATTTCCAGAATCACCTCCTCCTGGGCCTAACACCCCCTGGGTTTTATTTCTTTTTTTTCTTCTTTTATATTTTATATTTAATTGTTTTCACTATTATTAATTATTATTATTTTCACTAACAAAAATAATTAACTATTTTCATAATAAATTCAGAAAAACTAAAAACACAATATTTTTATTATTATTTATTAAATTCACCCTTAATTTATTATTCTTTTGTAAATAAATACTAATGTAATTAATTTAGTTAATTAGGTTAATTTTAATATTTTTTCAATAATTTAAAATCAACATAGAATTAGGGTTTTGACAATTTTAATCATCTTTTTATTTTATTTTCCTTAAGACACTAAAAGACCAAAAAATATATTTTCTCTTATTTAATTACTTAATTAGTTTTAGGTTTAATTTAATTAAATGCAAAAATAACTAAAACTCCTTTCTTTCTCAAAAAGGGTCAAAACCCTAAAGACTTCTCCGATCCAATTTTTTTTCTCTCGCGCGTATGTTTGTTTGATTAATTTTTTATCCATATTTATGTAATTGCTCCGAGGATGTAATAGCTTTAATTAGGACTTGTTATCACTTTCCTTTAATTTTCCGAAATTTACTTTCCAAGGGTTTGCTTTTGGCGATGTAAATATCCGACGCCTTGTAATAGCGTAGATTTATTTTCCGCAACTATTAACTGTTAGATGTAGTTGATTAGGCTATGCATGACAAGACTTCTCTTAAAATAAAATCAATCGTAGCTCACCATAACATGTGCAAAGATAATATAAACTGAAACCTGACACACTCGCACATGCCACTCCTAGGGTACGCCTCACTTGGTTGCCTCGACGTGGTCATTGAGTATAGGGTGTTTTAGAGGTCGCCCTCCTGTCTAAAGATAAAAAATTTTCCTCGGAACGGTTGCCTCGGATAAAAATGATCTAGGACATTAGGGTTACCGCTAAGGCGTCCTACTATTGCTTTGGTGACCACATGTCCCTATAATCGAATTGACCCGAATAACTCCAACGACGGTGCTACCCACTTCTCAATAGTGGGATAGTACTGTCTATAGGACATTTACACAGCTTAATTTCTTTTGAGTAGGTAGAGGTTCTCAGGTACTTGCTCTTTCAAAACAACAAATACTTTTCGCACCTACACTTTTCTGACAAAAGTTTTCAAACAAACACTTCATACACTCTTGAGGACAGACACAAGAGTTAAATCGAAGTTTTCAAACAAACTTTTTTCAAAACCCACAAACACAAGAAAAGCAAAACATTTTGAAAACATAGTGAGAAAGTACCTAAGAGCCTGTGGATAACCACTGATAGAAAGGGTGCTAACACCTTCCCTTTCTATAATCTACCTCCCGAACCGAGAAACATCTCGAAAAGGAATTTTGCTGTGCTTTTGTCCTTTCCTTGTTGGAGAAAATAAAAGACGGTGGCGACTCTTGCTTACCGAGACATTACGCGAACCAGCATTCTAAAACAGTCAGTTCTATTTCCACCGATCACACCCGGCAAGTTGAAAACCCGAAAGGGCGACTTGGGCAAAAAAGGGTTTCCCGGTGGACTGAAAACCCGAAAGGGCGGTTCAGGCAAAAGTTAGGGAATTAAAGTGTATGCCTATGTCTCGTCGGATCACTTTAAGGATAATCTCTTCACGGA
Organism: Vicia faba; assembly: GCA_948472305.1. Classification (NCBI taxonomy): domain Eukaryota; kingdom Viridiplantae; phylum Streptophyta; class Magnoliopsida; order Fabales; family Fabaceae; genus Vicia; species Vicia faba. Next base: position 1,792,144,090 of record OX451736.1, read on the forward strand.
CAAGCTCCAAGCTTCTGATCAATCCAATCATCTGCGGACGAAGCAACGAATGGACAAGATACTCAGAGTTGCAAAGGCTATAGCAGAATGGGAACCCCATGGAATTGTTACAAATAACCGTCTTTATTTGTATAAAATTTTTCTCATTTTTTATGACCACATTCTCTTAATAGGACGTCTGTCTCCTTTGTTCAAATACTTACGCAAAGTTAATACAAAGATACTTCAAAGTGCAGAAAATTATTTGCCTTCCCTTTCTTTTTTATACTTGTGTTTTATTTGAAAACGTCCAATGATTTATTAAATGAGCATATGCATTTGAATATAATCACTGCTTACAAATGAAACAAAATGGGAAAAGATAATTACTGATAGGTAGAAAGTATAGGGAAACGTCTTTAGGCTATTCCAGAAGAAATCCCCTGCAATACATCATCTAGATCTTCAACAGAGTTAAAGCTTTGAAATACATATCCCCATCAGAACTAAGTTTCTAAACTCCTGATCCCCAGCGGAGCCAGAAAACTTTAAACTACAAAATCCAGTGAAGATAAAACTTTCTTCCCCAACGGAGTCCAAAACTTCAACTCTTAAACCCCGGTGGAAGACCATCCAGTTTCCTCCAATTCCCCAGCAAGTTATCTTAAAGCTTGGAAATCAACCAGATAACAGTTAACTTTTGATAAACCCCAGAAGATTGGCATACTCCCAACCTCTTGATACCCTTAACAGAATGAAGATTCTCATTCTTAAAACCCAAGAAGATTGGCGTACTCCCAACCTCCTAATACCCTTAACAGAATAAAGATTCTCATTCTTAAAACCCCAGAAGATTGGCATACTCCCAACCCCTTGATACCCTTAACAGAATGAAGATTCTCATTCTTAAAACCCCAGAAGATCGGCATACTCCCAACCTCCTGATACCCTTAACAGAATGAAGATTCTCATTCTTAAAACCCCAGAAGATTGGCATACTCCCAACCTCCTGATACCCTTAACAGAATGAAAATTCTCATTCTTGAAACCCCAGAAGATTGGCATACACCCAATCTCCTGACCCAAACACCTGAATGAAGATTCTCATTCTTGCTTCCTCAATAGATTGGCATACAACCCAAGCTCTTGAAAACTCTTCAAACAGAATAAACATTCTCCCCACAAAGTTATTTCCCAGCAGATCGAAGATTCTCGGTCTCATTTCTCCAGTTGAAGCCTCCCAGGTCTTAACTCCCCAGTAGAGATCGTCAGAGTTTTCCTTATTCCCCAGGAAAGTCATGAAGTATTCTCACATCCCCACAGAAGTTGTCAAAGTTCCTGTTAATCCCCACAAGTCACCAAGGATTTTTAATCTCCAACAGCAGTCAAGGATTTATTTTCCCCAGCAGCAGTCAAAGATTTCATTATCTCTAGTGATCAAGGATATATTTTCCTCGGCAAGGCAGCTAATCATCTTACATTCACATACATTACATTCATATACCATAAACATTGATAAGGCACATTTTATTGCATCATACATGTCATACAACATAACTTTGTGTTTTAGCTAACATCTTACCCTTTTCAGGATAAGATTAAAAGCTACCTAACAAATATTCAAAGACTTCAGATACAGTACAGACACACTCCAGACACGGAAGTCATTCTACTACTCATACAGATCTCAACTTCAGATACAGTCCAGATACGCTCCAGACACGGTAGCCATTCTGTCACTCATTCAAACCTATTCCCCAGCCCAGAGATACTCCAGACACAGATGTTTTTTCTGTCGCCCATTCAGAATTCAGATACAATAGAGATACACTCCAGACACGGCAGTCATTCTGATATTCATTCAAAGTCAAATACAATTACAACTCAGATACGTTCCAAATATTGATACTTTTCTGATGTTCATTCTCCTGATATTCAACAAACACTTTGGATGGCATCTCTAAGCCCATCTCCAGCAAGATTATATCATATCCAAATGGCATCTTTAAGCCCATTCCCTCAACCTACATTTTGACGAGTGCAAATTTACGGGCACTCTAGTGTCCAATCATCTTTTATCTTCGAGTCACGAAAGGCAAACTCGCCAATCTAACTCTTCAGGTTCAAGAAGATTGAACAGGGGCAGCTGTTGTACCCTAAAATTTGCCCTCTCATTTTATCAAGATTTCCCCTCACAAGACTCTTTGAACTCCAGACAGGATTAGGGTTTACTCTGCTCAAGACATCTCCTTGCACTGATGACCTAAATTAGGGTTTGAGTTTGCACAAGGATTTTTGGACTTCCAATGCTCAAAGTGACTTTCATACTTCATGTTGGACATATAAGATTGCCTCTACCAAGTTTCAAGCTTTGAATCAAACTTTTGCCTAGTCAATTGGACAATTGACCTATAAATCAATTGTATTGGGGAAAAAGTCAACTATGGCCAATTTACAGTCAAACATCATAAATTTTGACCCACATAAACATTCTAGGCTCCTATGAACCATTTGATCAAGTTAGGACCATAACTCCTCAAGAAATTTGATCAAATCATCAAAAGGGTAAAATGGTCATTTTTAGGGTTTTGACTACACAGGGGCAATTTCTGATTTTTAACGTAGCCAATGGCAAATTGGGTTTAAGCATGGACTCAAGAACTCAATGGCATCATCTTGACCTATTCACAAGGTTCAAAAGATCCCAAATGCATTGGATTGACAAATGAATTTTTCAGTCAACTGATCAAAATTTGACTGTACACTGAAAAGTCAAACTTTGACTTTTTGGTCAAAATCAATTGCCAAGGGTCATTTTTCATCAAGATGTGTCAAAACGTGAAACTTGTTCATCAAGAAACCCAATTTTGCAAATTAGGGTTTAAGTTTGAAAATTTTCATAACTTAGAATTTTTCTAAGTTGTGAAATTTTCTTATTTTTCCCCAACTTTGCCCAACATTTTCACCATGATGCAATTGGATTCAAACAAAACTTCCAACATGAAAGTTGTAGTCCTCCACAAAATCTACAACTTTAAATCACAAAGTTTTCTAAAAAGAAGCTTGGATCTCAAGTTATGATTTTTGGAACAAGGGTCCATGAAACTTTTAACTTAGTGAAATTTTGCCCTAGTTTAGGCAGGATTTTGACCCATCTTCATGGCCATTTTTCACATAGTTACACTTAGAATATCAAATTATATTTCAAATATGGATTGTAGAGCATGTTGCAAGCTTTCTAAAATGTCCAAAAACTCTCCAAAATCCTTTGTGGTTAGGCAGAATCGAAAGCTTGAAGTTGGCAAAAACTCACTTTTGATCAATGGCATGTTCATATTGATACAAGTTGCAAACTCTAATCATCCTTGTTTGCACTAGATTACAGGTCTCAAAAACCTTCCATACTCAATAATTAAATGCAAATCCATTGGTCTAAGGCTTTGTTTTGGTCATTAGAAGATTGCACACAAGATTAATCCTTAAATAGAAAAAGGCAACTTTGCCATTTTTGTCAAAAGTGCTTTATGTCAAACCTCATCTCTTGAGCCTTGAACAAGATCTTGTACTGCACACAATATCCACCAGCTTGAGGGGCCAAGAGCATAAGGTGCAGGATGATAGATAGCCTATACAGGCTTGTCTTGCATCATGTTTTGCTTTTTGCTTCATATACAAGAAACATGTCAAAATACACATAACTTGAACATCAGATAGAACCAACTCTTGAAAACTTTTGGGACAAGTTTCACATATTGTATTGAACCTAAAACACGAGCCTTTGAGTCCTGAAACCTCCCATAGCACAAAATCACCTTCCATTGGCAAAATAGGGCAGCTTCTGCATCTTGAGTTATATCTCACAAGTTGCTCGTGCGTTTTGCCCCAAACCTGTTCAAACACCTTCCGTACAATCTATCCAAGTTATCCCAACCCTTAAACACTGACTGTAACTCCCTTTACAAGGTTTGCCATTTTTTATTTCAGCTTGTGCAGGTTGAGTTCTGCAGGCTTGTTCAAGCACATTCAAGGCAAGCTAGGCATTGGGGAAGGTCAGAGGAAGTTCAAGTAAGCTCCCAAACACCTCAGGCCTCATTGAAAAGCTCCACATTGTCAGACACGATCTCAACTGAAACAGGTTTTTATAAACTTCCTATCTCTCTATTTAGGAATCATTAGGCTTAGGTTTGTGAATAAAAAATGTAGTATTCATAGCCATGAAGTTGTACATATGCTCAGTTTTCATTTAAATTAAGCGTGTTAAGAGAATTTGATCCATGAACTTCCTGAAAAAATTAGGTTAGGATTTAGGACCAGAGAAATTCCCTCGGGTCTTTGAGAGTTAGGATGAGTTCTATACATGGTTGGATTCGTCTTGAAAAATGCTACAACTTTGATGTTATGGGTTTTTGCATTAGAGCACGTATGCAGGCTGTTCATATTTGAAGTCAGGCGCGCGCATTTTTGAGACAAAGGTTGAACATGAAGTCAATGGGCTGGGCTTGGTCCTGGCTTTGTTTTTGGCACCCCCCTCATTACTGACTGCACCCCCTGGCCCATTTCTTCATATTTTTGTATTTTTCCATTTTATTTTCATTTCTTATTTTATTTTCTTATTTTTCAAACATAAAAAAAATCAAAAAATATTTTTATAAATTTTCACTTTTATTTTGTATTTTATTTTTATTTTTTCTAACATAAAAATAATTTAATTAGTATATACTTTTATTTAATGAAAACTTGAAAACAATATATAATAATATTATACCTTTACTTTTATTCTTTATTGTATTTATACTCAAAAAAATATTGTTCTAAGTATATTTTTGTCTTGTATATATTTTATTTTATTTTTATTGTACATGACTAATGTAATTAATATATATATATATATATATATATATATATATATATATATATATATATATATATATATATATATATATATATATATATATATATATATATATATATATATATATATATATATATATATATATATATATATATATATATATATATATATATATATATATATATATATATATATATATATATATATATATATATATATATATATATATATATATATATATATATATATATATATATATATATATATATATATATATATATATATATATATATATATATATATATATATATATATATATATATATATATATATATATATATACTTTTATTTTATTTAATAAAAACTTGAGAATAAAAACATAAAAATATTGTACCTTTATTTTTTATCATTTATACTTAAATAATATTTTTTTTCTTCTAAATATATTTTATTTTTGTATATACATTATGTTATTTTTATTGTACATAGAAAATATATAATATATATTTACTTTTTTAAAAGAAAATTAGGGTTTTGCCCTTAATAAAAAAATAATAATAATCTTTTTTATTAAATATTATATTTTTACATATATAAAAATAAACAAAACATTTTTTGCATATTCATAATATTTTGCATATTTATTTATTTGATCATTTAAATATTTGTCTATTTATTGATTTGTACCATTATTCAATTTGGATGTAATAGTAAATATTAGGGTTTTATTTCTTGCAAATATCTCTCATTCAAAAATTGTATCCCCCTTCCCATATCAAATGTTGTAATAGTGTAGATTTATTTTACGCATTTATGCTTTCAAATATGCCATGTTAGAGATTAGGGTTTGTATGCAAAAAAAATCCAAAATCAAACAAATAGCTTGACTAATACAAAGACAAAAAGCATGAAAATTGACAACACAATGCACACTTGCACCCCTAGGGTTTCATCCACTTGTTGCCTTAAAATGGCCATGTTATGCATGTTGAGTACTTTGGCAAAACAAGAACAAAACAAAAGATCATAGTCCCTCGATGACGCTATCTTGGTTGCCTATACAAAATGATCTAGTCCCTCAAAAAATTTGCTAAAGATACTTAGCACAATTGCTATCATGGTCAATACGATGACCCGCGCCTATCATGTTTAACATCCTAATACAAGGTTGTTTGTTTACCAAATGCAATGGTAAAACAACACTGTCGAAAGGGTTACAAATGTATAGGAAAGACCTTTGAGTAAAATAGGGTAGACAACTCTTAGTTACTTGATTAAAACTTGCAAAAACATCCTTGTTATTTTCAAACACACCTTACAACACAATTTCAAAACATTTCCCAAAAACAATCTTTCAAACTTTCAAAACATTGAAACATATTTTCAAAAGACAAAAACACCTTTGTATACATTCAAACAAGAATCATTACAAAGGTTGCCACAACGATGGCCTCTTTTAAAAACATATTTCAAAATCACACACAAAGCACCATTTCAAACAATTGAAAAGCAAAAGCAAGTGATCTAAACAAGTAACTAAGAGCCCATGGATAACCATGGATGAAAAGGGTGTTTCACCTTCCCTTTTCATAATCTACTCCCCGAATCCAAGAAAACATCTCAAAGGTCTTTCCTGTGCTTTTTGACCCTTCCTTTGGATAAAATAAAAATTCGGTGGCGACTCTTGCTAAACCGAAACATCTGCGAACACAAAACGCAAAACCTTAAGTCAGTTCTCCCACCGTATCACAGGTAGTGTATTGAATGTCGTATTCAGTCAGGATCATCTGCCATCTTGATATTCTTCCAGAGAGGGCGGGCTTCTCGAATATGTATTTAATTGGATCCATCTTGGATATTAATAAAGTAGTATGGGTCAACATATATTATCTTAGCCGGTGAGCAGCCCATGTCAGAGCACAACAAGTTTTCTTGAGCAGTGAATATATGGTTTCACAGTCGGTAAACTTTTTGCTCAGGTAGTATATTGCATGCTCTTTTCAGCCAGACTCGTCATGCTGCCCCAACACACATCCCATTGAATTTTCCAAGACAGTTAGATACATGATCAAAGGTCTTCCCTCGATTGGCGGCATCAAAACAAGAGGCTCTTAAAGGTACTCTTTGATCCTGTCGAAGGCATCCTGGCAGTCGTCGTTCCAATCTAACACTTGATCTTTCTTCAGTAATTTAAAGATTGGTTCACAAGTAGCGGTTAGGTGAGAAATGAATATGGCGATGCAGTTTAGCTGTCCTAAGAATCCTCTAACTTCCTTCTTGGTGCGAGGAGCAGGCATTTATTGTATTGCTTTTACCTTTGCAGGGTCCACTTCGGTATCTTTACCGCTGACAATGAAGCCTAGGATTTTACCGGACCTCACTCCAAATGTGCATTTACTCGGGTTCAACCTTAGTTTGTATTTCTTCAGTCTTTCAAACAGTTTCTGCAAATGGTCAAGGTGTTCCTCTTCATTTTGAGATCTGGTTATCATGTCATCCACGTAGACCTCTATCTCGTGATGGATCATATCGTGAAACAGAGCTACCATGGCGCGCTGATAAGTTGCCCCGGCGTTCTTCAGCCCAAATGGCATAACTTTGTAACAGAACGTGTCCCACTGTATGACGAAGGTCGTTTTCTCCATGTCCTCAGGTGCCATTTTGATTTGGTTGTACCCGAAGAAACCATCCATGAAGGAGAATACTTTATGTTGTACGGTGTTGTCAACCAGAATATCGATATGGGGAAGCGGGAAATTATCCTTAGGGCTTGCCCTATTCAAGTATTTGTAATCCACACACATGCGTACTTTACCGTCCTTTTTAGGCACTGGAACAACATTGGCGACCCATTGTGGATAGGAGGTGACGGCTAAGAATCCAATGTTGAACTGCTTCATGACTTCAGTCTTGATCTTTTCTGACATTTCTGGCCGCATGCGACAGACTTTCTGTTTTATCAGAGGGCAATCTTCTTTTGTCAGCAGACGATGGACCATGATATCAGTGTCGAGTCCTGGTATGTCTTTATATGACCAGGAAAAGACCTCAACATAGTCATGTAGTAACTGAGTTAGGCACTTCTTGACACTAGGTTCCAGATTGGCACCTACCTTGACTTCTTTCTTGTCCTCTTGGATACCTAAGTTAACTGTGTCAACCAGCACTTCGTGGGGCTGTATGGTCCTTTCTTCCTGTTGCAGTAACCTGGCTACTTCCCCTGGAACCTCACAATCTTCCTCACCTTCGTCTTCGGCTTGGTAGATCGAATTTTCAAAGTCACAATAGGCCATAGAAGAATCGTTACCCATGGGATCCTGAGTGGATGTGGATCTGCATTTTGATATGTGGGTGTGTGTAAGAGCATAATCATCTTTGAAAAAATAAAAATGTAGAAAAAGAAGAACAAAGAGCGTAAAATTTGCATGCAAAAACGTCCATGATTTATTGATGACATATGAAAATGAAGTAACAACCCTCACAAATGGACCGGGTAAGACACAAGGCTTTAAAGTCTAAATTGTTTAATCATTACAAGTCCGACAAAAATTTAAAGACAATTAATGTTGGATAAAAGTAATAGGGAAAAATTCTTTTGCTTACCAGTTGTTGAGTCCTCCGCTGATAGTTGGAAAAATCTATTCTTCTAGGTCACAACTCTCATTACTATCTTCCACTGTGTTGACTTCATGGTTGCTGATCCGCAAAGGTGGTCCCCCGGCACGAGCACGACGAACAACTTTTTGGGCTCCTGAAGTAAAACCCAAACCAAATTTGTCAGATTTGTAGGGAATATCCGGAAATTGGCCCCCAAATGGTACACCCACCTTCTTCGACTACTGCCTTGGCATCTTTCAGAGAAGCCATCTTCAGAGGAGGTCTGGTAATCTTCGGGACTTTGGAAACAGTCTTGGTTGCTGCAACTGTTTGTGGGACTTCCTCGAAATGCTGACATGGAGTTTTGATGAATTCACCATCCATTTCCACATACCTGAAGGAGTTCAGATGACTGACCATATATTCCTCCTCTCCATGGACAATGATGATTTTCCCTTGATTGGGTACTTCAACATTTGATGTAATGTAGAGGTGACGGCACCAGCGCCATGAATCCAAGGTTGGACCAATAAATAGGAATAGGAAGGGAAAATATCCATCACATAGAAAGTTGAATCGAAGGTATGAGTTCCATCTTTGATGGGGATGTCCGCCTCCCCGTGCACCATTCTCTTTGAACCATCGAAGGCCCTTACCACTATGTTTCTGGGTTTTAAGATCAAACATTCACAGTCTAATCTATCCAGAGCCTTCTTAGGTAGCACATTCACTGATGAACCAATATCTACCAGGACATGGGCCAAAGTAGTGCCCCTGCATTCGACAGAGACATGAAACACATCATTGTGTTTCCTCCCTCTAGGTGTCAGATCAGCATCAGAAAAGCCCAAACCGTTATCAGCTGTCAAACTAGCCACACAATCTTCGAATTGGTCATTAGAGGTTTCTTGTGGTACATGGGCAGTTTTAAGAAATTTCACCAAGGCCTTCGCATGAGCTTCGGAGCACAACAGTAAAACTAGCATAGAAATCTTTGAAGGGGTCTGCCCTAGCTGTTCGACTACATTATAGTCGCTTCTCTTTATAATTTTCAAAATTTCTTCCATCTCTTTCTTGGAAGCCTCTGGGATAGATATTGACTACGCCTTCATCCGGACAGGCTCAACCAAAATGTCTTTGCCCCGAGTCTCGATCGACTCGGTGACAGGGGTGTTAGCAGGGGTAATCCAGGAACTGTAGTAGTAGTATCAGCAGGAACAAAAGCAAGAATGATCACAGGACCAATAACAGCTTTCGGAGGAGCAATCTCAGGGGAGAACACTCTTCCACTTCTGGTTATTTTGCGGGTTCCCACAATTTTGCCAATGTCGGGGTCAGCCTTCTCAAAAACCGGGTCTTCATCAGCCAGCCAATCTTGCTTGACACCTTGGTAGTAGACATCACCCCCATAGTTCCAGGGAACAGTTTTGTCTGAGGAGTATGAGTTTGGCCCTGGCATAGTAATTATCAGCGGAGTCACCTTCGGAACAGATATAATCCTAACGGGTCTTTTGGTGGAGACCATGGGAGGATTGGCGGAAGTGTTTATTATTGAAACATCCTTGTAAGAAATGGTTGGAATGAGAGTCTTTTCAAACACAAATCTATTTGTCATCCATTAGGCGCTGGACACCTGCCTTCAATAAATGACAACCAGTCGGTAGAGATAAACAGAGGTGGCAACCTTCACCATAGCCCAACTGGCCTTCAACAGGGTCCTTTTGACGGTCAGGAGAGGAGTAACAAGTTCATCAACAACAGTAGCAAACACATCATCTTCAACAGCGTTAACACCACGACCGTGCTTGGGCATAGGAGCAGTGATAACATTTGGAATCTCAGGGGCGTCAAATTCAATTTCCTCTGCCTCGAGAAGGTCTTTCACCTTTTTTTTCAAAGCCCAGCAGTCGTTTGTATCATGACCTGGACTTTCTGAATGGTAAGCACAATGAGCATTTGGGTTATAACGGGGAGAGGCAGTGTTGGGAATCTTCGGAGCTTCCCGCAAAGTTACCAGATTAGATTTCAAAAAATGCGGGAAGACTTGAGACAATGTCATATTTATCCGGGTAAACTATCTTATCGGCTTTTCCGTTCTAGATTGATTGTTCCTTTGTTGAGTAGGTGCAGGCTTAGAGATCATGACAGCCCATACCGCTGGACGGAGTTCAACTCTGTCTTGATTCCTATGGTTATATGCAACACTGACCTCCTTCTTTCCAGTAAATGGTTTCTTCATCATGCTCGAGGATGCCTCTCTTTGAATTTTTCCACTTTTATACCCGCTTCTACCCGTTCACCAGTCATGATTAATTCGATAAATCCAGCCGAGGAACTTCCGATCAGATGTTTGAAGAATGGACCAGATAGAGTGCCTAAGAACATATCCACCAATTCCCTGTCAGATAGAGGGGGTTTGACTCTTCCCGTGAGATCCCGCCATTTTTTAGCATAGGTTTTGAAACCTTCACCCGCATCCATGGACATGCCTTGCAACTGTGTTCGAGTTGGAGCTAAGCTATCATGATATTGGTATTGTTTGTAAAAGGCGGCAGCCAAATCTTCTCAATTGCGAACATTGGTCCCTTCCAACTGATAGAACCAATCCAAATGCGTCCCGGACAAGCTTTCTTGGAAGAAATGTACCCAAAGGTTCCTATCGACAGTATGGGGTTGAATTTTCCTAACGTATGATCTCAAATGCAGCTTTGGACAAGAGACACCATCGTATTTAGCGAAAATGGGGACCTTGAATTTCTGCGGGATGACAACCCCTGAGATGAGTCCTAACTCTTCAAAATCCAACCCGGGTACCCTCTGGATCTCCATAGCATTGAGGCGACCTTCCAATTGTTTGTATTTGTCATCAGCTGGAGGATACTGCTCTTCAGAGTAGTCAACCTCTTCTTCTTCAGATTCTGGATGGTCAGTCACTTCCTTGTTTTCCCTTCTTGATTGTCCCCTTCACCCGATGATGTTGCAAAGTCTAGGGTCTGGCTGGCTGGTCCTTGGAACCTTCTTCCCAGATTCAAAACACCGACGGATTTCTTCGCTTTCTTCTTCTTTTCTTTGATCAGCAGAGTTTTCAACTCATTTTGTCCTTTTGCCATAGTCAAGAACATTTGTTGAAACTGGGCGTTCTGCACCTGGAGATCTTTTATTATCTGCTCAATATCCATCTCACTGAAATAAACAGTAGAAAGATAAGGAGAACTGTTGTAAGAAACATGTTTATGTTATGATGAATGAAGATGCATATGCAAATGATTTCAAGGAAATTAGAGATTTAAATTTGCTTTAGACAAAAAAAAAGGAACACACGTTATATTAATAAATCCAAGTTTGAGTACATCATGCCTCTTTGGGCTTACAATACAAAAACTCCTAAGATAAAAAAGTTGAACGCATCCTCTTTGGTGCGATGTAGGCATTCAGACTCCACGCTTCATGAAGCTGCTTAGTGAGTTCCATAACATTCTTCTCGCTGGCGTAGAATCGGGCTTCAAAAGTGTCTCGTTCTTCCTTAAGTTGTATCCAATTCCTTTGCAAGTCTTCGAGAGAGGTGGGCATGTTAGTATGAAGTACAGTGTATATGACATCTCCTTCAACAACAGGCTCTATGATAAATGGGAGAATGGAGGGGTAAGGCATTGCGAGACTCTGAGCGTGAGCCCGTACCCACCTAAGGTAAGGCTCAAGGGGAATGGAATTCTTGTACCCCAATGTCCTACTGTCCACCTTGCTTACCATCCTCCAGGCTCGTATAAACCTTCAACGATAGTCTTGATTGTCACTTTCATAGTCGAAAACTACACCTTGGATGAGCGCGTCATGCAGACTATCTCTTCATGCATACCCAAATTGTCGTAGAGCTAAGTAAGGGTTATAAGTGATGCCTCCCCTAATGCCAAGCATAGGAAAATTAGGGAATTCCCCATAACGATCGATGATAGTAATGTCCTCCAAGGACCGAGAACACCAGTGGATATCTGAATGCCTGAGTGACATTAGCCTATTGGACCACCTTAAACCTTGCTCATTCTTCACAACGGATCGGGGAAGATGCGAAACAGACCATTTAGCCAACAGAGGAGTACAACACGTGAGGGTTCCTCTTCTCCTCATGGTGCGAGTGTGGAGAGAATGCAAGATATCTCCCAACAAAGTAGGCACCAGATTGTGAGATAAAAAGATTTTGACAGCATTCACATCTATAAGTTGGTCAGGATTTGGAAATAATACCAACTCATAGATGAAAAGAGCCAAAATTTCTTCGAAAGCTTGTAAATCTAGGTTGTTCCAACAATCTTGAGCTTTTTCCAGTAAGAATTTGGCTAAGAACCCTTTAAAACCACTTCTTGTTTCCCAATTAGCCGTGAGGTCGGATTGTTGCAAATGTAAAGCTCAGGCAAACTCTTCAGGGTTTCGGTCTCTTTCGGTATCGTTGAAAGGCAGTTGATCGAGGATAGGGAATTCCCCAAGAGCTGAGAGAACTCTTCCATAGTTGGTACAAGCTGGTGATCAGGGAAGGTAAAGCAATTGTGCAACGGGTCTGTGATACGGTGGGAGAACTGACTTGAGTTTTGCGTTTGTGTTCGCAAATGTTTCAGTTTTAGCAAGAGTCACCACCGACTTTTTATTTTATCCTAAGGAAAGGTCAAAAATTCATAGGAAAGACCTTTGAGATGTTTTCTTGGGTTTGGGGAGTAGATTATGAAAAGGGAAGGTGCAAACACCCTTTTCATCCATGGTTATCCATGGGCTCTTAGTTTACTTGTTTAAATTAATTGCTTTTGCTTTTCAATTGTTTGAAATGGAGCTTTGTGTGTGGTTTTGAAAGATGTTTTAAAAAGAGGCCATCGTTGTGGACAACCTTTGTAATGATTCTTATTTGAATGTATACAAAGGGTTTTTGTCTTTCGAAAATAGTTTCAATGTTTTGAAAGTTTGATTTGGGAAATATTTTGAAATTGTGTTGTTTAGCAAGGATGTTTTGCAAGATTTTGATCAAGTAACTAAGAGTTATCTATCCTATTTTACTCAAAGGTATTTCCTACACATTTTTAAAACCCCTTTTGACAGTGTTGGTTTCACCATTGCATTTTGTAAACAACCTTGTATTGGGATGTTAAACGGGACAAACGCGGGTCATCGTATAGACCATGATAGCAATTGTGTTAAGTATTTTTAGCAAATTTTTGAGGGACTAGATCATTTTTGTATAGGACAACCAAGATAGCATCATCGAGGGACTATGATCTTTTGTTTTGTTTTTGTTTTGCCAAAGTACTCGACATGCATAACATGACCCATTTTTAAGGAAACAAGTGGATGTAACCCTAGGGGTGCAAGTGTGCATGGTGTATTGATTTCAAGTCATTTATTCTTGGATTAGGTCAAGCTACTTGTTGATTTTGGATTTTTTGCATACAAACCATAATCTCTAATCATGGCATAATTGAAAGCGTAAATGCGTAAAATAAATCTACCACTATTACAACATGATTATGGGGATGGGGATACAATTTTTGAATGGGGACTATTTGACAAGAAATTAAAACCCTAATTTTACTATTACATCCAAATTGAATCAAATGGCATAAATAACAAATGAATAATATTTAAATAATCAAATTAAATAAATATACAAAATAATATGGAATATGCAAAAAAGGTTTTGCTTATTTTTATGTATGTAAAAATATTTAATGTAAAAGAAAGGAATAATAAAAAAAAGATTATTATTATTTTTTTATTAAGGGTAAACCCTAATTTTTAAGAATGTAAATATATTGACTATATTATTTATATATAATAAAATAAAATAGTGTATATACAAAAAAAAAAAAATATATTTAGAAAAAGTATTATTTAAGTATAAATAATAATAAAATAAAAGTATAGTATTTTTATGTTTTTTATTCTAAAGTATCTATTAAATAAAATAAAAGTATATATATATATATATATATTATATATATATATATATATATATATATATATATATATATATATATATATATATTATATATATATATATATATATATATATATATATATATATATATATATATATATATATATATATATATATATATATATATATATATATATATATATATATATATATATATAATATATATATATAATATATATATATATATATATATATATATATATATATATATATATATATATATATATTAATTATATTAGTTATGCATAATAAAAAATAAAATAAAATACATACAAAAACCAAAATATATTTAGAACAATATTTATTTAAGTGTAAATAATAATAAAAAATAAAAGTATAAATTCTAATATTTTATTTTTAAGTTCTCATTAAAATAAAATAAAGGTATATATTCATTAAATTACTTTTATGTTTAGAAAAATTTAAATAAAATACAAAAATAAATGTGAAAAGTTATAAAAATATTTTCGGATATTTTTTTATGTTTGGAAATAATAAAATAAAATCAGAAATGAAAATAAAATAACAAAACATAAAAATATGAAAAAATGGGCCAGGGGGGTGTATTTAGCAAAAAGGGGGGTGTCAATAGAGAGCCAGGACCAAGCCCCAACCCCCCACACTTCATCTTCAACCTCTGTTCTTCAAAAATTCACGTGCCCTGTACAAACACCCGAACATCCTGCATACGTGCTCTAATGCAAAAACACATAACATCAAAGTTGTAGAGCTTTTCAAGACGAATTCAAACCATATAAAAAACTTGTCCTAACTCTCAAAGACCAAAGAGAATTTCTCTGGCCCTAAAATCTAACCTAATTTTTTCAAGAAGTTCATGGATCAAATTCTCTTAGCATGCTTAACTAAAATGAAACTGAGCATATGTACAGCTTCATGGGCTATGAATACTACATTTCTTATTCACAAACCTAAGTCTAATTGTTCCTAAATAGAGAGATAGGAAGTTGATAAAAACTTGTTTCAGTTGAGATCATGTCTGGCAATGTGGAGCTTTTCAATGAGGCCTGAGATGTTTGGGAGCTTGCTTGAACTTCCTTTGACCTTCTCCAATGCCTAGCTTGCCTTGAATGTGCTTGAACAAGCCTACAGAACTAAACCCTGCACAAGCTGAAATAAAAAATGACAAACCTTGTAAATGGAGCTACAGTTAGTGTTTAAGGGTTGGGATAGCTTGGATAGGTTGTATGGAAGGTGTTTGAACAGTTTGGGGCAAAACGCACGAGCAAATTGTGTTATGGAAACCAAACTACAGATGTTGCCCTGTTTTACCAATGAAAGGTGATTTTGAACTATGGAGTTTGAGGGCTCAAGGGTCGTGTTTTTGGGTTCAAGGGGATGTGAGAAACTTGTCTCAAAAGCTTGCACAAGTTGGTTTTTGCTGAGGTTTAAGTTATCATGTATTTTGGCATATTTCTTGTATAAGAAGCAAAAATGAGCCATGATGTAATACAAGCCTGTACAGGCTATCCATCAGCCTTCCCTTATCATCTTGGCCCCTCAAGTTGGTGGATATGATTTTCTGCACAAGATATGGTTCAATGCTCAAGGATTATGGTTTTGACATAAAGCAAACTTTGGCAAAAATGGTAATGTACCTTTACCATTTAGGGATTAATCTTGTGTGCAATGCTCTAATGACCACAAAACAAAACCTTAGACCAATGGATTTGCATTTTATTATTGAGTGTGAAATGGTTTTAAGACCTGTAATCTAGTGCAAAGCAACTGATTTGAATTTCCAACTTGTATCAATATGAACATGCCATGGATGAAAAGTGAGTTTTTGCCAACTTCAAGCCTTCGATTCTCCCTAACCACAAATGAGTTTAGAGAGTTCGTGGACATTTTGGAAAGCTTGCAACATGATCTACAATCCATATTTGAAATTCAATTTTAGATTCCAAGTGGAACTATGTGAAAAATGGCCATGAAGATAGGTCAAAATCCTGCCTAAACTAGGGCAAAATTTCACTAAGTTAAAAGTTTTAGGGACCCTTGTTCCAAAATTCATAACTTGAGATCCAAGCTTCTTTTGGGAAAACTTTGTGCACCAAAGTTGTAGACTTTGTGGAGGACTACAACTTTCATGTTGGAAGTTTTGTTTGAATCCAATTGAATCATGGTGAAAATGTTGGGCAAAGTTAGGAAAAATTAAGAAAATTTCATAACTTAGAAAAATTCTAAGTTATGAAAATTTTCAACTTTAAACACTAATTTGCAAAAATGGGTTTCTTGATGAACAAGTTTCATGTTTTGACACATCTTGATGAAAAATTACCCTTGGCACTTGATTTTGACCAAAAAGTCAAAGTTTTACTTTTCAGTGTACAGTCAAATTTTGATCAGTTGACTAAAAAATTTATCTGTCAATCCAATGCAATTGAGATCTTTTGAACCTTGTGAATAGGTCAAGATGATGACATTGAGTCCTTAAATTCATGCTTGAACCCAATTTGCCATTGGCTAGGTCAAAAATCAGAAATTGCCTTTGTGCAGTCAAAACCCTAAAAATGACCATTTTACCCTTTTGATGATCTAATCAAATTTCTTGAGGAGTTGTGGTCCAAACTTGATCAAATGGTTCATATGAGTCTATAATGTTGATGTGGGTCAAAAATCACGAGGTTTGACTGTAAATTAGCCATAGTTGACTTTTTCCCCAATATAGTTGATTTCTAGGTCAACTTCCAATTGACTGGGCAAAAATTTGATTCAAGGCTTGAAACTTGGTATGGACACTCTTGTAGATCCAAAATGAAGTATGAAAGTCACTTTGATCATTGGAAGTCCAAAAATCCTTGTGCAAACTCAAACCCTAATTTAGGTCATCAGTGCAAGGAGATGTCTTGAGCAGTGCAAAACCCTAATCCTGTCTGGAGTTCAAAGAGTCTTGTGAGGGGAAATCTTGATAAAATGAGAGGGAAAATTTTGGGGTACAACAGCTTCCCCTATTCAATCTTCTTGAACCTGGAGAGTTAGATTGGCGAGTTTGCCTTTCGTGACTCGAAGGTAAAAGAGGATTGGACACTAGAGTGCCCGTAAATTTGCACTTGTCAAAAATGTAGCTGAGGGAATGAGCTTAAAGATTCCATTTGGAGATGGTAGAATCTTGCTGGAGATGGGCTTAGAGATGCCATCCAAGACTTGTTTATTGAGAATTAGGAGAGTGAATGTCAGAATGGTATCCGTATCTGGAACGTATCTGAGTTGTATCTGGAGATTGGATCTGTATGAGCAAGGGAATGGCGTCCGTGTCTAGAGCATATCCAAGTTGTAACTGTATTTGATTCTTGAATGAATATCAGAATGACTGACGTGTCTGGAGTGTATCTGTATTGTATCCAAAATCTGAAATCTGAATAAGCGACAGAAAGCCATCCGTGTTTGGAGCATCTCCGGGCCGGAGAATAGGTTTGAATGAGTGACAGAATGGCTACCGTGTCTAGAGTGTATCTGGACTGTATCTGAAGTTAAGATCTGTATGAGTAGCAGAATGACTTCCATGTCTTGGAGTGTATCCGTACTGTGACTGGGATCCGGACAGGTGACAGAATGACTTCTGTGTCGGGAGTGTATCTGAACCTGAGGTTGATAGTTGAATCTGAATGAGAAATAGAATGGCTTCCGTGTCTGGAGCACATCTAATCTGTATCTGATAGTTGAAGTCTGAATGAATAATAGAATGACCCCCGTGTCTGGGGTGCATCCATACTGTATCTGATACCTTTGAATATTTGTTAAAGATAGCTCTTAATCTTATCCTGAAAAGGGTAAAATGTTAGCTGAAAACACAAAGTTATGTTGCATGTATGATGCAATAAATGTGTTTTATCAATGTTTATGATATATGAATGTAATGTATGCGCATGTAAGCTGATTAGTTGTCTTGCTGAGGAAAATAAATCCTTGATAACTGGAGATAATGAAATCTTTGACTGCTGTTGGGGATAATAAACCCTTGACTGCTGCTGGAGATTCAAAACCTTTGATTGTTGTGACTGAGAAATCCTTTGGACTACTGCTGGGGATTGAAAAATCCTTGGTGACCTGTGGGGAATTGAGAATCCTTCATGACTTTCCTGGGGAAATAAGGACAACTCCGACGATCTCTACTGGGGAATTAAAACCTGGGAGGCTTCAACCAGAGAAATGAGAACAAGAATCTTCGTTCTGTTGGGAAATAACTCTGTGGGGAGAACATTTATTCCGACGACGAGTTCTCAAGAGCTTGGGTTGTATGCCAATACACTGAGGATTTATGGGGGAAATTGGATGGTATTCCACCGGGGTTTAAGATTTGAAGTTTTGGACTCCGTTTGAGGAAGAAAGTTATATCTTCGCTGAGGGTTTACAGTTCTAAGTTTTGCTAGCTCCACTGGGGGTTGGGAGTTTGGAAACTTAGCTCTGATGGGGATTTTGAAATTTTAGCTCTGTTGAGGATCTGAATGACATACTGTAGGGGATTTCTTCTGGAATAGCCTAAAGACGTTTTCCTATACTTTCAACCTATCAGTAATTATTCTTTCTCATTTCGTTTTATCTGTAAGCAATGATTATATTCAAATGCATATGCTCATTTTAATAAATCATTGGACGTTTTCAAATAAAACACAAGTGTAAAAAAGAAAAGGCAAACGAATTTCTGCACTTTGAAGTATATTTATATTAACTTTGTGTAAGTATTTTGTACAAAGGAGACAGACATCCTAGTAAGAGAATGTTGTCATAAAAAATGAGGAAAATTTATACAAAGAAAGATGACTATGTGTAACAATTCCATGGGGTTCTCATTCTGCTATAGCCTTCACAAATCTGAGTATCTTGTCCATTCGTTGCTTCGTCCGAAGATGATTGGATTGATCAGAAGCTTGGAATTTGTCTGTTGAAGAGATTATCCTTAAAGTGATCCGACGAGACATAGTCATACGCTTTAACTCCCTAACTTTTGCCTGGATCTCCCTTTCGGGTTTTCGATCCACCGGGAAACCCTTTTTTGCCCAAGTCTCCCTTTCGGGTTTTCAACTTGCCGGGTGTACAGATTTTTATTTATCCCTAATTTTTTCCTGAACCGCCCTTTTGGGTTTTCGATTCAACGGGATGCCCATTTTTGCCCAAGTCGCCCTTTCGGGTTTTCAACTTGTCGGGTTGTTTTATGCGTAGTATCTTTTGACTATATCTGCATTCGCAGGGTGCGGCAGGTCGTCGCCGTCCATGGTGGTTAGAATCATTGCTCCACCAAAAAAGATGTTTTTGATTACAAATGGTCCTTCGTAAGTAGGAGTCCATTTTCCCCTGGGATCACTTTGCGGTAAGATGATCCGCTTGATTACAAGGTCCCCGACTTGATATACTTGTCTCTTGACTTTCTTGTTGAAGGCCTTGATCATACGTTTTTGATACGCCTGACCATGGCAATCACCAGTAAGTCGCTTCTCGTCAATCAAGTTGAGTTGATCAAGCCAAGTCTGAATCCAATCGTCTTCACTCAAACCAGCATCCTTCATGATCCTCAAGGAAGGGATCTGAACTTCCACAGGTAAAACAGCTTCCATGCCATATACCAAAGAAAAGGGGGTTGCCCTAGTTGAAGTGCGTGTCGTGGTACGATATTCGTACAGAGAAAACGGTAACATCTCATGCCAGTCCTTGTACGTGATTGTCATCTTTTGAATGATCTTCTTGATATTTTTGTTTGCAGCTTCAACAACACCGTTCATCTTTGGCCGATAGGGAGATGAATTGTGATGTTGAATCTTGAACTGCTCGCATAGAGCGGTGATCATAGTATTGTTCAAATTTGTACCGTTGTCAGTGATGATCCTGTCGGGGATACCATACCGGCATATGAGGTTCTTCTTGATGAAGCGGGCAACCACATTCTTTGTAACAGAGGCGAAGGAAGCTGCTTCGACCCACTTGGTAAAGTAATCAATGGCCACCAGGATGAAATGGTGTCCATTGGATGTTGTAGGCTTGATCTCTCCAATCATGTCGATTCCCCACATCGCGAACGACCAAGGAGCTGTTAAGACATTGAGAGGAACTGGAGGAATATGTACCTTGTCAGCATAGATTTGGCATTTGTGACAAGTACGAGAGTGTTGATGACAATCAGCTTCCATGGTAGACCAGTAGTAGCCTGCCCGTAGAATCTTCTTAGCCATCGTATGACCGCTCGAGTGGGTGCCAAAGGTGCCATTATGTAGTTCGGCCATGATCTGCTCAGCTTCAATCTTGTCCACATAACGGAGTAGGAGACAATCAAGATTGCGCTTGTATAGGATACCATTGCTCAGAAAGAACTTGGCTGCGAACCTCCTTAAGAATTTTTTGTCGTTGAGTGAAGCTCCTTCAGGGTATTCTTGTGCTTCGAGATACCTTTTGACGTCATCAAACCAAGGTCGGTCCACCACCTCTTCGGTATTAATCTTGTGACAATGTGCAGGTTCGTCCATTCGTTCAATGGTGATTTGAGGTGCCTCATTATCCCTGTTAAGTTTAAACATGGATGACATTGTAGCTAGCGCATCTGCTAGCTAATTCTCTTCTCGCGGGAAGTGCTCGAAGGTAATCTGCTCGAAATATGATAACCAAAGCTGAGTCCCCAAATATAACCAAAGATTTGATTCCCAAGTCAATAGCAGCCTTGAGACCAAAGATACAAGCTTCATACTCAGTCATGTTGTTGGTGCAGCTGAAGCAGAGTCTAGCGGTGAAAGGTGTATGGCAACCTTCTGGACAGATAAGTACCGCGCCGATACCGTTGCCAAGTGCATTTGAAGCACCATCAAAGTACAGGGTCCATTGGGATCCTTGTTCAGGTCCGTCATACGGTCCGTTACCTTTAATGTTGTCTAATGTCATAATATCCTCGTCAGGGAAGTCGAACCTCATAGATTGGTAATCTTCGACGGCTTGATGAGCTAGATGGTCAGCTAGTACACTCCCCTTTATAGCTTTTTGGGTTGTGTACTAGATATCATACTCAGTCAGGATCATATGCCATCTAGATATTCTTCCAGATAAAGCAGGCTTCTCGAAGATGTACTTGATCGGATCCATTTTAGAAATCAGCACAGTGGTATGTGTCAACATATACTGCCTTAGCCGACGAGCCGCCCATACCAAAGCGCAACAAGTTTTCTCGAGCAGTGAGTAGCGAGTCTCACAGTCGGTAAACTTTTTTCTAAGTTAATAAATGGCATGCTCTTTTTGGCCAGACTCATCATGTTGGCCCAGTACGCATCCCATTGAATTATCCAAAACAGTCAGATACATGATTAACGACTTTCCTTCAACGGGTGGCATCAAGATATGAGGTTCCAACAAATACTCCTTGGTTTTATCGAAAGCGACTTGACAATCATTGTTCCATTCAACCACTTGATCTTTCTTCAACAGCTTGAAGATTGGTTCACAAGTAGATGTTAGGTGAGAGATGAACCTTGCGATGTAGTTTAGGCGTCCCAAGAAACCTCTGACCTCCTTCTTAGTGCGAGGGGCATGCATTTCTTGTATAGCTTTGACTTTGGCAGGATCGACCTTGATGCCTTTGTTACTGACGATGAATCCCAAAAGTTTAGCGGACCTGACTCCGAAAGTGCACTTGCTAGGGTTCAGTCTAAGCTTGTATTCCTTTAACCTGACAAACAGCTTCTGCAGGTGGTCGAGGTGTTCTTTTTCTGTCTGTGAACGGGCTATCATGTTGTCTACGTAGACTTTAATCTCATGATGTATCATGTCATGAAACAAAGCTACCATGGCTCGCTGATAGGTTGCCCCGACATTCTTCAGTCCGAATGGCATCACTTTATAGAAGAAGGTACCCCACTGCGTAATAAAAGTAGTCTTCTCCATGTCTTCGGGGGCCATCTTGATCTGGTTGTACCCTGAAAATACATCCATGAAAGAAAATACCTTATGCTGAGCTGTATTATCAACCAAGATGTCAATGTATGGTAGTGGAAAATCATCTTTAGGGCTAGCCCTGTTTAAGTCTCTATAGTCCACACATATTCTGACTTTGCCGTCCTTATTAGGCACGGGCACAGTGTTAGCAACCCATTGTGGATAAGAAGTAATAGCAAGAAAGCCAGCATTGAACTGTTTCATCACTTCAACTTTGATCTTCTCAGACATATCGGGCCTCATTCGACGGACTTTTTGTTTGATTGGTGGACAGTCTTCTCTTGTAGGGAGATGGTGAACCACAATATCCGTATCCAATCCCGACATGTCTTCATAGGACCAGGCGAAGATCTCAACATATTCATTCAACAGCTGAACTAAGCGCTCTTTGACACTTGGCTCCAGGTTGGCACCCATTTTAACCTCTTTTCTGTCTTCGGCAGTACCCAAATTGATAGTCTCTAAAACCTCTTCATGGGGCAGAATAGCCCTTTCTTCATGTTGCAAAAGTCTAGCCAACTCTCCAGGCACTTCACAGTCTTCATCACCTTCGTATTCGGCATGATTGACCAGATCTCCAGAGTCACTGAAGGCCATAGCAGAATTGTTACCCATGGAATCTGGAGTGGATGGGTACCTGCATTTTGTGAGTGTGTGTGTGTAAGGGATAGCCACCTTTAAACAAAATAAAATGTAAAAAGAAAGAAAATGAACACAAAAGTTTATATATGAAAACGTCCATGATTCATTAAAAATGGCATATGACAATGAAGAATCAAAACCCTTACAAATGGACCTATATGCCCCGGGTAAGGCACAAGGCGAAAAGAGTGTATGAATTGTTTAAAAGTTATTACAGACCAAATAGGAAATGTTCAAAAGATAAATTACTGATTGATGAAAGTAATGAGAACGGAGTCTTTCGCCTCCTAGTTGTTCAGTCCTCCTTCAATAGTTGGAAAGATCCAGTCTTCAAAATTGCTTCCTTCTTCATCATCTTCTAAAGCATGAACTCCATGATGAGTAATTTTTAGTGGTGGTCCTCCAGCCCAGGAGCGACGCACAGCTTTCTGGCTACCAGTAGTGAAACCTAATCCGTACTTATCTGTCTTATAAGGAAAATCTGGCAGTTGACCCCACACTGTACTTCATCCTTCCTTGATTACAGCCTCCGCATATTTAAGGGAAGAAATCTGGGACACAGGCTTGGTAATGATGGGTACATCAATCATTGTCTTAGCTACCGCAACTTCAGGAGAAACCTCTTCAAAGTGTTGGAAAGGTGTTTCTATGAATTCACCATCTAACTCCATGTAGCGGAAAGAGTTAAGGTGGCTTATCATATACTCCTCCTCACCATAAACTGTTATGATTTTACCCTGGACTGGGTATTTGAGCATATGGTGTAGAGAAGAAGTGATTGCCCCAGCGTTGTAGATCCATGGCCTTCCCAACAAGCATGAATATGAAGGACAGATGTCCATCACATAAAATGTAGAGTTGAAAATTTCCATTCCCACCTTAATTGGGATGTCCACTTCTCTGTGAACCATCCACTTAGAACCATCGAAGGCTCGAACAAGGATATTACTGGGCTTTAGGGTCAAACCTTCACAGTCTAGCCTGTCCAATGCTTTCTTTGGTAGAACATTCAAAGATGAACCGGTATCAACCAGAACATGAGAAAGTGTAGTTCCTCTGCACTCTACTGAGACATGTAGCGCATCATTATGCTTTCTTCCCTTAGACGTTAGATCGGCATTAGAGAAGCCAAAACCATTGTCGGATGTAAGGCTGGCTACACACTCTTGAAACTGATCCGCAGAAGTTTCTTGAGGCACGTGCTCCATCTTCAGAAATTTGATCAAGGCTTTGGCATGAGCCTCGGAGCAGAGCAATAGAGCCAGCATAGAGATTTTTGAAGGGGTTTGCCCCAGCTGCTCTACGACATCATAGTCGCTCTTCTTAATTATCTTTAAAATCTCTTCCATCTCCTTTTGGGTGGTCTCGGGGATAACCAAAGTCTGATCCCTCGTCCTGACGGGAGCTTCTTGGATCCCCTTACCTTTATCAGCAGTAACAGCAGAGGGTACAACTTCGGGAGTAACGATTTCTTCAATCACTGGACTTTGCACATATATCTTGACAGGCACGGGAGAACTTAAGGGTTCGAAGACTGCCCGTGGAGGAGCAATCTCCGGAGAGAAGATTCTTCCGCTACGAGTGATCTTACTTGTCCCTGCAATATTCCCTATGTCAGGAGTTTCTTCATCAGAACCTTCTTCGACTGATTCGATCTGCTTAACACTGTGATAGAAGATCTCTCCTCCGTAATTCCACGGTATCGTCTTGTTGGACTTATATGGGATAGGCCCCGGCATGGTAATCTTCAGCGGTACAAACTTTGGATCGGGTGTAATCTTAACAGGCCTTTTGCAGGCCTTGGAAAGATTGTCGAAAATGGTGATTATAGCAACATCATTGATTGGAGTAACATGAATAACATGAATAACAGTAGTAACAAGAGTTTTTTGAAAGAGGATCTCTTGAGTATCCATCAGGCGTTGGATGCCTGACTTCAACAGCGGACAGTCGGATTGCAAGGTCGAACAAAGGTAACAATCATTTTCACAGCCTGGAAAAATCCTGGCTTTCAACAGATTCATCTTGATCATTGGCAACAGAGTCATTAAGTCATCAACAGTGGTAACATGAAGATCTTCTACAATAGCATGGACATTATGACCATGTTTTGGCATAGGAGCAGATATCACATTAGGTTTTTCTGGGGCATCAGACTCTACCTCCTTGGCATCTATTAAATCTTGGATCTTGTTTTTAAGGGCCCAACAATTGTTGGTGTCATGCCCTACACTGTCCGAATGGTATGCACATTTCGCATTGGAATGATAATAGGGAGAAGAGGTATTTGGGTTTTTCGGTGCTTCTTTCAAGTTGGTAAGGTTTAACTTTAACAGATGAGGGAGGACCTGAGCCGATGTCATATTGATCCGAGTGAATTGCCGTTGTGGCCTTTCAACCCTTTGCTGGTTAGCTCTGGGTTGACTGCCTAGAGGTTGATCGGTTGAGGAGTTCTGGATCATCACAGCCCCCACCGTCGGTCGGCGCTCCATTCTCCCTTGATTTCTTTGGGTGTGAACAGCAGAAACTTCCTTCTTGGCTGGGAAGGTCTTCTTGATAGCAGTGGAAGCGGAGGCATCCTTCTGAATTTTACCACTCTTAGTGCCAGCTTCGACCCTTTCACCGGTCAGAATTAATTCGGTGAACCCTGCAGATGAGCTCCCGATCAAGTGATTGAAGAATGGACCTGACAGGGTCCCCAGAAACATGTCAACCAGCTCTCTATCCGACAATGGTGGTTTCACCCTTCCAGCCAAATCCTGCCACTTCTGGGCATACTCCTTAAATCCCTCATTAGAGACCATACCCATACTCTGTAGTTGAGTACGAGTAGGCGCTAAATCTGCGTTATATTGGTATTATCGATAGAAAGCAGCAGCCAAATCTTCCCAGTTATGAACATCAGATCTCTCAAGTTGATAGAACCAGTCCAATTGCGTACCCGACAAACTATCTTGAAAAAAGTGGACCCATAGATCCTTATCAGAAGAGTGAGGTTGGATCTTTCTGGCGTAGGACCGCAGATGCATCTTCGGACAGGACAAATCATCGTATTTAGCAAATGTAGGCACTTTGAACTTGGGAGGAATGACGATCCCAGCAACCAACCCTAGTTCTTCGAAATCCAGCCCAAGTACCCTTTGTACCTCCATGGCTGCCAGCCGGTCTTCTAGATTCTTATACTTATCGTCCGCCGGAGGGTACTGCTGTTCGGAGTAATCTTCATCCTCTTCTTCTTCTTCCTCTTCAGATTCAGACTCAGAAGGTACCGCAACTCCTTTTCCTTTACCAACCCCTTTGTCAGACGTCGAGGGGAAATCCAGAACTCTCCTAGCCTGATTCTCAAATCTTCTTCCCATAGTGGCCACACCAATTCTTTTCTTTTTCTTCTTTTCCTTTTCCTTCTCTTTCTCTAACAGTGCTTTACGATCCTCTTGACCATTTGCCAAGGTCATGAGGAGTTGTTGGAATTGCGAATTCTGTGCTTGCAGATCTTTGACCGTCTGCTCTATATCCATCTTGCTGAAATAAACAGCAGAAAGATAAGGAAACCTGGTGTGAAGACCTGTTTATGCATATGATGAATGATATGTTATTCATGTAATGCATTCAAGGATTCAGAAATTCAAATTTGTTGCAAACAAAAAGAACACACGTCATATTAATAAGAAGAAAATTGTTAGTACATAAATGCCCCATGGGCAAAATATTACAAAATTCTTAATGTAAAAAGACATTGCGCATCCTTTTTGGTGCGATGTAAGTGTTGAGATTCTGCTCTTCGTGGAGTTGGCGGGTAAGTTCCAAAACCTTCTTCTCATAAGTTGGCTTCAAAAGTATTCCGTTCTTCCTTGAGCTGTATCCAACTCTTTTGCAAATCTTCCAATGATGTTGGCATGTCAGGATGCAGGAGGGTGTATGGAACTTCTCCTTCCATAACAGGCTCTTTGATCATAGGCAGAATGTAGGGGTAAGGCATCATAAGACTCTGGGTGCGGGTTCGTACCCACTTGAGGTAAGGCTCAAGGGGGATGAAATTCTTGTGCCCCAGTGTCTTACTGTCCACTTTGTTGGGCATCCTCCAAGCTCGGATAAACCTTTGTCGAAGTCCTTGAGCGTCGTTGTCGAAGTCAAAAACCAAGTCAGGAATCAACATGTCATGAGGGCCATCCCTTCGGGCATACCCAAATTGTCTCAGAGCTAAACAGGGATTGTAGGTAATGCCTCCCCTAATGCCTAGTAGTGGGACATTAGGAAATTCCCCATAACGATCAATGATGATGACATTTTCTCTAGACCGAGAACACTAATGAACATCAGAATGTGTGAGGGTCATCAACCATTGTGACCACCTTAAACCCTGCTCGTTCTTCAAAACTGACTGGGAAGGTGAGAAATAAACCACCTTGCTAGAAGAGGAGTACAGTACATGAGAACACCTCTTTTCCTCATTGTTCGTATGTGAAATGAGTGTAGGATGTCCCCAAGCAATGTGGGCACAGGATTCCGAGATATGAAAACCTTGACAGCATTCACATCTATAAGCTGATCAGGGTTTGGGAACAAGACCAACCCATAGATGAGAAGTGCTACAATCTCCTCAAAAGCTTGCAGATCTAGAGAATTCCAGCAGTCTTGTGCCTTCTCAAACAGAAACTTTGCCAAGAAACCCTTGACACCACTTCTGGTTTCCCAATGACCTTTGATATCAGATGGTTGCAAGTGTAAGGCTTGAGCAACATCTTCGTGCTTTGGTTCTTTTTTCGTACCGTTGTAGGGTAGTTGATGAAGAATAGGAATCCTCAGGATTTGAGAAAATTCCTCCAAAGTAGGTATTAGTTGGTAATCAGGGAATGTGAAACAATGGTGTAGGGGGTCAAAGAACTGGAAGAGAACTTTCACCATGTCTTCTTCAATGTTGGAGTTGACCAAGTTGAGAAGTCTACCATGTCTTTCACTGAAGAGAGAATTCTCTGGAATCTTGGAAGTGAGCTCCTTGAGTTGAGGAGGGATCCTCACTAGGTTGACCTGAATTGTTTTTCTGCGGAGTGATTCCATAACCTACAAAACAAGAACAAAGATGAAGATCCAAACCCTTGAAATGGTTAGTAGATGCATATGATGCTTTATGATGTTCATGATGTATGCACAAGCATATGTACAAACAAGTCACACAAGATCCTAGTTTCAGGCTTGCATGGGGTTTCATAGGTAAGTACCCTCTTGGAGTTAGTTGGCTCAACCTGTCCTATAAATAGTAACCGGGTTCTAAGGAGCTCAATATCACTGGATTATTTTTTGTGTTCATTATTTCAGTTTATCCACTTTACTGGCGACCGAAATATTCCAAGAAAATAACCCTCAATGAGTGTAGTATCGAGTATCTACCAGCTTCGGACTGCACCAAAGCCGGTCATCTCACTACCCCTAATAAGGCCAAGATGGTCAAGTAAGGTTCTAAGAGTTCATTAGTGCTTCATGACATCACTCAACGGTCCCGTATTCTCTTTGATTAACTCAAAGGCTACCGGTACCCACAAATATGTCGCACTAATATAGCTATTGCTTCAACCGTGTCGATATACCCTGCACAGTTTCCATAACGTATTGCTATTTACCTATGAATGTTTCTCAAATCCGGGTAGAGGATTTCAAACTCAAACAATAGAACCAAATATAAAGTAATCAAAGCAAACAAAGTAAGTATGTAAAGGTGATCTAATCCCTAAGGTTACTCCACTTTTATAATTATTTCCCCAGCAGAGTCGCCAGTTCTGTGATACGGTGGGAGAACTGACTTGAGGTTTTGCGTTTGTGTTTGCAAATGTTTCAATTTAGCAAGAGTTGCCACCGACTTTTTATTTTATCCTAAGGAAAGGTCAAAAAGCACAGGAAAGACCTTTGAGATGTTTTCTTGGGTTCGGGGAGTAGATTATGAAAAGGGAAGGTGTAAGCACCTTTTTCATCCATGGTTATCCATGGGCTCTTAGTTACTTATTTAGATCACTTGTTTTTGCTTTTCAATTGTTTGAAATGGTGCTTTGTGTGTGGTTTTGAAAGATGTTTTGAAAAGAGGCCATCGTTGTGACAACCTTTGTAATGATTCTTGTTTGAATGTATACAAAGGTGTTTTTGTCTTTCGAAAAGATGTTTCAATATTTTGAAAGTTTAATTTGGGAAATATTTTGAAATTTTGTTGTGAGGTGTGTTTGAAAATAGCAAGGATATTTTGCAAGTTTTGATCAAGTAACTAAGAGTTGTCTATCCTATTTTACTCAAAGGTATTTCCTACACATTTCTAACCCTTTTGACAGTGTTGTTTCACCATTGCATTTGGTAAACAACCTTGTATTAGGATGTTAAACGGGACAGGCGCGGGTCATCATATAGACCATGATAGCAATTGTGTTAAGTATTTTTAGCAAATTTTTGAGGGACTAGATCATTTTTGTATAGGCAACCAAGATAGCGTCATCGAGGGACTACGATCTTTTGTTTTGTTTTTGTTTTGCCAAAGTACTCGACATGCATAACATGACCCATTTTTAAGGCAACAAGTGGATGTAACCCTAGGGGTGCAAGTGTGTATGGTGTATTGATTTCAAGTCATTTATTCTTGGATTAGGTCAAGCTACTTGTTGATTTTGTATTTTTGCATACAAACCCTAATCTCTAATCATGGCATAATTGAAAGCGTAAATGCGTAAAATAAATCTACCACTATTACAACATGATTATGGGGATCGGGATACAATTTTTGAATGGGGACTATTTGACAAGAAATTAAAACCCTAGTTTTACTATTACATCCAAATTGAATCAAATGGCATAAATAACAAATGAATAATATTTAAATAATCAAATTAAATAAATATACAAAATAATATGAATATGCAAAAAAGGTTTTGCTTATTTTTATGTATGTGAAAATATTTAATGTAAAAAGAAAGGAATAATAAAAAAAAGATTATTATTATTTTTTTATTAAGGGTAAACCCTAATTTTTAAGAATGTAAATATATTGACTATATTATTTATATACAATAAAATAAAATAGTGTATATACAAAAAAATAAAATATATTTAGAAAAAGTATTATTTAAGTATAAATAATAATAAAAATAAAAGTATAGTATTTTTATGTTTTTAATTCTAAGGTATCTATTAAATAAAATAAAAGTATATATATATATATATATATATATATATATATATATATATATATATATATATATATATATATATATATATATATATATATATATATATATATATATATATATATATATATATATATATATATATATATATATATATATATATATATATATATATATATATATATATATATATATATATATATATATATATATATATATATATATATATATATATATATATATATATATATATATATATATATATATATATATATATATATATATATATATATATATATATATATATATATATATATATATATATATATATATATATTAATTATATTAGTTATGCATAATAAAAAATAAAATAAAATACATACAAAACCAAAATATATCTAGAACAATATTTATTTAAGTGTAAATAATAATAAAAAATAAAAGTATAAATTCTAATATTTTATTTTTAAGTTCTCATTAAAATAAAATAAAGGTATATATTCATTAAATTACTTTTATGTTTAGAAAAATTAAAATAAAATACAAAAATAAATGTGAAAATTTATAAAAATATTTTTGGGTATTTTTTATGTTTAGGAATAATAAAATAAAATCAGAAATGAAAATAAAATAACAAAACATAAAAATATGAAGAAATGGGCCAGGGGGTGTCAATAGTGAGCCAGGACCAAGCCCAACCCACCACACTTCATCTTCAACCTCTGTTCTTCAAAAATTCACGCGTCCTGTACAAACACGAACATCCTGCATACGTGCTCTAATGCAAAAACACATAACATCAAAGTTGTAGAGCTTTCCAAGACGAATTCAACCATATAAAAAAATTGTCCTAACTCTCAAAGACCAGAGAGAATTTATTTGGCCCTAAAATCTAACCTAATTTTTTCAGGAAGTTCATGGATCAAATTCTCTTAGCATGCTTAACTAAAATGAAAACTGAGCATATGTACAACTTCATGGCTATGAATACATCATTTCTTATTCACAAACCTAAGTCTAATTATTCCTAAATAGAGAGATAGGAAGTTGATAAAAACCTGTTTCAATTGAGATCGTGTCTGGCAATGTGGAGCTTTTCAATGAGGCCTGAGATGTTTGGGAGCTTGCTTGAACTTCCCTTGACCTTCTCCAATACCTAACTTGCCTTGAATGTGCTTGAACAAGCCTACAAAACTCAACCTGCACAAGCTGAAATCAAAAATGGAAAACCTTGTAAATGGAGCTACAGTTAGTGTTTAAGGGTTGGAATAGCTTAGATAAATTGTATGGAAGGTGTTTGAACAGGTTTGGGGCAAAACGCACGAGCAAATTGTGTTATGGAAACCAAACTGCAGATGTTGCCCTGTTTTGCCAATGAAAGGTGATTTTGCACTATGGGAGGTTTGAGGGCTCAAAGGGTCGTGTTTTTGGTTCAAGGGGATGTGAGAAACTTGTCTCAAAAGCTTGCACAAGTTGGTTTTTGCTGATGTTCAAGTTATCATGTATTTTGCATATTTCTTGTATATGAAGCAAAAATGAGCCATGATGTAATACAAGCCTGTACATGATATCCATCAGCCTGCCCCTTGTCATCTTGGCCCCTCAAGTTGGTGGATATGATTTTCTGCACAAGATATGGTTCAATGCTCAAGGATTGTGGTTTTGACATAAAGCAAACTTTGGCAAAAATGGTAATGTACCTTTTACCATTTAGGGATTAATCTTGTGTGCAATGCTCTAATGACCAAAACAAAACCTTAGACCAATGGATTTGCAATTAATTATTGAGTGTGAAATGGTTTTGAGACCTGTAATCTAGTGCAAAGCAAGCTGATTTGAATTTGTAACTTGTATCAATATGAACATGCCATGGATGAAAAGTGAGTTTTTGCCAACTTCAAGCCTTCGATTCTCCCTAACCACAAATGAGTTTGGAGAGTTCTTGGACATTTTGGAAATCTTGTAACATGCTCTACAATCCATCTTTGAAATGCAATTTGATATTCCAAGTGGAACTATCTGAAAAATGGCCATGAAGATAGGTCAAAATCCTGCCTAAACTAGGGCAAAATTTCACTAAGTTAAAAGTTTTAGGGACCCTTGTTCCAAAAATCATAACTTGAGATACAAGCTTCTTTTGGGAAAACTTTGTGAACCAAAGTTGTATACTTTGTGTAGGACTACAACTTTCATGTTGGAAGTTTTGTTTGAATCCAATTGCATCATGGTGAAAATGTTGGGCAAAGTTAGGAAAAATTAAGAAAATTTCATAACTTAGAAAAATTCTAAGTTATGAAAAATTTTCAACTTTAAACCCTAATTTGCAAAAATGGGTTTCTTGATGAACAAGTTTCATGTTTTGACACTTCTTGATGAAAAATGACCCTTGGCACTTGATTTTGACCAAAAAGTCAAAGTTTGACTTTTCAGTGTACAGTCAAATTTTGATCAGTTGACTAAAAATTTCATCTGTCAATCCAATGCAATTGAGATCTTTTGAACCTTGTGAATAGGTCAAGATGGTGCCATTGAGTCCTTGAATCCATGCTTGAACCCAATTTGCCATTGACTAGGTCAAAAATCAAAAATTGCCTTTGTGCCGTCAAAATCCTAAAAATGACTATTTTACCCTTTTGATGATCTGATCAAATTTCTTGAGGAGTTGTGGTCCAAACTTGATAAAATGGTTCATATGAGTCTATAATGTTGATGTGGGTCAAAAATCATGAGGTTTGACTGTAAATTAGCCACAATTGACTTTTTCCCTAATACAGCTGATTTCTAGGTCAACTGTCCAATTGACTGGGCAAAAATTTGATTCAAGGCTTGAAACTTGGTATGGACACTACTTGGTATGGACACTCTTGTAGATCCAACATGAAGTATGAAAGTCACTTTGATCATTGGAAGTCCAAAAATCCTTGTGCAAACTCAAACCCTAATTTAGGTCATCAGTGCAAGGAGATGTCTTGAGCAGTGCAAAACCTTAATCCTGTCTGGAGTTCAAAGAGTCTTGTGAGGGGAAATCTTGATAAAATGAGAGGGAAAATTTTGGGGTACAACAGGGTCAAAAAACTGGAAAAGCACCTTCATCATATCTTCATCAAAGCTCGAGGTAACCAAGTTGAGAAGTCGTCCATGTCTTTTGGTGAACGGAGAATTCTCAGGGACCCTTGACGCTAAATCCTTGAGCTGAAAAGGTACTTGTACAAGGTTGACTTGGATTGTGTTCCTGCGAGTGGGAGTCATATCCTATAAAATAGAACAAAGATGAATATCAAAATCCTTGAAATGGTTAGTCTAAAATGCTATGGTATGATGTCGTGATGTTATGTACAAGCATATGCACAAGTTAAATCAAACAAATACTTAGGTTTAGGCTTGCATGAGGTTTTATAGGTAAGTACTCTCTTGAAGTTGGTTGGCTCAACCTGTCCTAGTGATGGTAACAGGGTTCTAAGGGGTCTCAATATCACTGATTTATCTTCTCGGGCATTGTTTCAGCGCAAGCCTCTTTCGCGGCGATCGAAATATCCCAAAAAACCAAACTTTAATGAGTGTAGTATCGAGTATCTACCAACTTCGGACTGCACCAAAGTCGGTCATCTCACTACGTCCTAATGGCCAAGTTGTTCAAGTAAAGGTTCTAAAAGTCAGTTAGTGCTTCATGATATCACTCAGCGGCCCCGTATTCTCCTTGACTACTCAAGGGCTACCAGTACCCATAAATATGTCACACTAACATAGCTATTACTTAGACCATGTCGGTATACCCCGCACAATTTCCACAATGTATTGCTACTTACCTATAAGGTATCCTAAATCCGGGTAGAGGATTTAAGCCCAAACAAAGAACCAAAATGTAAAGAATACAAGTCAAACAAAGAAATCAAGTAAATATGATCTAGCCCTAAGGTAACCCCACTTTTAAAAAATCCCCAGCAGAGTCGCCAGTTCTGTAACGCGGTGGGAGAACTGACTTGATTGTTTTGCGTTTGATCGCAATTGTTGCGGATAGCAAGAGTCGCCATCGACTTTTCTTTTATCCAATAAGAAAAGGCTAAAAAGAACAGGAAAGACCTTTAGAGATGTTTTCTGAGTTCGGGGGGTAAATTATGAAAAGAGAAGGTATTAGCACCCTTTTCATCCGTAGTTATCTATGGGATCTTAGTTGCTTGCTAGATCACTTACTTTTGTTTGAGAATGTGCTTGTGATGTGGGTGTTGAAAGTGTTTTGTAAAAGAATGTCTTTGTAATGGTTCTCGTCTCTATAAGAACGCGTACAAAGTATTTTTGTCTTTTGAAAAATGTTTCAAAGTGAAGTGTTGGTGTATAAAATGTTTTTGTTGTGAGCAAGCGAGTAACTAAGAGTAACCTACCTACTCAAAAGGTTTTAAATGTTCTTTTCCTCCTCCTTTAGATGTTTCTATCTTACCATTGGTTTGATAAGAAGCCCCATCATTGGATGTGAAAGGACGGGCGCGGGACGTTTGTATATTCATAGAAGGCAACCTATGAGACGTTTTAACAATGTCGTTTAGGGACGAGATCGTTTACTGAAGGTAACATTGAGGGTCATCGAGGGACTACGATCTTTTATCGAGGGTCTTTGCTAAAACGCCCATATTCGAGGGACATGACTATTTTCTGAAAGGCAACAAAGCGGGATTACCCCAAGGGTGCTAGTGTGTAAGTGTGTTTGATTTACATGCATTTCGTCTTGATTAGGATTATCTATTTGTTGATTTTATGTATTATCATACACGCCCTAATTACTAGCATTTATACTTGAAAATAATAAATTGCGAAAATGTAAAGGTCCTACGCTATTACATAATTTAGGGATGGGGGCACAAATTTACAAATGGGGGGTTGCAAGAATTTAAATCATATTTAAATATTACAACCATATGGAAATGTACAATATAAGAAGAAAATGACATATTTTGAAAGTGGTTTTTTGTCTTAATGAATAAATAAAAAAAAAATTAATTAATTAATAAAAAAGAAATATTTTTATGTCTTTTTTATATTAATAAGAAGGAGAGTATTGATATTGAAAATGATAAAAGGGGAAAATAATGAGAGATAGAATCAGCGTGCTGCTGCAAGCAAAACAAAAGGGATTAGAAGTTCTGATGACAGGCGCACTGTAACTCAGAAAGAAACGTCAGTAGAAATCAGAAGTTTCTGGATTGATACACTCTGAGGTCTTGCAAGAAACGTTAGAGGGAAAGAAAACAGAGGTTTTGGGTGGTGTTTAGACAGTGAGCAAAATGTCAGAAGTTCTGTATCGTGTTAAACAGTGGGTGAAAATTCAGAAGTTCTGGGTTGTGTTAGCAGTGAGTAAAACTCAGAAGTTCTGTGTTGTGCTAAACAATGAGTGAAAATCTGAAGTTCTGTGTTGAAACAATAAGAAATCCTAGAAGTTTTTATGTTAAAACAGTAAAGAGAAAATCAGAAGTTATGTGTTACATTTCAACTCTTTCCTCATATTAATTAACATATCAACAATTTATTCAGTTCTTAACAGCAAATCAAAAGGATAAAAGCACAACAGTTTATAGAATTTCTAATTCTAATTCTGAGCCTAACTTTATTCAAGAAGTTATGGTCCATAGTTTTTTTCTACTTATGAAATGATATGGACAACATCAATACTATGATATTTACATATTTAATGATATTCTAAATGAAAAGATGCAAAGTCAGAAAGACCTACCTTGAATCTGGAGCATGTGCTTGGAACTTGAGTTGCTGCCTTCAGATGCTCTGAAGTCAATGAGAGCAATAGAACAATGGTTATATTCTTTGATTCAAAGGGAAGAACAAAGGTTTTGTTTAGGATTTGCGAAGGTTTTTACTATTTCCTATTCTCTCTTTGATAATTCTCTCTCTCTCTCTCTCTCTCTCTCTCTCTCTCTCTCTCTCTCTCTCTCTCTCTCTCTCTCTCTCTCTCTCTCTCTCTCTCAAAAAGCCAGCCCCTTGAACGTGTGATGGAGCAACTTATTTATATATGAGTTTGCTGTGGTTTTGAGGGGAAAACAAATGAGATTTTTAACCTTTTTGGCATACTATTCCATTGTTTTTTAAACAAAGTTTTTGCATGCTAATTTGGTGCAATTATGGGGTTTGAGAAAAACGCAGGCGTGGATTGGATCAGCAACATCTTGGAGTGTTGTGGCAGTTGGTGGCAGGACTGTACTACACCAGTGCAGCAGGTTTCTCAAACGAGGTTTTGGGATTTGGTAATGTTCTGGTCGCAGAAGACCAGAGTGAGATTCGAAGGGTGAGACTCTGAAGGGCGAGGCTCTGATCGAGCATAAAACATAGCCTCCATATGCTGAAGAGTCACGTTCTGATTGATGAGTCATGTTCTGAACCATATTTGTAAATTCTGATTGCACTTGTATGAAGGCTGACCCAGAAGTTCTGAAGTATCATATTCTCTTAACACTTGGAAAATTTTCTAAATGTTTAGAAATTTGATTTTTCAAATTAATTTCTGACTTCTGATTTTTTTGATGAACCAATTTCATGTCTTGATGAAATATAATTGTTGAAACTTAACTTTTGATCCAAAAGTCAAAGTTTGACTTTCTAGTGTATTTTTTGACCATTTTACCCTTGTGAATGATTTTTCTTGGAAAATTGTAATTCAAGACTTGAAACTTGATAGAAGCAAACCTGAGGGTCCATGATGATCCTTTGAGAAACTAGAAGGCAAATTTTGGAGTATAACAAAACCCAAATAGACAAGAAAGCCCTTATTTCTAATTGTAAAAGCACATAAAACCCCTTATTTTATTGTAAAAAGACAAAAAGGTCCTTGTTATTTTTGAATTTTTTCACTTATGTCAGTGTTACTCTATTCTTTATGAATCAACAAGAGAGTTTGATATGTGAATTAAAGTTTGACCTGCAAATAACCCCATACGAATTTTGAATTTCTTGAGTTAACCATAACGTGATAATTAATTTTAACTATATTTTATTGGAGTGATAATTAATTTTAACTATATTTTATTGGAGTGTTATTTTAAAGAGAGCTTTGTTGTGATATCGTCGTGAGAATAAAACTCCTTCAAATTTATAACATAATCAAGATGGTGGAAAAGTGAAATTGGACAAACTTTATTAGAGTGGATGGAAGAAATTTGGATTCAAATAAAAATAGATAAAATTTGTGTCAACGACCCTTTAAAAAATGAAGATGATGATTGAAAATGAATATTTATTTGCTGTTTGTGTTTACGAAAATTTAGGGTCCATTGTTGGTCTCTTTTGTTGTTTCCCAAATAATAGTAACTCGAAAAGAAATAGAAAAACAATGTCTGATTATATTATACCAACTAGATTGTTTTATATATATATATATATATATATATATATATATATATATATATATATATATATATATATATATTTAATATTTTTTTCTCAAAATTTAATAGAAATTATCAAATCATCTAACAGAATCGTATTTGAGGGACTAAATAGTAATATTTATTATCTAATAAACCGAAATAAAATTTTAAATTAAGTTAAAAAATAATAAGATATATTAAACTTAACTTTTTATTTAATATCAAATTAGTGTCAATTAAATTCAACTCTCTTATTAATGACACGTTTAAAAAAAATAGTGTTAACCAAACAGATACAAAATTGTTGTACGCGATATTGTATCATAGTTAACTCTAATTATTTAAAGTTAAAAAATGTTGGTGCAAAGTGTTATTTATAATAAATAATAAACTTTAAAGTGAAGTCAATATTGTTAGGATTTTGAAAAGCATCAAATTAGTTGTTTTTATAAATAAATTATATTGCATTGTAATTTTTCAAAGATTTAATTATAAAGATATTTATATTATCAATTAATTATAATCGTGAAATTTTAATATGTGTTTGAAATATCACATTTAAAATATCATCTAATAATTGTAATACATGGATGATAATTTTAGTACATGCCAATTAATCTAATATAAGCTATTCATTGTATATCTGTCGCATGTTACACACTAGTATAGAAATTCTTAAATTATATTAGCACGATAAAATATTGTATAATACCATTACTATTAGTGATATTTCCTTTCTTAAATATATTTACATTTTCTTTATATAATGTATATATGTGGATATTTAGTCCAAGTTCAAGTGATGCATAGTCTACATTCATAAAATTCAGTACATCAAGAGTCTAACAAGTGTCTCAAAAGGAATATGAATTAAACTTATACCGAAACACGTATAGTTTTGAAAACCTACTAAACCTTTATAAATAAAATAGTTTAATTTAAGAACATAATTTCATAAATTAAAATTGGAATCACCGCAAAACCCATATCAAAAGCTAGGTATAAAAGAAAGACTTTATTTTAGATATGGAAAAGGAAATATACCTGCCAATACTATAGTTTTCATCGTCATTTATCTACCATACATTTTTGATTTTATAAAAATGAAAATAAAAACAGAAATTCACGTAAAAGAAAAAAATAAAAGGTAATGTCAAATCGAGAAGGTAGTAGATAAAGATAGGACCAACCAAGAGGGTAATAAAGTAAAAAAAAAAACTCTCTCAAGGGCATTATCGTGAAGTAAAACAAAAATAAAGAGAGAGTGCCGTTGTGATGTATATGCTGACGTGTCAAATACTATCGTGTCTTAATTCTCTTTATTAATGACAGTGTTTAACGCTAGTACACGCTTTACAAAATTATAAACCCATTCGTTATTATAAACCCAAACACGTCCTTCTTCTTTTCCATTTCGTACAAAAACTCTCTCTCTCTACCTACTTTCTCTCTCTAGAATCTCAAAATCAAACACGAAACTCTTTAACTCGTCGCAACGTTTCTCTTCTGAATCATCTTCTCAAATTCAAATTCAAATTTCCTCTTCTCTCTTTATATAAATCACAGATTTCAATTTTCTTTTTCAATTTTTCAATTTTTTTATCGTTGCGATTGTTATTTTTCCGTTCGTACGGTACGGTACGGCGTCGTTTGTAGAAATTCATCGCCGTCGCTCCGTTACGTATTGACTGTTGATCGTTAGTATATCGTGTTGTTGAAGTATGGCCGCCGGAGTTGAATTATCGGAGGGGAAAATCGGAATTGTGATGGAATTTCCGGTCGGTGATGATGAATCTCTCTCATCACCGGTGAGATTACCGAAGAGGCTCCGGCGAAGGCTTCTTGATACGGAGTGTAAGTCACCGAGTTCCGTGGAGGAAATCGAAGCCAAGCTTCGTGATGCTGAAATTCGTAGACAGGTGTTTTTACGATTCTATTTTTCTAAACTGTTTGATGATGAGAAAGTTAAGGGATTTCAAGTTTAATATTCAATTTATTTTCTGTTTTCGTTCATACATAGCAAACACTTGTAATAACTTTGATTTTCAACCACAAAACAGATTAATCTCTATTTGGGGAATTTTTTTTTTTTTTATCATACATAGTTTTTATTGTATCCATCTATTAAAATTGCAAGCTTTTAATCTTTTATTTTGTTCTTTAGTTAGTAATATAACATATTTTTATTTGTTTTGTTTCTTCATGAATGAGTCAATAATATTCTAAAGTCCTTCCTTTTTCATTTGGGCATATTGATACTTTCTTCTCTTCTAAGGAAAAAATTCTTTTTTTTTTCTTTTTCAAGTTTTGTTTTCCCTTGTACTCATGTAATAATTGATAAGTTTTTTTTTTTTTTTTAACTGCAGAAGTACTATGAGAAACTCTCAAGCAAGGCACGTGCAAAGCCAAGAAGCCCGTCAAGGTGTTCATCTCAGGATGAGGATCTTGGTCAGCGACTAGAAGCAAAATTGCAAGCAGCTGAACAGAAGAGGTGGGTTTCCTTTAGGTTGAATGCTTGGGTTTTCTGTTGTGTCTTAAACATGTACTAGTTTTTTTTTTTTTTTAGAATTCTAAGTTTGAACTGTCAGCATATTATTATCCGGGTTGTGGTTTGGAAATTCCCAACTTTTAGACACCTCATGTGACAACACCATATACCTCTATCTCTGTCGTTGTCTCACCTATTTTTTAATGTCATACTCTTACACAGATTTAATAAATACACTGAAACCATAAACAAAAAAAAAATCCCAATTTTTTATGTTCACTTATGTTAAAACATAATTATGAAAACCAGTTATATGTTTCTTACCTGATTATAGAATGGTTATTTTTTTGGTAACGTAGATGGTATTTGATTGTCAGTCCTTTTCTTTATCAGAATTCACTAGTCAGTTATGTTTGTTTGATAAAAGAAACTAATTAGGTAAGATCTCTTTCTAACAGGTTGAGCCTTTTGACAAAGGCCCAAATGCGCTTAGCGAGGCAAGATCAACTGCGTCAAGCAGCGAAAAATGGAGTTGAAATGCGCCATGCAAATGAACGTGTAAAGCTTGGGACGAAAGTGGAATCGCGTGTTCAGCAGGCAGAGGCTAATAGGATGCTTATCCTTAAGGCTCACAGGCAAAGAAGGGCGTCTCTTAGAGAAAGGTCATCTCAGTCATTGATGAGGAGAATGACTCGAGAGAGCAAATATAAGGAGCGTGTGCGTGCTGCAATTTACCAAAAACGAGCTGCTGCTGAAACAAAACGACTCCGGTTGCTTGAAACTGAGAAGAAGCGGGCACACGCACAATTCTTGCAGGCAAGACATGTGGCAAAGTCTGTATCGCACCAGCGTGAGATTGAGAGAAGGAAAAAGAAGGATGAGTTGGAAGATCGGTTACAAAGGGTATGGTGTTTTTTTTTTGTTTTTTTGGGTTCATTTTCACTGCTTCAAAAATTTCAGATGTTACATGATGGCCTTAGTGTGGTGCTATTTTTAACCAAGTCTCCAAATTTACATTGAGCAGGCAAAAAGCCAAAGAGCCGAATATCTCAGGCACAGGGGAAGATTGCGTGGTTATACGTACGAGAATTGGATTAGAATGTCACCACAGGCAGAATATCTTTCCAGAAAACTGGCAAGGTTGTTTGCATTTTAAATCTAATTTCACTGCTTTATTCAATTGTAGTCATATTGGACAGAAGTCCTTAATATTGTTTGCAATGTTTTTTTTTTCCATCTGTCAGGCAAAACTTGTACCCTTCAAAATTATACTTAGGTGTATCGAACTTCTTTTATTGGATATTATTATATGACTTATTTTGACTATTTACTTCCTGAAGGTGCTGGAGGCGGTTCTTGAGGCAGAATAGAACTACCTTTACCTTGACGAAGGCATATGCCGTGCTGGGGATCAACGAGAAATCTGTCAAGTCATTGCCATTTGAGCAGTTTGCTGCTCTTATTGAATCAGCTTCTACTCTTCAGACTGTGAAAACTTTAATTGACCGGTTTGAGAGCCGTCTCAGAGTGCTTACAACTGTTGTGCCTGCCAGTTATTTTTCTAGCTTGGATAACATCGATCACCTTCTTAAGCGGGTTGTTTCCCCCAAGAAAAGGGCTACTCCTAGGAGTACTGCGAGAAGCCCGGCAAAAAAAGCAGATTCAGTCAAGAACTCAAACAATAGCTTATCTATGTTATCAAGGTATCAAGTGAGAGTTGTTCTTTGTGCTTATATGATACTGGGTCATCCAGATGCAGTTTTCAGTACAATGGGAGAACGTGAGATTGCTTTAGCCAAGTCTGCTCATGAATTTGTCAAAATGTTTGATCTGTTGATAAAAATTATATTAGAGGGGCCAATAAAAAGTTCTGATGAAGAATCGGTCTCAGCTGTTAAGAAGCGATGTACTTTCAGATCGCAGCTTGCTGCTTTTGATAAAGCATGGTGCTCGTATTTGAATTGTTTTGTGGTCTGGAAAGTTAAAGATGCTCGTTCTTTGGAGGAGGATTTGGTTAGAGCTGCTTGCCAGCTTGAGGCTTCTATGATTCAAACTTGCAAGTTAACTCCAGAAGGAGTTGGTATCAGTCATGATATGAAAGCTATTCAGCACCAGGTAATTTTCCATGTCAATGGTTATGAGTTCCTTTTGAGTGGTAGCTATTATTGTTGAACTTGTAATGTTCATTGAACATCAATGACCTCAAAAGCTGATTGGTAAGATTGATTGATTTGTTTTTTTTTTTGTTTAGTAAAATTCCCCCTTCTACAATATTTTCTTTGCTCGGTTACATTTTAATCCTGAAAAGTATGGACTGTTATTTTTGGGTTTTCTTCCCTTAACTGCTTTATTATTGTTAAAATAGAGTATCCTTTGGCTTAATCCTATTTTCTATGTTTTACAATACAGGTCACTGAAGATCAAAAACTTTTGAGAGAAAAGGTGATGCACCTGAGTGGAGATGCTGGGATTCAGCGCATGGAAAGTGCACTATCTGAAACAAGATCTAGATACTCAAGAGTAAGGGATGGCGGAAGCCCAGTGGGGTCTCCAATGACTCAATACATGTCTCCAAGCCCAACTCCACTTTCTACTGTTGCAAGCTCAAGTGAAAGAAATATTTCAAATGAGAGCAATTTGACAAGCCGGGTGGTTCGCTCCCTTTTTAAGGAAACTGACACTTCCCCTATAGAGTCAAGCTTCTCTTCACCTATTACCAGTTCAAGTACTCAGCCCAGTACTAACTCCTCTGGAAATTTGGTAGCACCAAACGAGGTTCTTGTGAATGAATTTCTCCATGAACATCACCATAGTTTTGCTGATGGCTTTGATGTCTCTGATCACATTCAAAACAGCATCGAGGTAACTACATCTTTGTAAATTTGTTACTACCATTTAACTGAAGGTTGATTTTGGATTACGGTTCAATAATTTGGTTTTGCCTGAGGCGTTGATGTTTTGATCTGCTGTTAATGTTACCCCTCCTACTAAGATACTTTTGTAATATTGAATCAATCCTTTTGGTGTTTACTGCTGAAATGTTTTGATTTTAAATTCCCATTCACTCTTTAACCTGGCAGGGAAAAATCAAACAGACAATGGAGAAGGCTTTTTGGGATAGTGTTATGGAATCTGTTAAGCAGGATCAGCCCAACTATGACCAGATCATTCAACTCATGGAAGAGGTTAGGGATGAAATTTGTGAGATGGCTCCAATAAGCTGGAAGGATGATATTATTGCAGCCATTGATTTAGATATTCTTTCTCAGGTAGCAGCT
This sequence comes from Vicia faba, assembly GCA_948472305.1. Lineage (NCBI taxonomy): Eukaryota > Viridiplantae > Streptophyta > Magnoliopsida > Fabales > Fabaceae > Vicia > Vicia faba. The sequence goes on from OX451736.1 coordinate 1,792,187,359, forward strand.
ATATTATTTTCACAAGCCTGTTAAGACACATCATTGGATTTGGAATATATACCTAACTATAGTTGTTGTTTTCTGATTTTTTATCATATATGTCTTCTTTGTATTTAAAGGTGCTTAAATCAGGTAAACTGGATGTCGATTACCTTGGAAAAATTCTTGAGTTTTCGCTAGTCAGTTTGCAGAAGCTTTCTGCTCCAGCCAATGAGAAGATAATAAAGGCCCAACACAAGGCACTACTCTGCGAGTTGAGTGAAATATGCCAATCTAGAGATGAATCAAACAATGCGTGTGTTGGAGCCTTGGTTAAGGGTTTGCAATTTGTCCTAGAACAGATTCAGGTGTGTCTGCTTAACATTCCTTTATTTGGTTCTCTTTATTTGATCATATGTTCAGTTTTGTTTTTCCTTTCACTTGTTGATTACTACTTTCACATAATGTTAGCTGCTAGATGTATCACATATATCAGTACTGCTTTTCATGAAACTTGCCATGTTTGTGTCACACTGTAAAACTTAATGAGTAAACTGCACCACTTCTTGCTTTTTAAGACTTGTTTTACTCTGGTTGTATGTTATGTGACAAGATAAATTATTTTGACAGATTCTTAAGAAAGAGATAAGCAAAGCACGGATAAGATTAATGGAGCCTTTGGTTAAGGGACCTGCTGGTCTGGAGTACCTTAGGAATGCTTTTGCAAATAAATATGGATCTCCATCTGGTGCCAGTACCTGTCTTCCTTCAACGCTCAGATGGATTTCATCTACTTTGAATTTTAAAGACCAGGAATGGGTAGAATATAAGAATACCTCCTCAGCATTGGCTGATAATTCATCCCAAGAAGGGCTTCCTTCAACTACTCTCAGAACTGGGGGAAATATTATGCTCAAAAGTACTGGAAGTCCAATGGTCTTTTCTCCTGATAGTTCAAATACTAAAGGTTTTCTATTTTGACCAACCTTAATTTCTGATTCTCCAGTTAGCTGTTACATACTTCCAGGCACACTTATTTTGATACCGGCTATCATTTTTTTGATCAGGTGATCAGCAATCAGAATGCAAAGGAGAACCAGTTGACCTTGTTGTGAGGCTTGGTTTACTAAAACTAGTAAGTGGAATATCTGGTCTAACACAAGATGATCTACCAGAAACTTTATCTCTTAACTTCTCCAGGCTGAGGTCTCTCCAGGCTCAAATTCAGAAGATTATTGTGATTTCTACAAGGTAAATAGCGTGATTATTTGTGTCAAGAAACAGTCGAAATGTCTTTACTGAATATTTTCAATATTTTGGGCATTGCAGTGTTCTTATATGTCGTCAGATTATTCTGAGTGAAAAGGCAGTAGCAAGCTCTGCAGATATGGAAAATGCAGTGTCCAAGTGTGCAGAACAGCTCTTGGAGCTCTTAGACCATGTTGAAGATGCTGGTATTGATGATATTGTTGGAGTGATTTGCAATCTTCCATCAGTTAACGGGGAAGAAGATGCAGGGAAGGTTCAGTCAAGAAAAGCAGTTGCTGCCAGAATGCTAGGGAAGAGTTTACAAGCTGGGGATGCTGTGTTTGAGAGAGTGTTTAACGCCGTCTATTCAGCTTTGCGTGGAGTTGTGCTCGGTGGAACCGGTGCTCGAGGGAAGAAATTAGCTGAAATGGCACTACTGAAAGTTGGGGCTGGTGCTCTGACTGAAAGGGTAGTGGAAGCTGCTCGTGTTTTGATTGTGGCAGCAACTGTATCAGTTGGTGTTCATGGGCCATGGTATAAATATTTGACTGACAACATATGAACATAAATTATTTGTTAATTACATGAATAATATTACACACGTATCTGTCTGTACATAGGAGTGTGTAAAGTTGTAAGCTGTATCGTAGGTTCCTGTAAAGATTAGTGGATATGGTTGTCTTAAGCAATGCTTTTGATGTAATGAGCAAGATATGCTCCTGTAAAAAGATGATATGGTTGTCTGTAGCAGAATGCTTTTGATGTAATATGTTAATAGATATTTGAATTTATATAAATTGCTAATATATATGATTTTGTGATCTTATAAACAATTAAGTGTAATTCTGTTAAAATTGTGATAATTTAAGATTGTTATTTATTTCAAGATTTTCTCAAATTGTAAGAAAATTATTATACATGCTGATATGATCAATAAGTTTGAGAAAAGTGTTTAAGAAAATTATTGTTCTGATAGGGGATTGAAAGAAAATTTAATTTGTATAGGCTCTTCTGGTGTTGACCACTGGCATTTGAGACCTTTTATGGTCAGTTCTTCAAACGACTACTTTGTCTCCATGCACAAAAAATCATTTGGCAAGCCATACTTGAGAGGTAGCCATCTCTCTATTAAGATAATCTTGCATGAATAATTTACTTGGGAGACATCGAAATATCAAAAAGGATTAAATTTTTTTTGAGACATGGCTATTTTGAATTTGAATTTTCATTTAAATTACGGTAAAATCTCAATAAAATTTGGAGTTGTAGGGATATAAAATGTTAAGCTCTTGTTTTTGCGTTTGTCTGCATGGACTTGAGATTTTAATTTGAAGATTACTCATATTTAAGTGTTGCTTTTTCTTTAGATTATAGAGAACCAACTATTTTATATGCAAATGTTTTTTATATTGACAATCTTTTATCTATTGATGAGCTTACAAGAAAAAGAATCATGTATTGATAAACTTTAATATGTAAGATATTCTCGTAATCATATTTTGATGGAACGAGGGGGTTATATATTTTTTTGTTGAATTGGAATACGAGGACTATGTATTCTTTATAAATTTGAACAACACTTTAGTCTATTTACCAAGTGTAATAAGGTGGAAGAATTGATTTTTTTGGTTTTATCTAAAAATGTGCAGATAGTTAGAGTCGCCACCGACTTTTTTTTTATCCAATAAGAAAAGGGTGAAAAGAACAGGAAAAACCTTGATAGATTTTAAACCCGGAGGATAAGTTATGAAAAGGGAAGATGTTAGCACCCTTTTCACCCGTAGTTATCTACGAGCTCTTACTCGCTAGCTCACTTTTGAAAATTTGTTTTGCGTGTATGTGATTTGAAAATATTTTGAAAAGCCAAAGTACGGCTAACTTTGTAATGATTCTTGTATCAGTCTTCAAGAATGCGTACAAAGTGTTTGAAAATATTTTGAAAGTGTGATGTGTAAAAGATGTTTTTTTAGAAAAGATTCTGAGCAAGCAATTAAAAGTTTTTACCCACTTAAGGTAATTCTTATTCTTTTCCTTCTTCTTTAGAGATAGTGCTATCCATACCATTAGTTGATAGGTAGCCCTATGTATTGGATGTGAAGGGACAGACGAAGGGTCATCGAATGGTCATCGAAGGCAACATGTAAGAATACTTTAGTAATTTATATCGGAGAGACTAGATCATTTTTCGTAGGCAACGCCGAATGGTCATCGAGGAATTATGATCTTTATTCGAAGGGACTTCGCTAAAATATCCCCACTTTCGAGGGACATGACCAAATTTCCGAAGGCAACAAAGAGAGGTTACTCTAGAGGTGCAAAGTGTGTAAAGTGTGTTCAGTTCAGTTATATTTATATTGAGAATTAGAGTTTTCTATCGATTGATTTTAGATCTTGCCATACATGCCCTAATTACTAGTAGTTAAATATGTACATGATTAGAGGTGCGAAAAGTAAATCCTACGCTATTACAAGGCTTTGGGGGCAGTTACATAAAGAATGCGGGAGAGTAAAGTGCGGAATTTAAACCCTAGACTATTACATCCCACAAGCAGTTACATAATAGAAAAAATGCGGCAAGATAAATCTAAACTATTACAAGAAAAAGTCGTGCGACCTATACAATTTCTCTAAGAATTTAAATGTAAAATAAATAAAGAAATGTTGAAAAATATTTAAATGTGATTTTTTCATGAAATTAGTTTGATGTTAGCTAAATAATTAAAACCCTAAGTCTAATTAATTTTAATAAAAAAAATCTAAAGTCTAATTAATTTTATTATAAGAAATAATGGTTAATTAAATTAATTAAAACAAGAGAATTAAATGTTAATTAAAAAACCTAAATCTAATTAATTAGGATTAAAAAAAGGGTTGATTTTTAAGTTAATTAGAATAAATTAGGGTTAATGGAAGGAAAATTAATGAAAATAAGGTGAAAAAAAAAGGAAAAAAAATGCATGGGGTGGGTGTTGAACCCACGCCCTCTGGCTTCAGAGTTGCACAACTTGCCACCAGACCAAGTACTGGTTGGTGATAGAGAATAGGCGCAATGCATAATATATGAAACCTGCAGAAATTGTGAAATTAATAAATAAAAGATGCAGAGAGCAGGGGTCGAACCCACGCCCTTGTATATCAAAGCCTTAGCGTACGCGTTCTTGTCACTGGAGTGGGTGTTTCATCCGTTAATAACCCAAAACAAAATAAATATAATATGAAACAAAACAGATGGGCTGGAGAAGCGCCAGAACCCTAACTCCGGTCGTCTTCTCCGGTGAGTACGTTTTCTAAACCTGCAAAACAAAGCGTGTTAGTGATCAAATAGAACCCTACTCCCTTAATTTGAGGGCTGCAAACTCATTGGTGGTCTTAGTTTTGACTAAAACATCCTGCACAATAAGATATAATCAAAATAATCCAAAATGACATAAACACGATGATGCATGATTTTAGCATCATGGGACTCATGCGATGGTTCAAACATGTTCTATTGCATCTCAAGAACACATTAGCATGGTTAGTTTCAATCAAAACATCATAGAAATTGAAACACTGAATTCTAAAAAATAAGGAAACCAGTGATGCACGGGATGCGTGTTTCAGGCCTCTTTGATCATTAAGGATGATCAATACTTACTCTATAGCACATCGGGAGTCGATTTGGGCGGCTGATTTGCTTGGAAAGTGACTATATGAGAGGTTTCAAGTTTGTCCTAGTTTCACAAAATTTGAGGTTTTGAGTGGGTGTTCTTGCAAGGTTTTTTTTGTTGTTCTTTGTCTGAAGATAATGAGCATATATATATATATATATATATATATATATATATATATATATATATATATATATATATATATATATATATATATATATATATATATATATATATATATATATATATATATATATATATATATATATATATATATATATATATATATATATATATATATATATATATATATATATATATATATATATATATATATATATATATATATATATATATATATATATATATATATATATATATATAGGAAGAGATTAGGTCAAGAAGAATGGGCTTGGACCTTGTGCAAAACAATCTTTGATTCTTGTTTGAAAATAACTTGGAATAAGACAAAATATGAAGATTTGTTTTGCAAAAAAGCTTCACACGATTTCTCATGCAATCTTGGGCCTCCAAAAGATTTGAAACCAAAATCCTTTTATGCCTCACACCTCCTTTTGATATTTATTTGATTTAATTTTGATTTTAAATGAATAAAATCAAAATAAATGAAATAAAAAATTAAAAGGGTGTATGAATAGATTGAGAGGTCAATTATGAGGTCAAGAGCACGTTTGGACTCTAAAAGTTAGGCCCATTAGTCCAAAACTTCAAGTTTGCTCAATTTGGGTTTCATGCATTTTCTCAAAATTTCCTAACTTGCACTAATCATAACTCTCTCAATTTTTATCATATGAAGGTGATATTAGACTTTTTAGAAACCTCAAGGTGCCCCCCTATAATATCTATGTGGATCATTTTTCCATTTGAAGACTTTATCTTGATGTGAATTACTTTTTAAAAAAGTGCCTTTTTTATTGACTTTTAAAATGACCTGTAATGTTTTGACCCATATCTCTAAAATGAAGCATTTTTGGACTTGAGCTTAGAGAGACAAAGTTGTAGAGAATTGAATTTCCTTCAATATTAACATTTTTTGAGAAAAATCTGATAAAGCATGTGAAAGTTATGCTTGGTCAAAGTTTAGTTGACTTCTCCTAAAGAAAATCCTAATTTAGCAACTTTTGACTTTTGATGAATCATGATCAACCTTTGGTCAAATGATGACCGTGAGTTCAAAATATTAATGTTGACCAAAATTCTTGAAGTTTGACTATATGTTGACCACAATTGACTTTTTGTCCAATACAATTGATTTTCACTCATTTGAGACATTAAAAGTTTCATTTTCCTTGAGAATACCAAAATCCTAGTTGTAGACCACTGCTTAGGAGGAGGATTCATCAGATTAATCTTTGAGTAGTCTTGAATACTTTGAATCAATTTATCTTTGAAAAATATGAGGGAAAATTTTGGGGTACAACATCTGCCCATGTTCAATCTTCTTAAACTTGAAGAGTTAGATTGACATGCTCGCCTTTCAGGATCTGAAGGTGGAAGAGAATTGAACACTGTGATACGGTGGCAGAACCGACAGTTTAATACTGGTTTCCGTTTTGCATTTTGTGTTCGCAAAATGTCGCAGTAAGCAAGAGTCGCCACCGACTTTTATTTTATCCAACCAGAAAGGAAAAAAGTACAAAAAAATCCTTTTTCGAGATATTCTGAGTACGGGGGGGGGGGGGGGGGGGGGGGGGGGGGGTAGATTATAGAAAGGGAAGGTGTTAGCACCCTTTCTATCCATGGTTTTCCATGGGCTCTTAGGTACTTGCTCATTTTTAAATTTCTTGTGTGTGTGCTTTATTTTTTGAAAAATTTGACTTCGTGATAACCCTTGTATCAGTCCTTGACGAAGCTGTTTTGAAAGTTTGTTTGAAAAGTGTAAGTGTGAAAAGTTTTGATTTGAGCAAGTACCTACTAGCATCTACCTACTCAAAAAAATATTGTTTCTATTATTGTTTCCTTTAGACAGCGCTATCCTACTATTGAGAAATAGGTAGCACCATCGTTGGAACTTGTAAGGGTCAATTCGAAAGGGACGTACAATCACCAAAGAAATATTAGGACACCTTAGTAATAACCCTAGAGTCTTAAGATCATATTCGAGGCAATATTTCCGAGGGCAACATTCGAATGGGACGTTTGATCTTTTTCAGACAGGAGGGCAACCACTAAGACACCCTATGCTTAATGATCATTTACCGAAGGCAACCGAAGTGAGAGTATACCCTAAGAGTGAATATGTGCGAGTGATTCATTTTCAGTTATTTATCTTTGCACATTAGGATTTTCTAACTGTATTAATTTTGTCATGCATTCTTGCCATACAATCCTATTAGCATACATCTAAACAGTTAAATATTTGCGGAAATTAAAAATGCGAGAAATTAAACCTAGCTATTACAAGGCTTCGGGGAGGGGGATTAATTACATAGCCAAAAAACCCGGGGATTTAACAGTAAATAAAAACCCTAAATTAACTATTACAAACCATGAGCAGTTACAAAAATATTGGCAAAATAAATAACAAGCGCGCGACGAATTAAATGCGAGATGATTAGGGTTTTGACCCTTGACTAAACCTAATTGCAATTGATTAAAGAAAAAAAAAGTTTTTTGTCATGTTTTGTTATTTGAGAAAATAATGAACAATTAAATTAAAAGAAAATCCTAATTCTAATTAATATTAATTAATAAAAATAAATTAATTGAGTTAATCTATTTTTGTGTTTTTTGTTTGAAAAAGAAAAGAATTAAATCAAGAACTTAAACCTAATTTTCTAATTGATTTTAATTATAAAAACAAGTTAAAATTTCCCTAATTAAATTAAACTAATTAATTGAAATTAACTTTGATAAAAAAAACCTAATTCTAATTTTTATGATTTTATGAAAAAAGGTGATTAATTTTGTGAATTAAAATAATTAAAGGAAATATTAAAAGAATTAAAAAAAAGAAGAAATAAAAAAAATGTAGAGATGGGCCTGATAGTATTGCTGAAGAGGGGGTGTCAATCTAGATTTTCTGGCCCAACAAGCATTAAGCCGGGTCAATGCGCAGGATCTGGTATGGGCGTTGACTGGAGGAGTATGGTGGTCCTCTCATGGTTGGCACGTTGGATATGATTAGCTAAGCATCCAGTGGCCAGGCATTGATGGTGTATGGAAGGCGTATGGTGCTGTATTGCATGGGATTCACCTGAAATAATCAAGAAAATAATAAAATGCACACGCTTGGAATCGAACCCAGGATGTGTGCCTCAAAGGCCTCCCCCCCAACCATCTGAGCTAGCGTGTTAACTTGTAAGTATAATAAACATAAAACATAATATTCGAAACAAGCTAGTGGGGTCAGCCAAACGCGCAAAATTTCAAACGGACCAGTCCCACGCTGCCACGCCTCATCTTCTTCCCCAGACTGTCGTTTTAGGCAACAAGACTTTTACCTACAGACGTTCTCTGTAGGTACAAACCTGTTCATCTAAAAAATGGCACACGAGCAAGATAAATGGAAAGTGATGGTACCAATCAACTCGTCTCTTCCTCACGAGCATCATGGTACCAGAATTAAAGCCTAATTTTGCCTGCATTGAAAACCCCTAAACAAGAACATAAAACCCTAACAATGGAAATATCAGGTACAGGCATAAAAAATGCAATTAAATGGAATGATTAGCTTGCAAACATGACGATAAACATGAATATAACAATCAAAAGTGCTAAAGATGCGTAAATTAGTGAAATCAGAATCAAGTTTTTAAGCAAACCGTGGTGCCTGTAGGGTGCGATTCTGGGCGTTTCAAGACCTGGGAGTGATTGGAATAGCTTCCTGAGATGCCTAGCAAGTGATTGGGATCACTAGAATGGCTTGAGATGGTATGTAGAAGGAAAACCGATTCACACTTTTGCCAACTTTTTTCAGTTTTGTTCCAAGCTTCTCACGATCTCTAGCCCCCTGTTTTTTGATCAGGAAAGCTTCATTATATAACCTAGAATGAATTAGGTTAGCAAACTTGGCATGAATCTTTGCATTTATCCAAGATTTGATTTGATTTTCAACTTGTATGATATCTTTCTATTTTCATGCCAATCATGCCTTTCTTGTACCAATTGCCATTAATTTTAATTGATCATGCAAGCTCAACATATCTTGATTGCCAATCTGTAAAAAAACAAATCAAATCATATCTTTGATAATTTTAATCATTTATTTGATTTAATTCACTTTTTAATTAATAAAAAATAAAAATAAATTGAAAAATGAAGCAAATAATGTGTGGATAAGTATTTGAGTCGTGGACCAAATTATAATTGAAATGCAAGCATAAAAAGTTGGGCCCATTTAGAAACAAATGCAAATTTGAGCACATTTTACTTTTGGCAATTTTGCAAAAATGGTCAACTTGGCCAATGCATAACTCTCTTAATTTTGACCCTAGAGGGGTGTTCTTGGACTTTTTAGAAAGCTTAGGATGTCCTATAAGCAACCCTTTTGGTCTCATATCAATTGAGTCTTCCATGTTCATGTATGAAGCTTTGACCCAAAAGGTGTTTTTGTTGACTTTTCAAAAGGACCTATAATGTCAAAATTCATATATTTTTGTGAGTGCATATTCTGAACTTGGGAGATGAAGATGAATTGTATGGAATTGCATCCTCTTCAAAATTAGATTTGGATGGGTCATTTATGATAAAGTATGAGAAAGTTATGCTTGGTCAAAGTTGAGTTAACTTTTCCTTCAAAACCCTAATTTAGCAACTTTTAGGTTTTGATGAATTGTGAGAAATCCTTGAGGAATCATGATAAACCCTTGATAAAATTATGAATAATACTTAAAAATGAGGATTTTGACCAAAAATCTTGAAGTTTGACTGTATGTGGGCCACAATTGACTTTTGACCTAACATAGTTGATTTTCAGGCATTTGAGCAATTGACTGAGCAAACTTCTTCTGCAATGCTTGAAACTTGACATGGATGATCTTGAGAACATATTAGGACAACTGTGAGCATTTGAGTCTTTTGTGGTTCACACATCTTGATGAAAATAGAAACCCTAATTTGTGGTATACTGCCTTAGGAGAGAGTTTGTCTGGTCAACTCTTGAACTTCCTTGAGCAATTTGGGGACCTCACTTGACATTTGTTGAGAAATATGGGAGGGAAAATTTTGGGGTACAACAGACAACTAAGTGCCCAGAAATTTACACTCGCACGTGCACGAAGTAACGCTCGTTGGTTGATTGTATTGCTTGAATGAGCTTAAAGATGACATTCAGAGAAGTGATGGAGTGTTGTCGAAGATGGGCTTATAGACGCCGTCCATAGTAACTGTTTGATAGGAGTATTAGAATGAGTCTACGCTTGAATGTATCTGAATAATGCTTTTTCAAGATTCTATCTCTGAAGGGGAAATTCTTTTCAGAACAAAGCGCTGAAGGAGATGCTTTTCAAAATAAACTTCTGAAGGATATGCTTTTCAGGACGAAGTGCTGAAGGGGAAATGCGTTTCAGAACTCCTCTGAAGGAAATGCTCGCTAGAACTCGGTCTCTAGGGGGGGTGCTTTTTAGGATTCCATCCTTGAAGGGGAATTGATTTTCAAAATTAAGCGTTGAAGGAGATGCTTTTCAGAATAGACTTCTGAAGGAAATGCTTTCCGGAATGAAGTGCTGAAGGGGAAATGCGTTTCAAAACTCCTCTGAAGGAAATGCTCTCCAGAACTCAGTCTCTGGTGGAAATGCTTTTCAGGATTCCTTCTCTGAAGGGGAAATGCTTTTCATAACGAAACACTAAAGAATATGCTTTTCAAAATAGACTTCCGAAGGAAATGCTTTTTAGAATGAAGTGCTGAAGGGGAAATGCGTTTCAGAACTCCTCTGAAGGAAATGCTCGCCAGAAATCGGTCTCCAGGGGAAATGCTTTTCAGGATTCGGTCTCTGAAGGGAATCACTTATTCATGTAGATAGTCGCCCTACTTTGTTTTGGGAATTGGTCCCTAACTTGTCTATAAATTACTGGTAGTATTGTCCTTTTGTGAACTTAACCTGAAAAAGCAAAGTTAGTTTTGTGCGATGTCATGATGCATGTAACGCATTATGTAATGATGCTCTCAAAATAAATGAGAATGTTATATGCATTTATATATTATGATATTTTGTAAATGATGTATAGATGCAATGTGTTATTGGAGCGTATCAGTAGCCTTGTATAGTAATGTTTGTTGAAAATAAATTCCTGATTGTTGTTGGGGATGAAGACAATACTTCTTCAATTTGTTTCAGAATGCCTCTACTGGGGATTTCTGCTTTCCGTTTGAGAACACTCTGCTGGGGATCTTCGACTTCTGCTTGGGATATAAGCATCTAAGGAGAGTCGGCCATTCATCATTCTTTGTAAGATTTGTATTCTGACTGGAAATGAAAGAGACAAAATTCTTCTGATTAACTGTTTGTCCAAGTCTCGGATATGAGTATTGACCTTTCTGGGAAGGACAACATTAAATGTCATCTGGTCGGAGAAGAGAATCTTGTCAAGGAATTTTGCAATATTGGAGAAATAAACTTCGTTGGGGAAATAAACCCTATAGGCTGTGGCGACTTCACTGGGGAAATAATCTTCTTGTGGAGAAAGATATGAGGAAATTTCTCTGTGGGAATTTATGGTCAACTTCGAACGTTATCCCAACTCCTAGAGTCTCTTGCAAATGTTAATCCTATTTTCGTGCATACATTCGTAAACGATAATCATATTCAAATGCATATGTTCATTCAATATGATCATTGGACGTTATTTGAAAACAAAATAGAGAAAATAAAAATAGTTTTTTGAATTTGAAATTGATTGCATTGATTAGGAAAGTTTGTCTATAAACAGACAATTTTATACAAAGAGACATAAATCCTAGTAAGAGGAAATCTTCGTAAAAGAAAAGGCGTACAAAGAGACACAAAAGAAAAACAACTATGTGGAAATGATCCCATCGAGTTTCAACTCTGCTATTGCCCATATGTCTTCAAGCATCTCATGCCTAGCTGTTGGAAGAAGTTGACTGAATTGATCCGTACCATTTGAACTTGATGTCGGTAATTATGCCGGCTGTAAGTAAATGGGTGACCCAACAGAACATAGTCGTACGCTTTAAACTCTAACGTTTTCCTGGACCGCCCTTTCTGGTTTTCAGTCCACCGGGAAATCCTTTTTTGCCTAAGCCTCCTTTTCAGGTTTTCGACTTACCGGATGTACATTTTTTATATATATCCCTAATTTTTTCCCGAAACCTTTTGGTTCGTCGGGATGCCCTTATTTTTTCCTAGGCCAGTCGACCTATCGAGTCTCTTTTATGCGTAGTATTTTTTAACTATGTCCGCGTTCACAGGGTGTGGAAGATCTTCACCATCCATGGTGGTAAGTATCATAGCACCGCCAAAAAAATCCTCTTGATCATAAATGGCCCTTCGTATGTGAGAGTCCATTTGCCCTTGGGATCGCCTTGTGGTAAGATGATGCGCTTTATGACCAAATCACCAACCTGATACACCTGATATTTGAATTTCTTATTGAAGGCCTTGATTATGCGCTTCTGATACATCTGACCATAACAAACAGCCACAAGCCTTTTCTCATCAGTCAAATTTGTCTGGTCTAACCTAGTCTGAATCCATTCGTCTTCATCTAAACCCGCGTCTTTCATAATCCTTAAGGAAGGAATCTGGACTTTGACATGTAAGACAACCTCCATACGGTAAACAAGAGATAATGGGGCTGTACATGCTGAAGTGCGATAACCATGAAGAGCAAGTTATAACATCTTGTGCCAATCCTTGTATGTCACCATCATCTTCTGTAAAATCTTTTTGATATTCTTGTTAACGGTTTCCACTGCGCCATTCATCTTTGGTCGATATGGAGAAGAATTGTGGTGCTTAATCTTGAACTGCATGCATATTTCCATGATCATAGTATTGTTGAGGTTGGTAATTTTATCTGTGATGATCCTCTCGGGTATGCCATACCGACAAATGAGATTATGCTTAATGAACTGGGCCACAACATTCTTGGTAACAGAGGAAAATGAGGCTGCTTCAACCCACTTCGTGAAGTAATCAATAGCGACCAAGATGAAATGAAGTCATTAGAAGTGGTAGGCTTGATATCTTCAATCATATCAATGCCCCACATTGCAAACAGCCAAGGATCAGTTGATATATTCAAAGGAACCAGAGGCACATTCACTTTCTCAACATAAATATGGCATTTGTGACAAGTTATGGAATGACAATGGCAATCAGTTTCCATGGTCGACCATAATAACCTGCTCTTAGAATCTTCTTAGCCATCATATGCCCACTAGAGTGGTACCAAAGACCCCATCGAGTATATCTTTCATAATCTTCTCAGCTTCCTTCTTGTCTACATAACAAAGCAGAGTCAAATCGTGATTGCGCTTGTACAAAATTTTGCTACTTAGAAAGAACTTGGCAGAGAACCTCCTTAGGAATTTCTTATCTTTAATATATGCCCCTTCAGGATACTCTTGAGTCTCGAGGTATCTTTTCACTTCGTGGTACCAAGGCTTTTCCTCTACTCCATCAGCATTAACTTTATAGCAGTGTGCCGGTTCATCTAGTCTCTCAATAGTGATTCGAGGAGCTTCATTATCCCATCTGACTTTGAACATAGATGACATGGTAGCCAAGGCGTCATCCAATTAACTCTCTTCTCGCGGAATATGTTCAAAAGTGATTTCTTTGAATTATGGAATTAATGTCAACATATGCTCTCGATAAGGGATGAGATTTGGATGCTTCGTATCCCATTCTCCCTTAATATGGCTGATTACCAGGGCTGAGTCCCCGTATACATTCAAGAATATAATTCTCATATCGATGGCAGCCTTGATACCCATGTGCACGCTTCATATTCTGCCATGTTGTTGGTATAGTCAAAGCATAATCTGGCGGTGAAGGGCGTATGGCAACCCTTGGGAGAGACAATCATAGCACCAATTCCATTACCAAGCGCGTTGGAAGCTCCATCAAAAACCAGAGTCCATAGGGATCCAGGCTCAGGTCCTTCATACGGCCCAGGTTCTTCATAATCAATAACTAACATAATATTCTCATCCGAGAACTCAAAATTCATAAACTGATAGTCATCTACAGCCCGATGAGCCAAATGATCTGCTAATACACTTCCTTTGATTGCCTTATGAGTAGTATACTGAATGTCGTATTCGGTCAAGACCATTTTCCATCTTGCTATTCTTCCAGAGAGAGCGGGCTTCTCGAATATGTATTTTATTAGATCCATCTTAGAGATCGACAAAGTAGTATGAGTCAACATATACTATCTTAGTCGGCGAGCAGCCCATGCCAAAATGCTTCAAGTTTTCTCGATCAGTGAGTATCTTGTTTCATAGTCGGTAAACTTTTTGCTAAGGTAGTATATTGCATGCTCTTTTCGACCAGACTCGTCATGTTGCCCCAATACACACCCTATTGAGTTCTCTAACACTGTTAGGTACATGATCATAGGTCTTCCTTCAACCAGTGGCATTAGAATCAGAGGTTCCTGAAGATATTCTTTGATTTTGTAGAAGGCTATCTGGCAATCGTTGTTCCACTTCATTACTTGATCTTTCTTTAGTAATTTGAAGAATGGCTCACATGTAGCGTTCAGATGGGAAATAAATCTGGCAATGTAGTTCAATCGTCCTAGAAAACCTCTGACTTCCTTCTCAGTACAGGGAGCTGGAATTTCTTGAATGGATTTAACCTTGGAAGGATCAACTTTAATGCCTTTACCACTGACGACGAAACCTAGGAGTTTACCATATCTTACCCCAAAGGCGCACTTGTTTGGATTCAACCTCAGCTTGTATTTCTTCAATCTCTCAAACAACTTGTGCAGATGGTCAAGATGTTCTTCTTCAGTATGAGATCTGGCTATCGTGTCATCAACATAAACCTATATCTCGTGATGGATCATATCATGGAACAAAGCTACCATAGCGCGCTGATACGTAGCACCTGCGTTCTTCAAACTAAAAGACATGACTTTGTAACAGAAAGTTCCCCACTGTGTGACAAAAGTAGTCTTTACCATGTCTTTAGGTGCCATCTTGATTTGATTATAATTGGAGAAACCATCCATGAAGGAAAATACTTTATGCTGAGCGGTGTTGTCAACCAAAACATCAATATATGGAAGTATAAAATCATCTTTAAGGCTTACCCTATTCAAATCCATGTAGTCTTTACACATACGTACCTTACCATCTTTCTTAGGTACTGGCACCACATTTGCAAACCACTGAGGATAGGACGTAACTGCTAGAAAAATTACATTTAATTGCTTCATAACCTCAACCTTGATCTTTTCATATACATCAGAACGCATACGGTGAACTTTCTGCTTTATAGGGAGACAACCTTCCTTCATCGGTAGACTGTGAACCACAACATCAGTATTGAGCCCTGGAATGTCTTCGTACGACCAAGCAAAGATCTCAACATAGTCACACAACATCTGGATTAGCCTCTCTTTGACACTGTCTTCTAGGTTGGAGCCTATCTTGGTTTCTTTCTTGTCTTATTCAGTACCCAAGTTCACAACCTTTAATGGCTCTTCATGTGGCTGAATGGCTCTTTCTTCTTGCATTAAGAGCCTATCAAGTTCTTCAGGTATTTCATAATCTTCCTCACCTTCATCCTCGACTTGATAGATCGGATTTTCGAATTTATAATTGGCAATAACATAATTTTTATCAATGGGATCCAAGGTGGATGTGGATCTGCAATTTGTTATGTGGGTGTGTGTAAGAACATATAACTATTTTGAAAGCAATAAAGTAAAAGAAAAACAGAGAGCGCAAAATTTGAATGCAAATGTCCAATGATTTATTAAATGAAAATATGCAAATGAATAATGACAACCCTAACAAATGGACCGTTGTGCCCCGGGTAAGGCACAAGGCTTAAAGTTCATTGTTTAGATTACATAACCAAAAAAACTTAAAAGTAAGAAAACAGAAAATAGAATTTACTCCTGACTAAACGAGATTGGTATAAAGAGTCCAGTCTTCCAATTATTGATCCTATTGCCGATAGTAGGGAAGATCTAACTTTCTATGTCGCAGCCACTATCATTGTCTTCTACAACATTGATATGATTGTTGTAAACTCCATTGTTGTTGATGCGGAATGGCGGTCTCCCAGAATGGGCACGAGCATACTGGACAACCCTCTGAGCCTGAAAAGTGAAATTCAAACCAAATATATCTGACTTGTAAGGAATATCGGGAAGCTTCCCCCAAACGGTGCAACCACATTCTTCAACCACATCCCTGGTGTCTTTCAGAGAAGCCATTTTTGATCTGGTTTTAGGAACAACAAGAGCATCTTCATCCATCGGGGTTGCCTGAGAAATAATTTCAAAGGTCTAGTAAGGGGTATCGACGAATTCACCATCCACCTCGACATACTTGAAAGAGTTCAAGTGGCTCACCATATATTCTTCATCGCTGCAAACTGTAACGATCTTCCCCTTTACGGGATACTTCAACTTCTAGTGTAAGGTAGAAGTAACAACACCTGCCCCATGAATCCAAGGGCGTCCCAGCAAACAAGAATAGGCTGGATGAATATCCATCACATAGAGAGTAGATTCGAAGACCCGGGAGCCCACTTTTATTAGAAGATTAACCTCTCCATGCATTGTTCTCTTTGAACCATCAAAAGCTCTTACCACAATATCATTGGGTTTTGGAACAATCCCTTCATAATCAAGTTTCTCTAAAGCAGCTTTTGGCAATACATTTAACGAGGAACTTGTGTCTACTAAGCATGAGATAAGGTAGTGCCCCTGCACTTAATGAAGATATGCAGGGCCTTATTATGATTCCTTCCTGCAAGAGTTAAGTTTGCGTCAGAAAAGCCTAGCCCATAATCAGTCGTCAGGCTAGCAATATGATTTTTGAACTGATCAACAGAGATTTCTTGCAGTACATGAGAAGATTTTAGTAATTTCATCAAATCCTGAGCATGGGCTTTGGAGCACAACAACAAGGATATCATAGATATTTTGGAGGGAATCTTCCCTAATTATTCAACAAGTTTGTAGCCGCTCTTTCGGATAATCTTTAATATTTCCTCCATCTCTTGCTTGGAGGTGTCTTCAACAGTAACTTCTTTTGGTGCCTCTATCTGGGAAAGCTCGGGCATATGTTCTTCATCCCGAGTCTCAGTAGTAGTAGTGATATGAACTGGTGTAGTAACATTCTTTGAAGAGATCTCTGGAGAGAAAACCCTTCCACTTATGGTAAGCTTACTAGTCCCAGCAATATTGCCAACATCGGGATCAATAACTTCAGCATTTTCATCTTCAACAGTCAATGGTTCCTGCTTGACTCCATGGTAGTAGACATCAACTCCATAATTCCAAGGGATAGCCTTATCATAGGAATATGGAATTGGCCCAGGCGCAATAATAATCAGGGGAGAAACTTTAGGTTTGGAATTAATCTTCACAGGACCCTTAGAAGTGATCCTTATAGGAGTACTGGAAATTGTAGACACGTCTTTGAGATTTGGGTCTTGGGACGTACTCTCCACATGAGGAGTCTTCTCAATAGGAATTTTCTCAAACAGAATCTCACGGTCATCCATCAGACACTGGATACCTTCTTTCACCAATGCACAACCATTAGACTGGGATGCATAGTAGTAGTAGTCTTCAGTACAACCTGGAAATAAACCGGATTGCAACATCTTCTCTTTAACAATCATCAGAGGAGTAGTCAAATCATTCATAGTAGAAACATAAGAAACGTCTTTAATAGCATTAACGCCCTTGTCATGATTGGACATAGGCGCAGTAATCACATTAGGGATCTCAGGAGGATAAAACTCAATTTCCTTGGCATCAATCATGTCTTTGATCTTATTCTTCAGAGCCCAACAGTTTCTAGTGTCATTCCTGGGGCTGTCAGAGTGATACACACACCTTTCGTTGGGACTGTAGCGGGGAGAGGAAGTGTTTGGATTCTAAGGAGGTTTTCTCAATGTAACCATCCATGCCTTCAACATGTGTTGCAATGCTTAAGCCAATGACATGTTGATCTTTGTGAACTGCCTCCTAGGTGCCTCCTGCCTATGCTGATTATTCTATTATTATTGTGTTGGTGCAGGATTGGAGATCAGTACTGCCCCCACATATTGGTTGCGATCGCTCTTATTATGACCCTTCTGACTTTACACAACATTGTATTCCCTCTTACCATTATAAGGCCTTTTCACGGTGTTGTAACCCAAAATTTTCCCTCTCATTTTATCAAGATTTTCCCTCACAAGACTCTTTGGACTCCAGACAGGATTAGGGTTTGCTCTGCTCAAGACATCTCCTTGCACTGATGACCTGAAATTAGGATTTGAGTTTGCACAAGGATTTTTGGACTTCCAATGCCTCATGTGACTTTCATACTTCATGTTGGACCTATAAGATTTCTCATACCAAGTTTCAAGCCTTGAATCAAAATTTTGCCCAATCAATTGGACAGTTGACCTAAAAATCAGCTGTATTGGGGAAAAAGTCAACTGTGGCCAATTTACAGTCAAACCTCATAATTTTTTATCCACAACAACATTATAGACTCATATAAACCATTTGATCAAGTTTGGACCACAACTCCTCAAGAAATTTGATCAGATCATCAAAAGGGCAAAATGGTCAAAATTAGGGTTTTGACTATAGAAGGGCAATTTCTGATTTTTCACCTAGCCAATGACAAATTGGGTTCAAGCATGGATTCAAGGACTCAATGGCATCATCTTTACCTAATCACAAGGTTCAAAAGATCTCAAAAGCATTGGATTGACAGATGAATTTTCTAGTCAACTGATCAAAAATCAACTGTACACTGAAAAGTCAAACTTTGACTTTTTGGTCAAAATCAAGTGCCAAGGGTCATTTTTCATCAAGATGTGTCAAAACATGAAAATTGTTCACCAAGAAACCTAAAATTGGAAATTAGGGTTTGAAATGGAAAATTTTCATAACTTAGATATTTTCTAAGTTATGAAAATTTCTTATTTTTTCCCAACTTTGCTCAACTTTTTCACCATGATGCAATTGGATTCAAAGAAAATTTTCAACATGAAAGTTGTATTCATCCACAAAATATACAACTTTGATTCATAAAGTTTTCCCAAAAGATGCTTGGATCTCAAGTTATGATTTTGTGAACAAGGGTCCATGAAACTTTTAACTTAGTGAAATTTTGCC
Organism: Vicia faba; assembly: GCA_948472305.1. NCBI lineage: Eukaryota > Viridiplantae > Streptophyta > Magnoliopsida > Fabales > Fabaceae > Vicia > Vicia faba. Next base: position 1,792,206,525 of record OX451736.1, read on the forward strand.
CTAATTTAGGCAGGATTTTGACCTATCTTCATGGAAATTTTTCACATAGTTCCAAGTGGAATATCAAAATGCATTTCAAATATGGATTGTAGAGAATGTTACAAGATTTCCAAAATGTCTAAGAACTCTCCAAGATCATTTGTGGTTAGGGAGAATCGAAGGATTGAAAATGGCAAATCATCACTTTTGTCCAAGGCATTTTGCACCATATTACAACTTGCAATTCTGTCCAAAGCATGCTTGTACTTGGTTTACAGGTTATAATCCTTTCTACACTAATAAATTAAATGCAAACACATTGGATTAAGGCTTTGTTCTGAACTTTAGAGCATTGTACAAAGAACTATTCCAAAAATGGCAAAAAGATAACAATGCTACTTTGATAAAGGTCACTTTTAGCAACTTTGTTTATCTTGAGACAAGGATCCAATCTTTTGCAGCAAACAAAGTCCATGAATATCATGCAATTGGTACCAACTATGTGCAGGCCTTGAGCTAGCCTGTACATGCCTTAGCATTGTCAATTCCAACTTTTCTTCAAAAGCAAGCAAGTGCGCAAAAGGTCCACAACTTTGGTATATGTTAAAACCAAATCTTGTGCACATTTCAAACAAGTTTTACATATTTTCTAAGGCTAGAAACACGAGCTCATATCATCTCAAACACCCAAATACACAAAACACTCCATTTCTGCCCAAAACAGGGCAAGCCCTGCAGAACTCAAGCCATCTTCACATTGCCTCGTGCGTTTTGTCCCAAATCACTTCAAATACATTCTAAAAATTACATTTGAACTATCCCAGCCCTTCTCAAGCAACTATAACTTCATTTTCAAGCTTCACCATTTTCAAATTCTGAGTTTGCAGGTTGAGTTCTATAGAGAGATTCAAGCCATCTCAAAGCAAGCTGAGCATTGGGAAAGGCCAAGGGAAATTCAAGCAAGCTCAAAAGACCTTCATGCCTCACTAAAAGTTGCCACATTTCCATACTCGAACTTGACTGAAACAGGTATTTTCTAAGTTTCTATCTCTCTATTTAGGAATCATTAGGCTTAGGTTTGTGAAGCAAAAATGTAGCCCTTAATGTCCTTGAACTGTACATATGCATAGAATTCATTTATGTTAACTGAGCTAGGAGAATTTAGATGTTGAAGTTGCTGAAAAAACTAGGTTAGAATTTAGGGCCAAGGAAATTCTCTCTGGTCTTTGAGAGTTAGATCAAGTTTTTTATATGGTAAGAATCGTGGTTTAAAGCTCTACATTTTTCATGTTATACATTTTTGATTTTATGCAAAGAATAACAAGAACAAGATTCAAGCATAAGGCGCGCGCAGGAAGTGTCTCAAGGTCAGGGATGACAAGGTTCTGGGCCAGGGCGCTTGGGCCTGCTTTCTATTCACACCCTCCTTTGTGTTATTTGCACCCCCTAGCCCATTTGATTTATTTTTGTATATTTTTCATTTCTTTTTTTATTTTCTGACTTTATTATTTTTTCTTGAACATTTAAAATCACAAAAATTATTTTCTTTATTTTTGGCATTTTATTATATTTTTATTTTATTTTTATTTGCATAATAAATAATTATTAGGTTAATATTACTTTATTTTCTTAATTAAAACTTGTAAATAATACAAAAATATTACATATTTTTATTTTATTATATTATACACTTAAAATATTATTTTCTCACATATTTTATTTTTTAATATTTTGTATATATTATTTTTATTATCTCTTTGTACATAAATGAAATAAATAATTAATGTAAATCATATTTTCTTTAAAACCAAAAATTAGGGTTTTCACCCCTTTTCAAAAATAATCATTTTTTATTTTCTTATTTTGAGTAAAAAATAAACTTATTTTTACATACATAAAAATAAATACCAAAACATTTTGCATATTTATATTTAATTGCATATTTAAATATTTGTCTATTTATTTATTTGTGCAATATTTCAATTTGGTTGTAATAATAGTTTTAGGGTTTTATTTTGAGCAATATCCCCCTATTCAAACTTGTACCCCACTCCCCATAATAATATTGTAATAGTCTTAGATTTACTTTTACGCATTTTATCGCTTTCAAATGCCATGATAGTAAGATTATGGTTTTGTATGCAAAGACCAAAATCAAAACAAATAGCATGACTAATACAAGACAAAAATGCATGAAAATGACAACACAATGCACACAAGCACCCTTATGGTTCCATCCACTTGTTGCCTTAAAAATGGCCACGGTATGCATGCTAGGTATCTTGGCAAATCAAAATCAAAACAAAAAGATCATAGTCCCTCGATGACGCTATCTTGGTTGCCTATACAAAAATGATCTAGTCCCTCAAAAAACTTGCTAAGATACTTGGCAACATTGTTATCATGGTCATACGATGACCCGCGCCTGTCCCGTTTAACATCCAAAGATAGGGTTGCTTACGAAATGCAATGGTAAAACAACAATGTCAAAGGGTTAAAAATGTGTAGGAAAGATCTTTGAGTAGGGTAGACAACTCCTAGTTACTTGATCAAACTTGCAAAACATCCTTGCTAATTTCAAAAACACATACACAATTTCAAAACATTTTCCCAAAACAAACTTTCAAACATTGAAACATTTTTCAAAAGACAAACACCTTTGTATACATTCAAACAAGAATCATTACAAAGGTTGCCTAAACAAAGGCCTATTTTCAAAATACTTTCAAAACCACACACAAAAGCACCATTTCAAACAATTAAGAAGAAAAAGCAAGTGATCTAAAACAAGTAACTAAGAGCCCATGGAAAACCATGGATGAAAAGGGTGCTAGCACCTTCCCTTTTCATAATCTACCCCAGAACCCAAAAACAATCTCAAAGGTCTTTCCTGTGCTTTTTTACCTTTCGTTTTGGATAAAATAAAAGTCGGTGGCGACTCTTGCTAAACCGAAACATTTGCGAACACAAACGCAAAACCTCAAGTCAGTTCTCCCACCGCATCACAGAACTGGCAACTCTGCTGGGGACTTGATTCTAAAAAAAAAGTGGGGTTACCTTAGGGTTTTAGATCACCTTTACATGCTTATCTTGCTTGACTTGTATGCTTTACACTTTAGTTCTATTGTTTGGGTTTGAATACTCTACCCGGATTTGGGAAACATTCATAGGTAAATAACAATACGTTGTGGAAACTGTGTGGGGTATACCGACATGGTTGAAGCAATAACTATATTAGTGCGACATATTTGTGGGTACCGGTAGCCTTTGAGTTAATCAAAGAGAATACGGGGCCGCTGAGTGATGTCATGAAGCACTAATGGACTTTTAGAATCTTTACTTGACCAACTTGGCCTTTTTAGGGGTAGTGAGATGACTGGCTTTGGTGCAGTCCGAAGTTGGTAGATACTCGATACTACACTCATTGAGGGTTGTTTTCTTGGAATATTTCGGTCGCCAGTAAAGTGGATAAACTTAAATAATGAACACAAAATAATCCAGTGATATTGAGCTCCTTAGAACCCGGTTACTATTTATAGGACAGGTTGAGCCAACTAAACTTCAAGAGGGTACTTACCTATGAAACCCCATGCAAGCCTGAAACTAGGATCTTGTGTGATTTGTTTGTAAATATATACTTGTGGATAACACCATGGACATCATGAAGCATCATTTGCATCCACTAACCATTTCAAGGATTGGGATCTTCATCTTTGTTCTTGTTTTATAGGTAAATGGAATCACTTCGCAGGAAAACTATCCAAGTCAACCTTGTAAGAATTCCTCCTCAACTCAAGGAGCTAGCTTCAAGGATTCCTGAGAAATCTCCGTTCACCGAGACACATGGTCGTCTTCTCAACTTAGTCAACACCAACACTGAGGAAGACATGGTGAAAGTTCTCTTCCAGTTCTTTGACCCCCTACACCACTGCTTCACATTTCCTGATTACCAGCTTGTGCCTACTTTGGAGGAATTTTCTCAACTCTTGAGGATTCCTATTCTCCATCAACTACCCTACAACGGTACAAAAAGAGATCTAAATCCTGAAGATGTTGCTCAAGCCCTACACTTGCAACCATATGATATCATAGGCCATTGGGAGACTAGAAGTGGTGTCAAGGGTTTCTTGTCAAAGTTTCTGTTTAAGAAGGCCCAAAGCTGCTAGAATTCATTGGACTTACAAGCTTTTGAGGAGATTGTAGCTCTTCTTATCTATGGGATGGTCTAGTTCCCAAACCCTGACCAACTTATAGATGTGAGTGCTGTCAAAATATTCATGGCTCGCAACCCAGTGCCTACATTGCTTGGGGATATCCTCCACTCATTTCACACTCGAACAATAAGGAAAAGAGGTGTTCTCATGTGTTGTACTCCTCTACTGGCAAGATGGTTTATTTCTCATCTTCCCCAACCAGTTTTGAAGAATGAGCAAGGTTTGAGGTGGTCACAACGATTGATGACTCTTACACATTCAGATGTTCATTGGTGTTCTCGATCCAGAGAAAATGTTATCATCATTGATCGTTGTGGGGAATTCCCTAATGTCCCTCTACTTGGCATTAGGGGAGGCATTACCTACAACCCCTGCTTGGCTCTGAGACAGTTTGGGTATGCCCGAAGGGATGGCCCACATGACATGCTGATTCCAGACTTGGTTTTTGACTTCGACAACGACGATCAAGGACTTCAACAAAGGTTTATTAGAGCTTGGAGGATGCCCAACAAGGTGGACAGTAAGACCTTGGGACACAAGAATTCCATCCCTCTTGAGCCTTACCTCAAGTGGGTACGAATCCATGCCCAAAGTCTTATGATGCCTTACCCCTACATTCTCCCTGTGATCAAAGAGCCTGTTATGGAAGGAGAGGTTCCATACACCCTCCTACACCCTGACATGCCAACATCACTTGAAGATTTACAAAGGAGTTGGATACAGCTCAAGGGAGAACGCGATACTTTCGAAGCCCAATTCTACGCCAGTGAGAAGAAGGTTTTGGAACTTACTCGTCAACTTCACGAAGAGCAGACTCTCAACACCTACATTGCACCAAAGAGGATGCGCAACGTCTTTTTACATTAGAATTTTTTGTATTATTTTGCCCATGGGGCATTGATGTACTAACAAATTCTATCTTATTAATATGACGCGTGTTCCTTTTTGTTTAAAACAAATTTGAATTTCTGAATCCTTGAATGCATTACATGAATACATATCATTCATCATATGCATAAGCAGGTCTTCACACCAGGTTTCCTTATCTCTCTGTTGTTTATTTCAGCAAGATGGATATAGAGCAGACAGTCAAAGACTTACAAGCGCAGAATTCACAGTTCCAACAACTACTCTTGACTTTGGCTAAAGGCCAGGAGGAGCTCAAAACCTTGCTGGAAAATGAAAAAGAGAAAAAGAAAAAGAAGAGGGTTGGTGTGGCTACCATGGGTAGAAGATTTGAAGATCAAGCTAGAAGGGTCCTGGATTTCCCCTCAACATCTGATGAACGGGTAGGAAAAGAAAAGGGAGCTGCAGTACCATCTGAGTTTGAGGAAGAAGAAGAGGAGGAGGATGAAGACTATTCTGAACAACAGTACCCTCCTGCAGACGACAAATACAAGAACCTGGAAGAGCGTCTGGATGCCATGGAGGTGCAGAGAGTGCCTGGGCTGGACTTTGAAGAGCTAGGGTTGGTCTCTGGCATTGTCACTCCCCATAAATTCAAAGTGCCTATATTTGCTAAGTACGATGGGTTGTCTTATCCCAAGATGAACCTGCGGTCTTACGTCAGAAAAATTCAACGTCATTCTTCTGACAAGGATCTGTGGGTCCATTTCTTCCAGGACAGTCTTTCGGGGACGCAGTTAGATTGGTTCTACCAGCTAGAGAGATCTGATGTGCACAATTGGGAGGATTTGGCGGCTGCCTTCTACAGACAATATCAATATAATGCGGATTTATCACCAACCCGTACTCAATTACAGATTATGGGCATGGTCTCAAATGAAGGTTTCAAGGAGTATGCCCAGAAATGGAGAGACTTGGCGGGACGAGTGCAACCACCTCTATCTGAGAGGGAGCTAGTTGATATGTTCTTGGGTACACTGTCAGGCCCCTTTTTCAATCACCTGATTGGAAGTTCGTCTGCGGGGTTCACTGAGTTGATTCTGACTGGTGAGAGAGTTGAAGCCGGCATAAAGAGCGGGAAAATTCAAAAGGATATATCTGCTTCCGCTGACATCAAAAAGACTTTTCCAGCAAAGAAGGAAGTCTCAGCTGTCTACTCCTAAAGAGGTCAAGGAAGAGTTGAGCGTCGGCCAGCGGTGGGGGCTGTAATGATTCAGAAGTCTGCAGCTGATCAGCCTAGAAACAATCAACCCAAAACCAACCAAGCAAGAGTGGAAAGGCCTACACGGCAATTCACCCAGATAAATATGACACCTGCTCAGGTTCTGCCTCATCTCTTGAAGTTAAACCTTGCCAGTTTGAAAGAAGCGCCAAAGAATCCGAATACATCTTCTCCATACTACCATTCAAATGCCAAGTGTGCTTATCATTCAGACAACCTGGGGCACGACACCAACAATTGTTGGGCCCTCAAGAATAAGATTCAGGATTTGATAGATGCTAAAGAAGTTGAATTCGACACCCTTGAAAATATGAACGTAATATCTGCTCCAATTCCAAAGCATGGTCATAATGCCCATGCTGTTGAAGAGGATCTATTTATTGCTACTGTTGATGATTTGATGACTCCGTTACCGATAATCAAGTTGAATTTGCTGAAGGCTGGGATTTTCCCAGGTTGTGAAGAAGATTGCTACCTTTGTTCCTCCTTATCAACCGACTGTCCGTTGTTGAAGTTAGGCATCTAACGCCTAATGGATAACCAAGAGATCCTTTTTGAAAAGACTCCTGTTACACCGACTCCTGTCAATGATGTTTCGATAATTACCATATCCGCCAATCTTTCCAAGGTCTCCAAAAGACCTGTTAAGATTACATCTGATCCGAAGATTGCACCTTTGAAGATAACCATGCCGGGGCCTATCACGTACAAGTCCAACAAATCAATACCGTGGAACTATGGGGGAGAGATCTTTTACCACGGTATTAAACAAATCGAATTAACTGAAGAGAGTTCTGATGAAGAGACTTCTGACATTGGAAACATTGCCGGAACGAGTAAAATCACCCGCAATGGAAGAATTTTCTCTCTTGAGATTTCCCCTCCAAAGGCAATCTTCGGACCCTCAGCCGCTCCTAAGGTTACCCCTGTACCGGTCAACATATCTGCGATAACTCCAGTTATTGAAGAAGTTGTAACTCCTGTGGTTGTCCCCTCTGCTGCTGCTGATGATAGAGGGAAAGGGATCTAAGAAGAGCCCGTCAGGACGAGGGCTCAGCCATTGATCATCCCTGAGACCTCTTAAAAAGAAATGGAAGAGATTTTGAAAATAATCAAGAAAAGCGATTATAATGTTGTGGAGCAACTGGGGCAAACCCCCTAAAAAATCTCTTTGCTGGCCTTGCTGCTTTGTTCAGAGGCTCATGCCAAAGCTTTGATCAGATTCTTGAAGACGGCCCACATGCCACAGGAAACCTCCACGGATCAGTTCCAGGAATGTGTAGCTAGCCTAACAGCAGACAACAATTTAGGATTCTCCGATGCTGATCTAACAATCAAAGGGAGTAAACATAATGACGCTTTGCATGTCTCGGTGGAATACAGAGGGACTACTCTAGCACATGTAATGGTGGACACTGGTTCATCGCTGAACGTCTTACCAAAGAAAGCATTGGATAGGCTAGATTGTGAAGGTTTAACCTTGAAGCCCAGCAACATCATTGTCAGAGCCTTTGATGGTTCTAAAAGGATGGTCCACGAGGAGGTGATCATCCCGATTAAAGTGGGAACTGAAACCTTCAACTCCACATTCTATGTCATGGACATCTGTCCTTCCTATTCTTGCTTGTTGGGAAGACCCTGAATTCATCATGCTGGAGCCGTTACTTCTACTCTGCATCAAAAGCTCAAGTACCCTGTCCAGGGGAAAATTGTAACTGTTCACGACGAAGAGGAATACATGATAAGCCATCTTAATTCTTTCCGATATGTGGAATTGGATGGTGAATTCATCGAAACCCCCTTTCAGCATTTTGAAGAGGTAGCTCAGGAGATTGCAGCAACCAAGACAGTGGCTTCTGTACCCATGATTACCCGACCTCCGCCTCAGATGTCATCGCTCAAAGATGCAAAGATTATGATTGAAGAAGGAGGAAGCACAATCTGGGGGCAGCTTCCATACTTTCCCTTTAAATCTGATAAATTCGGCTTGGGTTTCAATGCTTCTACTCAAAAGGCTGTGTGCCGCTCCCGGGCTGGAGGGCCACCAGTGAAGATCACCCATCATGGAGTCAATGCTTTGGAGGATAGTGAAGAGGAGAGCAACTTGGAAGACTGGATTTTCCCTACTGTTGAAGGAGGATTGTGCAATTGGGAGGCAAAGGACTTTGTTCCCATTACTTTCATCAATCAGTAATTTATCTTTCAAACATTTCTGTTGGTTTGTAATAATTCTTGAACAATTCGTACACTTTTAACCTTGTGCCTTACCCGAGGCACATAGGTCCATTTGTAAGGGTTTGATTTTTCATCTTCATATGCCATTTTAATGAATCATGGACGTTTTCACATATAAACTTATGTGTTCATTTTCCTTCTTTTTACATTTTATTTGTTTAAAGGTGGCTATCCCATACACACACCCACAATCACAAATGCAGGTATCCATCCATTCCGGATTCCATGGGTAACAATTATGCTATGACCTTCAGTGACTCTGAAGATCTGGTCTACCATGCCGAATACGAAGGTGATGAAGACTGTGAAGTGCCTGGAGAATTGGCTAGACTGCTACAACAGGAAGAAAGGGCTATTCTATCTCACGAGGAGTTTTTAGAGACAATCAACTTGGGTACTGAGTGTTGTACCCCAAAATTTTCCCTCCCATATTTCTCAAAACATTGCAAGAAAAATCTCCAAGTTGCTCAAGGTTGCTCAAGGGATGGTCAAACAAGCTCTCTCCTAAGGCAGTCTATCCCAAATTAGGGTTTTGTGTTGCATCAAGATCCTTGAGTACAAATGACTTCAAGTTCTACCCAATGTCCTAATATGTTCTCAAGATCATCCTGTCAAAATTCAAGCTTCGCAGAGGAAGTTTGCTCAGTCAATTGCTCCAAGGTCCAAAAATTGACTGTGCTAGGGCAAAAGTCAACTGTGACCTACAAACAGTCAAAATTCAAGATTTTTTTGTCAAAATTATCATTTTGAAGGTTATTTCATCATTTTATCAAGGGATGATCATGATTCATCAAGGATTGCTCATAATTCATCAAGATTCAAAAGTTGCTAAATTAGGGTTTTGCAAGAAAAGTCAACTCAACTTTGACCAAGCATAACTTTCTCATACTTTATGATAAATGACCCATCCAAAGCTCAGTTTGAAGAGGATACAATTCCCTAAAATCCATCTTCATACCCCAAGTTTAAAAAATGCACTCACAAGAAGTTATGAATTTGGACATTATAGGTCATTTTGAAAAGTCAACAAAAACACATTTTTTGTCAAAGCTTATAACTTGTGCGTGGAATATCAAAATGAGATGATACCAAAAGGGTTGGTTATAGGACATCTCAAGCTTTCTAAAAAGTCCCAGAACACCTCCAAAAGTTCAGAATTGAAGAAGTTATGCATTGTTGAAGTTGGACATTTTTGCAAAATTGCCAAAAGTCAACTATCCCCAAAACTTCAAATTTTGCCAAATGGGCCCATTCTTTTCCAGTTGTTTTGGGTTTGCATTGTTGCCCACGTGCCCTAGCTCCATCCATGTGCCCATATCTCATTTTTATTATTTAATTTGATTTTATTTGAATTTATTCATTTTAAATCAAATAAAATCATATAAAATCCAAGGTATTGATAACATATGATTTTTTGGCTATTTCAGGCTCCAAATATAACTATTATTGCAATCAAATTCGTATCAAAGGCATTGGTTACAAGAATATATGATTTAGATCAAATTTGGAAAGGTTTTCATGGAGAATCAAATCAAATATGCAATCATCATTGTGGGAAGATTTGGACCAAGTTTTTTACCCTAATCCAATGTACAATACATAAGCAAGCAAAGCACACGAAAATCAGGGTTGGCAATCACTTGTAGAGGCAGAACAACTTTGCAAAAAATCACAAAAAAGTGGGAGATCGAAATCAACCCTAAAGGTGTTTTCAGAGCTGGATATTGGTCCCAATCGATTCCTGGCAACACACACAAGCTGACTGGATCCAAACCAAGCATTCTCAGGCCCCCATGCGCACTGTAAGTCTCACACGAATCGCCCCTATTCTTGATTTTGTATCTCTGAAATTAGGCATCTTTTTCATGAAATAATTGCATATCCTTGACCCTCACATCATTTGCAAACTGTTTGTAATAGCCAATTTCATTTATATGCTCTGTATGAAGAACCACCATTGCTAGGGTTTGGTTCGTAGTTTTGGGATTTTTCATTTCAGGTAAAATTGGTTTACATGATGGATATGGCTGCATCCAGGAGATCGAGACGAACATAACCATGCCTTTGAAAATCATTTTCATGGCCTGAGGACGATTTTGGAACGAAGCTATGGTTTTAGCTGTGGATAAAAATCCGCAGGTAAAATTTACAGAGTTTTGATGAAGAGGATGATGCGTTGTCACCCTTCTGTTGGTTCGTTTGAATTCCGCGCCAAATTCCTCTAACGTGTTTTCTTTTATTATATTATTAATTCTTTGTATTATACTAACAACTAAAACAACATGGCGTAGTGGCAAGCAAGCATTTGATATACCTTCAGGACCTGGGATCGAATCCCAGGTCCCCCTCTTTCTCAATATTATTTGTTTTCAGCTAATCCAGTATGCGCGCATGCCAAGGGATCACCATACTCCCTCACTAATCCAAGCGCCAGATGGCCAATGGCCAAATCTGATGGTCAGTGATTAGAGGTCCACCAAGGTGCCAGTCAACACGTGTGTACCAGATCCAAAAAGTCAAACGAGCCAGCTTCTAATGGGCCAAGGAATTGCTTTCCACACCACCCAAAATCATGCCCAATTCTCTCTTTGTCTTTATATTTGCTTTTTAATTTAGTTGTTTTATTTAATTTCAATTAATTACTAACCAATCATTTTTTTTCTTTTTATCAAAAAATCATCAAAAAAATATTTTTATCCAATAAAATTTTAGAATTCATTTTTATTAATAAACACTAATTAATTAATTAGGTTTTTAATTCTAGTAAACTTTAACCTATTTTGCAAATAAATAATTAGTTAGATTTAATTAGGTATTAACCACTAATTTAATTATTTTTAATTTCTTTCTTAAATAATCAAAAACTCCAAAAATAATTTATTTTTCATTTAATTAATTTATTAATTTAATTTAGTAATTATTTTAGAATTTAGTTTCTTTCCTTAAATAAAAACAACAAAAAATAATTCTTTTTCAAAAGGGTCAAAACCCTAAATTTCGCACTCGATATAATTTCCCGCGCGCTTTATTTATTTTTATCCAATTATGTATCTGCTTACGGATTGTAATAGTTAATTAGGACATTTAATTATTTTTATCGCTTTATTTTATTTTTCAAAGGGTTGCTTTTGGCGATGTAAATACCCGACGCCTTGTAATTTAATTTCCGCACCTTTAATTTCTGCAAATTATAACTGCTAGATGTTTGATAATAGGGTTTGCATGACAAGACTGAATGTTAAATCTTAAAATCAAATTAGATCACCCTTAACATGTGCAAAGATAAAAATAACTGAAAACGATACACCCGCACATGCGCACTCTTAGGGTACACCTCACTTGGTTGCCTTCGTACACGGTCATTGAGTATAGGTCGTTTTAGAGGTCGTCCTCTTGTCTAAAAGATCATAGTTGCCTCGAAACAATTGCCTCGGATATAGTTGCCTCAAAAAAATGATCTAAGACATTAGGGTTACGGCTAAGGTGTCCTAACATTGCTTTAGTGACCGTATGTCCCTCATTCGAATTGACCCTCAAACTCTAATAACGGTGCTACCTACTCATTAATAGTGGGATAGAATTGTCTAAAGGAAACTAGCATAGAACGATTCTTTTTTCGAGTAGGTAGATAGTTCTTAGATACTTGCTCATCCTAAACAAAACTTTTTCACACTTACACTTTTACAAACAAGTTTTCAAAAAACACTTCATTACACTCTTGAGGACAGAAGCAAGAGTTAAATCGATGTTAAAACAAAAACTTTTCAAAACCCACAAGCACAAAGAAAATATTTTGAAAATGATGAGCAAGTACCTAAGAGCCCGTGGATAACCACTGATAGAAAGGGTGCTAACACCTTCCCTTTCTATAATCTACCCCCCGAACCCGAGAAACATCTCGAAAAAGGAATTTTTATGTGCTTTTTTCCTTTCCTTGTTGGATAAAATAAAAGTCGGTGGCGACTCTTACTTACCGCGACATTTTGCGAATACAAAACACAAAACGCAAACCAGCATTCCAAAAAACAGTCAGTTCTTCCCACCGTATCATAGAACTGGCGACTCTGCTGGGGAGACTTATAAGTGGGGTGTACCTTAGAAATAGTTCATAATGTTTTTAATTGCTTGACTTGTATGCTTTATCTTTGTGGGTTGAATCAGAGCTACTATAGATCCTAACCCGGATCTGGGGGATACCCTTTAGGTAAGTAGCAATAAACTGTGAGGGAACTGTACAGCGTAGACCGATACGGTTGAAGCAGTAGCTACATTGGTGTGGCACTTTAGTATGTACCGATATCCCTTGTGGCGCAACAAGGAGAATATGGGTCTGTTAAGGGGTCATTAAGCACCAACTGACCTTAGAACCTATAATTGACCAACTTGGCCATAGAACAGTAGCAGTATGCTACACTCATTGAGACTAAACTCTCGCGATGATTCCGGCCGCAAGAAAAGGTTGCCAAACTAGAATTATGACCGATCGAGGGTAGTCAGTGATATTGAGATCCTCTAGAACCCGGTTACTATTTTTAGGACAGGTTTGAACCAACTAAACTGAAAGAGGGTAATACCTAAACTCCTTGCCAGCCTGAAATCTAAGGGCTATCTGTGTGACTTGTTTGCCCTTACCATGTTTTCTATCTGTGAATACTTGTGATGTGTTTCTATCATGACATCATGCATCATGACATTGCATGCATATTGCATTGGACTAACCCATTTCAAAGACAGAGGGGATTCATCTTTGTTCTGTTTTGTAGGTCATGACACCTATGCGTAGAAACACTATTCGGATCAGTTTTGTTCAGATTCCTACACAGCTTAGAGATTTGGTTGCAAAGATTCCAGATACTTCCTCTTTTATTAGAAGACATGGTCACCTCCTTGGGTTGGTCACTTCCAAGATGGATGAGCAGATGTTGAGTGTTTTGTGCCAGTTCTTTGATCCATTATACCACTGCTTCACTTTTCTGGACTACCAGTTGGTCCCTACCTTGGAAGAGTTCTCTGATCTACTTGGTATCTCTATTTTAGAGCAGACCCCGTTTACAAGTTGGGAGAAAGTCATTAGGCCGGAAGAGATTGCTTCAGCCCTCCATCTGACAAAGGTTGAGGTAATGTCAAACTAGGAGACTAGAAGTGGGACAAAAGGCTTCTTGGCTAAATTCTTGGTTGATCGGGCTAATCAGTTCTGGGACAGTCTAGACTTTTAGGCATTTGAGGACATTCTGGCTCTTCTCATATATGGTTTGGCCTTGTTTCCTAACTCAGATTCCTTTGTTGACGTGAATGCGGTGAATATCTTTATTTCCCGTAATCCGGTACCCACTCTCTTGGGTGACATTCTGCACTCTCTTTATGCCCGTACTGCTAGGAAACGGGGAACCCTTATGTGTTGTGCACCATTGCTGGCGAGGTGGTTTATTTCTCACCTCCCCAAATCAGTTTTAAAGAACAAGGAAGGCATGGGCTGGGCCTACAGGATTATGTCTCTCTCTCTCACAATGACATCATCTGAAGTAATAAGGACATGGAAGAAGTGGCTATTATTGATCGCTGTGGGGAGTACCCCAATGTTCCACTACTTGGAGTTTGAGGAGGGATCACCTATAATCCATGTTTGGCCTTGCGTCAGTTTGGGCGAGCCAGGAGGGAAGGACCTCATGAGTTGCTGATGCCAAGCATTGTCTTTGAATTCCAAGGGGATAGTGACGAGCATCGCCGTAGGTTCATACGAGCTTGAGACAGGGTGCACCGGTCTGATCCACATGAGTTAGGGATGAAGACTTCTCTTCCGATGGAACCGTATCTCCGATGGGTTCGTATACATGCTCAAAAGCTGGGAATGCCGTATGAAGTTGTCTTGCCTGTGATTGTTGAGGTTGCTGATGAAGAAGGGATTCCACCTACCATCCTCCACCCGTACATGCCTACTGACATTGGGGCATTAAAAAGGTCTTGGATGCAGCTAAGAGAAGAGCGGGATACTTACAGAGAAAAGTATCACGAGCAAGAGCGGAAGATCCTGAAGCTTATAAGACAGCTGGAGAATGAGAAGATCCTCAACGACTATGTCAGCACCAAAGGCAAACGACCATGGGAGCGCTGATGTCTTTTGATTATTTCTAGCTTTGTTTTATTTTCCAGTATTTCTTTCTTGTAACGCCTTAAGGGCATTTGTCAAACATTGTTTCAGATTTATCGAATAAAAGTGTGTTTCATTTTGGTTTACGAATTTGAATCTCCCAAAGTATTTGAAATCATATCATATGCATTTCATCCCATGCACCTCATTACAGGTACCCATTACAGGTCTCTTATCTTCTTCACTGTTTATTTCAGCACATCATGTCTGCTGAAACATCACCTGATCAAGCTATCAAGGCTCTACAAGCTCAAAACGCTCAATTCCAGGAAATGTTCATGAGTTTGGCTAAGGGTCAGTGTTGTACCCCAAAATTTGCCCTCTCTTTCTTCAGGAAATCATCTTGGATTTTCAAGGTCCCTCTGAAACAAATCCAAGTCCAGAACTGTCATTTTTGCCCAAGCAAACCACTTACAAGAGCAAGATGATCACACAAGCTCTAAAGACAACGCTTTTAGATTGAGAAAAATTAAATTCTAAGTACTTGGAATTTTTCTCTAAAAAATGAGTGTTTAAGAAAAAATCAGCGTTTCAGAACTTCTGGACCAATTCCAGATAAGAAACGGTCAGAAGTTGCAAGCTTGGCTCAGTGCAGTTAGAAGTTGTCTCTTCAGCAGCTACATCAGCTCAATCAGAAGTTGTAAACGTGGTTCAATATGTAAGCCTCAGACAGAACATGACTCTTTCAGCAGTTACGCAAGCTCATCCAGAATTTGCTAAAGGAATGCAAAAGAAGCAAGGAAGTCTGAAGGCTCTTTCAGAACATGCTGAAATCAGAAGATGAAAAGGTTAGAAGAGTGGGTGTTACACTGATACAGAATCTCTAAGCCCAGGAGGTCCAGAAGCAAATCCAGGGAACGTATCAGAAAATCAGGAGAATCCCCAGAACTTAATAAGACAACAGGAAGCCAAGGCCAGAGCATGGTTTACGCTGTTCTTGTTGAAACAGAACTGCTGGTTCAAAGTTTGGTTTCCCTTACCAGAATATTGATGTTGATAAGTCTTATCACCATTTAATGCTCATTAATGCTTCCAACCACTCCTGAACATTCATCCAAGTAATCCCTTCACGTGTGGCTTGGAAAACGCCTTTATGCAGATTCTGGCATGGGTCTACACGCCACCGCCCACTTAAGAGGTCACTTCACTCTAATCCACGCCTGCTGCTGCAGCCTAGGCTGAAGGCTATCTGTTATCACAACTTCCCAGGAATTTCTGTCAAAGAACAATTCAAACTCTGTTGGCGCTTTAATGTTCAAGACACCCACAAGAACTTTGCCTATAAATAGAGAGTCATTGTCCACTGAAAAAGCGCGTTCAAGAAGAAGAAAAATTGCTAAGAGAGAAACAGAAACCCTTAGCAAGATAGTGTTCTGAAACTCTGCCAAAATCTCCAGTTGTTTCATAACTTTGAATTTCTCATCTTCAAACTTTATTCAATACCCAGTTTTCTGTGTGAACTAAAAACCCCTTTTCAAACTTCTGACCCTACATACGCATACACCTTCACCTGCCTTTTTCAAAAAGAAATTTGTCCAGAACACCACCAGAGCCAAAAGCTAGCTTTCATCCACAAACTTTTCCAACAGCCAGGTAAGCACCTGCTGACCTTCATCACGCTACTAAGCATCATCAGCTGTGCATGCTCAAATAAACATAATGTAAATATCATGTTGTTGCTGTTTATATTCTGAGGATTTTCATAACTCAGAACGTTCTAAGCCAGTGTAGGACTTGCCTGTGACCTTATTGGTTCTGCCCTCTGAAACATTTTGACATTTGCTGGATCTGTTCCAAATATGTTTCCTGTTTTGTGGAATAACAACAAAATTGCAGATGTTCTGATTAGTGCAGGGAAAAGCCAAGTGCTGACTTTGACGTTAGCACATCTAAAGCCTGTTTTGCTGTCAATAATATCAGAACCTCTGAGAGTTATTGTCTTTCCAGCAGAATCAGAACTTCTGGTTTCTCCACTAACAAACTTCTGTCTTGCAGCGCAGGGGGGGTCAGAACTTCTGATTTCCCCACTAACAGGTTTCTGTTTTACAGGTGCCAGGGTCAGAAGTTATGACTCATACAGTTTAACCAAGAGGTTGATCATTTGGCAGCGGATCTGAGTCAGAACTTCTGATGACCTCTCAGCAGCGCGCTAGCTCCCTCTCTCTCCCTCTATCTTGTTTTTTGCTATTTTCTTTTTTGTCTATTTTTCTCGTTGAACCCCCCATGTACAAATGTGTATCCCCACCCCCTAATTGTTGTAATAGCATAGGATTTTATATTTCCGCTTCTTATTGCTAGTAATTAGGACGTGTATGGCAAGATAAAATCAATGAAATAGAAAATCCTAATTCAAAGAAAAACTCTTGTATGCAATAAAACACACTTGCACACTAACACCCCTAGGGTTATATCCACTTGTTGCCTTTTCACAAATGGGCCATGTTACGCATGTAAAGTATCTTGGTAAAACAAACAAAATCAAAAGATCATAGTCCCTCGATGACGCTTTCGAAAGTTGCCTTACATAAAAAAATGATCTTAGTCCCTCAAAAGAAAAAACTAAGATACTTTGCAACATTGCTATCATGGTCTATACGATGACCCGCGCCCGTCCCGTTCACATCCTAAACGCAAGATTGTCCACCAAGTACAATGGTGGAACAAAATTGTTAAAAGGGTTAAAAACATAGAAAAATCTTTGAGTAAATTTAGGGGTAGACCACTCTTAGTTACTTGATCAAACTTGCAAAAACACTTGCCATTTTTCAAAACACACTCTCAAAACAACTTTAAAAAAAAACATTGAAAACTTTTTCAAAAGACATACACCTTTGTATACATCCCAACATGGATCATTACAAAGGTTGCCACCACATTGGCCTCTTTTCAAAACATTTTCAAAACACATACACAAAGCACCATTTCAAACAATTGAAAATTAAGGCAAGTTGATCTAAGCAAGTAACTAAGAGCCCATGGATAACCATGGATAGAAAGGGTGCTAATACCTTCCCTTTCTATAATCTACTCCCCGAACCCAAGAAAACATCTCAAAGGTTTTTGCTGTGCTTTTTAACCTTTCCTTAGGATAAAATAAAAAGTCGGTGGCGACTCTTGCTCAACCGAAACATTTGCGAAAACAAACGCAAAACTCAAGTCAGTTCTCCCACCGTATCACAGAACTGGAGACTCTGCTGGGGACTTCTTTTAAGTGGAGTAACCTTAGGGCTTAGATCACCCTCTTGCATGACTAATTGTTTGTTTTGATTGCTTTATATCTTGGCTCTCTTGTTTGGGTTTACAATCCTACACCCGGATTTTGGGAAACATTCATAGATAGCAATACGTTGTGGAAACTGTGCGGGGTATACCGACACGATTGAAGCAATAGCTATATTAGTGCGACATATTTGTGAGTACCAGTAACCCTTGAGTTCAATCAAGGAGAGTACGGGGCCGCTGAGTGATGTCACTAAGCACTAATGACCTAGAACCTTACTTGACCATCTTAGCCTTTCATTAGGGGTAGTGAGATGACCGGCTTTGGTGCAGTCCGAAGTTGGTAGATACTCGATACTACACTCATTGAGGGTTGTTTTCTTGGAATATTTTGGTCGCTAGTTAAGTGGCTAAACCAAAACAATGAACAATGAAAACAATCCAATGATATTGAGCTCCTTAGAACCCGGTTACTATTTATAGGATAGGATTTTAAGCCAACTACACTCAAGAGGGTACTTACCTATGAAACCCCATGCAAGCCTGAAACTAGGGTTTGGTGTGATTTGCTTGTACATATGTTTGTGCATACATCATGAACATCATAAAGCATCATATGCATTTACTAACCACTTCAAGGGTTTAGATCTTCATCTTTGTTCTTGTTTTGTAGGTCATGGAAATTCCTCGCAGAAAAACCATCCAAGTCAACCTTGTGAGAATCCCTCCTCAACTCAAGGAGCTCACATCAAGAATTCCGGAAAGCTCTCCCTTCAGTGAAAGACATGGTAGACTGCTCAGCTTAGTCAACACCAACATTGAAGAGGACATGATGAAAGTGCTATTTCAGTTCTTTGGCCCTCTTCACCACTGTTTCACTTTCCCCGACTACCAGTTGGTGCCCACTTTAGAGGAATTTTCTCAACTCCTGAGAATTCCTATCCTCAATCAACTACCTTTCAACGGTACGGAAAAGGAACCAAAGCCTGAAGATGTTGCTCGAGCATTACATCTACAGCCTTCTGACATCAAGGGGCATTGGGAAACTAGAAGCGGCGTCAAAGGTTTCTTAGCAAAATTCTTGTTTGAGAAGGCACAAGAATGTTGGAATTCATTGGACCTACAAGCCTTTGAAGAAATTGTGGCACTCCTTATCTATGGGTTGGTCTTGTTCCCAAATCCTGACCAGCTTGTAGAGGTCAACACCGTCAAAATCTTCTTGTCCAGAAATCCAATACCAACATTGCTTGGGGACATCCTTCACTCATTTTACACACGAACAATGAGAAAGAGGGGTGTTCTCAT
Source organism: Vicia faba (assembly GCA_948472305.1). Taxonomy (NCBI): domain Eukaryota; kingdom Viridiplantae; phylum Streptophyta; class Magnoliopsida; order Fabales; family Fabaceae; genus Vicia; species Vicia faba. The sequence goes on from OX451736.1 coordinate 1,792,225,753, forward strand.
GTGCTGTACTCCTCTCCTTGCAAGGTGGTTTATTTCGCACCTTCCACAATCTGTCTTGAAGAATGACCAAGGCTCAAGGTGGTCCCAACGGTTGATGACTCTTACTCACTCTGATGTACATTGGTGTTCTCGGTCCAGAGAAAATGTCATCATCGTCGATCGTTGTGGAGAGTTCCCTAATGTTCCATTACTTGGCATTAGAGGGGGCATTACCTATAACCCTTGCCTAGCTTTGAGGCAATTTGGATATGCACGAAGAGATGGATCTCACGACATGTTGATTCCTGACCTAGTTTTTGACTTCGACAACGATGCGCAAGGACTTCGCCAGAGATTCATCAGAGCTTGGAGGATGCCCAACAAGGTTGATAGCAAGACACTGGGGCACAAGAACTCCATCCCTCTTGAGCCTTATCTCAAGTGGGTACGAGCCCGAGCCAAGAGTCTAATGATGCCTTATCCTCATGTTCTCCCTGTGATTAAAGAGCCCGTTAAGGAAGGAGAGGTTCCCTACACCATCCTACATCCTGATATGCCTACATCGTGGGAGGAGATGCAGAAGAGTTGGATCCAACTCAAGGAGGAACGAAACACTTTTGAAGCCAGCTTCTACGCCAGTGAGGAGAAGGTTTTAGAGCTCACCCGCCGACTCCATGAGCAAGAGACCCTCAACACCTACATCGCACCAAAGAGGATGCACAACGTCTTTTTACCTTGAGAAGTTGTTTTTGTAATATTTGGCCCATGGGGCATTTATGTACTAACAAATTTCTTCTTATTAATATGACGTGCGTTCTTTTTGTCTGCAACAATCGTGAATTTCTGAAATCATTGATTTCATTGCATAAATAGCATCTCATGCATCATGTGCATAACAGGTACCCTTTTTTCTACAGGTTGCTTAATCTTCTTCGCTGTTTATTTATGAACAGTCATCATGAATCCTGAATCATCCAGTGAACAAGCAATCAAGGCCCTCCAGGCACCGAACGCCCAGTTTCAAGAGATGGTCATGAGCCTGGCCCAAGGTCAACAAGAGTTGAAGGCTCTACTCCTAAAGAAGAAGAAGAAGAAGAGGACTGCGTTGTTCAATACCGGACGCAGGTTTGGGAATACACTCCATAACGAGGCTGATCCAACTACTTCCTCTGCAGAGAAAGACAGTCCCCAAGGGGGAGGGGCTCCTAGTCCTGCAGTCTCTGACAACGAGACGGATTACAATGACGAACAATACCCTCCTGCTGCTGACAGATACAAGCAATTGGAGGACCGCTTGAGTGCCATGGAGATTCAAAATGTGCCGGGGCTGGATTTCGGAGATTTAGGTCTATCTTCTGGGGTGGTAATCCCACACAAGTTCAAGGCGCCTGCCTTTGCAAAATACGACGGGGCTTCCTGTCCAAAGCTGCATCTCAGATCGTACGTAAGGAAGATCCAACCTTACACGGCAGACAAAAACCTTTGGATCCACTTCTTCCAAGATAGCCTTTCGGGGTCACAGCTTGAGCGGTTCTATCAGCTAGATGGAACCAGTATCCGACATTGGGAAGATTTGGCTACCGCATTTTATAGACAATATCAATACAATTTTGACCTCGCTCCTACGCGTACCCAACTTCAGGGTATGTCGCTGGGAACGGGCGAAGGATTCAAAGAATATGCGCAAAAATGGAGAGATTTGGCTGGCAGGGTGCAGCCTCCTTTGACTGACCGTGAACTGTCCGGTCCATTCTTCAATCATCTGGTTGGTAATTCCTCCGCTAGGTTTACGGATTTGATCCTGACGGGTGAAAGGATAGAAGCTGGCATCAGGTCAGGAAAGATACAGAAAGGTGCCTCCGCAAGTACTGAGAAGAGGCCTTTCAAGAAGGAAGCTAGTGCCGTCTATGGTCCTAGAAGACAAGTCAAGCCAGAACGCCGCCAAGCCGTCAATGCCTTGGTAATTTCAAAACCTGTTGCTGCTCCTCAGCAGTACAATCAACAAAGGGGTGAGAGGCCCAAGAGGCAATACACTCGGCTGAGTATGACCTTGTCACAAATCTTACCGCAACTGCTATCAACCAACTTGGTGACCATCAAAGAGGCTCCGAAGGTCGTGAATACTGCATCTCCTAAGTATAACCCAAATGCCCGTTGTGCTTATCACTCTGATAGCCCCGGGCATACTACTGATGATTGCTGGGCCCTGAGAAATAAGGTCCAAGACCTTATTGATGCGAAGGAAATTCAGTTTGAGGCGCCTGAGAGGCCAAATGTTGTAACTGCTCCTATGCCCCAGCATAGAGTAAATGCCGTCGAGGAAGATTTGTATGCTGTTTCGGTGAATGATGTTGCTACCCCTCTATTGACTGTTAAGAGGAACCTACTGCTAGCCGGTTTATTTCCGGGTTGTAGCAAGGGTTTCCTCCTGTGTGCTGTTCTCCCTACCGGTTGTCCGCTGTTGAAGTCAGGCATCCAAAGCCTGATGGATAGCAAGGAGATTCTGTTCAAGAAAACCGCTATTCCATTTGTTTCCGCTGAAGAAGTATCTGTCGTCACAATTTTCAACAATCTTACCAAGGCTCCCCCGAGGAAGCCAGTCAAAATTATGTCTGTTGCACCCGTTACCATTACTGTACCGGGGCCCCTCCCCTATGAATCTGACAAGGCTGTCCCATGGCACTATGGGGCAGATGTGTATGTGCTTGGAGTGAAGCAGGAGTTCAACACCGGTACCAGTATCAGTAACATCATTGGTCCCGCCAAAATTACTCACAGTGGCAGGCTCTTCTCGCCTAACATTGCACCACCAGTTATCCGAAAACCTCTTATCATCACACCCGCAAGTGTGCATGTTCCAAATCAAGTTCCTGTGTCTACTACTGCCGCTGAGTCCTCTGATGCTCGGGGCAAAGAAGTTGCTACCGATTTGCCTGCCCGGACGGAGGCACCAAAAAAGACCGTTGTTGAAGCCTCCCAGCAAGAGATGGAGGAAATCCTTAAAATCATTAAAAAGAGTGACTTCAATGTCGTTGAACAGCTGGGGCATACCCCCTCCAAGATCTCTATGCTATCATTGCTGCTGTGCTCAGAGGCCCACGCCAAGGCCCTGATTTCATTTCTAAAGACGGCCCATGTGCCACAAGAGACCTCTGCAGATCAGTTCACTGACTGTGTGGCTAATTTGACAGCTGACAATGGTTTGGGTTTCTCGGATGCAGACCTTACCGCCAAAGGAAAAAACCACAATGATGCCCTGCATGTCTCTATAGAATGCAAGGGCACTACTCTCGCACACGTGTTGGTGGACACCGGTTCTTCCCTGAATGTATTGCCCAAGAAGGCCTTAGATCGGTTGGATTGTGAGGGCCTGGAATTGAAACCTAGTAACATCATTGTCAGAGCCTTCGACGGTTCTAAGAGGATGGTGCACGGTGAAGTAGACATTCCTATTCGTGTGGGTTCCCAAGTCTTTGACTCAACGTTCTATGTGATGGATATCCGTCCATCTTATTCCTGTTTGCTGGGTCGACCCTGGATTCATAAGGCTGGGGCGGTAACATCCACTCTACACCAGAAACTCAAATACCCTGTCAGAGGGAAGATTGTTACTGTGCATGGAGAGGAGGACTACATGGTTAGTCATCTGAATTCATTCCGGTATATTGAAATGGACGGGGAGTTTATTGAAACCCCCTTTCAACATTTTGAGGAGGTACCTCCAACATTGGCGTCAGCTGAGACAGTGGTTGAAGAAGACTTTCCTTTAAAGATGGCTTCCTTGAAGGATGCCCAGGCTGTGATCGAGAAAGGCAAGTGCGCAAACTGGGGTCAACTTCCTGACTTCACTCAAAAGACCGACAAATTTGGGCTGGGCTTCACTGCAGAGGCTCAGAGGGCTGTTCGCAAGGAAAGGATCAGAAAGCCTCCGGTGTTCATCACCAACCCAAGAGTGAATGCTATCGAGGAGGACGTAGAGGAAGCAGAATTTGACAGTTGGATCTATCCAACAACCAACAACGGACCAAGCAACTGGACGGCAAAAGATTTTACACCTATTACATTTGTCACGCAGTAATGAACTCTTTTGTTTTCAATTTGTGACAAACAATATGTTGAAACTTTTATTGGCTCGGTGTCCTACCCGGGGCACCGTGGCTCCATTTGTGAGGGCTTTTTGTATGACATTTCCATATATCGTTAATCAAAACATTGGACGTTTGTTGCATTTCAAATCTTGTGCTCTTTTTCTTTCTTTGTTATATATTGCAAAACAACTATATTTACACACACTCACTTATACAGGTTACAATCCACTCTGGATCTCACTGGTAACAGCTCTGCTACTGCTAGTTATGACTTCGAAAATCCGATCAACTTGGCCGAAGACAAAGGTGAAGATGATTGCGAAGTGCCTGGTGAACTCGCAAGACTGCTACTCCAGGAAGAGAGGGCCATTCAGCCGCATGAAGAGCCAGTGGAGACGGTAAATCTGGGTACGGAGACAGATAGAAAAGAAGTCAAGATTGGTGCCAATCTAGAGCTCAGCGTGAAACAACGATTGATCCAGATGCTGCATGACTACATGGAAATCTTTGCTTGGTCTTACGAAGACATGCCCGGTTTGGATGCCGACATTGTAGTTCATCATCTGCCTACCAAGGAAGACTGCCCTCCCGTAAAACAGAAGGTCCGCCGCATGCGCCCAGAGATGTCTGAGAAAATCAAAGCTAAGGTTATGAAACAATTTGATGCCGGGTTTCTAGCAGTGACTTCTTATCCTCAGTGGGTGGCCAACGTGGTTCCAGTGCCAAAGAAAGATGGTAAAGTCAGAATGTGTGTAGACTACAGGGATTTGAACAGGGCCAACCCTAAGGATGATTTCCCTCTGCCTCACATCGACGTTCTCGTTGACAATACTGCTCAGCACAAGGTGTTCTCCTTCATGGATGGTTTTTCAGGGTATAATCAGATCAAGATGGCTCCTGAAGATATGGAAAAGACTACCTTTGTTACTCAGTGGGGCACCTTCTGCTACAAGGTCATGCCATTCGGGTTGAAAAATGTCGGGGCAACCTACCAACGTGCCATGGTTGCTTTATTTCATGACATGATCCACCATGAGATTGAAGTATACGTCGATGATATGATTGCAAGGTCCCAAACAGAGGAGGAACACCTTGACCATCTGCGGAAGCTGTTTGACCGACTGAAGTTGTACAAGCTGAGGTTGAACCCAAACAAATGCACCTTTGGGGTGAGGTCTGGAAAATTGCTAGGTTTCATTGTAAGCGATAAAGGTATTCAAGTGGACCCTGCCAAGGTGAAAGCCATACAAGAGATGCCGACTCCCAAGACAGAGAAAGAAGTCAGAGGCTTCCTAGGACGACTGAATTACATTGCCCGATTCATCTCGCATCTAACTGCTACCTGTGAGCCAATTTTCAAATTGCTGAAGAAAGTTCAAGTAATACGTTGGAACGATGAATGTCAGGCCGCTTTCGAAAAGATAAAGGAATATCTCCAAGAGCCACCCATTCTTATGCTACCAGTGGAAGGGAGACCTCTAATACTATACTTGACAGTACTTGACAACTCGATGGGGTGTGTGCTGGGGCAGCATGACGAGTCTGGCCGAAAAGAGCACGCTATTTATTACCTGAGCAAAAAGTTTACCGACTGTGAGACTCGGTACTCACTGCTCGAGAAAACTTGCTGCGCTCTGGTATGGGCTGCTCGCCGGCTGAGACAGTATATGCTGACTCACACTACTCTGTTGATTTCAAAAATGGATCCAATCAAGTACATATTCGAAAAGCCTGCTCTGTCTGGAAGAATAGCAAGATGGCAAATGATCTTGACAGAATATGATATCCAATACACAACTCAAAAAGCAATCAAGGGAAGTGTATTGGCAGACCATTTGGCACACCAACTTATGGACGATTACCAATCATTGAACTTCAAATTTCTAGACGAAGATATCATGGTAGTAACTGATTGTGAAGTACCTGGACCGGATGAAGGACCTGAGGAAGGATCCCGATGGTCTATGCATTTTGACGGAGCCTCGAACGCTTTGGGTAACGGCATCGGCGCTGTGATCATATCCCCTAAAGGTACTCATACTCCACTCACCGCCCGGCTGTGTTTCAACTGCACCAACAACATGGCAGAATATGAGGCATGTATCATGGGTTTTCAAGCTGCAATCGACTTAAGGATCAAGTTTCTAAGTGTCTTCGGAGATTACGCTCTCGTAATCAATCAGATCAAAGGCGAGTGGGATACGAAACACCCGAATCTTATTCCTTACAAAGAGTATGTGTTGACTTTGCTTCCCCACTTTGAAGAGATAACTTTTGAACACTTCCCAAGAGAGGAGAATCAGTTAGCGGACGCACTAGCTACGATGTCTTCGATGTTCAAAGTCAAATGGGACAACGAGGCTCCCTGGATCATTATCTGGAAGTTGGACGAACCTGCATACTGCTGCGATCTTGAGGCCGAAGAGGTAATCGAAAAACCCTGGTATCATGAGGTGAAGAGATATTTGGAAGCTCAAGAATACCCCGAAGGCGCATCAGTTAATGACAAGAAATTCCTGAGAAGGTTTACGGCAAAATTCTTCCTCAGCAACGGCATTCTCTACAAACGAAACCATGATTCAACTTTACTGCGTTGTGTGGATAAGACTGAAGCAAAGAAGATCATGGTAGAACTACATGAAGGTACATTCGGAACACATTCCAGTGGACATACCATGGCAAAGAAAATCCTTCGGGCAGGATATTTCTGGTCCACAATGGAAGCCGACTGTTACCAACATTCTCGAGCTTGTCATAAATTCCAGATCTATGCTGATAAGGTGCATATCCCTCCGGTTCCTCTAACGGCACCTTGGCCTTTTGCAATGTGGGGCATTGATATGATCGGCGAGATCCGACCGACGGCGTCCAACGGGCATTGTTTCATCTTGGTAGCAATTGATTACTTCACGAAGTGGGTAGAAGCAGCTTCCTACGCCACCGTAACCAAGAGCGTCGTGGCACGTTTCATTCGGCATAACCTGATCTGTCGGTACAGCGTCCCGGAAAGGATCATTATGGACAATGGTACCAATCTTAACAACAAGATGATCACTGAGCTCTGCGAGCAATTCAAGATACAACACCACAACTCTTCTCCTTACCGGCCGAAGATGAATGGGGCCGTAGAAGCAGCTAATAAGAATATCAAAAAGATTGTGTAGAAGATGACAGTGACCTACAAAGATTGGCACGAAATGTTACCATTTGCTCTTCATGGGTACTGTACCTCAGCACGGACGTCAACCGGGGCAACACCCTTTTCCTTGGGCTATGGCATGGAGGCAGTCTTGCCAATTGAAGTCCAGATACCCTCTCTCCCGATAATGAAGGATGCAGACTTGAATGAAGATGACTGGATCCAGACTCGACTTGATCAATTAAACCTAATTGATGAAAAGAGACTCACCGCTATCTGTCATGGTCAGACGTACCAAAAACGGATGATCAGGGCATTTAACAAGAAAGTCAGACCACAAGAGTATCAAGTTGGGGACCTGGTAATCAAACGCATCATCCTTCCTCAAAGTGATCCCAGGGGAAAATGGACCCCTACGTACGAATGGCCATTTGTGGTTAAACATGTGTTCTCAGGAGGAGCCATGATTCTAACCACCATGGATGGTGACGACCTTCCTCACCCCGCCAATGCAGACATAGTAAAAAGATACTACGCATGAATAAGAGACCCCCTAGGTTGACATACCTAGGCAAAAATAAGGGCTTCCCGGCGAACCAAAAGGGTTCGGGCAAAAATAAGGGATGAAATGAAAAAAACTGTACACCCGGCAAGTCGAAAACCTGAAAAGGCGGCTTGGGCAAAAATGGGTATCCCGGTGGACTGAAAACCCGAAAGGGCGGTCCAGGAAAAAGTTAGGGATAAAGCGTAACACTATGTCTCATTGAATCACCTTGCATCCAGATTTCAGCATCAACTATCGGGCTCAGACTTCGGCATCGATCAATCAGCTTCATCTTCAACTAAGCAGCAAAGTGATGAGACGCTTGAAGACATAAAGGCAATAGCAGAGTTGGGACCCAGTGGGAATATTGTTCACATAGCTGTTTTGTTTCCTTTTCAAAATTGTATAAACTTTGTGTTATTTGGCGGCGTTCTCTTACTAGGACGTCAGCCTCTTGTACAAAAAACGCCTATTTACAGGCAAATTTCAAAATCAATACAAGTTCACTTTTCCAAACAAATTGCCAATTGTTTTTTCCTTTTTTCTGTTTTGTCTTGCGAAGAACGTCCAATGTTCATTTTTGATATATGCATTTGGCATTAAATTGCTAACTCATAAATACTTGCATGCGAAACAAATGATTGATTACAGGTGACATCAGAAACGGGGGCAATGTAAAGTTGTCCAGGCAGTCTAGTTGCTCTGTCCGCCAAGGTACCAAGGTAGGTTCAACTGAAGAATGTGACCAAATTACCTCAACTCCCCACAAAGTAAGACAAGATTCAGCAATACTCTCCCCAGGAAGAGTTAGTCTATCATCAGCCCTACAATAGGCACCCTGTTCCCCTAGCAAGTCAGCAATACTCTCCTCAAGCAGAGTTGGTCTACGGCCAACCTAAAGGAAGTTGGGTATCCCCAGAAGATATCAACGTTCCCCAGCGGAGTATAGGCATTCATCAGCAAGCATCCCCGGCAGTCTTGATCTAAGATTGTTCCCCAGCGGAATACAGGAACCCCAGTGGAACCTTTTTTTTTTCTTTTTCAGTATAGTCTGAAAAGTTTCCCCAGGAAAATTGGAATCCATATCCCCAGCAGGTCTTGGAGCTTATCCCCGGTAGACTCTAGAAGCTATTCCCTCGCAGAGTACAGACGTCTCTCCCGGGCTTTATTCAAAGTTATTCCTCACAAGGGCTTATAACTAGGTTATCCTCAGCTAATCACCACGGAAGATCGCCCTCGGCAAGGTTCTTCCTATCCCCAGTGGAGTTCATCAAAGTCCCCCAACATAACTTATCAACAGAATCCCCAGCGGAGTTTATCATTGTTATCCCCAGCGGGGTCCATCATTGAAATCCTCAGCGGAGCTCTCATCAAAACTTCAGCGAAGTATCTCTTCCCACAGAGCAATTCCCGTCAGGGTAATCTCTCCAACAAGTTTATTCCCCAACGGAGTTATCTTCTCCTACCGGTATTCTCTCGCAACCATCATCCCTAGCGGAAACGAAGAACTCTACTCTTCAACGCCAGCCCAGGATTTAATTCCCCAGCCAATCGTCAAGGATTTATTTTCCTAGACGAAAATACATTCATAAACATTTCACATTTCATACATCTTGCTTACATACATGATAAAGTGCATACGACACTATCTCATTTTGAACATCATGACATCATGCATTTCATACATCATGACATTGCATACAACTGATGTTTTGCCTTTTCAGGGAAAAAGACAAACCAAAAGACAACTACCTTCAACTGTCACAATTCCAGATTCGATTCCTGTATCTAGCCAGGGCACATCTATGAGTGATCAGTTTCCAGACTCGATTCCTGTATCTAGTCAGGGCACGTCTGAAGAGATTCCAGATTCGATTCCTGTATCCAGCCAGGGCACATCTGAGGAGTTTGAAGATTCGATTCCTGTATCCAGCCAGGGCATATCTATCAACTGTCACAATTCCAGATTCGATTCCTGTATCCAGCCAGGGCACATATGAGGAGTTTGAAGATTCGATTCCTGTATCCAGCCAGGGCATATCTATCAACCGTCTAATTCCAGATTCGATTCCTGTATCCAGCCAGGGCATATCTGTTGACAACTAATTCCAGATTCGATTCCTGTATCCAGCCAGGGCACATCTGAGGAGTTTGAAGATTCGATTCCTGTATCCAGCCATGGCATATCTATCAACTGTCACAATTCCAGATTCGATTCTTGTATCCAGCCAGGGCACATCTGAGGAGTTTGAAGATTCGATTCCTGTATCCAGCCAGGGCATATCTATCAACCGTATAATTCCATATTCGATTCCTGTATCTAGCCAGGGCATATCTGTTGACAACTAATTCCAGATTCGATACCTGTATCCAGCCAGGGCATATCTGTGAGCAATCGATTGTAGACTCGACACCTGCATCTAGCCAGGGCATATCTGCATGAAGAGATTGAAGATCAACACCTGTAACAAGCCAGGAAAACATCTGTCTTTCTCAAAGTGCGCAAGTTCTCGCTAAGGAATCTCTTATGCGATCAACACTTCCAAATGACATCTATAAGCCTATCCCCCTATCCACCATCTCTCCAAATGGCATCTATAAGCCCATTCCCGCCATCACATTGCTGATACTCTACTATGCGAGTGCAAATTTCCGGGCACTCTAGTGTCCAATCTCCTTTTACCTTCGAGTCGTGAAAGGCAAACTTGCCAATCTAACTCTTCAGGTTCAAGAAGATTGAACAGGGGCAACTGTTGCACCCCAAAATTTGCCCTCTCTTTCTTCAGGAAATCATCTTGGATTTTCAAGGTCCCTCTGAAACAAATCCAAGTCCAGAACTGTCATTTTTGCCCAAGCAAACCACTTACAAGAGCAAGATGATCACACAAGCTCTAAAGACAACGCTTTTAGCTTGAGAAAAATTAAATTCTAAGTACTTGGAATTTTTCTCTAAAAAATGAGTGTTTAAGAAAAAATTAGCGTTTCAGAACTTCTGGACCAATTCCAGATAAGAAACGGTCAGAAGTTGCAAGCTTGGCTCAGTGCAGTCAGAAGTTGGCTCTTCAGCAGCTACATCAGCTCAATCAGAAGTTGTAAACGTGGTTCAATATGTAAGCCTCAGACAGAACATGACTCTTTCAGCAGTTACGCAAGCTCAGCCAGAATTTGCTAAAGGAATGCAAAAGAAGCAAGGAAGTCTGAAGGCTCTTTCAGAACATGCTGAAATCAGAAGATGAAAAGGTCAGAAGAGTGGGTGTTACACTGATACAGAATCTCTAAGCCCAGGAGGTCCAGAAGCAAATCCAGGGAACGTATCAGAAAATCAGGAGAATCCCCAGAACTTAATAAGACAACAGGAAGCCAAGGCCAGAGCATGGCTTACGCTGTTCTTGTTGAAACAGAACTGCTGGTTCAAAGTTTGGTTTCCCTTACCAGAATATTGATGTTGATAAGTCTTATCACCATTTAATGCTCATTAATGCTTCCAACCACTCCTGAACATTCATCCAAGTAATCCCTTCACGTGTGGCTTGGAAAACGCCTTTATGCAGATTCTGGCATGGGTCTACACGCCACCGCCCACTTAAGAGGTCACTTCACTCTAATCCACGCCTGCTGCTGCAGCCTAGGCTGAAGGCTATCTGTTATCACAACTTCCCAGGAATTTCTGTCAAAGAACAATTCAAACTCTGTTGGCGCTTTAATGTTCAAGACACCCACAAGAACTTTGCCTATAAATAGAGAGTCATTGTCCACTGAAAAAGCGCGTTCAAGAAATAGAAAAATTGCTAAGAGAGAAACAGAAACCCTTAGCAAGATAGTGTTCTGAAACTCTGCCAAAATCTCCAGTTGTTTCATAACTTTGAATTTCTCATCTTCAAACTTTATCCAATACCCAGTTTTCTGTGTGAACGAAAAACCCCTTTTCAAACTTCTGACCCTACATACGCATACACCTTCACCTGCCTTTTTCAAAAAGAATTTGTCCAGAACACCACCAGAGCCAAAAGCTAGCTTTCATCCACAAACTTTTCCAACAGCCAGGTAAGCACCTGCTGACCTTCATCACGCTACTAAGCATCATCAGCTGTGCATGCTCAAATAAACATAATGTAAATATCATGTTGTTGCTGTTTATATTCTGAGGATTTTCATACCTCAGAACGTTCTAAGCCAGTGTAGGACTTGCCTGTGACCTTATTGGTTCTGCCCTCTGAAACATTTTGACATTTGCTGGATCTGTTCCAAATATGTTTCCTGTTTTGTGGAATAACAACAAAATTGCAGATGTTCTGATTAGTGCAGGGAAAAGCCAAGTGCTGACTTTGACGTTAGCACATCTGAAGCCTGTTTTGCTGTCAATAATATCAGAACCTCTGAGAGTTATTGTCTTTCCAGCAGAATCAGAACTTCTGGTTCCTCCACTAACAAACTTCTGTCTTGCAGCGCAGGGGGGTCAGAACTTCTGATTTCCCCACTAACAGGTTTCTGTTTTGCAGGTGCCAGGGTCAGAAGTTATGACTCATACAGTTTAACCAAGAGGTTGATCATCTGGCAGCGGATCTGAGTCAGAACTTCTGATGACCTCTCAGCAGCGCGCTGGCTCCCTCTCTCTCCCTCTATCTTGTTTTTTGCTATTTTCTTTTTTGTCTATTTTTCTCGTTGAACCCCCCATGTACAAATGTGTATCCCCACCCCCTAATTGTTGTAATAGCGTAGGATTTTATATTTCCACTTCTTATTGCTAGTAATTAGGACGTGTATGGCAAGATAAATCAATGAAATAGAAAATCCTAATTCAAAGAAAAACTCTTGTATGCAATAAAACACACTTGCACACTAACACCCCTAGGGTTATATCCACTTGTTGCCTTTTCACAAATGGGCCATGTTACGCATGTAAAGTATCTTGGTAAAACAAACAAAATCAAAAGATCATAGTCCCTCGATGACGCTTTCGAAAGTTGCCTTACAAAAAAAAATGATCTTAGTCCCTCAAAAGAAAAAACTAAGATACTTTGCAACATTGCTATCATGGTCTATACGATGACCGCGCCCATCCCGTTCACATCCTAAACGTAAGATTGTCCACCAAGTACAATGGTGGAACAAAATTGTTAAAAGGGTTAAAAACATAGAAAAATCTTTGAGTAAATTTAGGGGTAGACCACTCTTAGTTACTTGATCAAACTTGCAAAAACACTTGCCATTTTTCAAAACACACTCTCAAAACAACTTTAAAAAAAAACATTGAAAACTTTTTCAAAAGACATACACCTTTGTATACATCCCAACATGGATCATTACAAAGGTTGCCACCACATTGGCCTCTTTTCAAAAACATTTTCAAAACACATACATAAAGCACCATTTCAAACAATTGAAAATTAAGGCAAGTTGATCTAAGCAAGTAACTAAGAGCCCATGGATAACCATGGATAGAAAGGGTGCTAATACCTTCCCTTTCTATAATCTACTCCCCGAACCCAAGAAAACATCTCAAAGGTTTTCGCTGTGCTTTTTAACCTTTCCTTAGGATAAAATAAAAAGTCGGTGGCGACTCTTGCTCAACCGAAACATTTGCGAAAACAAATGCAACACTCAAGTCAGTTCTCCCACCGTATCACAGTCAGCAAGATCTGAAGACCCTTATCTTGAAAGAAAAGAAGAAGAAGAAGAAGACAGTCCTCCTGAACATGGGTCACAGGTTTGGAAATAGGCTGCGAGATGAAGTAAATCTATCCCACTCATCTGGAGGGGGAGAAAACCAATAAGAAAGGAGGGTTCCTAGCCCTGTAGTATCTGACCACGAGACTGACTTTAACGAAGACCAGTATCCTCCGGTTGAGGATAAATATAAATAGCTTGAAGACCGGTTAAGTGCGATGGAGATTCAAAAGGTCCCTGGATTGGACTTTGGTGATCTGGGTTTGTCATCTGGGGTGGTGATTCCCCACAAGTTTAAAGCACCAGCCTTTGCTAAATACGACGAAGTTTCTTGTCCGAAGCTGCACCTCCGGTCGTATGTTAGAAAGATCCAGCCATACACTGCTGATAAGAACCTCTGGATCCATTTCTTTCAAGATAGTCTCTCAAGGACTCAGCTTGAATGGTTTTACCAGCTGGAAGAAGCTAGTATCCGTAATTGGGAAGACCTTGCTGCTGCTTTTTACAAGCAGTACCAATACAATGCCGACCTCACTCCCACGCGTACCCAACTTCAGGGTATGTCTATGGGTGCTAGCGAAGGTTTCAAAGACTACGCTCAGAAATGGAGGGACCTTACTGGAAGAGTACAACCCCCGCTGGCTGACAGGGAGTTAGTAGATATGTTTCTGGGGACCTTGGCTGGTCCGTATTTCAACCATCTGATTGGAAGTTCATCGTCCGGGTTTACTGAGCTGATTAAGACCGAGGAAAGAATTGAGGCTAGTATCAAGAGCGGTAAGATACAGAAGGGTGCTTCATCAATTACCGAAAAGAAGCCTTTTAAGAAGGAGTCTAGCGCTGTTTACAGTTAAAAAAGCCATAATAGACCTGAACACCGCCAAGCTGTTAATGCGGTTGTTATTTCAAGACCAACTGTTGCCGCACAACGCAATAATCAGCCAAGGGCCGAGAGTCCGCGAAGACAGTTCACTCAGCTCAACATGACTTTGTCTCAGATTCTGCCACAGTTATTGAAGACCAACTTGGTGATTCCGAAGGAAGCCCCGAAGAATCCCAATACAACATCACCGATGTATAATCCAAACGCCCGCTGTTCTTTTCATTCTGATAGCCCGGGGCACGATACAAATGATTGTTGGGTCCTGAAGAATAAGGTACAGGATTTGATTGATGCTAAAGAGATTGAGTTCGAGGCGCCTGAAAGACCTAATATTGTGACTGCTCCTATGCCCAAGCATGGAGTGAATGCTGTGGAGGAAGACTCGTTTGTGGTTTCTGTGAAAGACATCGTTACTCCATTGATGACTGTGAAGAAGAATCTTCTGTTAGCCAGTTTATTTCCGGGTTGTGGCGAAGGTTTCCATCTGTGTGCCGTCCTACCTACTGGTTGCCATCTTTTGAAGTCAGGTGTCCAACGCCTGATGGATAATAAAGAAATTCTGTTTGAGAAGACTTTTGTTCCTTTGGTTCCTACTGAAGAAGTTGCTATAATCACCATTTTCGACAATTCTTCCAAGGCTTCCTCGAGAAAGCTTGTTAGAATTACATCTGTTCCAAGAACCGCTCCCTTGATCTTTACTGTTCCTGGGCCTATCCCCTATACATCCGATAAAGCTGTCCCGTGGCATTATGGGGCTGACATGTATTATCACGGGGTTAAACAAGATTTGAATGCTGAAGAGGTTGATACTGACGTCAGCAATATTGTTGGACCTGCCAAAGTCACCCGCAGCGGAAGACTTTTCTCCCCCAAGATCTCTCCACCAACTGTTCGGAAGCCTGTTGTTATTATACCTGCCAGTACACCTGATACTATTCATGTTCAAATTCCAATCCTTACCCCTGTTGCTGAGTCATCTGATACTCAGGGCAAAGGGACCACTGATGAGCCTGCCCGGATGGAGGCACCGAAGAGGATTACTGTTGAAGCCTCTAGACAAGAGATGGAAGAAATTTTGAAGATCATCAAAAAGAGCGACTACAATGTAGTCGAACAGCTGGGGCAAACCCCGTCCAAAATCTCTATGCTGTCTCTGTTGCTGTGCTCAGAAGCCCATGCCAAGGCTCTGATTGCCTTCCTGAAAACTGCGTACGTACCGCAAGAGACATCAGCTGATCAGTTTAAAGACTGCGTGGCAAGTTTAACTGCTGATAACGAGTTGGGTTTCTCCGACGCCGACTTGACTGCTAAGGGGAAGAATCACAATGACGCCCTACATGTCTCCATTGAATGTAAGGGCACTACTCTTACTCACGTGTTGGTGGATACTGGATCTTTGTTGAACGTTTTGCCTAAGAAAGCTTTAGACTGATTGGATTGTGAAGGGTTGGAGCTGAAGCCGAGTAACATTGTGGTCAGGGCCTTTGACGAGTCCAAGAGAATGGTACATGGAGAAGTGGATATTCCAGTTAAGATTGGTTCTCAGATATTCGCGTCTACTTTTTATGTGATGGACATTCGGCCATCCTATTCTTGTTTGCTGGGTCGCCCATGGATCCACAAAGCTGGGGCAGTGACTTCTACGCTGCACCAGATGCTGAAATACCCAGTCAAAGGGAAAATTATTACGGTACGAGGAGAGGAGGAGTACATGGTGAGCCACCTTAACTCTTTCCGGTATGTAGAGATGGATGGGGAGTTCATTAATACCCCGTTTCAACATTTTGAAGAGGTTCCCCAGACGTTGGCGTCAGCTGAAACTGTTACTGAAGATCCTCCAATGAAGATGGCTTCCTTCAAGGATGCCTGGCCTGTTGTTGAGAAAGGTGGGTGTGCAAATTGGGGCCAACTCCCTGATTTTTCACATAAGACTAACATGTTTGGTTTGGGTTTCACTGCAGAAGCTCATAAGGCTTCTCGGAGTGCACGGATCGGAAGACCTCCCCTGTTTATCAGCAATTCAGAAGTAAATGCCATTGAAGACGATGTTGAAGAATCTGAGTTCGACTGTTGGATCTATCCTACTACTGATGGTGGACTGAGCAACTGGACAACAAAGGACTTCATCCCAATTTCTTTTGTTACCCAGTAATGAGACTTTTGTTTTGTATTTGTAACAGACAATGTTTTAAACTTTACGGCCCGGTGTCTTACCCGGGGCACCGTGGCTTTATTTGTGAGGGCTTTATGAGTGTCATTTTCATATATCATTAATAAAAGCATTGGACATTTTCTTGCATTTAAAATTTTGCGCTCCTTGTTTTTCTTTTTATATTGCAAAATAACTATTTTACATACACTCACATATACAGGTCTGAATCCACTCTGGATCCCACTGATAACGACTCTGCTACTGCCAGTTATGACTTCGAAAGTCCGATCAACTTAGCTGAAGACGAAGGTGAAGATGATTGCAAAGTGCCTGGTGAACTTTCTAGACTCTTACTTCAGGAAGAGAGGGCTATACAGCCGCACGAAGAGCCAGTGGAAATGGTAAACCTGGGTACAGAGGTAGACAAGAAAGAGGTCAAGATCGGTGCAAATCTGGAAGCTAGTGTTAAGCAACGGTTGATTCAGATGCTGCGAGACTATGTTGAGTTCTTTGCCTGGTCTTATGAAGATATGCCTGGGTTGGATACCGATATCGTGGTTCACCGATTGCCTACCAAGGAAGACTGTCTTCCAGTGAAACAGAAGGTCCGTCGAATACGCCCAGAGATGTCTGAGAAAATCAAGGCTGAAGTGATGAAACTGTTTGACGTCGGTTTTCTAGCAGTTACTTCTTACCCAGTGGGTTACCAACGTGGTTCCTGTGCTGAAGAAGGATGGTAAATTTCGAATGTGTGTTGACTATAGGGATCTGAACAGGGCAAGTCCCAAGGATGATTTCCCTCTGCCTCATATCGACATTCTGGTTGACAACACCGCACATCATAAGGTCTTCTCCTTTATGGATGGTGTCTCCGGTTATAATCAGATTAAAATGGTTCCCGAGGATATGGAGAATACAACCTTTGTTACTCAATGGGGTACCTTTTGCTACAAGGTCATGCCCTTTCGGATTGAAAAATTCTGGGGCAACGTATCAGCGCGCCATGGTCGCTTTGTTCCACGACATGATCCATCATGAGATTGACGTATACGTCGATGACATGATTGCAAGATCCCAGACTGAGGAAGAACACCTTGACCATCTTCAAAAGCTATTTGATAGGTTGAAGTTGTACAAGCTGAGGTTGAACCCGAACAAATGCACCTTCGGGGTGAGATCTGGTAAGCTGCTGGGTTTCGTTGTAAGTGATAAAGGTATTCAAGTGGATCCTGCAAAGGTGAAGGCTATACAGGAAATGCCAGCTCCTCGAACAGAAAAAGAAGTCAGATGCTTTCTGGGACGTCTTAACTACATTGCCCGGTTCATCTCGCACCTGACTGCTACTTGTGAACCAATCTTTAAGTTACTGAAGAAAGATCAAGTGGTAAGATGGAACGATAAATGTCAGGCCGCTTTCGAAAGGATTAAAGAGTATCTCCAAGATCCACCTATTCTAATGCCTCCAGTTGAAGGGAGACCTTTGATACTATACTTGACAATACTCGACAATTCAATGGGGTGCGTGCTGGGGCAACATGACGAGTCTGGCCGAAAAGAGCATGCTATTTGTTACCTTAGCAAAAAGTTTACTGACTGTGAGACCCGATACTCGTTGCTTGAGAAAACTTGTTGTGCTTTGGCATGGGATGCTCGCCGGCTGAGACAGTATATGCTGACTCACACTACTCTATTGATATCAAAGATGGACCCAATCAAGTATATCTTCGAGAAGCCTGCCTTATCTGGAAGAATAGCAAGATGGAAGATGATCTTGACTGAGTACGACATTCAATACACAACTCAAAAAGCAATCAAGGGAAGTGTGTTGGCGGATCATTTGGCACATCAGGCAGTGGACGATTACCAGTCTATGAACTTTGAATTCCCAGATGAAAATATCATGATAGTGACTGACTGTGAGACACCTGGATCGGATGAAGGACCTGAGGAGGGATCCCGATGGTCTATATACTTCGATGGAGCTTCGAACGCTTTGGGTAATGGCATTGGCGCTGTGATCATATCTCCTGAAGGCTCTCATACTCCATTCACCGCCCGACTATGTTTCAACTGCACCAACAACATGGCGGAGTATGAAGCATGCATTATGGGTCTTCGAGCAGCTATTGACCTAAGTGTTGTACCCCAAAATTTTCCCTCCCATATTCTTCAAGATTTGCAAAGAGCATGCTTCAAAATCTCCCCAAGGGTTGCACAGTTCAAGGGCCTCCTAACAGTCAAAAAACTAGGGTTTTGGTTCTGGCAAAGAAATTGAAGGTTCCAAGGGTCCAATCAAGTCCCACATGCCTATAAACATGGTCAAGCATCCTCATGCCAAGTTTCAAGACTTACAGCACAAAATTGCACAGTCAAAAAACCCTAATTGCTCAACAGTCAACTGCAGGGGCAAAATGGTCATTTGACAGTCAAAAGTTCAAATTTTTGGTCAACATCTTATTTTGAAGCCACAAACATCATTTGATCAATTCTTGATCATGGTTCTCAAGGCATGGCTCAAAAAGTCTCAAGATGCAAAAGTTTCCATATTTGGACAGTTGAAAAAGTCAACTGTAACTTGACCAAGGCATAACTTCCACATGTTTTATCAGAAAAATTCCATCCAAAGCTCATTTTGAAGAGAAAGACATTTCCTACAACTCCTCTTCACACTTCAAGTCCAAGAAATGCTCTCACAAAAAGTTATCAATTTCAACATTATAGGTCATTTTCAAAAGTCAACAAAAAGGGACTTTAAGTCAAAGGCCATAACTTGAGATTGGTAAATCAAAATGACATGGTACCAAAGGCATTGGTTAGAGGACTTCAAGACCTTTCCAAAATGTCCAAGAACATGATCAAAGCTTAAAAATTGAGCAAGATATGCCTTGTGGAAGTTGGGAAATTTTTGGGAATTTTGAAAAGTCAACTTTACTTCAAATGCCTCAAAATTGCTAATGGGCCACATTTTCTTCCAAGAATCATTATCCAAAGGCTATGCACGACCATTTGGCCCAAGGGGAGTTATTTCATCATTTTTTATTATTTATTTGAATTTTTAATCACCATTAATTCATTTAATTAAATAAAATATGAAAAAATACTCATCCATGCTTTTCAAATCTTTTTGTGCATAGAATACCTTCAAGATTTCGTGCACTATTCAATATGGAAAGAATCAAGGTGATTGGCAATGATTGTCATATTCTTCACATGAAAAAGATTGGAAAAAGATACAATGAAAATCAAATCTCAAAAGCATTGATTACCAAGGTTTTGGACATGTTTTGCAACCCTAATCCATTGGCATACATATACTGATCATAACCCTAATGCTCACAACTAGAAAGCTGCGCCTCATATCAAAAACCAAATTTGCATTTTTGTCCAAAATTTCAAAAAACTGAAAACTGCATTCTAGCGCAATTCAAAGAAAAGTATTGATTCCAATAGCTTGCCAAGGCCTCAAGGAACGTTTCTGGATCAAAACCACTGCCTCTAACGCAAGGAATTGGTAACACGATGCCATCCTGTTCTTGAATTTTCCCATATTCGTGTTTCAATTTGTACGCATCCTCATTGCATTTTTCCTGTTGATTTATACTAATTGATTCATTCTGAAGCTAACCATGCCATTCAATTGAATTTTCGTGCCTTATATGGGAATCCACCATTGGAGCCTTCTAGGTTTTCAGAGGTCACAAATTAGGGGTTTCCTCTTCAGGAAAAATTGAGACACAAGACCCACGCCATTGAAACCAGAAGCTCATGACTAATCGATTCCATACCTCGCGATCAATTTATGATCAACAGGGTTCTATTTGCTATTTTTGTATGCATCATTTAGTGGGGGTTTAAAACCCCCGCTATTCAGTTTGTTTTTTTTAGGCAAAATAAAGAACAGAGGAAGAAGACGCTTATGTGTCATGACGTGGAAGGGCAGTTCAAAGTTGGCGCGCGTTTTATTGATTCAGACCACTAGCTCTTGTTTTTTCTTATAATAATTGCATTCCATTAATATTACAAAGAAAGCGCTTGGCACAGTTGGTTGATGCATTGTCCAATAGGTACTGGGACCTGGGTTCGATCCCCAGGTCCCCTCCCTTTCTCAATATATTTTGTTTTAACCAGATTCCATGCAGCTTCTCACCAAAAGACTACCATGCACTCTACGCTCCAGCATGCCACATGTCCCACAACATCCATCCAGTGGCCAGGATCCAAGGTCCAAGGAGCACCCTAGTCAACGCATACGCACATGGTCAGAAAAGTCAAACGAGGCCTCAATGTAATGGGCCAAATTACTGCAATCAAAACCTCCAAAATTGGGGTCAACACCCCCATCTGTTTGTATTTTCTCTCTCACTTTTATTTTCTTTTATTTATTCCTCTTAATTAATTGTTTTATTTAATTCATAAACTAATAATTTTACAACATAAAAAATAATAAAAATCAGAAAGACAAAAAATATAAATATATTTTATTTAAATATTTTTTGTAAATAAATTTTATCAATTAATTAGTTTTAATCCTAGATCTCATTTTAATATTTCTTAATAAACTAAAAAATGTAGAATTAGGGTTTTGAATATTTTTATCCTTTTTCTTTTCTTTTCACCATATTTAATAATTAATTATTTATTTTGTAAATAAATTGCCATGTAAATAATTAGGTTAAAATTAGGGAACAAACTTAAGACATTTTTTTAATAAATTAAAAATAGTTTAGAATTAGGTTTTAATTCCATTAATTCTCATTAAACTCCATAAATACAAAAACTCCAAAAAATTCTTCTTTTTATTTAAACCTAATTAATTTATTAATTTTAATTCAATTTCTTTAAAAGGATCCAACGCCCTCGCATTCCCGATTTTAATTCTCTTCGCATTTTTATTTCTTTTTGTGAATATCATGTAATTATCCCAAAGCCATGTAATAGATTAATTAGGATATTTATCTTTCCGCATCTTTATTTTATTCAAATCGGGTCTTGGATTAATTTGGCGATGTAGACCCGCGCCTTTGTAATAGCGTAGGTGTGATCGGTGGATCTGGAACTGACTGTTTTAAAGCTGGTTCGCGAAATGTCGCGGTAAGCAAGAGTCGCCACCGTCTTTTATTTTCTCCAAATGGAAAGGACAAAAGCACAGAAAAATTCCTTTAAAGAGATTGCTCTCGGTTCGGGAGGTAGGTTATAGAAAGGGAAGGTATTAGCACCCTTTCTATCCATGGTTATCCATGGGCTCTTAGGTACTTGCTCAATATGTTTTCAAAATGTTTGTTTGCTTTTCAATGTGGGTTTCAAAAAATATTCTTTGAAAAGTTTCAGTTCAACTCGTACGTCAGAGTGTTTGAAAAGTTTGTTTTGAAAGTTTTTTTGAAAGTGTGTTGGTGTGAAAAGTATTTTGATTTGTTTGAAATTAGAGCAAGTACCCTTGAGAACCTACCTACCCTAAGGAATTCGTCTGTGTAAATGTCCTTTAAAGTAGTGCCATCCCACCATTGAGAGGTAGGTAGCACCACCGTTGGAGGTTTTTGGGTCAATTCGAGTTCGTAGGGACATGGTGATCACCGGAGTAATGGTAGGACACCTTAGAAGCTACCCTTATGCCATTGATCCTTTATTTTCCGAGGCAACCGTTTCGAGGCAACTGGATCATGTCATGGACATAAGGACTTACTAAAACGTCCTATACTCGACGACCACCTTTCGAAAGGCAACAGTGAGGCGTACCCTAGGGGTGGTGTGTGCGAATTGTGTGTCATTTTCAGTTTATTGTTTGTCTTGTCATGCATTGGTGATCTAACGATTCGATTTTATTTTTGGATCCATACATTCTTTCATGCATATTTATTAACAGTTATAAAGTTTGCGAGAAAATAAATCTAAACTATTACAACTGGCGCGGGTCCACATCGCCAAAAAAACCGAACCCGATTTGACTGAAGATAAATAAAGCGAATAAATAAAAGTGCGAGAATTTTAAATTACACGGCTTTGGTACAGGTACAGAATTATTTAAACAATATAAAACAAATGCGCGAAATAAAGAGATTAAACAAAATTAGGGCATTGGACCCTTTTACAAACTATTAAAATTAATCAAGGAATCTAAAATTAAAATTAAATGAAAAATAGTATTTTTGTGTTTTTTAGGTTTAAAAGAAAAAAAAGAAAAATTATTTAAAATTAAAATGCTAAACCCTAGTTCTAATGTTTTTTTAAGTTTTTAAGAAAGAGATTTAATTTCTAACCTAATTTAATTCTAAATTAATTTATATACAATTTTTGATTTATGAAAAAAAAATAAAAAAAATAATATTATTATTCTGAAAAAAAAAAGGGAAAAATAAAAAAAAGGAAATTAAAAGTCATTAATCCTAAATTCTATGTTGTTTTGGATTTTTATTAAAAAAGAGATTAAAATTGAAAACCTAATTAAAACTAAATAACTTACACATTTTAATTTATTTATAAAAGTAATCAAAATTAATTATACTTTTTTTGTCCTTTCTGTATTTTTAATGTTTTTATATTTTTGATTAAAAATTAAATAAAACAAATAATTAAAATAATATAACAATTAAAATAAATGATTAAAAGATATAAGAAAATAAATTAAATGGGCAAACCAGGGGGGGTAGACCCCAGAATTGGAGGTGCAGATTTGAAAAGCCTGGCCCATTTGCTTTGAATTTTGTTGACTTTTCCAATCACATGCACGCCTGTTGACTTGATGTATGGTGCATCTTGAACATTGGCCATGGATCTGAGGCCCTGGGACACGTGGAGGTTGAATTCTGATGGAGTATGGTGAGCATCAATGTGAGCGCTGCATGTGAATTGGAAATGAAAAATAATATTGAATTTTGCAAGACCTGGGACTTGAACCCAGGTCATTGAGGTTAACACGCTAATAGCTTGCCAGCTGAGCTACTTGATCACTTTGATATATAATATATAAATAAATCATATAAAACAAATACAACGCGCTAGTGGCTGAAACGCGCGAATTTTGAATGGACGAATCCCAGCGTGCCACATCTTCATCTTCTTCACGTGCCCTGAAACATGAAACACAATAGCAACGGTTTTGAAGCGTTGCCTTAAGCATGCTATGGGAAAATAGCGAATAGCCATATAGGCTACATAAATTGTTCGCGATGGTTGTTTCCTGCTCGTTGGAACATGCTGGTTTTAATGGCGATGGTCTTGAGCTTTGATTTTGCCTATTTTTGAAAGCCCTAAATTAAAAGCTGGAAACCCCAACATTCGAAAATGGTAACTTCGTGTATGATCAACAAAAATGAAATTAAACATAATGAATAGCTTGGAAACATCACATGGAACAAGAATATCCAATTGGAATGCAGTGAAGATGCTTAGAATTAAGAATACGATTTCAAAAAAAATGCTGTACAGTTTGAGTTAGGGGTACCAGTTTAGGGAGTTTTGGAAGATGTTTTCAATTGGAACGTGTTCAGTGATTGTCCAGGATGCTTATGGAACAAAAATTAAGGCTTGAAATTGTCCCTAACTTTGAAATCAGTTTTGACTTATATCACTCATTTTTCAAATTGCCAATCCACTTTTGAGCGAGCCTTTTGCTACACTATGGTTAGGGTTTGACTCAATGCATCTCATGGAATGGAATTGGCTAGTTTTTTGGCCTTAATTCATGCTTGGGAAAGAATTAGTCTTAGGGTTTCTTCCATTAACCATTTTTCCTACTTTTTAGCCAAAACCTAGACCTAGTGTGCAAATGAACCTTAGCCTGATTTTTGAGTTGGTTCATGATACATAGGAATTGTCCAAGTTCACATGACACTATTCTATTGGCTTTTAAATTTTATTTGAATTTTCAAAGAATTAAAATGAATTAAATCATCAAAAATTAAATAAAAATAAAAAAATCAATATTTGGTCTTGAAATTAACCATGGGACACGTGTGTGGCATGACAAGGATGAACCAAGTGGAAAAAATGGGGCCCTTTTGTCAAAATTGGATTTTCAAAGATAGTTGACTTTTGCCATTTCACAAAATTTTCCCAACTTCTACAAGGCATAACTGGCTCAATTTTTAATCTTTTCACATGTTCTTGGACATTTTGGAAAGGTCTTTGAGTCCTTTAACCAATGCCTTTGGTCCCATGTCATTTTGATTTACCAATCTCAAGTTATGGCCTTTGACTTAAAGTCCCTTTTTGTTGACTTTTGAAAATGACCTATAATGTTGAAATTGATAACTTTTTGTGAGAGCATTTCTTGGACTTGAAGTATGAAGATGAGTTGTAGGAAATGTCTTTCTCTTCAAAATGAGCTTTGGATGGAATTTTTCTGATAATCCATGTGAAAGTTATGCCCTGGTCAATTTCAGTTGACTTTTTCAGTTGTCCAAATATAGCAACTTTTGCATCTTTGATGATTTCTGAGCCAAATTTTGAGAATCATGATCAAGCATTGATCAAATGATGTTTGTGGCTTCAAAATGATATATTGACCAAAAATTTGAACTTTTGACTGTCAAATGACCATTTTGCCCCTACAGTTGACTGTAGTGCAATCTAGGGTTTTGACTGTGCAATCTTGAGCTGAATGCCTTGAAACTTGATATGGGGGTGCTTGACCATGTTTGTAAGCATATGAGACTTGATTGAGCCTTTGAAAACTTCCTTTTCTTGATCAGACTCAAAACCCTAATTTTGACTGTATGGGAGACTGTTGCACTGCACAACCCTTGGGGAATTTTGTAGCTTGGCTTGGCAATTTCTTGAGGAATATGGGAGGGCAAATTTTGGGGTATAACAGTTGCCCCTGTTCAATCTTCTTAGACCTGAGGATGCAGATTGGCTGACGTGCCTTTCGTAATCCGAGGGTAGAAGATGATTGGACACTAGAGTGCCCGGAAATTTGCGCTCACATGTTAGCAATGATGGTGGAATGGGCTTATAGATGCCATCTGGATGTTTGATTGCGTAGGAGATTCCTTGGAGAGAACCTGCATACCTGCAAACAGAAAATGAGTACCTGACACGTCGCAGGAGCTGAGTCTGGAACTTCAAACGGCGATGAAAGAACCAGGGATGATTACTTCCTTAGCATGAATGGTAAGAGAGCCTTGGGCGACTTTAACTTCAACTACGCTCGTTGAGGAAAATCTGGGGTGTCTTCTACTGGGATAAGAATCAGAGAGATCTTAAGGTCGATCTGACTGAACCAGAGAGGCCTTTGACTGAACCAGTCTAGGTCTTGAAATGTCTTCAAAGGGATAAGCATCAGGAAAATCTTGGGACGATTTAACTGAACCAGAGAAGGCCTTTGACTGAACCAGTCTAGGTCTTGAAATGTCTTCAAAGGGATAAGCATCAGGAAAATCTTGGGACGATTTAACTGAACCAGAGAAGGCCTTTGACTGGATAAGCAATCAGGAAAATCTTGGGACGATTTAACTGAACCGGTCTAGGTCTTGAAATGTCTTCAATGGGATAAGCAATCAGGAAAATCTTGGGACGATTTAACTGAACCAGAGAAGGCCTTTGACTGGATAAGCAATCAGGAAAATCTTGGGACGATTTAACTGAACCGGTCTAGGTCTTGAAATGTCTTCAATGGGATAAGCAATCAGGAAAATCTTGGGACGATTTAACTGAACCAGAGAAGGCCTTTGACTGAACCAGTCTAGGTCTTGAAATGTCTTCAAAGGGATAAGCATCAGGAAAATCTTGGGACGATTTAACTGAACCAGAGAAGGCCTTTGACTGAACCAGTCTAGGTCTTGAAATGTAGTTTGAGAACTTAACTGGATCTTCCCTGAAAGGTAAAAGTCAGTCATATGCAATGCATGATATGGATCAAGCAATGATGTTCTCAACATAAATGAGATTTGTATGATGCAGTGCGTTATGCATGCTATAATGCTGTATGTGATATTTTATGTATGTTTTCGTCTAGGAAAGTAAACTCTTTGGCGGGTGCCAGGAAGTCATATCCCGGGATGATGTTTGAAGAATAGATTTCCCTTCCGCTGGGGATGATAGTTGCAAGGATACTGGTAGGAGAAGATGACTCCGTTGCGGAATAAACTTGGCGAATGGAAGATTCTGCGGGGAGAAAAGATACTCTAGTGATTATGCTGGGAAGCAATACTCTGTGGGAAGAGAGGTGCCTTGCTGAGTTGTTGGTAACCTGCTGGGGATACCGTTGTTATGTTGGAAATGTGAATAGACTTCGCTGGGGATAGGAAAGAACTATGTTGACGACGACCTTCCCTTGACTTTTGGCTGAAGATAACCCAGTTATATCCTGTTAAGGAAATAACTCTTTAAATCAATCCAGACGACGCGTTCGTGTCCTGTGAAGGATGGGCTTCCAGAATACACTGGGGATAAGCTTACTGCTTGGGAAGATGAATTCCATCTTTCCTGGGGAACTTGGATGGGACTCTCCTGGGGAAGTTTTGATATTCTGGGGAAGTGATTCCTTTGAATGTGGATGTATGCCGCCGGGGAACAATCTTTAGACTAAGATTGCCGGGGATGCTTGTTAAGAATATATGCTGCTAGGGAATATTGGGATCTACTGGAGGATACCCAATTTCCTTGAGGCTTGTTAACTTTGTTTGGGGAAGAATGCACTGACTTGCTGTCTCACTCTCTGGGGAATTTAAGATGCCTGGTTAGGTTTTTTAACTGAACCTACTTTGGTACCTTGGAGGATAGAACAATTAGACTGCTCAGACAACTCTTTATTGCCCCTGTTTCTAATGTCACCTGCAATTAATTCTTTGTTTCGTACGCAAATATTTATGAGCTAGCAAATTATTGTCAATGCATATATCACAAATTAAACCTTGGACGTTCTTCGCAAAACAAAACAGAAAAAAGAAAAACAGTTGGCACGTTTAACTGAAAAGTATATTTGTATTGATTTTGAATAGCCTGTGAATAGGCGTTTTATGTACAAGAGGCTGACGACCTGGTAAGCGGAACGTCGCCGAACAAAAGAGTTTATACAAGTTTTGTACAAAAGAAAATAAAACAGCTGTGTGAAGGATGAATGATCCACTAGGTTTCAACTCTGCTATTGCCTTTATACTCCGTGCGTCTCATCACTTGATGACCTTGGTTGAAGGTGAAGTTGACTGATCGATGCCGTCTTGATGTAGATACCGGATTCTGGAAGCAAAGTGATCCAATGAGACATAGTATTACGCTTTTATCCCTAATTTTTGCCTGGACGGCCCTTTCGGGTTTTCAGTCCACCGGGATACCCATTTTTGCCCAAGCCGCCTTTTCAGGTTTTCGACTTGCCGGGTGTACAGATTTTTCATTTTCATCCCTTCATTTTGCCCTAACCCTTTTGGTTCGACGGGAAGTCCTAATTTTTGCCTAGACATGTCAGCCTAGCGGGTCTTTTTTCATGCGTAGTATTTTTTAACTATGTCTGCATTGGCGGGGTGAGGAAGGTCGTCACCATCCATGTTGGTTAATATCATTGCTCCTCCTGAGAACACATGCTTAACCACAAATGGCCCTTCGTACGTAGGGGTCCATTTGCCCCTTGGATCACTCTGAGGAAGGATGATTCGCTTGATCACCAGATCCCCGACTTGATATTCCTGTGGTCTGACCTTTTTGTTAAACGCCCTGATCATTCGTTTCTGATACGTCTGACCATGACAGATAGCAGCAAGTCTCTTTTCGTCAATAAGGTTGAGCTGACCAAGTCGTGTCTGGATCCAATCATCTTCGTTCAGATTTGCATCCTTCATTATCCGGAGAGAAGGAATTTGTACTTCGATCGGCAAGACTGCCTCCATGCCATAAACCAGAGAGAAAGGAGTTGCCCCGGTTGACGTCCTAGCTGAGGTACGATACCCATGCAGAGCGAACGGTAACATCTCGTGCCAATCTTTATACGTTACTGTCATCTTCTGCACGATCTTCTTGATGTTTTTATTAGCTGCTTCTACAGCCCCATTCATCTTTGGTCTGTACGGAGAAGAATTGTGGTGCTGTATCTTGAACTGTTCGCAGAGCTCAGCGATCATCTTATTGTTCAGATTGGTACCGTTATCTGTAATAATCCGCTCAGGGACACCGTACCGACAGATCAGGTTTTGCCGAATGAATCGTGCCACAACAGTCTTGGTTACCGTAGCATAGGACGCTGCCTCAACCCACTTCGTAAAATAGTCAATTGCCACTAGGATGAAGCGATGTCCATTAGACGCCGTAGGTTTAATCTCACCGATCATGTCTATGCCCCACATTGCAAATGGCCAAGGCGCAGTCAGAACATTCAGGGGAACCGGAGGAACATGCACCTTGTCTGCGTAAATCTGGCATTTATGGCATGTCCTAGAATGTTGGTAACAGTCCGCTTCCATTGTAGACCAGTAATACCCTGCCCGTAAGATCTTCTTTGCCATGGTATGTCCGCTGGAGTGTGTACCAAAGGTCCCTTCATGCAGCTCTTCCATGATTCTTTCTGCTTCAGTCTTATCTACACAACGCAGTAGGGTTGAATCCTGGTTTCGCTTGTACAAGATGCCGTTGCTGAGAAAGAACTTGGCTGCAAACCTCCTCAGGAACTTCTTATCATTGACAGATGCTCCTTCAGGGTATTCCTGAGCTTCTAGGTATCTCTTCACTTCGTGGTACCAAGGCTTCTCAGTCACCAATTCGGTTTCGAGATCACAACAGTATGCCGGTTCGTCCAGTTTCCAGATGATGATCCGGGGAGCTTCATTATCCCATTTAACCTTGAACATTGAAGACATTGTAGCCAACGCGTCCGCCAACTGATTCTCTTCTCTTGGAAAGTGCTCAAATGTTATCTCTGTGAAGTGGGGGATCAGGGCCAACACACATTCTCTGTAAGGAATCAAATTTGGATGTTTCGTATCCCACTCTCCTTTGATCTGATTGATCACAAGAGCGGAATCTCCGAAGACACTCAGAAATTTGATCCTCAGGTCGATCGCAGCTTGAAGACCCATAATACACGCCTCATACTCCGCCATGTTGTTGGTACAGTTGAAACACAGTCGGGCGGTGAGTGGAGTATGAGTACCTTGTGGAGATACAATTATGGCGCCGATACCATTTCCCAAAGCATTGGAGGCTCCGTCAAAGTGCATAGACCATCGGGATCCTGGTTCAGGTCCTTCATCCGGTCCAGGTATTTCACAGTCAGTTACTATCATAATGCTTTCATCTGGAAACTCGAAGTTCATTGATTGGTAGTCATCCACAGCTTGATGTGCTAGGTGGTCTGCCAATACACTTCCCTTGATGGCTTTTTGGGTCGTGTACTGAATGTCATATTCCGTCAAGATCATCTGCCATCTTGCAATTCTCCCTGACAGAGCCGGCTTTTCGAATATGTACTTTATAGGATCCATTTTTGAGATCAGCAAGGTAGTGTGAGTCAGCATATACTGTCTCAGCCGGCGAGCAGCCCATACCAAAGCGCAGCAAGTTTTCTCAAGCAGTGAGTATCGGGTCTCACAGTCGGTAAACTTTTTGCTAAGGTAATAAATGGCATGCTCTTTTCGGCCAGACTCGTCATGCTGCCCCAGCACACACCCCATTGCATTATCAAGCACTGTCAGGTAAAGTATCAAAGGTCTCCCTTCAACTGGTGGCATAAGGATGGGTGGTTCTTGGAGATATTCTTTGATTCTGTCAAAAGCAGCCTGACATTCATCATTCCAACGTACTACCTGATCTTTCTTCAGCAGCTTGAAGATTGGTTCACAGGTAGCAGTTAAGTGTGAGATGAACCGAGCAATGTAATTCAGACGTCCTAGAAAGCCTCTGACTTCCTTCTCTGTCTTAGGAACTGGCATCTCTTGAATGGCTTTGACCTTAGCAGGGTCCACTTGAATTCCTTTATCACTGACCACGAAGCCTAGCAACTTTCCCGATCTTACCCCGAAGGTGCACTTGTTCGGGTTCAATCTCAGCTTGTATAATTTCAACCGGTCAAACAACTTCTGCAGATGATCTAGGTGCTCTTCCTCAGTTTGGGACCTAGCGATCATGTCGTCCACATACACTTCGATCTCATGGTGGATCATATCATGAAATAAGGTAACCATGGCACGTTGGTAGGTTGCCCCAGCATTCTTTAACCCGAATGGCATGACCTTGTAACAGAAGGTGCCCCACTGAGTAACAAAGGTAGTCTTTTCCATGTCTTCAGGTGCCATCTTGATCTGATTGTAGCCTGAAAAACCATCCATGAAAGAGAACACCTTATGCTGAGCTATATTATCAACAAGGACGTCAATGTGAGGGAGAGGGAAGTCATCTTTGGGGCTGGCCCTGTTAAGATCCCTGTAATCAACACACATCCTGACCTTACCGTCCTTCTTAGGTACTGGCACCACATTAGCGACCCACTGAGGGTAAGAAGTCACTGCAAGAAAACCGGCATCAAACTGCTTCATAACCTCGGCCTTAATCTTCTCAGACATCTCTGGACGCATACGACGGACCTTTTGCTTAACCGGAAGGCAATCTTCTTTAGTTGGTAAGTGATGGACCACAATGTCGGTATCTAATCCGGGCATATCTTCGTAGGACCAGGCAAAGATTTCTTTATAGTCATGCAGCATCTGAGTCAACCGTTGCTTCACGCTGAGTTCTAGGTTGGCACCAATCTTCACCTCTTTCTTGTCTTCCTCAGTACCCAAGTTTATTATTTCCACTGGCTCTTCATGGGGTTGAATTGCCCTCTCCTCCTGTTGTAACAGTCTTGCAAGTTCACCAGGCACTTCGCAATCATCTTCACCTTCGTCTGCGGCTAAGTTGATCGGATTTTCGAAGTCATAACTGGCAGTAGCAGAGTCGTTACCAGTGAGATCCAGAGTGGATTGAAACCTGTATGAGTGAGTGTGTGTGTAAATACAGCTGTTTTGCAATATGTAAAGAAAGGAAAGAAAAGGAGCGCAAAATTTGAAATGTGAAAAACGTCCAATGCTTTTATTCATGATATATGATGGTGACAAACAAAAGCCCTCATAAATAAAACCACGGTGCCCCGGGTAAGACACCGGGCCATATAGTCTCAAATTATTGTTTATTACAAATAAAAAAAAAAGAAATTCATTACTGGGAGACAAAAGTTATGGGTGTAAAATCTTTGGCAGTCCAATTAGTCAATCCACCGTCGGCCGTCGGGTAGATCCAGCTATCGAACTCTGACTCTTCTATTCCATCTTCCTCTCCAATAGCATTCACTCCAGAGTGAGTAATGAGCAACGGAGGTCTTCCAATTCTTGCCTTGCGCACCGCTTTCTGAGCTTCTGTGGTGAAACCCAGCCCAAACTTGTTAGTCTTAGGAGTAAGATCAGGAAGCTTGCCCCAGTTTGCACATTCACCTTTTTCGATCACAGCCCGGGCGTCCTTTAAGGAGGCCATCTTCATAGGAGAAACCTCTTCATCTTCTGCTGCTGCCAAGGTTTGTGGTACTTCCTCAAAATGTTGAAAGGGGGTTTCGATGAACTCCCCATCCATTTCTACGTATCTGAAAGAGTTGAGGTGGCTGACCATGTATTCCTCCTCCCCTTGCACTGTTATGATCTTCCCCCTGACCGGGTATTTGAGCTTTTGATGCAATGTAGAAGTCACAGCTCCAGCTTTGTGGATCCATGGGCGACCCAGCAAACAAGAATAGGACGGATGGATATCCATCACATAGAACTTTGAATCGAATACCTGTGACCCAACCCTGATTGGGACATCCACTTCACCATGCACCATTCTTTTGGACCCGTCAAAGGCCCGGACAACAATGCTACTTGGTTTGAGCTCTAGACCTTCACAATCCAGCCTATCCAGAGCCTTCTTGGGCAGCACGTTCAATGAGGAACCTGTATCAACCAGCACATGAGCAAGAGTAGTGCCCCTGCATTCAATGGAGACATGCAGGGCATCATTATGGTTCTTCCCCTTTGCTGTCAGATCGGCATCAGAGAAACCCAGGCCATTATCAGCAGTTAGGTTGGCCACACAATCGGTGAACTGGTCAGCAGTCGTATCTTGGGGTACATGGGCAGTCTTTAAGAAAGCAATCAGAGCCTTTGCATGGGCCTCTGAACACAGCAGCAGTGACAACATGGAGATTTTAGAGGGGGTGTGCCCCAGCTGTTCTACAACGTTTAAATCACTTTTCTTTATTATCTTGAGGATTTCTTCCATTTCCTGCTTGGAAGCCTCAACAATGGTCTTTGGTGCCTCCGTCCTGGCAGGCATATCAGCAGCAATTCCCTTACCCCGAGTATCAGATGACTCAGCAGCAGGGGTGGATACTTGGTCAGAAGGAGAAACAGGCACCCTGGCAGGTGTGAAGATCAAAGGCCTATGAATTGCCGGAGGAGCAATGTCTGGCGAGAACAGTCTTCCACTACGAGTGACCTTAGCAGGACCGGTGATGTTAGAGACACCAGTATCAATGTTGCACTCTTGTTTCACACCCAGAACATAAACATCCGCCCCATAGTGCCATGGGACAGCCTTATCAGAGTTGTAGGGTATAGGCCCCGGAACAGTAATGGTGATGGGAACATTCTTGTGAACTGACAAAATTTGTATAGGCTTCTTTGAAGGAGCCTCGGAATAGTTGTTGAAGATGGTAACGATCGACACTTCTTCAACAGGAGCAGCAGGAACAATAGTCTTTTCGAACAAAATCTCTCTACTATCTATCAGGTTTTGGATGCCTGACTTCAACAGAGAACAACCAGCAGGGGAAGCAACACATAGAGGGCAACTTTCGCTACATCCCGGAAATAAACCGGCTAGCAACAGATTCCTCTTGACCATCAACAACGGAGTAGCAACATCATCCACCGAAGCTACATACAAATTATCCTCAACAGCATTCACTCCATGCTGGGGCATGGGAGCAGATACAACATTCGGCTTCTCGGGCGCCTCAAACTGTATCTCCTTGGCATCAATGAGGTCTTGAACCTTATTTCTTAGGGCCCAACAGTCATCTGTGTTATGCCCCGGGCTATCAGAGTGATAAGCACAGCGAGCATTTGGATTGAACTTGGGAGATGCAGTGTTGGGAAACTTTGGAGCCTCCTTGACAGTCACTAAATTGGTGGATAGCAACTGTGGCAGGATTTGTGATAAGGTCATGCTTAAACGGGTGAACTCTCTCCGGGGTCTTTCAAACTTTTGAGGATTAGTTGGCCGAGGAGCGGCAGCAGGTTTGGCAATCATTACCGCACTGACAGATTGGCGGTGTTCAGGTCGCTCTGTTCTCCGGGAGTTATATACAGCACTAGCCTCCTTTTTGAAGGGTTTCTTCTCAGTACTGGAGGAGGCAACTTTCTGTATCTTCCCCGATTTTATACCGGCCTCGATCCTTTCACCAGTCAGGATCAGATCAGTAAACCCAGCAGAGGAATTACCAATGAGATGATTGAAAAATGGACCAGATAGGGTCCCCAAGAACATATCTACTAGCTCCCGATCCGTCAATGGTGGCTGCACTCTGCCAGCCAGGTCTCTCCATTTCTGAGCGTACTCCTTAAAACCTTCACCCGACCCTAGCGACATACCCTGGAGCTGGGTACGCGTAGGAGCGAGGTCGGCATTATACTGATACTGCTTGTAAAAAGCAGTGGCCAGATCCTCCCAGTTACGAATGCTGATTCCATCTAGCTGATAGAACCAATCGAGGTGAGTCCCTGAAAGACTTTCCTGGAAGAAGTGGATCCAAAGGTTCTTGTCTGCTGTGTAAGGCTGGATCTTCCTTACATAAGAACGGAGGTGCATCTTGGGACAGGAAGCCCCATCATACTTCACGAAGGCAGGTGTTTTGAACTTGTGGGGGATCACCACTCCAGTAGATAACCCCAAGTCTCCGAAATCCAATCCAGGCACCCGTTGAACTTCCACAGCCTTTAATCTGTCTTCCAGCTGTTTGTACCGGTCTTCAGCAGGAGGGTACTGGTCGTCATTGAAGTCTGTTTCAGTATCAGAGCCCACAGGAGTAGTGACCTCCCTTTCATGGTGACTACCTTCCGTCACAGATGGAGGAGTCCTTTCAGCTTCAACAACCAAAGTGTTCCCGAGTCTGCGCCCAGTGTTAAATAGCACAGTCCTCCTCTTCTTCTTAGTCTTCTTCAACAGCATGGTCTTTAACTCTTGTTGACCCTGAGACAAGCCCTTGATCAGCTCCTGAAATTGGGCGTTTTGCGCCTGAAACTGGACGTTCTGCGCCTGAAGAGCCTTGATAGCCGCATCGGTTGATGATTCAGGATTCATGATGCTGAAATAAACAGCGAAGAACGGTAAACAACCTGAAAAGGAGAGTACCTACGATGCACATGATGAATGATATGTGTTTATGCAATGCATTCAAGGGTTCGAAAATTCAACTTTGTTGTAAACCAAAAGGAACACGCGTTATTATTAAGAAAATCATTGTTTGATACATCAAAGCCTCATGGGCAAAAGTACAAAAAGATCAAATCACATCCAAAATATGTTGCGCATCTTCTTTGGAGCTATGTAAGTGTTGAGGTTCCTTTCCTCGTGCAACAGGCGGGTGAGCTCCAAGACCTTCTTTTCACTGGCATGCAAACTAGTCTCAAGAGAATTTCGCTCTTCCTTAAGCTGGATCCAGCTCTTCTGCATCTCTTCCCAGGATGTGGGCATATCAGGGTGCTGAATAACATGAGACACCTCTTCCTCCAAGGCAGGTTCTTTGATTACTGGAAGCATGTGAGGATAAGGCATTACTAACTTCTGAGAGCGGGCTCGTACCCATTTGAGGTAAGGCTCCAAAGGGATGGAGTTCCTGTGCCCCAGTGTCT
Organism: Vicia faba; assembly: GCA_948472305.1. Classification (NCBI taxonomy): domain Eukaryota; kingdom Viridiplantae; phylum Streptophyta; class Magnoliopsida; order Fabales; family Fabaceae; genus Vicia; species Vicia faba. The sequence goes on from OX451736.1 coordinate 1,792,261,047, forward strand.
TGCTGTCTATCCTACTAGGCATTCTCCAAGCTCTGATAAATCTCTGGCGAAGTCCTTGAGTATCATTGTCGAAGTCAAAAACTATGTCAGGAATCAACATGTCATGAGGACCATCCCTCCGAGCATAACCAAACTGTCTCCAAGCCAGGCACGGACTATAAGTAATACCCCCTCTGATTCCAAGTAAAGGAACATTAGGATACTCCCCGCAACGATCAATGATAGTGACATCTTCTCTGGACCTAGGGCACCAATGTATATCTGCATGTATAAGAGTCATCAACCGTTGTGACCATCTCAAACCCCGCTCGTTCTTCAGGACTGATTGTGGAAGGTGCGAAATAAACCACTTTCCCAGGAGAGGAGTGCAACACATAAGGACACCTCTTTTTCTCATGGTTCGAGTGTAACATGAGTGAAGGAGGTCCCCCAGCAATGTAGGTATAGGATTCCTGGACATAAAGATCTGGACAGCACTGATATCAATGAGCTGATCTGGGTTAGGGAACAACACCAAACCATAAACAAGAAGGGCCACAACCTTTTCAAAAGCTTGTAAGTCAAGGGAGTTCCAACATTCATAGGCCTTTTCAAACAGAAACCTGGCTAAGAACCCTTTGATACCACTTCTAACTTCCCAATGTCCCTTGAGGTCAGATGACTGTAGGTGCAAGGCTTTAGCAATCTCTTCAAGCTTAGGTTCCTTTTCTGTACCGTTGAAGGGTAGCTGATCAAGGATAGGGATCTTCAGGAGTCGGGAGAACTCTTCCAATGTAGGTACCAACTGATAATCCAAGAAGGTGAAACAGTGATGCAGAGGGTCAAAGAATTGGAACAGGACTTTTATCATATCTTCCTCAATATTGGTGTTGACCAAGCTGATGAGGCTTCCATGCCTTTCACTGAATGAAGAGTTCTCGGGAATCCTGGATATAAGCTCCTTAAGCTGAGGAGAGATCCTCACAAGACTGATTGGAATTGTCTTTCTACGAACGGTTTCCATGTCCTACAAAACAAGAACAAAGATGAAAACTCGAACCCCTGAAATGGTTAGTTAATGCATATGATGCTGGATGATGTTATGATGCTATGATTAAACACAGATATTTACAAAGACAAACATGTAAGGCACACAAGGCACACAAGACAGGCCCTTAAGGTTTAAGGCCAGCATGGGGTTTGGGTAGTACCCTCTTGAAGTTGGTGGGTTCAACCTGTCCTAATCAAAGTAACCGGGTTCTAAGGTTCCCAATATCACGGGATTGCTTTCATTGTTCATCGTTTCGATTTAGCCACTGAACTGGCGACCGAAATATTCCAGGAAAGCAACCCTCAATTGAGTGTAGTATCGAGTATCAACCAACCTCGGACTGCACCAAAGTCAGTTATCTCACTACCCTAAAGAGGCCAAGATAGTTCAATTAAGGTTCCTAAGGTCTGTTGATGCTTCCTGACACCACATGGAGGCCCCGTACTCTCCTTGACTGACTCAAGGGTTACCGGTACACACCAAAGTGCCACATCAACGTAGCAGACTGTTTCAACCATGTCGGTATACCCCGCACAGTTCCCTCACAGCCTTGTTGCTACTTTCTAAGAAGGTATTCCCCAGATCCGGGTTAGGATCTATAGAACTCCCAAGCAACCCACAATAATAAAGCAAGCAAAGAAGACAATTGAAAACATAGTTATGACCTAGCCCTAAGGTATACCTCACTTTAAGTTTATCATCCCCAGCAGAGTCGCCAGTTCTGTGATCGGTGGATCTGGAACTGACTGTTTTAAAGCTGGTTCGCGAAATGTCGCGGTAAGCAAGAGTCGCCACCGTCTTTTATTTTCTCCAAATGGAAAGGACAAAAGCACAGAAAAATTCCTTTAAAGAGATTGCTCTCGGTTCGGGAGGTAGGTTATAGAAAGGGAAGGTATTAGCACCCTTTCTATCCATGGTTATCCATGGGCTCTTAGGTACTTGCTCAATATGTTTTCAAAATGTTTGTTTGCTTTTCAATGTGGGTTTCAAAAAATATTCTTTGAAAAGTTTCAGTTCAACTCGTACGTCAGAGTGTTTGAAAAGTTTGTTTTGAAAGTTTTTTTGAAAGTGTGTTGGTGTGAAAAGTATTTTGATTTGTTTGAAATTAGAGCAAGTACCCTTGAGAACCTACCTACCCTAAGGAATTCGTCTGTGTAAATGTCCTTTAAAGTAGTGCCATCCCACCATTGAGAGGTAGGTAGCACCACCGTTGGAGGTTTTTGGGTCAATTCGAGTTCGTAGGGACATGGTGATCACCGGAGTAATGGTAGGACACCTTAGAAGCTACCCTTATGCCATTGATCCTTTATTTTCCGAGGCAACCGTTTCGAGGCAACTGGATCATGTCATGGACATAAGGACTTACTAAAACGTCCTATACTCGACGACCACCTTTCGAAAGGCAACAGTGAGGCGTACCCTAGGGGTGGTGTGTGCGAATTGTGTGTCATTTTCAGTTTATTGTTTGTCTTGTCATGCATTGGTGATCTAACGATTCGATTTTATTTTTGGATCCATACATTCTTTCATGCATATTTATTAACAGTTATAAAGTTTGCGAGAAAATAAATCTAAACTATTACAACTGGCGCGGGTCCACATCGCCAAAAAAACCGAACCCGATTTGACTGAAGATAAATAAAGCGAATAAATAAAAGTGCGAGAATTTTAAATTACACGGCTTTGGTACAGGTACAGAATTATTTAAACAATATAAAACAAATGCGCGAAATAAAGAGATTAAACAAAATTAGGGCATTGGACCCTTTTACAAACTATTAAAATTAATCAAGGAATCTAAAATTAAAATTAAATGAAAAATAGTATTTTTGTGTTTTTTAGGTTTAAAAGAAAAAAAAGAAAAATTATTTAAAATTAAAATGCTAAACCCTAGTTCTAATGTTTTTTTAAGTTTTTAAGAAAGAGATTTAATTTCTAACCTAATTTAATTCTAAATTAATTTATATACAATTTTTGATTTATGAAAAAAAAATAAAAAAAATAATATTATTATTCTGAAAAAAAAAAGGGAAAAATAAAAAAAAGGAAATTAAAAGTCATTAATCCTAAATTCTATGTTGTTTTGGATTTTTATTAAAAAAGAGATTAAAATTGAAAACCTAATTAAAACTAAATAACTTACACATTTTAATTTATTTATAAAAGTAATCAAAATTAATTATACTTTTTTTGTCCTTTCTGTATTTTTAATGTTTTTATATTTTTGATTAAAAATTAAATAAAACAAATAATTAAAATAATATAACAATTAAAATAAATGATTAAAAGATATAAGAAAATAAATTAAATGGGCAAACCAGGGGGGGGTAGACCCCAGAATTGGAGGTGCAGATTTGAAAAGCCTGGCCCATTTGCTTTGAATTTTGTTGACTTTTCCAATCACATGCACGCCTGTTGACTTGATGTATGGTGCATCTTGAACATTGGCCATGGATCTGAGGCCCTGGGACACGTGGAGGTTGAATTCTGATGGAGTATGGTGAGCATCAATGTGAGCGCTGCATGTGAATTGGAAATGAAAAATAATATTGAATTTTGCAAGACCTGGGACTTGAACCCAGGTCATTGAGGTTAACACGCTAATAGCTTGCCAGCTGAGCTACTTGATCACTTTGATATATAATATATAAATAAATCATATAAAACAAATACAACGCGCTAGTGGCTGAAACGCGCGAATTTTGAATGGACGAATCCCAGCGTGCCACATCTTCATCTTCTTCACGTGCCCTGAAACATGAAACACAATAGCAACGGTTTTGAAGCGTTGCCTTAAGCATGCTATGGGAAAATAGCGAATAGCCATATAGGCTACATAAATTGTTCGCGATGGTTGTTTCCTGCTCGTTGGAACATGCTGGTTTTAATGGCGATGGTCTTGAGCTTTGATTTTGCCTATTTTTGAAAGCCCTAAATTAAAAGCTGGAAACCCTAACATTCGAAAATGGTAACTTCGTGTATGATCAACAAAAATGAAATTAAACATAATGAATAGCTTGGAAACATCACATGGAACAAGAATATCCAATTGGAATGCAGTGAAGATGCTTAGAATTAAGAATACGATTTCAAAAAAAATGCTGTACAGTTTGAGTTAGGGGTACCAGTTTAGGGAGTTTTGGAAGATGTTTTCAATTGGAACGTGTTCAGTGATTGTCCAGGATGCTTATGGAACAAAAATTAAGGCTTGAAATTGTCCCTAACTTTGAAATCAGTTTTGACTTATATCACTCATTTTTCAAATTGCCAATCCACTTTTGAGCGAGCCTTTTGCTACACTATGGTTAGGGTTTGACTCAATGCATCTCATGGAATGGAATTGGCTAGTTTTTTGGCCTTAATTCATGCTTGGGAAAGAATTAGTCTTAGGGTTTCTTCCATTAACCATTTTTCCTACTTTTTAGCCAAAACCTAGACCTAGTGTGCAAATGAACCTTAGCCTGATTTTTGAGTTGGTTCATGATACATAGGAATTGTCCAAGTTCACATGACACTATTCTATTGGCTTTTAAATTTTATTTGAATTTTCAAAGAATTAAAATGAATTAAATCATCAAAAATTAAATAAAAATAAAAAAATCAATATTTGGTCTTGAAATTAACCATGGGACACGTGTGTGGCATGACAAGGATGAACCAAGTGGAAAAAATGGGGCCCTTTTGTCAAAATTGGATTTTCAAAGATAGTTGACTTTTGCCATTTCACAAAATTTTCCCAACTTCTACAAGGCATAACTGGCTCAATTTTTAAGCTTTTCACATGTTCTTGGACATTTTGGAAAGGTCTTTGAGTCCTTTAACCAATGCCTTTGGTCCCATGTCATTTTGATTTACCAATCTCAAGTTATGGCCTTTGACTTAAAGTCCCTTTTTGTTGACTTTTGAAAATGACCTATAATGTTGAAATTGATAACTTTTTGTGAGAGCATTTCTTGGACTTGAAGTATGAAGATGAGTTGTAGGAAATGTCTTTCTCTTCAAAATGAGCTTTGGATGGAATTTTTCTGATAATCCATGTGAAAGTTATGCCCTGGTCAATTTCAGTTGACTTTTTCAGTTGTCCAAATATAGCAACTTTTGCATCTTTGATGATTTCTGAGCCAAATTTTGAGAATCATGATCAAGCATTGATCAAATGATGTTTGTGGCTTCAAAATGATATATTGACCAAAAATTTGAACTTTTGACTGTCAAATGACCATTTTGCCCCTACAGTTGACTGTAGTGCAATCTAGGGTTTTGACTGTGCAATCTTGAGCTGAATGCCTTGAAACTTGATATGGGGGTGCTTGACCATGTTTGTAAGCATATGAGACTTGATTGAGCCTTTGAAAACTTCCTTTTCTTGATCAGACTCAAAACCCTAATTTTGACTGTATGGGAGACTGTTGCACTGCACAACCCTTGGGGAATTTTGTAGCTTGGCTTGGCAATTTCTTGAGGAATATGGGAGGGCAAATTTTGGGGTATAACAGTAGGACTTTTAAATTCCGCATCTTTTAAACTGTTAATAATTTGCATGAAAGAATGAATGTCAAAATAAAAGCAACGCGTAGATCACCAATACATGAACAAGATAAACATAAATGAACCTGACACACAAATCACACACCACCCCTAGGGTACGCCTCATTGTTGCCTTGCCCCTCGAAAGGTGGTCGTCGAGTAGAGGATGTTTTAGTAAGTCCTCATGTCCATGAACATGGCATGAGGGTAGCTTCTAAGGTGTCTTCCTATTGCTCTGGTGATCACCATGTCCCGAACCCTCGAATTGATCCGAACACCTCCAACGGTGGTGCTACCTACCTCTCAATGGTGGGATGGCATTACTTTAAGGACATTTACACAGACGAATTCCTTAGGGTAGGTAGACAACTCGTAGATACTTGCTCTAATTTCAAAACAAATCAAAAATACTTTTCACACTGACACTTTTCAAAAAGCTTTCGAAAGCAACTTTTCAAACACTCTTGAGGACTGATACAAGAGTCGAACTGAAATTTTCAAAGGAACTTTTTTAAACCCACAGTTGAAAAGCAAACAAACAATTTTGAAAACACAAGTGAGCAAGTATCTAAGAGCCCATGGATAACCATGGATAGAAAGGGTGCTAACACCTTCCCTTTCTATAATCTACCTCCCGAACCGAGAGCAATCTCTATAAGGAATTTTTCTGTGCTTTTGTCCTTTCCATTTGGAGAAAATAAAAGACGGTGGCGACTCTTGCTTACCGCGACATTTCGCGAACCAGCGTTAAACAGTCAGTTCCAGATCCACCGATCACAGAACTGGCGACTCTGCTGGGGATATAACTTAAAGTGAGGTGTACCTTAGGACTAAGATCACTGTGTTTTCAATTGCTTTGACTTGTTTGCTTTAAACTGTGGGACTGTCTTGGGATTTCTATAGATCCTAACCCGGATCTGGGGGATACCTTCTTAGAAAGTAGCAACAAGACTGTGAGGGAACTGTGCGGGGTATATCGACATGGTTGAAGCAGTCTGCTACGTTGATGTGGCACTTTGGTGTGTACCGGTAACCCTTGAGTTCAGTCAAGGAGAGTACGGGGCCGCCGCGTGGTGTCGTGAAGCATCAACTGACCTTAGGAACCTTAATTGAACCATCTTGGCCTCTTTAGGGTAGTGAGATAACTGACTTTGGTGCAGTCCGAGGTTGGTTGATACTCGATACTACACTCAATTGAGGGTTGTTTTCTTGGAATATTTCGGTCGCCAGTTCAACGGCTAAATCGAAACGATGAACAATGAAAGCAATCCAATGATATTGGGATCCTTAGAACCCGGTTACTTCTGATAGGACAGGTTTTGAGCCCACCAACTTCAAGAGGGTAGTACCCCAGACCCCATACTGGCCTAAAATCTAAGGGCTCTTCTGTGTGACTTGTGTGCCTTCTAATTTGAATTACTTGCATGTACTTGTTGCCTAACCCATGAGTTTCTTGCAGGGTTTGTTTACAGTCCTTAATCTGGACTCATAACAGGGTTACATATATCACTCCATGCATAGCATAACATCATACCATTGCATGCATCCTGCATAAGGACTAACCCATTTCAAGGATCTCAAGGGCTTGTGATGCAGATCATGATGAACAAAATGGCTAGCAAGGGGCAAAGGGGATTTACTTTCCTCTAGCCCAGGTTGTCATGGGCTATGACCCACTGGATATGGTGAGCCTTTGACCCTTGAAGAAGAATTCTCAATAACATGGGTTTCCTTCAGTCAAGCTACAAATTCCAATGCTAACAATTTTCTTGTTTACCCCGCGAGATCCTTGAAAACATTGCATGCATATATACACATCATTGCATTACAAGTATCCCTTTTGCAGGTCACTTACCTTTGTCGCTGTTTATTTCAGCAATGACTTCCCAACAAGATAACCAGGACCTTCTTGCTCAAGAGACTCGGTTCGGGGAAATCCTTCTGAATCTATCCAAGGGGCAGGAGGAGTTGAGAGCACTTCTCATGAGGACTTTGGTCAGGAACAGTGCTGAAGATGAACGGCTGAAACACCTGCAAGCTGAAATGGATACAATGAAAGCCCAGATGCTGGGGCAGATGACTATCATTCAAGGCTTAGCTCAAAGACAAGAAGAGCTCGGGGTTCTCGTCAACCAACTGCTTCGGGGTAACCAACTGGGGCAAACATCTAAGGTTGAAGGGCCAGTCATCATTCAACCATCTTTGAGACAAGGAAATAAGGGGAGAGCTCCTCAAATGGCTCCAATGTCACAAATTCAGCAGCAACCTCACCAGCTTCAGCCAGACAAGCCCAGGAGGCAATTCACCCAGCTCAACATGTCGTTGTTTCAAGCTTTACAACGCCTGTTGAGATTGAATCTGATAACATTAAGGGCTCATCCCCGGAACCCCAACACAGCATCTCCTACCTATCATCCCAATAAAAGGTGTGCCTACCACTCTGCCAGTCCAGGACATGATACAAATGAGTGTTGGGCTCTGAAGAACAAGATCCAGGACCTGATTGATGAAGGAGCATTGGAGTTCACACAAGATGGTCAGGCTGAGTTTTTCTACCATCCCTCCAAGGCTCACCATTTGAAGTAACAAGCCCTGAGACTAGAAAACTTTTGTTCATTCGAATGTTCAAGTTGTAATCCTCTTTTGATTGTTCAAACATTTGTTCATTGTTAAACGTTGTTATTTCGTTAATGCATCGCATATGTCTGTTTTGAAGCAATATATTCGTATTCACTATACGCAAATTATTTTCATATTTTTTCTGATGATCAACGCTCGATTAATAATTCTAAGCCTCTTGAGGGAGGATGACGAAAACGATACCACGATACACAGTATGCTTTTGAACAAGACCCCGCTGATGAGGTACAGGCATTGTTTCAATCCCTAAACACTGAAGTTATAAGGATGATAATCCCTCGTCAACCCCTCTGAGCCAAAGAAGTAGGAGTTTTTTTATTTTCGAAAATTAAAACCCTTTATCATAACCTGGGGCAGGGTAGTTCTCTCAGTTGATCCAAGTGCATAACAAATGGCACCAAAGAGGTCCTTACAAAAAAGAAGACAGTGATGATTCCGAATAATCATAAGGATAGGCAGTCATTATATCTCAAAAAATAAAAACCCAATAAGTCAAAACCTACGAAGGAGACTTACAAAACTGGGGCATCCCGCTGACTGTAATCACAAAAGAAACAGTTCAGGCAAAATTTAGGGACAGTGAAATCAAAAGAAAGAGGTCATATAAACCCTCAACAAAAACCAAAAAAAATGACTGCCTATTCAGAATAAATCATCAATATCTAAACCATCATTGGAACATCAGGACAAAGACTCAAACAAGGTCTAACGTATGATCAACTGAGTTTAGGTTTGGAGAACATCACGAAGAGTGGGTGGGTACAAATAATTTGAGCCTTTATCCTTTGTTTCTTAAACCGTGAACCAGGCCACGTTATAACCCTTAAAAGTCCTAGCTGAAGCATGGGTTAGTTCGAAAGCATACTGTTACGAAAGGTATCCTGACTCCTTAAGGCCTACGGTAAATACGGAGTTGACATCACGTTTTACAAACATCCACTTGTTTTATGAAAAAGAATGCATTTTCAAAATCTTCAAGAGAGACATAAGCCTTGCATTTTTGATATAACATTGTTTGCATATGACTATTTGTTTGAACAGCAGGAAAATTCGCACGATGAATACCTAGTGAACAAAAGCACTTCCAATCAAGGGGCATGGCATGATCAGTGGCCATCATCTGGGGCAGTCCAGTCAAGATTCGGAGAATTTCTCAAAAGGCCAATAGCTTGGGGCAAATCTCTGCCTGAATCACTTGGGGCATTCCAACAACGAATTGTGCCTGATCAAACACCTTCTGGTGGCATGACAAAACACTTCTAACAGGGGAAACTCCCTACATTCTGAGAGCGTGGATATAGTCGAAAAGAATACTACGCGTAATTAAAGACCCGCTAGGTTGACATACCTAGGCAAAAATAAGGGCTTCCCGGCGAACCAAAAGGGTTCGGGCAAAATAAGGGATGAAATGAAAAAAATCTGTACACCCGGCAAGTCGAAAACCTGAAAAGGCGGCTTGGGCAAAAATGGGTATCCCGGTGGACTGAAAACCCGAAAGGGCGGTCCAGGCAAAAGCTAGGGATTAAAGCGTACGACTATGTCCTGTCATCCTGTCACCTGCTTACCAGAAGAAGGTTTGTCCAATCAACAACTATCAGCACCTCACATGTCTTCCTCTCCCACCTCAGAAACAGGGGCAGTAATGAGTCGTCCAAACGGTCTAATGGTTCTGTCCATCAAGGTACCAAGGTGAGTTCGGCTGAAGAACATAACCAGCATATCTTAATTCCCCAGAGAGTGCATCAGCAAGTCAATACACTCTCCCCAAGCAAAGTTACAGTCAACCTTAAGGAAGTTGGGTATCCTCCAGCAGATCTCCACATTCCCCAGCAATATACAGGCATTCTTAATAAGCATCCCCGGCAGTCTTAACCTAAAGATTGTTCCCCGGCGGTATATCAAACATTCAAGGGAGCCACTTCCCCAGCATATCAAATTAATTTCCCAGGAGAGTCCAATCCAGTTTCCCCAGGAAAGTTGGAATCCATCTCGCCAAGCAGTAAGCTTATCCCCGGTAGATTCTAGAAGCTTCTCCCCCGCAGAGCACGAACGCGTCCCCCGGCTTTATTCAAAGGTTATTTCTCTACCAGGATATAACTGGGTTATCCTCAGCCAAAAGCCACGGAAAGATCGTCCTCGGCGAAGTCTTCTTATCCCCAGCGAAGTCTATTAACACTTCCAACACAACAATGGTATCCCCAGCGAAGTTACCATCAGCATCCCAGCAAAATACCTCTTCCCACAGAGTATCGCTTCCCAGCAAGATCGTCAGAGTTACCTCCCCGCAGAGTAATCTATTCGCCAAGTTTATTCCCCAACGGAGTCATCTTCTCCTACCGGTTCATTCTTGCAACTATCCTCTCCAGCAGAAACAACAAAGCATTATTCTCCAACATCAGCCCAGAATGCGACTTCCCGGCACCCGTCAAGGATTTATTTTCCTAAGACGAAAAGATACATTCATAAACATCACATTTTCATACATTATAGCATGCATATATACATCATATCTTACAAATCGCATTTATGTTAAGAACATCATTGTTTGATCCATATCATGCATTGCATATGACTGACCTTTACCTTTCAGGAAAGATCCAGTTAAGTTCTCAGCTATATTCCAAGACCTTGTCCGGTTCAGTTAAATCGACCCTAAGATTTTCCTGTTTCTTATCCAGTCAAAGGCCTTCTCTGGTTCAGTCAGATCGACCCTAAGATCTCCCTGTTTCTTATCCAGTTGAAGATTTCAAGACCTTGTCCGGTTCAGTTAAATCGACCCTAAGATTTTCCTGTTTCTTATCCAGTCAAAGGCCTCCTCTGGTTCAGTCAGATCGACCCTAAGATCTCCCTGTTTCTTATCCAGTTGAAGATTTCAAGACCTTGTCCGGTTCAGTTAAATCGACCCTAAGATTTTCCTGTTTCTTATCCAGTCAAAGGCCTTCTCTAGTCCAGTTAAGTCGATCCCTAAAGATTTTCCTGATGAAGACTCAGTAGAAGACATCCAAGATTCTCTCAGCGTTACTGTTGAGGTTGAAGTCGCCCAAGATTCTCTCAGCATTACTGTTGAGGTTGAAGTCGCCCAAGATTCTCTCAGCGTTACTGTTGAGGTTGAAGTCGCCAAAGATTCTCTCAGCGTTACTGTTGAGGTTAAAGTCGCCCAAGATTCTCTCAGCGTTACTGTTGAGGTTGAAGTCACCCAAGATTCTCTCAGCGTTACTGTTGAGGTTGAAGTCGCCCAAGATTCTCTCAGCGTTACTGTTGAGGTTGAAGTCGCCCAAGATTCTCTCAGCGTTACTGTTGAGGTTGAAGTCGCCCAAGATTCTCTCAGCATTACTGTTGAGGTTGAATTCGCCCAAGATTCTCTCAGCATTACTGTTGAGGTTGAAGTCGCCCAAGATTCTCTCAGCGTTACTGTTGAGGTTGAAGTCGCCCAAGATTCTCTCAGCGTTACTGTCGAGGTTGAAGTCGCCCATGATTCTCTCAGCGTTACTGTCGAGGTTGAAGTCGCCCATGATTCTCTCAGCGTTACTGTTGAGGTAGTAATCGCCCCAAGGTTCTCTCAGCGTTCCTGTTGAGGTAGTAATCGCCCAAGGTTCTCTCAGCGTTCCTGTTGAGGTAGTAATCGTCCAAGGTTCTCTCGCCGTCCCGTTGAGGTAGTAACCATCCCTGGTTCATTCATCACCTTTTGAAGCTCCAGATTCAATTCCTGTAACCAGCCAGGGTGCGCCTATATAAAGAGTTTGAAGACCAGCTCCTGTAGCAGGCCAGGTAATCATTTTCTTTTTCAGGTACGCAAGTTCTCGCTAAGGAATCTCTTATGCGATCGACATCCAGATGGCATCTATAAGCCCATCCACATATCCATCACCTCTCAGCATGGCATCTATAAGCCCATCATCCTATCCATCAATCTCCAAATGGCATCTATAAGCCCATTCCCACCATCACATTACTATGTGAGCACAAATTTCTGGGCACTCTAGTGTTCAATCATCTTCCACCATCGGATTACGAAAGGCACGTCAGCCAATCTACATCCTCAGGTCTAAGAAGATTGAACAGGGGCAACTGTTGTACCCCAAAATTTTCCCTCCCATATTCTTCAAGATTTGCAAAGAGCATGCTTCAAAATCTCCCCAAGGGTTGCACAGTTCAAGGGCCTCCTAACAGTCAAAAAACTAGGGTTTTGGTTCTGGAAAAGAAATTGAAGGTTCCAAGGGTCCAATAAAGTCCCACATGCCTATAAACATGGTCAAGCATCCTCATGCCAAGTTTCAAGACTTACAGCACAAAATTGCACAGTCAAAAACCCTAATTGCTCAACAGTCAACTATAGGGGCAAAATGGTCATTTGACAGTCAAAAGTTCAAATTTTTGGTCAACATCTTATTTTGAAGCCACAAACATCATTTGATCAATTCTTGATCATGGTTCTCAAGGCATGGCTCAAAAAGTCTCAAGATGCAAAAGTTTCCATATTTGGACAGTTGAAAAAGTCAACTGTAACTTGACCAAGGCATAACTTCCACATGGTTTATCAGAAAAATTCCATCCAAATTTCATTTTGAAGAGAAAGACATTTCCTACAACTCCTCTTCACACTTCAAGTCCAAGAAATGCTCTCACAAAAAGTTATCAATTTCAACATTATAGGTCATTTTCAAAAGTCAACAAAAAGGGACTTTAAGTCAAAGGCCATAACTTGAGATTGGTAAATCAAAATGACATGCGACCAAAGGCATTGGTTAGAGGACTTCAATACCTTTCCAAAATGTCAAAGAACATGATCAAAGCTTAAAAATTGAGCAAGATATGCCTTGTTGAAGTTGGGAAATATTTGGGAATTTTGAAAAGTCAACTTTACTTCAAATGCCTCAAAATTGCTAATGGGCCACATTTTCTTCCAAGAATCATTATCCAAAGGCTATGCACGACCATTTGGCCCAAGGGGAGTTATTTCATCATTTTTTATTATTTATTTGAATTTTTAATCACCATTAATTCATTCAATTAAATAAAATATGAAAAAATACTCATCCATGCTTTTCAAATCTTTTTGTGCATAGAATACCTTCAAGATTTCGTGCACTATTCAATATGGAAAGAATCAAGGTGATTGGCAATGATTGGCATATTCTTCACATGAAAAAGATTGGAAAAAGATACCATGAAAATCAAATCTCAAAAGCATTGATTACCAAGGTTTTGGACATGTTTTGCAACCCTAATCCATTGGCATACATATACTGATCATAACCCTAATGCTCACAACCAGAAAGCTGTGCCTCATATCAAAAACCAAATTTGCATTTTTGTCCAAAATTTCAAAAAACTGAAAACTGCATTCTAGCGCAATTCAAAGAAAAATATTGATTCCAATAGCTTGCCAAGGCCTCAAGGAACGCTTCTGGATCAAAACCACTGCCTCTAACGCAAGGAATTGGTAACACGATGCCATCCTGTTCTTGAATTTTCCCATATTCGTGTTTCAATTTGTACGCATCCTCATTGCATTTTTCCTGTTGATTTATACTAATTGATTCATTCTGAAGCTAACCATGCCATTCAATTGAATTTTCGTGCCTTATATGGGAATCCACCATTGGAGCCTTCTAGGTTTTCAGAGGTCACAAATTAGGGGTTTCCTCTTCAGGAAAAATTGAGACACAAGACCCACGCCATTGAAACCAGAAGCTCATGACTAATCGATTCCATACCTCGCGATCAATTTATGATCAACAGGGTTCTATTCGCTATTTTTGTATGCATCATTTAGTGGGGGTTTAAAACCCCCGCTATTCAGTTTTTTTTTTAGGCAAAATAAAGAACAGAGGAAGAAGACTCTTATGTGTCATGACGTGAAAGGGCAGTTCAAAGTTGGCGCGCGTTTTATTGATTCAGACCACTGACTCTTGTTTTTTCTTATAATAACTGCATTCCATTAATATTACAAAGAAAGCGCTTGGCACAGTTGGTTGATGCGTTGTCCAATAGGTACTGGGACCTGGGTTCGATCCCCAGGTCCCCTCCCTTTCTCAATATATTTTGTTTTAACCAGATTCCATGCAGCTTCTCACCAAAAGACTACCATGCACTCTACGCTCCAGCATGCCACATGTCCCACAACATCCATCCAGTGGCCAGGATCCAAGGTCCAGGGAGCACCCTAGTCAATGCATACGCACATGGTCAGAAAAGTCAAACGAGGCCTCAATGTAATGGGCCAAATTGCTGCAATCAAAACCTCCAAAATTGGGGTAAACACCCCCATCTGTTTGTATTTTCTCTCTCACTTTTATTTTCTTTTATTTATTCCTCTTAATTAATTGTTTTATTTAATTCATAAACTAATAATTTTACAACATAAAAAATAATAAAAATCAGAAAGACAAAAAATATAAATATATTTTATTTAAATATTTTTTGTAAATAAATTTTATCAATTAATTAGTTTTAATCCTAGATCTCATTTTAATATTTCTTAATAAACTAAAAAATGTAGAATTAGGGTTTTGAATATTTTTATCCTTTTTCTTTTCTTTTCACCATATTTAATAATTAACTATTTATTTTGTAAATAAATTGCCATGTAAATAATTAGGTTAAAATTAGGGAACAAACTTAAGACATTTTTTTAATAAATTAAAAATAGTTTAGAATTAGGTTTTAATTCCATTAATTCTCATTAAACTCCATAAATACAAAAACTCCAAAAAATTCTTCTTTTTATTTAAACCTAATTAATTTATTAATTTTAATTCAATTTCTTTAAAAGGGTCCAACGCCCTCGCATTCCCGATTTTAATTCTCTTCGCATTTTTATTTCTTTTTGTGAATATCATGTAATTATCCCAAAGCCATGTAATAGATTAATTAGGATATTTATCATTCCGCATCTTTATTTTATTCAAATCGGGTCTTGGATTAATTTGGCGATGTAGACCCGCGCCTTTGTAATAGCGTAGGACTTTTAAATTCCGCATCTTTTAACTTGTTAATAATTTGCATGAAAGAATGAATGTCAAAATAAAAGCAACGCGTAGATCACCAATACATGAACAAGATAAACATAAGTGAACCTAACACACAAATCACACACCACCCCTAGGGTACGCCTCATTGTTGCCTTGCCCCTCGAAAGGTGGTCGTCGAGTAGAGGATGTTTTAGTAAGTCCTCATGTCCATGAACATGGCATGAGGGTAGCTTCTAAGGTGTCTTCCTATTGCTCCGGTGATCACCATGTCCCGAACCCTCGAATTGACCCGAACACCTCTAACGGTGGTGCTACCTACCTCTCAATGGTGGGATGTCATTACTTTAAGGACATTTACACAGACGAATTCCTTAGGGTAGGTAGACAACTCATAGATACTTGCTCTAATTTCAAAACAAATCAAAAATACTTTTCACACCGACACTTTTCAAAAAGCTTTCGAAAGCAACTTTTCAAACACTCTTGAGGACTGATACAAGAGTCGAACTGAAATTTTCAAAGGAACTTTTTTAAACCCACAGTTGAAAAGCAAACAAACAATTTTGAAAACACAAGTGAGCAAGTATCTAAGAGCCCATGGATAACCATGGATAGAAAGGGTGCTAACACCTTCCCTTTCTATAATCTACCTCCCGAACCGAGAGCAATCTCTATAAGGAATTTTTCTGTGCTTTTGTCCTTTCCATTTGGAGAAAATAAAAGATGGTGGCGACTCTTACTTACCGCGACATTTCGCGAACCAGCGTTAAACAGTCAGTTCCAGATCCACCGATCACACTAAGGGTTAAGTTCTTAAGTTATTTCGGAGATTCCGCTCTCGTGATCAGTCAGATCAAAGGCGAGTGGGATATGAAACACCCTAATCTTATTCCTTACAAAGTGTATGTGTTGACGTTGCTTCCGCACTTCGAGGAGATAACCTTTGAACACTTCCCTAGAGAGGAGAATCAGTTAGCGGATGCGCTGGCTACGATGTCTTCTATGTTCAAAGTCAATTGGGACAACGAGGCTCCCCGGATTACCATTGAGAAGTTGGACGAACCGGCACATTATTGTGACATTGAGATTGAAGAGACAACAGATAAACCCTGGTTTCATGAGGTGAAGAGGTATCTTGAAGCTCAGGAGTACCCCGAGGGTGCATCTGTTAATGATAAGAAGTTTCTGAGGAGGTTCGCAGTGAAGTTCTTCATCAGCAATGGCATTCTTTACAAGCGCAACCATGATTCAACCTTTATGCGTTGTGTGGATAAGAACGAAGCAGAAAGGATTATGGTAGAATTACATGAAGGTACTTTCAGAACTCATTCCAGTGGACACACTATGGCAAAGAAAATCCTTCGGGCAGGATATTATTGGTCCACAATGGAAGCCGACTGTTATCAGCATTCTCGGACCTGTCACAAATGCCAAGTCTATGCTGATAAGGTGCACATACCTCCAGTACCTCTGAATGTCTTGACGGCTCCGTGGACTTTTGCAATGTGTGGCATTGACATGATTGGTGAGATCAGACCTACGGCATCTAACGGGTATCGTTTCATCCTGGTAGCTATTGATTACTTTACGAAGTGGGTTGAAGCAACTTCCTTTGCTACAGTGACCAAGAACGTCGTGGCACGGTTTATTCGGCACAATCTGATCTATCGATATGGTGTACCAGAGAGGATCATTACAGACAATGGTACAAATCTTAACAATAAGATGATCACCGAGCTCTGCAAGCAGTTCAAGATACAACATCACAACTCTTCTCCCTACCGGCCGAAGATGAATGCGGCTGTAGAAGCGGCTAATAAAAATATCAAGAAAATTGTGCAGAAGATGACTGTGACATACAAAGATTGGCACGAGATGTTACCGTTTGCTCTTCATGGGTACCGTACCTCAACACGGACATCAACATGGGCAACACCCTATTCCTTGGTTTATGGCATGGAATCCGTCTTGCCCATTGAAGTTCATATACCCTCTCTTCGGATTACGAAGGATGCAGGTTTGAGCGAAGATGACTGGATTCAGACCCGACTTGATCAGCTGAACTTAATCAATGAAAAGAGACTTACTGTTATTTGTCATGGTCAGACGTATCAAAAACGGATGATCAAGGCATTTAACAAGAAAGATAGACGACAAGAGTATCAAGTTGGGGATCTGGTGATCAAGTGCATCATACTACCTCAAGGTGATCCAAGGGGCAAATGGACCCCTACTTACGAAGGGCCATTTGTGGTTAAGAACATCTTCTCAGAAGGAGCTATGATTCTAACCACCATGGATGGTGATGACCTTCCTCATCCCGTCAATGCAGACATAGTGAAAAGATACTACGCATAATCAAAGACCCGCTAGGTCGACTGGCCTAGGCAAAAATAAGGGCTTCCTGGCGAACCAAAAGGGTTCGGGCAAAAATAAGGGATGAAAATGAAAAAATCTATACACCCGACAAGTCGAAAACCTGAAAAGGCGGCTTGGGCAAAAAAGGGTATCCCGGTGGACTAAAAACCCGAAAGGGTGGTCCAGGCAAAAGTTAGGGATCAAAGCGTAACACTATGTCTCATTGGATCACCTCGCAACCGGACTTCGGTATCGACTATTAAGCTCGGACGACACTAAACAATCTGATCTACCTTCAACCAAGTAGCAAAATGATGAGATGCTTGAGGACATAAGGGAAATAACAGAGTTGGAACCCAGTGGGATTATTCACATAGCTGCTTTTCTTTGCTTATTACAAATTGTATAAATTCTATTTGTTCGGCGGCGTTCTCTTAGTATGACGGCAGCCTCTTGTACAAAAACGCCTATTTACAGGCCAAACGTCAAAACCGATACAATTCATTTTCATAGAAATTTCAAACTATTTTTCCTTTTTCTGTTTTGTTTTGTAAAGAACGTCCAATGTTCATTTTTGATATATGCATTTGACATTAATTGTTGCTCATGAATATTTACACGCAAAACAAAAGACCATTACTTGTAATATCAGAAACAGGGGCAAATAAGATTTGTCCAAACTTTACAGTTGCTCTATCCACCAGGTACAAAGGCGGATTCAGCTAAAGAATATGGCTAAGGTACTTTCACTCCCCGCAGGGTAAGAAAAGGACAGTAATGTTAACTCTCCCCAGCTGAGACTTACAACTGTGAATGAATCGGTAATAATCTCCCCAAGCAGAGTTTATCTACCATCAGCACTGAAAGGTCTTAATATTCCCCAACAGAGTATCAGAATATTCCCCGGCAGAGTACAAGTTATCCCCAGTGGAGTTTGAAATTTTTCCCAGCGTAGTCTGAAAAAGCTTCCCCAGTAGACTTTGGAAGATTGTCCCCAACAGAGCTCAAAGGATTATCCCCATTAGAGTCTAAAAGGTAATCCCCAGTAAAGTTGCAACTGAAAGATCATCCCCAGCGGAGTTCATTCCTTTCTCAAACAGGAATTCAATCCCCAACAGGATTTAGTATCACCAGCAACGATAATTCATCCCCAGCGGAATTTATCGGCATAATCCTCTACAGAGCATCTCTTCCCCACAGAGTAATCTCGTCATCAGTCTATTTCCCAACGGAGTTATCCTCTCATGCAGGTTTATTCTCACAGTCATCTTCATCCGCCTTCCCCAATGGAAGCGAAGAATTCAACTCTTTTCTCCAGCAGCTACCCGAGATTTATTTTCCCCAGCTAAAAATATTACATTTCCATACATCATGACACATGCATATATGCATCGTACAATATAATCTCATTTATTTTGAGAACATCATTGCTTGATACATATCATGCATTACATACAGCTAACCTTTACCTTTCAGGAAGGATGCGATTAAATTTTCATAAAAAGCTATGAAGCTTTTATCTCCGTCGAATTATTGACCAGTTCTTAAATCTCAACAGAATTATCCTCGGTTGAATTACAGACAAGGTCCTAAATCTCAACGAAGTTCCTCCGTCGAATTACAGACGAGTTCCTAAATCTCAGTAGAGTTTTCTCAGTTGAATTACGGGCGAGTTCTTAAATCTCGATGAAGATGTTTCCCTCAGTCGAATTACCGACCAGTTCTTAAAACTCAACAGAGACGTTGAAGTACAGACAAGGTCCTAAATCTCGACAAAATTCCTCCATCGAATTACAGACGATTTCCTAAATCTCAGCAGAGTTTTCTCAGTTGAATTACGGGCGAGTTCTTAAATCTCGATGGAGATGTTTCCCTCAGTCAAATTACCGATCAGTTCTTAAAACTCAACAGAGACGTTGAAGTACAGACAAGGTCCTAAATCTCGACAAAGTTCCTCCGTCGAATTACAGACGAGTTCCTAAATCTCAGCAGAGTTTTCTCAGTTGAATTACAGGCAAGTTCTTAAATCTTGATGAAGATGTTTCCCTAAAGTCGAATTACTGACCAGTTCTTAAATCTCAATAGAATTTTCCTCGGTTGAATTACAGACAAGGTCCTAAATCTCGACAAAGTTCCTCCGTCGAATTACAGACAGTTCCTAAATCTCGGCAGAGAAGTTTTCTCAGTAGAATTACGGGGGAGTTCTTAAATCTCGATGAAGATGTTCCCCCTCATTTGAATTACAGACAAGTTCTTAAAACTCAGCAGAGATGTTCTCTTAGTTGAAGTACAGGCAAGTTCCTAAATCTCAACAAAGATCAGACTTCCCCAGCGGAATCTTCCTCAACAGTAGGTATGCAAGCTCTCGCTAAGGAATCTCTTATGCGATCGACTATCTCCAAATGGCATCAGTAATCCCGTTCTCGACATCACAAGGCTAATACCACTTCATGCGAGTGCAAATTTCTGGGTACTCTAGTGTTCAATCATCTTCCACCTTCGGATCACGAAAGGCATGAAAGCCAATCTACATCCTCATGTTTAAGAAGATAAAACAGGGGCAGCTATTGTACCCCAAAATTTTCCCTCCCATATTTCTCAATACATTGCAAGAAAAATCTCCAAGTTGCTCAAGGTTGCTCAAGGGTTGGTCAGACAAGCTCTCTCCTAAGGCAGTCTATCCCAAATTAGGTTTTTGTGTTGCATCAAGATCCTTGAGTCCAAATGACCTCAAGTTCTCCACAATGTCCTAATATGTTCTCAAGATCATCCATGTCAAAATTCAAGCTTCGCAGAGGAAGTTTGCTCAGTCAATTGCTCCAAGGTCCAAAAATCGATTGTGCTAGGGCAAAAGTCAACTGTGACCTACAAACAGTCAAACTTCAAGATTTTTTTGTCAACATTCTCATTTTGAAGGATATTTCATCATTTGATCAAGGTTTGATCATGATTCATCAAGGATTGCTCAAAATTCATCAAGATTCAAAAGTTGCTAAATTAGGGTTTTGTAGGAAAAGTCAACTCAACTTTGACCAAGCATAACTTTCTCATACTTTATGAGAAATGACCCATCCAAAGCTCATGTTTAATAGGATTCAATTCCCTACAATCCATCTTCATACCCAAAGTTCAAAAAATTTACTCACAAGAAGTTATGAATTTGGACATTATAGGTCATTTTGAAAAGTCAACAAAAACACCTTTTTTGTCAAAGCTTATAACTTGTGAATGGAATATCAAAATGAGATTATACCGAAAGTGTTGGTTAGAGGACATCTCAAGCTTTCTAAAAAGTCCAAGAACACCTCCAAAAGTTCAAAATTGAAGAAGTTATGCATTGTTGAAGTTGGACCTTTTTGCAAAATTGCCAAAAGTCAACTATCCCCAAAACTTCAAATTTTGCCAAATGGGCCCATTCTTTTCCACTTGTTTTGGGTTTGCATTGTTTCCCACGTGCCCTAGATCCAGCCATGTGCCCATATCTCATTTTTATTATTTAATTTGATTTTATTTGAATTTATTCATTTTAAATCAAATAAAATCATATAAAATCCAAGGTATTGATAACATATGATTTTTTTGGCTATTTCAGGCTCCAAATACAGCTATTATTGCAATCAAATTTGTATCAAAGGCATTGGTTACAAGAATATATGATTTGGATCAAATTTGGAAAGGTTTTCATGGAGAATCAAATCAAATATGCAATCATCATTGTGGGAAGATTTGGACCAAGTTTTTTACCCTAATCCAATGTATAATACATAAGCAAGCAAAGCACACGAAAATCAGGGTTGGCAATCACTTGTTGAGGCAGAACAACTTTGCAAAAAATCACAAAAAAGTGGGAGATCGAAATCAACCCTAGAGGCATTTTCAGAGCTGGATATTGGTCCCAATCGATTCCTGGCAACACACACAAGCTAACTGGATCCAAACCAAGCATTCTCAGGCCCCCATACGCACTGTAAGTCTCACGCGAATCGCCCCTGTTCTTGATTTTGTATCTCTGAAATTAGGCATCTTTTTCATGAAATAATTGCATATCCTTGACCCTCACATCATTTGCAAACTGTTTGTAATAGCCAATTTCATTTATATGCTCTGTATGAAGAACCACCATTGCTAGGGTTTGGTTCGTGGTTTTGGGATTTTTCGTTTAAGGTAAAATTGGTTTACATGATGGATATGGCTGCATCCAGGAGATCGAGACGAACATAACCATGCCTTTGAAAATCATTTTCATGGCCTGAGGACGATTTTGGAACGAAGCTATGGTTTTAGCTGCGGATAAAAATCCGCAGGTAAAATTTACAGGGTTTTGATGAAGAGGATGATGCGTTGTCACCCTTCTGTTGGTTCTTTTGAATTCCGCGCCAAATTTCACTAACGTGTTTGCTTTTATTATATTATTAATTCTTTGTATTATACTAACAACTAAAACAACATGGCGTAGTGGCAAGCAAGCATTTGATATACCTTCAGGACCTGGGTTTGAATCCCAGGTCCCCCTCTTTCTCAATATTATTTGTTTTCAGCTAATCCAGTATGCGCGCATGCCAAGGGATCACCATACTCCCTCACTAATCCAAGCGCCAGATGGCCAATGGCCAGATCTGATGGTCAGTGATTGGAGGTCCACTAAGGTGCCAGTCAACGCGTGTGTACCAGATCCAAAAAGTCAAACGAGCCAGCTTCTAATGGGCCAAGGAATTACTTTCTACACCACCCAAAATTAGGCCCAATTCTCTCTTTGTCTTTATATTTTCTTTATAATTTAGTTGTTTTATTTAATTTCAATTAACTACTAACCAATCATTTTTTTCTTTTTATTAAAAAATCATCAAAAAAATATTTTTATCCAATAAAATTTTAGAATTCATTTTTATTAATAAACACTAATTAATTAATTAGGTTTTTAATTCTAGTAAACTTTAACCTATTTTGCAAATAAATAATTAATTAGATTTAATTAGGTATTAACCACTAATTTAATTATTTTTAATTTCTTTCTTAAATAATCAAAAACTCCAAAAATAATTTACTTTTCATTTAATTAATTTATTAATTTAATTTATTAATTAATTTAGAATTTAGTTTCTTTCCTTAAATAAAAACAACAAAAAACAATTCTTTTTCAAAAGGGTCAAAACCCTAAATTTCGCACTCGATTTAATTTCCCGCGCGCTTTATTTATTTTTATCCAATTATGTATCTGCTTACGGATTGTAATAGTTAATTAGGACATTTAATTATTTTTATCGCTTTATTTTATTTTTCAAAGGGTTGCTTTTGGCGATGTAAATACCCGACGCCTTGTAATTTAATTTCCGCACCTTTAATTTCTGCAAATTATAACTGCTAGATGTTTGATAATAGGGTTTGCATGACAAGACTGAATGTTAAATCTTAAAATCAAATTAGATCACCCTTAACATGTACAAAGATAAAAATAACTGAAAACGATACACCCGCACATGCGCACTCTTAGGGTACACCCCACTTGGTTGCCTTCGTACACGGTCATTGAGTATAGGTCGTTTTAGAGGTCGTCCTCTTGTCTAAAAGATCATAGTTTCCTCGAAACCGTTGCCTCGAATATAGCTGCCTCAGAAAAATGATCTAAGACATTAGGGTTACCGCTAAGGCGTCCTAACATTTCTTTAGTGACCGTATGTCCCTCATTTGAATTGACCCTCAAACTCCAATGACGGTGCTACCTACTAACTAATAGTGGGATAGCATTGTCTAAAGGAAACTAGCATAGAACGATTCTTTTTTCGAGTAGGTAGATAGTTCTTAGATACTTGCTCATAGTGATCGGTGGAAATAGAACTGACTGTTTAAAGCTGGATCGCGTATGTCGCGGTAAGCAAGAGTCGCCACCGTCTTTTATGTTCTCCAACATGGAAAGGACAAAAGCACAACAAAATTCCTTATTGAGAATGTCTCTCGGTTCGGGAGGTAGATTTATAGAAAGGGAAGGTGTTAACACCCTTTCTATCCATGGTTATCCATGGGCTCTTAGGTACTTGCTCTTATGTTTTCAAAGTGTTTGCTTTTCAAAATGTGAGTGGGTTTAAAAAAGTTTCATTGAAAGATTTCTGGGTGACTCTTGTATCTGTCCTCAAGAGTGTTTGAAAAATTTGTTTTGAAAGCTTTTGAAAGTGTCAGTGTGAAAAGATTTTTGATTGTTTTTTGAAGAGAGCAAGTACCCATGAGTCATCTACCTACCCTAAGGAATTAGGCTGTGTAAAAGTCCTTAAGGTAGTGCCATCCCACCATTGAGAGGTAGGTAGCACCACCGTTGGAGGTGTTCGGGTCAATTCGATTGTAGGGACAGTGTGGTCACCGAAGCAATAGGTAGGACACCTTAGAAGTAACCCTAATGTCCTAGATCCTTTTTAATTCGAGGCAACCGTTTCGAGGCGACTGGATCTTAGACACAAGAGCGACCGCTAAAACGTCCTATACTTGACGACCACTTTCGAAGGCAACGAGTGAGGCGTATCCTAGAAGTGGCATGTGCATTATGTGTTGTTTTCAGATTTAAAATTATCTTGGATCATGCAATTGTGAGCTACGCGTTGTTTTTAATTACCATACATTCTCTCATGTAATTTAGCAGTTAGGAGTGCGGAAGATAAAATACAGAAAGGTAAAAGCTACGCTATTACAAGGCGCGGATCTATACATCGCCAAAAAACAAAGACCCATTTTTGATAAAGATGCAGAAAGTAAAAAAAAGCAATAAACCTAATTACTATTACATCTGGAAACAGTTACATAATAATCCAATACGAAAATAATGCGCAAAATAGAAATTAAACTGGACGTCCGAGGGTGTTGGACCCTTTTGAGAAATTAAGAGCTTTTGTCCTTTGCTTGAAGTTAAATTAAAACCTAATTATTTAATTAATTGTTTACAAGAAAGATGTTTTTTATGTTTTTGTATTTAATGAAATAAAGAAAAAAAGAATTAAAGGAAACCCTAGTTCTAGGTTTATGTTAATTATTAAGAAAATATTAAAGTTAACCTAATTTAAGCTAATTAATTAATTTACATTTATATGTACAAAAATAATAATAATTAATGATGGTAATAATTAATTAAGAAAAGTCAAAACCTAATTCTATGCAATTTTTATTTATTAAGAAAAAGGATTAAAATTTAAAACCTAAAATAAACTAAATTAATTGTTAATATTTATTTATAAAAATAGGTTAATGGTGAAATTAATAATAATTAAATATATTTACAATTTTTTTGATTTCTGATTTTTATTAGGAAAATAAATTTGAGGTGAAATAATAATAATAATTAAAGCAATTAAAAGAAATTCAAAAGAAAAGAAAATTAAATTAAATATGCAAACCAAGGGGGTGTGATGGCCCAAAGTGAAGGTTTGTTTTGAGCAATTCTGGCCCATTAAGACAAAGCCTGGTTGACTTTCAGGAATCACGTGCTTGTTGGCTGACTAGGATGTACCATGCTCCACATCTCCTGGCCACTGGATTGATCATCATGGGCGCTTGGCAAGCTTAGGCGTGAGGACGTATGATGGACCATTGAATCGTTGCTGCATTGGAATGGGTTAAGAAAAATATGAATAATTATGTGGGGGACCTGGGAATCGAACCCAGGTCCCAGTGGTGAACAAACACGTCACTAGCCAACTGAACTATGAAGCGCCTTTGTTAAATATATACACAACAAATATTATATAAAATACAAACAATTATTATGATGCAAACAAAAATACGCGCGCAGATTTGAATGTCCCAACCACACGGAGCCACGTATTGTCTTCTTCATCTTTTTCCTGCAAATATAAACAAGATAGCGGGGGTTTTAAACCCCCACAAAGCAAAAGTGCCAAGAATAGCGAATAGCCCTATGGATGATATAAATTGAGCGCGAGGGTTTCAATGGTTTCGTCTTGGCCTGACGAATTTGTCCATATAGGTTTTGAGGCCTAATTTTACAGCATATGAAAACCCCCAATATGGAAGCTCTGAAACCCTAGCGTTTGTTCATGGTAGATTTTGATACAGGATGCTATAACTCAATTAATCCACACCAAAAGCTTCAGGAAGATGTCAGCAACACAAATCAATAATCAAAACATAGCAATGATGCATAGAAATTAGATTTCGATTATGGAAATATTTGTTAAAACCGTGACTTTGTTTTACCGTTTCCTTAAGCTATGAAGTTGGAAAGTGCTTGCAATACGTTCAGGAAACTCTCAGCAATGGATTAGAATCAACAAACTTCCTTGAATCTGCCTGAAAGTTAGAAAACAGTTTTGAACTTTTTCACTTTTTTTTCAATGTTGCAGATGGTGTTCTTACAGCAATTGTGCGTGTCTTGGAATAGGGTTAGCTCTTGCATTTGTATTGGAACAGAATTAGGTTAGAATAAAGCCCATAAATCCATTGCATTCATGTTTGAATATATGATTGGCAATCAAATCTTTTTTCAATCTTTTCTTTCATGAAACCTTGCCAATCATGGATATTTTGATGCCTTTGAGGTGCACACGAGTTGCCAGCTTGCCCTAGCCTTATTTGTCTCACAAAAAGATCTAAAAAAGCATATCTTTGAATTTTCCTATAATTAAAACCAATTAAATGAATTAATATTAATATAAATTCAATTAATTAATTAAAAATAAGAAAATAAATCAAATTAAGTCCAATGGGTCGTGCATAGGCCTTGGGTAATGATTCAAGAAAGAATTTGAGTCCCATTAGCAAAAATGAGGTGTTTTAGGCAAAGTTGACTTTTGAAAGTTCCCAAAAATTTCCCAACTTCTCCAATGCATATCTTGCTCAATTTTGAAGCTATGAACATGTTCTTGGACATTTTGGAAAGGTCTTTAAGTCCTATAACCAATGCCTTTGGTCCCATGTCATTTTGATTCACCAATCTCAAGTTATGGTCTTTGACTTAAAGTGCTTTTTTGTTGACTTTTGAAAATGACCTATAATGTTGAAATTGATAACTTTTTGTGAGAGCATTTCTTGGACTTGGAATGTGAAGATGAGTTGTAGGAAATGTCATACCCTTAAAAATGAGCTTTGGATGTGATTTTTCTGATAAACCATGAAAAAGTTATGCCTTGGTCAATTTGCAGTTGACTTTTCAACTGTCCAAAATAGAAACTTTTGCATCTTGAGACTTTTTGAGCCATGCTTGTGGAATCATGATCAATACTTGATCAAATGATGATTGTGGCTTCAAAATAAGATGTTGACCAAAAATTTTGACTTTTGACTGTCAAATGACCATTTTACCCCTACAGTTGATTGTGAAGCAATTAGGGCTTTTGACTGTGCAACTTGATGCTGTGAGCCTTGAAACTTGACATATGAATGCTTGACAATGTATATAGGCATATGGGACTTGATTGGACCTTTGAAAACCTCATTTTCTTTGCAAGAACCAAAACCCTAATTTTGACTGTGTTAGGAGGTAATTGGACTGTGCAACCCTGGAGAGATTTTGAACCATCTGGAGATTGATCTTGCCAAATCTTGAAGAATATGGGAGGGCAAATTTTGGGGTACAACAGTTGCCCCTGTTAAATCTTCTTAGACCTGAGGATGTAGGTTGGCTGGCGTGCCTTTCGTAATCCGAAGGTGGAAGATGATTGAACACTAGAGTGCCCAGAAATTTGCACTCGCATAGTAGAGTATCAGCAGTGTGATGGCGGGAATGGGCTTACAGATGCCATTTGGAGAGATGATGGATAGGAGGATGGGCTTATAGATGCCTTCTGGAGGCTATTGGTATATGGATGGGCTTATAGATGCCATCTAGGTGTCGATCTCGTAAGAGATTCCTTAGCGAGAACTTGCGTACCTGAGAAAGAAAAATAATTACCTGGCCTGTTACAGGGGTTGATCTTCAAACTCTTCAGACGTGCCCTGGCAGGATACAGGAATCGAGTCTGGAATTAGTCGTCAACAGATATGCCCTGGCCTGATACAGGAATCGAATCTTCAAACTCTTCAGACGTGCCCTGGCAGGATACAGGAATCGAGTCTGGAATTAGTCGTCAACAGATATGCCCTGGCCTGATACAGGAATCGAATCTTCAAACTCTTCAGACGTGCCCTGGCAGGATACAGGAATCGAGTCCGGAATTAGTCGTCAACAGATATGCCCTAGCCGGATACAGGAATCGAATCTTCAAACTCTTCAGACGTGCCCTAGCAGGATACAGGAATCGAGTCTGGAATTAGTCGTCAACAGATATGCCCTGGCCTGATACAGGAATCGAATCTTCAAACTCTTCAGACGTGCCCTGGCAGGATACAGGAATCGAGTCTGGAATTAGTCGTCAACAGATATGCCCTGGCCGGATACAGGAATCGAATCTTCAAACTCTTCAGACGTGCCCTGGCAGGATACAGGAATCGAGTCTGGAATTAGTTGTCAACAGATATACCCTGGCTGGATACAGGAATCGAATCTTCAAACTCTTCAGACGTGCCCTGGCTGGATACAGGAATCGAGTCCGGAATTTCTTTATGCAGATATGCCCTGGCTGGATACAGGTGTCGAATCCACAAATAATCGCTCACAGATATGCCCTGGCCAGATACAGGTATCGAATCTGGAATTGCGACAGTTGATAGTAATCATCTTTGTACTGACCTTTGTCCTGAAAAGATAAAACGTTAGTTGTATGCGCTGTCATGATGTATGAAATGCATGATGTTCTCAAAATAAATGAGATTGTATGTTCATGATGCGTATGTGCATGCTATAATGTATGAAGATGTGATGTTTATGTATTTTTGTCTAGGAAAATAAATCCTTGACGGATGCCGAGAAGTTTGGTCTTGGGCTGAATTTGAAGAGTAGAGTTCTTCGTTCCTGCTGGGGATGATGGTTGCGAGAATAAACCTGTGGGAGAATATGACTCCGTTGAGGAATAAACTTTGTTGAAGAGATTATTCTGTGGGGAATTACTCTGTGGGGAGAGAGGTACTTTGTTGAGATGTTGATGATAACTCCGCTGGGGGATAGCGTTGATTAGCTATGTTGGAAGATGAACTCCGCTGGGGGATAGGAAGAACTTCGCCGAGGACGATCCTTCCGTGGCAACTAGCTGAGGAAAACCCATTTATAAGCTCTGGTGAGGAGTAATCTTCTGAATGAAGCCGGGAAGAGGCGTTCGTACTCTGCAGGTGATAAGCTTCCAAAATCTACTGGGGATAAGCTTCCTGAATCTACTGGGGAGGATGATTCAACTCTCCTGGGGAACCTTTTGGACTGTACTGGGGAATGGTTCCACTGGATGTTTGTATTCCGCCGAGGAACAATCTTAGATCCAGACTGCCGGGGATGCTTGCTTAGGAATGTTTGTGTACTCCGTTGGGGAATATTGAGATCTTCTGGGGGATACCCAACTTCCTTGAGGCTGACAGTAGACTAACTCTGCTCGGGGGGAGTGTTGCTGACTTGCTTGGGATAATGTGCCTTGTTAGGGCTGACGGGAGGCCAACTCTGCTTGGGGAGAATTGTTGATTCCTATCTTACTCTGCGGGGAGTGAAAGTATCTGGGTTACATTCTTCAGCCGAACTTACCTTAGTACTTTGGTGGACAGAGCAACTAGATTGCTTTAGACGACTCATTATTGCCCCTGTTTCTGATGTCACCTGTAATTAGCCATTTGTTTCATATGCAACTATTTATGAATTAGCAATTAGTGTCAAATGCATATATCACAATTGAACATTGGACGTTCTTTGCAAAACAAAACAGAAAAAGGAAAAATAATTGGCAATTTATCTGAAAAGTGAATTTGTATTGATTTTTGAATTTTCCTGTAAATAGGCGTTTATGTACAAGAGGCTGACGTCCTAGTAAGAGAACGCCGCCGAACAAACAGAGCTTATACAATTTTGTGAAAGGAAAACAAAACAGCTATGTGGAAAGAATAATCCCACTGGGTTCTAACTCTGCTATCGCCTTTATATCTTCGAGCGTCTCATCACTTGGCTGCTTAGTTGAAGATGAAGCTGACTGATCGATGCCGTCTGAACTTGATAGTTGATACCGGATTCTGGATGCAAGGTGATTCAATGAGACATAGTATTACGCTTTAATCCCTAACTTTTGCCTGGACCGCCCTTTCGGGTTTTCAGTCCACCAGGATACCCATTTTTGCCCAAGCCTCCTTTTCAGGTTTTCGACTTACCGGGTGTACAGATTTTTTCATTTCATCCCTTATTTTTGCCCGAACCCTTTTGGTTTGCCGGGAAGCCCTAATTTTTGCCTAGGTGTGTCAACCTAGCGGGTCTTTTATTCATGCGTAGTATCTTTTTACTATGTCTGCATTAGCGGGGTGAGGAAGGTCGTCACCATCCATGTTGGTTAGAATCATGGCTCCTCCTGAGAACACATGTTTAACCACAAATGGCCCTTCGTACGTAAGGGTCCATTTTCCCCTGGGATCACTTTGAGGAAGAATGATGCACTTGATTACCAGGTCTCCAACTTGATACTCTTGTGGTCTGACTTTCTTGTTAAATGCTCTGATCATCCGTTTTTGATACGTTTGACCATGACAAATAGCAGTGAGTCTCTTTTCGTCAATTAGGTTTAATTGATCAAGTCGAGTCTGGATCTAGTCATCTTCTCTCAAGCCTGCATCCTTCATTATCCGGAGAGAGGGTATCTGGACTTCAATCGGCAAGACTGCCTCCATGCCATAGACCAAGGAAAAGGGTGTTGCCCCGGTTGACGTCCTTGCTGAGGTACGATACCCATGAAGAGCAAACGGTAACATTTCGTGCCAATCTTTATAGGTCACTGTCATCTTCTGCAAAATCTTCTTGATATTCTTATTAGCTGCTTCTACAGCCCCATTCATCTTCGGCCGATACGGAGAACAGTTGTGGTGCTGTATCTTAAATTGCTCGCAGAGCTCAGTGATCATCTTGTTGTTAAGATTGGTACCATTGTCCGTAATAATCCTCTCTGGTACACCGTATTGACAGATCAGGTTATGCCGAATGAACCGTGCCACGACGTTCTTGGTTACCGTAGCGTAGGAAGCTGCTTCAACCCACTTTGTAAAGTAATCAATCGCTACCAGGATGAAGTGATGCCCGTTGGATGCCGTAGGTTTAATCTCGCCGATCATATCAATTCCCCATATTGCAAAAGGCCAAGGTGCTGTCAGGACATTCAGAGGGACTGGAGGAACGTGCACCTTATCAGCGTATATCTGGCACTTATGACATGTCCGAGAATGTTGGTAACAGTCGGCTTCCATTGTGGACCAGAAATATCCTGCCCGAAGGATTTTCTTTGCCATGGTATGTCCACTGGAGTGCGTTCCGAAGGTACCTTCATGTAGTTCTGCCATGATTCTTTCTGCTTCGATCTTATCCACACAACGCAGTAAGGTTGAATCATGGTTCCGTTTGTATAGAATGCCGTTTCTGAGGAAGAACTTTGCAGCGAACCTTCTCAGGAACTTCTTGTCGTTGACAGATGCACCCTCGGGGTATTCTTGAACTTCCAGGTACCTCTTCACCTCATGATACCAGGGTTTTTCAGTTACCTCTTCAGCCTCAAGATCACAGCAATATGCAGGTTCATCCAGTTTCTAGATAATGATCCGGGGAGCCTCATTGTCCCATTTTACTTTAAACATAGAAGACATTGTAGCCAGCGCGTCCGCCAATTGATTCTCCTCTCTTGGGAAATGTTCAAAAGTTATCTTCGTGAAATGGGGGATCAATGTCAACACACATTCTTTGTAAGGAATAAGGTTTGGGTGTTTCGTATCCCACTCGCCTTTGATCTGATTGATCAAGAGAGCGGAATTTCCGAAGACACTCAGAAACTTGATCCTTAAGTCAATTGCAGCTTGAAGACCCATGATGCATGCCTCATACTCCGCCATGTTGTTGGTGTAGTTGAAACATAGCCGGGCAGTAAGTGGAGTATGAGTACCTTTTGGGGATATGATCACAGCGCCGATACCGTTACCCAAAGCGTTTGAGGCTCCGTCAAAGTGCATAGACCATCAGGATCCTTCCTCAGGTCCTTCATCCGGTCCAGGTACTTCACAATCAGTCACTACCATGATGTTCTCGTCTGGAAACTCAAAGTTCATTGACTGGTAGTCGTCCACTGCCTGGTGTGCCAAATGGTCTGCCAATACACTTCCCTTGATTGCTTTCTGAGTTGTGTACTGGATGTCATATTCCGTCAAGATCATCTGCCATCTTGCTATTCTTCCGGACAGAGCAGGCTTTTCGAATATGTACTTTATTGGATCCATTTTAGAAATCAACAGAGTAGTGTGAGTCAACATATACTGTCTCAGCCGGCGAGCAGCCCATACCAAAGCGCAGCAAGTTTTCTCAAGCAGTGAGTATCGGGTCTCACAGTCGGTAAACTTTTTGCTGAGGTAATAAATGGCGTGCTCTTTTCGGCCAGACTCGTCATGCTGCCCCAGCACACACCCCATTGAGCTGTCAAGTACTGTCAGGTATAGTATTAGAGGTCTCGCTTCAACCAGTGGCATAAGAATAGGTGGTTCTTGGAGATACTCTTTGATTCTGTCGAAAGCGGCCTGACATTCATCATTCCAACGTACTACTTGATCTTTCTTCAATAGCTTGAAGATTGGTTCACAGGTAGCAGGTAGATGCGAGATGAATCGGGCAATATAATTCAGACGTCCTAGAAAGCCTCTGACTTCTTTCTCTGTCTTGGGAACTGGCATCTCTTGTATGGCTTTAACCTTGGCAGGGTCCACTTGAATACCTTTGTCGCTTACGACGAAGCCTAGCAACTTTCCAGATCTTACCCTGAAGGTGCACTTGTTCGGGTTCAACCTCAGCTTGTACAACTTCAGACGGTCAAACAGCTTCTGCAGATGGTCAAGGTGTTCCTCCTCGGTTTGAGACCTTGCAATCATATCATCGACATACACTTCGATCTCATGGTGGATCATATCATGAAATAAAGCAACCATGGCACGTTGGTAGGTTGCCCCAGCATTTTTCAACCCAAATGGCATGACCTTGTAGCAAAAGGTGCCCCACTGAGTAACAAAAGTGGTCTTCTCCATGTCTTCAGGAGCCATCTTGGTCTGATTATAACCGGAGAAGCCGTCCATGAAGGAGAAAACTTTGTGCTGAGCAGTATTGTCAACCAGAACGTCGATGTGAGGTAGAGGGAAATCATCCTTGGGGCTCGCCCTGTTCAAATCCCTGTAATCAACACACATTCGGACCTTACCATCTTTCTTCGGCACCGGCACCACGTTGGCAACCCACTGAGGGTAAGAAGTTACTGCAAGAAAACCGGCATCAAATTGTTTCATAACCTCAGCTTTGATTTTCTCGGACATCTCTGGACGCATGCGGCAGACCTTTTGTTTAACCGGAGGGCAGTCTTCCTTGGTAGGCAGGTGATGAACCACAATGTCAGTATCCAACCCAAGCATGTCTTCGTAGGACCAGGCAAAGATTTCCATATAATCATGCAACATCTGAATCAACCGTTGTTTCACGCTGAGCTCTAGATTGGCACCAATCTTGACTTCCTTTCTGTCTGTCTCAGTACCCAGATTTACCGTTTCCACTGGCTCTTCATGTGGCTGAATGGCCCTCTCTTCCTGGAGTAACAGTCTTGCAAGCTCGCCAGGCACTTCACAATCATCTTCACCTTCGTCTTCAGCTAAGTTGATCGAATTTTCGAAGTCATAACTGGTAGTAGCAGAATCGTTACCAATGAGATCCAGAGTGGATTGAAACCTGTATAGGTGAGTGTGTGTAAATATAGCTGTTTTGCAATATATATAAAGAAAGAAAGGGAGCACAAGATTTGAAATGCGAAAAACGTCCAATGTTTTTATTCATGATATATGGAAATGACAAGTAATAAGCCCTCACAAATGAAGCCACGGTGCCCCGGGTAAGACACCGGGCCATAAAGTTTCAATTTATTGTTCATTACAAATTTAAAAACAAAGGAATTCATTACTGAGTAACAAAAGTAACAAGTATGTAGTCTTTTGCATTCCAGTTGTTCTGTCCACCGTCGGTCGTCGGGTAAATCCAGCTATCAAACTCAGATTCCTCTGCATCACCCTCAATAGCATTCACTCCCGGATTGGTGATGAATACGGGAGGTCTTCTAATCCTTGCTTTACGTACAGCCCTCTGAGCCTCTGCAGTGAAACCCAGCCCAAACTTGTCAGTCTTTGGAGTAAAATCAGGGAGCCTGCCCCAGTTTGTATATTCACCTTTCTCAATCACAGCCCGGGCGTCCTTCAAGGAAACCATCTTCAAAGGAAAGTCTTCTTCAATCACTGTCTCTGCTGATGCCAATGTTGGAGGCACCTCTTCAAAATGTTGAAAGGGGGTTTCAATGAATTCCTCGTCCATCTCTATATACCGGAACGAGTTCAGATGACTAACCATGTATTCTTCCTCCCCTTGCACTGTAACAATCTTTCCTCTGACAGGGTACTTAAGCTTTTGGTGTAGAGTGGAGGTCACAGCTCCAGCCTTGTGGATCCAAGGACAACCCAGCAAACAAGAATAGGATGGACGAATGTCCATCACATAGAACGTTGAATCAAATACTTGAGAACCAACCCGGATCGGAATATCTACTTCACCATGTACCATCCTCTTCGACCCGTCAAAGGCTCGGACGATGATGTTACTAGGCCTCAATTCCAAACCCTCACAATCCAACCTGTCTAAGGCCTTCTTGGGCAATATGTTCAGTGAAGAACCGGTGTCTATCAACACGTGTGCAAGAGTAGTGCCCCTGCATTCAATGGAGACATGCATGGCATCATTATGGTTCTTTCCCTTAGCGGACAAATCAGCATCAGAGAAACCCAGCCCATTGTCAGCGGTCAAGTTGGCCATACAATCCGTAAATTGATCGGCAGATGTTTCTTGTGGCACATGGGCCGTCTTCAGGAAAGAAATCAGGGCCTTGGCATGGGCCTCTGAACATAACAGCAGTGATAGCATAGAGATCTTAGAGGGGGTGTGCCCCAGCTGTTCAACGACGTTGAAATCACTCTTCTTGATAATCTTAAGGATTTCTTCCATCTCCTGCTGTGAAGCTTCAGCATTAACAGTCTTCGGTGCCTCCATCTGGGCAGGCATATCAGCAATCCCTTTGCCCCGAGTGTCAGATGACTCGGCAACAGGGGTAGAAACTTGATCAGGAGGGGAAACAGGCGCATTTGTAGGCGTGATGATAAGAGGTCTTCGGATGACTGGTGGTGCAATGTCAGGCGAGAAGAGCCTGCCACTGCGAGTAACTTTAGCGGGACCGGTGATGTTACTGATGCCGATACTGGTATTGAACTCCTGCTTCACTCCAAGCACATAAATATATGCCCCATAATGCCATGGGACATCCTTGTCAGATCTATAGGGGAGGGGCGCCAGAACAGTAATGATGATAGGTGCAACAGACGTGATTTTGATTGGCTTCCTCGGGGGAGCCTTGGTAGGATTATTGAAGATAGTGACAACAGATACTTCTTCAGTAGGAACAATAGGGACGACAGTCTTCTTGAACAAGATCTCTTTGCTATCCATCAGGTTTTGGACGCCTGACTTCAGCAACGGACAACCAGCAGGTGAAACCGCACATAAAAGGCAACCCTTGCTACAACCCGGAAATAAAACGGCCAGCAACATGTTCCTTTTGACGGTCAATAAAGGAGTAACAATCTCATCCACAGAGCCTACATATAGATCTTCCTCAATAGCATTTACTCCATGCTGGGGCATAGGAGCAGTCACAACGTTGGGCCTTTCGGGCACCTCAAACTGTATTTCCTTGGCATCGATAAGGTCCTGAACCTTATTCCTCAAGGCCCAGCAATTGTCAGTAGAATGCCCCGAGCTATCAGAGTGATAAGCACAGCGGGCGTTGGGATTGTACTTCAGAGAGGTTGTGTTTACCACCTTCGGAGCTTCTCTGACGGTTACCAAGTTGGTCGATAGCAGTTGCGGCAAGATCTGCGACAAGGTCATACTAAGCCGAGTGTATTCTCTTCTGGGTCTCTCACCCCTTGGTTGGTTAGGTTGCCGAGGAGCGGCAACATGCTTTGCAATTACCACCGTGTTGATAGTTTGGCGGCGTTCCGGTTTATTCTGCCTTCTGGGGCCATACACAGCACTGGCTTCCTTCTTGAAAGGCTTCTTTTCAGAACTTGAGGACGCACCTTTCTGTATCTTCCCTGATTTCATACCATCTTCTATCCTTTCCCCAGTCAGAATGAGGTCTGTAAACCCTGCAAAAGAATTACCAATGAGATGATTGAAGAACGACCCAAACAGGGTCCCCAAGAACATGTCCACTAGTTCACGATCGGTCAACGGTGGCTGCACCCTGCCAGCCATGTCCCTCCACTTCTGCGCGTACTCTTTAAAACCTTCTCCCGATCCTAGCGACATACCCTGGAGTTGGGTACGTGTAGGAGCGAGGTCGGCATTGTACTGATACTGCTTATAAAAAGCAGTAGCCAAGTCCTCCCAGTTACGAACCTTGGTTCCATCCAGCTGATAGAACCATTCGAGATGAGTCCCTGAAAGACTCTCCTGGAAGAAATGGATCCATAAGTTCTTGTCCACAGTGTATGGTTGGATCTTCCGCACATAAGATCTGAGATGTAGCTTAGGGCAGGACGCCCCGTCATACTTTGCGAAAGATGGTGCCTTGAACTTATGTGGGATTACCACACCAGAAGATAGACCCAGATCTCCAAAATCCAACCCAGGCACCTGTTGAATTTCCATGGCATTCAGACGATCCTCTAACTACTTGTACTTGTCTTCAGCGGGAGGGTACTGCTCTTCATTGAAATCAGTCTCGTTGTCAGAGACCACAGGACTAGGAACCCTTCCCCCTTGGGGACTGCCTTTCCCTACAGAAGAACCAGCTTGGTCAGCCTCATTTTGTAGTGTATTGCCAAACCTCCGGCCGGTGTTGAATAGTACAGTTCTCTTCTTCTTCTTCTTGACCAGCAGAGCCTTCAATTCCTCTTGACCTTGGGCTAAACTCATGATCAATTCTTGGAACTGGGCGTTTTGAGCCTGGAGGGCCTTGATGGATTGCTCAGTAGATGACTCAGGATTCATGATGATACGAGCTGAAATAAACAAAGAAGAAGATTAAGCAACCTGTAAAAAGGAGTACCTGCTATGCACATGATGCATGATATGCTGTTTATGCAATGCATTCAAGGGTTCGAAAGTTCAAATTTGTTGTAGACAAAAAGGAACACACGTTATCATTAAGAAATAATTGTTCAGTACATCAAGGCCTCATGGGCAAAACATTACAAAGTAAATTAATCCCAAAAGACACTGCGCATCCTCTTTGGAGCTATGTAAGTGTTGAGAGTCTTTTCCTCGTGCAGTAGGCGGGTGAGCTCCAAGACCTTCTTCTCGCTGGCATGTAGACTGGATTCAAGAGAATTCCGTTCTTCCTTTAGCTGGATCAAGCTTTTCTGCATTTCTTCCCAGGAGGTAGGCATGTCAGGATGTTGAATGGTGTATGGGACCTCTCCTTCCAACACTGGCTCTTTGATCACAGGGAGAACATGAGGATATGGCATCACTAAATTCTGGGAGCGGACTCGTACCCACTTGAGATAAGGCTCCAACGGGATGGAGTTCTTGTGCCCCAGTGTCTTGCTGTCTACCTTGTTGGGCATCCTCCAAGCTCTGATAAATCTCTGGCGAAGTCCTTGCGCATCTTTGTCGAAGTCAAAAACTATGTCAGGAAGCAATATGTCATGAGGGCCATCCCTCTGAGTATATCCAAACTGTCTCAAAGCCAAACACGGGTTGTAAGTAATGCCCCCTCTAATTCCAAGTAAAGGAACATTAGGAAACTCTCCGCAACGATCAATGATAGTGACATTTTCTCTGGACCAGGAACACCAATGTATATCAGCATGTGTAAGAGTCATCAATCGTTGTGATCATCTCAAACCCCGCTCGTTCTTCAAAACTGATTGTGGAAGGTGCGAAATAAACCACCTTGCCAGGAGAGGAGTGCAGCATATGAGAACACCTCTTTTTCTCATGGTTCGAGTGTAACATGAGTGAAGGATGTCCCCAAGCAACGTAGGTATAGGATTCCTGGACATGAAGATCTTGACAGCATTGATATCTATAAGCTGATCTGGATTCGGGAACAACACTAACCCATAGACAAGGAGTGCCACAACTTCTTCAAAGGCTTGTAGGTCAAGGGAATTCCAACGTTCTTGGGCCTTCTCAAACAGGAACTTTGCCAAGAATCCTTTGATACCACTTCTAACTTCCCAATGTCCCTTGATGTCAGATGGTTGTAGGCGTAATGCTTTAGCAACCTCTTCAAGTTTGGGTTCCCTTTCCGTACCGTTGTAGGGTAGTTGACTAAGGATAGGGATCTTCAGAAGCTGGGAGAACTCTTCCAAGGTAGGCACCAGTTGATAATCCGGGAAAGTAAAACAGTGGTGCAGAGGGTCAAAGAACTGGAAGAGGACCTTTATCATATCTTCCTCAATGTTGGTGTTGACCAAGATAATGAGTCCTCCATGCCTTTCACTGAAAGAAGAGCTCTCGGGAATCCTGGATGTAAGCTCTTTAAGCTGAGGAGGGACCTTTACAAGGTTGATCTGAATTGTCTTTCTGCGGATAGTTTCCATGTCCTACAAAACAAGAACAAAGATGAAGATTCGAACCCTTGAAGTAGTTAGTGGATGCATATGATGCTGTATGATGTTATGATATTATGATAAAAACACACCACAAGTATCCACAAAAAGCAAACATGGTAAGGCACACAAGTCACACAAGACAGCCCTTAGAGTTTAGGCCAGCATGGGGTCTAGGTATTACCCTCTTGAAGTTGGTGGGCTCAAACCTGTCCTATCAAAAGTAACCGGGTTCTAAGGATCTCAATATCATTGGGTTGTTTTCTATGTTCATTGTTTCGATTTAGCCACTGAACTGGCGATCAAAATATTCCAAGAAAACAACCCTCAATGAGTGTAGTATCGAGTATCAACCAACTTCGGACTGCACTAAAGTCAGTTATCTCACTACCCTAAAGAGGCCAGGATGGTCAAGTAAGGTTCCTAAGGTCAGTTGATGCTTCACGACACCACGCGGCGGCCCCGTACTCTCCTTGACTTGACTCAAGGGTTACCGGTACTCACCAAAGTGCCACATCAATGTAGCAAACTGCTTCAACCGTGTCGGTATACCCCGCACAGTTCCCTCACAGTTTTGTTGCTACTTTCTAAGAGGTATCCCCCAGATCCGGGTTAGGATCTATAGAACTCCCAAAACAGGCCCACAATAATAAAGCAAACAAAACAAAGCAATTGAAAACACAAGTATGATCTATCCTAAGGTACACCTCACTTTAAGAATCCCCAGCAGAGTCGCCAGTTCAGTGATCGGTGGAAATAGAACTGACTGTTTAAAGCTGGATCGCGTATGTCGCGGTAAGCAAAAGTCGCCACCGTCTTTTATGTTCTCCAACATGGAAAGGACAAAAGCACAGCAAAATTCCTTATTGAGAATGTCTCTCGGTTCGGGAGGTAGATTTATAGAAAGGGAAGGTGTTAGCACCCTTTCTATCCATGGTTATCCATGGGCTCTTAGGTACTTTCTCTTATGTTTTCAAAGTGTTTGCTTTTCAAAATGTGAGTGGGTTTGAAAAAGTTTCATTGAAAGATTTCTGGGTGACTCTTGTATCTGTCCTCAAGAGTGTTTGAAAAATTTGTTTTGAAAGCTTTTGAAAGTGTCAGTGTGAAAAGATTTTTGATTGTTTTTTGAAGAGAGCAAGTACCCATGAGTCATCTACCTACCCTAAGGAATTAGGTTGTGTAAAAGTCCTTAAGGTAGTGCCATCCCACCATTGAGAGGTAGGTAGCACCACCGTTGGAGGTGTTCGGGTCAATTCGATTGTAGGGACAGTGTGGTCACTGAAGCAATAGGTAGGACACCTTAGAAGTAACCCTAATGTCCTAGATCCTTTTTAATTCGAGGCAACCGTTTCGAGGCGACTGGATCTTAGACACAAGAGCGACCGCTAAAACGTCCTATACTTGACGACCACTTTCGAAGGCAACGAGTGAGGCGTATCCTAGAAGTGGCATGTGCATTATGTGTTGTTTTCAGATTTAAAATTATCTTGGATCATGCAATTGTGAGCTACGCGTTGTTTTTAATTACCATACATTCTCTCATGTAATTTAGCAGTTAGGAGTGCGGAAGATAAAATACAGAAAGGTAAAAGCTACGCTATTACAAGGCGCGGATCTATACATCGCCAAAAAACAAAGACCCATTTTTGATAAAGATGCAGAAAGTAAAAAAAAGCAATAAACCTAATTACTATTACATCTGGAAACAGTTACATAATAATCCAATACGAAAATAATGCGCAAAATAGAAATTAAACTGGA
Source organism: Vicia faba (assembly GCA_948472305.1). NCBI lineage: Eukaryota > Viridiplantae > Streptophyta > Magnoliopsida > Fabales > Fabaceae > Vicia > Vicia faba. The sequence continues at coordinate 1,792,301,064 of OX451736.1, forward strand.
CGTCCGAGGGTGTTGGACCCTTTTGAGAAATTAAGAGCTTTTGTCCTTTGCTTGAAGTTAAATTAAAACCTAATTATTTAATTAATTGTTTACAAGAAAGATGTTTTTTATGTTTTTGTATTTAATGAAATAAAGAAAAAAAGAATTAAAGGAAACCCTAGTTCTAGGTTTATGTTAATTATTAAGAAAATATTAAAGTTAACCTAATTTAAGCTAATTAATTAATTTACATTTATATGTACAAAAATAATAATAATTAATGATGGTAATAATTAATTAAGAAAAGTCAAAACCTAATTCTATGCAATTTTTATTTATTAAGAAAAAGGATTAAAATTTAAAACCTAAAATAAACTAAATTAATTGTTAATATTTATTTATAAAAATAGGTTAATGGTGAAATTAATAATAATTAAATATATTTACAATTTTTTTGATTTCTGATTTTTATTAGGAAAATTAATTTGAGGTGAAATAATAATAATAATTAAAGCAATTAAAAGAAATTCAAAAGAAAAGAAAATTAAATTAAATATGCAAACCAAGGGAGTGTGATGGCCCAAAGTGGAGGTTTGTTTTGAGCAATTCTGGCCCATTAAGACAAAGCCTGGTTGACTTTCAGGAATCACGTGCTTGTTGGCTGACTAGGATGTACCATGCTCCACATCTCCTGGCCACTGGATTGATCATCATGGGCGCTTGGCAAGCTTAGGCGTGAGGACGTATGATGGACCATTGAATCGTTGCTGCATTGGAATGGGTTAAGAAAAATATGAATAATTATGTGGGGGACCTGGGAATCGAACCCAGGTCCCAGTGGTGAACAAACACGTCACTAGCCAACTGAACTATGAAGCGCCTTTGTTAAATATATACACAACAAATATTATATAAAATACAAACAATTATTATGATGCAAACAAAAATACGCGCGCAGATTTGAATGTCCCAACCACACGGAGCCACGTATTGTCTTCTTCATCTTTTTCCTGCAAATATAAACAAGATAGCGGGGGTTTTAAACCCCCACAAAGCAAAAGTGCCAAGAATAGCGAATAGCCCTATGGATGATATAAATTGAGCGCGAGGGTTTCAATGGTTTCGTCTTGGCCTGACGAATTTGTCCATATAGGTTTTGAGGCCTAATTTTACAGCATATGAAAACCCCCAATATGGAAGCTCTGAAACCCTAGCGTTTGTTCATGGTAGATTTTGATACAGGATGCTATAACTCAATTAATCCACACCAAAAGCTTCAGGAAGATGTCAGCAACACAAATCAATAATCAAAACATAGCAATGATGCATAGAAATTAGATTTCGATTATGGAAATATTTGTTAAAACCGTGACTTTGTTTTACCGTTTCCTTAAGCTATGAAGTTGGAAAGTGCTTGCAATACGTTCAGGAAACTCTCAGCAATGGATTAGAATCAACAAACTTCCTTGAATCTGCCTGAAAGTTAGAAAACAGTTTTGAACTTTTTCACTTTTTTTTCAATGTTGCAGATGGTGTTCTTACAGCAATTGTGCGTGTCCTGGAATAGGGTTAGCTCTTGCATTTGTATTGGAACAGAATTAGGTTAGAATTAAGCCCATAAATCCATTGCATTCATGTTTGAATATATGATTGGCAATCAAATCTTTTTTCAATCTTTTCTTTCATGAAACCTTACCAATCATGGATATTTTGATGCCTTTGAGGTGCACACGAGTTGCCAGCTTGCCCTAGCCTTATTTGTCTCACAAAAAGATCTAAAAAAGCATATCTTTGAATTTTCCTATAATTAAAACCAATTAAATGAATTAATATTAATATAAATTCAATTAATTAATTAAAAATAAGAAAATAAATCAAATTAAGTCCAATTGGTCGTGCATAGGCCTTGGGTAATGATTCAAGAAAGAATTTGAGGCCCATTAGCAAAAATGAGGTGTTTTAGGCAAAGTTGACTTTTGAAAGTTCCCAAAAATTTCCCAACTTCTCCAATGCATATCTTGCTCAATTCTGAAGCTATGAACATGTTCTTGGACATTTTGGAAAGGTCTTGAAGTCCTATAACCAATGCCTTTGGTCCCATGTCATTTTGATTCACCAATCTCAAGTTATGGTCTTTGACTTAAAGTGCTTTTTTGTTGACTTTTGAAAATGACCTATAATGTTGAAATTGATAACTTTTTGTGAGAGCATTTCTTGGACTTGGAATGTGAAGATGAGTTGTAGGAAATGTCATCCCCTTAAAAATGAGCTTTGGATGGGATTTTTCTGATAAACCATGAAAAAGTTATGCCTTGGTCAATTTGCAGTTGACTTTTCAGCTGTCCAAAATAGAAACTTTTGCATCTTGAGACTTTTTGAGCCATGCTTGTGGAATCATGATCAATACTTGATCAAATGATGATTGTGGCTTCAAAATAAGATGTTGACAAAAAATTTTGACTTTTGACTGTCAAATGACCATTTTACCCCTACAGTTGATTGTGAAGCAATTAGGGCTTTTGACTGTGCAACTTGATGCTGTGAGCCTTGAAACTTGACATATGAATGCTTGACAATGTATATAGGCATATGGGACTTGATTGGAACTTTGAAAACCTCATTTTCTTTGCAAGAACCAAAACCCTAATTTTGACTGTGTTAGGAGGTAATTGGACTGTGCAACCCTGGAGAGATTTTGAACCATCTGGAGATTGATCTTGCCAAATCTTGAAGAATATGGGAGGGAAAATTTTGGGGTACAACACTAATCCTAAACAAAACTTTTTCACACTTACACTTTTACAAACAAGTTTTCAAAAAACACTTCATTACACTCTTGAGGACAGAAGCAAAAGTTAAATCGAAGTTAAAACAAAAAATTTTCAAAACCCACAAGCACAAAGAAAATATTTTGAAAATGATGAGCAAGTACCTAAGAGCCCGTGGATAACCACAGATGGAAAGGGTGCTAACACCTTCCCTTTCTATAATCTACCCCCCGAACCCGAGAAACATCTCGAAAAAGGAATTTTTCTGTGCTTTTTTCCTTTCCTTGTTGGATAAAATAAAGGTCGGTGGCGACTCTTGCTTACCGCGACATTTTGTGAATACAAAACACAAAATGCAAACCAGCATTCCAAAAAACAGTCAGTTCTTCCCACCGTATCACACTTAGGAAGACATAAAAGAAGTTAGAGTGGGTGCCAACCTAGAGCCAAATGTCAAGGAGCGCTTAATTCAGCTGTTGAATGAATATGTTGAGATCTTCGCCTGGTCTTACGAAGACATGCCGGGACTCGATACAGACATTGTGGTACACCGTCTATCCATAAGAGAAGACTGTCCACCAGTTAAACAGAAAGATCGCCGCATGAGGCCCGACATGTCTGAAAAGATCAAAGCTGAAGTTATGAAGCAGTTCAATGCTGGATTTCTTGCTGTTACTTCCTATCCATAATGGGTTGCTAACATTTTGCCCGTGCCTAAGAAGGACGACAAAGTCAGAATGTGCATGGATTACAGAGACTTAAACAAGGCTAGCCCTAAATATGACTTTCCACTTCCGCATATTGACATCTTGGTTGACAATACAACTCAACACAAGGTATTTTCTTTCATGGACGGATTTTCTGGTTACAACCAGATCAAAATGGCACCTGAAGACATGGAGAAAACTACTTTTGTTACACAGTGGGGTACGTTCTGCTACAAAGTAATGCCATTTGGACTGAAGAATGCTGGGGCAACCTATCAACGCTCCATGGTAGCTTTGTTTCATGATATGATACATCATGAGATAGAGGTCTACGTAGACGACATGATAGCCCGTTCACAAACTGAAGAAGAACACCTTGACCATCTGCAAAAGCTGTTTATCAGGTTGAAAGAGTACAAGCTCAGATTAAACCCTAACAAGTGCACTTTCGGAGTCAGGTCCGGTAAACTCTTGGGTTTCATAGTCAGCAACAAAGGCATCGAGGTTGATCCTGCCAAAGTCAAAGCTATACAAGAAATGCTCGCCCCTCGCACTAAGAAGGAGGTCAGAGGTTTCTTGGGACGCCTAAACTACATTGCAAGGTTCATCTCTCACCTAACATCTACCTGTGAGCCAATCTTCAAGCTGTTGAAGAAAGATCAGGTGGTTAAATGGAATGATGACTGTCAAGTTGCTTTCGATAAAATCAAGGAGTATTTGCTAGAACCTCCTATCTTGATGCCTCCTGTCGAAGGAAGACCGCTAATCATGTACCTGACCGTCCTAGAGACTTCAATGGGGTGCGTATTGGGCCAACATGACGAGTCTGGCCGAAAAGAGCATGCCATTTATTACCTTAGCAAAAAGTTTACCGACTGTGAGACTCGATACTCACTGCTCGAGAAAACTTGCTGCGCTTTGGTATGGGCTACTCGTCGGCTAAGGCAGTATATGTTGACTCATACCACTTTGCTGATCTCTAAGATGGATCCAATCAAGTACATCTTTGAGAAGCCTGCTCTATCCGGAAGAATCTCTAGTTGGCAGATGATCCTCACAGAGTACGATATATAGTACACAACCCAAAAAGCTATAAAGGGGAGTGTGCTAGCCGATCATCTGGCCCATCAAGCTGTCGAAGATTACCAATCCATGAGGTTTGACTTCCTCGACGAGGATATCATGACTTTGGACAACATTGAAAAGAACAGACCATATGACGGACCTGAATAAGGATCCCGATGGACCCTGTACTTTGATGGTGCTTCTAATGCACTTGGAAACGGTATCGGCGCGATACTTATTTCACCAGAAGGTTGCCATACACCTTTCACCGCCAGACTTTGCTTCAGTTGTACCAACAACATGGACGAGTATGAAGCTTGTATCTTTGGTCTCAAGGCTGCAATTGACTTGGGAATCAAATCTTTGATTGTATTTGGGGACTCAGCTTTAGTCATCAGTCAGATCAAAGGAGAGTGGGATACTAAACATCCAAACCTCATCCCTTACAAAGAACATGTCTTGACATTGTTACCACATTTCGAGCACATTACCTTCGAGCACTTCCCGCGAGAAGAAAATCAGCTAGCAGATGCGCTAGCTGCAATGTCATCCATGTTTAAACTTAACTGGGATAATGAGGCTCCCCAAATCACCATTGAACGGATGGACGAACCTGCGCATTGTCACGAGATTAATACCGAAGAAGTAGTGGACCGACCTTGGTTTCATGACGTCAAAAGGTATCTCGAGGCTCAAGAATATCCTGAAGGAGCTTCAGTCAACGACAAAAAGTTCTTAAGGAGATTCTCAGCTAAGTTCTTCTTGAGCAATGGTATCCTATACAAGCGCAATCATGATTGCATTCTGCTTCGTTGTATGGACAAAGTTGAAGCTGAGCAGATCATGGCTGAACTGCATAATGGTACCTTTGGCACTTACTCTAGCCGACATACGATGGCTAAGAAGATTCTACGGGCAAGCTATTACTGGTCTACCATGGAAGCTGACTGCCATCAACATTCCCGTACTTGTCACAAATGCCAAATCTATGCAGACAAGGTACATATACCTCCAGTTCCTGTCAATGTCTTAATAGCTCCTTGGCCGTTCGCTATTTGGGGAATTGACATGATTGGGGAGATCAAGCCTACAACATCCAATGGACACCACTTTATCCTGGTGGCCATTGATTACTTTACCAAGTGGGTCGAAGCAACTTCCTTCGCATCTGTCACAAAGAATGTTGTTGCCCGCTTCATCAAGCAGAACCTTATATGTCGGTACGGTATCCCCTAAAGGATCATCACTGACAACAGTACAAACCTAAACAACACTATGATCACCGCCTTGTGCGAGCAGTTCCAAATTCAACATCACAATTCATCTCCCTATCGGTCAAAGATGAACGGTGCTGTCGAAGCTGCGAACAAAAATATCAAGAAGATCATACAAAAGATGACAACCACCTACAAAGACTGGCATGAGATGTTACCATTTGCTCTGCACGGATACCGTACCACGACACACACTCCAATTGGGGCAACATCCTATTCTTTGGTATACGGCATGGAAGCTGTTTTACCTATCGAGGTTCAGATTCCCTCCTTGAGAATCATGAAAGATGCTGGTTTGAGTGAAGACGATTGGATTCAGACCCGGCTTGATCAACTTAACTTGATTGATGAAAAGCGACTTATTGTTGTTTGCCATGGTCAGACGTATCAAAAATGGATGATCAAAGCTTTTAACAATAAAGTCAGACGCCAGGTATATCAAGTCGGGGATCTTGTAATCAAGCGGATCATATTGCCGCAAAGTGATCCCAGGGGCAAATGGACTCCTACTTACGAAGGACCATTTGTGATCAAAAACATCTTTTCTGGTGGGGCAATGATCCTGACCACCATGGACGACGACGACCTGCCGCACCCTGCGAACACAGACATAGTCAAAAGATACTACACAATATCGACCCGACAAGTTGAAAACCCGAAAGGACGACTTGGGAAAAAATGGGCATCTCGGTGAATCGAAAACCCGAAAGGGCGGTTCAAGCAAAAATTAGGGGTAAACAAAAAAATCTGTACACCCGGCAAGTTGAAAACCCGAAAGGGCAACTTGGGCAAAAAGGGGTTTCCCGGTGGACTGAAAACTCGAAAGGGCGGTCCAGGCAAAAGTTAGGGAATTAAAGCGTATGACTACGTCTCGTCGGATCAGTTTAAGGACAATCTCTTCACGGAAGAGCTCCAGGCTTCTGATCAATTCAATCATCTTCGGACGAAGCAACGAATGGACAAGATATCCAGAGTTACGAAGGCTATAGCAGAATGGGAACCCCATGGAATTTTTACACATAGCCATCTTTCTTTGTATAAATTTTTCTCCTGTTTATGACAACATTCTCTTACTAGGATGTATGTCTCCTTTGTACAAAATACTTACACAAAGTTAATACAAAGATACTTCAAAGTGCAAAAAACTATTTGCCTTTTCTTTTTCTTTACACTTGTGTTTTATTTGAAAACGTTCATTGATTTATTAAATGAGCATATGCATTTGAATATAATCACTGTTTACAAATAAACTAAATGTGAAAGAACAATTACTGACAGGTTGAAAGTATAGGAAAACGTCTTTAGGCTATTCCAAGAGAAATCCCCTGCAGTACATCATCTAGATCCCCAGCGGAGCTAAAACCTTGAAATACATATCCCCAGCGGAATTAAGATTTCAAAATCCCCGCCAGAGTCTAATCTTAAAACTCCCAATCCCTGACGGAGTTATATTTTCAAAACCTTAATCCACCATCAGAGTTAAGTTTTCAAACTCCCAATCCACAGCGGAGCAAAACTTTGAACTACAGACCCTCAGCGGAGATGAAACCTTCTTCCCCAGTCGAGTCAAATTTTTAATCCACAACATAAACCATTCAGTTTTCTCCAGATTCCCCAACAAGTTGTATTGAAGCCTGGAAGTCGACCAGATAACAGTTAACTTTTGTCTTATCCCCAACCTAGAATAATTCCCCGGAAGAGTGGCATACAACCCAAACTCCTAAACTTTTTTCAAACAGGAATAAGCTTTTTTCCCCAGAGAGTCTTGAACTTACTTTCCAGCAGGATAACTACTCCCCAGCAGTATAACTACTCCACACAGAGTTTTTACTCCCCAGCTTGAAGTCCCCAAGGATTTAAATTCCCCTAGCAGATTGAAGATTCTCATTCTTGATTCCCCATTGAAGTTGCCAAAGTCTTCATTATTTCTCAGCATGAATTTGTCAGAATTTTTAATCCCCTGCAGATCGAAGATTCTCATTCTCACTTCTCCAGTGAAGCCCCCAAGGGTTCAATTTCCCCAGGAGATCGAAGTTTCTCATTCTTAGTTTCCCAAAGAATCCATCAGAGTCTTCCTTATTCTCCAACAGATCAAGGTTCTCCTTTGTTTGATCCCCGGTAGAGATCATCAGAGTTTCCTTATTCCCCAGCCGAGTAAGGATTCCCATGGTGTAATCCCCAACCATAGTCATCAAAGTTCTCAGGATTCCCCAAACAGGTTTCTCAAGAAGACTTGAAGGATCCCTATATCCCCAGGAAAGTCGTGAAGGATTCTCACATCCCCACAGAAGTTGTCAAAGTTTTTGATAATCCCCGCGAGTTGCCAAGGATTTTCTATCCCCAACAGCAGTCAGCAAGGATTTCTCATCCTTAGCAATCAAATATCTTGAACCTCCAGCAGCGGTCGTGGATTTATTTTCCCCGACAGCAGTCAAGGATTTTATTATCTCCAGCTATCAAGGATTTATCTTCCTCAGCAAGACATCTAATCAGCTTACATGCGCATACATTACATTCATATATCATAAACATTGATAAAACACATTTTATTGCGTCATACATTACATGCAACATAACTTTGTGTTTCAGCTAACATTTTACCCTTTTCAGGATAAGATTAACAACTATCTTTAACAAATATTCAAAGATTTCAGATACAGTTCAGATACACTCCAAACGCGGAAGTCATTCTGTTACTCATTCAGATCTCTTATTCAGATACAATATGGATACAACCCAGACACGGAGGTCATTCTATTACTCATTCAGAATTTCAAAGTCAAGATATAATACGGATACGCTCCAGACACAGATGTCATTCTGTCACTCATTCAGACTTCAACAATCAGATACAGATTAGATACGCTCCAGATGCGGAAGCCATTCTATTTCTCATTCAGATTCAACTGTCAAATTCAAGTACAGATACACTCCAGACACGGAAGTCATTCTGCTACTCATACAGATCTCAACTTCAGATACAGTCAAGATACGCTCCATACACGGAAGCCATTTTGTCACTCATTCAGACTTTTCCCCATCCCAGAGACGCTCCAGACACGGATGTCATTCTGTCGCTTATTCAGATTTCAGATTCAGATACAATACAGATACACTCTAGACACGGAAGTCATTCTGCTATTCATTCAAGAATAAAATACAGTTACAGCTCAGATATGCTCCATACACGGACTCCATTCTGTTGCTCATACAGATTCAGTCTCCAGATACAGTTCAGATACGTTCCAGACACGGATACCATTCTGATACTCATTCTTTTGACTTACAACATACAATTCAACAAACAGTCTTGGATGGCATCTTTAATCCCATTTCCAACAAGATTCAATCATTTCCAAATGGCATCTTTAAGCCCATTTCCTCAACTACGTTTTGACGAGTGCAAATTTACGGGCACTCTAGTGTCCAATCATCTTTTACCTTCGAGTCACGAACGACAAAACTCGCCAATCTAACTCTTCAGGTTCAAGAAGATTGAACAGGGGCAGCTGTTGTACCCCAAAATTTTCCCTCTCATTTTATCAAGATTTCCCCTCACAAGACTCTTTGAACTCCAGACAGGATTAGGGTTTGCTCTGCTCAAGACATTTCCTTGCACTGATGACCTGAAATTAGGGTTTGAGTTTGCACAAGGATTTTTGGACTTCCAATGCCTCATGTGACTTTCATACTTCATGTTGGACCTATAAGATTGCTCATACCAAGTTTCAAGCCTTGAATCAAAATTTTGCCCAGTCAATTGGACAGTTGACCTAAAAATCAACTATATTGGGGAAAAAGTCAACTGTGGCCATTTTACAGTCAAACCTCATGATTTTTTATCCACAACAACATTATAGACTCATATGAACCATTTGATCAAGTTTAGACCACAACTCCTCAAGAAATTTGATCAGATCATCAAAAGGGCAAAATGGTCAAAATTAGGGTTTTGACTGCAGAAGGGCAATTTCTGATTTTTCACCTAGCCAATGGCAAATTGGGTTCAAGCATGGATTCAAGGACTCAATGGCATCATCTTGACCTAATCACGAGGTTCAAAAGATCTCAAAAGCATTGGATTGACAGATGAATTTTCCAGTCAACTGATCAAAAATCAACTATACACTGAAAAGTCAAACTTTGACTTTTTGGTCAAAATCAAGTGCCAAGGGTCATTTTTCATCAAGATGTGTCAAAACATGAAACTTGTTCACCAAGAAACCTAAAATTGGAAATTAGGGTTTGAAATGGAAAATTTTCATAACTTAGAAATTTTCTAAGTTATGAAAATTTCTTATTTTTCCCCAACTTTGCCCAACTTTTTCACCATGATGCAATTGGATTCAAAGCAAATTTCCAACATGAAAGTTGTATTCCTCCACAAGATATACAACTTTGATTCACAAAGTTTTCCCAAAAGATGCTTGGATCTCAAGTTATGATTTTGTGAACAAGGGTCCATGAAACTTTTAACTTAGTGAAATTTTGCCCTAGTTTAGGCAGGATTTTGACCTATCTTCATGGCAATTTTTCACATAGTTCCAAGTGGAATCTCAAAATGCATTTCAAAGATGGATTGTATATCATGTTATAAGCTTTCCAAAATGTCCAAGAACTCTCCAAGATCATTTATGGTTAGGGAGAATCGAAGGATTGAAAATGGAAAATCATCACTTTTGTCCAAGGAATTTTGCACCATGTTACAACTTGCAATTCTGTCCAAAGCATGCTTGTACTTGGTTTACAAGTTCTAATTCTTTCTACACTCATAAATTAAATGCAAACACATTTGATTAAGGCTTTGTTCTGAACTTTAGAGCATTGTACAAAGAACTATTCCAAAAATGGCAAAAAGATAACAATGCTACTTTGATAAAGGCCACTTTTAGCAACTTTGTTTATCTTGAGCCAAGGACCCAATCTTTTGCCGCAAACAAAGTCCATGAATATCAGGCAATTGGTACCAACTATGTGCAGGCCTTGAGCTAGCCTGTACAGGCCTTAGCATTGTCAATTCCAACTTTTCTTCAAAAGCAAGCAAGTGTGCAAAAGGTCCACAACTTTAGTATCTGTTAAAACCAAGTCTTGTGCATATTTCAAACAAGTTTTACATATTGTCTAAGGCCAGAAACACGAGCTCATAGCATCTCAAACACCCAAATACACAAAACACTCCATTTCTGCCCAAAACAGGGCAAGCCCTGCAGAACTCAAGCCATCTTCACATTGCCTCGTGCGTTTTATCCAAAATCACTTCAAACACATTCTAAACATTACATCTGAACTATCCCATCCCTTCTCAAGAAACTGTAACTTCATTTTCAAGCTTCACCATTTTCAAATTCTGAGTTTGCAGGTTGAGTTCTATAGAGAGATTCAAGCCATCTCAAAGCAAGCTGAGCATTGGGAAAGGCCAAGGGAACTTCAAGCAAGCTCAAAAGACCTTCAGGCCTCACTAAAAGTTGCCACATTGCCATACTCGAACTTGACTGAAACAGGTATTTTCTAAGTTTCTATCTCTCTATTTAGGAATCATTAGGCTTAGGTTTGTGAAGCAAAAATGTAGCCCTTAATGTCCTTGAACTGTACATATGCATAGAATTCATTTATGTTAAATGAGCTAGGAGAGTTTAGATGTTGAAGTTGCTGAAAAAACTAGGTTAGAATTTAGGGCCAAGGAAATTCTCTCTGGTCTTTGAGAGTTAGATCAAGTTTTTTATATGGTAAGAATCGTGGTTTAAAGCTCTACATTTTTCATGTTATACATTTTTGATTTTATGCAAAGAATAACAAGAACAAGATTCAAGCATAAGGCGCGCGCAGGAAGTGTCTCAAGGTCAGGGATGACAAGGTTCTGGGCCAGGGCGCTTGGGCCTGCTTTCTATTCACACCCTCCTTTGTGTTATTTGCACCCCCTAGCCCATTTGATTTATTTTTGTATATTTTTCATTTCTTTTTTTATTTTCTGACTTTATTATTTTTTCTTGAACATTTAAAATCACAAAAATTATTTTCTTTATTTTTGGCATTTTATTATATTTTTATTTTATTTTTATTTGCATAATAAATAATTATTAGGTTAATATTACTTTATTTTCTTAATTAAAACTTGTAAATAATACAAAAATATTACATATTTTTATTTTATTATATTATACACTTAAAATATTATTTTCTCACATATTTTATTTTTTAATATTTTGTATATATTATTTTTATCATCTCTTTGTACATAAATGAAATAAATAATTAATATAAATCATATTTTCTTTAAAACCAAAAATTAGGGTTTTCACCCCTTTTCAAAAATAATCATTTTTTATTTTCTTATTTTGAGTAAAAAATAAACTTATTTTTACATACATAAAAATAAATACAAATTTTTTTTGCATATTTATATTTAATTGCATATTTAAATATTTGTCTATTTATTTATTTGTGCAATATTTCAATTTGGTTGTAATAATAGTTTTAGGGTTTTATTTTGAGCAATATCCCCCTATTCAAACTTGTACCCCACTCCCCATAATAATGTTGTAATAGTCTTAAATTTACTTTTACGCATTTTATCGCTTTCAAATGCCATGATAATAAGATTAGGGTTTTGTATGCAAAGACCAAAATCAAAACAAATAGCATGACTAATACAAGACAAAAATGCATGAAAATGACAACACAATGCACATAAGCACCCTTAGGGTTCCATCCACTTGTTGCCTTAAAAATGGCCATGGTATGCATGCTAGGTATCTTGGAAAATCAAAATCAAAACAAAAATATCATAGTCCCTCGATGACGCTATCTTGGTTGCCTATACAAAAATGATCTATTCCCTTAAAAAAACTTGCTAAGATACTTGGCAACATTGTTATCATGGTCATACGATGACCCGCGTCTGTCGCGTTTAACATCCAAAGATAGGGTTGTTTACCAAATGCAATGGTAAAACAACAATGTCAAAGGGTTAAAAATGTGTAGGAAAGATCTTTGAGTAGGGTAGACAACTCCTAGTTACTTGATCAAACTTGCAAAACATCCTTGCTAATTTCAAAAACACATACACAATTTCAAAACATTTTCCCAAAACAAACTTTCAAACATTGAAACATTTTTCAAAAGACAAATACCTTTGTATACATTCAAACAAGAATCATTACAAAGGTTGCCTAAACAAAGGCCCCTTTTCAAAATAATTTCAAAACCACACACAAAAGCACCATTTCAAACAAATAAAAAGCAAAAGAAAGTGATCTAAAACAAGTAACTAAGAGCCCATGGAAAACCATGGATGAAAAGGGTGCTAGCACCTTCCCTTTTCACAATCTACCCCCCGAACCCAAAAACAATCTCAAAGGTCTTTCCTGTGCTTTTTTACCTTTCCTTTTGGATAAAATAAAAGTCGGTGGCGACTATTGCTAAACTGAAACATTTGCGAACACAAACGCAAAACCTCAAGTCAGTTCTCCCACCGCATCACACACGGCATTTGAAGATGTAGCCACTTGGATTTTTCTGCTTCTGATTCCATTTTCCACATGTTCCCCTGTCAAAATCAGTTCAGTGAAACCAGCCGAAGAACTCCCAAGTAAGTGATTATAGAAAGGACATGTCAGTGTGCTCATGAACATATCAACCAACTCTCTATCAGCCAAAGGAGGTTGCACTCTGCCTGCAAGATCTCTCCACTTCTGTGCATATTCTTTAAAGCCTTTGTCAGAGCCCATGGTCATACTCTGTAATTGCATACGGGTTGGCACAAGATCAACATTATACTGGTATTTCTTATAGAAAGCAGTAGCAAAATCTTCCCATGTGTGAATATTTCTCCCTTCTAGTTTATAAAACCATTCCAACTGTGTTCCATCTAGGCTCTCTTGAAAGAAATGAACCCACAACTTCTTGTCAGCAGTGTGCAGTTGGATTTTCCAAACATAAAACCTCAAATACAGTTTCAGACAAGAAACACCATCATACTTAGCAAAGACAAAAATTATGAATTTAGGAGGGATGACAACTCCTGAAACCAGACCCAAATCATCAAAGTTTAATCCAGGCACCTTCTAGATCTCCATAGCTCTCAGATGCTCTTCCAGTAGCTTATACTTTTCATCAACAGGGGGATAGTGCTCATCCAAGTAATCATCTTCCTCTTCATCAGGTCATTTGTTAGAACCATGATTTCTTCTTCAGTCTTCACACTCTTACTGTCTTTATCCTGCTTGTAATCTTCATCAGATGGGATGTTAAGATCTCGAGCTTGCTTGACATGACCTCTAAACCTTCTCCCCATGTTAAGAACGCCAATTGGTTTCTTTGTTTTCTTCTTATCACTGGTAACAAGTACCTTCGATTCTTCCCGCCCCTTGGCTAAGTTCAGGAACATCTGCTGAAATTGGGCATTCCGAGCTTGGAGATCTTTGACTGTTTGTTCAATATCCATTTTTTTCTGCTGAAATAAACAGCAAGAAGATGAGAAAACCTGTCTTGGGAGTACCTGCTATGTAATAAAATGCATGATATGTAGATGCAAATGTAATGTTTTCAGGATCTTATGGGATAAAGATATTTTGAAAATGAACATGGTCGCAACTTTGTCTTGAAGAACTTTGAGTCTTTATTTTTGGATGTCCTTTTATAATAATCAAGCTCACTATATCAAGTGGGTCCTAGCCTCTGACCCAATAGAATGTACTTTGATCTTTGCCGACATCCGGTTAGAGGAAAATAAATCCTCTTGCCCCTTGCTAGCAATCTGACTCATGATAATCCTGCATCAAAGATCCCTAAGATCCTTGAAATGGTTAGTAAGAATTCCATGTCATGATGTTATGATGTAATTATGTTATGTTCATGTTTAAACAAGCAGCAAACACAAAAAAATCACACAAGAGCCTTAGGTTTAAAGGCTTGCATGAGGTCCATTGGTAAGTACCCTTCTCTATTGAAGTTAACCTGGCTCAACCTGTCCTAAAATAATAACCGGGTTCTAGGGATCTCATATCACAGATCTTTCTCGAAGGTTTTATTTTAGTACAACAACTGACTTGCCACCAAAACATCTTGTGAGTAGAATCTCAATGAGTGTAGCATCGAGTATCAACCAACCTTGGACTGCACCAAAGTCGACCATCTCACTACTTTCTAATGGCCAAGATGGGTCAATTAAGATTCTAAAAGTTAGTTAGTGCTAATGAAACACCGCGGAAGCCTAATGTTATCCTCGACTGACTCAAGGAACATTAGTACAATCTAAAGTGTCGCACTAACCGTAGCCATCACTTCAACCATATCGGTCTACACCGTACAATTTTCATGATCTATTGTTACTTACCTAAGGAATCCCTAGATCTGGGTGTAGGATCTTACAAGTAATAAACCCAAGAAACCCTTAAATTTAAAGCAAACAAAGCAAACATTAAAGCAAGTAAAGGTGATCTAACCCTAAGGTAACCCCTCTTTTTTAAGTATTCCCCAACAGAGTCGCAAGTTCTGTAATACAATGGGAGAACTGAATTTTTTGGTTTAATCCAAAAATGTGTAGATAGCTAGAGTCACCACCGACTTTTCTTTTATCCAATAAGGAAAGGGTGAACAGAACAAGAAATACCTTGATAGATTTTGAGTTCGGAGGGCAAGTTATGAAAAGGGAAGGTGTTAGCACCCTTTTCATCTGTAGTTATCTAAGGGCTCTTAATCGCTAGCTCACTTTTGAAAACTTGATTTATGTGTATGTGATTTGAAAATATTTTAAAAATCCAAAGTATGGCTAACTTTGTAATGATTCTTGTATCAATCCTCAAGAATGCGTACAAAGTGTTTGAAAATATCTTGAAAGTGTGATGTGTAAAAAATGTTTTTTTAGAAAAGATAGTGAGCAAGCGATTAAAAGTTCTTACCCGCTTAAGGTCGTTCTTATTCTTTTCCTTCTCCTTTTGAGATAGTTCTATACATACCATTAGTTGGTAGGTATCCCTATCTATTAGATGTGAAGGGACAGGCGAAGGGTTATCGAATGGTCATCTAAGGCAACATGTAAGGATACTTTAGCAATTTGCATCGGAGGGACTAGAACATTTTTCGTAGGCAACATCGAAGGGTCATCGAGAGACTATGATATTTATTCGAAGGGACTTTGCTAAAGTATCCCCACTTTTGAGGGACATGACCAAGTTTCCGAAGGCAACAAAGAGAGGTTACCCTAGAGGTGCAAAGTGTATAAAGTGTGTTCAGTTCAGTTATATTTATACTGAAAACTAGGGTTTTCTATCGATTGATTTTAGATCTTGCCATACATGCCCTAATTACTAGCAGTTAAATATGTACAGGATTAAAGATAAGGAAATTAAATTCTACGCTATTACAAGGATTTGGGGCAGTTACATAAAGAATGTGGGAGAGTAAAGTGCGGAATCAAAACCCTAGACTATTACATCCCGTAAGCAGTTACATAATAGAAAAAATGCGGAAAGATAAATCTAAACTATTACAAAGAAAAGTCATGTGACCTATACAATTTCTCTAAGAATTTAAATGCAAAATAAATAAACAAATGTTGAAAAATGTTTGAATGTGATTTTTTCATGAAATTAGTTTGATGTTAATTAAATGATTAAAACCCTAAGTCTAATTAATTTTAATAAAAAACCTAAAGTCTAATTAATTTTATTATTTAAGAAATAATGGTTAATCAATTAATTAATTAAAACAAGATAATTAAATGTGAATTAAAAAAACCTAAACCTAATTAATTAGGGTTAAAAAAGGTTGGTTTTTAAGTTAATTAGAATAAATTAGGGTTAAAGGAAGGAAAACCAATGAAAATAAGGTGAAAAAAATAAGGAAAAAATGTATGGGGTGGGTGTTAAACCCACGCCCTCTGGCTTCACAGTTGCACAACTTGCCACCAGGCCAAGCGTTGGTTAGTGATAGAGAATATGCGCAGTGCATAATATATTAAACCTGCAAAAATTGTGAAAATAACAAAAAAAGATGCAAAAGGCAGGGATCGAACTCACGCCCTTGTATACCAAAGCCTTAACGTGCATGTTATTGCCACTGGGGTGGCTGTTTCACCGTTAATAACACAAAACAAAATAAATATAATATGAAACAAAACAGATGGGTCGTAGAAGCGTCGGAGCCCTAGCTCCGGTCGTCTTCTCCGGTGAGTACGCTTTCCAAACCTGAAAAATAAAGCGTGTTAGTGATCAAATAGAATCCTATCCCCCTAATTTGAGGGCTGCGAACTCATTGGTGGCCTTAGTTTTGGCTAAAACATCATGCACGGCGAGATATAATCAAAATAATCCAAAATGACATAATTATGGTGATGCATGATTATGACATCATGGGACTCATGTGATGGTTTCGACCTATTCTATTGCATCTCAGGAACACATTAGCATGGTTAGTTTCAATCAAAACATCATAAAAATTAAAACATAAAATTCTCTAAAATAAGGAAAATGGTGATGCATGGGATGCATGTTTCAGGCCTCTTTGATCATCAAGGATGACCAATACTTATTATATAGAACCTCAAGAGTCAATTTGGATGGCTGGTTTGCTTGGAAAGTGGCTATATGAGAGGTTTCAAGTTTGCTCTAGTTTCACAAAATTTGAAGCTTTTAGTGGTTGTTCTTGCAAGTTTTTTTCCGTTATTCTTTGTCTGAAGATAATGAGCATATATATAGGAATAGATTAGGTTAAGAAGAATGGGCTTGGACCTTGTGTAAAACAATCTTTGATTATTGTTTGAAAATAATTTGGAATAAGACAAAACATGAAGATTTGTTTTGCAAATAAGCTTTACACGGTTTCTCATGCAATCTTGGGCCTCCAAAAGATTTTAAACAAAAGCCTTTTATGCTTCACACTTCCTTTTGATATTTATTTGATTTAATTTTGAATTTAAATGAATAAAATTAAAATAAATGAAATAAAAAATTAAAAGGGTGTATGAATAGATTTAGAGGTCCATTATGAGGTCAAGAACATGTTTTGACTCTAAAAGTTAGGCCCATTAGTTCAAAAATTCAAGTTTGCTCAATTTGGGTTTCATGCATTTTCTCAAAATTTCCCAAATTGCACCAATCATAACTCTCTCAATTTTTATTATATGAAGATGATACTTGAATTTTTAGAAACCTAAAGATATCCCCTACAATATCTATGTTGGTCATTTTTCCATTTGAAGACTTTATCTTGATGAGAATTTCTTTGACAAAAAGTGTCTTTTTGTTGACTTTTAAAATGGCCCGTAATGTTTTGGCCTATATCTCCAAAATGAAGCATTTCTGAACTTGAGCTTAGAGAGACAAAGATGTTTAGAATTTAATTTCCTTAAAATTGATCTTTGGTTGAGAAAAATCTGATGAAGCATGTGAAAGTTATGCTTGGTCAAAGTTTAGTTGACTTCTCTTAAAGAAAACCCTAATTTAGCAACTTTTGATTTTTGATGAATCTTGATTTTTCTTGATGAATCTTGATTTTTCTAGATGAATCATGATCAACCCTTGGTCAAATGATGAATGTGAGTTCAAAATATTTATGTTGATCAAAAATCTTGAAGTTTGACTATATGGTGACCACAATTGACTTTTTGTCCAATATAGTTGATTTTCACTCATCTGAGCAATTGACCGAGAAATTTTGTGATGTGAGGCTCGAAAATTGATATGAGGATTCGTTGAAGCATATGTGGAACCATGAAACTCATTTGAGACATTAAAATTCCAATTTTCCTTGAGAACACTAAAACCCTAGTTGTAGACCACTACTTAGAAGGCGGATTCATCTGATCAATATTTGAGTAGTCTTGAATACTTTGAATCAATTTATCTTTGAAAAATAGGAAGGAAAATTTTGGGGGTACACCACTAAGATTTTTGAAAGTCGTGATATTTGTATGTAATACAGAATACAAATTACACCACAAAGAATGGTGTATCTAAAAGGCAAAATCCTTTCTTAATGAAAATGGTTAGGAGCATGTTAAGTATTTCATCCTTACCCAAATTGTTGCAGATGTGTGTCTTTAAAAGCGACCACATATTTACTAAAAAATAGAGTTCCTAGTAAGGGACTTCAAGAGATTCTTTTGAATTTTGGACATAATGGAACCTAGTTTAAGACATCCGCATATTTTGGGGTGTCAAATAGAATAAGGATATACAACATGAAAAAATTGGATGCATGAACAATCAGTGGATATCTCACTGGTTATCTAGAAAATTGAAAATAATGTAAACTTTAGTAGAAGTAAGTCATATTCATAAGTAGTTTGTTAGTCAGAAGCATAAGCTTATGATGTTAATGTTCCAGGAGTTGTGCATAGCTTCCAGGGTTTTGGTTTGTTTTGTTAGTAGTGCCTATGTGGCATAGTTTGCTTACGTGTTATTTTGATTTTGGTGTATTTAAACACTTGGGTGTAACTAGTTTTTATAATGCGAATTTACAAGATTTTTCATAATATAGTTTCTATCTCCAAAAGTTTATTATAATTGTTTTCTCGCTTCTTTCATATTCATCTTCAATCTTGTGCTCCAACAATTAGTATCAGAACTATACGATGAAGAAATATCAGAAAGCGTTATTCTACATTCATTAGTGTGTGGATGCGAACGTGTTTGAGAAAATCGTTGATTCGAAGGTGACAAAGATTGTGTGGGATATCTAACACGGTATTACAATGACGATGAATCAGTGAAAAGGTGAAGCTTTAATCTCTATGTAAGCAGTATGAGAATCTTAACATGAAAAACAATGAGAAGCTACCTGATTACAGTTTTAGAGTGATTTTGATCACAAATGAGATGAAATCTCGTAGAGAAACTCTTTTTGAACAAGTAATCGTTGAGAAGGTATTGAGATCTCTTAATCTTCAATTTTATTACATTGTTGTAGCAATTTAACATTCTAAAAAGCTGAACACCATAAGAATTGAAGAGTTGCAAAGTAGTTTAGATACACAAGAGTTGCATCTGAATGAAAGGAACTCTGAAAGAGAGTCCGAGTAGGCTCTGAAAGTTTCTTTTACCAAGAAGGACTAGAAGCAAACTTGGTCAGGTCAAGAAAAGGAATGGTGGTTCTCATAAGTCAGAAGGCTTCAACTCTGATGAGAATAAACAACAGAAGGAAAAGGAGAAGCTTGACTAGAGCAAGGCTCAATGTTACTGTTGTAATAGGTTTGGTCATTTTTCTAAGCATTGTTGGTCAAACAAGGAGAGGAAGTCAGAAGAAGCAAACATAGCCAGATGAAATTTTAATGATGAACATGTGCTATTGGTGGCTTATGATATGAAAATTCTTGTATGACAGAACTCAGATGTCCTAAGAGAATGTTGAGACATCTAATATGACACAAATAACACAGGCAAGGTATAAACATTAAAAACAATATTGAAAAGCAATAACAATACACCATAATTGTTAAACCAGTTCGGAGGAACTCACCCTACTCTGGGGGCATACCAATCCAGGGACAAATCCACTAATAGTAGTATCAATTCAAAGCTAAACCCCCTTGTTTACAACTTATCACTTAAACACTATCCTTGCTAGATTTCTATATAAGACTCACCTAGATACGAGGTTCTCATCAATCCCTCATCAATCACAGACAACAACTGGATCAACACAATTCTAAACAAATCGTAACACACACTTTCATGCCTAGCTAAGGCTCAAGGTTAAACTCCCATGTTTACAACCTTTCTCCTAACCAAGAACAACAACTCGAATTTGCTTCAAAGCTTCATCCAAGAACAATACTCAACTCATTACCTACAGGTTTCTGAGTGAGAACATGGTGACCATCCCACAACCCGAGTGGTTCACCTTGACAAATCCCTAGACTTATATATCTTAAACTCGTGCCAAACTAGGTTACAAACCCTTATATTTATAAATTATTCCCAACTGGACTTGGGCCTTCTACTAACAGCAAATCAGCTGTTACAAACCAGCAATAACTTCTTCTACAAATAAAGTCTTCAATCATTAGTTTCCTAAATAATCTCCATATTTAGAAACTGTATAATCTTCGATATTCTGACTTGATTCTCTTGAACTTTAATTCAGAGCCACATAGGATTGCATAATATTTTATGAATATTCTGCACTTGTTAAATCATAATAGATTTAACAGAGTCACTTTAGCTCAAGCGCGATGTCGTATGCTCCTTCATAGGACATCTTATTCGGCATGTTGCTCCAGATGTTGAAATACTTCAACTCAACATGTCCCAAAATAAGATAGGACTTCTTGCTCAACCCGTTCCTGTTAGAAAATTAATATATCCTATCTAACATATTGTTGCTTTCTTTGTGTTACAAAAATTAATGCCAATCGTAAAACTAAAGAACTTACAATCTCCCCCTTTGGAAAATTTTGGCTAAAACAAATAAATAAAAACACAACCCAATATTACAGCAATACAAAAAAAATCCTTCAACAGTAGACTACAACAACTGTTGAACTCAGCAGCACAACAACATGGAGTCAGACTTTAGATAATATGTCAGGACATCTTTGTTCGACTTTCTTTTTCCAGTATTTTGAATGATCTCCATTGCAGTACCAAACCCATCACCAAAGTGTATAACCTTCAAGAAAATGAGTAAAGAGAGTCCTTAAGTCATCTGGTGCACATGGGGAAGAAGATAGCAGACACTCTCCCTCGAACTAGGAATCACTTCTTGTTATAGGAGACCAATGGTGGCATAAGAGATTTCTTAACCATTTTTTGATCAGCAACCTCCAGTCGACCTAGACAAATCAACCACACCCTTGGGAACTCAGAACATAGATCACAATTATGCTCATAACTCATATCTCAAGTCACAAAACCAAAACAAGCCACGTCCATAAGGTAGGATTTCTTGTCCGACATTTGAATGCAACATCTGGAAATACATATCCAGACTGACCATCTGAGTACACCCTTTCTCCCCCTTTTTCGCCAAAAATTGACAAAAGAGGCCTTCACAGAACCAAACCCATGCACAACTTACCCAGACCCAAACAAAACCCACAGTGATGATGAAAAACACTCACATGGTGATAGAGGATAGGAGAAATCTCTATAAATAGCTGAGCAGTTTCTTAGGAATTAACGATCTTTGAAAATATAATCCTTTGGTCAAAGAGAACGTTAATTAAGGGAAAAACTGCCCCCTAAATGAATGTGCGTCGTCCAAAACAGCTTTGAACGTATTTAATTACTTTGGACTGTTTGTGCTACAAATAACCAGTCCCAATATTTGCACATGCATCTGACACGTGATTAATCAACCTCTCTTGTTGGTTTCACAGAAAACATGTCCTGAGTAATGTTTTGACATCCAGTTAGACATTGTCTTCTTTTAAGAACTCGGCCAAAACATCTTCATACACCCTGTCTTCCACTGGATTCTAAGTATTCTCATTTCACTTAGTCTTAGTGATATACACCAAAATATCAGAATATCATATTTGTGACATCTCTCAATAATAAAGACCCTTAGAGAGTCTTTTAACATCTACAAAGAAAATTAAATTCTCCCAGACATGATTATTAATCACCAAAGAGATATGTAGCCTTCTGACTCATCCAACTTCACATGGCTAAGACCAACCATGCCTTGTCAAGATCACCGACAATATCATAATGTCACAATATGTTGTTTGACATCATAACCTCATAAGAGGCATAAGATCTCCATAAGCGTATACAACTTTCCAATATTTGTACCATTGTAGCAAGAATCCATAGATAAATTCATGACTCCCCCTATCATGGATAAACAATGCTCCAGTTGAAGATGAAGACATGAGCACCTGATGAATATTCATGAAAGACTCCAAGCTTTCATGACGAAGACCAACACTTCTACATGATGAACACCAACTCCCTCAGTAGAGTTGTTTCTGAGTCAGATATTCTCACTTCTTGAGAATATAACCAAGCCCTATGACTCCTAGCTCCACATACAGTATCATGACCTTTTGAATTGGCAGGATGTCATGCATACTAAGTGTAAAGTCATTCAAAAACTCTGAAAATTCTTAGTTTGCTTAAAAGATTTACTAAGATCCAACTCATTACTTTTTCTGGAGTGACTTGCAGTAGAAAAAAAAACATCTCCTAAAAACTATGTCCTTGAGTTCTTGTAGAAGGAGATCACAAAATAATTGAACACACCTCAATACCTGATAGCTTCTTTTGTTCTTGCATCAACTAGTAGTTGCTGATACTAGCAGGGTCTTCAACAAAGTAGTCATGCATTCATCAAACATGCTACTATAGACAGGACCAAAATCTCCACATTCTAATCCATAAGGTCAGAAATGCCACTTCTGACATTAATTCTTGAGCATCCAACTGCATAATCCCAAGCAAAAAAAACCATCAATAATCATGATGTTAAGACATCACGTGGGACATAGGCTTCAGAATATAAAACCCAAGATGTAAGGTTCTTAAATTATAATCCAAAGGACTCATTATGAAAGAAATCCTTCAAGAAGCTCCCAAAAGAATACAGCTAATGTACCTCATCCAGGTTTTTCCAAACACCTAAATACCATGGAGAGAAATAAACTCTCACATACCCTCTGAACCATAAGGTTTAGAATGCAAAATTGCATCACTTCTTCAGAAAAATACTCAGTCTCCCGTTAAAGTACTCACCACCAGTCTTATGCATAATATCTATAAAGGATAGATAAATACTCAACTCCCGTCAAATTATTCACCATTTTTCAAATAAGGATTACCTTCTCACACAAGGTAGAGCAATTGGTCTGGAAATCTTCTTCTGCGTACATCTGGTACCAGCTGATTCACAAAACAATCTAGAATAGGTCAGTGGCTTGACCTTATGCTTCTCTCTGGACAAACTTATGTAGCTAAGAAAGTTTCACACCTTGAGGTGATGTTCCAACATTGGATCCGACATGAATCTCAAACACATGGATCCTTAACTATGGTTTGGAGACACCATAATAATCCATAACTCTTTCAAGGGGCACAAGAGGATCAACCATCAGTAGCTGATCAACCTTAAACCTATATCATCCATACATGTTGAGCATGCACACCTCAAGAATCTTCTTCTTCTGAGAACAAAATTCAGACCTCTTGTCTGACTTTGAGGTGGTAGATGCCAACTATCTACACCTATAGAGGAGATTCCCTCTGATAGGTATCTGAAGCAGACTTTAATAACCATGGACTTGATAAATTTTCAAACAACACAAGCAGACTGTTCAGACTGAGTCTGCTTCTTCCAATACACAAGGATCCCCTTTAATCCTTGCAAACACTAATGTTCTATTATGTGAGGATACCACATAATTGAACCCGAGCATATAGAGGAACTTCTCAAGTAGACATCAGGGAACCATAATCCTTTGGTTCTAGAAATAATAACCCTCATTGCTTCAGACAATTGAGATATTCATCCTAGGTGATTCAGATGACTCTCCATAGTGCAAATAACCATCAACCACAAAATTTCGGTTGATATATCTTTAATTCTTATCATTCCTTGGATGACTTTTCCAATAGAACAAAAGTTCCATGCTCTCATAGATTTCATAAGAGTACCAAGTTAGAGTAAACAAACTTCATCCTATCTATGAAAAGTACCATTAGCCATATTGAGAAAAATAAATCCTCAATATAAAGATGTCAAGACATTATGTCTGGCACTCTTTCAATTTCTTCTAGCTTCAGATTAAGGACTCCCCCTTATTAACTGCTAAGAATTCATTGAGAATCATACAGTAGCTGCACAACCCGTGGTTGGTATGCACAAGTTATTCCCTTCCAAGTAGAATTTGTTCCATGGCCATCAATAGGATTTATAAATCTGGCTCCTTTGATCAAAAGGATCTTCCAGATGTTAGAGAGAATGTCCTCAACATTTGAGCTTGACCTCAACATATAAAGGATCTGGATAAGATACCTTTATCAAGCTTCCACAAGTAGAACAAAGCATATCCACTGCACTCTAACTCACTTAGACCAAACATAAACGGGGTCCAATGAATGTCTAGTATGTTGATCGTGTCTTGATCAACATACATGTCTAAGATATAAACTTCTTAGACACAACACACATATGCCTCCTCTTCCAGATCAGGAGTAGGTTCCAAACACACATGATCAAATTAAATTTGTTTAGCCCTAAGCATCTGTTATGCCTTAACTTTATCCAACAAGATTCTGCATAATCTACTGGTATGATGTTCCAACATTTGGTAGGACATCAGTTCCCTTCACAAGGAACACAACAAGAGATTCTTTATCAAATCCTGGAGATTGGCCTTTTAGGGTTATAAGTAAAAATAAATTGCTTCTACCAGATCTATTTTCAAGAAACTCATACATGAGTGCCTTTATGAGTGGACTTGGGATAAACCTCAAGTATCTTTGGCAACTCTAACAAGTTAGTCGAACCTCTCCTCAAGTATCACCACACCATGAGATACACCTTCAGAGGAGAATAGAGTGTTGCAGACTTAACATGCAAAACCATCAGAAGTCCTCCATCATATATATGCAGCGGAACACAAATCAGAAGACTCCTCACCAACATTCAGGCAACACACAAACATTTGTACAAACACACCATGTGCAACAGGTTAACCTAGGTTTGAAAATAAATTAAACCTTTAATACATCAACTCTCCTCCAAAGCTACTGGTCTGAAAACAACACAGACAAGTCCAATACACCTCCTGTCATGAACAATCCATCCTCCATTTCTAGGGACCGTTCAAACAACAATATGAACTCTCCAAGTTTAAACAGATTTTCAGTAATACCTTCCTTGCCCACGATCAGAAAGTATCACCCCATACTGAAAAGCAATAACAACACACCAGAATTGTTAACCCAGTTCGGAGCAACTCTCATACTCTGGGGGCATACCAAGCCAAGGACAAATCCACTAATAGTAGTATCAATTTAAAGATAAACCCCCATATTTACAACTTACCACTTAATCACTACAGACCCTTAGAGAGTCTTTTAACATCTACAACGAAAAATAAATTCTCCTAGACATAATCATTAATCACCATAGAGATATGTAACCTTCTGACGTGTCCAGCTTCACATGGCTAAGACCAAATGTGCCTTGTCAAGATCACCAATAATATAATAATGTCACAACATGTTGTTTGCCATCATAACCTCATAAGAGGCATAAGATCTCCACAAGCTTAGACAAATTTCCAATATATGTACCATTGCAGCAACAATCCATAGATAAATTCATGACCCCCCTATCATAGATAAACAATGCTCCAGTTGAAGATGAAGACTTGAGCAAATGATGAATATTCATGAAAGACTTCAAGCTTTCACGACAAAGACCAACACTTCTACATGTTGAACACCAACTCCCTCAGTAGAGTTGATTCTGAGTCAGATATCTCACTTCTTAAGAATATAACCAAGACCTCTGAATCCTAGAAGTTCCACTCATAGTATCATTACCTTTTGAATAGGCAGGATGTCATGCATACTAAGTGTAAAGTCACTCAAAAACTCCAAAAATTATTAGTTTGCTTAAAAGCTTTACTAAGATTCAACTTATTACTTTTTATGGAGTGACATGCAGTAGAAAAATAACATCTTCTAAAAACTCTCTCCTTGAGTTCTTGTAGAAGGAGATCATAAAAGAACTGAACAGAACTCAGTACCTGACAACTTCTTTTATTCTTGCATCCACTAGTAGTTGTTGATACTAACAGGGTCTTCAACAAAGTAGTCATACATTCATCAAACATGCTAGTGTAGACAGGACCAGAATCTCCACATTTTAATCTATAAGGTCAGAAATGCCACTTCTGACATTAATGCTTGAGCATCCAATTGCACAATCCCAAGAAAAAAAAGCCATCAATAATTATGATGTTAAGACATCATGTGGCACATCGACTTCAGAATATAGAACCCAAGATGTGAGGTTCTTAAAATATAATCTAAAGGACTCGTTGTGCAAGAAATCCTTAAAAAAGCTCCCAAAAGAACAAAACTAATGTACCTCTTCCAGGTTTTTCCAAACACCTGAATGCTTTAGAGAGAAATAAACTCTCACATACCCTCCGAACCACAAGGTGACATTGAGTTATGGCACAAGAGATTGGGGCATCATAACTTCAGAATTGTAAGGCATCTGAGTTCTAAGAAGCTCGTACGTGATGTTCCTAAGATTCTGAAGCCTGTGAAGTCATGTGAGATATTCATGAAAGGAAAATAAAACCCAGATTTCCCTTTGCGTCAGAAGTAGCCCTAACAGCAAAGCATGCTTTGGGAGTAGTCATTCTGATGTATGTGAATTATCTCTAGTAACTTCACTTGGAGAAAACAATTATTTTATGTATTTTGTGGATGAGATTGCAAGAATGACATGGGTAGCACTCGTCAAGTTTAAGCATGAGGTGTTTGTAGAGTTCCAGAAATTCAAGGTGAAGGCTGAGAAACAGAGTAGTCAAAAGTTGAAAGTTCTCAGAACTGACAGTGGAGATGAATACAACTCTATATAGTTCCAGAAGTTCTATAAAGATAATGGAATTGAGCATGAGAATATTTTTCCATACACTCCTCGACATAATGGTCTTTCTAAAAGAAGAAATAAAACTTTGCTTGATATGATAATGAGCATAATGAAAGACAAGAAGCTGCCTCACACCTTAAGGGGAGAAGCTGTTGCCACTTCAGCATATGTTCTCAACATGTGTTCAATGAAGAAGCTGGAGGAAACTATTCCTTTTGTGAAGTGGACTGGAGATAAGTAAAGGTTGATTCATTAGAGTATTTGGTTCAGTTTGTTACAAACATGTTATAGACGTTAAGAGAAATAAGTTGGATGATCGTAGAAAACTAATGTTGTTGATTGGGTACCATAATACAGGTGCATACAAGCTTTATTTTCCAATCAATAATAAATTTGAAGTCACCATAGACGTAATTATGAAGGATTCAGAAGCATGGGATTAGAGGAAGTCTCAATCCAACTCTGGTGTAGTGTCAACACCTGAGGTAACTTCTGAAGATAATTTAGAATCTGAAGGTTATGAAGATGAGTCCGAGTCAGAAGGAGACTCTGAAGACGAGTCAGAGTCATAATATGATTCTAATTCTGAAGGTGAATTTGATTCTGATCTAGATTTTAATGATGATCTAGAATCTGGTGGCCATGCTTTTGAAGTTGGACCTTATGAAGGTGGAGCTTCTGGAGATGGTCCATCTTCTAAAGGTAGTCCAATATCACATACTACTCCATAATCAGAAGGAGTTTCTGAACAAGTCTAGAGGCCATAAAGAATTAGACAAATACCAAGAAGATTTATAGAGTTTGACATGTTGCAAGATACTGAGATAGACTCTGAAGGAGAAGTCGTTTAGTGTTCCATGTTAGTAGACTCTGAACCAGTTAGTACTGAAGAAGCTCTCAAGAAGAAAGTGTGGTTGAAGTCGATGGAAGAATAACTTGAGGCTATATAAAGAAACAAGACTTCAGAGTTGACCGGGCTTCCAAAGGAGGAGAAAGCCATCAACATCAAATGGGTTTTCAAGGTGAAGTTAAAGCTATATAGATAAAAAAACAAAGCAAGGTTAGTAGCAAGAGGATTTCTACATAAAGCTAGATTAGATTACTTTAAAGTGTTTGTGCCTGTAGCTAGACATGAAACAATCAGATTAGTGATTATTATAACTTCTAATAGAAATTGGCCTTTGATGCACTTGGATGTGAAATATGCATTTCTGCATGGTCCATTATAGGAAGAGGTATACGTGTCAAAACCTCTTGGGTTTTTGAAAAAGAATCAGGAAGGGATGGTGTACACATTACATAAAGCATTGTATGGACTGAAACAAGTTCCTAGAGCTTGGAATCCAAAGATTGATTCATTTTTCAAGCTACAAGGGTTCAGAAAGTGTGAGATGGAGTATGGCGTTTATGTTCAGCATACTTCTGAAAACAATATAATCTTATTATGTCTCTATGTTGATGACACATATTTCTAACATGAAGTTATTCTTATGAGATGGTCAAGTTCAAAAAGGTGTTGATGAATGAGTTTGAGATGTCTTGTCTGAAAAATATGGTATATTTTCTAGGGATGGAGATTATGTACTCTGAGAAGTATATAATTTTGGGTCAGCTGAAGTATGAACTTGAGCTTCTGAAGAGATTTGAGTTAACAAATTGCAAGATTGTAATTGCACTTGCTGAGACGAATCACAAGCTAGATTCTGATGCTGAAGGTGATGATGTAGATGCTACAGCTTTCAAATAATGGGTTGGCTCATTGAGAATATTTTCTATGCAGTTGGAATGGTGAGTAGGTTTATGAACAAGAAAAAATGGCCACATTACCAAGCTGTTGTCAGGACACTGAAGAAAATTAAAGGAACTCTTAGGTATGAAGTGTTATTCCCTTCTGATGTTAAACCTGACACATAGCTGATATACTCTGATTGGTGTAGAGATAGTGTTGACAGAAAAAGTACTTCTGGATTTTTTCAAGTATCTGGGAAGTCCCGTTTCATGGTGCTCTAAGAAGCAATTAGTGGTTGCATTATTAACTTTTGAAGTTGAATATGTTGTAGGTGCTTTGTTTGTGTGTAAAACTATTTGGCTGATAAATTTGTTGTAGGATATAAAGATCAAGGTGAGCAAGCACATGAAGATGATGATAGACAACAAATTTTTCATAAGCCTTACCAAGAACCCAGTGTTGCATGGGAGAAGCAAGCACATTGACTCAAAGTTTCATTGTTTGAGGTATCAAGTTCAGAATTGAGTGCTAGAAGTTATTCACTACAGCATCTTAAAACAACTTGCAGATGTTCTAGCAAAAGTTGTCAAGATAAAACACTTTGTCCATCTAAGGGATGAAATTGGTGTTATAGAGTTTGGTTAGTTGAATATGAATTAAGGGATGATGTTAGAAGTATGTCATATTTATAAGTAGTTTATTAGTCAGAAGCAAAATCTTTAGATGTTGTTGTTCTAGAAGTTTTGCATAATTCCTGGGTGTTGTACCCTAAAATTTTCCCTCCATTTTCTTCAAGGCATTCTCCTAGGGTTCTGAAATGCTCAAGGTGGTTCAATAATTGATCAAACAAATTCTCCTCCTAAGCAATGGACTTACAATTAGGGTCTCACTTTTCATAAGGAAGTTTGGGTTTCAAAGGCCTCAAGTGGTTTCCATGGTTCCTCATATGTCTTCAAGAATGCTTATACCAAGTCTCATGCCTTGCATCACAAGTTTACTCAGTCAATTGCTCAAATGACTGAAAATTAACTATATTGAACAAAAAGTCAAATGTGGTCAACATACAGTCAAACCTCAAGAGTTTTGGTCAACATCAAAGTTTTGAATTCATATTCATCATTTGATCAAGGGTTGATCATGATTCTTCAAGAAAACCCTCAAAAGTCAAAAGTTGCCAAATTAGGGTTTCTTAGGAGAAGTCAACTGAACTTTGACCAAGCATAACATTCACATGCTTCATCATATCTTCCCCAACCAAAGCTAATTTTAAAGAAAATTCAATTCTCTACAACTTTGTATCTCTAAGCTCAAATCCAAAAAATGCTTCATTTGAGAGATATGAGCCAATACATTATAGGTCATTTCAAAAGTCAACCAAAAGACACTTTTTGTCAAGGCAACTTACATCAAGATAAAGTCTCCAAATGCAAAAATGATCAAGATCTGCCCCTAGCTATTCAACACTTTTGAGAGTTTCTTTGAATCTTGACTTGACTGCCACAAATGAGTTGGACAATAGCATGTCATACCCCTTGATTTATAACCAATTGTGTCCATGAAAGGCATGTTATTGGAAGTGTATTTCTCTTTGACTCATCCTATGAAGTAATTATGTCCATTGGGAGGATTTTCGTTCATTAAATACTCGTCATGCGAATTTTTCTGCCGTCAAACACTTAGTCATATGCAAACAATGGTATTAAAATGCAAATCTTATGTTTGTCTTGAAGTTTAAAAAATGCATTTTTTAGTAGAACAAAATTTGTAAGAATGTGATATCAACTCAGGATTTATAGTAGACCTTACAGGAGTTAGGATACCTTTTGTAATAGTATGCTTTCAAACTAAACCATGCTTCAGTTAAGACTTTGAAGGGTTGTGTGATACGGTGGGAGAACTGACTTGAGGTTTTGTGTTTGTGTTTGCAAATGTTTCGGTTTAGCAAGAGTCGCCACCGACTTTTTATTTTATCCTAAGGAAAGGTCAAAAAGCATAGGAAAGACATTTGAGATGTTTTCTTGGGTTCGGGGAGTAGATTATAGAAATGGAAGGTATTAGCACCCTTTCTATCCATGGTTATCCATGGGCTCTTAGTTACTTGTTTAGATCACTTGCTTTGCTTTTCAATTGTTTGAAATGGTGCTCTTCAATTGTTTGAAATGGTGCTTTGTGTGTGGTTTTGAAAGATGTTTTGAAAAGAGGCCATCGTTGTGGCAACCTTTGTAATGATTCTTGTTTGAATGTATACAATGGTGTTTTTGTCTTTTGAAAAGTTTCCAATGTTTGAAAGTAGGGTTTTCAAATTGTGTTGTTAAGTGTGTTTGAAAATAGCAAGGATGTTTTTGCAAGCTTTTGATCAAATAACTAAGAGCTATCTACCCTATTTTACTCAAAGATCTTTCTTATGTTTTTAACCTTTTTAACAGTGTTGCTTCGCCATTGTATTTGGTGAACAACCTTGTGTTAGGATGTTAAACGGGACAGGCGCGGGTCATCGTATAGACCATGATAACAATTGTGTCAAGTATTTTTGGCAATTTTCTTGAGGGACTTGATCATTTGGTTTAGGCAACTCAGATAGCGTCATCAAGGGACTATGATCTTTTGTTTGTTTTTGTTTTGCCAAAGTACTTAACATGCATACCATGGCCCATTTTTTGAAGGCAACAAGTGGATTGTAATCCTAGGGGTGCAAGTGTGCATTGTGTTTGTTCTTTTCATGCATTTTTGTCTTTGATTAGGTCAAACTATTTGTTGGTTTTGATTTTGCATACAAACCCTAATTCTCTAATCAAGGTATAATTTGAAAGCATTAAGTGCGTAAAAATAAATCTAAGCTATTACAACTTTGATATAGGGAGGGGGTACAAATTTGAATAGGGGATTATTTTGCAAGAAATTAAAATCCTAAATTATTACAACCAAATTGAATATCAAATGCAATCAATATTTAAATGTATAATATTTAAACAAAATGAACAAATATTAAATAAAAATGTATTTATGCAAAAAAGGTTTTTTATGTATGTAAAATATTTTCAATGGAAAGAAATGTAAAGAAGTAAAATAATAAAAAAAGAAATGATTTTTTTATTTAATAAAGGGGTAAACCCTAATTCTCCTTAAAGAAAATAAAATTATATTATTTATATACAAAAATGTATTAATATGTACAAAAATAAAAAATATATTATAAAAAAATGTTTTTAATATAAAATAACAATAAAAATAAAAATGTAATATTTTTGTATTTTTATTCTATGTTTTTTTTAATAAAATAAAGTATATATGTATATTTATATATATTAAATATATTTAGTGTGTATGAAAATAAAATAAACTATTTACAAAAATGTATATATTTCAAGAAAATATTTTCAAATGTGAATAAAAATAAGAAATGAAAATAAAAGTATTTTTTACATTATTTCCAAGTTTTAATAAACAATATAAAATATTTAAACATTTTAATGTTAGAAATAATTAAAATAAATACCAAATAAATGTAAAAATTTATGAAAATATTTTTTAGGCATTTTTTATGTTTGGAAATAAAATAATAAAGTCAGAAATAAAATTAAAATGCAAAAATAATAAAAATACAAAGAAATGGGCCAGGGGGTGTGAAACTGAAAATGAGGGGTGCAAAAGTAGGAAATAGCCAGGCCCAGCCCAGCTACTTCATCTTCAACCTCCGTCCAACAGAAACACGCGCGCGCTTACTTCAAACTCGTATCTCCTATTTCAGTGCTTTTTTGATAAAACTCAAAACATGAAACTTGTAGAGCATCAAACAACGATTTCAACCATATAAAACATTAAATCTAACTCTCAAAGACCAGAGAGAATTTCTCGCGCCCTAAAATTTAACCTAACTTTTTCAACATGTTCATGGATGAAATTCTCCTAGCACGATTGATATAAATGAAAACTGAGCATATGTATGGTTTCAGGGCAATGAGTACAACATCTTTTATTCACAAACCTAAGGCTAAATGTTCCTAAATAGAGAGATAGAAGTTAATGAAAAACCTGTTTCAGTTGGACACGAGTATGACAATGCAACAACTTTCAGTGAGGCCTGAGGTTCTTTTGAGCTTGCTTGATGTTCCCTGAACCTTTCCCAATGCTTAGTTTGTTTTGAAATGGCCTGAATCAACCTCTAGAAGTCAACCTGCATAAGCTTGAAACAAAAATGGTGATCACTGTAAATGGAGTTACAGTTGGCAATGGAGGTTTGTGACAGCTTGAGTGAGTTGAATGGAAGGTGTTTGAAGTGGAATGGAGCAAAACGCACGATTGAAATGTGATTTGGCTTGTGATTTGCAGGTCCTGCCCTATTTTGCAAGAAAATGTGGTTTTTGTGCACAAGGAGGTTTGAGAGGTGAAAGACTCGTGTTTCTGGCTTACAAGGATATTCAAAACTTGTTTGAAAACTTTGCTTGAGTTCAATATATCAGATGTGTGTGTTATTGACTTTTGGAACAATGAGTTGTTTTGAAAGAAAAGTTTAAAGTGAAATGAGATAGGCCTGTACAGGCTATCTCCAAGCATGCACAAGTTCCTTGTACCTTTGCCTGAGTTTATAGAACTTGTTTGCTGCAAGGAAAGAAGTCCAAGGCTCAAGAAAATGCAATTTTACATAAAGTTGCCTTTATGAAAATGGAAGTGCCATCTTTATGCCTAAAATGGAATTATTCAATGTGCCAAGTTCTAATGATCAGAATAACACCAATGTCCAATGTATTTGCATTCAATTTTTTAGTGTAAATTGGTTTAGAGGCATGTAATTAAGTACAAAGCTATCTTGGTCAGATTTTGCAAGTTGTATGAACATGTATTGGCCATGGTTTCAAAGTGAGTTTTTGCCAACTTCAAGCATTCGATTCTCCCTAACAACAAAGGTGTTTGAGGATTTCTTGGACAATTTGGAAAGCTTTCAACATGTAATATAATCCATCTTTGAAATGCAACTTGAGACTCCAAGTGGAACTATGTGAAAATGGCCAAGAAGATGGGTCAAAATCCTGCCTAAACTAGGGCAAAATTTCTCTAAGTTAAAAGTTTTAGGGACCCTTGTTCCAAAAATCATAACTTGAGATCCAAGCTTCTTTTGAGAAAACATTGTGAATCAAAGTTGTAGACTTTGTGATGGACTACAACTTTAATTTTGTAAGTTTTGTTTGAATCCATTTGCATATTGGTGAAAATATGGGACAAAGTTAGGAAAAAAATAAGAAAAGTTTATAACTTAGAAAATTTCTAAGTTATGAAAATTTTTCCATTTTAAACCCTAATTTGCAATTTTAGGTTTCTTGATGAACAAGTTTCATAATTTGACACATCTTGATGGAAAATGACCCTTGGCACTTGATTTTGATCAAAAAGTCAAAGTTTGACTTTTCAGTGTACAGTCAAATTTTGATCAGTTGACTGAAAAATTCATCTGTCAATCCTATGCATTTGAGATCTTTTGAACTTGTTGAATAGGTCAAGATAGTGTCATTGATTCCTTGAGTCCATGGTTGAGCTTGATTTTCCATTCGTTAGGTCAAACAGTCAAAAATTGCCTTTGTACAGTTAAAACCCTAAAAATGACCATTTTGCCCTTTTGGTGATCTGATCAAATTTCTTGTGGAATTATGATCCAAACTTGATCAAATGGTTCATATGAGTTCATAATGTTTACGTGGGTCAAAATTCATGAGGTTTGACTGTCAATTGGCCACAGTTGACTTTTTCCCCAATACAGTTGATTTATAGGTCAACTGTCCAATTGATTGGGCAAAAATTTGATTCAAGGCTTGAAACTTGGTATGGACAAACTTGTGAGTCCAAAGTGAAGTATGAAAGCCAATTTGAGCATTGTAGGTCAAAATATCCCTGTGCAAACTCAAACCCTAATTTAGGCCATCAGTGCAAGGAGATGTCTTGAGCAGAGCAAACCCTAGCTTGGTCTTGAGTTCCAAGAGTCTTGTGATGAGAAATGTTGATAAAATGAGAGGGAAAATTTTGGGGTACAAAAGTTTCCCCTGTTCAATCTTCTTGAACCTGAAGAGTTAGATTGGCAAGTTTGCCTTTCGTGACTCGAAGGTAAAAGAGGATTGGACACTAGAGTGCCCGTAAATTTGCACTCGTCAAAATATTGTTGAGGGAATGGGCTTAAAGATACCATTTGGAAATGATAGAATCTTTCTGGAGATGGGCTTAAAGATGCCATCCAAGAATGTTTGTTGAACTGCAATGTTGTAGGTCAGAAGAATGAGCATCAAAATGGTATCCGTGTCTCGAATGCATTTGAACTGTATCTGGAGACTGAGTCTGTATGAGCAAAGGAATGGCGTCCGTGTCTGGAGCGTATCCGAGTTGTAACTGAAGTTGAGATTTGTATGAGTAGCAGAATGACTTCCGTGTCTGGAGTGTATCTGAAACGGTAACTGGGATCTGAATAAGTGACAGAATGACCTCCGTGGCGACTACACTGGGGAGAATCAAACTTCTGGTGTAAGGGCCAGAATGGCATCCGTGTTTGGAGCGTATCTGAACTTGAAGTTGATAGTTGAATCTGATTGAGAGATAGAATGGCCGCCATGTTCGGGGTGTATCCAATCTATATCGGATTACTGAAGTCTGAATGAGTAGTAGAATGACCGCCGTGTCTGGGGTGTATCCGTACTGTATTTTGACTTGAAATTCTGAATGAGTAATAGAATGACCTCCGTGTCTGGGGTGTATCCATACTGTATCTGAATAACTGTTAACGATAGCCTTTTAATCTTATCCTGAAAAGGGTAAAATGTTAGCTAAAACACAAAGTTATGTTGCATGATATGTATGATGCAATGAACTGTGCTTCATCAATGTTTATGATATATGAATGTAATGGATGCGCATGTAAGCTGATTATCCGTCTTGCTGAGGGAAAATAAATCCTGGATAGCTGGAGATAATAAAATCTTTGACTGCTGCTGGAGAAAATAAATTCCTGACCGATGCTGAGGATTCAAAAATCTTTGATTGTTGAAGACGAGAAATCCTTGCTGACTGCTTGGGGATTAAAGATCTTTGATTGTTTGAGAATGTGAAATCCTGGGACCACTGCTGGAGATTGAAAATCCTTGGTGACTTATGGGGATTAACAAGGGCTTTGACAACTTTTGCAGGGAATGAGAATCCTTCATGACTTTCCTGGGAAATAAGGAAAACTCTGACAATCTCTACTGGGGAGTTAAAACCTAGGAGGCTTCTGCTGGAGAAATGAGACCAAGAATCTTCGATCTGCGGGAAATAACTCTGGGGAGAATGTTTACTCGGCTGGTGAAATCAGGAGCTTTGGGTTGTATGCCAGACTACTGGGGAATCATCCTAGTCGGGGATAAGATAAGAAGTTAACTGTTATCAGCTTGATTCTCAGACTTTTGAGATAGCCTGTTGGGGAAGTTAGGGGAAGCTGAATGGTTCCCACCGGGGGTTGATAGTTTTGAATTTTGACTTCGCTGGGGAAGAAATCTTAGAATATTCTGGCTCCGCTGGGGATATGTGTTTCAGGGTTTTCGGGCTCCACTGGGGATCGAGAGTTGAACTCTGATGGGAATTCTGAAACTTAACTCCACTGGGGGATAAAGTTTAGAACATACTGGCTCCGCTGGGGATCTTGAATTTTAACTCCGCTAGGGATGTATACTCCAAGGTTTTAGCTTTTTTGAGGATCTGGATGACATACTGCAGGGGATTTCTTCTGGAATAGCCTAAAGATATCTTCCTACACCTTCAACCTATCAGTAATTATCCTTTCTCAATTTCGTTTTATTTGTAAACAGTGATTATATTTAAATGCATATGCCTATTTAACAAAACATTGGACGTTTTCAAATAAAACATAAGCGTAAAAAGAAAGGAAAGGCAAGCAGATTCTTGCGCTTTGAAGTATTTTTGTATTAACTTTGGTAAATATCTTTATACAAAGGAGACAGACATCCTAGTAAGAGAATGTTGTCGTAAAAATTGAGAAAAATTTTATACAAAAGAAAGATGGCTATGTGTAATAATTCCATGGGGTTCCCATTCTGCTATAGCCTTCACACTTCTGAGTATCTTTTCCATTCGTTGCTTCGTCCGCCGATGACTGGATTGATCAGAAGCTTGGAGCTTGTTGGTGAAGAGATTGTTCTTAAAGTGATCCGATGAGACATAGTCATACGCTTTAATTCCCTAACTTTTGCCTGGACCGCCCTTTCGGGTTTTCAATCCACCGGGAAACCCTTTTTTTCCCAAGTCGCCCTTTCGGGTTTTCAACTTGCCGGGTGTACAGATTTTTTTTATCCCTAATTTTTGCCTGAATCGCCCTTTCAGGTTTTCGATTCACCAGGATGCCCATTTTTGCCCAAGTCGCCCTTTCAGGTTTTCAACTTGTCGTGCGTAGTATCTTTTGACTATGTCTGCGTTCGCAGGGTGCGGCAAATCGTCACCGTCCATGGTGGTCAGAATCATTGCCCCACCAGAAAAATGCTCTTTATCATAAATGGTCCTTCGTAAGTAGGAGTCCACTTGCCCCTGGGATCACTTTGCGGTAAGATGATCCGCTTGATTACAAGATCTCTGACTTGATATACTTGACGCCTGACTTTCTTGTTGAAAGCCTTGATCATCCGTTTTTGGTACATCTGACCATGACAAACAGCAGTAAGTCGTTTCTCGTCGATCAAGTTAAGTTGATCAAGCCGGGTCTAAATCCAATCGTCTTCACTCAAACCAGCATCCTTCATAATCCTCAAGGAAGGAATCTGAACTTCCATAGGTAAAACAACTTCCATGCCATATACCAAAGAGAAGGGGGTTTCCCCTGTTGAAGTATGTGCCGTGGTACGATATCTATGCAGAGAAAACGGTAACATCTCATGCCAGTCCTTGTAGGTGACTGTCATCTTTTGAATGATCTTCATGATATTTTTGTTCGCGGCTTCAACATCACTGTTCATCTTCGGCCGATAGGGAGATGAATTGTGATGATAAATCTTGAACTGCTCGCACAGAGAGGTGATCATAGTGTTATTCAAATTTGTACTGTTGTTTGTGATGATCTTGTCGGGGATACCATATCGGCATATGAGGTTCTGCTTGATGAAGCGGGCAACCACATTCTTTGTAACTGAGGCGTAGGAAGCTGCTTTGACCCATTTGGTGAAGTAATCAATAGCGACCAAGATGAAGTGATGTCCATTGGATGCCGTAGGCTTGATCTCCCCAATCATGTCAATGCCCCACATTGTGAATGGCCAAGGAGCTGTCAGAATGTTGAGAGGAACAGGAGGAATATGTACCTTGTCGGCGTAGAGTTGGCATTTGTGGCAAGTACGGGAATGTTGATGACAATCAGCTTCCATGGTAGACCAGTAGTAGCCTGCCCTTAGAATCTTCTTAGCCATCGTATGTCCGCTTAAGTGGGTGCCAAATGTGCCACTATGTATTTCGGTCATGATTAACTCTGCTTCAACCTTGTCCATACAACGAAGTAGAACACAATCATGGTTGCGCTTATAAAGGATGCCATTTCTTAGGAAGAACTTGGCAGCAAATCTCCTTAAGAACTTTTTGTCATTGACGGAAGCTCCTTCAGGGTATTCTCGAGTCTAGAGATACCTTTTGATTTCATGAAACCAAGGTTGTTCCACTACTTCTTCGGTATTAATCTCATGACAGTGTGCAGGTTCGTCCATTCGCTCGATGGTGATTTGGGGAGCCTCGTTATCCCAATTAAGTTTAAACATGGAAGACATTGTAGCCAGAGCATCTGCTAGCTGATTTTCTTCTCGCGGGAAATGCTCGAAAGTAATTTGCTCGAAATGAGGCAACAATGTCAAGACATGTTCTTTGTATGGGATAAGATTAGGATGTTTAGTGTCCCACTCTCCTTTGATTTGACTGATAACCAAAGCCGAGTCCCCAAATACGACCAAAGATTTGATTCCCAAGTCTATTGCAACCTTGAGACCAAAGATGCAAGCTTCATATTCAGCCATGAAGTTGGTACAGCTGAAGCAAAGTCGGGCAGTGAAGGGTGTATGGCAACCTTCCGGAGAAATAAGTACCGCACTGATACCGTTGCCAAGTGCATTTGAAGTACCATCAAAGTACAGGGTCCATCGGGATCCTTGTTCAGGTCCGTCATACGGTCTGTTACCTTCAATGTCGTCCAATGTCATGATGTCCTCGTCTGGGAAGTCGAATCTCATAGATTGATAATCTTCGACGGCTTGATGAGCTATATGTTCAGCTAATACACTCCCCTTTATAGCTTTTTGGGTAGTATACTGGATATCATACTCAGTTAGGATCATTTTCCATCTAGCGATTCTTCCAGATAAAGCAGGCTTCTCGAAGATATACTTGATCGGATCCATCTTGGAAATCAACAAAGTGGTATGAGTCAACATATACTGCCATAGCCGGCGAGCAGCCCATACCAAAGCGCATCAAGTTTTCTCGAGCAGTGAGTAGCGAGTCTTACAGTCGGTAAACTTTTTGCTAAGGTAATAAATGGCATGCTCTTTTCGGCCAGACTCGTCATGTTGGCCCAGTACGCACCCCATTGAGTTATCTAAAACAGTCAGATACATGATTAACGACCTTCCTTCGACGGGTGGCATCAGGATAGGAGGTTCTAGTAAATACTCCTTGATCTTATCAAAAGCAACTTGACAATCATTGTTCCATTCAACTACCTGATACTTCTTCAAAAGTTTGAAAATTGGCTCACAGGTAGATGTCAGGTGAGAGATGAACCTTGCGATATAGTTTAAGTGTCCCAAGAATCCTCTAACCTCCTTTTCAGTGCGGGGGGCAGGCATTTCTTGTATAGCCTTTACTTTAGATGGATCAACCTCAATTCCTTTGTTGATGACAATAAATCCCAAAAGTTTACCAGACCTAACTCCAAAAGTGCACTTGCTTGGATTCAGTCTGAGCTTATATTCCTTCAATCTGGCAAACAGTTTTTGCAGATGATTAAGGTGTTCTTCTTTTGTCTGTGATCGGGCTATCATGTCGTCTACGTAGAATTCGATCTCATGATGTATCATATCATGAAACAAAGCTACCATGGCGCGTTTATAGGTTGCCCCGACATTCTTCAGTCCGAATGGCATCACTTTGTAGCAGAAGGTACCCCACTGCGTGACAAAAGTAGTTTTCTCCATGTCTTCGGGGGCCATTTTGATCTCGTTGTATCCCGAGAATCCATCCATGAAGAAAAATACCTTGTGTTGAGCTGTGTTGTCAACCAAGATGTCGATATGTGGCAGTGGAAAATCATCTTTAGGGCTAGCCCTATTTAAGTCCCGATAATCCACACACATTCTGACTTTGTCGTCCTTCTTAGGCACGGGTACAATGTTAGCAACCCATTGTGGATAGGAAGTAACAGCCAGAAAGCCAATGTTGAATTGCTTCATTACCTCAGATTTGATCTTCTCAGACATGTCGGGCCTCATTCGGCGGACCTTTTGTTTGATCAGTGGACAGTCTTCTCTTGTAGGGAGACGGTGAACCACGATATTTATGCCTAATCTCGACATGTCTTCATAGGACCAGGCGAAGATTTCAACATATTCGTTCAACAACTGCACTAAGCGCTCTTTGACACTTGGTTCCAAGTTGGCACCCACTTTTACCTCTTTCTTGTCTTCCTTTGTTCCCAAGTTGATGGTCTCTAGCAACTCTTCATGGGGCAGAATAGCCCTCTCTTCTTGTTGCAAAAGTCTGGCTAACTCTCCCGGCACTTCACAGTCTTCGTCAACTTCGTACTCAGCATGATTGACCAAATCTTCAGAGTTACCGAAGGCTAAAGCAAAATATTCACCCATGGAATCCGGAGTGGATGGGTACCTGCATTTGTGAGTGTGGGTGTGTGTAAGGGATATCCATCCTTAAACAAAACAAAATGCAAAAGGAAAGAAAATGAACACAACAGTTTACAGATGAAAACGTCCAATGATTCATTAAAACATGGCATATGATAATGAAGAAAATCAAGCCCTTACAAATGGACCTATATGCCCCGGGCAAGGCATAAGGTGAAAATAGTACGAATTGTTTAGTTATTATAGACCAAAATAGGAAATTGTTCAAAGATAAATTACTGGTTGATGAAGGTGATGGGAATAAAATCATTTGCTTCCCAGTTGCTTAATCCCCCTTTGACGGTTGTAAAGATCCAATCTTCAAAGTTGTCTTCTTCATCATCATCTTCTACAACATTAATCCAATGGTGAGTGATTTTGACGGGTGGTCCTCCAGCCTTGGAGTGACGCATAGCTTTCTGGCCAACAACAGTAAAACCTAGTCCGAACTTGTCTGTCTTGTGAGGAAATTCAGGTAGTTGCCCCCACACTGTACTCCTTCCTTCTTTGATTATAGCCTCTGCATCCTTGAGATATTCCATCCTAGACACATGCTTGGGAACGATATGCATATCAACCATTGTCTTCACAACTGCGACCTCAGGAGAAACTTCCTCAAAATGTTGGAAAGACGTTTCTATGAATTCGCCATCCAACTCCACATATCGGAAGGAGTTAAGGTGACTTATCATGTACTCTTCTTCGCCGTGCACCGTTATAATCTTACCCTGAACAGGATACTTTAGCATCTGGTGTAAAGAGGAGGTAACTGCCCCAGCATAGTGGATCCACGACCTTCCCAATAAGCACGAATATGAGGGACGAATGTCCATCACGTAAAAGGTTGAGTTGAAGATCTCGGTGTCTACTTTGATAGGAATGTCTACTTATCCATGGACCATCCTTTTAGAACCGTCGAAGGCTCTAACAACGATGTTACTGGGTTTGAGGGTAATCCTTCGCAGTCCAATCGGTCTAACGCTTTCTTCGGCAACACATTCAAGGATGAACCGGTGTCAACTAAGACATGGGCAAGGGTGGTTCCCCTGCATTCAACTGAGACATGCAGCGCGTCGTTGTGTTTCCTTCCCTTGGGTGTCAAGTCAGCATCAGAAAACCCAAGGCCATTATCAGCAGTAAGACTGGCCACACACTCTTGAAACTGGTCAGCCGAAGTTTCTTGAGGCACATGTGCCGTCTTTAAAAATTTGATTAAGGCCTTAGCATGGGCCTCAGAGCAGAGTAGAAGAGCCAACATGGATATTTTGGAAGGGGTCTGCCCTAGCTGTTCCACGATGTCGTAGTCGCTCTTTTTGATTATCTTTAAGATTTCTTCCATCTCTTTCTGGGTGGTTTCGGGGATTACCACAGTCCGAGCCTTCATCCTGACAGGTGCTTCTAGTATCCCCTTACCCTTATCGGTAGCAGCATCAGAGGGTCTAACTTCATGTACATCAATTTCTTCAATTATCGGGCCTCGCACATATGGCTTAACAGACACAGAAGCTTTCGAGGGTCCGAAGGCTGCTCGAGGGGCAGCAATCTCCGGAGAAAAAATCCGTCCGCTGCGAGTTATCTTGCTTGTTCCCGCAATGTTCCCTATATCAGGGGTTTCATCATCAGAGTTCTCTTGGAATGATTCAATCTGTTTGATACCATGATAGAAGATTTCTCCTCCGTAGTTCCATGGTATCGTCTTGTTAGATTGATACGGGACAGGCCCCGGCATGGTGATTTTTAACGGCACAAACTTAGGATCAGGCGTAATCTTGACAGGCCTTTTGCAAGCCTTGGGAAGATTGTCAGAGATGGTTATTATTGCAATGTCATTGGTTGAAGTAGAAAAAGTAGCAGGAGTAACAGGAGTGAAGGTATTAACAGGAGTCTTTTGGAAGAGTATCTCTTGGGTATCCATCAGGCGTTGGATACCTTATTTCAACATTGGGAAGTCAGCTCGTATGTTTAAACAAAAGTAACAGTCTTTTCCACAGCCT
The DNA here is from genome assembly GCA_948472305.1 of Vicia faba. Classification (NCBI taxonomy): domain Eukaryota; kingdom Viridiplantae; phylum Streptophyta; class Magnoliopsida; order Fabales; family Fabaceae; genus Vicia; species Vicia faba. The sequence goes on from OX451736.1 coordinate 1,792,344,032, forward strand.
GGGAATATCCCGACTCTCATCAAATTCACTTTAATCATTGGTAACGGAGTCAAAAGGTCAACAACATTGGTAACATGAAGGTCTTCCATAACGGCATGAACATTATGACCGTTCTTAGGCATTGGGGCAGAAATCACATTCGACTTTTCGGGCGCATCGAATTCTACCTCCTTAGCGTCAATCAGGTCTTGGATTTTATTCTTAAGAGCCCAATAGTTGTTGGTATCATGTCCTACACTGTCAGAGTGGGAAGCACACTTTGCATTGGAGTGGTAATATGGAGAAGAGGTATTAGGGTTCTTTGGAGCTTCCTTCAAATTGGTAAGATTCAACTTTAGCAAATGAGGGAGTACTTGAGCTGGTGTCATGTTGATTCGGGTGAACTTCCGTTGTGGCCTTTCTACCCGTTGTTGATTAGGTCTTGGCTGATTGCTGCGAGGTTAATCATTTGAAGAGTTTTGAATCATCACAGCCCCTACAGTTGGTCGGTGCCCCATTCCTCCTTGGATTTTCTGAGAATAAACAGCAGAAGCTTCCTTCTTAGCTGGGAAGGTCTTCTTAACAACGGTGGACGCGGAGGCATCTTTCTGAATCTTACCACTTTTAATGCCGGCCTCGACCCTTTCATCGGTCAAAATTAGTTCAGTGAATCCTGCGGAGGAACTCCCGATTAAATGATTGAAGAAAGGGCCAGACAGGGTCCCTAAAAACATGTCCACCAGCTCTCTATCCGATAATGGCGGCTGCACCCTTCCAGCCAGATCACGCCACTTCTGGGCATACTCTTTAAATCCCTCATTAGAAGCCATTCCCATACTTTGTAGCTGAGTACGAGTGGGCACCAAATCAACATTGTATTGGTATTGGCGGTAGAAAGCAGCAGCTAAGTCTTCCCAGTTATGAACCTCCGATCTCTCAAGTTGATATAACCAGTCCAATTGTGTGTCTGACAAACTGTCTTGAAAAAAGTGTACCCAGAGGTCTTTATCAGATGAGTGGGGTTAGATCTTTCTAACATAGGATCTCAGATGCATCTTTGGGCAGAACAAACCGTCATACTTAGCAAATGTTGGTACTTTGAAATTGGGAGGAATGACGATCCCAGCGACCAACCCTAGTTCTTCAAAATCTAAACCAGGTACCCTTTGCAACTCCATGGCTGCCAAACGATCCTCAAGATTTTTAAATTTAATATCCGTCGGGGGATATTGCTGTTTGGAGTAATCTTCGTCTTCTTCCTCTTCCTCTTCTTCAACTTCAACTTCAGATTCAGAAGGCATCGTAGTTCCTTTTCCTTTACCAGCCCCTTCATCAGACATCGAGGGGAACTCGAGAACTTTTCTAGCATTGCTTTCAAACCTTCTTCCCATGATGACTACACCAGGTCTTTTCTTCTTTTTCTCTTTATCTTTCTCCAACAGTGCTTTAAGGTCCTCTTGACCCTTTGCTAAGGTCATGAGGAGTTGCTGGAATTGAGAATTCTGTGCTTGCAGATCCTTAACCGTCTGCTCCAAATCCATCTTGCTGAAATAAACAACAGAAAGATAAGGAAACCTGGTGTGAAGACCTGTTTATGCATATAATGAATGGTATGCTATTCATGTAATGCATTCAAGGATTCAGAAATTCAAATTTATTGCAAACAAAAAGGAACACACGTTTTTGTACCCCAAAATTTGCCCTCTCATTTCATCAACATTTTCTCACCACAAGACTCTTGGAACTCAAGATCAAGTTAGGGTTTGCTCTGCTCAAGACCCCTCCTTGCACTGTTGACCCAAATTAGGGTTTGAGTTTGCACAGGAATGTGTTGACCTAAAATGCCCAAAGTGACTTTCATGCTTCATGTTGGACTCACAAGTTTATCCATACCAAGTTTCAAGCCTTGATTCCAATCTTTGCCCAGTCAATTGGACAGTTGACCTAGAAATCAACTGTATTGGGGAAAAAGTCAACTGTGGCCAATTGACAGTCAAACTTCATGATTTTTGACCCACATCAACATATTGATCTCACATGAACCATTTGGTCAAGTTTGGATCACAATTCAACAAGAAATTTGATCAGATCACCAAAAGGGCAAAATGGTCATTTTTAGGGTTTTGACTGCACAAAGGCAATTTTTGACTCTTTGACCTAACCAATGGCAAACCAACATAATATATGGACTCAAGGACTCAATGGAATTGTCTTGACCCATTCAACAAGTTCAAAAGATCTCAAATGCATAGGATTGACAGATGAATTTTTCAGTCAATTGATCAAAATTTGACTGTATACTGAAAAGTCAAACTTTGACTTTTTGGTCAAAATCAAGTGCCAAGATTCATTTTTCATCAAGACATGTCAAATTATGAAACTTGTTCATCAAGAAACCAAAAATTGCAAATTAGGGTTTAAAATAAGAAAATTTCATAACTTAGAATTTTTTCTAAGTTATGAAACTTCCTTATTTTTTCCTAACTTTGTCCCATTTTTTCACGTAGATGAAAATGGATTCAAACAAAACTTGAAACATGAAAGTTGTAGTCCATTGCAAAATCTACAACTTTGATTCACAAAGTTTTCTCAAAGGAAGCTTGTATCTCAAGTTATGATTTTTGGAACAAGGGTGCAAAACATTTTTAACTTAGAGAAATTTTGCCCTATTCTAGGCAGGATTTTTGTCCAACTTCTTGGCCATTTTTCACATGGTTCCACTTGGAATTTCAATTTGCATTACAAAGATGGATTGTAGTACACATTCCAAGCTTTCCAAATTGTCCAAGAACTTCTCAAACACCCTTGTGGTTAGAGAGAATCGAATTTGCAAAGTTGGCCAAAACTCATTCTTGTTCATGGTCAAAGCTTGCTCATCACAACTTGCATTTTCAAATCAGCTTGTACAAAGCTAGCTTGCAGGCCTCAAAACCAGTTTTACACACCATAATTAAATGCCTAACCATTGAGCTAATGCATTATTTCATTCATTTGGGCAATACATGTTAAATTAACCCTTAATTGGAAAAAGGTGAATTGCCATTTTGATAAAGTTATGCTTTATGTCAAATACCAAATCCAAGAGGCATGGGGCCATATCTATGAAGCCAAATCAAATATACAAGTTACAAGTCTCAAGAGAAAGATATGCAGCATACATAGAGGGTGGTACAGGCCTGCATTGTCAACTTACACTTTCTTGCTTACATTTGAAGAAACCTTGCAAACTGAAGCCAACTTCCATTTCCTGTCAACACAGCCAAACACAAACTTTGTTCTCATCTTCCATACATCCCAACTAACCTAAGGCACGACTGAACTACCCCTCATACCTCCTCATACACAAAAACACCATCTTGTTGCCAAAACAGGGTACCTGCTGCAGATTGAGGTCCACAACTCAATCCACTCGTGCACTTTGGCTAAAAACCTTGCAAACACGTTCCATACCATCCATTGAAACTATCCCAAGCCCTAAACACAAGCTGTAACACCCCTAACCTCATCTGCCATTTTCATTTTTCAGTTTTGCAGGTGAACTTCCATAGCACGATATAGAGTGATTCAAAGCAAGCTAGGAGTTAGGGAAGCATCCTTGGACTTCAGGCAAGCTCAACCAAAGTTCAAACTCCATTGAAGGTTGCTACATTGCTCTGTTCAAGTCAAGCTGAAACAGGTAAAACCATGGACTTGTATCTCTTAATCTAGGAAGAGTTAAGCTTAGGTTTGTGAATGAAACATGTCCTACTCATAGCCTTGAAGCCATACATATGATCACTTTTCATTTATATTAAGCATGTTGTGAGAATTTTAACCATGAACATTGAAAAAAAACTAGGTCAGAAATTGGGGATGATGAAATTCTCCCTGGTTTCTTAGAGTTAGGTCAAGTGTTTTATATGTTTGAAATCGTGACTTCATGCTCTACAATGTTTGTGTTATGAGTTTTGTGTAAAAGTCAAAGAATCAGGAGTTGGTGTTGGATCAAAGAGGCGCGCGTTTTTCTGTTCAAACAATGCTGGAGGTTGAAGACAGAGTTGACTTGGGCTGGGCCTGAGTCAACTTACTTTTTGCACCCTTTTTTTTTCATTTGCACCCCCCTGGCCCATTGTGTGAAATATTTATCATTTTTGACTTTTTATTTTTTATTCTGACTTGATATTTTTTGTCCAAACATAAAAAACATCAAAAATATTTTTTCACACATTTTTGCATTTATTTGGCATTTATTTGTTTTATTTAGCATATATATGTAAATAAATATATTTCCTTTTCATTTTAAAAACCCTAAAAATAATACAAAAATATTTATTTTAGTTATTATTTTTTATTTACATTTTGAAAACATTTTCTGAAAAAAATACATTTTTTTGTAAATAATTAATATTTTTATTTTTGTTCATATTTAGCACATTTAATATATATAATATATAAATACTTATGTATTTTATTTTATTAGATAATTAGGACAAAAAAATATAGAAATAATACACTTTATTTTTCATTTAATATTTGACATCAAAAATACTTTTTTACAATATACTTTTTATTTGTTGTATATAGTTAACAAATATTGTACATAATTAATAAATAAATACTTTTTATTCAAAAATTAGGGTTTTGCCCTAAACAACAAAAATAATCAAAAATTAACCTTTTTTTATTTTGTTTATATTTCACATTGAAAAATACTTTTACATACATAAAAAATCATTTTATGCATAATACATTCTTATTTATTTATTGTATTTATTTGAATATTGTACAATTAAACATTTGTATATTCGATATGGTTGTAATAATTTAGGTTTTATTTCCTTGTCAAATATCCCCAAATTCAAACTTGTACCCCCCTCCCCATGATCATTATTGTAATAGCTTAGCATTTAAATTTCCGCATTTAAAAGCTTTCAATTATGCCATGTTTAGACTTAGGGTTTGTATGCAAAAATCAATCAACAAATAGCTTGACTTAATCCAAGATAAACACGCGTGAAAAACAAACACAATGCACACTCACACCCCTAGGGTTACTCCACTTGTTGCCTTCAAAAATGGGCCATGGTTGCATGTTAAGTGTCTTTGGCAAAACAAAAACAAACAAAATGATCATAGTCCCTCGATGACGCTATCAAGTTGCCTAAACAAAAATGATCAAGTCCCTTAAAGAAAAATGCCAAAGATACTTGACACTATTGCATTCATGGTCTAAACGATGACTCGCTCCCGTCCCGTTAACATCCTAACACAAGGTTATTCACCAAATACAATGGTGAAACAACACTGTTAAAAGGGTTAAAACATGAGAAAGATCTTTGAGAAATTTAGGGTAGATAGCTCTTAATTACTTGATCAATCTTGCAAAACGATCCTTGCCATTTTTCAAAAACACACATCACAACACAACTTCCAAAACAACTTTCAAAACCTTGAAACATCTTTTCAAAAAGACAAACACCTTTCTAAAACATTCAAACAAGAATTGTTACAATGGTTGCCTAGACAAGGCATCTTTTTCAAAACATTTTCAAAACCACACACACAAAGCACCATTTCAAACAATTGAAAATGCAAGTTAAGTGATCTAAGCAAGTAACTAAGAGCGCATGAATAACCATGGATAGAAAGGGTGCTAATACCTTCCCTTTCTATAATCTACTCCCCGAACCCAAGAAAACATCTCAAAGGTTTTTCCTGTGCTTTTTAACCTTTCCTTAGGATAAAATAAAAAGTCGATGGCGACTCTTGCTAAACCGAAACATTTGCAAAAATAAACGCATAACCTCAAGTCAGTTCTCCCACCGTATCACAGAACTGGCGACTCTGCTGGGGAATTGCTTTAAAAGTGGAGTAACCTTAGGGCCTAGATCACCCTTTTGCATGACTAATTGTTTGCTTTGATTGCTTTACATTTTGGTTCTCTTGTTTGGGCTTGAAATCCTACACCCGGATTTGGGAAACATTCATAGATAGCAATACATTGTGGAAACTGTGCGGGGTATACCGACACGGTTGAAGCAATAGCTATATTAGTGCGACATATTTGTGAGTACCGATAACCCTTGAGTTCAATCAAGGAGAGTACGGGGCCGCTGAGTGATGTCACTAAGCACTAATGACCTAGAACCTTACTTGACCATCTTGGCCTTTTATTAGGGGTAGTGAGATGACCGGCTTTGGTGCAGTCCGAAGTTGGTAGATACTCGATACTACACTCATTGAGGGTTGTTTTCTTGGAATATTTTGGTCGCTAGTTAAGTGGCTAAACCAAAACAATGAACATGGAAAACAATCCAATGATATTGAGATCTTTAGAACCCGGTTACTATTTATAAGACAGGTTTTAAAGCCAACTACACTCAAGAGGGTACTTACCTATGAAACCTCATGCAAGCCTGAAACTAGGGTTTTGTGTGACTTGCTTGTACATGTGTTTATGCATACATCATGAACATCATAAAGCATCATATGCATCCACTAACCATTTCAAGGGTTTGGATCTTCATCTTTGTTCTTGTTTTGTAGGTCATGGAAATTCTTCGCAGGAAAACTATCCAAGTCAACCTTGTGAGAATCCCTCCTCAACTCAAGGAGCTTACATCCAGAATTCCAGAAAGTTCTCTCTTCAGTGAAAGACATGGTAGACTGCTCAGCCTAGTCAACACCAGCATTGAAGAAGACATGGTGAAAGTGTTGTTCCAGTTCTTTGACCCCCTTCACCACTGTTTCACATTCCCCGACTACCAATTGGTGCCTACTTTGGAGGAATTTTCTCAACTCCTGAGAATTCCTATTCTTAATCAACTATCCTACAACGGTACGGAAAAAGAACCAAAGCCTGAAGATGTTGCTCAAGAACTACACTTGCAACCATCTGACATCAAGGGGCATTGGGAAACTAGAAGTGGTGTCAGAGGCTTCTTGGCAAAATTCTTGTTTGAGAAGGCACAAGAGTGTTGGAATTCTTTGGATCTACAAGCCTTTGAAGAGATTGTAGCACTCCTCATTTATGGGTTGGTCTTGTTCCCAAATCCTGACCAACTTATAGACGTGAATGCTGTCAAGATTTTCCTATCCAGGAATCCCATACCTACATTGCTTGGGGACATCCTCCACTCATTTTACACACGAACAATGAGGAAGAGAGGTGTTCTCATGTGCTGTACTCCACTCCTTGCAAGGTGGTTTATTTCTCACCTTCCACAATCAGTTTTGAAGAATGAACAAGGCTTGAGGTGGTCGCAACGATTGATGACCCTCACACATTCTGATGTACATTGGTGTTCTCGGTCCAGAGAAAATGTCATCATCATCGATCACTGTGGTGAGTTCCCTAATGTTCCATTACTTGGCATTAGGGGAGGCATTACCTACAACCCTTGTCTAGCTTTGAGACAATTTGGATATGCTCGGAGGGATGGCCCTCATGACATGCTGATTCCTGACCTAGTTTTTGACTTCGACAACGATGCGCAAGGACTTCGCCAAAGATTCATCAGAGCTTGGAGGATGCCTAACAAGGTAGATAGCAAGACACTAGGGCACAAGAACTCCATCCCTCTTGAGCCTTACCTCAAGTGGGTACGAACCCGTGCCCAGAGTCTTATGATGCCTTACCCTCATATTCTCCCTTTGATTAAAGAGCCTGTTAAGGAAGGAGAGCTTCCATACACCATCCTACATCCTGACATGCCAACATCATGGGAGGAGATGCAGAAGAGTTGGATCCAACTCAAGGAAGAAAGGGATACTTTTGAAGCCAGCTTCTACGCCAGTGAGAAGAAGGTTTTGGAACTTACCCGTCGACTTCACGAGGAGGAGACCCTCAACACTTACATCGCACCAAATAGGATGCGCAACGTCTTTTTACCTTAAGAAGTTTTTGTAATATTTGGCCCATGGGGCATTTATGTACTGACAAAATTTCTTCTTATTAATATGACGTGTGCTCTTTTTGTTTGCAACAACTTTGAATTTCTAAATCCTTGAATGCATTGCATGAATAAACATATCATTCATCATATGCATAAACAGGTCTTCACACCAGGTTTCCTTATCTTTCTACTGTTTATTTCAGTAAGATGGATCTTGAACAGACGGTCAAAGATCTGCAGGCACAAAACTCGCAGTTTCAACATCTCCTTATGACCTTGGCAAAGGGTCAGGAGGATCTTAACGCACTGTTAGGGAATAAAGAGCAAGAAAAAGGAAAAAAGAAGAAGAAAAGAGTTGGGGTAGCTACACTGGGAAGAAGGTTTGAGAATGAAGCTAGGAGAGTTCTTGAATTCCCCTCCACATCTGATGAGGGGACTGGTAAGGGAAAAGAGGCTGCATTACCTTCTGAGTCCGAGGCTGAAGAGGAAGAGTTTGAGGAAGATGAAGACTATTTAGAGCAGAAATACCCGCCAGCGGACGACAAATACAAAAACCTGGAGGATAGACTGGCAGCCATGGAGCTGCAAAGGGTTCCCGGGTTAGATTTTGAAGAATTGGGATTGATTGCTGGGATTGTGATCCCTCCAAAGTTTAAGGTGCCAACTTTTTCAAAATACGACGGTCTGTCTTGCCCGAAGATGCACCTGAGGTCGTATGTCAGAAAAATTCAACCTCATTCATCCGATAGAAATCTTTGGGTACACTTCTTCCAGGACAGCCTGTCTGGTACACAGCTAGATTGGTTTTACCAGCTTGAGAGGTCAAAGGTGCATAGTTGGGAGGATTTGGCAGCTGCCTTTTATCGCCAGTATCAATATAACGCTGACTTGGCGCCAACCCGTACTCAACTACAAGGTATGGGATGGCCTCAAATGAGGGATTCAAAGAATACACTCAGAAATGGCGTGACTTGGCCGGAAGAGTACAACCGCCGCTTTCAGATAAGGAGCTAGTTGATATGTTCTTGGGGACCCTATCTGGCCCTTTCTTCAACCATTTGATCGGTAGCTCTTCTGCAGGGTTTACTGATTTGATTCTGACTGGCGAAAGGGTAGAAGCCGGTATTAAGAGTGGGAAGATTCAAAGGGATGCCCCTGCCTCCACAACTGTTAAGAAACCGTTCCCGGCCAAGAAGGAAGCAACTGTTATATACTCTCAGAAAAGATCGGGAAGAACTGAGCGCCGGCCGACTGTAGGGGCCGTGATGATTCAAAATTCGTCAAATGATCAGCCTCGTAATAATCAGTCCAGACCTAAACAGCAATGGGGAGAACGGCCACAACGGCAGTTCACCCGCATCAACATGACGCCCACACAAGTTCTTCCCCATTTGTTGAAGCTGAATCTCACCAATATTAAGGAGGCACCAAAGAATGTGAACACCACATCTCCACATTATCATCCCAATGCTAAATGTGCCTATCATTCTGAAAGCGCCGGGCATGACACCAACGATTGTTGGGCGCTTAAGAATAAAATTCAGGATTTGATAGATGCTAAGGAGGTTGAGTTTGACGCCCCCGAGAAGCCGAATGTAATCTCTGCTCCAATGCCAAAGCATGGTCGCAATGTCCATGCTGTTGAAGAGGATCTGTTTGTTTCTGCTGTTGATGATCTGATAACCCCACTACTGACAATCAAGTTGAATCTGTTGAAGGCTGGGATTTTCCCAGGTTGTAAAGAAGATTGCTACCTTTGTTCCTCCCTACCAATCGACTGTCCATTGCTGAAGATAAGCATCCAACGCCTAATGGACAACCAACAAATTATTTTCGAAAAGACTCCTGTTACTCCAACTCCTATCAATGAAGTTTCAATAATAACCATTTCCGCCAATCTTTCCAAGGTCCTCAAAAGGCCTGTTAAGATTACATCTGCTCCGAAGACTGTACCGTTGAAAATAACCATGCCTGGGCCCGTCCCATACAAATCTGACAAATCGATACCGTGGAATTATGGTGGAGAAATCTACTACCATGGTGTTAAACAAATTGAGATAACTGAAGAGAGCTCTGACGAAGAAACTGCCGACATTGGAAACATTACCGGTACGAGCAAAATTACCCGAAGTGGAAGAATTTTCTCTCCAGAGATTGCCCCTCCAAAGGCAATCTTTGGACCCTCAGCTGCTCCCAAGGTTACCCCTGCACCGGTAAAACTATCTGCAAGAACGCCAATGATTGAAGAAGCTGTTACTCCTGTGGTTGTCCCTCTTACTGCTGCTGATAAGGGGAAAGGGATCCAGGAAGAGCTCTTCAGGACGAGGGCTCAGCCATTGGTCATCCCCGAAACCTCTAAGAAAGAAATGGAGGAGATTCTGAAAATAATAAAAAAGAGTGATTACGATGTGGTGGAGCAACTGGGGAAATCCCCCTCGAAGATCTCCATGTTAGCTTTGCTGCTTTGTTCGGAGACTCATGCCAAAGCTTTGATAAGGTTTCTGAAGACAGCTCATGTGCCCCAGGAAACCTCAGTCGATCAATTCCAAGATTGTGTAGCCAGCCTTACCGCCGACAATGGCCTGAGTTTCTCTGATGCTGACCTGACTCCGAAGGGAAGAAAACACAATGACGCACTGCATGTGTCAGTTGAATGCCGAGGAACCACTCTCGCCCATGTCTTGGTCGATACTGGTTCTTCTCTAAATGGCTGCCTAAGAAAGCTCTGGACCGGTTGGATTGTGAAGGCTTGGAGCTGAAACTAAGTAATATCATTGTCAGGGCCTTTGACGGGTCTAAAAGGATGGTGCATGGGGAGGTCGACATTCCCATCAAGGTAGGCACTGAATTGTTCCACTCAACCTTCTATGTGATGGACATCCGCCCATCATACTCTTGCTTGCTAGAAAGACCGTGGATACATAATGCTGGGGCAGTCACTTCTTCTCTACATCAGATGCTGAAATACCTTGTTAAGGGAAAAATCATAACTGTACACGGTGAGGAGGAGTACATGATCAGTCATATGAACTCCTTTCGGTATGTGGAAGTGGATGGCGAATTCATCGAAACACCGTTCTAACACTTCGAGGAAGTTGCTCCCGAGGTTGCAGTAGCAAAGGCAGTAGCTGAGGTACCCAAGCAGGTGGCCAGGATGGCATCTCTGAAAGACGCAAAGGCTGCAATGAAGGAGGGAAAGAACTCAACATGGGGTCAGTTGCCTGACTTTCCCCACAAGACAGACAAGTTTGGGTTAGGGTTCACCGCTGCGGGGCAAAAAGCTATGCGTCGCTCCAAAATTGAAAAGACACCCATCAAGATTTCTCCTCATGGAATCAATGCTTTGGAAGACGAAGACGAAGAGGGTAATATTGAAGATTGGATCTTCCCAACCATTGAAGGGGGACTGCACAACTGGGAGGCGAAAGACTTCGTTCCCATTACTTTCATTACTCAGTAGTTTATCTTTCAAACATTTTCTGTTGGTCTGTAATAATTACTCTTAAACAATCTGCACACTATTTTTTGCCTCATGCCTTGCCCGGGGCATGTAGGTCCATTTGTAAGGGCTTGATTCTCTTCATAACCATATGCCATGTTTAATGAATCATTGGACGTTTTTCATTTATAAACTGCTGTGTTCATTTTCTTTCCTTTTGCATTTTTGTTTGTTTAAGGATGGCTATCCCTTACACACACCCACACTCACAAATGCAGGTACCCATCCACTCCAGATTCCATGGGTGACTATTCTGTTGTATCCTTCAATAACTCTGAAGATTTGGTCAATCAGGCTGAGTGCGAAGACGACGAAGATTGTGAAGTACCGGGAGAGCTAGCCAAACTTCTACAATAAGAAGAGAGGGCCATCTTACCTCATGAAGAGTTGTTGGAAACCGTCAACTTAGGAACATAGGAAGACAGGAAAGAAGTACAAGTGGGTGCCAATCTGGAACCAAGTGTCAAGGAGCGCTTAATACAGTTGTTGAATGAATACGTTGAAATCTTCGCCTGGTCTTATGAAGACATGCCAGGGTTAGACACAGATATCGTGGTTCACCGTCTCCCTACAAGAGAGGACTGTCCACCGATCAAGCAAAAAGTCCGCCGAATGAGGTCTGACATGTCTGAGAAGATTAAAGCTGAAATAATGAAGCAATTCAACGCTGGCTTTCTGGCTGTTACATCCTATCCGCAATGGGTTGCTAACATCGTGCCAGTACCTAAAAAAGACGGCAAGGTCAGAATGTGTGTGGACTACCGGGATTTGAACAGGGCTAGTCCTAAAGATGATTTTCCGCTACCGCATATCGACATTTTGATTGACAACACGGCTCAGCACAAGGTGTTTTCCTTCATGGACGGATTCTCGGGCTACAATCAGATTAAAATGGCCCCCGAGGACATGGAGAAAACAACCTTTGTTACACAATGGGGTACCTTCTGCTACAAAGTGATGCCGTTCGGACTGAAGAACGTAGGGGAAACTTATCAACGCGCCATGGTAGCTTTGTTTCATGATATGATACATCATGAGATCGAAGTTTACGTAGACGATATGATAGCTCGATCACAAACAGAGGAGGAACACCTTGAACATTTGCAGAAGCTGTTTGCCAGGTTGAAAGAGTACAAACTCAGGCTGAATCCAAGTAAGTGCACTTTTGGAGTTAGGTCTGGTAAACTTCTGGGATTTATTGTCAGCAACAAAGGCATTGAGGTCGATCCAGCAAAAGGAAAGGCTATACAAGAAATGCCTGCCCCCCGTACTGAAAAGGAGGTTAGAGGGTTCTTGGGACGCTTGAACTATAGTGCCAGATTCATCTCTCATCTGACGTCTACCTGTAAGCCAATTTTAAAACTATTGAAGAAAGATCAGGTAGTTGAATGGAACGATGATTGTCAAACTGCTTTTGATAAGATCGAGGAGTATTTGCTAGAACCTCCTATTCTGATGTCGCCCGTCGAAGGAAGGCTGCTGATCATGTATCTGACTGTTTTGGACAACTCAATGGGATGTGTACTGGGCCAGCATGACGAGTCTGGTCGAAAAGAGCATGCCATTTATTACCTTAGCAAAAAGTTTACCGACTATGAGACTCGTTACTCACTACTCGAGAAAACTTGCTGCGCTTTGGTATGGGCTGCTCGCCGACTAAGGCAGTATATGTTTACTCATACCACTTTGCTGATTTCCAAAATGGACCCGATCAAATATATCTTCGAGAAGCCTGCTTTATCTGGAAGAATCGCTAGATGGCAAATGATCCTGACTGAGTATGACATCCAGTATACAACCCAAAAAGCTATAAAAGGGAGTATACTAGCTTACCATCTAGATCATCAAGCTATCGAAGATTATCAATCCATGAGATTCGACTTCCCGGACGAGGACATCATGACTTTAGACAACATTGAAGATAACGGACCGTATGACGGACCTGCAAATGGATCCCGATGGACCCTGTACTTTGATGGTTCTTCAAATGCACTTGGAAATGGTATCGGTGCAGTACTCATTTCCCCAGAAGGTTGCCATACAACTTTCACAGCCCGACTTTGTTTCAGCTGTACCAACAATATGGCTGAATATGAAGCTTGCATCTTTGGTCTCAAGGCTGCTATAGACCTGGGGATCAAATCTTTGGTCGTATTTGGGGACTCGGCTTTGGTTATCAGTCAAATCAAAGGAGAATGAGATACCAAACATCTTAATCTTATCCCATACAAAGAACATGTCCTGACATTGCTGCCTCATTTCTAGCAGATCACCTTCGAGCATTTCCCGCGAGAAGAAAATCAGCTAGCAGATGCTCTGGCTACAATGTCTTCCATGTTTAAACTCAACTGGGATAACGAGGCTCCCCAAATCACCATCGAGCGAATGGATGAACTTGCGCATTGTCATGAGATTAATACCGAAGAAGTAGTGGAACAACCCTGGTTTCATGAAATCAAAAGGTATCTCCAGACTAGAGAATATCCCGAAGGAGCTTCCGTCAATGACAAGAAGTTCTTAAGGAGATTTGCGGCCAAGTTCTTCCCGAGCAATGGCATCCTTTACAAGCGCAGCCATGATTGTGTTTTACTTCGTTGTGTGGACAAAGCTGAAGCGGAGTTGATCATGACTGAGATACACAGTGGCACATTTGGCACCCACTTGAGCGGATATACGATGGCTAAGAAGATTCTAAGGGCAGGCTATTACTGGTCTACCATGGAGGCTGATTGTCATCAACATTCCCGTACTTGCCACAAATGTCAAGTCTACGCCGACAAGGTTCACATTCCTCCTATTCCTCTCAATGTTCTGACAGCTCCTTTGCCATTCGCAATGTGGGGCATTGACATGATTGGAGAGATCAAGCCCATGGCATCCAATGGACATCGCTTCATCTTGGTCGCTATTGACTATTTTACCAAGTGGGTCGAAGCAGATTCCTTTACCTCTGTTACAAAAAATGTGGTTTCCCGCTTCATCAAGCAGAACCTCATATGCCTGTATGGTGTCCCCGACAGGATCATCACAGACAACGGTACAAATCTGAATAATACTATGATCACTGCTCTATGCGAACAGTTCAATATTTATCATCACAATTCATCTCCCTATCGGCCGAAGATGAACAGTGCTGTTGAAGCCGCGAACAAAAACATCAAGAAGATCATTCAGAAAATGACAGTTACCTACAAGGACTGGCATGAGATGTTACCGTTTTCTCTGCATGGATACCGTACCACGGCACGTACGTCGACAGGGGCAACCCCATTTTCTTTGGTATATGGCATGGAAGCTGTCCTACCCATGGAAGTTCAGATTCCTTCTTTAAGGATTATGAAGGACGCTGGTTTGAGTGAAGACGATTGGATTCAGACCCGACTTGATCAACTCAATTTGATCGATGAGAAATGAATCACTGCTGTTTGCCATGGTCAGACGTACCAAAAACAAATGATCAAGGCTTTCAACAAGAAAGTCAGACGTCAAGAATATCAAGTCGGAGATCTTGTAATCAAGCGGATCATCTTTCCGCAAAGTGATCCCAGGGGCAAATGGACTCCTACTTACGAAGGACCTTTTGTGATCAAGAGCATCTTTTCCGGTGGTGCAATGATTCTGACCACCATGGACGACGATGATTTGCCACACCCTGCGAACGCAGACATAGTCAAAAGATACTACGCATAAAACAACCCGACAAGTCGAAAACCCGAAAGGGCGATTCAGGCAAAAGTTAGGGAATTAAAGCGTATGACTATGTCTCGTCGGATCACTTTAAAGAACAATCTCTTCATCAATAAGCTCTGAGCTTCTGATCAATCCAATCATCGACGGACGAAGCATTGAATGGACAAGATATTCAGAGTTGTGAAGGCTATAGCAGAATGGGAATCCCATGGAATTGTTACACATAGCCATTTTTCTTTTGTATAAAATTTACAATTTTTTACGACAACATCCTCTTACTAGGATGGATGTCTCCTTTGTACGAAGATACTCATAAAAAGTTAATACAAACACTTTTCCAAATACAGAAATTTGCTTTGTCTTCCTTTTTGCTTTTTACACTTATGTTTTATTTGAGAAACGTCCAATGTTTTGTTAAATAGGCATATGCATTTGAACATAATCATTTTCTTACAAATCAAGAAAGATGATTGCTGATAGGTTGAAGGTACAGATAAATATCTTGATGCCCTTTCAGGGGAAATCCCCAGCGAAATTAAACTCCAAGTTCCTCAACAAAGTTAAAATCCAGAACTTAATTCCCCAAACAGAGTTAAACTTCAGGATCCTCGGCAGAACAAAAGCTTTCTCAAAGCTGATTTCCCCAGCCAGAGAATCTTCCAAAATCTAATTCCCCTCAGAGTTAAGTTTCAAGATCCCCAGTGGAGCCAAAACTATTAGTCCCCAACGGAGCTGAAACTTCCAGCTATCAATCCCCAGCGGAACCAAATTAGTGAACATTCTCCCCACAGAGATACTTCCCATCAGATTGAAGATTCTCAGTCTTACTTCTCCAGCATAAGTCTACCAAGTTCTGGACTCCCCAGTAGAGATCATCAGGATTCTCATCTCCCACAAGTCACCAAGGATTCTCAATCCCCAGCAGTGGTCTTGAGATCCCTCAACAACTGAAGATCTTGTTCCCCAAGCAGTCAGCAGTCAACAAGGATGTCTCAGCTTCAACAATCAAAGATTCTTACAATCCCCTACATCAGTCAAGGATTCACTTTCTCCGGCAGCAGTCAAGATTCTATTATCTCCAGCTATCCAGGATTCCTATATCCTCAGCAAAACAACTCATCAGCTTACATGCGCATTCATTACATTCATATCATAAACGTTGATATAACATATATTGCATCATACATTTCATGCAACATGACTTTGTGTTTCAGCTAATATTTTACCCTTTTCAGGATAAGATTAATGAGCTAACACTTTTGAAAAAAGTTTACGGATTCTCCAAACACGGATGTTAATCTATCGCTTGTTCAGATTCAACTTCTGAAAACAGTTTACGGACGCTTCCCAACATGGATGCTGATCTATTGCTTATTCAATTTCAAGACTTCTGAAAACAGTTCACGGGTTCTCCAGATACGGATGTTAACCTATCACTTGTTCAGATTCAACACTTCTGAAAACAGTTTACGGGCGCTTCCCAACATGGATGATGATCTATTGCTTATTCAATTTCAAGACTTCTGAAAACAGTTCACGGGTTCTCCAGATACGAATGTTAACCTATCATTTGTTCAGATTCAACACTTCTGAAAACAGTTTACGGATTCTCCAAACACGGATGCTAATCTATCGCTTGTTCAGATTCAACTTCTGAAAACAGTTTACGGATGCTTCCCAACATGGATGTTGATCTATTGCTTATTCAACTTCAAGACTTCTGAAAACAGTTTACGGATTCTCCAAACACGGATGTCAATCTATTGCTTATTCAAACCCCCAGTCCAGAGATATTCCAAACATGGATACCTTTCTGATACTCACTCATCAACGACATACAGTTCAACAAACATTCCAGATGGCATCTTTAAGCCCATCCCCGACAAGATCATGTCACCTCTCCAGATGGCATCTTTAAGCCCATCTCCAAATGTCATCTTTAAGCCCATTCCCGCACCAATGTTTTGACGAGTGCAAATTTACGGGCACTCTAGTGTCCAATCTCCTTTTACCTTCGAGACGCGAAAGGCAAACTTGCCAATCTAACTCTTTAGGTTCAAGAAGATTGAACAGGGGCAACTGTTGTACCCCAAAATTTGCCCTCTCATTTCATCAACATTTTCTCACCACAAGACTCTTGGAACTCAAGATCAAGTTAGGGTTTGCTCTGCTCAAGACCCCTCCTTGCACTGTTGACCCAAATTAGGGTTTGAGTTTGCACAGGGATGTGTTGACCTAAAATGCCCAAAGTTACTTTCATGCTTCATGTTGGACTCACAAGTTTATCCATACCAAGTTTCAAGCCTTGATTCCAATCTTTGCCCAGTCAATTGGACAGTTGACCTAGAAATCAACTGTATTGGGGAAAAAGTCAATTGTGGCCAATTGACAGTCAAACTTCATGATTTTTGACCCACATCAACATATTGAGCTCACATGAACCATTTGGTCAAGTTTGGATCACAATTCCACAAGAAATTTGATCAGATCACCAAAAGGGCAAAATGGTCATTTTTAGGGTTTTGACTGCACAAAGGCAATTTTTGACTGTTTGACCTAACCAATGGCAAACCAAGATCATATATGAACTCAAGGACTCAATGGCATTGTCTTGACCCATTCAACAAGTTCAAAAGATCTCAAATGCATAGGATTGACAAATGAATTTTCCAGTCAACTGATCAAAATTTGACTGTATACTGAAAAGTCAAACTTTGACTTTTTGGTCAAAATCAAGTGCCAAGATTCATTTTTCATCAAGACATGTCAAATTATGAAACTTGTTCATCAAGAAACCAAAAATTGCAAATTAGGGTTTAAAATAAGAAAATTTCATAACTTAGAATTTTTTCTAAGTTATGAAACTTCCTTATTTTTTCCTAACTTTGTCCCATTTTTTCACGTAGATGAAAATGGATTCAAACAAAACTTGAAACATGAAAGTTGTAGTCCATTGCAAAATCTACAACTTTGATTCACAAAGTTTTCTCAAAGGAAGCTTGTATCTCAAGTTATGATTTTTGGAACAAGGGTGCAAAACATTTTTAACTTAGAGAAATTTTGCCCTATTCTAGGCAGGATTTTTGTCCAACTTCTTGGCCATTTTTCACATGGTTCCACTTGGAATTTCAATTTGCATTACAAAGATGGATTGTAGTACACATTCCAAGCTTTCCAAATTGTCCAAGAACTTCTCAAACACCCTTGTGGTTAGAGAGAATCGAATTTGCAAAGTTGGCCAAAACTCATTCTTGTTCATGGTCAAAGCTTGCTCATCACAACTTGCATTTTCAAATCAGCTTGTACAAAGCTAGCTTGCAGGCCTCAAAACCAGTTTTACACACCATAATTAAATGCCTAACCATTGAGCTAATGCATTATTTCATTCATTTGGGCAATACATGTTAAATTAACCCTTAATTGGAAAAAGGTGAATTGCCATTTTGATAAAGTTATGCTTTATGTCAAATACCAAATCCAAGAGGCATGGGGCCATATCTATGAAGCCAAATCAAATATACAAGTTACAAGTCTCAAGAGAAAGATATGCAGCATACATAGAGGGTGGTACAGGCCTGCATTGTCAACTTACACTTTCTTGCTTACATTTGAAGAAACCTTGCAAACTGAAGCCAACTTCCATTTCCTGTCAACACAGCCAAACACAAACTTTGTTCTCATCTTCCATACATCCCAACTAACCTAAGGCACGACTGAACTACCCCTCATACCTCCTCATACACAAAAACACCATCTTGTTGCCAAAACAGGGTACCTGCTGCAGATTGAGGTCCACAACTCAATCCACTCGTGCACTTTGGCTAAAAACCTTGCAAACACGTTCCATACCATCCATTGAAACTATCCCAAGCCCTAAACACAAGCTGTAACACCCCTAACCTCATCTGCCATTTTCATTTTTCAGTTTTGCAGGTGAACTTCCATAGCACGATATAGAGTGATTCAAAGCAAGCTAGGAGTTGGGGAAGCATCCTTGGACTTCAGGCAAGCTCAACCAAAGCTCAAACTCCATTGAAGGTTGCTACATTGCTCTGTTCAAGTCAAGCTGAAACAGGTAAAACCATGGACTTCTATCTCTTAATCTAGGAAGAGTTAAGCTTAGGTTTGTGAATGAAACATGTCCTACTCATAGCCCTGAAGCCATACATATGATCACTTTTCATTTATATTAAGCATGCTGTGAGAATTTTAACCATGAACATTGAAAAAAAACTAGGTCAGAAATTAGGGATGATGAAATTCTCCCTGGTTTCTTAGAGTTAGGTCAAGTGTTTTATATGTTTGAAATCGTGACTTCATACTCTACAATGTTTGTGTTATGAGTTTTGTGTAAAAGTCAAAGAATCAGGAGTTGGTGTTGGATCAAAGAGGCGCACGTTTTTCTGTTCAAACAATGCTGGAGGTTGAAGACAGAGTTGACTTGGGCTGGGCCTGAGTCAACTTACTTTTTGCACCCTTTTTTTCCATTTGCACCCCCTGGCCCATTGTGTGAAATATTTATCATTTTTGACTTTTTATTTTTTATTCTGACTTGATATTTTTTGTCCAAACATAAAAAACATCAAAAATATTTGTTCACACATTTTTGCATTTATTTGTTTTATTTAGCATATATATGTAAATAAATATATTTCCTTTTCATTTTAAAAACCCTAAAAATAATACAAAAATATTTATTTTAGTTATTATTTTTTATTTACATTTTGAAAGCATTTTCTGAAAAAAATACATTTTTTTGTAAATAATTAATATTTTTATTTTTGTTCATATTTAGCACATTTAATATATATAATATATAAATACTTATGTATTTTATTTTATTAGATAATTAGGACAAAAAAATATAGAAATAATACACTTTATTTTTTATTTAATATTTGACATCAAAAATACTTTTTTACAATATACTTTTTATTTTTTGTATATAGTTAACAAATATTGTACATAATTAATAAATAAATACTATTTATTCAAAAATTAGGGGTTTGCCCTAAACAACAAAAATAATCAAAAATTAACCTTTTTTTATTTTGTTTATATTTCACATTGAAAAATACTTTTACATACATAAAAAATCATTTTATGCATAATACATTCTTATTTATTTATTGTATTTATTTGAATATTGTACAATTAAACATTTCTATATTCGATATGGTTGTAATAATTTAGGTTTTATTTCCTTGTCAAATATCCCCAAATTCAAACTTGTACCCCCCTCCCCATGATCATTGTTGTAATAGCTTAGCATTTAAATTTCCGCATTTAAAAGCTTTCAATTATGCCATGTTTAAACTTAGGGTTTGTATGCAAAAATCAATCAACAAATAGCTTGACTTAATCCAAGATAAACACGCATGAAAAATAAACACAATGCACACTCACACCCCTAGGGTTACTCCACTTGTTGCCTTCAAAAATGGGCCATGGTTGCATGTTAAGTGTCTTTGGCAAAACAAAAACAAACAAAATGATCATAGTCCCTCGATGACGCTATCAAGTTTCCTAAACAAAAATGATCAAGTCCCTTAAAGAAAAATGCCAAAGATACTTGACACTATTGCATTCATGGTCTAAACGATGACCCGCGCCCGTCCCGTTAACATCCTAACACAAGGTTGTTCACCAAATACAATGGTGAAACAACACTGTTAAAAGGGTTAAAACATGAGAAAGATCTTTGAGAAATTTAGGGTAGATAGCTCTTAATTACTTGATCAATCTTGCAAAACGATCCTTGCCATTTTTCAAAAACACACATCACAACACAACTTCCAAAACAACTTTCAAAACCTTGAAACATCTTTTCAAAAAGACAAACACCTTTCTAAAACATTCAAACAAGAATTGTTACAATGGTTGCCTAGACAAGGCATCTTTTTCAAAACATTTTCAAAACCACACACACAAAGCACCATTTCAAACAATTGAAAATGCAAGGCAAGTGATCTAAGCAAGTAACTAAGAGCCCATGGATAACCATGGATAGAAAGGGTGCTAATACCTTCCCTTTCTATAATCTACTCCCCGAACCCAAGAAAACATCTCAAAGGTTTTTCCTGTGCTTTTTAACCTTTCCTTAGGATAAAATAAAAAGTCGGTGGCGACTCTTGCTAAATCGAAACATTTGCGAAAACAAACGCAAAACCTCAAGTCAATTCTCCCACCGTATCACACACGTTATATTAAGAAGAAATTGTTAGTACAT
Organism: Vicia faba; assembly: GCA_948472305.1. Taxonomy (NCBI): domain Eukaryota; kingdom Viridiplantae; phylum Streptophyta; class Magnoliopsida; order Fabales; family Fabaceae; genus Vicia; species Vicia faba. Next base: position 1,792,365,303 of record OX451736.1, read on the forward strand.
AAGTGCCCCATGGGCAAAATATTACAAAATTCTTAATGTAAAAAGACATTGCGCATCCTCTTTGGTGCGATGTAAGTGTTGAGAGTTTCCTCCTCATGAAGTCGGCGGGTAAGCTCCAAAACCTTCTTCTCACTAGCATAGAAGCTGGCTTCAAAAGTATTATGTTCTTGTTTGAGTTGGATCCAACTCCTTTGTAATTCTTCCAATGATGTTGGCATGTCAGGATGTAGGAGGGTGTATGGAACCTCTCCTTCCATAACAGGCTCTTTGATCACGGGGAGAATGTGAGGATATGGCATCATAAGATTCTGGGCGCGGGTTCGTACCCACTTGAGGTAAGGCTCAAGGGGGATGGAATTCTTGTGTCCCAATGTCTTACTGTCCACCTTGTTAGGCATCCTCCAAGCTCTGATGAACCTTTGTCGAAGCCCTTGCGCATCGTTGTCGAAGTCAAACACATGATCAAAAATTAGCATGTCATGAGGGCCATCCCTCCGAGCATATCCAAACTGACTTAGTACTAAACAGGGGTTGTAGGTAATACCTCCCCTAATGCCAAGTAGTGGGACATTAGGGAATTCCCCACAACGATCAATGATGATGACATTTTCTCTAGACCGAGAACACCAATGTACATCAGAATGTGTGAGGGTCATCAATCGTTGTGACCACCTTAAACCCTGCTCATTCTTCAAAACTGACTGGGGAAGGTGAGAAATAAACCACCTTGCTAGAAGAGGAGTACAGCACATTAGAACACCTCTTTTCCTCATTGTTCGTGTGTAAAATGAGTGTAGGATGTCCCTAAGCAATGTAGGTATAGGATTCCGAGATATGAAAATCTTGACAGCATTCACATCTATAAGCTGATCAGGGTTTGGGAACAAGACCAACCCATAGATGAGGAGTGCCACAATCTCTTCAAAAGCTTGTAGATCTAGAGAATTCCAACAGTCTTGTGCCTTCTCAAACAGAAACTTTGCCAAGAAACCCTTGACACCACTTCTGGTTTCCCAATGACCATTGATGTCAGATGGTTGCAAGTGTAATGCTTGAGCAACATCTTTAGGCTTTGGTTCTTTTTCTGTACCGTTGTAGGGTAGTTGATGAAGAATAGGAATTCTCAGGAGTTGAGAAAATTCCTCTAAAGTAGGTACTAGTTGGTAATCGGGGAATGTGAAACAGTGGTGTAAGGGGTCAAAGAACTGGAAGAGAACTTTCACCATGTCTTCTTCAATGTTGGAGTTGACCAAGTTGAGAAGCATACCATGTCTTTCACTGAAGAGAGAATTCTCTGGAATCCTGGATGTAAGCTCCTTGAGCTGAGGAGGGATTCTCATAAGGTTGACTTGGATTGTTTTCCTGCGAAGATATTCCATGACCTACAAAACAAGAACAAAGATGAAGATCCAAACCCTTGAAATGGTTAGTGGATGCATATGATGCTTTATGATGTTCATGATGTATGCACAAACACATGTACAAGAAAGTCACACAAAACCCTAGTCTCAGGCTTGCATGAGGTTTCATAGGTAAGTACCCTCTTGAGTTTAGTTGGCTCAACCTGTCCTATAAATAGTAACCGGGTTCTAAAGAGATCAATATCACTGGATTATTTTCTATGTTCATTGTTTTGGTCTAGACACTTAACTGGCGACCAAAATATTCCAAGAAAACAATCCTCAATGAGTGTAGTATCGAGTATCTACCAACTTCGGACTGCACCAAAGTCGGTCATCTCACTACCCCTAATAAAAGACCAGGATGGTCAAGTAAGGTTCTAAGAGTTCATTAGTGCTTCATGACATCACTCAACGGCCCCATATTCTCTTTGATTGACTCAAAGGCTACCGGTACTCACAAATATGTCACACTAATATAGCTATTGCTTCAACCATGTCGGTATACCCCGCACAGTTTCCATAACGTATTGCTATTTACCTATGAATGTTTCCCAAAATCCGGGTGGAGGATTCAAACCCAAACAAGAGAACCAAATGTAAAGCAATCAAAGCAATCAAGATAAGCATGCAAAAGGTGATCTAAACCCTAAGGTTACTCCACTTTTAAAGTTAATCCCCAGCAGAGTCGCCAGTTCTGTGATACGGTGGGAGAACTAACTTGAGGTTTTGCGTTTGTGTTCGCAAATGTTTCGGTTTAGAAAGAGTCACCACCAACTTTTTATTTTATCCTAAGGAAAGGTCAAAAAGCACAGGAAAGACCTTTGAGATGTTTTCTTGGGTTCGGGGAGTAGATTATAGAAAGGGAAGGTATTAGCACCCTTTTTATCCATGGTTATCCATGGGCTCTTAGTTACTTGTTTAGATCACTTGCTTTGCTTTTCAATTGTTTGAAATGGTGCTCTTCAATTGTTTGAAATGGTGCTTTGTGTGTGGTTTTGAAAGATGTTTTGGAAATAGGCCATCGTTGTGGAAACCTTTGTAATGATTCTTGTTTGAATGTATACAAAGGTGTTTTTGTCTTTTGAAAAGTTTCCAATGTTTGAAAGTAGGGTTTTGAAATTGTGTTGTGAAGTGTGTTTGAAAATAGCAAGGATGTTTTTGCAAGCTTTTGATCAAGTAACTAAGAGCTATCTACCCTATTTTACTAAAAGATCTTTCTTATGTTTTTAACCCTTTTAACAGTGTTGCTTCACCATTGTATTTGGTGAACAACCTTGTGTTAGGATGTTTAACGGGACAGGCGCGTGTCATCGTATAGACCATGATAGCAATTGTGTCAAGTATTTTTGGCAATTTTCTTGAGGGACTTGATCATTTGGTTTAGGCAACTCGGATAGCGTCATCGAGGGACTATGATCTTTTGTTTGTTTTTGTTTTGCCAAAGTACTTAACATGCATACCATGGCCCATTTTTTGAAGGCAACAAGTCGATTGTAACCCTAGGGGTGCAAGTGTGCATTATGTTTGTTCTTTTCATGCATTTTTGTCTTTGATTAGGTCAAACTATTTGTTGGTTTTGATTTTGCATACAAACCCTAATTCTCTAATCATGGTATAATTTGAAAGCATTAAGTGCGTAAAAATAAATCTAAGCTATTACAACTTTGATATAGGGAGGGGGGTACAAATTTGAATAAGGGATTATTTTGCAAGAAATTAAAACCCTAAATTATTACAACCAAATTGAATATCAAATGCAATCAATATTTAAATGTACAATATTTAAACAAAATGAACAAATATTAAATAAAAATGTATTTATGCAAAAAAAGGTTTTTTATGTATGTAAAATATTTTCAATGGAAAGAAATGTAAAGAAGTAAAATAATAAAAAAAGAAATGATTTTTTTATTTAATAAAGGGGTAAACCCTAATTCTCCTTAAAGAAAATAAAATTATATTATTTATATACAAAAATGTATTAATATGTACAAAAAAAATATTATAAAAAAATGTTTTTTAGTATAAAATAACAATAAAAATAAAAATGTAATATTTTTGTATTTTTATTCTATGTTTTTTTAATAAAATAAAGTATATATGTATATTTATATATATTAAATATATTAAGTGTGTATAAAAATAAAATAAACTATTTACAAAAATGTATATATTTCAAGAAAATATTTTCAAATGTGAATAAAAATAAGAAATGAAAATAAAAGTATTTTTTACATTATTTCCAAGTTTTAATAAACAATATAAAATATTTAAACATTTTAATGTTAGAAATAATTAAAATAAATACCAAATAAATGTAAAAATTTATGAAAATGTTTTTTAGGCATTTTTTATGTTTGGAAAAAAAATAAAGTCAGAAATGAAATTAAAATGCAAAAATAATAAAAATACAAAGAAATGGGCCAGGGGGTGTGAAACTGAAAATGGGGGGTGCCAAAAGTAGGAAATAGCCAGGCCCAACCCAGCTACTTCATCTTCAACCTTCGTCCAACAGAAACACGCGCGCGCTTAGTTCAAACTCGTATCTCTTGTTTCAGTGCTTTTTTGACAAAACTCAAAACATGAAACTTGTAGAGCATCAAACAACGATTTCAACCATATAAAACATTAAATCTAACTCTCAAAGACCAGAGAGAATTTCTATGGCCCTAAAATTTAACCTAACTTTTTCAACATGTTCATGGATGAAATTCTCCTAGCACGATTAATATAAATGAAAACTGAACATATGTATGGTTTCAGGGTAATGAGTACAACATCTTTTATTCACAAACCTAAGGCTAAATGTTCCTAAATTGAGAGATAGAAGTTCATGAAAAACCTGTTTCAGTTGGACACGAGTATGGCAATGCAACAACTTTCAGTGAGGCCTGAGGTTCTTTTGAGCTTGCTTGATGTTCCCTGAACCTTTCCCAATGCTTAGTTTGTTTTGAAATGGCCTGAATCAACCTCTAGAAGTCAATCTGCATAAGCTTGAAACAGAAATGGTGATCACTGTAAATGGAGTTACAGTTGGCAATGGAGGTTTGGGACAGCTTGAGTGAGTTGAATGGAAGGTGTTTGAAGTGGAATGGAGCAAAACGCACGAGTGAAATGTGATTTGGCTTGTGATTTGCAAGTCCTGTCCTATTTTGCAAGAAAATGTGGTTTTTGTGCACAAGGGGGTTTGAGAGGTAAAAGGCTCGTGTTTCTGGCTTACAAGGATATGCAAAACTTGTTTGAAAACTTTGCTTGAGTTTAATATATCAGATGTGTGTGTTATTGACTTTTGGCACAATGACTTGTTTTGAAAGAAAAGTTTGAAGTGAAATGAGATAGGCTTGTACAGGATATCTCCAAGCATGCACACATTCCTTTTACCTATACCTGAGTTTATGGAACTTGTTTGCTGCAAGGAAAGAAGTCCAAGGCTCAAGAAAATGCAATTTGACATAAAGTTGCCTTTATGAAAATGGAAGTGCCATCTTTATGCCCAAAATGGAATTATTCAATGTGCCAAGCTCTAATGATCAGAATAACACCAATGTCCAATGTATTTGCATTCAATTTTTGAGTGTAAATTGGTTTAGAGGCCTGTAATTAAGTACAAAGCTATCTTGGTCAGATTTTGCAAGTTGTATGAACATGTATTGGCCATGGTTTCAAAGTGAGTTTTTGCCAACTTCAAGCATTCGATTCTCCCTAACCACAAATGTGTTTGAGGAGTTCTTGGACATTTTGGAAAGCTTGAAACATGTACTATAATCCATCTTTGAAATTCAACTTGAGACTCCAAGTGGAACTATGTGAAAAATGGCCAAGAAGATGGGTCAAAATCCTGCCTAAACTAGGGCAAAATTTCTCTAAGTTAAAAGTTTTAGGGACCCTTGTTCCAAAAATCATAACTTGAGATCCAAGCTTATTTTGAGAAAACTTTGTGAATCAAAGTTGTAGACTTTGTGATGTAATACAACTTTCATGTTGTAAGTTTTGTTTTAATCCATTTTCATCTTGGTGAAAATCTGGGACAAAATTAGGAAAAAATAAGAAAAGTTTATAACAGAAAATTTCTAAGTTATGAAATTTTTCCATTTTAAACCCTAATTTGCAATTTTGGGTTTCTTGATGAACAAGTTTCATAATTTGACACATCTTGATGGAAAATGACCCTTGGCACTTGATTTTGACCAAAAAGTCAAAGTTTGACTTTTCAGTGTACAGTCAAATTTTGATCAATTGACTGAAAAATTCATCTGTCAATCCTATGCATTTGAGATCTTTTGAACTTGTTGAATAGGTCAAGATAGTTTCATTGAGTCCTTGAGTCCATGGTTGAGCTTGATTTGCCATTGTTTAGGTCAAACAGTCAAAAATTGCCTTTGTACAGTCAAAACCCTAAAAATGACCATTTTGCCCTTTTGGTGATCTGATCAAATTTCTTGTGGAATTATGATCCAAACTTGATCAAATGGTTCATATGAGTTCATAATGTTGATGTGGGTCAAAATTCATGAGGTTTGACTGTCAATTGGCCACAGTTGACTTTTTCCCCAATATAGTTGATTTCTAGGTCAACTGTCCAATTGATTGGGCAAAAATTTGATTCAAGGCTTGAAACTTGGTATGGACAAACTTGTGAGTCCAACATGAAGTATGAAAGCCAATTTGAGCATTGTAGGTCAAAATATCCCTGTGCAAACTCAAACCCTAATTTAGGTCATCAGTGCAAGGAGATGTCTTAAGCAGAGCAAACCCTAGCTTGGTCTTGAGTTCCAAGAGTCTTGTGATGAGAAATGTTGATAAAATGAGAGGGAAAATTTTGGGGTATAACAGGTTGTAACGTGGCCTGGTTCACAGTTTTAGAAAAAAAGGATAAAGACTCAAAGTTTATTTGTACCCAACCCGTTCTCCATGGTGTCCTTCAGTCCTATACTCAGTTAATTATGCATTTAGGTTCTAATAGAGTATGGCATTATAGCACTGATGCTTGGTGATGGTTCAGAAACTGAAATTTTATTTGAGAAGGCAATCATTTTTTCTTGTAACATCTTTCTTTTGTTGAGGATTTGTAGCGACCTCTTTTTGACTTTATTATCCCGGATTTTTCCTGAACTGTTTTGTTTGTGATTACATTCAATGGGATGCCCCAGTTTTTTCCATAAGTCTCCTTCATAGGTTTCGACTTAGAGGGCTTTTCTTTTGAAAGATAATGACTTCCTGACTTAATGATTATGGGGAACTATCATCGACTTTTGATTTGGAAGGATGTCTTCGATATTACCCGTTGTGTACGAAGGAAAGCTTGCGATTGAATGCATAATTGAATTATCTGAGAAACTACCATGTCCCAGGTTATGATTAAGAGTTTCAATTTGCGTGAAAAATAAAACTCCTACTTCTTAGGCTCAAAGGGGTTGACTAGGGATTAACTTCCTTATATCTCCACTGTTTAGAAATTGAAGCAACGCATGCACATCGTCAACAGGTCTATTTAAAAGAATATTGTATGAGATTATGGTATCATTTTCGCCATCCTCCCTGTTGTACCCCAAAATTTTCCCTCCCATTTTACTCAACATATGCTCATTAAGATCCTTAACTTGCTCAAGGATGCCCAAGAGTTGACCACACAAACTCTCTCCTAAAGCAATGAACCTCCAACTAGGGTTTCCATTTTCATCAAGAAGGGTGAGCTCCAAAGGCCTAAAATATTTTCCATGGTCCTAATATGCTCTCAAGATCATCCATGCCAAGTTTCATGCCTTGCACAAGAAGTTTGCTCAGTCAATTGCTCAGATGCTTAAAAATCAATTGTATTAGGTCAAAAGTCAATTGTGACCCACATACAGTCAAACTTCAAGATTTTTGGTCAACATCAACATTTTGAAGTGATACTCATCATTTGATCAAAGGTTGATCATGATTCCTCAAGGAATGCTCCTAATTCATCAAAACTCAAAAGTTGCTAAATTAGGGTTTCTTAGGAAAAGTCAACCAAACTTTGACCAAGCATAACTTTCTAATGCTTTATCAGAAATTTCTCATCCAAGGCTCATTTTGAAGAGAATCCAATTTCCTACAACTCATCTTCAGCCATCAAGTTCAAAAAATTCACTCATAAAAAGATATGAATTTCTACATTATAGGTCCTTTTGAAAAGTCAACAAAAACACCTTTTGGGTCAAAGCCTCTTACATGAACATGGAAGACACAATTGAGATAAAACCAAAAGGGTTGTTTAGGGGACATCCTAAGCTATCTAAAAAGTCCAAGAAAGCTTCCTAGGGTCAAAATTGGAAGAGATATGCATTGTCAAAGTTGGCCATTTTTGGAAAATTGCCAAAAGTCAAATGTGCTCAAAAGTGCATTTTTTGTCAAATGGGCCTAGCATTTCAGGAATGTATCTTGTTAGGGACATGGTCCACGACCCAAATCAGCAGCCATATATTATTTTATCTATTTATTTATTTTTATTTTGATTTTTATTTATTAAAAGTCACATTAAATCAAATAAATGACAAAAAAAATATAAAAGATTGATTTTTTGATCTGATTTTGGTTAGAATCAAATCTAATTAAGCTGGCCTAATCAGATCAAATTGAACCAAGGAAAATTGAGGCAAAAATAGCATGATTAGGATGGTTTTGGAAAGATATCATATAGAAAACAAATCACATTCAATTTCCATGATTCCAAAAGATTCAGATTATTTTTGTTGCCCTAATTCATCACACTAAATATACTGAACATAAACAATGCAAAAGGACAAGGGTTGCAGTCGTGAGAGCTGAGAAACAAAACTCAAATATTGGTAAAAAAGTGGTGGATCATTTTCTCACATAGAGGGTGATTTAAGACATTCCAAAGCTTCTAATCGCTTCCTGGATATCTCCTGAAGCTAGCATGATCATTTGCAAGCCTTCCTAAGCCCAGAATGCTCCTGGTAAACCCACAGTTTGCACATATCAATTTGATTTTGATATTATAATTCATTCATGATTAACCACTTTTATACACAGCATTGTATTTGTATCATCATTTGGAATGTTTTGGTTTAATTAATTTTGAGTTTTGATGCCTGCTTCGCTAATTGCCATGGCTAGGGTTTAAGAAGCTGTTTTGGGGCTTCTCTGTACAAGTTAAATTGGACCAAGAAAATAGTGCCATGATACTCGTGAGATCAAGACGAGTTGATTGGTGTATCAAGAATTAATTTATCATGCGTTTAGTGGATTTTTGAATTTTGCAGGTTTATGGCTATGGAGTTCTGTCTGTAGGTAAAAAGTATGGACCTAAGACGACGGACAGGGAAGAAGACGATGACTTGTCACCACCCCACTGGTCCATTTGAATGATCCGCGCGTTTTTTATTTTGTCTAGTTTACTCACCTTGTTTTATATATTATCATTTAATCTTATTATAATGACAACTAAACAAGATGGCCCAGTGGTGAAGCGTGCGTTGGATAGTGGAGAGGACCTGGGTTCGATCCCAGGTCCATGCGTTTTCTTTAATTTCTTAATGTTACTCTGCAGATTCCATGTATACATGTTCCAAGCGCCTACAGTGTGGCCTCAAAATCCAGCCACTGGATCATTACCAACACAGATCCAACGCTCAAACCAAGGAAGGACCATGGTGCACTCTCCAGGCGTACCAGCACTGAATCATGCGTGGGGAGTGGGCTCAGCCATAATGGGCCCATCAAATTCAGAAGCACACCCCCCTGGATTGCTTATGCAGGCCCAAGTCTATTCTTTTTTATTTCAATTCTTTTCTTTCATTATTTATTAATTATTTCTTTTTCAAATGACACCAAAAATCATGTTTTTTATTTAATCAAAAAAATCATAAAAGCATCAAAAATCATTTTTTTATAAAAATATTTTTATTAATTAATTAGTTTAATTCAATTAGGGTAATTTAATTCTTTCTTTTTTTATAATTTAAGATAATTAGAATTAGGGTTTAATTTTGTACATAACCTAGTTTTTTCTCAAAAATAACATAAATATTTTCTCAATTAGATTTTTAGGTTTTCCAATTATTTCTCGCATTTTAATTCGCCACGCGCGCTTTTAATTTTCTTTTTGTTATTGTAACTGCTCTGAGTTTGTAATAGATTTAAGTAGGGTTTTAATTCTGCATTTTATTTTCAGTCAAAATAATTATGTATCTGCCTAAAGCCTTGTAATAGCTAGGACTCTAATTTCTCGCATTTTAATTTCCGCAAACTATAAACTGTTAGATGTATGTTAATAGGATTGTATGGAAAGACAAATTGAAATTAAAATAGTAGAAAACCCTAATTGTGTAAAGATAATTAACTGAAAAAATACACTTGCACATGCTCACTCCTAGGGTTTACTCCACTCCGGTTGCCTTCGGTAAATGATCATGAAGTATAGGGAATGTTAGTGGTCGTCCTCTAGTCCTAAAAGATCTAAAATGACCCATTCAGATGTTGCCTCGCAAAAAGATCTTTAAGGCTTTAGGATGATTATTAAAATTTCCTAACATTGCTTTTGTGATCGTATTTGTCCCTTCGAACGTCCCTTAAAACTCCAACGACGGTGCTACCTATTCCTTAATAATAGGATAGCGTTGTCTAAAGGAAAACGAACAGACTTTTTTTGAGTAGGTAGATTAGTTCCTAGGTACTTGCTCAAACAAACAAATTTTTACACAAACACTTTTCAAAACAATTTTCAAAACAACTTCGTCACACTCTTGAGGACCGATACAAGGGTTATCACTAAGTAAAACTTTTCAAAACAAGCACACACAATCAATTTTAAAAAAAAGAGCAAAGTACCTAAGAGCCCGTGGAAAACCACTGATAGAAAGGGTGCTAACACCTTCCCTTTCTATAATCTACCCCCCGTACTCAGAAACATCTCGAAAAAGGTTTTTTCTATTCTTTTTCCTTTTCCTTTGTTGGATAAAATAAAAGCCGGTGGAGACTCTTGCTTACCGCGACATTTGTGAATACAAAACGCAAACCAGTATAACAGTCGGTTCTGCCATCGTATCACAGAATTGGCGACTGTTGGGGAACATAAATAAGTGGGGTATACCTTAGGATATAGGTCATTTTAATTTCTTCTCTTGCTTGTCTTGATTGATTTATTTTAAGGGCATATGTTGGGGGTTATATAGATCCTACACCCGGATCTGGGGACACCTTTTAGGTAAGTAGCAATAAACTGTGAGGGAATTGTGCAGGGTATACCGACACGGTTGAAGCAGTAGCTACATTGATGTGGCACTTTGGTTGGTATCGGTAACCCTTGAGTCAATCAGGGAGAGTACGGGGCCACCGCGTGATGTCGTGGAGCATCAAATGACCTTAGAACCTTTAATTGCACAACTTGGCCAGTAGGACGTAGCGAGATGCCCGACTTTGGTGTATTCCCAAGGTCGACAGATACTCGATGCTACACTCATTGAGGTTTAACTCTTGAGTTTTGTTTGGTTGCGAGTCAATCGCCTATCACTATGCCAAACAAGGGATTAGACAGCGCTTTTTTAGGCCTTTAACAGCGCTTAAAAGCGCTGCTAAAACCTCCGCTGCTAAAGGTATAGACAACGCTTATGTAATTTCAAAAGCGCTGCTATAGGTACCCCCCCTTAGGAACCCCTTTAGCAGCACTTACACTTTAAACAGGGCTTTTAATGTGGAACTTTAGACAGCGCTTGGTAAAAGCGCTGTCTATTCCCCCCCTTTAGCAGCGCTTTTCCTTATTATTTTTTAATTTTTTTTTCAATCACTTTAGACAGTGCTTTTATGAAAAGCGCTGTCTATTCCCCCCTTTAGCAGCTCTTTTCCTTATTATTTTTTAATTTTTTTTCAATCACTTTAGACAGCGCTTTCATGAAAAGCGTTGTTTATTCCCCCCCCCCCCCCCTTTAGCAGCGTTTTTCCTTATTATTTTTTTAATTTTTTTTTTCAATCACTTTAGACAGCGCTTATCATTAAAAGCGATGTCTATCCCCCCCCCCCCCCCCTTTAACAACGCTTTTCCTTATTATTTTTTTAAATATAATTTTTTTTCATTTAAAACAAAACGCTACCTATCAAATTTAATCTCACCATTTTTGCACCAGAATTTATAGCTTCATTATAACATTTTAAACAACAACAACATCAATATACCACAATGAAACAATATTATAACAACATCAATATTTATCTCTTAAATCCTTTTTGCATAACATACACAACAACAACATTAATATATACCACAATGAAACAATATTATAACAACATCAATATTCATCTCTTCAATCATTTTTGCACAATATACACAATAACAATATTAGTATATACAACAATGAAACAATATTATAACTACATCAATATTCATCTCTTCAATCCTTTTTGCACAATATACACAACAACAACATTAGTATATACAACAATGAAACAAAATCAACAATGAATTACAAAATAACTCTATCTTCTACATCGAGCTGCACCTATATAACCTAAAACAAAATCAAAAAATCAAAATTCATACAAGTTACCAAATAACAACAACAAAAACAATAATATTGTAACACAACTATAACGACATATATTATATTCTCAAAACTCAAAGTTATACCTTATAATAAAACTCTCAACTCCGTAACAAATTGGCACCAATCCTCCATAAGTTCATCCAATTGATCTTTTGAGTATGAAGCACACTTGAATTCATCAAAGTACTACATAATAATATAACATAGTATGATTTAATTAAAATACTAAGTCATTTTATGAGAAATATGAAAATAATTCCTAAGTTAGAAATTCATACCGTGGATGGAATCTCTAATCGGTCCAAAAGAATAGTTTCTTTCATAAACCTCAACATAAAATAACCGCAATCTACACCATTGCGCTGACGAGGACACTACACATGGAAAGAAAATACGAATATACATCAAGATATACACCTTAAATTGTTTTATCAAGTATCATCGCTATATAATCAAAACTGTGAAAATCTATACCTCCACTTTGATCCAAGAAATATTGTTGACTCTACTCCTTGGTACTTGAATATCTCTTTGTGCCTGAAAACTTTGTAGAATGCTATAATAAAATAATAACGAATATTTAGAACTATCACACATAAATAATTAAATGTACACAGTAATATTTTGGAACAATCTCATTTACGTGTCAATCGTCTTCTTCATATCTGGGTATGTTGTCCAATCATTGCCCAATGAATCCAGATAATATACAATTTCTCTCACAGGATTAATTGCAACCAATAACCAGTGTCCACTGGAATATTAAACAAAGGTTAGATGGATATTTTCTGCACAACGTTAAAAAATGAAAAATTATAATAGAGGAAATTTAGAATGAAAATCTTACTTGGGGCCAGTATTATATGGTAAAAAGAACAATTTTTCTGTATCTTTGCTGGCCATAAATAAACTGAGCACAAATTCTATTGCTTCATCTGGTTTTGAGATGATTGACCCTGCGTGGACAATGTTGGGATTCATGAAAGCGAATCTGGACTCCAATCTACGCGGGCGAATCAACTTGTCATACAGAAACCTTAAATAAAAACATCATTAACATTAATTATTCATTGAAATGAGTAAATAAATTCTGCAATTAATTAAACAAAGTTGATTGGAGTATACCTGATGTATGTATTGATAACAGCCATGCCTAATGTCAAGTGTCCAAAAACTTCTTCCAAATCCTCCTTACCAATTGCTATCATGCCTTCAGAACCATAAATCCCTTCATCCAGGGGTATAAGAGAAGTACCACCTTGCGAAATAGTTGTGAAGCTTATAAATGTCTGAAGGCACGACCTATATTGTGAAGTAGTTTTCTTTCTAGACCCGGTCCTCTTAGCAACACTCTTTGTTTCTGTGGGAATGTTTCTAATTACAGGTTCCTTACCCATACTTACAGCTTTAATCTCTTTAGCAGGAATAATCTAAATATCATAAAATTAGAGTGGTCAAGTATAGGATGACAAATTAACATTATCTAAGCATAAATATCATATAATTGTGTTGTACCTGTTTTTTTGCTGTCACTGACTCCTTTGGCCGTGTAATCCCTTTATCTTTTGGTTTGGGTTTTGTAGGAGTCTAACATTACCATGCAAAAAAAATGTAAGTAAAACGAACGTAAAAATTTGAGTACTAAAAGGTTCATAACAGTTTTAATTATACCTCATCATCTATGCGAACGAGTCTTGACGGCCATGCAACAAACGCTCCTATTGCCTCTCCCACCAATGTTGCATCTGAAACTTCATCTGGGATTGGTAATAACGCACCCTCCTCCAAAGCAATATCAATCGACACTTTCAAATATCCAGAAGGGAGCGGTTTATGATGAAGTACTTCTCCCAGAGTGTTATGGACTTTTCCCTTGCCAACCATGCGATAAGTTGGTGTCTATAAAAAGAGTTGACAAGGTGAAATGCCCTAAAATCAATAATAAATATGACATCGTTAATGTGTATATATGTCAGTTAAATAAATTACACTAATTTAATTTCATAATAATATATGTAAGTACCTCGGGAATACTCGGTTGAGCTGCACAATTGACACTAGCTATGTCACTAGCTTCTTTAACACCCGAAGCTTCCCTTTCTGATTGGTACTGTCTTGCTTTTTCCTTCCTCAATTCAAGAACTTCAGCTTCTAATGCATCCAACCTTGTCTGCAGTTCTTTATTGCTAGCAGATTTTGTCTTTGGATTGTTCTTTTTCAAGGAGCTTGGAGTAACCCCATGTCCTTTACCCCTCACCCGACCAGAATACTCACGAACATCTAATGCTCGACTAAGTATGCTCCTACAATCATCTGGTGGAGATGTAGACTGAGACAGACTCTCCTGAAATTCATATGAATATTGGAAAAACATGAATACTATATGTTAATAAAATTTTGATTTAATTAGAATTAATGTTATACTTACGCATTTTTCAAAAAGTTGTTGTACATCTTCTTTAAGAACTCCATCCTTACCCACACGGGCAGCCTTCCACAAAACATGCTCCAGAAGAGATGTTTCAGAACTACTCTCCTCTTTTAACTACACATTAACACAAAAAACAAGCTCAGTTATAACTATTGATGAACAAGTATATCATTGCAATTTGTAAATACTTACTATTTTTTGTTCTAACCGTGCATATCCCAAACGCCCTTTTTGTATGGATATGCGGGAGATGATGCTCTTTGACGATTTACTTCACTTACACTCTGAAATTTTGGGGTTTTCTGTTTGGCTTTAAAAACATCCCATTCTTTAACTGAAATCACATCTGCATATTCTGCTGGACGCTCTGCATCAACAATTTTTTTTCGGCATCTCTAAGATATTTTCTGTTTAAATATGTTCTAAACCCTCTTAGTATTTTGCCGGCCAATCCAAGACAATAATCTTTTCTTTTGTCATCAATGTTGAAAGACCTCTACAAAAAACATACACAAAGTGCGTTAGTATAAGTAATTTAAAGACATAATTTAAAGTACATAATCATAATTTAAAGACATAATTTAAAGCACCTGTATCTCACTCCAGATTTTGTTTTTAGCATCATCCAGCTTATCATCTCTCCACTCATCACAAGTTATTGGAATTTCTCTCCTTACAAGTGTACCAATGTAACTTGTCAATTTAGAACTGTTAGGCTTAATTAATTGGTCATTTGGACTCCAATGCACATCGTATTTTATACCTCTATCTCTATCACGAATGATATTCTTCATAATAGTTTTTCCTCTTTTAATTTCTTTTTCCACTCCCTTACTGGATTTTCCTCCATCATTGTCTTCATCATTAATAGAATCATCGTGTGGGTGCTCCTCGTTACTAGCCATCTAACCTGTAATAAAGAAAAACATTAGTATATAATGACAAATATTTAATTCCAAATATATAATTCCAAATATCTATTCAGTATATAAAATGACAAATATCAATTGAGTATATAAAATGACAAATATATAATTTATTAGAAGTTTGCTAAGTGTTAACAGGTATGGAGGAATATATATTACCTATTTCACTAACATCTCTTTCTTTTCTTGGTTGGATTCCGAATTACTTGTCTCTTAAGAACGCGGACGGAGGGATTGATCCAAATTCCCTCATCATGATCTTTTCTGATATATGATTCATCCGCTGTAGTATTTTCATCTTGATCGTTTCTAATATACGACTCATTCTCAACATCAACATCAACTTGATCCACACTTTTATCATCAATCACTTTGTTAGATAAAAGCACTATAGACCATTTCGTACTCTTTGGGTCTGTGACATAGAACACTTGTTTAGCTTGAGAGGCTAGAATAAAAGGCTCATCTTTGTACCCCACCCTACTAAGATCCACTTGCAAAAACCCTGACTTATCCATTCGTATGCCACTAGTATGTACCCACTTGCAACCAAAGATAGGAATCTGAAACTTCTCGTAATCAAACACCCAGATGTGATTGATAACCCCAAAATATGACAAATTTTCATATTTGGGGTCTAAGTCCTTCATACTAGAAATGTGCATTGCTTCACATACCACCGTGACACCACTATTTTGCATGGTACTTTTCTCATCTTGTTCTTTGGTATAAAATGTGTATCCATTAATTCCGTATCCTCTATAAGAGAACACAATCGAACTTGGACCATATGCCAAACATCTCAACCTGTCTGATATTGAAGCGGGATCTGAATGAAACTTTGAATATATATGATCCTTAAACCACTGTATAAAACTTTGATTGTGCTCTCGTACTATCCAATTTTCATTTCTACTTTGATTCTCACCTCAGAGTATAGCCTTGTGCATTTCAACAAACGGCTCAACCTCAGTGTCATTGTGCAGAACATAAAAATGCACTTGATCCCGTTCATCCCTTGATACTGTCACAATTTCATTTCCAATTAATTTTTTACCTTCTTTTTTTTCGAAAAAATGAGATTTGGGGAGTCCAATGGATTGCACATTGGACAAAAAATCAGTACAAAACTCAACCGTTTCTTTAACAACGTATCGCTCAACGATACAACCCTCTAGACGACTTCGGTTTTTCACGTACCCTTTTAATATTTTCATATAACGTTCAACAGGGTACATCCATCTCATATAAGCTGGTCCACACAATTGTGTCTCTTTCACAAGATGAACAACAAGATGTACCATAATGTCAAAAAATGATGGAGGAAAATACATTTCAAGGTCACACAGAGTAATAACGATTTCTTTTTGTAATACTGGTAAGATCTCAGGATCGATCACCTTACTACAAATTGACCTGAAAAAAAACACAATTTAGTTATAGCGCTTCTTACTTTTTCTGGCAAAATAGAACGTATACCTATTGGTAGAAAATGTTCCATTATGACATGGCAATAATGTGTCTTTAGACTCTTTAACTTGAGGTCTTTCATGGACACAAGTCTTCTAATGTCTGAGGAGTAATGTTGTGCCCCAAAATTTTCCCTCTCTCTTTTTCACAAGAAATCACAGCTTCGGGCTTTTCCTGATTTTTCAGATTGGTTCAAGAATCAGTCAAACAGACTTTTCTTATCAGTCAAACAAAATTAGGGTTTCCATTAACTTTTGAATCAGTCAAACAAATTATTAGGGTTTCTATTGATTTGGTTGAGTTTGGCTCAGGGTTTGATCAAGCAGACGTTTCTTTGACAGTAAATCCAGAATTAGGGTTTTCACGAGCATTCTCAGAAGATTTTGAATCCACAACATTTCATTTGACTGTCACATGGTTTTGACGATTGTTCAAGATTCATGTTTGTTTCTCAAAAGTCTAAACTATGGGATAGAAGTTGAGGTTTCTGATGGAGAGTTTGAAGTGTTGGTTTAATCAGTGAAGTGAAAGGCGTATGGACGTTTGTTTGCTTATTTGTGCAATGCTTTTGGTTATTTGGAATGCCGGAAGTATTGTTGGTTAATGCAAAGTTGTGTGACTGCGACGTTTGTTGATTATTTATAATTTCTAAGTTAAGATTATTGGGATAATTTCCAATTATTATAACTCAAGAGATTTAAATGATTAAATAAACAAGTGCAGAAGAATTAAAGAATTAACTGACAAAGGATTTTTTATTCATTTTCAATTGTTGTTACAAATGTTTATTTGATACAGTAAATTTATTTACAATGTTACAATGACATTTATTACAATGATTAAAAATAAATTAAATCTATATCCTAAGTTTCTTGAAGTTTTCATCTTCTACTGTTGCTTCCCTTGCCCCAATTAATATTCACCTGCAAAGCCAGAAAAAGAGAAGTCAATAACAAATGAATTGGAAAAGTATTTTTCAGACAGATAAGCAAAAACTCATCATTAAAGGTTGTTGGCCGGAATCAGTTTGTTCGTCCTCTCTGCAAATCGCAAGAAGATGTCTCTTCTTGGTTCACAAAGAGGGAAAGAAAAATTGTTTGCAAGCATGGAATTAATTAAATACAAGGCTGCATAAGAAATTCACAAATTGCAAAGTGCAAACTGAAATGCCAAACAAAGCTCCACAAGAGCAAAACTGCCTTCAAACCAAACAGCCAAGTTACAGTTTCAAACTAAGCAAACTAAATCACAAATTCAAAACTGTCCAAAGAAGCTGTCAAAACTGTCAAAAAGAGCTGTCAACAAAACTGTCCAAGAGCTGTCAACAAAGCTGCATACAAGTACACAAAAAGCAAAGGCAGAAAATCTGGAAGATATGCAGAGGAAAGCCAAAGATGCAAGCAATATTTCAAAACATTTTCATCATTTTCCAGGCCACAACCTTTTCAGAAAAGTACTTCTAAAGCAATATAATATGCTTTTCTGAAGAGAGAGAAAGAGAGTAAAAAGCAGGCTTACAGTTTTTGGGTAGGCTTAAGACATAGATAAATATAACAAGATATCCAACACATAAAGGGGGGGGGGGGGGGGGGGGGGGCAGAACACATAGAAAATATAACACCAAAGCTGTAAACACATAGCCTTGAAGCCAAAGCTTGCCTCAAGCCTGCTTCAAACTACCAGAAGCAAACATAGCACAAGCCCTCAAACCTATTACAGAAGCAAGCCTGCCTGTTCAAAAAAAAGCCTGCAGAACCTCCAAGCATAAAACAGAACCTGCCTCAAAATTTCAAAAGAACAAAACCTTGAAGCCTGTTCAAAAAGCATGCATAAAACACAAGCCAAAAAGCCTATACCAGAAAAAATCCTTGCAGCCTGCCTTCCTAAAAACTCCAACATCAAACAACACAAGCATAACAAATCTCTAGAAGCCTAAAAAAAACTTGTTCAGTTTCAAACCTGAGCCTGCCTAAAACACTTCAAGCAAGCATAACCAAGCTTGCCTGTACCAACAAACCTTCAATAAGCCTGCTTAAAATCACCAAACAATAAACTTGAACAAACTCAGTGTCCAAGCCTGCATAGCCTTCAACTTGCCTTCATTTTAAATCCAGAAGTCCAAACATCCAAATCAGTAACAATAACAAAGCTCTCAGAACAAAAGTTCATCATTGAGAAATCAAGTCCAAAGAGAAGAAGATTGTAAAAGCATCTCAGAAGCAATCAATCTCAGAATAATCATCATTGAAAAAAAAAGCCAACAAAGTCCAAGAGAGGAAAAGCAACTCAGAAGCAAAAACACTGAGGCAAAAGCAACATCAAAATCATCAACATCAGGACAACAAACAAAAGCAATGTTTCAGGTTTAAATCATCATCAACAACCAAAAGAACCACAAGCATTTTCAGAATTAACATCTTCATCAAAAGCAAGCAATCTCAAAATAAGCATCATTGACAAGAAAGAGAGGAAGAGAGTCAGAAACGTGTACTTTGGAGTTTTCAGATTTATAGCATCATCATAAAACATACCAAGCAAAAAGATATGAGGTTACCAGGAAGGCCAGCAAGCACATCACCGCGTCCCTCTGCCTCGGCCACCTGAGAAGCGCCGTCGTCCACTCCTCCGTCTCCAAAACCCTAAAGGTATTGTCCCCCTTTCCTTTTTCTGCTTCACATCTCACACAAACACGAACATCCATGATTAAAACATGAAAAAGATAAACATGCAAGACTAAAATCCGAAAACCCTAAAAAACGCATGAAGAAAGAAAATCCTTACCTTTTCTTTATCACTGCCTGAACGACCCTGGAGAGAGGGAAGTGGAGGTGGCGCCTGGTAGCCTGAGGCATGGAAGGCATCAGTGGTTCTGATCGTGAAGGATGAAGAGGCGAAGAAGGAGAAGGAAGCAGCGCGCTCACAAAAACACTTAAACCCTATTCTGAGCCAAGCAGATTGAAACCCTAAACAAAAACTTTGTCACAAGCATTTGGGCCTTCCCTCACAAACTCCTTAGGCCCAACAATTCTGGCGCTGCACCCCCCTTTGTTTTAATCAGCATTTGTTCTTTTATTTGGGCCTGCCCCTCATACTAATGCCTAAGCCCATTTAGTTTCCTTTTTTTTATTTTCCTTAGGTTTATAAATCAATACTTTTTTTTCGATCACTTTACTTTTTTTTTTCCTTTTTTATATATAACTTAAACTAATATTTTTGTTAAATAAAAATAATACATTAACTTTTTGCACAAAATTATCTTAATGTTTATTACATTTTAAAAAGCACATAAATAATTAGTTGGTTTTGAATTAAATACTTTTATCTTTAAAACCCTTTTTATTTATATAACATTAATAAAAACACAATAATAATAATACTTAATAAATACATTAGGTTAACCTTTTGATCACTTGTAAATAATCATGTGCATCTTACATTGCTTTTGATTCCTTTTTTTCTTATATTTTTACATTGAGAATGCGATGATTCGATTTGGTTGTAAATAATATTTGGACACTAGTATCCTGATAAGACTCATCCCCACTTGTAAACATTTGTACCCCCATCCTCGGATACTTATTTGTAATAGCTTAGACTTTAAATTCCCGCAATTTATCACTTTCTATATATTGTATAGTAATTAGGGTTTGTATGCGAAGATTCAAAATCAACCGCTAGATAACCTAATACAAGATAAATGCATGAAAATCAATATACAATTCACACTTGCACCTCTAGGGTAACCTCGCTTGTTGCCTCGAAAAAATGCAATCATGTCCCTCGAGTATGAGACACTCTAGCAAATGTCCCTTCGATAAACAAAGATCGTTAGTCCCTCGATGACCCTCGATGTTGCCTTTGATAAAACGATCTCGTCCCTTACAAAATTGCTAGAGCGTCTCATAAGTTGCCTTCAATGATTGTATAAAATGACCCACGCCCGTCCCATTAACATCCTAACACAAGGTTGTTCACCAAATACAATGGTGAAACAACACTGTTAAAAGGGTTAAAACATGAGAAAGATCTTTGAGAAATTTAGGGTAGATAGCTCTTGGTTACTTGATCAAACTTGCAAAATATCCTTGCCATTTTTCAAAACACACATCACAACACAACTTCAAAACAAACTTTCAAAAACATTGAAGCATCTTTTCAAAAAGACAAACACCTTTGTAAAACATTCGAGTAAAGAATTGTTACAATGGTTGCCTAGACAAGGCATCTTTTTCAAAACATTTTCAAAACCACACACACAAAGCACCATTTCACACAATTGAAAAAGCAAAGGCAAGTGATCTAAAACAAGTAACTAAGAGCCCATGGAAAACCATAGATGAAAAGGGTGCTAGCACCTTCCCTTTTCATAATCTACCCCCCGAACCCACGAAAACATCTCAAAGGTCTTTCCTGTGCTTTTTGACCTTTCCTTAGGATAAATAAAAAGTCGGTGGCGACTCTTGATAAACCGAACAAGTGCGAATATAAACGCAAAACCTCAAGTCAGTTCTCCCACCGTATCACAGAACTGGCGACTCTGCTGGGGAGAAAATTAAAAGTTGGGTTACCTTAGGGTTTTAGATCACCTTTACATACTTGCTTTTATTGCTTTGATTACTTTACTTTTTTGGGTTCCTTGTTTGGGTTTGCTATAAATCCTACACCCGGATTTGGGGGCACCTTTTTAGGTAAATAGCAATAAACTGTGAGGGAAATATGCGGGGTATACCGACATGGTTGAAGCAGTAGCTATGTTAGTTTGACATATTTGTGAGTACCGGTAGCCCTTGAGTAGTCAAGGAGAATACGGGGCCGTTGAGTGATGTCATGAAGCACTAACGAACTCTTAGAACCTTACTTGACCATCTTGGCCTTTTTAGGGGTAGTGAGATGACCGACTTTGGTGCAGTCCGAAGTTGGTAGATACTCGATGCTACACTCATTGAGGATTGTTTTCTTGGAATATTTTGGTCGCCAGTTAAGTGGCTAAACCAAAACAATGAACACAAAAAATAATCCAGTGATATTGAGCTCCTTAGAACCCGGTTTCTATTTTAGGACAGGATGAGCCAACTAACTTCAAAAGGGTACTTACCTACGAACCCCATGCAAGCCTAAACCTAAGGACTTGTTTGCTTTGTGTGAATATGATTACATGTATATACACTAGCTTACTTTTGCATACATGTACATAACATCATAACATCATACCATAGCATTTTCAATAACCATTTCAAGGATCTCGAGGGTCTTTTGATGCAGGGTCACGTTGAACCAGACGTCTACCAAGGGGCAAGAGGTTTCTCCTCTAAACAAATGCCATTAAAGATCAAGGGCAACAACTTGAATCAGGGGCTATGACCCACTTGACATGGTGAGCTTGATTCTCGTGGAAAGACATCCACTAATACAAAGTTCTCCAATCAAAGATGTTGATCAAAGTTCAACCTCTAACATTTTTCTTGTATTTACCCCAAGAGATTCTTGAAAACATGCATCCACATATCATGCATTGCATCATAACAGTTCTTTCCTTTTCAGGTTTCCTTATTCTCCTACTGTTTATTTCAGTAGAGATGGCTCTGGAGCAGACTATCAAGGGCATCCAGACTCAAAACGCTCAACTTCAAGAGATGTTCTTGAACCTATCCCAAGGGCAAGAAGAGATAAAAGCTCTCCTCACAAGGGGCATGGTCCTGGGGAATCCAGGAGGCATCAGGAATGATCAGTTGGAAGGACTGCAGATTGAGTTGGCAACAATGAAGATCCAGATGATGGGACAGCTGGTGGGCCAGATGGCTCTCATTCGAGACTTAGCCCAAAGACAAGAAGAGCTCAGGGTTCTCGTCAACAAGCTACTTCAAAACAACCAAGTGGGGCAAACACCCAAGGTTGAAGATCAAGTCATCGTTCAACCTCCTTTGAGACAAGAAGACAAAGGAAAAGCTCCTCTACTTGCTTCAGGGTCACAAGCCCACCAACAACCTCGTCAGCGTCAACGGGGTAATCAGCGTAAGCAAAATACGTTTGGAAGACGGTTCACTGAGACTGACATACCATCATCTCTAATATTGGAACGCTTGTTGGAGGTCAATCTGACTGCTTTAAGGGATCCTATTCGGAAGCCCAATACCTCTGCTCCTAGCTATCACCCTGATGCATTTTGTGTATACCACTCCTATAGACCTGGACATGACACCGACGACTGTTGGGCTTTGAAGAACAAAATTCAAGATCTGATTGACAATGGAGTGCTGAAATTCATGCCGGATGGCGAGATGAAAATCTTCCGTTAAGGGTTTCTCCACCTGAAATGATAAAGCTCGAACTGCGAGACTTTTGTTCCATTTGAATTTTCAAGTTGTAATTTCTTTTGTTATTCAAACAATTATCTGTTGATGTCAAACTCTGTTTCATTAATGCATTGCATATGTTTGTCTTGAATCCATCCATTCGTTTTCACTATTCTTATGCTTTCTTTATGATATTTAAACTCTTGATAAAAAGCTACAAGCCTTTAGAGGGAGGATGACGAAACAATGCCATAATATCATACAGTATGCTTTTGAACAGACCTTGCTGACGATGTACAGGCGTTTCTTTCGAATCCCAAACACCGGAGTTATAAGGAAGATAATCCCTAGTCAACCCCTTCGAGCCAAAGAAGTAGGAGTTTTCTGTTTTTAACACAAATTGAAACCTTTGATTTAAACCTGGGGCAGGATAGTCTCTCAGTTAATTCAAAAAAAGATGCGCATTAAAGTCGCCAACTCTCAGTTCGTAATACAACGAACGACATCAAAAACATTCCTTTGGAACCAAAAGACAGTGATGGTTCCTTATCTCATAGGCATTCAATCTCTCAAAAGAGAAAAGCCCACTGAGCCAAAACCTACAAAGGAGGCTTAAGAAAGCTGGGGCATCCCGATGACTGTAATCTCGAAAACAGGAACAGTCAGGCAAAAGTTAGGGATAACAAATCAAAAGAACGAGGTCAGTACAAATCCTCAACAACATGAAAAATGTTGCAAAAAAAAGGAGATGATGACTTCCTTCCAAAATTCAACTGGTGTGAGCCATCACCAAAAGGTCGTTCCAAATTCGAATAGAGTTCGATGCACAATTAACTGAGTTTAGGATTGAAGAACATCACGAAGAGCGGGTGGGTACAAATATACGTTGAGCCTTTATCCTTTGTTTCTTAAACCGTGAACCAAGCCACGTTACAACCCTTCAAAAGTCCTAATTGAAGCATGGGTTAGTTCGAAAGCATACTGTTACAAAAGGTATCCTGACTCCTGTAAGGCTTTGCCCTAAATCTTGTGTTGAATTTGTCTTATAAAAAATTTTCTACTAAAAAACGCATTTTTCAAAACTTCGAGACAAGCATAAACTTTGCATTATTTGAATATCATTGTTTGCATTTGGCTATTTGTTTGACAGCGAAGAAATTCACAATGAATATCCAGTGAACAAAAGCCCTCTCAGTGAGCAAAATCATTTCAAAAAGGATGACACTTCCATTGACAAATATCCTATCAACAAGGGGGCATGACATGTCACTATCCAGCACACCTGGGGCAGTCTAGTCAAGGTTTCAACAGATCTTTCAAAGTTCAGTTAACCTGGGGAAGTCCAGTCAAGATTTCAACAAATCTTTCAAAGTTCAAGTGAACCTGGGGCAAGTCCCCCTCACCATCACTTGGGGCATTTAAACGTCAATCTCATCAAAGGGTTACGTGTAGTCCAAGTGTCCTGGCAATATCACAAGCATCCGGTGCTAGGGGTAGGGATGAAACCTCTCCGAAATCTTTCTGAAAAGAAATTCAAGCGTCCTCGAGGAGTTCATCACCTCTCTAACTAGACCAGCAGTCATGGGTTTATTTCCCCAACATTTGTCAAGGATTTATTTTCCAAAACAAATTACATTTCAAATTGATCGGTCGTTCAAAATTTCCTTCATCACCTGCTGGAAGTTGCGGTCATCATCAAAAATTCCTTCATCGCCTACTGGAATTCAAGAGCGTTCAAAATTTCCTTTTAGAAGTTGCGGTCATCATCAAAAATTTCCTTCATCACCTGCTGGAAGTTGCGGTCATCATCAAAAATTCCTTCATCACCTGCTGGAATTCAAGAGCGTTCAAAATTTCCTTCATCACCTGCTGGAAGTTACAACCACCAACAGAGTAAAGGGCAATTGAAGCTCCTAAAAAATCTGTTTCTCTCAAGAATGAAGACTCTCATCCTTAAAACCTCTGAAGATTGGTATACTCCCAATTTCCGACCCTTAACAGAATGAAGACTCTCATCCTTAAAACCTCATAAGATTGGTATACTCCCAATTTCTGACCCTTAACAGAATGAAGACTCTCATCCTTGAAACCTCAGAAGATTGGTATACTCCCAATTTCTGACCCTTAACAGAATGAAGACTCTCATCCTTGAAACCTCAGAAGATTGGTATACTCCCAATTTTTGACCCTTAACAGAATGAAGACTCTCATCCTTAAAACCTCAGAAGATTGGCATACTCCCAATTTCTGACCCTTAACAGAATGAAGACTCTCATCCTTGAAACCTCAGAAGATTGGTATACTCCCAATTTCCGACCCTTAACAGAATGAAGAATCTCATCCTTGAAACCTGCTGAAATTCAAGAGCGTTCAAAATTTCCTTCATCACCTGCTGGAAGTTGCGGTCATCATCAAAAATTCCTTCATCACCTGTTGGAAGATACGGTCCAGATATGCTCCAGACACGGTTGCCATTCTGTAACCTTTTCAGATCCCAGTTTAATACCTGTAGCAAGCCAGGAAAACCATCTGTGGACGAGGGATTAGGAAAACTATCTGTGGATGACTGATTGTAGATTAATACCAGAAGCAAGCCAGGAAAACTATCTACATGAAGAGATTGAAGATTAATACCTGAAACCAGCCAGGAAAACTATCTTTCTTTCTCAGGTCAGAGATTAATACCTGAAACCAGCCAGGACAACTATCTACTCGACCAGCTCAAACAATTCAACAATCATTTCTGGATGGCATCTTTAAGCCCATCTCCATCAACTATCCATCATATCTCCAAATGGCATCTGTAAGCCCATTCCCGACATCACAATACCTGTAGCAAGCCAGGAAAACTATCTACGTGAAGAGATTGAAGATTAACACCTGTAACAAGCCAGGAAAACTATCTTTCTTTCTCAGGTCAGAGATTAATACCTGAAACCAGCCAGGACAACTATCTCATCGACCAACCTTTTCATGTTCCAGATCAATACCTACAGCAATCAAAAGATTCTTACAATCCCCTGCAGCAGTCAAAGATCCACTTTCTACGGCAGCAGTCAAGATTCTATTATCTCCAGTTATCCAGGATTCATCTATCCTCAGCAAGACAGCTACTCAGCTTGCATGCACATCCATTACATTCATATATCATAAACACATATTGCATTATGTATTTCATACATCATGACATTGCATACAACTAACGTTTTACCTTTTCCAGAAAAAGGTCAATCAACAGATGGCTACCATCAACCTTTTCAAGTTCCAGATCAATACCTGTAGCAATCCAGGAAAACCATCTGTGGACGAGGGATTGAAGATCAATACCTGTAATGAGCCAGGGAAACTATCTTTCTTTCTCAGGTTGGAGATTAATACCTGAAACCAGACAGGACAAATATCTACTCGACCAACTCATGTTTATTCAACTTCAAGACTTCTGAAAACAGTTTACGGGTTCTCCAGATACGGATGTTAACCTATCGCTTGTTCAGATCCAAGACTTCTGAAAACTGTTTACGGATTCTCCAAACATGGATGTCAATCTATTGCTTATTCAGACCCCCAGTTCAGAGATGTTCCAAACATGGATACCTTTCTGATACTCACCCACTCACCAACAACAAACATTCCAGATGGCATCTTTAAGCCCATCCCCGACAAGATCCTTCCACCATCTCCAAATGGCATCTTTAAGCCCATTCCCTCAAACTGCGCTTTGACGAGTGCAAATTTTTCGGGCACTCTAGTGTCCAATCTCCTTTTACCCTCGAGTCGCGAAAGGCAAACCTGCCAATCTAACTCTTCAGGTTCAAGAAGATTGAACAGGGGCAACTGTTGTACCCCAAAATTTTCCCTCTCTCTTTTTCACAAGAAATCACAGCTTCGAGCTTTTCCTGATTTTTCAGATTGGTTCAAGAATCGGTCAAACAGACTTTTCTTATCAGTCAAACAAAATTAGGGTTTCCATTAACTTTTGAATCAGTCAAACAAATTATTAGGGTTTCTATTGATTTGGTTGAGTTTGGCTCAGGATTTGATCAAGCAGACGTTTCTTTGACAGTAAATCCAGAATTAGGGTTTTCATGAGCATTCTCAGAAGATTTTGAATCCACAACATTTCATTTGACTGTCACATGGTTTTGATGATTGTTCAAGATTCATGTTTGTTTCTCAAAAGTCTAAACTCTGGGATAGAAGTTGAGGTTTCTGATGGAGAGTTTGAAGTGTTGGTTTAATCAGTGAAGTGAAAGGCTTATGGACGTTTGTTTGCTTATTTGTGCAATGCTTTTGGTTATTTGGAATGCCGGAAGTATTGTTGGTTAATGCAAAGCTGTGTGACTGCGACGTTTGTTGATTATTTATAATTTCTAAGTTAAGATTATTGGGATAATTTCCAATTATTA
The DNA here is from genome assembly GCA_948472305.1 of Vicia faba. Classification (NCBI taxonomy): domain Eukaryota; kingdom Viridiplantae; phylum Streptophyta; class Magnoliopsida; order Fabales; family Fabaceae; genus Vicia; species Vicia faba. The sequence goes on from OX451736.1 coordinate 1,792,392,758, forward strand.
TAACTCAAGAGATTTAAATGATTAAATAAACAAGTGCAGAAGAATTAAAGAATTAACTGACAAAGGATTTTTTATTCATTTTCAATTGTTGTTACAAATGTTTATTTGATACAGTAAATTCATTTACAGTGTTACAATGACATTTATTACAATGATTAAAAATAAATTAAATCTATATCCTAAGTTTCTTGAAGTTTTCATCTTCTACTGTTGCTTCCCTTGCCCCAATTAATATTCACCTGCAAAGCCAGAAAAAGAGAAGTCAATAACAAATGAATTGGAAAAGTATTTTTCAGACAGATAAGCAAAAACTCATCATTAAAGGTTGTTGGCCGGAATCAGTTTGTTCGTCCTCTCTACAAATCGCAAGAAGATGTCTCTTCTTGGTTCACAAAGAGGGAAAGAAAAATTGTTTGCAAGCATGGAAATAATTAAATACAAGGCTGCATAAGAAATTCACAAATTGCAAAGTGCAAACTGAAATGCCAAACAAAGTTGCACAAGAGCAAAACTGCCTTCAAACCAAACAGCCAAGTTACAGTTTCAAACTAAGCAAACTAAATAACAAATTCAAAATTGTCCAAAGAAGCTGTCAAAACTGTCAAAAAGAGCTGTCAACAAAACTGTCCAAGAGCTGTCAACAAAGCTGCATACAAGTACACAAAAAGCAAAGGCAGAAAATCTGGAAGATATGCAGAGGAAAGCCAAAGATGCAAGAAATATTTCAAAACGTTTTCATCATTTTCCAGGCCACAACCTTTTCAGAAAAGTACTTCTAAAGCAATATAATATGCTTTTCTGAAGAGAGAGAAAGAGAGTAAAAAGCAGGCTTACAGTTTTTGGGCAGGCTTAAGACATAGATAAATATAACAAGATATCCAACACATAAAGGGGGGGCAGAACACATAGAAAATATAACACCAAAGCTGTAAACACATAGCCTTGAAGCCAAAGCTTGCCTCAAGTCTGCTTCAAACTACCAGAAGCAAACATAGCACAAGCCCTCAAACCTGTTACAGAAGCAAGCCTGCCTGTTCAAAAAAAAGCCTGCAGAACCTCCAAGCATAAAACAGAACCTGCCTCAAAATTTCAAAAGAACAAAACCTTGAAGCCTGTTCAAAAAGCCTGCATAAAACACAAGCCAAAAAGCCTATACCAGAAAAAAGCCTTGCAGCCTGCCTTCCTAAAAACTCCAACATCAAACAACACAAGCATAGCAAATCTCTAGAAGCCTAAAAAAAACTTGTTCAGTTTCAAACCTGAGCCTGCCTAAAACACTTCAAGCAAGCATAACCAAGCTTGCCTGTACCAACAAACCTTCAATAAGCCTGCTTAAAATCACCAAACAATAAACCTGAACAAACTCAGTGTCCAAGCCTGCATAGCCTTCAACTTGCCTTCATTTTAAATCCAAAAGTCCAAACATCCAAATCAGTAACAATAACAAAGCTCTCAGAACAAAAGTTCATCATTGAGAAATCAAGTCCAAAGAGAGGAAGATTGTAAAAGCATATCAGGAGCAAGCAATCTCAGAATAATCATCATTGAAAAAAAAAAGCCAACAAAGTCCAAGAGAGGAAAAGCAACTCAGAAGCAAAAACACTGAGGCAAAAGCAACATCAAAATCATCAACATCAGGACAACAAACAAAAGCAATGTTTCAGGTTTAAATCATCATCAACAACCAAAAGAACCACAAGCATTTTCAGAATTAACATCTTCATCAAAAGCAAGCAATCTCAGAATAAGCATCATTGACAAGAAAGAGAGGAAGAGAGTCAGAAACGTGTACTTTGGAGTTTTCAGATTTATAGCATCATCATAAAACATACCAAGCAAAAAGATACGAGGTTACCAGGAAGGCCAGCAAGCACATCACCGCGTCCCTCCGCCTCGGCCACCTGAGAAGCGCCGCCGTCCACTCCTCCGTCTCCAAAACCCTAAAGGTATTGTCCCCCTTTCCTTTTTCTGCTTCACATCTCACACAAACACGAACATCCATGATTAAAACATGAAAAAGATAAACATGCAAGACTAAAATCCGAAAACCCTAAAAAACGCATGAAGAAAGAAAATCCTTACCTTTTCTTTATCACTGCCTGAATGACCTTGGAGAGAGGGAAGTGGAGGTGGCGCCTGGTAGCCTGAGGCATGGAAGGCATCAGTGGTTCTGATCGTGAAGGATGAAGAGGCGAAGAAGGAGAAGGAAGCAGCACCGCTCACAAAAACACTGAAACCCTATTCTGAGCCAAGCAGATTGAAACCCTAAACAAAAACTTTGTCACAAGCATTTGGGCCTGCCCTCACAAACTCCTTAGGCCCAACAATTCTGGCGCTGCACCCCCCTTTGTTTTAATCAGCATTTGTTCTTTTATTTGGGCCTGCCCCTCATACTAATGCCTAAGCCCATTTAGTTTCCTTTTTTTTTATTTTCCTTAGGTTTATAAATCAATACTTTTTTTCTATCACTTTACTTTTTTTTCCTTTTTTATATATAACTTAAACTAATATTTTTGTTAAATAAAAATAATACATTAACTTTTTGCACAAAATTATCTTAATGTTTATTACATTTTAAAAAGTACATAAATAATTAGTTTGTTTTGAATTAAATACTTTTCTCTTTAAAACCCTTTTTATTTATATAACTTTAATAAAAACACAATAATAATAATACTTAATAAATACATTAGGTTAACCTTTTGATCACTTGTAAATAATCATGTGCATCTTACGTTGCTTTTGATTCCTTTTTTTCTTATATTTTTACATTGAGAATGCGATGATTCGATTTGGTTGTAAATAATATTTGGACACTACTATCCTGATAAGACTCATCCCCACTTGTAAACATTTGTACCCCCATCCCCAGATACTTATTTTTAATAGCTTAGACTTTGAATTCCCGCAATTTATCGCTTTCTATATACTGTATAGTAATTAGGGTTTGTATGCGAAGATTCAAAATCAACCGCTAGATAACCTAATACAAGATAAATGCATGAAAATCAATACACAATTCACACTTGCACCTCTAGGGTAACCTCTCTTGTTGCCTCGAAAAAATGCAATCATGTCCCTCGAGTATGAGACACTCTAGCAAATGTCCCTTCGATAAACAAAGATCGTTAGTCCCTCGATGACCCTCGATGTTGCCTTCGATAAAATGATCTCGTCCCTTACAAAATTGCTAGAGTGTCTCACAAGTTTCCTTCAATGATTGTATACGATGACCCGTGCCCGTCCCGTTAACATCCTAACACAAGGTTGTTCACCAAATACAATGGTGAAACAACACTGTTAAAAGGGTTAAAACATGAGAAATATCTTTGAGAAATTTAGGGTAGATAGCTCTTGGTTACTTGATCAAACTTGCAAAACATCCTTGCCATTTTTCAAAACACACATCACAACACAACTTCAAAACAAACTTTCAAAAACATTGAAACATCTTTTCAAAAAGACAAACACCTTTGTAAAACATTCGAGTAAAGAATTGTTACAATGGTTGCCTAGACAAGGCATCTTTTTCAAAACATTTTCAAAACCACACACACAAAGCACCATTTCACACAATTGAAAAAGCAAAGGCAAGTGATCTAAAACAAGTAACTAAGAGCCCATGGAAAACCATGGATGAAAAGGGTGCTAGCACCTTCCCTTTTCATAATCTACCCCCCGAACCCACGAAAACATCTCAAAGGTCTTTCCTGTACTTTTTGAACTTTCCTTAGGATAAATAAAAAGTCGGTGGAGACTCTTGCTAAACCGAACAAGTGTGAATACAAACGCAAAACCTCAAGTCAGTTCTCCCACCGTATCACAAGTAACCTTCTGGAACTTTAACTTCACTCAGAAACTTACACAATATTTTCTTTTCCTTTCTAGATAGAGTATAAGCAGCAGGTGGTAGATATGTTCGTCTTCCTTTCTTCACGGGTCCTAATTCAGTTCTTATTCCCATCTCTACCATGTCCTCTCTTGCTTTAAGGCCATCCTTAGACTTTCCTTTTATATTGAGTAACGTACCAATAAAACTTTCAAATACATTTTTTTCAATATGCATAACATCAAGAAAATGTCTTACGTACAAAGATTTCCAATATGGCAATTCAAAAAAAAATGACCTCTTCTTCCACCCACCTGTGACAACTTTATGTGCAAAAGGCTTGCCAAACTGAATACTCACATCTTTCACCTTTTCACAAATTTGATCACCTGTCAATCCAGGTGGAGCTCTGCGTTGTTCGGTATTTCCATTGAACGCTTTTCTCCATCCACGATATTGATGTTTTGAATTTAAGAATCTACGATGACCGAGAAAGACATTCTTATGAAAAAGTTTCAATCGTGTCGTATCGGTTCCATCTTCACAGACAGGACACACTTTTTCACCTTTAATGCTATACCCGGATAGATTTCTATATGCTGTAAAATCATTAATTGTGCCAAACAACATCGCCCTCAAATTGAAACTTTCTTTCCTATATCCATCATAAACCTCCACACCGTTCTCCCACAAAATCTTCAAATCTTTGATTAAAGGTTTCAAGTATACATCTATGTCATTCCCTGGTTGTTTAGGCCCAGAAATTAACATAGATAACATCATGTACTTGCGCTTCATACATAGCCATGGAGGTAGGTTATAAATCATAAGAATCACAGGCCATGTGGAATGTGAGATACTTTGAAGACCATGCGGGTTCATTCCATCCGTAGATAATGCCAAGCGAAGGTTTCTTGTTTCTCCTCCAAAATCAGGATAATCATTATCAATTTTCTTCCACTGTGGTGCATTTGCCGGATGTCGAAACTTTCCATTGATAATTCTTTCATCTGCATGCCAAGTCAAGTGTCTAGCATCGGTTTCACTATGAAACATGCGTCTAAATCTCGGAATAATAGGAAAACACCATAAGACTTTCGCTGGAGATAATTTTTTCTTATATCGAGATAAACCGCACTTTGGGCACTCATTCAATGATGCATATTCGTTTTGAAACAAAATACAATCATTTAGACATGCATGTATCTTATCATAGCTCATGCCAATAGAGCACAACATTTTTTTGGCCTCGTAGGTTCGATTAGGAAGAACATTATCCTCAGGAAGCATATCTCTCAAAAGGGCTAATAACTGTGTGAAACTTTTATCCGACCATCCATTGCGCGCCTTTAAGTTGTACAATTTTAATACCGCATACAATCTTGTGAATTTGGGGCAATATTTATACAACGGTTTCTCCGCATCGCTTACCAACCTCTCAAACATTTTGGGACAATCTTGAAGATCTTCTTCAAGTGCTTCTGCAATCTCTTCAACTCAGTCACAATCATATGTATCAGTGGCATTGTCGTATGAAACATAGGTCGCATTACTTTTCACCCTCGGTTCAACATTCTCGATGCTTTTCTCACCATGAAATATCCAACACGTATAACTTCGATTAATTCCGCACATTAGTAAATGCGATTTCAATCCATCTGCGTCAACCCGACCCACATAACAACAACCCAAGCAAGGACATTTCATTCTATTCGGGTCTTCAGCGCGTTCAACAGCAAACTTAATGAACTCTAATACCCCACTCTCGTACTCTTTTGACAATCGATCGGCACACATCCATTTTTTATCCATGGTTTTAACTATTATCTAAGTTAAACAAAAACACTAATTAGGGTACAAAACGGTATAATGCGTTTCTACCAAAACACAAAGTATACACGGATTTTATTATTCAAGTGAATATGTCATTGTTACGTGAACCTCTTGTGTTGATTATTACTAACTTGGATTATAAGCAATGTGGTGGGAGTACAATGAATTTAAAGAGTCTGTGTTGTCAACAAAAATCAAACATGTGATTAGAACAATTCTAGAAATGAGGATTGTAACGTGTGAGTGAAAGGAGCATAGCCACGAATGTGGTCCAACCTTAGAGGCCTAGTTCATGTTACTGTTGTGGTCCTATAACATATTCAATCAATGATCGTCAACATTACAATTTTAGAGACATTAGCTTAGTTGTGAACTCATTCGAAGATTCATGGTTTGTGTTATTTTTTACTATTACTAAGTTGAATACTAGATTGAACAAACGGAAACCTATGATCCAAACTCAAGTAAACCGGAAAAAGTCCTCTCGCCGCGATAAACTCATTGAAAGGACCATTAACATAAAGAGCACTAGTAATCACGGTAACATTCCTCTCAGACATAACCGCCGCAAAAGACCCCGAACCAATTCCAATATCAAAACCTATTCTAATCCCACCATTTCCTAATTGCAAAACATCATCAACAAGAAAATCATTCTTACTCTTAGACTTAACAAATCTTTGATTCTCATATCCATTAACCAAATCAAAGCAATGAACACAATCTCTATTCAGTTTCCTACCATTCAAACACTTGAAACTCTTGCAGTTAAAACCATTCCAATTCACTGTTTTATTACTAACAGGCTTCCATAGTGAAACCGGAAAAGGATGAAGAAATTTTACCTTAGATGAAACCGATTTTGCAAAACTTCTTCTTCTAGGTAAAGGCTCACACTATTTTTGAATCAGTTTCTCTATCACGAGGAGATGGTGGTGTGCCTGATGTTGTAGGGCGCATCCAAACAAGTGTCTTTGCGGGTGAAATAGTAAAACTAAACCATTAGAATAATCCACATCAGATACTATAATCAAAAGCAAAAGACAAATTCTCGAATCCAAACGTTCCCATTAAATTTACCATACTTTGTATCACTTACATAAGATCTCATTTAAATGTCAAAGGGGATTTATTGTGTAATGAACTAACTAACTCGATCAATAAATAACAGTCAGTACCGCAGTATGAAGAGCAAACGTTACCTGTATTTAGTTTCCTACCATTCACTTATTCCTATATTCAATGGGACATACTTGCTCCAATCTCTTTATAACTGCAATCACTGGACAAAGTAGAGTTAAGTAAAGTTATCTTGAGTTACAAATTCTTAGGGTAATATGTTCCACATCAATACAGATGATTTTCTAGAACATGAACTTGATATCACTTTGGTAGAAGCCTAAAGTTCAACATAATACAAATAATTTTTTCTTTACCGTTCCTTCTACTTTTCTGGTACATATTAAACCGCCACACATGGATGAACAAGCAAAGTAATCAACAGATAAAAGGAGCATTAATTGGTGCACTATTTTACCAGCTTTATCAATACATAAATACATAAAATGAGTTGGTTTGGCAGCTTCAAAACTAAATTAATACTTAGTGGGTTCATCTGGTTTTCTATAATCCTCCAAAGTTTGTGGGACATTATGATGTCATGAGGGATCTACCCTATAGGGAATGAAAGTGGAAATAACTGTAATGGATTCTTGATAGAATTACCTACTAGAATCACTAAACAACATGGGCAGAGTGTATTAAAGTCGAAAAGGAATGGATTCTTTAATTCTCATATCCATTAACCAAATCAAAGCAATGAACACAATCTCTATTCAGTTTCCTACCATTCAAACCACTCGAAACTGTTTTATTACTAACAGGCTTCCATAGTGAAACCGGAAAAGGATAAAGAAATTTTACCTTAGATGAAACTGATTTTGTGAAACTTCTTCTTCACGAGGAGATGGTGGTGTGTCTGATGTTGTAAGCCGTTTCCCAACAACAGCTTTCTGGACCATCACGTGCCTCTGGCCCTTGCCCTCGTATAACCAGAGAATCCGAAGTTTGCAACGAGACAACGAATCAGAAGCTTTCTGGCATGAACCACGGTTGGATGGTGAGGAGGGTGGAGACGAGTTGGAGAAGAAGATGAATAGGAGTGTTTTCTGGGTGTGTGGGGTTTCGTTTGTATAAAGTGGGGTTTTTGAAATCTGATAACCAATTTAGGGAGTTAGAAACTATTTAATTACCTTAGACTGCGCTTTCAAGAAGCGCTGCTAAAGGTATTACCTTTAGCAGTGCTTTAGGCTTTAGCAGCGCTTTAGAGTAATGCCTTTAGCAGCGCTTCTTGAAAGCGATGTCTAAGGTATACCCTTTAGCAGCGTTTCTGGAAAGCGCTATCTAAGGTATACCCTTTAGCAATGCTTCCTAGAATAACACCTTTAGCAGCGCTTTTAGTAAGCGTTGTCTAAAGTATAACCTTTAGCAGCGCTTATTCTTATTTTTTTTATTTTTTTTTACTGAAAACCTATAGCAGCGCTTAGGGAAAGGAAGCGCTGTCTATGGTAAGGCCTATAGCAGCGCTTATAATAAGCGTTGTCTATAGTATACCTTTAGCAGCGCTTACTCTAATTTTTTAATTTTTTTTACTGAAAACCTATAGCAGCGCTTAGGGCATAAGCGTTGTCTATGTGGCGCTGTCTAAATTCAATTTTGGCATAGTGTATTGAACGAAGCTGGGGGAAAGATCGGTGATATTGAGATCCCTTAAAACCTAGTTACTATTTATAGGACAGGTTGAACCTATCCAACTTCAAGAGGGTATGACCTTAGAACTCATGCAGGCCTTAAACCTAAGGACTTGGTGTGACTTGCTTGCTGTTTGCTATACCTGTAATTTTCTAGCATAATCATGACATCATAAGCATGGTATATCATAACTAACCATTTCAAGGATTTCCTAGGGCTCATTTTTGCTTTGTTTTGTAGGACATGGCATCCGCCCATATGAACACTATATAGATTAACCTTGTGAAAGTGCCTCTCCAACTAAAGGACTTGGCATTAAGGGTTCCTGAAAGTTCTCATTTCACTAAAAAGCATGGTCAGTTGCTCAATTTGGTCACTGCAAAACCTGATGAAGAATTGTTAAAAGTGCTGTTTCAGTTCTTTGATCCTGTGCACCATTATTTCACCTTCCCGGATTACCAGCTAGTACCTACTATGGAGGAATTTTCTTAGTTGTTGGGGGTACCTATCCTTGACCAGTTACCTTCCAACGGTACGGAATAACATCCAAAGCCTAAAGAGATTGTTAGAGCACTGTCCTTGCAACGGTCCGACGTAGTGACAAGTTGGGAGACTAGAGGGAGCGTCCAAGGAATCCCGGTTAAATTTATATTCGAGAAGGCTTACCATTTTTGGGATACTATGGATTTACAAGCTTTCTAAGAGGTGCTGGCACTTCTCGTTTATGGGATGGTACTTTTCCCTAATGCGGATCAACTCGTAGATGTGAATGCTATTAAGGTTTTTCTGTCTCATAATTCGGTGCCTACATTACCCAGGGATATTCTACACTTTCTGCATGCTCGCACTCTAAAGAGAAGGGGGACCCTCCTGTGTTGCATTCCTCTATTGGCTAGGTGGTTTATTTCGCACCTACCCAGGTCTGTTTTGAAGAATGAACAGGGTTTGAAATGGTCTCGTAGGCTTATGTCCCTTAAGCATTCAGACATTCATTGGTGTTCACGATTCTCGGAAGATGTTACCATCATTGGTCGCTGTGGTGAATTCCCTAATGTCCCTCTCTTAGAAATTAGGGGAGGAATCACTTATAACCCTTGTTTGGCCTTGCGTCAGTTTGGTTATGCGAGAAGAGATGGTCCTCATGATACGCTTATCCAAGGAATCACTTTCAACTACGAGAATGATGCTCAGGGATACCGGAAAAGGTTCATAAAAGCTTGGGGCATGGTGCATAAAATTTATAGCAAGATGCTAGGGCACAAGAATTCCATTCTTCTTGAGCCTTATCTCTGATGGGTACGAGCTCACGCCCAAAGTATTATGATGCCTTACCCTGCTGTCCTACCAATAACTATGGAACCAGTTGTTGAAGGAGATACTACTTCCCTTGGTCATCATCCTGACATGCCAACTTGATCATGAAGAGTTACAGAAGTCTTGGGTTCAACTTAAAGAGGAGCGGCACATGTTTGAAGCTAAGTTCTATGCCAGCGAGAAGAAGGTCCTGGAGCTCACTAGGTTACTTCATGAAGAAAGGAACATAAACGCCTACATTGCACCAAAGAGGATGCGCTCCTGGGAGACCTAGTTTCTTTTTTGCTTTAAGTTTTTGTTTTGTTCAATTGTTAGCCTAAAAGGAATTCTTTGTAACAATTTGAACTTATTAATGCAATTAACATGTGTTTCTTTTGGTTAAATAAATCCGAGCCTTTAAGAATCCTTGAAATCATTGCATACGCATCCCATTCATAACATTGCATAAACAGGTACCATAACAGGTTTCTCATCTTCTTCGCTGTTTATTTCAGCAGTAATGTCTTCTGAACAACGCATAAAGGATCTTCAGGCACAAAATTCCTAATTCCAACAGATGTTCATAAATCTGGAAAAAGGACAGAAGGATCTGAAAGCCCTCATCCTGAAGGAGAAAAAGAAAAAGAAGAAGGTCGTTGGTATTCTGAATATGGGCAGAAGGTTCAGGGGGCCGTTAAAACAACAAGTCGATATAACCTCTTCATCCAAGGAAGGGGAGAACCAAGAATGAGAGACAAGGGAAAAGGACCCCAGTCCTGAAGTTTCTGACAATGATACAGACTACAATGATGAGCAGTATCCTCCCACTGAGGATAGATATAAGCAGTTGGAAGATTGTCTGAGTGCTATGGAAGTCCAGAGGATACCTGGGTTGGATTTTGAAGAATTGGGACTGGTGTCGGGAGTGGTCATCCCGTAGAAGTTTAAGGCTCCAATTTTCGCGAAGTACGATGGGGTGTCTTGCCCAAAACTCCATCTCCATTCCTACGTCAGAAAGATCCAGCCCCACACCGCTGATAGAAATTTATGGGTTCAATTCTTTCAAGACAGTCTGTCAGGGACTCAGCTTGAATGGTTCTACCAGCTGGAGGGAGCCAATGTCCGAAATTGGGAAGATCTGGCTGCTGCTTTTTATAAGCAGTATCAATATAACACCGACCTTGCTCCTACTCGTACTCAACTCCAGAGTATGTCCATGGGTGCAAGTGAAGGCTTTAAGGACTATGCACAAAAGTGGAGAGACTTGGCTGGGAGAGTCTAACCCTCATTGTCTGATAGGGAGTTGGTCGATATGTTTCTGGGGACGCTATCTGGTCCATTCTTTAATCATTTGATCGGCAGTTCGTCAGTTGGTTTCACCGAACTGATTCTAACTGGAGAGAGGGTAGAAGCTGGGATTTGGAGCGGTAAGATACAGAAGGATGCCTCTTTGAGTTCGGTAAAGAAGCCTTTTACTGGTAAAAAGGAAGCGAGTGCTATCTATAGCCCAAGAGGCCAAAGCAGAGTTGAGCACCGTCAAACAGTAGGTGCTGTAATGATACCTAGGTTGCTGGCTGCTCCACAATGCAACAATCAACAAAGGGTAGAAAGACCACAATGACAGTTTACCCGGATTAACATGACGTTGGATGAAGTGCTACCCCATCTACTGAGATCCAACTTGGAAACCCTGAAAGAGGCTCTCAAGAATCCGAATACCACATCTCCTCGGTATAATCCAAATTCTCGGTGTGCCTATCACTCTGAGAGTCCTGGCCATGATACCAACGACTGCTGGGCTTTGAGAAATAAGGTACAGGATCTGATCAAGGCCAAATATATTGAGTTCGATGCTCCGGAAAAGCCCAATGTCATAACTGCTCCCATGCCTAAGCACAATTGTGGAGTTAATGTTGTTGATATCGATCTGTTTGTGACCTCAGTTGATGAAGTTTCTACTCCTCTTATGACAGTTAAGAAGAATTTGTTGTCGGTCGGTTTATTTCCGGGTTGTGGTGAAGGTTGCCACATGTGTTCATCTCTTCCTTCTTGTTGCCATTTGCTGAAGTCAAGTGTTCAACGCCTGATGGACAACAAAGGAATCTTGTTCGAGAAAACTTTGATTCCCGTTGTTCCACTTGAAGATGTTGCTATTATAACCATTTCCGCCAATCCTTCCAAGGTCTCCTCGAGAAGACCTGTTAGGATTGCATCTACTCCAAGAGTCGCTCCATTAATAATCACCTTTCTCGGTCCTGTCTCGTACGCTTCAAACAAAGTTATCCCTTGGCATTATGGTGCCGATGTGTAATATCATGGCATCAAACAAGATATGAAGAATAAAGAGGCTAATCCTGATGTCAGTAACATTGTCGGGGCCAGAAAGGTTACTAGAAGTGGAAGGGTTTTATCTCCCGAGATTTCCCCAAAGACTATCATTAGGCCTGTTATTATTTCTTCTGTTATTCCTACTGGTATTTCAACTACTACTCATTTGCTTACTCCAATTATCACCCCTTCCGGCGAGTCATCTGGTACCCGAGGCAAAGAAGTTATAGGTGAGCCTGCCCAGACGGAGGCACCTAGGAAAATTGTCATAGAGGCCTCTAAGCAAGAGATAGAGGAAATATTGAAAATAAATAAAAAGAGCGACTACAATATGGTCGAGCAGCTGGGGCAGACCCCCTCAAAGATATCCATGTTGTCTCTGTTGTTGTGTTCCGAGGCCCATGCGAAGGCTTTGATCACATTCCTCAAGACTGCGCACGTGCCGTAAGAAACCTCCGCCGATCAATTCAAAGATTGTGTGGCCAGTCTAACTGCTGACAATGGGATGGGTTTTTCAGATGCAGACTTGATACTGAAAGGGAGGAAGCATAATGATGCTTTGCATGTCTCGATTGAATGCAGGGGAACCACTATGGCTCACGTTCTGGTAGATATTGGGTCTTCGCTGAATATTTTTCGCAAGAAAGCGCTGGATCGGTTGGATTGTGAAGGCTTGACCTTAAAGCCTAGTAACATTATGGTAAGGGCTTTTGATGGGTCGAAGAGAATGGTGCATGGGGAGGTGGACATCCCTGTCAAGGTAGGCTCTCAAACCTTTGAGTCCACCTTCTATGTGATGGACATCAGGCCATCATACTCTTGTTTGTTGGGTCGTCCTTGGATCCATGAAGCTGGGGCTGTTACTTCTACACTGCACCAAATACTAAAGTATCCAGTAAAAAGGAAGATTGTCACTGTGCGTGGTGAAGAGGAGTATATGGTGAGCCATCTCAACTCCTTCAGATACGTAGAGATGGACGGGGAATTCATAGAGACTCCTTGCCAGAATTTTGAAGAGGTTCCCCAGATCTTGGCATCGACTGAAACTACTACCGGTAACAAACCTTGTGATACGGTAGGACAACTGACTTGGGATTTTGCGTTTGTGTTTGCAAATGTTTCGGTTTAGCAAGAGTCACCACCGACTTTTTATTTTATCCTAAGGAAAGGTCAAAAAGCACAGGAAAGACCTTTGAGATGTTTTCTTGGGTTCGGGGAGTAGATTATAGAAAGGGAAGGTATTAGCACCCTTTCTCTCCATGGTTATCCATGGGCTCTTAGTTACTTGCTTAGATCACTTGCTTTGCATTTTCAATTGTTTGAAATGGTGCTTTTCAATTTTTTGAAATGGTGTTTTGTGTGTGATTTTGAAAGATGTTTTGAAAAGAGGCCATCGTTCTGGCAACCTTTGTAATGATTCTTGTTTGAATGTATACAAAGGTGTTTTTGTCTTTTGAAAAGTTTTCAATGTTTGAAAGTAGGGTTTTGAAATTATGTTGTGAAGTGTGTTTTGAAAATAGCAAGGATGTTTTTGCAAGCTTGATCAAGTAACTAAGAGTTATCTACCCTATTTTACTCAAAGATCTTTCTTATGTTTTTAACCCTTTTAACAATGTTGTTTCACCATTGTATTTGGTGAACAACCTTGTGTTAGGATGTTTAAACGGGACAGGCGCGGGTCATCGTATAGACCATGATAGCAATTGTGTCAAGTATTTTTGGCAATTTTCTTGAGGGACTTGATCATTTTGTTTAGGCAACTCCGATAGCGTCATCGAGGGACTATGATCTTTTGTTTTGTTTTTGTTTTGCCAAAGTACTTGACATACAACCATGGCCCATTTTGGAAGGCAACAAGTGGATTGAAACCCTAGGGGTGCAAGTGTGCATTTGTGTTTGTTTTTCATGCATGTTTATCTTGGATTAGGTAAAGCTAGTTGTTGATTTTTATTTGCATACAAACCCTAAGTCTAAGCATGGCATAATTGGAAGTATTTAAAAGTGCGAGAATTTAAATCCTACACTATTACAACATGATATAGGGAGGGGGGTACAAATTTAAATTGGAGGTATTTGACAAGAAATTAAATTCTAAATTACTATTACAACCAAATTGAATGTATAGGCAATATTATAATGTACAATAATTGAATACAATACAATAAATAAATGTTAAATAAAATGTATTATGAAAAAAGTTTTTATGTATGTAAAAAAAAGTATTTTTTAATGTGAAATATAAATAATGAAAAAAAATCAATTTTAATCATTTTGTTATTTTAGGGCAAAAACCCTAATTCTTAAATAAATAGTATTATTTATTAATAATATATTAATTTATACAAAAAATAAAAGTATATTGTAAAAATGATATTTTTAGTGTAAAATATTAATAAAATGAAAATGTATTCTTTTTTTGTATTTTTGACCTAATTATTTAATAAAATAAAGTATGTAAGTATATATATATATATATATATATATATATATATATATATATATATATATATATATATATATATATATATATATATATATATATATATATATATATATATATATATATATATATATATATATATATATATATATATATATATATATATATATATATATATATATATATATATATATATATATATATATATATATATATATATATATATATATATATATATATATATATATATATATATATATATATATATATATATATATTAAACATATTAAATATATAAAAATAATTATTAATTATTTACAAAAATGTGTGTATTTCAATAAAATATTTTCAAATGTAAATAAAAATAATAAATGAAGATAAGTATATTTTTTGTATTATTTTTGTGTTTTAATAAAAAAGAAAATAGTTTATTTACATATTTATACTAGTAAAATAAAAATAAATATCAAATAAATATGAAAAATATAGAAAATAATTTTTTGGCATTTTTTTTATATTTGGACAAAAAATAATAAAGTCAGAATAAAAAATAAAAATATCAAAATGACAAATATTCAAATAAATGGGCCAGGGGGGTGTAAATTGAAAAAATGAGGTGTTAGAAGTAACACAACCAGGCCCAGCCCAGACTCACTTCATCTTCTTCCTCTGAACTTGAAACACGCGCGCCTTGTACAGAAAACGCTATCTCCTGATTCTTTGATTTTTTGACAAAACTCATAACATGAAACTTGTAGAGCATCAAATAACGAATTCAACCATATAAAAAACTTAAGCTAACTCTCAAAGACCAGAGAGAATTTCTCTGGCCCTAATTTCTAACCTAGTTTTTTCAGAAAGTTCATGGGTGAAATTCTCCTAGCACGATTAATGTAAATGAAAACTAAGCATATGTATGGCTTCAGGGCTATGAGTACAACATATTTCATTCACAAACCTAAGCCTAACTATTCCTAAATAGAGAGATAGAAGTCCATGAAATACCTGTTTTAGTTGACTTCGAGCTGGCCAATGCAGCAACCTTCAATGGTGTTTGAGCTTCTTTTGAGCTTGCCTGGGGTCCAAGGAAGCTTTTCCAATGCTTGGCTTGTTTTGAAATATCTTGAATCGTGCCAAAGAACTCAACCTGCAAAGCTTTGAAACAAAAATGGAAAAGTGTGTTAAGGGTGTTACATCTAGTAATGGATGATCTGGATAGCTTAGGTATGTTGGTTGGAAGGTGTTTGAAGTATCTTTGGACAAAACGTACGATGGAATTTGGTTATGGCTTGAAGTTTGCAGAACTTGCCCTGTTTTACAGAAAAACAGTGATTCTATGTACAAGGGAGTTTGAGAGGCAAAGGGGTCGTGTTTCTGGCTTGTTAGGAGGTATGAAACTTGTTTGCAATGTTTGTGTAAGTTGGTTTTTACAGATGTGAGAGATCCTTCTGTTTTGCAAGTTTCTTCTACTTGAAGCAAGAGTGTGTGTCTGTCCAATGCAGGCATGTACAAGTACTATATCATGATGCACCTTTTGCTTTTGGTTACTGGAATTGGTAGATTTTATCTTGCCTCCAAGATCTGGCCCCATGCCTCAAGGATATTGTTTTGACATAAAGTGCAACTTTACAAAAATGGCATTTTACCTTTTTCCAAATAGGGATTAATCTTGTATGCAATGTCCAAATGAACAAGATAATACCTTAAATCAATGGTTATGCATTAAATTATGGAGTATAAACTGGTTTTGAGGCCTGCAAGCTAGTACCAAACATGCTGATTTGAAAATGCAAGTTTGTATGAACATGTATTGGCCATGGACAAAAGTGAGTTTTTGCCAACTTCAAGCATTCGATTCTCTCTAACCACAAGGGTGTTTGAGGAGTTCTTGGACAATTTGGAAAGCTTCGAACATGTACTATAATCCATATTTGAAATGAAACTCCAAGTGGAACTATGTGAAAAATGACCAAGAAGATGGGTCAAAATCCTGCCTAGATTAGGGCAAATTTTCTCTAAGTTAAAAGTTTTAGGTACCCTTGGTCCAAAAATCATAACTTGAGATACAAGCTTCTCTTGAGAAAACTTTGTGAATCAAAGTTGTATACTTTGTGATGGACTACAACTTTCATGTTGCAAGTTTTGTTTGAATCCATTTTCATCTTGGTGAAAAAATGGGACAAAGTTAGGAAAAAATAAGAAAATTTCATAACTTAGAAAATTTCTAAGTTATGAAATTTTTCCATTTTAAACCCTAATTTGCATTTTTGGGTTTCTTGATGAACAATTTTCATAATTTTACATGTCTTGATGAAAAATAACTCTTGGCACTTGATTTTGACCAAAAAGTCAAAGTTTGACTTTTCAGTGTACAGTCAAATTTTGATCAGTTGACTGAAAAATTCATCTGTCAATCCTATGCATTTGAGATCTTTTGAACTTGTTGAATGGGTCAAGACAATGTCATTGAGTTCTTGAGTCCATGTGTGAGCTTGATTTGCCATTGGTTAGGTCAAACAGTCAAAAATTGCCTTTGTGCAGTCAAAACCCTAAAAATAACCATTTTGCCCTTTTGGTGATCTGATCAAATTTCTTGTGGAATTGTGATCCAAACTTGATCAAATGGTTCATATGAGTTCATAATGTTGATTTGGGTCAAATTTCATGAGGTTTGACTGTCAATTGGCCACAGTTGACTTTTTCCCCAATATAGCTGATTTCTAGGTCAACTGTCCAATTGACTGGGCAAAAATTTGAATCAAGGCTTGAGACTTGGTATGGACAAACTTGTGAGTCCAACATGAAGTATGAAAGTCACTTTGGGCATTTTAGGTCAAAATATCCCTGTGCAAACTCAAACCCTAATTTAGGTCAACAGTGCAAAGAGGTGTCTTGAGCAGAGCAAACCCTAGCTTGATCTTGAGTTCCAAGAGTCTTGTGATGAGAAATGTTGATGAAATGAGAGGGAAAATTTTGGGGTGCAACAGTTGCCCATGTTCAATCTTCTTGAACCTGAAGAGTTAGATTGGCAAGTTTGTCTTTCGCGACTCGAAGGTAAAAGAGGATTGGACACTAGAGTGCCCGTAAATTTGCACTCGTTAAAACATAGATGCGGGAATGGGCTTAAAGATGCCATTTGGAGATGGTAGAATCTTGCTGGAGATGGGCTTAAAGATGCAATCCAAGAATCTTTGTTGAATTGCAATGCTGTAGGTTAGAAGAATGAGTATCAAAATGGTATTCGTGTCTGGAATGCCATTAAACTGTATCTGGAGAATAAGTTTGTATGAGAAAAAGAATGGCATCCGTGTCTGGCGCGTATCTGAGATGCAACTGTTTTTTTTAATTTTGAATGAATATCAGAATGACTGTCGTGTCTGGAGTGTATCTTTATTGTATCTAGGTAACAGAGAAACATCTGCGTATGGAGCAACTGTGTGCTGGGGATAAACTATGAATGAGTGACAGAATGGCAGCCGTGTCTGGAGCGTATCTGGACTGTATCGGAAGTTGAGATCTGTATGAGTAGTAGAATGACCTCCGTGTCTGGGGTGTATCCGTACTGTAACCGGGATCTGAATAAGTGACAGAATGACCTCTGTGGCGACTGCACTGGGAGGATCAAACTGCTGGTGTAAAGGACAGGACGGTATCCGTGTTTGGAGCGTACTTGAACTTGTAGTTGATAGTCGAATCTGAATGAGAGATAGAATGGCAGCCGTGTCTGGAGCGTATCTAGTCTGTATCTGATTGCTGAAGTCTGAATGAGTAGTAGAATGACCACCGCATCTGGGGTGTATCTGTACTGTATTTTGACTTGAAATGGTGGATGAGTAATAGAATGATCGCCGTGTCTGGGGTGTATCCATACTGTATCAGGAAAATTGTTGATAATAGCTTTTTAATCTTATCCTGAAAAGGGTAAAATGTTAGCTAAAACACAAAGTCATGTTACATGATATGTATGATGCAATGAATCGTGTTTACTCAATGTTTATGACATATGAATGTGATGGATGTGCATGTAAGCTGAGTAGCTGTCTTGCTGAGGAAAATAAATCCTTGATAACTGGAGATAATGAAGTCTTTGATTGTTGTCGGGGAAAGTAAATCCTTGATCAAAGTTAGGGATTCCAAAAAAATATTTGATTACTGAGGATGAGAAATCCTTGCTGACTGCTGACTGCTTGGGGAATAAGGAAAACTCTGAAAATCTCTACTGGGAAGTTAAAACCTGGGTGACTTCTGCTGGAGAAATGAGACTGAGAATCTTCAATCTGCTGGGAAATAACTCTGTAGGGAGAATGTTCACTATTCTGGCTCCGCTGAGGATAGGATTTTTCAGGGTTTTCGGGCTCCACTGGGGATCTCGAAGCTTTAACTCTGATGGGAATTTTGAAACTTTGCTCAGCTGGGGAATCAAGTTTTAGACTGCACTGGCTCCGCCGCGGATCTTGAAGCCTAACTTCGCTGGGGAAATATACTCCAAATTTAACCTTGTTGAGGATCTGAATGATGTATCGTAGGGGATTTCTTCTGGAATGGCATAAATATTTCTTCCTACTCCTTCAATCCTATCAGTAATTATCCTTTTTCAATTTCGTTTTATCTGTAAGCAGTGATTATATTCAAATGCATATGCCTATTTAACAAAACATTGGACATTTTCAAATAAAACGTAAGTGTAAAAAGAAAAGAAAGGCAAGCAAATTTCTGCACTTTGAAGTATTTTTGTATTAACTTTTGTGAATATCTTTGTACAAAGGAGACAGACATCCTAGTAAGAGAATGTCATCGTAAAAATTGAAAAAATTTTATACAAAAGAAAGATGGCTATTGTGATCGGTGGATCGGGAACTGACTGTTTAACGCTGGTTCGCGAAATGTCGCGGAAGCAAGAGTCGCCACCGTCTTTTATTTTCTCCAAATGGAAAGGACAAAAGCACAGAAAAATTCCTTATAGAGATTGCTCTCGGTTCGGGAGGTAGATTATAGAAAGGGAATGTGTTAGCACCCTTTCTATCCATGGTTATCCATGGGCTCTTAGATACTTGCTCATTGTGTTTTCAAAATTGGTTTGTTTGCTTTTCAACTGTGGGTTTTAGAAAAAGTTTCTTTGAAAATTCCAGTTCGACTCTTGTATCGGTCCTCAAGAGTGTTTGAAAAATTGCTTTCGAAAGCTTTTTGAAAATGTGTTGGTGTGAAAAGTATTTTTGATTTGTTTTGTTTTGAATTAGAGCAAGTATCCACGAGTCGTCTACCTACCCTAAGGAATTCGTCTGTGTAAATGTCCTTTAAAGTAGTGCCATCCCACCATTGAGAGGTAGGTAGCACCACCGTTGGAGGTGTTCGGGTCAATTCGAGGTTCGGGACATGGTGATCACCAGAGCAATAGGAAGACACCTTAGAAGCTACCCTCATGCCAGGTTCCCGGATCATGAGGACTTACTAAGACATCCTCTACTCGACGATCAC
Organism: Vicia faba; assembly: GCA_948472305.1. NCBI lineage: Eukaryota > Viridiplantae > Streptophyta > Magnoliopsida > Fabales > Fabaceae > Vicia > Vicia faba. The sequence goes on from OX451736.1 coordinate 1,792,412,707, forward strand.
CTTTCGAGGCAAGGCAACAGTGAGGCGTACCCTAGGGGTGGTGTGTGATTTGTGTGTCATGTTCATTTGCATTTAACTTGTCATGTTATTGGTGTTCTACGCTTGTTTTTATTTCGTCCATACATTCTTTCATGCCATTTATTAACAGTTAAGAAATATTGCGGGAATGTAAATTCTAAGCTATTACAAAAGGCGCGGGTCCACATCGCCAAAATTAAACCAGGACCCGATTTGACGGAAAATAAATAAAGAAAAGAAAAGTGCGAGAAATATAAAATGGTTACATGGCCTTGGGAGAGATACATAAATATTACGAAGAAACAAAAATAAATATGCGAATTAATAAGAAATTAAGAATGAGGGCGTTGGACCCTTTGGCAAAATTAAATTAAATGGTGACATTAATTAATAAAAAAAAAAAGGAAATGTTTTTTTGGTATTTTTTAGTATTTTAGGATTTAAAAAAGGGAATTAATTGAAATTAAATGCTAACCCTAATTCTATTTTATTTTTAATTTATTAAGAAAAGAGAATTAAAACCTAATATTAACCCTAATTTATTTACATGCAAATTTAATTATAAAAATAAATATTTAATTATTTAATTATTTATGAAATAAAAATAAAAAGGATGAAAATATTAATTAAACCCTATTTCTACATTTTTTAGATTTTTATTAAAAAGAATTAAAATTAAAACCTAATTTACACTAAATTTAATTATATACATTTATTTATGAAAATACTAAAAATATAATATTTATTATTTTTTTCTCTTTTTTCTGATTTTTATGGCATTTTGATATTTTATGAAAATAATAAAGCTAATTAATAAATAATAATTAAAAGAAAATAGAATCAAAATAGAAAAAAAAATATGGCAAACCTAGGGGGGTTGTAGTCCCCAACATGGAGGTCAAGTCCAAGAATTCTGGCCCATTTAGCATGGCCTTGTTGACTTTTGCTGGACGCGTGTGATGCATGGACTAGGGTTTATGGTGTTCCTCAATTCTGAGCCTTTGATTTGAGCCTGATATGCACGTGGATAGTTTGATCTGGAGGGTGTATGGTGGAACAATAACGTTGAACCTGCATGTGATTGTTAATTGGAAAATAATATTGAGAAAGTGAAAACCTGGGGCTCGAACCCAGGTCTTGGACGTTAACACACACATGCCTTGCCAGTTGTTCTAGACGCGCACTTTGTATATTAAAGAACAAACAAATATAATAAAAACAACAACACGCGTTAGTGCTTTTTAGCGCGAAATTCAAATTGCCCAATCATTGGCTGCCACTGCATCGTCTTCTTCGTTGGCTTTCTTTTTTCCTGAAATAAAAAAGACATAGGCAACGGTTTTACACCGTTCTAAAAGGCCATGTTAGGGAAAATAGCGACTAGCCCCAGGGGCTCCATAAATTAGGCGCGAGGGTGGCCTTGTAATCGTCTGAACGCGCTGATTTGAATGGTGGTGGTCAGAGGTTCTGATTTTTCCTTGTTTCAAAAGCCCTAATTCCAAGTCATGTAAACCCTAAAAATTGACAATGGTATATTGGCACACAACGCATAAAAACACAATTGAATCATTGGGTTAGCTTCAGAATTGCATGAGGAGTATGAATCAAGCATCAAAAATTATTAAGAGTGCATGAATCGAGATGCAAGATTATGGAATTTTTTGTGCACAGGTCCGGTTCGTGTTACCAGTTCTTGGAGTTTTGATGAATGATATTGATTGGAAATCGTTCAGTGAACCTCCAGGAAGATGTTTGAACCACTATTATGCCTTGAATCAGCCTGCAAAAGGGTTTTCATTTTTGAGTTTCTTAACCAAAATTTCAAGTTTGATGGATGGCTTCTGCGCAGCTTTAATGGTCCTTTTGATTAGGTTTTCATTCAGGCTTATGTATAGAATAGATTAGGTCAACAAATTTGATCAAAATCTCTTGTATTCATGATTTTTGAGATTTGATTTCCAAGCATTATTTTTCAAATATTTTCCATGTGCTTTTGTACAAATCATGATCCAATCAATCCAAATCTTTCCATATTGGGATATGCACGAATTATTGAGTAGATTACATGTGCAAAAAGATTTGTTAGGTTAAGTTAAATATTTTTCATATATTTAATTGATTTAAATGAATTATTATTAATAAAAATTCAAATAAATAAATAAAAAATGAATAAAAACTTCCCTTTGGGCCAAGTGGTCAAGAACATGCTTGGGATGATGAATTGTGGAAGAAAAATGGGCCCATTAGCAATTTTAGGTCATTTGAATCAATGTTGACTTTTCAAAATATCCAAAACTTTCCCAACTTCCACAAGGCATAACTTGCTCAATTTTTAAGCTTTTACCATGTTCTTGGACATTTTGGAAAGGTCTTTGAGTCCTCTAACCAATGCCTTTGGTTCCATGTCATTTTGATTTACCAATCTCATGTTATGGCCTTTGACTTAAAGTCCCTTTTTGTTGACTTTTGAAAATGACCTATAATGTTGAAATTGATAACTTTTTGTGAGAGCATTTCTTGGACTTGAAGTATGAAGATGAGTTGTAGGAAATGTCTTTCTCTTCAAAATGAGCTTTGGATGGAATTTTTCTGATAATCCATGTGAAAGTTATGCTCTGGTCAATTTACAATTGACTTTTTCAGCTGTCCAAATAAGGAAACTTTTGCATCTTGATGATTTTTGAGCCAAGCTTTGAGAATCATGATCAAGCATTGATCAAATGATGTTTGTGGCTTCAAAATGATATATTGACAAAAAATTTGAACTTTTGACTGTCAAATGACCATTTTGCCCCTACAGTTAACTGTAGTGCAATTAGGGTTTTGACTGTGCAATTTTGAGCTGAATGTCTTGAAACTTGGTATGAGGATGCTTGACCATATTTGTAGGCATGTGAGAATTGATTGGACCTTTGGAAACTTCATTTTCTTGATCAGAACACAAACCCTAATTTTGACTGCTTATGAGGCTCTTGCACTGTGCAACCCTTGGGGAATTTTGAAGCTTGACTTGGCATTTTCTTGAAGAATATGGGAGGGCAAATTTTGGGGTACAACAGTTGCCCCTGTTCAATCTTCTTAGGCCTGAGGATGCAGATTGGCTGATGTGCCTTTCGTAATCCGAGGGTAGAAGATGATTGAACACTAGAGTGCCCAGAAATTTGCGCTCACATAATGGCAGTGATGGAAATGGGCTTATAGATGCCATTTGGAGATTGATGGGGGATGATGGGCTTATAGATGCCATCTGGATGTCGATCGCGTAAGAGATTCCTTAGCGAGAACCTGCATACTTGCAAAAGAAAAATGAGTACCTGACATGTTGCAGGAGCTGGTTTTCAGATGCTTGGTATAGATGTGTCCTGACTGGTTACAGGAGCTGAGTCTGGAGCTTCACAAGATGATGAATGAACCAGGGATGGTTACTACCTTAGCATGAATGGTAAGAGAACCTTGGGTGACTTTAACTTCAACAACGCTCGTTGAGAAAATCTTGGTGGGAATTACCATCTTCGTAGTATCGGGAAGAGGACCAAAGGAAATTATAATCTGAAAGGGAATTACATCTCACGCACCGTCGGGGAGAGGACCATAGGAAATCATAACCTGAAAGGGAATTACATCTCACGCACCGTCGGGGAGAGGACCATAGGAAATCATAACCTGAAAGGGAATTATCACCTCACGCACCATCAGAGAGGGAACCATAGGAAATTATAACCTAAAAGGGAATTATCACCTCACGCACCATCGGAGAGGGAACCATAGGAAATTATAACCTAAAAGGGAATTGTCACCTCACGCACCATCGGAGAGGGAACCATAGGAAATTATAACCTAAAAGGGAATTATCACCTCACGCACCATCGGAGAGGGAACCATAGGAAATTATAACCTAAAAGGGAATTATCACCTCACGCACCATCGGAGAGAGGACCATAGGAAATTTTAACCTAAAAGGGAATTACATCTCACGCACCGTCGGGGAGAGGACCATAGGAAATTATAACCTAAAAGGGAATTACATCTCACGCACCGTCGGGGAGAGGACCATAGGAAATTATAACCTAAAAGGGAATTACATCTCACGCACCGTCGGGGAGAGGACCATAGGAAATTATAACCTAAAAGGGAATTATCACCTCACGCACCATCGGAGAGGGAACCATAGGAAATTATAATCTCAAATAAAGACCTAATAACTTCTACTGAGTCTTCATCAGAAAAATCTGTTGGGAGTCGATTTAGCTGGACTAGAGAAGGCCTTGGACTGGATAAGAAATCTTTGGAGTTGATTAACTGAACCGGTCTAGGTCTTGAAATATGATTGAGAATTTAGCTGAATCTTTCCTGAAAGGTAAAGGTTAGTCATATGCAATGCATGATATGGACCAAGCAATGATGTTCTCAACATAAATGAGATTTGTATGATATGATGCGTCTATGCATGCTATAATGATGTATGTGATGTTTTAGGAATGCTTTCGTCTAGGAAAATAAATCCTTGACGGGTGCCGGGAATTCATATCCTGGGCTGCTGTTGAAGAATAGATTTTGCTTCCGCTGGGGATGATAATTGCAAGAATACCGGTAGGAGAAGATGACTCCGTTGAGGAATAAACTTGGCAAATGGAAGATTCTGCGGGGCGAAAAATACTCTAGCGACCATGCTGGGAAGTGATACTCTGTGGGGAGAGGGATGCTTTTGCTGAATTGTTGATAATGACTTGTTGAGGATATCTTTGTTGTATTGGAAGTATTGATAGACTTCGCTGGGGATAAGAAGGCTTCGTCGAGGACGATCTTTCTGTGGCTTTTGGTTGAGGATAACCCAGTTATATCCTGGTAAGGAAATAACTCTTTGAATAAAGCCGGGAGACGCGTTCGTGTTCTGCGAGGGATAAACTTCCAGAATCTACTGGGGATAAGCTTACTGCTTGGGGAGGTAAATTCCAACTTTCCTGGGGAACTGGATTGGACTTTCCTGGGGAAGTTTTGAACTGCGGGGGAAGTGATTCCTTTGAATATTGGTACGCCGCCGGGGAACAATCTTTAGACCAAGACTGCCGGGGATGCTTGTTAAGGATATGTATATTGCTGCTGGGGAAGGTTGAGATCTACGGGAGTATACCCAACTTCCTTAAGTTTGATAGTAGCTTCGCTTGAGGAGAGTGTATTGACTTGCTGACGTACTCTCTGAGGAATTAAGATATGCCGGTTATGTTCTTCAGCTGAACCTACCTTGGTACTTTGAAGGACTGAACAATTAGATTATTTAGACAACTCTTTATTGCCCCTGTTTCAGTGGGAGAGGAAGACCTGTGAGGTGCTGATAGCTTGTTGATAGACCAAGCTTCTTCTGGTAGGCAGGTGACAAGATGACAGGACATAGTCGTACGCTTTTGATCCCTAACTTTTGCCTGGACCGCCCTTTCGGGTTTTCAGTCCACCGGGATACCCATTTTTTGCCCAAGCCTCCTTTTCAGGTTTTCGACTTGCCGGGTGTACAGATATTTTCATTTCATCCCTTATTTTTGCCCGAACCCTTTTGGTTTGCCAGGAAGCCCTTATTTTTGCCTAGGTGTGTCAACCTAGCGGGTCTTTGATTATGCGTAGTATTTTTCCGACTATGTCTGTTCTCAGAAAGTAGGGAGTTGCCCCTGTTATTGTGTTTGTCATACCACCAGAAGGTTTTTGATCAGGCAAGATTCGTTGTTGGAATGCCCCAAGTGACTCAGGCGGAGATTTGCCCCAGGCTATTTGGCTTTTGAGAGATTCTCCGAATCTTGATTGGATTGCCCCAGATAATGGACCATGGTCATGTCTTGCCCCTTGATTGGAGATACTCTTGTTCATTAGACTTTCATTGTGCGAATTTCCCTGTTGTTCAAACAAAAAGTCATATGCAAACAAAGTTATGTTAAAAATGCAAAGCCTATGTCTGTCTTGAAGATTTTGAAAATGCATTCTTTTCATAAAACAAGTGAATGTTTGTAAAACGTGATGTCAACTCCGTATTTTATCGCAAGCCTTAAGGAGTCAGGATACCTTTCGTAACAGTATGCTTTCGAACTAACCCATGCTTCAGCTAGGACTTTTAAGGGTTATAACGTGGCCTGGTTCACGGTTTAAGAAACAAAGGATAAAGGCTCAAATTATTTGTACCCACCCACTCTTCGTGATGTTCTCCAAACCTAAACTCAGTTGATCATACGTTAGACCTTGTTTGAGTCTTCGCTCTGATTTCCGGTGATGATTCGGATATTGATAACTTATTTTGAATAGGCAGTCATTCCTTTTTTGTTGAGGGTTTGTAAGACCTCTTTTTGTTATCCCTTTCTTTTTTTTTTGCCTGAACTGTTTCCTTTTTTGGAATTGCAGTCAGCGGGATGCCCCAGCTTTGTAAGTCTCCTTCATGGGTTTTTTGACTTATTGGGCTTTTTTTATTTTGAGAGATATAATAACTGCCTGTCCTTATTGATTATTCGGAACCATCACTATCTTTCTTTGTTTTGTAAGGACCTTTTTGGTGCCATTTGTTATGCACTTGGATCAACTGAGAGACTACCCTGCCCCAGGTTATGATTAAGGGTTTTAATTTTCGAAAAGAAAAACTCCTACTTCTTTGGCTCAGAGGGGTTAACGAGGGATTATCTTCCTTATAACTCCAGTGTTTAGGGATTGAAACAATGCCTGTACCTCATCAGTGGGGTCTGTTCAAAAGCATACTGTAAAGATTGCGGTATCGTTTTCGTCATCCTCCCTCAAGAGGCTTAGAATTATTATTTAAGAGTTGATCATCAGAAAAAATATGAAAATAATTTGCATTTAGTGAATACGAATATATTGTTTCAGAACAGACATATGCGATGCATTAATGAAATAACAACGTTTGATATGAATGGAATGCTTGAACAATCAAAAGGAAATTACAACTTGAAAGATTCTAATGAACAAAAATTTCTCAATCCTAGCCATGTTTTGACAAGGGAGCAATGATCACATTGGGAGTCTCGGCGGGCTCGAACTCGATCTCTTTAGCATCGATCATATTCTGAATCTTGTACTTCAATGCCCAACAGTCCTCAGTATCGTGCCCCAGGCTACCAGAATGGTAAGCGCACCTTGCTTCTGGGTTGTAACTTGGAGAGGAAGTCTTTGGATTTGCAGGAGGGTTGATCACCGCAATCAGGTTCATCCTTAACATGTGCTGCAAAGCTCGCGACCATGACATGTTGAGGTAGGTGAATTGTCTCTTAGGCTCGTCCGACCTGTTCTGATCAACCCGCTGTTATTGGCGAGGTCGTTATTGGACCTGAGAAGTAGTAGCAACTCGGAGAGGTCTATTCACTGGACCTGACCTTTGCCTTCTTGGAAGCTGTTCCATGACCTGGTCCCTGATTTGGGCTGGTCGCTTCATGCCTTGAGGAAGCTGGTTGATCATGGCTCTCAGCTCTCCTTGCTCCTGAGCTAAACCTTGAATGAGGGCCCTTTGCCCCAGCATCTGGGTTTTCAATGTGTCTACCTCAGCTTGTAGACGTTTCAGTTGTTCGTCCTTGTCATCTTCAGGACTCTTTCTGATCAGATTCCCCATGAGGAGTGTCCTCAACTCTTCCTGCCCCTTGGATAGGCTTAGGAAGATCTCCCTGAACTGAGTCTCTTGAGCATGAAGACCCTGGTTATCTTGTTGGGAAGCCATGGCTGAAATAAACAGCAGGGAGGGTAAGTGACCTGCAACAAGGATACCTGTTATGCAATGATATGTATGATATGCATGCAATGTTTTCAAGGATCTCGCGGGGTAAACAAGAAAAATTTGTTAGCATTTGGATCCGGTAGCTTGATTGAAGGAACTTCGGGTTGTTGAGAGTCCTTCTTCCAGGGTCAAAGGCTCACCATGTCCAGTGGGTCATAGCCTCTGACTTTAGTCATCATGTCTGGTTTTGAAATCTTCAAACAACCTTGGTTAGGGGAACCTTCTTTAAAAGTCAGAGCTCACCATATCAAGTGGGTCATAGCCCCTGACAACTTTGTCTAGAGGAAAATAAATCCTCTTTGCCCCTTGTTGGGGTAACTGATTCATCATGACCTGCATCACAAGTCCTTGAGATCCTTGAAATGGGTTAGGATGTATGCAATGATATGATGTCATGCTATGCATGGGGTGATGTAGGTAAACCCTGTTATGAGTCCCGATTAAGGACTATAAACAAACCCTGCAAGAAATTTAGTATACTTTGTTATGAGTCCCAATTAAGGACTATAAACAAAACCTGCAAGAGACCTAGTAAACCCTGTTATGAGTCCCAGTTAAGGACTATAAACAAAACCTGCAAGTAGCTTATGTGTCAGATAACACGCATGCAAATAGTCAAGCACGAAGGCACACAAGTCACACAAGAGAAACCCTTAGAGTTTAGGCCAGCATGAGGTTTAGGTATTACCCTCTTTCAGTTTGTTGGTTCATACCTGTCCTATCAAAGTAACCGGGTTCTTAGAGGATCCCAATATCATTGACTACCCTCAATCGGTCATAACTCCAGCATCGCAATCTTTTCTTGCGGCCAGAACCATCACGAGAGTTTAGCCTCAATGGGCGTAGCATACTGCTACTGTTCTAATGGCCAAGTTGTGTCATTTAAGGTTCTAAGGTTGTTGGTGCTTAATGACTCCTCGGAAGACCCATATTCTCCTCGTTGCAACACAAGGGATATCGGTACAGACCAAGGTGCCACACCAACGTAGCCACTGCTTCACCCATGTCGGTCTACGCCGGACAGGTCCCTCACAGCTTATGCTACCTAACAGGGTATCCCCAGATCCGGGTTAGGATCCATGTAACTCCGATGCAGCCCACAATAATAAAACAAACAAACACATCAATTGAAAACACAAGTGATCTTAGTCCTAAGGTACACCTCACTTTTAAAGTACTCCCCAGCAGAGTCGCCAGTTCTGTGATCGGTGGATCGGGAACTGACTGTTTAACGTTGGTTCGCGAAATGTCACAGAAGCAAGAGTCGCCACCGTCTTTTATTTTCTCCAAATGGAAAGGACAAAAGCATAGAAAAATTCCTTATAGAGATTGCTCTCGGTTCGGGAGGTAGATTATAGAAAGGGAAGGTGTTAGCACCCTTTCTATCCATGGTTATCCATGGGCTCTTAGATACTTGCTCATTGTGTTTTCAAAATTGGTTTGTTTGCTTTTCAACTATGGGTTTTAGAAAAAGTTTCTTTGAAAATTCTAGTTCGACTCTTGTATCGGTCCTCAAGAGTGTTTGAAAAATTGCTTTCGAAAGCTTTTTGAAAATGTGTTGGTGTGAAAAGTATTTTTGATTTGTTTTGTTTTGAATTAGAGCAAGTATCCACGAGTCGTCTACCTACCCTAAGGAATTCGTCTGTGTAAATGTCCTTTAAAGTAGTGCCATCCCACCATTGAGAGGTAGGTAGCACCACCGTTGGAGGTGTTCGGGTCAATTCGAGGTTCGGGACATGGTGATCACCAGAGCAATAGGAAGACACCTTAGAAGCTACCCTCATGCCAGGTTCCCGGATCATGAGGACTTACTAAGACATCCTCTACTCGACGATCACCTTTCGAGGCAAGGCAACAGTGAGGCGTACCCTAGGGGTGGTGTGTGATTTGTGTGTCATGTTCATTTGCATTTATCTTGTCATGTTATTGGTGTTCTACGCTTGTTTTTATTTCGTCCATACATTCTTTCATGCCATTTGTTAACAGTTAAGAAATATTGCGGGAATGTAAATTCTAAGCTATTACAAAAGGCGCGGGTCCACATCGCCAAAATTAAACCAGGACCCGATTTGACGGAAAATAAATAAAGAAAAGAAAAGTGGGAGAAATATAAAATGGTTACATGGCCTTGGGAGAGATACATAAATATTACGAAGAAACAAAAATAAATATGCGAATTAATAAGAAATTAAGAATGAGGGCGTTGGACCCTTTGGCAAAATTAAATTAAATGGTGACATTAATTAATAAAAAAAAAAGAAGAAAGGAAATGTTTTTTTGGTATTTTTTAGTATTTTAGGATTTAAAAAAGGGAATTAATTGAAATTAAATGCTAACCCTAATTCTATTTTATTTTTAATTTATTAAGAAAAGAGAATTAAAACCTAATATTAACCCTAATTTATTTACATGCAAATTTAATTATAAAAATAAATATTTAATTATTTAATTATTTATGAAATAAAAATAAAAAGGATGAAAATATTAATTAAACCCTATTTCTACATTTTTTAGATTTTTATTAAAAAGAATTAAAATTAAAACCTAATTTACACTAAATTTAATTATATACATTTATTTATGAAAATACTAAAAATATAATATTTATTATTTTTTCTCTTTTTTCTGATTTTTATGGCATTTTGATATTTTATGAAAATAATAAAGCTAATTAATAAATAATAATTAAAAGAAAATAGAATCAAAATAGAAAAAAAAATATGGCAAACCTAGGGGGGTTGTAGTCCCCAACATGGAGGTCAAGTCCAAGAATTCTGGCCCATTTAGCATGGCCTTGTTGACTTTTGCTGGACGCGTGTGATGCATGGACTAGGGTTTATGGTGTTCCTCAATTCTGAGCCTTTGATTTGAGCCTGATATGCACGTGGATAGTTTGATCTGGAGGGTGTATGGTGGAACAATAACGTTGAACCTGCATGTGATTGTTAATTGGAAAATAATATTGAGAAAGTGAAAACCTGGGGCTCGAACCCAGGTCTTGGACGTTAACATACACATGCCTTGCCAGTTGTTCTAGACGCGCACTTTGTATATTAAAGAACAAACAAATATAATAAAAACAACAACACGCGTTAGTGCTTTTTAGCGCGAAATTCAAATTGCCCAATCATTGGCTGCCACTGCATCGTCTTCTTCGTTGGCTTTCTTTTTTCCTGAAATAAAAAAGACATAGGCAACGGTTTTACACCGTTCTAAAAGGCCATGTTAGGGAAAATAGCGACTAGCCCCAGGGGCTCCATAAATTAGGCGCGAGGGTGGCCTTGTAATCGTCTGAACGCGCTGATTTGAATGGTGGTGGTCAGAGGTTCTGATTTTTCCTTGTTTCAAAAGCCCTAATTCCAAGTCCTGTAAACCCTAAAAATTGACAATGGTATATTGGCACACAACGCATAAAAACACAATTGAATCATTGGGTTAGCTTCAGAATTGCATGAGGAGTATGAATCAAGCATCAAAAATTATTAAGAGTGCATGAATCGAGATGCAAGATTATGGAATTTTTTGTGCACAGGTCCGGTTCGTGTTACCAGTTCTTGGAGTTTTGATGAATGATATTGATTGGAAATCGTTCAGTGAACCTCCAGGAAGATGTTTGAACCACTATTATGCCTTGAATCAGCCTGCAAAAGGGTTTTCATTTTTGAGTTTCTTAACCAAAATTTCAAGTTTGATGGATGGCTTCTGCGCAGCTTTAATGGTCCTTTTGATTAGGTTTTCATTCAGGCTTATGTATAGAATAGATTAGGTCAACAAATTTGATCAAAATCTCTTGTATTCATGATTTTTGAGATTTGATTTCCAAGCATTATTTTTCAAATATTTTCCATGTGCTTTTGTACAAATCATGATCCAATCAATCCAAATCTTTCCATATTGGGATATGCACGAATTATTGAGTAGATTACATGTGCAAAAAGATTTGTTAGGTTAAGTTAAATATTTTTCATATATTTAATTGATTTAAATGAATTATTATTAATAAAAATTCAAATAAATAAATAAAAAATGAATAAAAACTTCCCTTTGGGCCAAGTGGTCAAGAACATGCTTGGGATGATGAATTGTGGAAGAAAAATGGGCCCATTAGCAATTTTAGGTCATTTGAATCAATGTTGACTTTTCAAAATATCCAAAACTTTCCCAACTTCCACAAGGCATAACTTGCTCAATTTTTAAGCTTTTACCATGTTCTTGGACATTTTGGAAAGGTCTTTGAGTCCTCTAACCAATGCCTTTGGTTCCATGTCATTTTGATTTACCAATCTCATGTTATGGCCTTTGACTTAAAGTCCCTTTTTGTTGACTTTTGAAAATGACCTATAATGTTGAAATTGATAACTTTTTGTGAGAGCATTTCTTGGACTTGAAGTATGAAGATGAGTTGTAGGAAATGTCTTTCTCTTCAAAATGAGCTTTGGATGGAATTTTTCTGATAATCCATGTGAAAGTTATGCTCTGGTCAATTTACAATTGACTTTTTCAGCTGTCCAAATAAGGAAACTTTTGCATCTTGATGATTTTTGAGCCAAGCTTTGAGAATCATGATCAAGCATTGATCAAATGATGTTTGTGGCTTCAAAATGATATATTGACAAAAAATTTGAACTTTTGACTGTCAAATGACCATTTTGCCCCTACAGTTAACTGTAGTGCAATTAGGGTTTTGACTGTGCAATTTTGAGCTGAATGTCTTGAAACTTGGTATGAGGATGCTTGACCATATTTGTAGGCATGTGAGAATTGATTGGACCTTTGGAAACTTCATTTTCTTGATCAGAACACAAACCCTAATTTTGACTGCTTATGAGGCTCTTGCACTGTGCAACCCTTGGGGAATTTTGAAGCTTGACTTGGCATTTTCTTGAAGAATATGGGAGGGAAAATTTTGGGGTACAACAGCTATGTGTAATAATTCTATGGGATTCCCATTCTGCTATAGCCTTCACAACTCTGAATATTAAGTCCATTCGTTGCTTCGCCCGCTGATGACTGGATTGATCAGAAGCTTGGAGCTTGTTGGTTAAGAGATTGTTCTTAAAGTGATCCTACGAGACATAGTCATACGCTTTAATTCCCTAACTTTTGCCTGGACCGCCCTTTCGGGTTTTCGATCCACCGGGAAACCCTTTTTTGCCCAGGTCGCCCTTTCGGGTTTTCAACTTGCCGGGTGTACAGATTTTTGTCTTTTATCCCTAATTTTTGCCTGAACCGCCCTTTCGGGTTTTTGATTCACCGGGATGCCCATTTTTGCCCAAGTCGCCCTTTCGAGTTTTCAACTTGTCGGGTCGTTTTATGCGTAGTATCTTTTGACTATGTCTGCATTCGCAGGGTGCGGCAAGTCGTCATCATCCATGGTGGTCAGAATCATTGCCCCACCAGAAAAGATACTCTTGATCACAAATGGTCCTTCGTAAGTAGGAGTCCACTTGCCCCTGGGATCACTTTGCGGCAAGATGATCCGCTTGATTACAAGATCTCCGACTTGATATACCTAACGTCTAACTTTCTTGTTGAAAGCCTTGATCATGCGTTTTTGATACATCTGACCATGACAAACAGTAGTAAGTCGCTTCTCGTCGATCAAATTAAGTTGATCAAGCCGGGTCTGAATCCAATCGTCTTCGCTCAAACCAGCGTCCTTCATAATCCTTAAGGGAGGAATCTGAACTTCCATGGGTAGCACAGCTTCCATGCCATACACCAAAGAAAATGGGGTTTCCCCTGTTGAAGTACGTGCTGTGGTACGATATCCATGCAGAGCAAACGGTAACATCTCATGCCAGTCTTTGTAGGTGACTGTTATCTTTTGAATGATCTTCTTAATATTTTTGTTTGTGGCTTCAACAGCACCGTTCATCTTCGGCCGATAGGGAGATGAATTGTGATGATAAATCTTGAACTGTTCGCATAGAGCGATGATCATAGTATTGTTCAAATTCGTACCGTTGTCTGTGATGATCCTGTCGGGGATACCGTACCGGCATATGAGGTTCTGCTTGATGAAGCGGGAAACCACATTCTTTGTAACTGAGGCAAAGGAAGCTGCTTCGACCCACTTGGTAAAATAGTCAATAGCGACCAAGATGAAGCGATGTCCATTGGATGCCGTGGGCTTGATCTCTCCAATCATGTCAATGCCCCACATTGCGAATGGCCAAGGAGCTGTCAGAATGTTGAGAGGAACAGGAGGAATATGTACCTTGTCGACGTAGATTTGGCACTTGTGGCAAGTACGAGAATGTTGGTGACAATCAGCTTCCATGGTAGACCAGTAGTAGCCTGCCCTTAGAATCTTCTTAGCCATCGTATGTCCACTCAAGTGGGTGCCAAATGTGCTGCTGTGTATCTCGGTCATGATCAACTCTGCTTCAGCTTTGTCCACACGACGAAGTAGAACACAATCATGGTTGCGCTTATAAAGGATGCCATTGCTTAGGAAGAACTTGGCAGCAAATCTCCTTAAGAACTTTTTGTCATTGACGGAAGCTTCTTCGGGGTATTCTCGAGTCAGGAGATACATTTTGATTTCATGAAACCAGGGTTGTTCCACTACTTCTTCGGTATTAATCTCATGACAGTGCGCAGGTTCATCCATTCGCTCGACGGTAATTTGGGGAGCCTCGTTATCCCAGTTGAGTTTAAACATGGAAGACATTGGAGCCAGAGCATCGGCTAACTGATTTTCTTCTCGCGGGAAATGCTCGAAGGTAATCTGCTCGAAATGAGGCAACAACGTCAAGACTTGTTCTTTGTATGGGATAAGATTAGGATGTTTGGTGTCCCACTCTCCTTTGAATTGACTGATAACCAAAGCCGAGTCCCCAAATACGACCAAAGATTTGATTCCCAAGTCTATAGCAGCCTTGAGACCAAAGATGCAAGCTTCATATTCAGCCATGTTGTTGGTACAGCTGAAGCAAAGTAGGGCAGTGAAGGGTGTATGGCAACCATTCGGAGAAATGAGTACCGCACTGATACCTTTACCAAGCGCATTTGAAGCACCATCAAAGTACAGGATCCATCGGGATCCTTGTTCAGGTCCGTCATACGGTCGGTTACCTTCAATGTTGTCCAATGACATGATGTCCTCGTCAGGGAAGTCGAATCTCATAGATTGGTAATCTTTGACGGCTTGATGAGCTAGATGGTCAGCTAGTACACTCCCCTTTATAGCTTTTTGGGTTGTGTACTGGATGTCATACTCTGTCAGAATCATTTGCCATCTAGTGATTCTTCCAGATAAAGCAGGCTTCTCGAAGATATACTTGATCGGATCCATCTTGGAAATCAGCAGAGTGGTATGAGTCAACATATACTTCCTTAGTTGGCGAGCAGCCCATACCAAAGCGCAGCAAGTTTTCTCGAGCAGTGAGTAGCGAGTCTCACAGTCGGTAACCTTTTTGCTAAGGTAATAAATGGCATGCTCTTTTCGGCCAGACTCGTCATGTTGGCCCAGCACGCACCCCATTGAATTATTCAAAACAGTCAGATACATGATTAATGGCCTTCCTTCGACGGGTGGCATCAGAATAGGAGGTTCTAGTAAATACTCCTTGATTTTATCAAAAGCAACTTGACAATCATTGTTCCATTCAACTACCTGATCTTTCTTCAACAGTTTGAAAATTGGCTCACAGGTAGATGTCAGGTGAGAGATGAACATTGCAATATAGTTCAAGCGTCCCAAGAATCCTCTAACCTCCTTTTCAGTACGGGGGACAGGCATTTCTTGTATAGCCTTCACTTTAGCTGGATCAACCTCAATGCCTTTGTTGCTGACAATAAATCCCAAAAGTTTACCAGACCTAACTCCAAAAGTGCACTTGCTTGGGTTCAGCCTGAGCTTATACTCCTTCAACCTGGCAAAAAGATTTTGCAAATGACTAAGGTGTTCTTCTTCTATCTGTGATCGAGCTATCATGTCGTCTACGTAAAATTCGATCTCATGATGGATCATATCATGAAATAAAGCTACCATGGCGCATTGATAGGTTGCCCCTGCATTCTTCAGTCTGAACGGCATCACTTTGTAGCAGAAAGTACCCCATTGCGTGACAAAGGTAGTTTTCTCCATGTCCTCGGGGGCCATTTTAATCTAGTTGTAGCCCGAGAATCCATCCATGAAGGAAAACACCTTGTGCTGAGCCGTATTGTCAACCAAAATGTCGATATGCAGTAGCGGAAAATCATTTGTGGGGCTAGCCCTGTTCAAATCCCGATAGTCCACGCACATTCTGACTTTTCCATCCTTCTTAGGTACAGGCACGACGTTAGCCACCCATTGTGGATAGGAGGTAACAGCCAGAAAGCCAGCATTGAATTGCTTCATTACTTCAGCCTTGATTTTCTCAGACATGTCAGGCCTCATTCGGCGCACCTTTTGCTTGATCGGTGGACAGTATTCTCTTGTAGGGAGACGGTGAACCACGATATATGTGTCTAACCCTGGCATGTCTTCATAAGACCAGGCGAAGATTTCAACATAATCATTCAACAATTGCACTAAGCGCTCCTTGACATTTGGTTCCAGGTTGGCACCCACTTTTACTTCCTTCCTGTCCTCCTATGTACCCAAGTTGATGGTTTCTAGCAACTCTTCATGAGGCAGAATGGCCCTTTCTTCCTGTTGTAGAAGTCTGGCTAACTCTCCCAGCACTTCACAATCTTCGTCAACTTCGTACTCAGCATGATTGACCAAATCTTCAAAGTTATCGAAGGCTAAAGCAGAATAGTCACCCATGGAATCCGGAATGGATGGGTACCTGCATTTGTGAGTGTGGGTGTGTGTGTGTAAGGGATAGCCATCCTTAAACAAGCAAAAATGCAAAAGGAAAGAAAATGAACACAACAATTTATAGATGAAAAACGTCCAATGATTCATTAAAACATGGCATATGATTATGAAGAAAATCAAACCCTTACAAATGGACCTACATGCCCCGGGCAAGGCATGAGGTGAAAATAGTGTGTGAATTGTTTTAGTTATTACAGACCATAAATGGGAAATTGTCCAAAAGATAAAATTACTGGTTGATAAAGGTGATAGGAACAAAATCCTTTGCTTCCCAGTTGTTCAAACCCCCTCCGATGGTCGGAAAGATCCAATCTTCAAAGTGGCTCTCTTCATCTTCTACAACACTGATTCCATGGTGAGTGATCCTTATAGGTGGCCCTCCAGTCTTGGAACGACGCATAGCCTTATGTCCTGCAGCTGTAAACCCTAGTCCAAATTTGTCCATCTTATGGGGAAAATCAGGAAATTGCCCCCATGCTGTACTCTTCCCTTCTATGATCACCGCCTCTACGTCCTTGAGATATTCCATCCTAGATACATGCTTGGGAATGATAGGCACCTCAACCATTGTCTTCGCAACTGCTACCTCGGGAGAAACTTCCTCAAAATGCTGGAAAGGCGTTTCGATGAACTCGCCATCCAGCTCCACATAACAGAAGGAGTTGAGATGACTTAACATGTACTCTTCCTCGCCGTGCACCATTATAATTTTACCCTTAACAGGATATTTCAGCATCTGGTGCAAAGAGGAGGTAATTTCCCCGACATAATGGATCCATGGTCTCCCTAACAAGCACGAATATGACGGACGAATGTCCATCACGTAGAAGGTGGAGTTGAAAACTTCCGTGCCTACTTTGATAGGAATATCAACCTCTCCATGAACCATTCTTTTGGAACCATCAAAAGCCCTAACAATGATGTTACTAGGCTTGAGAGTCAGTCCTTCGCAGTCCAAACGGTCTAAGGCTTTCTTTGGCAGCACGTTCAAGGAAGAACCAGTATCAACTAAGACATGGGCGAGAGTGGTTCCCCGGCATTCAACTGAAACATGTAACGCGTTGTTGTGTTTCCTTCCTTTGGGAGTTAAGCCAGCATCGGAAAAGCCAAGGCCATTATCAACAGTAAGACTGGCCACACATTCTTGGAACTGGTCAGCCGAAGTCTCTTGGGGAACATGTGTCGCCTTCAAGAATTTGATTAGGGCCTTAGCATGGGCCTCAGAACATAGCAGGAGAGCTAACATTGAAATTTTAGAAGGGGTCTGCCCTAACTGTTCCACAACGTCGTAGTCACTTTTTCTGATTATTTTCAAGATTTCATCCATTTCTTTCTGAGTGGTTTCAGGGATAACCACGACATGGGCCTTCGTCCTGACAGGCACTTCCAGTATCCCCTTACCCTTTTCGGTAGTATCAGCAGATGGTCTTATTTCAGGAGTATCCAGTTCTTCGATCACTGGGCCTTGCACAGATGGTCCAATAGGTGCAGAAGCTTTCAAGGGTCCGAAAACTGCTCGAGGGGGAGAAATCTCCAGAGAAAAGATCCGGCCATTGCGGGTTATCTTGCTTGTACCCGCGATGTTCCCTATATCAGGGCTTTCTTCTTCAGAAATCTCTTGGATTGTTTCGATTTGTTTGATACCATGGTAGATGATTTCTCCCTCATAGTTCCATGGTATCGTTTTGCTGGATTGGTACGGGACAGGTCCCGACATGGTGATCTTTAATGGTACACATTCAGAGTTGGGTGTAATCCTGACAGGCCTTTTGCAAGCCTTGGGAGGATTGTCGGAAATGGTTAAGATTGCAATATCGTTGGTTGAAGTAGCAAAAGTATTAGGAGTAACAGGATTGAAGGTATCAACAGGGGTTTTCTGGAAAAGTATCTCTTGGGTATCCATCAGGCGTTGGACACCTGACTTCAACATTGGGCAATCACCTCGTATGTTCAAACAAAAATAACAGTCTTTACCACAACCAGGAAAGATCCCGGCTCTCAACAAATTTTCTTTAATCACACATAACGGCGTCAACAGGTCAACAACATCAGTAACATGAGTGTCCTCTATAACAGCATGAATATTATGGCCGTGCTTGGGCATCGGAGCAGATATAACATTGGGCTTCTCAGGAGCATCAAATTCTACTTCCTTAGAATCAATCAGATCCTGGATTTTATTCTTAAGCGCCCAACAATTATTGGTATCGTGCCCAACACTGTCGGAATGGTAAGCACACTTGGCATTGGAGTGGTAGTATGGAGAGGAAGTGTTAGGGTTTTTTGGCGCTTCCTTCAAACTGGCCAGGTTCAGCTTCAACAAATGAGGAAGTACCTGAGCGGGTGTCATGTTGATGCGGGTGAACTGCCGTTGTGGCCTTTCCACCCGTTGTTGATTAGGTCTCGACTGATTGTTACGAGGTTGATCATTTGACGAGTTTTGAATCATCACATCCCCTATAGTCGGCCGACGCTCAAATCTTCCCTGTCCCTTCTGAGAATACACATCAGATGCTTCCTTCTTGGCTGGGAAGGGTTTCTTAACTGCCGTGGATGTGCAAGCATCCTTTTGAATCTATCCACTCTTAATACCGGCCTCAACCCTTTCGCCGGTCAAAATCAGTTCAGTAAATCCCGCGGAAGAACTCCCGATTAGATGGTTGAAGAAGGGGGCAGACAGGGTCCCCAGAAACATGTCAACTAACTCCCTATCTGACAGAGGTGGCTGCACCCTTCCCGCCAAATCACGCCACTTCTAGGCGTACTCTTTAAACCCTTCATTGGAAGCCATCCCCATACTTTGTAACTGAGTACGAGTGGGCGCCAAATAAGCATTGTATTGATACTGACGATAAAAAAACAGTTGCCAAGTCTTCCCAATTGTGAACCTTTGATCTCTCGAGTTGATAAAACCAGTCTAACTGCGTGCCAAACAAGCTGTCTTGGAAAACGTGTACCCAGAGGTCTTTATCGGATGAGTGGGGTTGGATTTTTCTGACATACGACCTCAATTGCATCTTTGGGCATTGTTGTACCCCAATTTTTGACCTAAGATCCCATTTTTATTTTTTGCATTTTTTTTAAGATAAGTCAAGGTCACGAAATATAGTCGGTTTTAATCTCTCACCTTCGAGCTTTGACTATGCGAAGATTGTCAAGTGTTTTGAACATTTTTAGCCTATGTATCACTAATTTCTAATCGCATACAAAGGTGTATGTTCATGTTTTCTTTTGTACGGTTGATTATGGATTCTTGAAGACTGATTCATCAAGGCACAACTGTCGCACCTTAAATTTCGCCCCTAATGTTTTAGTCGCACTTTCATATCATATTTTGTTATTTAGTCACAATCATTAGTAAATATCTTCATTCATCACATTTTGCATCATTAGTCGTATTTAAGTTGACCAGAAAAAGTCAGTTTAAATCAAAGTTTGCATCGTCTTTCAGTTGTAAAATACTCGACATTTCATTTCATTCATTTTTATCTGTTTACTATTTTCTTTCATTGCTCCAAATTGTTTATATGTCGATAATAAAATATTTCGGTTTTATAGACAGACTGTTAAAAGCGATTCGACACTATGTGGGAAAGGAGCGAGAAAATATTTCAAGTTTTCACCTTTTACCGATCATTTTATGAATCTGCGCTTCGCGTAGATTATGACGGTATGCTCGCTTTATTTTTTCGGTACAGTTCGAAGTCTCGTTTTTAACCTTAAACGTCTGTTTAGTCCGATATTTTTATTATTATTTTATTTTTGATTTTTTGACTTCTTGAATTTTTTTTTTCTTTAATCTTCGTGACATGTAGTTTATTTTAATGTGTTCATTTTATTTTTTCGGATAATTTTTCTCCTGTTTTTTACCGTTTTCAGTCATTTTAAGTCTTTATTTTTTATTAAGAAAAAAATTCAAACAAATTATTTTAGTTTGAGTTAATTTGAACACTTTCAGGTTTTGTTTTATTTTTACCATTCAGGGGCTTTTTGGTCACAAAAATATATTTGTTACACTACACTTTATTCCTATTGGTTGTTAACAGAAGTTATGGATCGATACTGAATTTGCCAAACGGAATTGAATAATGGACGGATATGATTGCAAGCTGAAATCATTTTTTTCCTCTTCATCTGACTATTTAAATAGTCTTCATTTTCTTTGTGAAGGACACCAAAAAAAAACAACTAACAGTAAATAATCCCTCCTCTCTTTTTCATACACACTTCAAATCCCCCTTCAAACTCCCTCACACGATTTCCATCTGCTACCCACCTTTAATCTATCAATTCCCTTCTCCACTGTCAACCTTTTTCATTTACTACCCAAACCATAACTCATCAATCCAATTCCCTTTCATTTTCATCACAGTCATCATTACCCTTCACCCTCTGTCAAACAAAAAAAATGCACAGCTCCAGACCATATTTGCCCCCATATAAGACCATTCAATACAAAGAAGATAACAGAGAATGAAGCAGGGAACATGACTGCAGTCCTAAGGGAAATTTTCTTCCACTCTGATCCTTTGAACATTTTGTACAAGCGGGCTGATGCATAACCAACCAAAAGCCCCATGAAAACCCATAGTAAAAGCATGACTGTCATTATCCCACCTCTGTTTGAAGGAGAAAGGAATCCAAGGACAGCAAAGAGCATTGTTACTAGTATCATCCCAAAAAACTGAACACCAGTACCGACATAAACACACAGCAGATCGAGTTGTTTGGTGGTCTGAAAACATCACCGTGGACAAGCTTCCAATCAGTCTCTTCTTGTGCTTCTTCTTGGTTCTCAAGCTCGTTGTAATTTGAAATATCGCAATAAAGTGTACGCAATATCAACATTGCCACCATACCCGAAAGAAAAAGAAACAAGAGGAGAAAGCTGAGAAAAAGAGGTACACTGAGGAACCAAAACCATCTTTTGTGCCAAATGGAACACACGGTGCAAGTAATGGTGGTCCAACACCCTCATTCCGTCCAGGGTCTAATTCCCAAGAAGCAGCTGCTCCTAACAATATTTTTTTCATAGAGAACTTACCTTACGAAACTACCGGTAGAATGCTTGAAATGCTTTTCGAACAATACCCCGGGTTTAAAGAAGTGCGCTTGATTGATGCAAAGCCAAGTATCGCATTCGTAGATTTTGAAGATGACATACAATCATCCATGGCAATGCAGGCTCTTCAAGGCTTCAAAACCACACCTCAAATCCACCACGCCGCCATCCGCGTTAAACCCTCTCCCCTATGCGACCCAGCGCAAACAGCCTATCTCCGACCAAAATCGCGACCACGCTCCCTTCACTTGTGCAGAACCCAGCCGACCACTGCCGAGTCTCCATGGAATTCAGCCTCGTCACGAAACAACAACCACGACCATCTCAGGCCATTCGATCATGGTTTGTTTCTTTTTGTCTCATACTTTGATTGCTTTTATTGTTGTTTTTGTGAATCGCGGAAAAAGAAAGAGATGGGAACTGTGTTCCACGAGAGAGAAAGAAAGGATGAGGAGCAGATCTAGAAGGATTCACATATAGCAGGTTGTCACTTAATTTTGTTTTTTCTATAAAATAAACCATACCATGCGACGCATCGGTCTATGGGTGGATGATTAATGGGGTTTGGAAAATTACTCCTTTATTTTTCCGATCAGAACAGTTCTTGAGATCCATCATTTGTTTGTTTCTTTATTTATTTATTTGTTTATTTATTTAAAAAAATATTAAAAAAATATTAGTAAATCTTATATTTAGAGTTAGTTTAGTATTAATTTAGAATTTTTTAATTAGTTTAGATTTATTTTATAACTTTAAAATATTTAGAATCATAATTAATAACTTTAGAATTTTATTTTGTTTTAGTTTTTATTTTATAACTTTAGAATTTTATTTCATTTAGTAAATTTTAGAATTTTATTTGTTTTAGTTTAGTTTAATAACTTTAGAATTTTATTTGATTTTATTTAAGTTAACTTTAGAATTTTATTTGTTTAGTTTTAGTTTAGTGACTTTAGAATTTTATTTGATTTTATTTAGTTAACTTTAGAATTTTATTTATTTAGTTTTAGTTTAGTGACTTTAGAATTTTTATTTGATTTAGAATTAGTTTAATAAATTTATAATTTTCATTTAATTTAGAATTAGTTTAACAAGTTTATAATTTTTATTTAGTTTAATAACTTTAGAGTTTTTATTTGATTTAAATTTAGTTTAGTAGTTTTAGAATTTTATTTGATTTAGATTTAGTTTAGTAACTTTGGAATTTTCATTTGTTTTAGATTTAATTTAGTAACCTTAGGATTTTAATTTAATCTAGATTTAACTTACTACATTTTAAAACTTTAGTTTAGTTTAGATCAAATTCAATAATACTAGATTTTTTTTATAACCTTAGAATTTGTAATTAATTTAGAATTATTTTAGTAAGTAATTTTTAATTTAGTTCGAATAACTTCTTTAGATAATTAGTTATATTCCTTTATTTGTATATTTCTGTCATTTCAATTTCTCGGTGCCTCTTGATCATTAATTTGTTTTTGTCAGATTTATTTTCTTATGAACTTCTGAATGTTTATATTTTGATGTTCATTTTATTTTGCTTACCCGAAGGAAAAGATTTAAATTTCGTTGACTTCATGTTATCAAACACATCTCATCCAATCGTGCGAATACCCTCATTCATCTTTTGTTTGTTTACTATTTTGTTAAACCTAAGATAATTTTCCCAAAAGATTCAATTTTTAAACTCACACCTTTTAAGTCAAAACTTCGACATTAGGTCGCTGTCTCTTCAAAATCTCTCCAACACCGATTTTTAGCCAAACGAACCATTTTAATCAAACCAACAATTTTAACCAAAAACAGATATTTCAAAAGGTTCCTACGGAGTACCGCAGATGCAGTGGGTGCTAATACCTTCCCATTGTATAACCAACCCCCGAACTCTCGATCTCTTTTCAAAATGCATTGTACTTTCATTACTTTCAAGTATTATTTTACATTGCATATTTTTGGGTTTTATTTCGCACTTTTCTCTTTTCCCTTTGAAATAATAAAGCGCGGTGGCGACTCTTTCTTTTGCGAGTCAAGTTAATTAATAGCTTGATCTCCGATTTTCACCGCTACAGAATTGGCGACTCTGCTGGGGAACGATTGACCTCTTGCTGGTCCATCCCTAAGTGGGTTAAGCCTAATTTGTTTTATCTGTTTTATCGTTATTTGATTGTTTGATTATATGTATATATTATGATTATTTGGGTGTTGATAATATTTACAAAGGACAAGTCCTATACCCGGACTAAGTTACACTTAGGAATAGGACGGGCGGTATAGTCATGTTAACTTTGAGGGAGTAATCCCGAAGAAGGAGGCATGAGATCCCCCACTCAGTGGAAGGCCCTTTTGAACGTAATATTTGTTTACCGAGTAATCGGGAAGACACTATTATTTTCGACCTGGGAGCCAGAGAAGCTGGGAACCGTAGAACCCTAACCCATCTTGGCCTTTTAGGTGTAGCGCGGAGATTATAACGGAGTAATCCGGAAGTAGTTGTCACGCGATGCTACGCTCGGATGAGTTTCTCTTGAGAATATTGCTGATTATTGAGTAATCAAGACGTTGGTAATATCCGAAGGAGGAATGTAGACTTCGGGAACTCTTAGAACCTTGTTCTACAGGTGTGATTAAACCGTTAGTACATACCTTGGGGGTGTTCCTTACCTTGACTCCATGCTCGTGACGTTGAACCTTTCAACTTTATTTGTGACCTTGCTTGTGGTTGTTGCATAGCCATGCATTCATGCATCCATAAAACCCTTTTCACTTGACTTTGAAGGAATTTGGAGGTCTTTCTTTGTAAACATCACAAGTTTCGTCAAGCTCAATGGATCTTGAGTGTTGATAGGGCGAAAACCCTAATCCACCAAAATGGATGATTGATCTTGATGATAACTTGATCAATGTTTGGAGCCAATTTAAAATTCATCTTCTATCTTCATACTTTGATGTTTACAACTTAATATCTTGAGTTCCTCGAAAATCAAATAAAAACTCTCTTTTGCATATCATACATCATTCTACATTTTTTTGTTTCACTTTTAAAGGTCTTTTTCCGAGTCTTATTTTCCTTTGGTCTCACCAGTACAACACTCGCGCTAAGAAAACAATGGAGAATATCAAGCAAGAGGTTTCTGAACTCCGTAGAGATATGACTATTTTGAAAGCTGGTATGGATCACTCGACTGTTTTGGGTTGAAATTTTGGTTACCGCCCAAGTCAATCCTTCTAGGATGGAGGAAGCGATGATAAAAGTCTTCACTAAAACTCTAAAATCATTCTCTCATGAGAAGGTGATGGTTAATGCACCTAATGACTTTCCTGACGAGGTGAATGTGGGAGTGCGTCTAGAAGAAGGTGTCTGAAAGGGATGTTCATATGAAGATGGTAGCTCCGCTAATGGTGTAAAGAAGTTTAATAATAACTTTTCCAAGAAGAGAACCAGAGGAAGAGATAATCATCATCAAAATCATCATGTTTCTCCTATTCATCAACAGAATCAGCAAGTCCCTAATCAGAGGAAAACCCAGCTTGATCCAATTCCAATTACCTATACAGAGTTATTCCCTATCCTGATGCAGAGGAATTTGGTTTAGACCCGACCTCCACCGAAGGTTCCTGAGAAGATACATTGGTACTACAAAGATGATTTGGCTTGTACCTTTCATCAAGGTGCTCCTGGGCATGACTTGGAGGGTTGCTTTGCTTTGAAGATTGAGGTTCAGAAGTTGGTCAGAAGTGGTATTTTGTCATTCAAGGACGTTGGTTTTGAAGTTCAAATCAAGCATGTGCCGAAGAGTAAACACGATTGATGGTCACTTTGAGTTTCGAAGGATGTTTTCGGTAATTCAAGTCCAGATGGAAAGCCTTCCTAGATTATTAACTTATTCATGCTTTTTGTAATTTTTCTTGTTTATCAAAACATTGTTTGCATGTAAGAACTTGTTTGCATTTGAATGATTATCTTAATACAATGAGCATGTTTGTCTTGAAGAAATTCATTCGTTTCACTCATATCTGTTTTCAAATTTTAAATTGCTTTTTGCATTATGATGCTAACTTGTTGCCCAGTCTCTTGCCTGGGCAGAGATTGAAGGGAGGATGATGATCTAAAGAACACAAAATCTATGGTTGTTTGCTTTTGGATAAAATCTTGCTGATGATGTACAGGCATTGTTTCAAATCCCTAAACACCGGAGATATAAGGAAGATAATCCCTTGCTAACCCCTTTTGAGCCTTTGAAGCAGAAGTTTCTTTTCTATACGAAAAAACCTTGAATTTTAACCTGGGGCAGGGTAGTTTTTAGTTAATCTGACTGAGTGTTCAAAATTCATAAGGAAGATGTTTTTTTGAAGAGAAACTACGAGGGTTATCCTTCATGTATAATGAATCTAGAATATGTGAAATCACAATGTTATCCCTCAGTCATCAAGAAACGAGGCAATCACAATCTTCTCAACAAGCAAATACAAGCTAATGTCACACATTTTGTTCAAAAAGTCAAAAATCGAGAAAAAGAAAAAGCCTGCTAAGTCAAAAAACATGAAAACGTGTGACTTAGGCAAAATTAAGGCATCCCGCTGGACTATCAATTCAAAAGAATTAGTTCAGGCAAAAGTTAGGGAAAATAAAAATTGCAAAGAAAGGACTACAAAGAAAATTCCTCCGCAAAGAACAAATTGGTGACTACAAACACGAAGACATGAGGGTGGTTTCTACTCCGAAAGCCTCGTCGTTTCCTTGACCGTCACAAAATCCTTTTGAGAAATGAACACTCATGTTGAATTAACTGAACATAGGGTTGGAGAATATCATGAAGAATGGGTGGGCACCAAATATTTTGAGCCTTAAAATCTTTTTTCTAAAAACCATGAACCAGACCACGTTACAACCTTCAAAAGTCCTAATTGAAGCAAGGTTATTTTGAAAGCATACTTCAATGAGATAGTGTTCCTGACTCCCATGAATGTTCTAAATAGTTATGTTGGTATCATATGTTTTTCCTATACAAAAATAAATGGTGCTTTAACTCGCAAAATTTGTGCGATATCTTTCAAAATCTTCAAGAATTACATAACTGTTGCATTAGAATTTTCATTCTCATTGTAAACTTTTTCTAACTGCAAAACATTTGTTTGATATCAAGGAAGCTCACATAAGCACCAGTGATGAGTTTATTCTTTTAAGGCCTGAAACTCTGTTGAGTAATTAGAGAATCATTTCAAGAAAAATCATATCCAGGGGCATGTCACCTGAAGACCGTAAGCACGAACATGTTGCTTCTCCCAGTTAATGCTTTCCCAACTTGTTTACCCTTTGGGGAAAAATTTGAAGACTTTGTTGTGACAAGTACAGTCAATCTGGGGCAATCACGTCGAGATTCGACGAATCTTGCTAAGAGTTTAAAGACACCAGGGCATGGTGGATGCCAGGTCTTTTGTAAAATCCTCTCGAGACGATTTCTCCTCATCAGCCATATAGCTCGGGGCATTTTAGAGGCGAAGCTATTCGCAAGAATTGTTGTGCATGACGCAGCTTATCAGCAGTAAACTTGGGGCATCCAAAATTAGTCCCAGGGGCAATCCAGATTTGTCAAGATATGTTTTTCATACATTATCAGAGGGTGGTGTTCCCAGTATCTCCAGCTAAGCAAGACTTCTTTCCAGCCGAAACTTTGTTTGTGTTGTTATCCTTTCAATGGATTGTTTGCAATAGAGGACTGGACTTTGGGTTTTCTACCTGAAAATATCTTCCTCTCCAAAGAGATTTAAGCCTTGTAAAAGGACTTTGCTCCAATGATGGCTTTTGTTTTCTATCTCCAGTAATGTTACCATCCTGTTGAGATTTTGCCGAGTGTCGAGCTGTACTATGACGTCTTATCATCTTCTGTCTATCTCCCCTGTCTGTCTTGTCAACATACATATGACATTCATTCATTCGTTCATACTTGCATCATGCATGCACATTTGTATTTGTTGATATCTTTGAGTTCGTATACCTTGGTTATGTCTATTCAAATAGCATATTTGATCTTTCCAAATAGAGTGTCAACTTAAGCAGAAAGTGCGCCCCTTTTCTAATTCCCCACTGAGTTAACTCTCGTGGAAGAACCTTGCTTTAGCTTTCCTTTTCCATCTCTGGATAGGATAAATCCCCATTTGAGTTGTTTCCTCATTGGGTGGAGTCTTGTTTGACTATTTTCTCTCCAGTTTATTCTTGGATTGAGCTTTGTCTCTTGTGAACGATACCATGTGAATCTCTCTAGGCTGTGAAACCTAGATGGAAAGTGCATTTATTTCGCAATGTAAATACTTGGTCTCCTCAAGAAGGATTTATTCATGGTTCCCCATTGAAGATGAACTTTATTCCCCAGCAGTGTTATCACAACCTTCTTCTGGAATATCGACATGACAACAAGCGACTGACTCTTTATTTGAGCAGTTTGATTATTTCTGATTTCTCTACGATAAATGGCGGTCTCTTCATGAGCAGTTTGTCCATCCTCGATGAAATTATTGATTCTCACCTCCAGCAATATCTTCATGATATTTTATGGGTATCTTTGAGAAAACAGCAAGCGGCAGTCTCTTCATGGACAACTTGTATGTTATCAACACTTTTTAAAAACAGCAAGCGGCAGTCTCTTCATGGGCAACTTGTATGTTATCAACACTTTTTGAAAATGGCAAGTGGCGGTCTCTTCATGAGCAGCTTGTACAGAAAACGGCAAGTGGCAGCTTCTTCATGAGCAGCTTGTACGTTAGTATTTTTGGAAGATAGCAAGTGGCAGCTTATCTATTTGAGCAACTTGTGTGTTATTGTTCCCTTGAAAACGGCAAGTGGCAGCTTCTTTATGAGCAGCTTGTGGGTTATTGGCAACAAGTGGCAGACTCTTCATGAGCAGCTTGTGTGCTTTGATATTCTTTAAAGACAGCAAGTGGTAGCTTCTTTATGAGCAGCTTGTGGGTTTTTGGCAACAAGTGGCGGACTCTTCATGAGCAGCTTGTGTGTTTTAATATTCTTTGAAGACATCAAGTGGCAGCTTCTTTATGAGCAGCTTGTGGGTTTTTGGCAACAAGTGGCGGACTCTTCATGAGCAGCTTGTGTGTTTTAATATTCTTTGAAGACAGCAAGCGGCAGTCTCTTCATGGACAACTTGTATGTTATCAACACTTTTTGAAAACGGCAAGTGGCAGCTTCTTCATGAGCAGCTTGTACGTTAGTATTTTTGGAAGACAGCAAGTGGCAGCTTATCTATTTGAGCAACTTGCGTGTTATTGTTCCCTTGAAAACGACAAGTGGCAGCTTCTTTATGAGCAGCTTGTGGGTTTTTGGCAACAAGTGGCGGACTCTTCATGAGCAGCTTGTGTGCTTTAATTTTCTTTGAAGACAGCAAGTGGCGGTCTCTTCAGGAGCAGCTTGTATGTTATTGACACCTTTGAAAGGAAGCAAGTGGCGGCCTCTTTATTTGAGCAGCTTGTGTATCCCCAACAATAATGTCTACTCAGCAAATGGCATCCCTTTCGGAAAAGTCCCGTGGGGAAGTTTGTTATTTTATCCTTTTCAAGCGATATCTTGGTTAAAGAAGAAATGTGTTACCGTTCTTGGTAAAATTCAGAAATCAGAGATGTTTATCTCCAGCCACAGTGCTGATGTCAATCATTTTGTTTTCCAGCCACAGTGCTGATGTCGATCATTTTGTTTTCCAGCCACAGTGCTGATGTCAATCATTTTCCAGTCTCAGTACTGATGTCCATCATTTCCTTTTCCAGTCACAGTACTGATGTCAATCATATGCTTTTCCAGTCACAGTATTGTTGTAAATCATTACCTTTTCCAGTCCCAATACTGATGTAAATCATTCAAGAGTCTCTCATTTGAAGTCTATGACTCTGTTTCCCCAGTGGAGTTACAACCTCTTCCTCTGTGGGATTACTGTATAGTGTGCTTGGTTTCTCCAGCATAGTCTGTCTCATATGGCGTCATTCCCCATAAAATTCAGAGCATTACATTCATATCATATCATGAACATAATCGCGGTATCTTAAGGCCAAAAATTGTGTATTCTATATTTAAGTCCCTTCAATCTCGTCGAAATGAAGATCCCAATCTTCATATCTCCAGATAGAAGAAACTTAAATAGGGGCAGCTGTTGTACCCCAATTTTTGACCTAAGATCCCATTTTTATTTTTTGCATTTTTTTAAGATAAGTCAAGGTCACGAAATACAGTCGGTTTTAATCTCTCACCTTTGAGCTTTGACTATGCGAAGATTGTCAAGTGTTTTGAACATTTTTAGCCTATGTATCACTAATTTCTAATCGCATACAAAGGTGTATGTTCATGTTTTCTTTTGTACGGTTGATTATGGATTCTTGAAACTGATTCATCAAGGCACAACTGTCGCACCTTAAATTTCGCCCCTAATGTTTTAGTCGCACTTTCATATCATATTTTGTTATTTAGTCACAGTCATTAGTAAATATCTTCATTCATCACATTTTGCATCATTAGTCGTATTTAAGTTGACCAGAAAAAGTCAGTTTAAATCAAAGTTTGCATCGTCTTTTAGTTGTAAAATACCCGACATTTCATTTCATTCATTTTTATCTGTTTACTATTTTCTTGCATTGCTCCAAATTGTTTATATGTCGATAATAAAATATTTCGGTTTTATAGACAGACTGTTAAAAGCGATTCGACACTATGTGGGAAAGTAGCGAGAAAATATTTCAAGTTTTCACCTTTTACCGATCATTTTATGAATCTGTGCTTCGCGTAGATTATGACGGTATGCTCGCTTTATTTTTTCGGTACAGTTCGAAGTCTCGTTTTTAACCTTAAACGTCTGTTTAGTCCGATATTTTTATTATTATTTTATTTTTGATTTTTTGACTTCTTGAATATTTTTTTTCTTTAATCTTCGTGACATGTAGTTTATTTTAATGTGTTCATTTTATTTTTTCGGATAATTTTTCTCCTGTTTTTTACCGTTTTCAGTCATTTTAAGTCTTTATTTTTTATTAAGAAAAAAATTCAAACAAATTATTTTAGTTTGAGTTAATTTGAACACTTTCAGGTTTTGTTTTATTTTTACCATTCAGGGGCTTTTTGGTCACAAAAATATATTTGTTACACTACACTTTATTCCTATTGGTTGTTAACAGAAGTTATGGATCGATACTGAATTTGCCAAATGGAATTGAATAATGGACGGATATGATTGCAAGCTGAAATCATTTTTTTCCTCTTCATCTGACTATTTAAATAGTCTTCATTTTCTTTGTGAAGGACACCAAAAAAAACAACTAACAGTAAATAATCCCTCCTCTCTTTTTCATACACACTTCAAATCCCCCTTCAAACTCCCTCACACGATTTCCATCTGCTACCCACCTTTAATCTATCAATTCCCTTCTCCACTGTCAACCTTTTTCATTTACTACCCAAACCATAACTCATCAATCCAATTCCCTTTCATTTTCATCACAATCATCATTACCCTTCACCCTCTGTCAAACAAAAAAAATGCACAGCTCCAGACCATATTTGCCTCCATATAAGACCATTCAATACAAAGAAGATAACAGAGAATGAAGCAGGGAACATGACTGCAGTCCTAAGGGAAATTTTCTTCCACTCTGATCCTTTGAACATTTTGTACAAGCGGGCTGATGCATAACCAACCAAAAGCCCCATGAAAACCCATAGTAAAAGCATGACTGTCATTATCCCACCTCTGTTTGAAGGAGAAAGGAATCCAAGGACAGCAAAGAGCATTGTTACTAGTATCATCCCAAAAAACTGAACACCAGTACCGACATAAACACACAGCAGATCGAGTTGTTTGGTGGTCTGAAAACATCACCGTGGACAAGCTTCCAATCAGTCTCTTCTTGTGCTTCTTCTTGGTTCTCAAGCTCGTTGTAATTTGAAATATCGCGATAAAGTGTACGCAATATCATCATTGCCACCATACCCGAAAGAAAAAGAAACAAGAGGAGAAAGCTTAGAAAAAGAGGTACACTGAGGAACCAAAACCATCTTCTGTGCAAAATGGAACACACGGTGCAAGTAATGGTGGTCCAACACCCTCATTCCGTCCAGGGTCTAATTCCCAAGAAGCAGCTGCTCCTAACAATATTTTTTTCATAGAGAACTTACCTTACGAAACTACCGGTAGAATGCTTGAAATGCTTTTCGAACAATACCCCGGGTTTAAAGAAGTGTGCTTGATTGATGCAAAGCCAGGTATCGCATTCGTAGATTTTGAAGATGACATACAATCATCCATGGCAATGCAGGCTCTTCAAGGCTTCAAAACCACACCTCAAATCCACCACGCCGCCATCCGCGTTAAACCCTCTCCCCTATGCGACCCAGCGCAAACAGCCTATCTCCGACCAAAATCGCGACCACGCTCCCTTCACTTGTGCAGAACCCAGCCGACCACTGCCGAGTCTTTATGGAATTCAGCCTCGTCACGAAACAACAACCACGACCATCTCAGGCCATTCGATCATGGTTTGTTTCTTTTTGTCTCATACTTTGATTGCTTTTATTGTTGTTTTTGTGAATCGCGGAAAAAGAAAGAGATGGGAACTGTGTTCCACGAGAGAGAAAGAAAGGATGAGGAGTAGATCTAGAAGGATTCACGTATAGCAGGTTGTCACTTAATTTTGTTTTTTCTATAAAATAAACCATACCATGCGACGCATCGGTCTATGGGTGAATGATTAATGGGGTTTGGAAAATTACTCCTTTATTTTTCCGATCAGAACAGTTCTTGAGATCCATCATTTGTTTGTTTCTTTATTTATTTATTTGTTTATTTATTTAAAAAAAATATAAAAAAAATATTATTAAATCTTATATTTAGAGTTAGTTTAGTATTAATTTAGAATTTTTTAATTAGTTTAGATTTATTTTATAACTTTAAAATATTTAGAATCATAATTAATAACTTTAGAATTTTATTTTGTTTTAGTTTTTATTTTATAACTTTAGAATTTTATTTCATTTAGTAAATTTTAGAATTTTATTTGTTTTAGTTTAGTTTAATAACTTTAGAATTTTATTTGATTTTATTTAAGTTAACTTTAGAATTTTATTTGTTTAGTTTTAGTTTAGTGACTTTAGAATTTTATTTGATTTTATTTAGTTAACTTTAGAATTTTATTTGTTTAGTTTTAGTTTAGTGACTTTAGAATTTTTATTTGATTTAGAATTAGTTTAATAAATTTATAATTTTCATTTAATTTAGAATTAGTTTAACAAGTTTATAATTTTTATTTAGTTTAATAACTTTAGAGTTTTTATTTGATTTAAATTTAGTTTAGTAGT
The DNA here is from genome assembly GCA_948472305.1 of Vicia faba. NCBI lineage: Eukaryota > Viridiplantae > Streptophyta > Magnoliopsida > Fabales > Fabaceae > Vicia > Vicia faba. The sequence goes on from OX451736.1 coordinate 1,792,445,699, forward strand.
TTTAGAATTTTATTTGATTTAGATTTAGTTTAGTAACTTTGGAATTTTCATTTGTTTTAGATTTAATTTAGTAACCTTAGGATTTTAATTTAATCTAGATTTAACTTACTACATTTTAAAACTTTAGTTTAGTTTAGATCAAATTCAATAATACTAGATTTTTTTTATAACCTTAGAATTTGTAATTAGTTTAGAATTATTTTAGTAAGTAATTTTTAATTTAGTTCGAATAACTTCTTTAGATAATTAGTTATATTCCTTTATTTGTATATTTTTGTCATTTCAATTTCTCGGTGCCTCTTGATCATTAATTTATTTTTGTCAGATTTATTTTCTTGTGAACTTCTGAATGTTTATATTTTGATGTTCATTTTATTTTGCTTACCCCAAGGAAAAGATTTAAATTTCGTTGACTTCATGTTATCAAACACATCTCATCCAATCGTGCGAATACCCTCATTCATCTTTTGTTTGTTTACTATTTTGTTAAACCTAAGATAATTTTCCCAAAAGATTCAATTTTTAAACTCACACCTTTTAAGTCAAAACTTCGACATTAGGTCGCTGTCTCTTCAAAATCTCTCCAACACCGATTTTTAGCCAAACGAACCATTTTAATCAAACCAACAATTTTAACCAAAAACAGATATTTCAAAAGGTTCCTGCGGAGTACCGCAGATGCAGTGGGTGCTAATACCTTCCCATTGTATAACCAACCCCCGAACTCACGATCTCTTTTCAAAATGCATTGTACTTTCATTACTTTCAAGTATTATTTTACATTGCATATTTTAGGGTTTTATTTCGCACTTTTCCCTTTTCCCTTTGAAATAATAAAGCGCGGTGGCGACTCTTGCTTTTGCGAGTCAAGTTAATTAATAACTTGATCTCCGATTTTCACCGCTACAGGCATGACAGACCGTCATACTTGGCAAACGTTGGCACTTTGAACTTAGGAGGGATAACAATCCCAGCTACCAGCCCTAGTTCTTCAAAATCCAATCCGGGCACCCTCTGCAACTCCATAGCTTCCAGTCTATCTTCAAGGTTCTTATATTTATCATTTGCTGCTGGATACTGTTGTTCGGAGTAGTCTTCGTCTTCTTCCTCTTCCTCCTCTTTAACCTCAGATTCAGAAGGTACAACAGTCCCTTTCCCCTTACCGGCCCCTTCGTCAGACGTTGAGTGGAACTCGAGAACTCTTCTGGCCTGATGCTCAAATCTTCTTCCCAAAGTGGCTACTCCAGGTCTCTTTTTCTATTTATTCTTCTCCAACAAAACTTTGAGGTCCTCTTGACCATTTGCCAAGGTTATGAGGAGTTGCTGGAACTGTGAATTTTGTGTCTGCAGATCCTTTACTGTTTGCTCCAAATCCATCTTGCTGAAATAAACAGCAGAAAGATAAGGAAACCTGGCGTGAAAACTTGTTTATGCATATGATGAATGGTATGTTATTCATGTAATGCATTCAAGGGTTCAAAAATTCAAATTTGTTGCAAACAAAAAGAACGCACGTCATATTAAGAAGAAATTTGTTAGTACATAAGTGCCCCATGGGCGAAATATTACAAAATTCTTAATGTAAAAAGACATTGCGCATCCTCTTTGGTGCGATGTAAGTGTTGAGAGTTTCCTCCTCGTGAAGTCGGAGGGTAAGCTCAAAAACCTTCTTCTCACTGGCATAGAAGTTGGCTTCAAAAGTATCCCGTTCTTCCTTGAGTTGGATCCAACTCTTTTGCATTTCTTCCCATGATGTTGGCATGTCATGATGTAGGATGGTGTATGGAACCTCTCCTTCCATAACAGTCTCTTTGATCAAGGGGAGAATGTGAGGGTATGGCATCATAAGATTCTGGGAGCGGGTTCGTACCCACTTGAGGTAAGGCTCAAGGGGGATGGAATTCTTGTGCCCCAGTGTCTTACTATCCACCTTGTTAGGCATCCTCCAAGCTCTGATGAACCTTTGTCGAAGTCCTTGCGCATCATTGTCGAAGTCAAAAACTAGGTCCAGAATCAGCATGTCATGAGGGCCATCCCTCCGAGCATATCCAAATTGTCTTAAAGCTAGACAGGGGTTGTAGGTGATGCCTCCCCTAATGACAAGTAGTGGGACATTAGGGAATTCCCTACAACGATCAATGATGATGACATTTTCTCTGGACCGAGAACACCAATGTACATCAGAATGTGTGAGGGTCATCAATCGTTGTGACCACCTTAAACCCTGCTCATTCTTCATAATTGATTGTGGAAGGTGAGAAATAAACCACCTTGCTAGGAGAGGAGTACAGCACATGAGAACACCTCTTTTCCTCATTGTTCGTGTGTAAAATGAGTGTAGGATGTCCCCAAGCAATGTAGGTATAGGATTCCTGGATATGAAAATCTTGACAGCATTCACATCTATAAGCTGATCAGGGTTTGGAAACAAGACCAACCCATAGATGAGGAGTGCCACAATCTCTTCAAAGGCTTGTAGATCAAGAGAATTCCAGCAGTCTTGTGCCTTCTCAAACAGAAACTTTGCCAAGAAACCCTTGACACCACTTCTGGTTTCCCAATGCCCCTTGATGTCAGATGGTTGCAAGTGTAATGCTTGAGCAACATCTTCAGGCTTTGGTTCTCTTTCCGTACCATTGTAGGGTAGTTGATTAAGAATAGGAATTCTTAGTATTTGAGAAAATTCCTCCAAAGTAGGCACCAATTGATAATCATGGAATGTGAAACAGTGGTGTAGGGGGTCAAAGAACTGGAAGAGCACTTTCACCATGTCTTCTTCAATGTTGGTGTTGACCAAGTTGAGGAGTCTACCATGTCTTTCGCTGAAGAGAGAATCCTCGGGAATCCTGGATGTAAGCTCCTTGAGTTGAGGAGGGATTCTCACAAGGTTGGCTTGAATTGTTTTCCTGCGAAGAGATTCCATGACCTACAAAACAAGAACAAAGTTGAAGATCCAAACCCTTGAAATGGTTAGTGGATGCATATGATGCTCTATGATGTTCATGATGTATGCACAAGCACATGTACAAACAAGCCACACAAAACCCTAGTCTTAGGCTTGCATGAGGTTTCATAGGTAAGTACCCTCTTGAGTTTAGTTGGCTCAAACCTGTCCTATAAATAGTAACCGGGTTCTAAGAAGCTCAATATCATTGGATTATTTTCTATGTTCATTGTTTTGGTTTATCCACTTAACTAGCGACCAAAATATTCCAAGAAAACAACCCTCAATGAGTGTAGTATCGAGTATCTACCAACTTCGGACTGCACCAAAGCCGGTCATCTCACTACCCCTAATAAAAGGCCAAGATGGTCAAGTAAGGTTCTAAGAGTTCATTAGTGCTTCATGACATCACACAGCGGCCCCGTATTCTCTTTGATTGACTCAAAGGCTACCGGTACTCACAAATATGTCGCACTAATATAGCTATTGCTTCAACCATATCGGTATACCCCGCACAGTTTCCACAATGTGTTGCTATTTACCTATGAATGTTTACCAAATCCGGGTAGAGGATTCCAAGCCCAAACAAGAGAGTTAAATGTAAAGCAATCAAAGCAAACAATTAATCATGCAAAGGGTGATCTAAGCCCTAAGGTTACTCCACTTCTAGAATGGTCCCCAGCAGATTCTCCAGTTCTGTGATACGATGGGAGAACTGACTTGGGATTTTGCGTTTGTGTTTGCAAATGTTTCGGTTTAGCAAGAGTCGCCACCGACTTTTTATTTTATCCTAAGGAAAGGTCAAAAAGCACAGGAAAGACCTTTGAGATGTTTTCTTGGGTTCGGGGAGTAGATTATAGAAAGGGAAGGTATTAGCACCCTTTCTATCCATGGTTATCCATGGGCTCTTAGTTACTTTCTTAGATCACTTGCTTTGCATTTTCAATTGTTTAAAATGATGCTTTTCAATTGTTTGAAATGGTGTTTTGTGTGTGATTTTGAAAGATGTTTTGAAAAGAGGCCATCGTTGTGGCAACCTTTGTAATGATTCTTGTTTAAATGTATACAAAGGTGTTTTTGTCTTTTGAAAAGTTTTCAATGTTTGAAAGTAGGGTTTTGAAATTGTGTTGTGAAGTGTGTTTTGAAAATAGCAAGGATGTTTTTGCAAGCTTGATCAAGTAACTAAGAGTTATCTACCCTATTTTACTCAAAGATCTTTCTTATGTTTTTAACCCTTTTAACAATGTTGTTTCACCATTGTATTTGGTGAACAACCTTGTGTTAGGATGTTTAAACGGGACAAGCGTGGGTCATCATATAGACCATGATAGCAATTGTGTCAAGTATTTTTGGCAATTTTCTTGAGGGACTTGATCATTTTGTTTAGGCAACTCCGATAGCGTCATCGAGGGACTATGATCTTTTGTTTTGTTTTTGTTTTGCCAAAGTACTTGACATGCAACCATGGCCCATTTTGGAAGGCAACAAGTGGATTGAAACCCTAGGGGTGCAAGTGTGCATTTGTGTTTGTTTTTCATGCATGTTTATCTTGGATTAGGTCAAGCTAGTTGTTGATTTTTATTTTAATACAAACCCTAAGTCTAAGCATGGCATAATTGGAAGTATTTAAAAGTGCGAGAATTTAAATCCTACACTATTACAACATGATATAGGGAGGGGGATACAAATTTGAATTGGAGGTATTTGACAAGAAATTAAATTCTAAATTACTATTACAACCAAATTGAATGTATAGGCAATATTATATTGTACAATAATTGAATACAATACAATAAATAAATGTTAAATAAAATGTATTATGTAAAAAGTTTTTATGTATGTAAAAAAAAGTATTTTTTAAAGTGAAATATAAATAATGAAAAAAAATCAATTTTAATCATTTTGTTATTTTAGGGCAAAAACCCTAATTCTTAAATAAATAGTATTATTTATTAATAGTATATTAATTTATACAAAAATAAAAGTATATTGTAAAAATGATATTTTTAGTGTAAAATATTAATAAAATGAAAATGTATTCTTTTTTTGTATGTTTGACCTAATTATTTAAAAAAATAAAGTATGTAAGTATATATATATATATATATATATATATATATATATATATATATTAAACATATTAAATATATAAAAATAATTATTAATTATTTACAAAAATGTGTGTATTTCAAGAAAATATTTTCAAATGTAAATAAAAATAATAAATGAAGATAAGTATATTTTTTGTATTATTTTTGTGTTTTAATAAAAAAGAAAATAGTTTATTTACATATTTATACTAGTAAAATAAAAATAAATATCAAATAAATATGAAAAATATAGAAAATAATTTTTTGGCATTTTTTTATATTTGGACAAAAAATAATAAAGTTACAATAAAAAATAAAAATATCAAAATGACAAATATTCAAATAAATGGGCCAGGGGGGTGTAAACTGAAAAAATGGGGTGTTAGAAGTAAAACAACCAGGCCAAGCCCAGACTCACTTCATCTTCTTCCTCTGAACATGAAACACGCGCGCCTTGTACAGAAAACGCTATCTCCTGATTCTTTGATTTTTTGACAAAACTCATAACATGAAACTTGTAGAGCATCAAATAACGAATTCAACCATATAAAAAACTTAAGCTAACTCTCAAAGACCAGAGAGAATTTCTCTGGCCCTATTTTCTAACCTAGTTTTTTCAGAAAGTTCATGGGTGAAATTCTCCTAGCACGATTAATGTAAATGAAAACTAAGCATATGTATGGCTTCAGGGCTATGAGTACAACATATTTCATTCACAAACCTAAGCCTAACTATTCCTAAATAGAGAGATAGAAGTCCGTGAAATACCTGTTTCAGTTGACTTCGAGCTGGCCAATGCAGCAACCTTCAATGGTGTTTGAGCTTCTTTTGAGCTTGCCTGAGGTCCAAGGAAGCTTTTCCAATGCTTGGCTTATTTTGAAATAGCTTGAATCGTGCCAAAGAACTCAACCTGCAAAGCTTTGAAACAAAAATGGAAAAGTGTGTTAAGGGTGTTACAGCTAGCAATGGATGATCTGGATAGCTTAGGTATGTTGGTTGGAAGGTGTTTGAAGTATCTTTGGACAAAACGCACGATGGAATTTGGTTATGGCTTGAAGTTTGCAGAACTTGCCCTGTTTTGCAGAAAAACAGTGATTCTGTGTACAAGGGAGTTTGAGAGGCAAAGGGGTCGTGTTTCTGGCTTGTAAGGAGGTATGAAACTTGTTTGCAATGTTTGTGTAAGTTGGTTTTTACAGATGTGAGAGATCCTTCTGTTTTGCAAGTTTCTTCTACTTGAAGCAAGAGTGAGTGTCTGTCCAATGCAGGCATGTACAAGTCTTATATCATGCTGCACCTTTTGCTCTTGGTTACTGGAATTGGTAGATTTGATCTTGCCTCCAAGATCTGGCCCCATGCCTCAAGGATTTTGTTTTGACATAAAGTGCAACTTTACAAAAATGGCATTTTACCTTTTTCCAAATAGGGATTAATCTTGTATGCAATGTCCAAATGAACAAGATAATACCTTAACTCAATGGTTATGCATTATATTATGGAGTATAAACTGGTTTTGAGGCCTGCAAGCAAGTACCAAACATGCTGATTTGAAAATGCAAGTTTGTATGAACATGTATTGGCCATGGACAAAAGTGAGTTTTTTCCAACTTCAAGCATTCGATTCTCTCTAACCATAAGGGTGTTTGAGGAGTTCTTGGATAATTTGGAAAGCTTTGAACATATAATATAATCCATCTTTGAAATGAAACTTGAAACTCCAAGTGGAACTATGTGAAAAATGGCCAAGAAGATGGGTCAAAATCCTGCCTAGATTAGGGCAAATTTTCTCTAAGTTAAAAGTTTTAGGTACCCTTGGTCCAAAAATCATAAATTGAGATACATTATTCTCTTGAGAAAACTTTGTGAATCAAAGTTGGAGAACTTGTGATGGACTACAACTTTCATGTTGCAAGTTTTGTTTGAATCCATTTGCATCTTGGTGAAAAAATGGGACAAAGTTAGGAAAAAATAAGAAAATTTCATAACTTAGAAAATTTCTAAGTTATGAAATTTTTCCATTTTAAACCCTAATTTGCATTTTTGGGTTTCTTGATGAACAAGTTTCATAATTTGACATGTCTTGATGAAAAATAACTCTTGGCACTTGATTTTGACCAAAAAGTCAAAGTTTGACTTTTCAGTGTACAGTCAAATTTTGATCAGTTGACTGAAAAATTCATTTGTCAATCTTATACATTTGAGATATTTTGAACTTGTTGAATGGGTCAAGACAATTTCATTGAGTTCTTGAGTCCATGTGTGAGCTTGATTTGCCATTGGTTAGGTCAAACAGTCAAAAATTGCCTTTGTGCAGTCAAAACCCTAAAAATGACCATTTTGCCCTTTTGGTGATCTGATCAAATTTCTTGTGGAATTGTGATCCAAACTTGATCAAATGGTTCATATGAGTTCATAATGTTGATGTGGGTCAAATTTCATGAGGTTTGACTGTCAATTGGCCACAGTTGACTTTTTCCCCAATATAGTTGATTTCTAGGTCAACTGTCCAATTGACTGGGCAAAAATTTGAATCAAGGCTTGAGACTTGGTATGGACAAACTTGTGAGTCCAACATGAAGTATGAAAGTCACTTTGGGCATTGTAGGTCAAAATATCCCTGTGCAAACTCAAACCCTAATTTAGGTCAACAGTGCAAAGAGGTGTCTTGAGCAGAGCAAACCCTAGCTTGATCTTGAGTTCCAAGAGTCTTGTGATGAGAAATGTTGATGAAATGAGAGGGCAAATTTTGGGGTACAACAAACCTCCTCTGAAGATGGATTCTCTCAAAGACGCCAGAGCAGTGGTTGAAGAAGGTGGGTATACCAATTGGGGACAACTCCCTGATTTTATTCACAAAACTGACAAGTTTGGTTTGGGCTTTACTTCAGGAGCTTAAAGGGTTGTTCGACGCGCTCGAGCTGGAGGACCTCCCCTACGCATCGGCAATCAGGGAATTAATGTCATTGAAGACAGTGAGGAAGACTCTAACATTGACAGCTGGATCTACCCAACTACCAACGATGGACCGAGTAACTGGACGGATAGGGACTTTATACCATTTCCTTTTATTCTGCAGTAATTGTCTTATTTGTTTTGAGATTTGTAATAAACAATTTTAAACTCTACAGCCTTGTGCCTTGCCCGAGGCACATTGGCTTTGTTTGCAAGGGTTATTATTTGTCATTTCATATATCATCAATAAAACATTGGACGTTCCTTGCATACAAATTTTGTGCTCTCTGTTTTTATTTTCTGTTTTCACTTTATCAAAACAGCTATCCTCTTACACACACTCACGTATCATACTGCAGATCCATATCCACTCTGGATCCCAATGATAACAGCTCTGCTACTTCCAGTTAGGACTTTGAAAATCTGATCAACCAAGCCGGAGACGAAGGTGAGGATGATTGTGAGGTGCCTGGAGAACTTGCTATACTATTACAGCAGGAAGAAAGGGCTATACAGCCTCATGAAGAGCCGGTTAAGACAATAAACCTGGGCACAGAGATAGACATAAAAGAAGTCAAGATCGGTGCAAATCTAGAAGTTAAGATCAAACAGCGGTTGATACAAATGTTGTACGACTATGTTGAGATCTTCACCTGGTCCTATGAAGGCATGCCATGTTTAGACACTGATATTGTTGTACATCGTCTGCCGACTAAGGAAGACTGTCCTCTGGTTAAACAGGAGGTTCTCCGTATACGCCCCGAAATGTCAGAGAAGATCAAGGCAGATGTCATGAAGCAGTTCGACGCAGGGTTCTTAGTTATCACCTCTTATCCACAGTGGGTAGCTAATGTCGTTCTGGTACCTAAGAAGGACAGTAAGGTACGGATGTGTGTGGATTACAGAGATCTGAACAGGGCAAGCCCCAAGAATGACTTCCCACTTCCTCACATTGACGTTCTGGTTAACAATACCGTGCAGCACAAAATCTTCTCCTTCATGGATGGTTTCTCTGGCTACAACCAGATCAAGATGGATCCTGAAGACATGGAGAAGACAACCTTCGTCACACAGTAGGGCACCTTCTGTTACAAGGTGATGCCTTTTGGGTTGAAGAATGATGGGCAACTTATCAGCGCGCCATGGTCACTTTGTTCCACGACATGATCCACCATAATATCGAGGTTTATGTTGATGACATGATAGACAAGTCTCAAACTGAGGAAGAGCACCTTGATCATTTACAAAAGTTGTTTGACAGGTTAAAGACATACAAGATGAGGTTGAATCCAAACAAATGCACCTTCGGGGTAAGGTCTGGTAAGCTCCTGGGTTTCATTGTCAGCGACAAAGGCATCCAAGTAGATCCCGCGAAGGTAAAGGCCATACAAGAAATGCCAGCTCCCTGTACAGAGAAGGAAGTTAGAGGTTTCTTGGGACGCTTGAATTATATCGCTAGGTTCATTTCACATCTAACTGCTACTTGTGAGCCCATATTCAAGCTTTTGAAGAAAGATCAAGTGGTAAAGTGGAATGACGAATGCCAGACAACTTTCGAAAGAATCAAGGAATACCTTTAAGAACCGCCAATTTTGATGCCTCCGGTTGAAGGAAGACCTTTGATATTGTACTTAACAGTGCTAGACAATTCAATGGGGTGTGTATTGGGGCAGCGTAACGAGTCTGGTCGAAAAGAGCACGCAATATACTATCTTAGCAAATAGTTTACCGACTGTGAGACACGATACTCACTGCTCGAGAAAACTTGTTGCGCTTTGGCATGGACTGCTCGTCGAATAAGACAGTATATGCTGACCCACACTACTTTGTTGATATTTAAGATGGATCCAATCAAATACATCTTCGAGAAACCCGCTCTCTCTGGAAGAATAGCAAGATGGCAGATGATCTTAACTGAGTATGATATACAATATACAACCCAGAAAGCAATCAAGGGGAGTGTATTGGCTGATCATTTGGCTCATCAGGTCGTGGATGACTACCAGTCCATGAATTTTGAGTTCCTGGATGAGAATATTATGCTGGTGACTGATTATGAAGAACCTGGATCGGATGAAGGACCCAAAGAGAGATCCCGATGGACTATGGTTTTTGAAGGAGTTTCGAACGCACTTGGTAATGGCATCGGCGCTGTAATCATATCTTCTGAGGGCTGTCATACTCCTTTCACCGCCCGATTATGTTTCAACTGCACTAACAACATGGCGGAGTATGAAGCTTGTATCATGGGTCTCAAGGCCGCTATTGACCTCAGGATCAAGTTCTTGGACGTTTTTGGGGATTAATCCTTGGTGATAAGTCAGATCAAAGGTGAATGGGATATGAAGCATCCGAATCTCATCCCATACAAAGAGTACATGCTAACATTGCTCCCACACTTTGAGGAGGTAACTTTTGAACATTTCCCGCGAGAGGAGAATCAATTAGCGGATGCGCTAGCTACCATGTCTTCTATGTTCAAAGTCCGGTGGAACAATGAAGCTCCCCAAATCACCATTGATAAGTTGGATGAACCACCGCACTGTTGTGAAATTGATACTGAAGAGGTGGCAGACAAACCCTGGTTTCACGAAGTCAAGAGGTATCTCGAGACTCAAGAGTATCTCGAAGGGGCATCTGTCAATGATAAGAAGTTTCTGAGAAGGTTCGCTGCAAAATTATTCCTCAGTAATGGAATCCTCTACAAGCGCAATCATGACTCTACATTACTACGGTGTGTAGACAAGAGCAAAGCAGAGAGGATTATGACAGATCTACATGAAGGTACCTTCGGAACCCATTCCATTGGACATACCATGGCTAAGAAGATCCTACAGGCAGGATATTACTGGTCCACTATGGAAGCAGATTGTTATCAGCACTCCCGAACTTGTCATAAGTGCCAAATCTACGCTGATAAGGTGCATGTGCCTCCGGTTCCCTTGAACATCTTAACAGATCCGTGGCCCTTTGCAATATAGAGCATTGACATGATCGGAGAAATCAGGCCCACTTCTTCCAATGGACATCGCTTCATTCTAGTGGCCATTGATTACTTCACCAAGTGGGTTAAGGCGGCCTCTTTTGCTACTGTAACCAAGAGCGTTGTGGCGCAGTTTATCCGACATAATCTAATTTGTCGATATTGTGTGCCAGAGAGAATTATTGCTGACAATGGTACGAATCTCAACAACACAATGATCACCGAGCTCTGTAAACAGTTCAAGATACAACATCATAACTCTTCTCCATACCGGTCGAAGATGAATGGCGCTGTTAAAGAGGCTAACAAGAACATCAAGAAAATTGTACAGAAGATGACGGTGACATACAAAGACTGGCATGAGATGTTACCATTTGCTCTTCATGGGTACCGTACCTCAGCACGGACAACGACAGTGTAAACACCTTACTCTCTAGTATATGGCATGGAGGCATTCCTACCCATCGAGGTCCATATACCTTCTCTTAGGATTATGAAGGATGCGGGTTTGAACAAAGATGACTGGATTCAAACTCGACTTGATCAACTAAATCTAATCGACGAGAAGAGACTTACCGCTATCTGTCATGGTCAGATGTATCAAAAGCGAATGATTAAGGATTTTAACAAGAAAGTCAGACGTCAAGAATATCAAGTCGAGGATCTAGTGATCAAGCGCATTATACTGCCGCAAGGTGATCCCATGGGAAAATGGACCCCCACGTACGAAGGGCCATTTGTGGTTAAAAACATTTTCTCGGGTGGAGCTATGATCTAACCACCATGGACGGTGACGACCTTCCTCACCCTGTCAATGCAGACATAGTGAAAAGATACTACGCCTGATTAAAAGACCCGTTAGGTTGACTGGACTAGGAAAAAAATAAGGGCTTCCCGGCGAACCAAAAGGGTTCGGGTAAAAATAAGGGATGAAAATGAAAAAAAATTGTACACCCGGCAAGCCAAAAACCTGAAAAGGCGGCTTGGGCAAAAAAGGGTATCCCGGTAGACTGAAAACCCGAAAGGACAGTCTAGGAAAAAGTTAGGGATGTAAAGTGTATCACTGTGTCCCATTGGATCATCTTGCGACCAGACTTCGGTATCGACTATCAAGTTTAGACGACAACAATCAATCTAATCAATTTTCGGCCAAGTAGCAAAGTGATGAGATGCTCAAGGACATAAGGGTGATATCAGAGTTGGAACTCAATGGGATTGTTTCACATAGTTGTTTTCTTTTACACAAAATTGTATAGCTTCTATTTTTACGGTGGCGTTCTCTTACTAGAGCGTCAACCTCCTTGTATGAAAACGTCTATTACAGGCCAACTTCAAAAATCAATACAAAATCATTTTTCACAAGAGACTTTGAGTTTATTTCTTTTTCTGTTTTGTTTTGCAAGAACGTCCAATGATTTATTCTTGACAAATGCATTTGAATATGATATCTGCTCATAAATATTTACATAAGAAACAAAAAGACAATTACTTGTAATTCCAGAAACAGGGGCAAAAACAAGAAATGTCAAACCTGACAGTTACTCTGCCCGGCAGGTACTGGGAAAGAGACAACTTTCGAGCATAATCGTCACTACATACACTCCCCATAGAGTAAAAGTATTCAAAAGCATTAATGTCGGCGTTCCCGAAACAGAAAGTAGTCTCCAACCAGAGTCATTCAGAAACCCGACAGCTATATTCCCCAGTCGAATTTCATAACCGCGAGCGGGCCATTAAATTTTATCTCCCAAGCAGAGTTTATTTCTCTGGATACAGAAGCTCAATCCTCGACAGAGCTCATTACTTTAGCTACGGAAATTCACTTTCCAAGTTGTTCCCCGTAGAGTTATTCTCAAACAGAATCTCTCCCCGACAGAATATTCATAAATAACAAAGAGTAAATCTCCAGCATAGTCATCTCCGTTCACCATCCTCAGCGGAGGTAGAAGAACCACTTTTTCAACAACAGTCAGGAATGCAGCAGTCAGGGATTTATTTTCCCAGACTCGGACATACCCCAATAGCATTTTATGATCATACATCATGACATATGCATACATCATAATCTCATTTATTTTGAGAACATCATCCCACCATGCATTTCATGCATCGCATATAATTAACCCTGTTATCTTTTTAGGAAAGGCAATTATCTCCAACAATCCCAGCAGTTATACAGGTCATATATGTAGACGACTAATGGAAACTCAGTTCCAGAAACCAAATGGGTCAACTAATCTACATTGTCACTTCAAAGTAACCCTACGACCCAGGTTCCTTCTCATAGCCCTATTATCCAGGCTTTCATCTTGAAGTAACCCTACTATCCAGGTTCCTTCTCATAGCCCTACTATCCAGGCTTTCATTTCAAAGTAACCCTACGACCCAGGTTCCTTCCCATAAGCCCTACTATACAGGCTTTTATTTCGAGGTAACCCTACGACCCATGTTCCTTCTCATAGCTCTACTATCCAGGCTCTCATCCCGAAGTAACCCTACTATCCAGGTTCCTTCTTATAGCCTTACTCTCCAGGATTTCATCTCAAAGTAACCCTATAATCCAGGTTCCTTCTCATAACCCTACTATCCAGGCTCTCATCCCGAAGAAACCTAACTATCCAGGTTCCTTCTCATAGCCCTATTATCCAGGATTTCATCTCAAAGTAACCCTACTATCTAGGTTCCTTCTCATAGCCCTACTATCCAGGCTTTCATATCGAAGTAACCCTACTATCCAGGTTCCTTCTCATAACACTACTATCCAGGATTTCATCTCGAAGTAACCCTACTATCCAGATTCCTTCTCATAGCCCTATTATCCAGGCTTTCACCTCGAAGCAACCCTACTATCCAGGTTCCTTCTCTCTTATCTCCAGATAACCGTTTATAACACTGTAAGACCTGGACCCGACCCGCTACGGTCGAGTGCACCTTTCCCTAGTAAGTCACTGTGCATCCTGGACCCTGACCAGATACGCAGTTCACTTCTACCTCCTTAATCAAGAATTAACTCCCCAGTAGAGTAATGGACAACCGAAGCTCCTATACTCTATTTCCTAAGACATAAATCCACTTTCCTCGGTGAAGTCCTCCTCAGCGGCAGGTACAGGAATTCTCGCAAAGGAATATATTATGCAACTAATATCTTTTATAGATAACATCTTTAAGCCCATCTTTTACGGTTCTCTGTCACCTTCCAAATGGCATTTGTAAGCCCATTCTCGATATTATTGATCGACATTCACTTCATGCGAGTGCAAATTTCTAGGCACTCTAGTGTTCAATCATCTTCCACCTTCAGATCCTTAAAGGAAGACCAACCAATCTACATCCTCAGGTTTAAGAAGATTGAACATGGGCAGCTGTTGTACCCTAAAATTTTCCCTCCCATTTTACTCAACATATGCTCATTAAGATCCTTAACTTGCTCAAGGATGCCCAAGAGTTGACCACACAAACTCTCTCCTAAAATAATGAACCTCCAAATAGGGTTTCCATTTTCATCAAGATGGGTGAGCTCCAAAGACCTCAAATATTTTCCATGGTCCTATATGCTCTCAAGATCATCCATGCCAAGTTTCATGCCTTGCACAAGAAGTTTGCTCAGTCAACTGCTCTGATGCTTGAAAATCAACTATATTAGGTCAAAAGTCAATTGTGACCCACATACAGTCAAACTTCAAGATTTTTGGTCAACATCAACATTTTGAAGTGATACTCATCTTTTGATCAAAGGTTGATCATGATTCCTCAAGAATGCTCCTAATTCATCAAAACTCAAAAGTTGCTAAATTAGGGTTTCTTAAGAAAAGTCAACCAAACTTTAACCAAGCATAACTTTCTCATACTTTATCAGAAATTTCTCATTCAAGGCTCATTTTGAAGAGAATCTAATTTCCTACAACTCATCTTCATCCCCCAAGTTCAAAAAATGCACTCATAAAAAGATATGAATTTCTACACTATAGGTCCTTTTGAAAAGTCAACAAAAACACCTTTTGGGTCAAAGCCTCTTACATGAACATGGAAGACCCAATTGAGATTAAACCAAAAGGGTTGTTTAGGGGACATAATAAGATTTCTAAAAAGTCAAAGAACACCTTACTAGGGTCAAAATTGGAAGAGATGTGCATTGTCAAAGTTGGCCATTTTTGGAAAATTGCCAAAAGTCAAATGTGCTCAAAAGTGCATTTTTTTGTCAAATGGGCCTAGCATTTCAGGATTGTATCTTTTTAGGGACATGGTCCATGACCCAAATCAGCAGCCATATATTATTTGCTCTATTTATTTATTTTATTTTGATTTTTATTTATTAAAAGTAACATTAAATCATATATATGACAAAAAATATAAAAGATTGAATTTTTGATCTGATTTTGGTTAGAATCAAATCTAATTAAGCTAGCCTAATCAGATCAAATCGAATCAAAGCAAATTGAGGCAAAAATAGCATGATTAGGATGGTTTTGGAAAGATATCATATAGCAAACAAATCACATTCAATCTCCATGATTCCAAAAGATTCAGGTTGTTTTTGTTGCCCTAATTCATCATACTACATATACTGAACACAAACAATGCAAAAGGACAAGGGTTACAGTCGTGAGAGCTGAGAAACAAAACTGAAATTTTGGCAAAAAAGTGGTGGATTGTTTTCTCACATTGAGGGTGATTCAAGACGTTCCAAAGCTGCTAATCGCTTCCTGGATATCTCCTGAAGCTAACACGACCATTTGCAAGCCTTCCCAAGCCCAGAATCGCTCCTGGTAAACCCACGGTTCGCACATATCAGTTTGATTTTGATATTATAATTCACGCATGATTAACCACTTTTATGCATAGCATTGTATTTGTATCATCATTTGGAATGTTTTGGTTCAATTAATTTTGAGTTTTGATGCCTGCTTCGCTAATTGCCATGGCTAGGGTTTAAGAAGCCGTTTTGGGGCTTCTCTGTACAGGTTAAATTTGTTAGAACATAGTTTGATTCTACAATCCTTAATTAGAGTTTTGATAATAACAAACACAAAGAACAAATATGCACTCTAAATTTGTGTTATTTTGTATGCAGAAGTTCTGACTGAAACAGCAACAGAAGTTAAGCTACAAAAGCTTTCAAGATGAGGTAATCAGAATGTTCTGAAGAATGATGATCAGAATTTGCGCTAAAGTAAAGGATACTCTGATTCTGAACTGAAGTCTAATATACCATCAGATCTTCACATCTCTGAGTCATCAATGTTATGAAGTAAAAGCAGCATGCAAGATTCTAGTTACGAAGCATTACTTTTCAATTAAGACAATATCATATGCAACGACTTCATTCAGACAAGAATCTTCTCAATATGGAAATAGCATTGAGTGTCCATTATCACGCTTTATGTTGGACAAGATTTCCACGCCTATATAAACAAGCTTAAAGGACAAATCATTTACGATTTTGAGAGACGACTGCTCATACATCTTAAACGCTGCAAACATTCATATTCAGTCATACGCTCAAATTGTGTAATATATCACAGTAGTGATACAGTTTTTGTAACGAAAAACAACAGTACACAGTAAATCATTTTCTTTTGATTAATCTAGTTTTCCTTGAGATAAACCGGGTTGTTTTTGTACTCAAGAAGACTTTGGCAGTTGTCAAAGTAGTATTGTAATCAGTTTTGATTAGTGAATTAAGTCCTCGTTGGAGAGAGGCGAAATCACATTGGCGGGTGGACTGGAGTAGTTTGAGATCAAACGAACCAGGATAAAAATATCGTGCCTACTACTTTTGATTTTAAGTTTCAATTCAACCCCCCTTCTTGTGTTTTTCACTTCTTCAATTGGCATCAGAGCGCCTGGTTCTGAGTTCATACACTTAACCGTGTCAGTACAAGATCCAAGCTTTAGAAAAACACTATGGTGGGACCAAGCCAAAACATCGGCAATGAATATCATGAGGACAAGGACAGAATCAGCGGCAAACCTGCAGTCTTTGATGGAGAAAATTTTGACTACTAGAAAGACAAAATTGAGAGCTTCTTTCTGGCTCATGATGCTGATCTATGGGACATGGTAATTGATGGATACACGCATCCTGTGGATGAAAGTGGTCAGAAGATAGATAGTAAAAGGATGTCTGACCAGCAAAAGCGTGATTTCATAAACCATCATAAAGCCAGAATAATACTTCTCAGTGCCATCTCATACTCAGAATATGAGAAGATCTCAAACAGAGAGACAGCCAAAAACATGTTTGACTCTCTGAGAATGACGCATGAAGGCAACATACAAGTTAAAGAAATCAAGGCCCTTGCGCTCATTCAGAAATATGAAGCATTCAAGATGGAAGACAGTGAATCCATAGAAGCAATGTTCTCAAGATTCTAGATTCTTGTTGTTGGGCTGAAAGTTCTTGACAAAGTATATTCTACTACTGATCACGTAAAGAAGATCATCATAAGTCTACCAAAGAAATGGAGGCCAATGGTCACTGCACTTAAGCTGGCTAAAGATCTCAACAAGATATCTCTGGAGGAACTTGATAGCTCCCTCAGAAGTCATGAGATAAAGCTAGAAGAAGACGAGCCTCAGAAGAAAGGTAAGCCTCTAGCATTAAAATCTAACAAAAAATCAGATTCTAAGGTTTTGCAGGCTATGGAAGAAACCTCTGATGGATCCTCATCAGAAGAAGACGAATTGTCTCTTTTCTCCAGAAGGGTCAATCAACTGTGGAAGCTGAGACAAAGAAAATTTAGAAAATCGAGAAGATCAGAGAATCAGAATGAATCCTCCTCCAGATACAGAAAGTCTGAGTCCTCCTCTGGACACAGAAGATCTGAAGCTTCCTCCGGTCACAGAAAGTCAGATAACAAAGACATCATCTGCTATGAATGCAATGAACAAGGACACTACAAAAGTGATTGTCCAAGGCTTCAGAAGGAGAATCCCAAAAAGAAGTTCTTCAAGGAGAAGAAGAAAAGCCTCATGGCAACATGGGACGATTCAGACACTTCTGATGTTGACTCAGAGTCAGATGATGAAAGAGCCAACATCGCTCTTATGGCAAATGTGACAGAAGACAGCGAAGCCTCTGGTTCAGACTCAGAATCAGACACAGAAGAGGTGTTCCCTGATTTCACTGTTAATTTTAATAAAGCTGAACTTGCAGAAAGTCTGAAATAAATTTTGGAAAGGTATCAGCAGATCAAAGTCAAATTCAAGAACCTGAAAAAGGATCTTGTCTCTGACTCTAAAAGAACTGAGAGTCTTAGATTATAAAATTCTGAGTTAAAAGAAAAGATTTTAAAATTAGAAAATGATTTACAAAACTCTCAGAAGGAAATAATCTCAGAGACTCCTAGTAATGCTGATAAGATCATCAAAGAGTATGATCATAGCTTTCAGAAGTTTCTGGCTAAAAACATAGATAGAAGCAAGATGGCTTCAATGATCTATGGAGTTAGCAGAAATGACAGAAAGGGAATAGGATACCAAGGTAAGGTATCTCCACCTAAGAAAGTCATAGACCTTGTTATAAAACGCACACCACTAAAATCACACTTCACATACGGCCACACACATGACATTAAATACACTAGTAATGATTATTCTGCCAAACCAAAATTCAAACAGAATTTTGGTAAAACTAATAAACCAGGACCCAAAAAGATATGGGTACCTAAGGACAAAATTATATATGTAGCAGATATCTTTAGCAGCAAGGATAAAACACCAGTCATGGTACCTAGACTCTATATGCTCTCGACACATGACGGGAAGAAAGCATATGTTCCAAAGCCTGGAACTTAAACCTGGAGGCTACGTGGGATTTCAAGGCAACCAAAGAGGGAAGATCATTGGCTCTGGAACAATAGGTAATGGTAATCTTTGTTCTATCAATAATGTGCTTTTAGTTGATGGATTGATGCATAACCTGTTATCCATAAGTCAATTAAGTGATAACGGTTATGATATAATCTTTAATCAAAATTCATGCAAAGTTGTTAGTCAGAAAGATGGAACTATCCTATTTAATGGAAAGAGGAAAAACAACATTTATAAGATAAAACTTTCTGAACTAAAAAGTCAGAATGTAAAATGCCTTCTCTCTGTTAACAACGAGCAATGGGTCTGGTACAGAAGATTGGGGCATGTTAGTATGAGAAGAATATCTCAGATTAACAAACTCAATCTGGTCAGAGGACTTCCTAATCTGAAGTTCAGCTTAGATGCTCTGTGTGAAGCATATCAGAAAGGCGAATTTGCAAAACCTGCTTTTAAAGCTAAAAATGTTGTCTCCACCTCTAGGCCATTAGAACTTCTGCACATGGACTTATTTGGACCAGTGAAAATTGCGTCTGTTAGTGGCAAGAAGTATGGGTTAGTGATCGTAGATGACTATAGCAGATGGACATGGATAAAGTTCTTAAGACATAAGGACGGGTCACATTTTGTGTTTGTTGCATTCTATAACCAAGTTCAAAATGAAAAGGATCTTAGGATTGTCAAATTCAGAAGTGATCATGGTGGAGAATTTGAAAATAAAAAATTTGAAACATTTTTTAATGAAAAAGGCATCTCACATGACTTCTCTTGTCCTAGAACTCCCCAACAAAATGGAGTTGTAGAACGAAAGAACAGAACATTGCAAGAAATGGCCAGAACCATAATCAATGAGACTAACATTGCTAAGATCTTCTGGGCATAAGCAATTAACACAACATGTTATATTCATAATAGAATCTCTATAAGACCTATTCTAGAAAAGACTTCATATGAATTGTGGAAGAACAGAAAGTCCAACATTTCTTATTTCCATCCTTTTGGATGTACATGTTTTATTCTAAATACTAAAGATCATCTGAACAAGTTTGACTCTAAAGCACAAAAGTGTATTATGTTAGGATACTCTGAACGCTCAAAAGGGTACATAGTATACAATACAGAAACACATATTGTTGAAAAGTCAATCAGTGTTAAATTTGATGATAAGCTTGACCCTCAAAAGTCAAAGCAGAATGAATCTTTTGCAAATATAGAAGTTGAATTCACAGGTACTGAAGACAACTCATCAGAAGTTCCCAACGGAGACGCTCCAACAACTTCAGAAAGAAATGTTACAAGTGCTCCAGTACCTTCTGTTGATCAACTCTAGAAAAGGTTATCCAGAAGCAACATAGCTCACCCAGAAGATAAGATTCTGGGAAAGAAGGATGATCCAATCAGAACAAGATCAACATTCATAAACTCTAAAGAATCCCTCATGGGACTGGTCTCACTGATTGAACAACCAACAATTGAGGAAGCTCTTTTGGACAATGACTGGATTCTGGAAATGCAGGAGGAATTAAACCAGTTCACCAAAAATGACGTATGGGATCTGGTTCCCAAACCAAAAGGATTCAACGTCATTGAAACAAAGTGGGTGTTCAGAAACAAACTGAATGAGCAAGGAGAAGTCATCAGAAACAAGGAACGACTGGTGGCACAAGGTTCTAGTCAGCAAGAGGGGATAGACTATACATAAACCTTTGCTCTAGTCTCCAGATTAGAATCTATCATACTCTTAATCTCCTTCGTTGTAAATAATAGCATCACTCTGTATCAGATGGATGTCAAAAGTGCATTCTTAAATGGTTACATAGATGAAGAGGTATATGTGCACCAACCCCCTGGGTTTGAAAATTCCAAACAGCCAGAATATGTTTTCAAACTAAAGAAGTCACTCTATGGTCTGAAACAAGCTACCAGACCTTGGTATGAAAGACTAAGTAACTTCCTGTTAGAAAAGGAATTCACTAGAGGGAAAGTGGACACAACCTTGTTCTGTAAGACATTTAAGAATGACATTTTAGTTTGTCAGATTTACGTAGATGATATCATTTTTGGATCCACTAAACCTTCTCTGGGAAGAGAATTTGCTAAGTGCATGCAGGTAGAGTTTGAGATGAGCTTAATGGGGGAACTTAAATTCTTTCTGGGCATTCATATAAACCAAACTCCAGAAGGAACTTACATTCATCAGAGCAAATATGTCAGAGAACTTCTGAAGAAATTTGACATCTCAGAATGTAAGCCCTCAAAGACTCCAATGCATCCCATGCGCATTCTAGAAAAGGAAAAGGTAAGTAAAAAGGTAGAACAGAAAATCTACAGAGGTATGATTGGATCTCTCCTTTATCTGATGGCTTCAAGGCCTGATATTTTATTCAGTGTTTGCTTATGTGCTAGATTCCAATCAGATCCTAGAGAATCTCACTTAACAGCAGTTAAGCGAATTTTCAAGTATCTGAAAGGTACTACTAATCTGGGTTTGTTTTATAGAAAATCCAATAAATACAGCTTAGTAGGATACTATGATGCTGACTTTGCTGGAGACAGAGTAGAGCGTAAAAGCACTTCTGGAAGCTGCCATTTTCTGTGAGACAACCTGATATCATGGACCAGCAAGAGACAGCCAAAACAAGAAAAAATCAATCTTTTTTTGTCCAAACAAGCCTTGCACGATTTGATCTCATTGCCAGCTATTCATGCACCTGAAATATGCATAAAATCTCAAGGTTTAAATGATTTTTGATATTTTCATTATTTATTATTGATTTTATTGGATTTAAATGAAATTAAAATCAAAATAAATGACAAAAATAAAATAAAGGCAAGTGGGAAGGATCATGGGTCGTGGGTCATGTTACAAACTCAATGCAAGCACAAAAAGTTGGGCCTATTTGACAAAAATTGCAAATTGAGACACATTTGACCCTTGGCAATTTTGCAAAAAAGGTCAACTTCACCAATGCGTAACTCCTTCAATTTTGACTCTAGAGATGTGTTCTTGGACTTTTTAGAAAGCTCAAGATGTCCTCTAAGCAACACTTTCGGTCTCATCTTAATTGAGTTTTCCATGTTCATGTATGAAGCTTTAACAAAAAAGGTGTTTTTGTTGACTTTTCAAAAGGACCTATAATGTCCAAATTCATAACTTCTTGTGAGTGCATATTTTGAACTTGGGAGCTGAAGATGAATTGTAGGGAATTGCATCCTCTTCAAAATGAGCTTTGGATGGGTCATTCTTGATAAAGTATGATAAAGTTATGCTTAGTCAAACTTGGGTTGACTTTTCCTACAAAACCCTAATTTAGCAACTTTTGGGTTTTGATGAATTGTGAGCAATCCTTGAGGAATCATGATCAACCCTTGATCAAATGATTAATAATACTTCAAAATGAGGATGTTTAGCAAAAATTTTGAGGTTTGACTGTATGTGGGCCACAGTTGACTTTTGCCCTAGCACAATCGATTTTCAGGCCTTTGAGCAATTGTCTGAGCAAACTTTCTCTGTAGGGCTTGAAACTTGACATGGATGATCTTGAGAACATATTAGGGAAATGGTGAGCATTTGGGACCCTTTTGATTCAAATATCTTGATGCAAACTGAAACCCTAATTTGAGGTAGATTGCCTTAGGAGAGAGTTTGTCTGGTCAACCCTTGGACTTCCTTGAGCAATTTCAGGACCTCACTTGGGATGTTTTGAGAAATATGGGAGGGAAAATTTTGGGGTACAACAGCTGCCCCTGTTCAATCTTCTTAAACCTGAGGATGTAGATTGGCTTGCTTGCCTTTCGTGATCCGAAGGTGGAAGATGATTGATCACTGGAGTGCCCAAAAATTTGCACTCGCATGAAGTGGTATTTGTCTTATGATGTCGGGAGTGGGCTTATAGATGTCATTTGGAGATTGATGACGGAGGATGGGCTTAAAGATTCCATCATAAGAAGTGTTGATCGCATAAGATATTCCTTTGCGAGAGCTTGTATACTTGTTATTGAGGAGGACTTCGCTGGGGAATGTCGGTCTCTGTCTTGAGAGAAAAAGAATTTTAGCAGCTTCAGTTGTCCGTTATTCTACTGGGGAATCGTCTCTTGGTCGAACAGGTGAAAATGAACTACTATCTGGTCGTGATCTAGGCTTCATGGTTATAAGATCGACTGTTATCTGGTCGTGCTCCAGGCTTTACAGTGACTTAACGGGGAGATGAGATTAAACTTGCTATCTGGTCATTCTCCAGGCTTTGCAATTTCCCAATTCTTATCTGGTCATACTCCAGGCTTCAGAAGGAATTAAGTTGTTATCCGGATGCATCCGGGCTTCAACTTTAATTTAGGGCACACTAATATCCGGTCGATTCTGGGCTTCTTAGTAACTGTCCATGTAAACTGTTATTTGGTCAAAATCCAAGCTTCACAACTTCTTACTTCTTATCTGGTCGTATTCCAGGCTTCAGAAGAAATCAAGTGGTTATCCGGTCGCATCCGGACTTCCATTTAGTTTTAAGGCTTACTAATATCCGGTCGATTTTTGGGCTTCATAGTAATTGGCCGGGTAGACTGCTATTTGGTCGGAATCCAAGTTTTGCAATGTCCTTTATTGTTATCTGGTCGTAGTCCCAGGCTTCAGTATCTTTTACCGCTATCTGGTCATAATCCAGGCTTCACGATGTATTATACCATTATCTGGTCGAGTCCAGGCTTTATGGCGTTTGGAGAAATCAAGATATTATTCGGTCGTATCCGGGCTTCATAACTTGCATTAAAGATATACCACTATCTGGGCGACTCCAGGCTTCGTAGTATTCTTGGCTGCTATCTGGTTGTAATCCAGGCTTCACAATGCCTTATACCATTATCTGGTCGAGTCCAGGCTTCATGGTACCTTGTATTGCTATCTGGTCGTAATTCAGGCTTCACAATAACTTGCTGGGAATTAAACTATTATCCGGTCGAATCCGGGCTTCATAGCTTGAATTTAAGATAAACCACTATCTGGTCGATTCCAGGCTTCGCGGTATTTGGTACTGTTATCTGGTCGTTCTCTGGGCTTCGCAGTATGATGGAGAAATCAAGATATTATCCGGTCGAATCTGGGCTTCATAGCTTGAATTGGAATAGAAATCTTAGCATCGGTTTGACTGAACCAGAGAAAATTGTGAGAATTTTGATTTCATCTTTCCCTGAAAGGTAAAGAGTTAGTCGTATGTAATGTCATGATGCATGACATGTATCGAATAATGATGTTCTCAAAATAAATGAGATTGTACTGCATGATGTATATGCGTATGCCATGATGTATGGATATGCAATGTTCTTATGAAATTCTCTAGTTGGGGAGAATAAATCCGGGACTGTTGTTGTAGACTGCAAGAAGTTGAATTCTTCGTTCTCGCTGGGGATAACGATCGAAGATGATTTGAGAATAAATTGGCGGGAGAATAACTCTGTTGGAGAATAAACTGGCGAGAGAATGACTTTGTGGAGAAGAGATACTCTGTCAGAAGATCTGCTGACTTGGAGAAATAACTTTGGTTGGGGATGAATTACCGTTGCTGGTGATAATACAACCTTTTTGGGGATTGAGTTTCTGCTTGTGGAAGAAATAAACTCCACTGGGGATAGTCTTCCATTGTTGGTGATAGATAAACTCTGCTTGGAGAGAATTGACACCATTGTCTTCAGACATTTCTTACTTTGCAGAGAGAGTATGCATTTTTAGTCATATTCCCAGGCTGGCTCTGTCCCTGTACCTGGTGGGACGAGAAACTGTAAGGTTTTGGACATTTCTTGTTTGTCCCTGTTCCTGAAATTACGAGTAATCGTCTTTTGCTTCGCATGTAAATATTTATGAGCAACAATTATTTTCAAGTGCATATATCAAAAATGAATCATTGGACGTTCTTGCAAAACAAAACAGAAAAAGAAAAGCAACTTTGAAATTTGTTGTAAAATGAATTGTATTGATTTTTGAAATTAGCCTGTGATAGGCGTTTTGTACAAGAGGCTGATGTCCTAGTAAGAGAACGCCGCCGAAAGATAGAAATTATACAATTTATGAAGAACAAAGAAAAACAGCTATGTGAAAAAAATCCCACTGGGTTCCAACTCTACTATTGCCTTTATATCCTCGAGCATCTCATCACTTTGCTACTTGGTTGAAGGTAGATCAGATTGATTGGTATCATCCGGGCTTGATAGTCGATACCGAAGTCTGGTTGCAAGATGATCCAATGAGACATAGTGATACTCTTTGATCCCTAATTTTTGCCTGTACCGCCCTTTCGGGTTTTCAGTCCACCGGGATACCCTTTTTTTGCCCAAGCCGCCTTTTCAGGTTTTCCACTTGCCGGGTGTATAGATTTTTGTTTTCATCCCTTATTTTTGCCCGAACCCTTTTGGTTCGTCGGGAAGCCCTTATTTTTGCCTAGGCCAGTCAACCTAGCGGGTCTTTGATTATGCGTAGTATTTTTTCACTATGTCTGCATTAACGGGGTGAGGAAGGTCGTCACCATCCATGGTGGTTAGAATCATAGCTCCTCCCGAGAAAATGTTCTTAACCACAAATGGCCCTTCGTACGTAGGAGTCCATTTGCCCATGGGATCACCTTGAGGTAATATGATGCGCTTGATCACCAGATCCCTGACTTGATATTCTTGTCGTCTAACTTTCTTGTTAAATGCCTTGATCATTCGCTTTTGGTACGTTTGACCATGACAAATAGCAGTAAGTCTCTTTTCATCGATTAAGTTCAGCTGATCAAGTCGGGTCTGGATCCAATCGTCCTCGCTCAAATCTGCATCCTTCATAATCCAGAGAGAGGGTATCTGGACTTCAATGGGTAGGACTGCCTCCATGCCATACACCAAAGAGTAGGGTGTTTCCCCTATCAATGTTCGTGCTGAGGTACGGTATCCATGGAGAGCAAATGGTAACATCTCATGCCAGTCTTTGTATGTCACCATCATCTTCTGCACAATCTTCTTGATGTTCTTATTAGCCGCTTCAACAGCCCCATTCATCTCCGGCCGGTAGGGAGAAGAGTTGTGATGTTGAATTTTAAACTGTTTGCAGAGCTCGGTGATCATTGTATTGTTGAGATTTGTACCATTGTCCGTAATGATCCTCTCTAGTATACCATATCGACAGATCAAATTGTGTCGGATAAACCGCGCCACGACGTTTTTGGTTACTGTAGCAAAGGAAGCTGCTTCAACCCACTTCGTAAAATCATCAATAGCTACCAGGATGAAACGATGCTCGTTAGACGCAGTAGGTCTGATCTCGCCGATCATGTTGATGCCCCACATTGCCAAAGGCCAAGGAGATGTCAAAACATTCAGAGGAACTTGAGGTACATGCACCTTATCAGCATAGACTTGGCACTTATGACAGGTCCGAGAATGGTGATAACAATCGGCTTCCATAGTAGACCAATAATATCCTGTCCATAGGATTTTCTTTGCCATGGTATATCCACTGGAATGAGTTTCGAAAATACCTTCATGTAGTTCTGCCATAATCCTTTTTGCCTCGTTCTTGTCCATACATCGCAGTAAGGTTGAATCATGGTTATGCTTGTAAAGGACACCATTACTGATGAAAAACTTCACAGTGAACCTTCTCAGAAACTTCTTATCATTAACAGATGCACCCTCGGGGTATTCCATAGCCTCGAGATACCTTTTTACCTCGTGAAACCAGGGTTTATCTGCTACCTCTTCAGTCTCTATATCACAGCAATGTGCGGGTTCGTCCAACCTCTCAATGGTAATCTGGGAAGCTTCATTGTCCCACCTGACCTTGAACATATAAGCCATGGTAGCTAGCGTGTCCGCTAACTGATTCTCCTCTCTTAGGAAGTGTTCAAAGGTTATCTCCTCAAAGTGTGGGAGCAATGTCAGCACATACTCTTTGTAAGGAATAAGATTTGGGTGGTTCGTATCCCACTCGCCTTTGATCTGGCTGATCACTAGAGTGGAATCTCCGAACACACTCAAGAACTTAATCCTTAGGTTAATAGTTGCTCGAAGGCCCATGATGCATGCTTCAGACTCCGCCATATTGTTGGTGCAGTTAAAACATAATCGGGCGGTGAACGGAGTATGACAGCCCTTATGAGATATGATCACAACACCAATTCCATTACCCACCGCGTTTGAGGCTCCATCAAAATACATAGACCATCAGGATCCCTCCTCAGGTCCTTCATCCGATCCAGGTTCTTCACAGTTAGTCACCAACATGATATTCTCATCTGGGAACTTGAAATTCATGGATTGGTAGTCATCCACAGCCTGATGTGCCAAATGATCCGCCAATACACTCCCCTTAATTGCCTTCTGGGTTGTGTATTGGATGTCGTACTCAGTTAAGATCATCTTCCATCTTGCTATTCTTCCGGACAAGGCAGGCTTTTCGAAGATATACTTGATTGGATCCATTTTTGCTATCAATAGGGTAGTGTGGGTCAGCATATACTGTCTCAGCCGACGAGCAGCCCATGCCAAAGTGCAGCAAGTTTTCTCGAGCAACGAGTATCGGGTCTCGCAGTTGGTAAACTTTTTACTAAGGTAGTTGTTGTACCCCAAAATTTTCCCTCCCATAATCTTCAAAGTTTTGCCAAGCATCACCTCAAATGGTTCAAAGTTTACTCAAGGGCTACACAGTCAAGCACCCTCCTAAGCCAGTCAAATTAGGGTTTTGGTTCTTGCAAAGAAGTTGAGGTTTTCAAGGGCTCAATCAAGTCCCATATGCTCATATACATTGTCAAGCACCTACATGTCAAGTTTCAAGGCTCACAAGGTCAAGTTGCATAGTCAAAAACCCTAATTGCTCCACAGTCAACTGCAGGGGCAAAATGGTCATTTGGCAGTCAAAAGTCAAAAATTTTGGTCAACATCTTATTTTGAAGCCACAATCATCATTTGGTCAAGTCTTGACCATGATTTCACAAGAATGGCTCAAAAATCATCAAGGTGTCAAAAGTTTCTATTTTTGGACAGTTGAAAAGTTAACTGTAACTTGACTAAGGCATAACTTTTGCATGGTTCATCAGAAAAATCCCATCCAATGCTCATATTGAAGGGGAAGACATTTCCTACAACTCATCTTCACATTCCAAGTCCAAGAAATGCTCTCACAAAAAGTTATCAATTTCAACATTATAGGTCATTTTCAAAAGTCAACCAAAAGGCACTTTAAGTCAAAGACCATAACTTGAGATTGGTAAATCAAAATGACATGGGACCAAAGGCATTGGTTAGAGGACTTCAAGACCTTTCCAAAATATCCAAGAACATGTTCATAGCTTCAAAATTGAGCAAGATATGCATTGGAGAAGTTGGGAATTTTTTGTGAAAAGGCCAAAGTCAACTATCCTTGAAATTTCATTTTTGACAAAAAGGGCCCACTTTTTCCACTTGGTTCATCTTGGCCATGCCTCCCACGTGTCCCACAATTTATTTCAAGATTAAAAATTAATTTTTCTATTTTTATTTAATTTTATTTGATTTAATTCATTTTAAATCTTTAAAATTCAAATAGAAATCAAGAAAATTAAATAAAGGATATTTTGTGGCTTGAATAGCTTTGATACACCATGAAGAACCTTCCAAATTCGTGTACATCCTATTATGAGCATGGAATTCAAAATTGGACACAAAAGGCAAGTTTTCTTCAATGGAGTTTATGGCAAAATCAAGAACATAATTGCATTGGTTTAATGTTCATTATATTGATTGATTCACATTACAAAACATATATGCAAGCCTTGGCAATACAGAACACGACCTAGAACACTCAGAAACGGCCAAACAAATTTCAAATTTTTAAGAGAAAAGTGTGAAACTGAAAAATACTTTCCAACACAATTCAAGCTTTCTCTTTGATCCAAACATACTCCTGACCCTTCCAGGAACCTTTTGCCATCAGAATTAAGCGCAAAACCTCAAGAACTCGTGCCATACAAGTCACACGGTTCACACTCTTTCTCAAAATTACAGTCATACATTTATGCATTTTTAACTCTTTTCATTGATTGCATTGTACTCACAGGGTCCAAATGAAGCTTTCCATATAATTCAATTTGGTTATAATGCCCTGGATTGAAAATTACCATTAGCGATTTCTAGGTTTTCAGAGCTTTGAAATTGGGGTTTTTCTCATGCTGTAAAATTAAAACTCCAAACAGGCATGGTTGAAATCAGCAGGATGAGACGAACGGGATGGATACCTCGCGCCCTTTTTATGTTATCCCTAATCCTATTCGCTATTTTCTGTCATTACATTTAGTGGGGGTTAAAAACCCCCGCTATCTTATTTCTTTTTTGCAGATAAGAGGAAGACGATGATGAGGTGTCTAGGCGTGTGTGGCTGATTCAAACCACGCGCGCTTTTCTTGGTTTTCCAGCATATAACGTATTTTTTATATATAATATTTGGTTTCCATTATGTGTACAAACTAATGCGCTTGGTGTAGTGGTTGGCCAGATGCCTTACAAGCGTTGGGACCTGGGTTCGATCCCAGGTCCCCACCAAACTTCATATTATTTTTCTTCCTATGCTTGTGTGCAGCGTCTCATCAAGCTTCCATCATACACCTCATCCAGGAGTCAGCCATGTGTCCATGGATGCAGATCTAAAGGCCCAGAAAGCAAGAGCACCATGCTCAGGAGTCAACAGCGCTCCACTCAATCCAAGAAGTCAAACGAGCTGAAGATTCAAATGGGCCAGGATTCAACAATGCACCTCCTATTTGGCCCATACCCCCTGCCTTTGGTTTTTTCTTTTCTTTTCCTTTTTTTACATTTTTTCTTAATTATTAACCTTTTAATTATTTTTATTATTAACAATTAACCAATTAATATTTTCATAAAAAATCAAAAAAATAGAATTAACATTATTATTATTATTATTCTCATATTATTTTTGTAAAAAAAATATTATCAAATAAATAGTTTAATTAGGCAATTTTAACTTCTTTTCTTAATAATTAAAATAGATTTAGAATTAGGTAAAATTAACTTTTAATTTTATTTCTTTTTATTTTATTCCATAAAAAAACATAAAAAACACAAAACATTTTCTTTTAATTAAATTAATTAATTAGTCATTAGTTAGTTTTAATTTCATTTTAATTACAAAAAGACAAAAAAATCAATTTCTTTTCTAAAAAGGGTCAACACCCTTAAGACATTCCCGATTCTTTCTTTCGCGCGCATTTTAGTTTTAATTCCTTATTTTTGATTATTATGTAACTGCCTCCGGATGTAATAGTAATTAGGATTTTACTGCTTTATTTACTATTTCTCGTACTTATTTACCAAAAACGGGTCTTTGTATTTTTGGCGATGTATGGACCCGCGCCTTGTAATAGCGTAGGATTTATGTTTCCGCAATTTACTTTCCGCACCCCTAACTGTTAAATGCATGAAAGAATGTATGGTAAATAAAAACAACTCGTAGCTCACTATGTACAAAAAAAAACATTAACTGAATACAACACACAAAGCACATGCCACTCTTAGGGTACGCTTCGCTCGTTGCCTCGAAACGTGGTCATCAAGTATAGGACGTCTTAGAGGTCACCCTTTGTCTAAAGATCCAGTTGCCTCGAAACGGTTGCCTCGTATAAAAGGATCTAGGACATTAGGGTTACTTCTAAGGTGTCCTACCATTACTTCGGTGACCACACTGTCCCGATAATCGAATTGACCCGAATACCTCCAACGATGGTGCTACCTACCTCTCAATGGTGAGATAGCACTATCTAAAAGACTCTTACACAGCTTAATTCCTTAGGGTAGGTAGATGACTCATGGGTACTTGCTCTTTTCAAAACAAACAAAATACTTTTCACACCTTACACTTTCAAAAAGTTTTCAAACAATACTTCATACACTCTTGAGGACTGATACAAGAGTTACCTAGAAGTTTTCAAACGAACTTTTTCAAAACCCACACACACTTGAAAAGAAAACAAATTTTGAAAACATAAGAGCAAGTACCTAAGAGCCCGTGGATAACCACGGATAGAAAGGGTGCTAACACCTTCCCTTTCTATAAATCTACCTCCCGAACCGAGAAACATTCTCATAAGGAATTTTGCTGTGCTTTTGTCCTTTCCATGTTGGAGAACATAAAAGACGATGGCGACTCTTGCTTCCGCGACATTTCGCGAAACCAGCTTTAAACAGTCAGTTCTATTTCCACCGATCACAGAACTGGCGACTCTGCTGGGGATAACTTAAAGTGAGGTGTACCTTAGGATAGATCATACTTATGTTTTCAATTGCCTGATTTGTGTGCTTTAATATTATTGGGCCTGTCTTGGGAGTTCTTTAGATCCTAACCCGGATCTGGGGGATATCTCTTAGAAAGTAGCAACAAACTGTGAGGGAACTGTGCAGGGTATACCGACACGGTTGAAGCAGTTTGCTACGTTGATGTGGTACTTTGGTGAGTACCGGTAACCCTTGAGTCAAGTCAAGGAGAGTACGGGGCCGCCGCATGGTGTCGTGAAGCATCAACTGACCTTAGGAACCTTAATTGAACCATCCTGGCCTCTTTAGGGGTAGTGAGATAACTGACTTTGGTGCAGTCCGAAGTTGGTTGATACTCGATACTACACTCATTGAGGGTTGTTTTCTTGGAATATTTTGGTCGCCAGTTCAGTGGCTAAATCGAAACAATGAACACAGAAAACAACCCAATGATATTGAGCTCCTTAGAACCCGGTTACTTTTGATAGGACAAGTTTTTGAGCCCACCAACTTCAAAAGGGTAGCACCCCAAACTTCATGTTGGCCTAAACTCTAAGGGTTGTGGTGTGACTTGTGTGCTTTACCATGTTTACTTTTGTGAATACTTGTGGTGTGCTCTTATCATAGCATCATAACATCATACAGCATCATATGCATTGACTAACTACCTCAGGGGTTCGAATCTTCATCTTTGTTCTTGTTTTTTAGGACATGGAAACTATCCGCAGAAAGACAATTCAGGTCAACCTTGTCAGGGTCCCTCCTCAGCTTAAGGAACTTACATCCAGGATTCTCGAGAACTCTTCATTCAGTGAAAGGCATGGTAGACTCATCAGCTTGGTCAATACCAACATTGAAGAGGATATGGTGAAAGTGTTGTTCCAGTTCTTTGACCCTCTGCATCACTGTTTTACTTTCCCGGATTATCAACTGGTGCCTACTTTGGAAGAGTTTTCCTAGCTTCTGAAGGTTCCCATTCTCAGTCAACTACCCTACAACGGTACAGAGAAAGAGCCAAAACCTGAAGAGGTTGCTAAAGCATTATGCCTACAACCATCTGACATTAAAGGACATTGGGAAGTTAGAAGTGGTATCAAAGGGTTCTTGGCCAAGTTTCTGTTTGAGAAGGCCCAAGAATGTTGGAACTCCCTTGACCTACAAGCCTTTGAAGGAGTTGTAGCCCTCCTCGTCTATGGGTTGGTGTTGTTCCCT
The DNA here is from genome assembly GCA_948472305.1 of Vicia faba. NCBI lineage: Eukaryota > Viridiplantae > Streptophyta > Magnoliopsida > Fabales > Fabaceae > Vicia > Vicia faba. The sequence continues at coordinate 1,792,477,953 of OX451736.1, forward strand.
AATCCATATCAGCTTATAGATATCCATGCTGTCAAGATCTTTATGTCCAGGAATCATATACCTACGTTGCTTGGGGACATCCTTCACTCATGTTACACTCGAACCATGAGAAAGAGAGGTGTTCTCATGTGCTGCACTCCTCTCCTGGCAAGGTGGTTTATTTCGCACCTTCCGCAATCAGTTTTGAAGAACGAGCAGGGTTTGAGATGGTCACAACGATTGATGACTCTTACACATGCTGATATACATTGGTGTTCTCGGTCCAGAGAGGATGTCACTATCATTGATCGTTGCGGGGAGTATCCTAATGTTCCTTTACTTGGAATCAGAGGAGGTATTACTTACAACCCCTGTCTGGCTTTGAGGCAGTTTGGATATGCTCGGAGGGATGGCCCTCATGATATGTTGATTCTTGACATAGTTTTTGACTTCGACAATGATGCACAAGGACTTTGCCAGAGATTTATCAGAGCTTGGAGGATGCCCAAAAGGGTAGATAGCAAGACACTGGGGCACAAGAACTCCATCCCCCTGGAGCCTTACCTCAAGTGGGTACGAGCCCGCTCCCAGAAGCTGGTGATGTCATATCCTCATGTTCTCCCCATGATCAAAGAGCCAGTTTTGGAAGGAGAGGTGCCCTACACCATTCAACATCCTGACATGCCTACATCCTGGGAAGAAATGCAGAAAAGCTGGATCCAACTCAAGGAAGAACGGGATTCTCTTGAAACCAATCTACATGCCAGTGAGAAGAATGTCTTGGAGCTCACCCGTCTGCTGCATGAGGAAAAGACCCTCAACACTTACATTGCTCCAAAGAGGATGCGCAGTGTCTTTTGGGATTAATTATTTTGTAATGTTTTGCCCATGAGGCCCTGATGTACTGAACAAATTATTTCCTAATAAAAAGTGTGCTCCTTTTTTGCTACAACGAATTTGAACTTTCGAACCCTGGAATGCATTGCATAAATAGCATATCATGCATCATGTGCATAACAGGTACCCTTTTTTTCTATAGGTTGCTTAATCTTCTTCGCTGTTTATTTCAGCACTCAAGCATCATGAATCCTGAACTCACTATCGAGCAAGCTATCAAGGCCCTCCAGGCCCAGAATGCCCAATTTCAGGAGATGGTCATGAACTTGGCCTAGGGACAACAAGAGCTGAAGGCTTTGCTCCTGAAGAAGAAGAAGAAGAGGACTGTACTATTCAACACTGGGCGCAGACTCGGGAATACATTGCAGAATGAAGCTGAGAGGACTACTCCGTCTGTGGGGGAAGGCAGTCACCAAGGGAGAGAGGTCCCTAGTCTTGTGGTCTCTAACACTGAGACAGACTTCAACGATGAACAGTACCCTCCTGCTGAGGACCGGTACAAATAGCTGGAGGACAGGTTAAATGCTATGGAGATTCAACGTGTGCCTGGGTTGGATTTCGGAGACTTGGGGTTATCTTCTGGGGTGGTGATCCCACACAAGTTCAAGGCGCCGACCTTTGTGAAGTATGACGGGGCTTCCTGTCCTAAGATGCACCTCCGTTCTTATGTAAGGAAGATCCAGCCTTACACAGCAGACAAGAACTTATGGATCCACTTCTTCCAGGAGAGTCTTTCAGGGACTCATCTCGAATGGTTCTATCAGCTGGATGGAACCAACATTCGTAACTGGGAGGATTTGGCTACTGCTTTTTACAAGCAGTATCAATATAATTCCGACCTTGCTCCCACGCGTACCCAACTCCAGGGTATGTCACTGGGAACGGGTGAAGGTTTTCAGGAGTACGCACAGAAATGGAGAGATCTGGCTGGCAGGGTGCAGCCACCGTTGACGGATCGTGAGCTAGTGGACATGTTCTTGGGGACCCTATCTGGTCCATTATTCAACCATCTCATTGGTAATTCCTCTGCTGGGTTTACTGACCAGATCCTGACTGGTGAGAGGATCGAAGCTGGTATAAAATCAGGGAAGATACAGAAGGGTGCCTCCTCAAATACTGAAAAGAAGCCCTTCAAGAAGGAAGCTAGTGTTGTGTATGGTCCCAGGAGACCAAACAAACCAGAACGCCGCCAAGCTGTCAACGCGGTGGTTATTTCTAAGCATGCTGCTGCTCCTCAGCAATACAACCAGCCCAGAGCTGAGAGGCCCAAAAGGCAGTATACTCGGCTCAGCATGACTCTCTCTCAGATATTACCGCAACTGCTGTCAACTATCCTGGTAACTATCAAGGAAGCTCCGAAGATGGTAAACACAGCATCTCCGAAATACAACCCCAATGCCCGTTGCGCTTATCACTCTGATAGTCCGGGACATTCTACTGATGATTGTTGGGCCCTAAGGAATAAGGTTCAGGACCTTATTGATGCCAAGGAAATACAGTTCGAGGCGCCCGAAAGGCTGAATGTTGTGACCGCTCCCATGCCCCAGCATGGAGTGAATGCTGTTGAGGAGGATCTGTATGTAGCTTCTGTGGATGACGTTGCTACTCCGCTGCTGACCGTCAAGAGGAACTTGTTGCTAGCCGGTTTATTTCCGGGATGTAGTAAAGGTTTCCATTTGTGTGCTGATTCACCTGCTGGTTGTCCTTTGCTGAAATCAGGCGTCCAAAACCTGATGGATAGTAAAGAGATCTTATTCAAGAAGATTGCCGTTCCTGCTGCCCCTGTTGAAGAAGTTTCAATTGTTACCATTTTCAACAACCCTTCCAAGGCTCCTTCAAAGAAGCCTATCAAAATTATGCCTGTTCACAAGATTGCTCCTATAACCATTACTGTTCCTGGGCCCATCCCCTACAAGTCTGATAAAGCTATCCCATGGCACTATGGGGCAGATGTTTATGTTCTGGGAGTGAAACAAGAGTTCAATACTAGTATCGGTGTCACCAACATCACCGGGCCTGCTAAGGTCACTCGTAGTGGAAGACTGTTCTCACCAGACATTGCACCTCCAGCAATTCAGAGGCCTCTTGTCATCACACCTGCCAGTGTGCCTGTTTCCCCCCCCTGATCAAGTTTCTACCCTTGTTGCCGAGTCATCTGACGCTCGGGGCAAGGGGATTGCTACTGATGTGCCTGCCCGGACGGAGGCACCGAAGACCACTGTTGAGGCTTCCAAGCAAGAGATGGAAGAGATCCTCAAAATTATAAAGAAAAGTGATTTCAACGTCGTTGAACAGCTGGGGCACACCCCCTCTAAAATCTCCATGCTATCACTGTTGCTGTATTCAGAGGCCCATGCCAAGGCCCTGATTGCGTTCCTGAAGACGGCCCACGTGCCCCAAGAAACGTCTGCTGATCAATTCACCGACTGAGTGGCCAACTTAACCGCTGATAATGGTATGGGTTTCTCTGATGCTGATCTGACGGCCAAGGGGAAGAACCATAATGATGCCCTGCATGTCTCCATTGAATGCAGGGGCACTACTCTTGCTCACGTGCTGGTTGATACTGGTTCTTCACTGAACGTACTACCCAAGAAAGCTCTAGACAGGCTGGACTGTGAGGGTTTAGAGCTCAAACCAAGTAACATCGTTGTCCGGGCCTTTGACGGGTCCAAAAGGATGGTACATGGTGAGGTTGACATCCCAATCAGGGTTGGTTCACAAGTCTTTGATTCAAAGTTCTATGTGATGGATATTCGACCGTCCTACTCTTGTCTTTTGGGTCGTCCTTGGATCCACAAGGCAGGGGCCGTGACTTCAACTTTACATCAGAAGCTCAAATACCCGGTCAGGGGGAAGATCATAACAGTGCAAGGGGAAGAGGAATACATGGTCAGCCACCTCAACTCCTTCAGGTACGTAGAAATGGATGGGGAGTTCATTGAGACCCCCTTTCAACACTTCGAAGAGGTGCCTCAAACATTGGCAGCAGCAGAGACAGTGACTGCAGAAGACTCTCCTTTGAAGATGGCTTCCTTGAAGGATGCCCGGGCTGTGATTGAGAAGGGTGAGTGCGCAAACTGGGGCAGGCTTTCTGATTTCACTTCAAAGACTGACAAATTTGGCTTGGGTTTCACTGTAGAAGCTCAGAAGGCTGTGCGCAAGGCAAGGATTGGAAGACCTCTTGTGCTCATCACCAATCCAGGAGTGAATGCTATTGAGGACGAAGCGGACGAATCTGAATTCGACAGCTGGATCTACCCAACGACCAACGATGGACCTAGCAACTGGACTGCAAAAGACTTTACACCTATTACTTTTGTCACCCAGTAATGAACTTCTTTGTTTTGGATTTGTAATAAACAATAATTTGAAACTTTATGGCCCGGTGTCTTACCCGGGGCACCGTGGTTTTATTTATGAGGGCTTTTGTGTGTCACTTCCATATATCATGAATAAAAGCATTGGACGTTTTTTACATTTTCAAATCTTGCGCTCCCTTTCTTTCTTTATATATTGCAAAACAGCTGTATTTACACACACTCACCTATACAGGTTTCAATCCACTCTGGATCTCACTGGTAACGACTCTGCTACTTCCAGTTATGACTTCGAAAATCTGATCAACTTAGCCGAAGACGAAGGTGAAGATGATTGCGAAGTTCCTGGTGAGCTTGCAAGACTGTTACTCCAGGAAGAGAGGGCCATTCAGCCACATGAAGAGCCAGTGGAAACGGTAAATCTGGGTACTGAGACAGACAGAAAGGAAGTCAAGATTGGTGCCAATCTGGAGCTCAGCGTGAAACAACGGTTGATTCAGATGTTGCATGATTATGTGGAAATCTTTGCCTGGTCCTATGAAGACATTCCTGGGTTGGATACTGACATCGTGGTTCACCACCTGCCTACCAAGGAAAAATGCCCTCCGGTAAAACAGAAGGTCCGCCGTATGCGTCCAGAGATGTCCGAGAAAATCAAAGCTGAGGTTATGAAACAATTTGACGCCGGTTTTCTTGCAGTAACTTCTTACCCTCAGTGGGTTGCCAACGTGGTTCCAGTGCCAAAGAAAGATGGTAAGGTCAGAATGTGTGTTGACTACAGGGATTTGAACAGGGCGAGCCCTAAGGATGATTTCCCTCTGCCTCACATCGACGTTCTGGTTGATAACACTGCTCAGCATAAAGTATTCTCCTTCATGGACGGCTTCTCCGGTTATAATCAGATCAAGATGGCTCCTGAAGATATGGAAAAGACTACCTTTGTTACTCAGTGGGGCACCTTCTGCTACAAGGTCGTGCCTTTTGGGTTGAAAAATGCTGGGGCAACCTACCAACGTGCCATGGTTGCTTTATTTCATGACATGATCCATCATGAGATCGAAGTGTATGTCAACGACATGATTGCAAGGTCCCAAACTGAGGAGGAACACCTTGACCACCTACAGAAGTTATTTGACCGTCTGAAGTTGTACAAGCTGAGGTTGAACCCGAACAAGTGCACCTTCGGGGTAAGATCTGGAAATTTTCTAGGCTTCGTCGTGAGCGACAAAGGTATTCAAGTAGACCCTGCCAAGGTTAAAGCCATACAAGAGATGCCAGCTCCCAAGACAGAGAAAGAAGTTAGAGGCTTTCTAGGACGACTGAATTACATTGCTCGATTCATCTCACATCTAACTGCAACCTGTGAACCAATCTTCAAGCTGTTGAAGAAAGATCAAGTAGTACGTTGGAATGATGAATGTCAGGCCGCTTTCGACAGAATCAAAGAGTATCTCCAAGAACCACCCATTCTTATGCTACCGGTTGAAGGGAGACCTCTAATACTATACCTGACAGTACTTGACAGCTCAATGGGGTGTGTGCTGGGGCAGCATGACGAGTCTAGCCGAAAAGAGCACGCCATTTATTACCTTAGCAAAAAGTTTACCGACTGTGAGACCCGGTACTCACTGCTCGAGAAAACTTGTTGCGCTTTGGTATGGGTTGCTCGCCGGTTGAGACAGTATATGTTGACTCACACCACTCTGTTGATTTCTAAAATGGATCCCATCAAGTACATATTCGAAAAGCCTGCTCTGTCCGGAAGAATAGCAAGATGGCAGATGATCTTGACAGAATACGACATCTAGTACACGACTCAGAAAGCAATCAGGGGAAGTGTATTGGCAGACCATTTGGCACACTAGGCAGTGGACGATTACCAATCTATGAACTTTAAGTTTCCAGACGAGAACATCATGGTAGTGACAGATTGTGAAGTACCTGGACCGGATGAAGGACCTGAGGAAGGATCCCGATGGTCTATGCACTTTGACGGAGCCTCCAACGCTTTGGGTAACGGTATTGGCGCTGTGATCATATCCCCAAAAGTCACTCATACTCCACTCACTGCCCGGCTATGTTTCAACTGCACCAACAACATGGCGGAGTATGAGGCATGCATCATGGGTCTTCAAGCTGCAATTGACTTAAGGATCAAGTTTCTAAGCATCTTCGGAGATTCCGCTCTCGTGATCAATCAGATCAAAGGCGAGTGGGATACGAAACACCCAAATCTTATTCCTTACAAGGAGTTAGTGTTGACATTGATCCCCCATTTCACAGAGATAACTTTTGAACACTTCCCAAGAGAGGAGAATCAGTTGGCGGACGCGTTAGCTACGATGTCTTCCATGTTCAAAGTCAAATGGGACAACGAGGCTCCCCGAATCATTATCTGGAAGTTAGATGAACCTGCACATTGTTGTGATCTCGAGGCTGAAGAGGTAACTGAAAAACCTTGGTATCATGAAGTGAAGAGGTACTTGGAAGCTCAAGAATACCCCGAGGGTGCATCTGCCAACGACAAAAAGTTTCTGAGAAGGTTCGCAGCTAAGTTCTTCCTCAGCAATGGCATTCTATACAAGCGAAACCATGATTCAACCTTACTGCGTTGTGTGGATAAGACTGAAGCAGAAAGAATCATGGCAGAGCTACATGAAGGTACCTTCGGAACACATTCCAGTGGGCATACCATGGCAAAGAAAATCCTCCGGGCAGGATATTTCTGGTCCACAATGGAAGCTGACTCTTACCAACATTCTCGGACATGTCACAAATGCCAAATCTATGCTGATAAGGTGCACGTTCCTCCAGTACCTCTGAATGTCTTGACAGCACCTTGGCCTTTTGCAATGTGGGGCATTGATATGATCGGCGAGATCAAACCTACGGCATCTAACGGGCATCGCTTCATCCTGGTAGCGATTGATTATTTCACAAAGTGGGTTGAAGCAGCTTCCTATGCTACGGTAACCAAGAACGTCGTAGCACGATTCATTCGGCATAACCTGATCTGTCGATATGGCGTCCCGGAAAGGATCATTACGGACAATGGTACCAATCTTAACAACAAGATGATCACTGAGCTCTACGCACAATTCAAGATACAGCACCACAACTCTTCTCCCTACCGGCCGAAGATGAATGGGGCTGTAGAAGCAGCTAATAAGAATATCAAAAAGATTGTGCAGAAGATGACAGTGACCTATAAAGATTGGCACGAGATGTTGCCGTTTGCTCTTCATGGGTACCGTACCTCAGCAAGAACGTCAACCGGGGCAACTCCCTTTTCCTTGGTCTATGGAATGGAGGCAGTCTTTCCTATTGAAGTCCAGATACCCTCTCTCCGGATAATGAAGGATGCAGATCTGAGCGAAGATGACTGGATCTAGACTCGACTTGATCAATTAAACCTAATCGACGAAAAGAGACTCACTGCTATTTGTCATGGTCAAACGTACCAAAAACGGATGATCAGGGCATTTAACAAGAAAGTCAGACCCCAAGAGTATAAAGTTGGGGACCTGGTAATCAAGCGCATCATTCTTCCTCAAAGTGATCCCAGGGGCAAATGGACCCCCACGTACGAAGGGCCATTTGTGGTTAAACATGTCTTCTCAGGATGAGCCATGATTCTAACCACCATGGATGGTGACGACCTTCCTCACCCTGCCAATGCAGACATAGTAAAAAGATACTACGCATGATAAAAGACCCGCTAGGTTGACACACCTAGGCAAAAATAAGGGCTCCCCAGCGAACCAAAAGGGTTCGGGCAAAAATAAGGGATGAAATGAAAAAATCTGTACACCCGACAAGTCGAAAAGCTGAAAAGGCGGCTTGGGCAAAAATGGGTATCCCGGTGGACTAAAAACCCGAAAGGGCAGTCCAGGAAAAAGTTAGGGATTAAAGCATAATACTATGTCTCATTGAATCACCTTGCATCCAGAATCCGGTATCAACTACCAAGCTCAGACGGCACCAATCAATCAGCTTTATCTCCAACTAAGCGGCAAAGTGATGAGACGCTTGAAGACATAAAGGCGATAGCAGAGTTGGAACCCACTGGGACATTTTCACATAGCTGTTTTGTTTTCCTTGTACAAATTGTATAAACTCTATTCTATTTGGCGGCGTTCTCTTACTAGGACGTCAGCCTCTTGTACATAAACGCCTATTTTCAGGCCAATTCAAAAATCAATACAAATCCACTTTTCCATACAAGTTGCCAATTGTTTTTTCCTTTTTCTGTTTTGTCTTGCGAAGAACGTCCAATGTTCAATTTTTGATATATGCATTTGACACTAATTTCTAACTCATAAATATTTGCATACGAAATGAAGGAATAATTACAGGTGACATTAGAAACAGGGGAAATAATGAGTTGTCTAAGCGATCTAGTTGCTCTGTCCACCAAGGTACCAAGGTAGGTTCGGCTGAAGAATGTAACCAAGTTACCTTCACTCCCCGCAGAGTAAGACAGGATTCAACAAGTACTCTCCTCAAGCAGAGTTGGTCTCCCAATCAGCCCTGAAAAGGCACAATATCTCCAGCAAGTCAGCGACACTCTCCCCAAGCAGAGTTAGCCTACAGTCAGCCTTATGGAAGTTGGATATCCTCAGCAAATCTCAATATTCCCCAGCGGAGTATACAGATGTTCCTCTACAAGCATCCCCGGCAGTCTGAATATAAGATTGTTCCCCAGCGGAATACAGACATCCCAGCGGAGCCACTTCCCAAGTGCATTCCAAAGTCTCCCCATGAGAGTTGACCAATCTCCCCAGTATGAAGCTTATCCCCAGTAGATTCTGGAATCTTATCCCCTGCAGAGCACGAACACGTCTCCCGGACTTTATTCAAAGATTATTCTCCACCAGAGCTTATAACTGGGTTATCCTCAGCTAAAAACCACGGAAAGATCATCCTCGGCGGAGCTCTTTCTATCCCCCAGCGGAGTTTATCAAATCTTCCAACAAAGCTTATCAACGGTATCCCCAGCGGAGTTATCATCAGACCTCAGCGAAGTATCTCTTCCCACAGAGTATTCCCCGCAGAGTAATCTCTTCGCCAAGTTTATTCCCCAACGGAGTCACCTTCTCCTACCGGTTTATTCTTGCAATCCTCATCCCCAGCGGGAACGAAGAACGCTACTCTTCAGCATCAGCCCAGGATTCAACTTCCCGGCATTCGTCAAGGATTTATTTTCCTAGACGAAAATACATTCATAAACATATCACATTTCATACATCCTGCTTACATACACAATGCATGTACATACGCATCATATCACACAATCTCGTCTATTTTGAGAACATCAAGACATCAGGCAATTCATACATCATGACATTGCATACAACTGATGTTTTACCTTTTCAGGAAAAAGGTCCATCCAAGGATAATTACTATCAACTGCCGTAATTCCAGATTCAATACCTGTATCTAGCCAGGGCATATCTGTGAGCGATCAATTCCAGATTCGATTCCTGTATCCAGCCAGGGCACGTCTGAAGAGTTTGAAGATTTGATTCCTGTATCCAGCCAGGGAATATCTGTTGACGACTATTTCCAGATTCGATTCCTGTATCCAGCCAGGGCACGTCTGAAGAGTTTGAAGATTTGATTCCTGTATCCAGCCAGGGCATATCTGTTGACGACTATTTCCAGATTCGATTCCTGTATCCAGCCAGGGCACGTCTGAAGAGTTTGAAGATTCGATTCCTGTATCCAGCCAGGGCATATCTGTTGACGACTATTTCCAGATTCGATTCCTGTATCCAGCCAGGGCACGTCTGAAGAGTTTGAAGATTCGATTCCTGTATCCAGCCAGGGCATATCTGTTGACGACTATTTCCAGATTCGATTCCTGTATCCAGCCAGGGCACGTCTGAAGAGTTTGAAGATTCGATTCCTGTATCCAGCCAGGGCATATCTGTTGACGACTATTTCCAGATTCGATTCTTATATCCAGCCAGGGCACGTCTGAAGAGTTTGAAGATTCGATTCCTGTATCCAGCCAGGGCATATCTGTTGACGACTATTTCCATATTCGATTCCTGTATCCAGCCAGGGCACGTCTGAAGAGTTTGAAGATTCGATTCTTGTATCCAGCCAGGGCATATCTGTTGACGACTATTTCCAGATTCGATTCCTGTATCCAGCCAGGGCACGTCTGAAGAGTTTGAAGATTCGATTCCTGTATCCAGCCAGGGCATATCTGTTGACGACTATTTCCATATTCGATTCCTGTATCCAGCCAGGGCACGTCTGAAGAGTTTGAAGATTCGATTCCTGCATCCAGCCAGGGCATATCTGTTGACGACTATTTCCAGATTCGATTCCTGTATCCAGCCAGGGCACGTCTGAAGAGTTTGAAGATTCGATTCCTGTATCCAGCCAGGGCATATCTGTTGACGATTATTTCCATATTCGATTCCTGTATCCAGCCAGGGCACGTCTGAAGAGTTTAAAGATTCGATTCCTGCATCCAGCCAGGGCATATCTGTTGACGACTATTTCCAGATTCGATTCCTGTATCCAGCCAGGGCACGTCTGAAGAGTTTGAAGATTCGATTCCTGTATCCAGCCAGGGCATATCTGTTGACGACTATTTCCAGATTCGATTCCTGTATCCAGCCAGGGCACGTCTGAAGAGTTTGAAGATTTGATTCCTGTATCCAGCCAGGGCATATCCGTTGACGACTATTTCCAGATTTGATTCCTGTATCCAGCCAGGGCACGTCTGAAGAGTTTGAAGATTCGATTCCTGTATCCAGCCAGGGCATATCTGTTGACGACTAATTCCAGATTTGATTCCTGTATCTAGCCAGGGCACGTCTGTGAGCAACCAATTGTAGATTCGATACCTGTATCCAGCCAGGGCATGTCTGCATGAAGAGTTTGAAGATCAACCCATGTAACAGGACAGGTAATTATCTTTCTTTCTCAGGTACGCAAGTTCTCGCTAAGGAATCTCTTACGCGATCGACACCTAGATGGCATCTATAAGCCCATCCTCCCATTACAGTTCCAAATGGCATCAATAAGCCCATTCCCGACAAGGTTCTGTCACATCTCCAGATGGAATCTATAAGCCCGTCCTCCTATCCACCATCTCTCCAAATGGCATCTGTAAGCCCATTCCCGCCATCACACTGCTGATACTCTACTATGTGAGTGCAAATTTCTGGGCACTCTAGTGTTCAATCATCTTCCACCCTCGGATCACGAAAGGCATACAAGCCAATCTACATCCTCAGGTCTAAGAAGATTGAACAGGGGCAATTGTTGTACCCCAAAATTTTCCCTCCCATAATCTTCAAAGTTTTGCCAAGCATCACCTCAAATGGTTCAAAGTTTACTCAAGGGCTACACAGTCAAGCACCCTCCTAAGCCAGTCAAATTAGGGTTTTGGTTCTTGCAAAGAAGTTGAGGTTTTAAAGGGCTCAATCAAGTCCCATATGCTCATATACATTGTCAAGCACCTACATGTCAAGTTTCAAGGCTCACAAGGTCAAGTTGCACAGTCAAAAACCCTAATTGCTCCACAGTCAACTGCAGGGGCAAAATGGTCATTTAGCAGTCAAAAGTCAAAAATTTTGGTCAACATCTTATTTTGAAGCCACAATCATCATTTGGTCAAGTCTTGACCATGATTTCACAAGAATGGCTCAGAAATCATCAAGGTGTCAAAAGTTTCTATTTTTGGACAGTTGAAAAGTCAACTGTAACTTGACCAAGGCATAACTTTTGCATGGTTCATCAGAAAAATCCCATCCAATGCTCATCTTGAAGGGGAAGACATTTCCTACAACTCATCTTCACATTCCAAGTCCAAGAAATGCTCTCACAAAAAGTTATCAATTTCAACATTATAGGTCATTTTCAAAAGTCAACCAAAAGGCACTTTAAGTCAAAGACCATAACTTTAGAGTGGTAAATCAAAATGAAATGGGACCAAAGGCATTGGTTAGAGGACTTCAAGACCTTTCCAAAATATCCAAGAACATGTTCATAGCTTCAAAATTGAGCAAGATATGCATTGGAGAAGTTGGGAAATTTTTGTGAAAAGGCCAAAGTCAACTATCCTTGAAATTTCATTTTTGACAAAAAGGGCCCACTTTTTCCACTTGGTTCATCTTGGCCATGCCTCCCACGTGTCCCACAATTTATTTCAAGATTAAAAATTAATTTTTCTATTTTTATTTAATTTAATTTGATTTAATTCATTTTAAATCTTTAAAATTCAAATAGAAATCAAGAAAATTAAATAAAGGATATTTTGTGGCTTGAATAGCTTTGATACACCATGAAGCACCTTCCAAATTCGTGTACATCCTATTATGAGCATGGAATTCAAAATTGGACACAAAAGGCAAGTTTTCTTCAATGGAGTTTATGGCAAAATCAAGAACATAATTGCATTGGTTTAATGTTCATTATATTGATTGATTCACATTACAAAACATATATGCAAGCCTTGGCAATACAGAACACGACCTAGAACACTCAGAAACGGCCAAACAAATTTCAAATTTTCAAGAGAAAAGTGTGAAACTGAAAACTACTTTCCAACACAATTCAAGCTTTCTCTTTGATCCAAACATACTCCTGACCCTTCCAGGAACCTTTTGCCATCAGAATTAAGCGCAAAACCTCAAGAACTCGTGCCATACAAGTCACACGGTTCACACTCTTTCTCAAAATTACAGTCATACATTTATGCATTTTTAACTCTTTTCATTGATTGCATTGTACTCACAGGGTCCAAATGAAGCTTTCCATATAATTCAATTTGGTTATAATGCCCTGGATTGAAAATTACCATTAGAGATTTCTAGGTTTTCAGAGCTTTGAAATTGGGATTTTTCTCATGCTGTAAAATTAAAACTCCAAACAGGCATGGTTGAAATCAGCAGGATGAGACGAACAGGATGGATACCTCGTGCCCTTTTTATGTTATTCCTAATCCTATTCGCTATTTTCTGTCATTACATTTAGTGGGGGTTAAAAACCCCCGCTATCTTATTTCTTTTTTGCAGATAAGAGGAAGACAATGATGAGGTGTCTAGGCGTGTGTGGCTGATTCAAACCACGCGCGATTTTCTTGGTTTTCCAGCATATAACGTATTTTTTATATATAATATTTGGTTTCCATTATGTGTACAAACTAATACGCTTGGTGTAGTGGTTGGCCAGATGCCTTGCAAGCGTTGCTGGGTTCGATCCCAGGTCCCCACCAAACTTCATATTATTTTTCTTCCTATGCTTGTGTGCAGCGTCTCATCAAGCTTCCATCATACACCTCATCCAGGAGTCAGCCATGTGTCCATGGATGCAGATCTAAAGGCCCAGAAAGCAAGAGCACCATGCTCAGGAGTCAACAGCGCTCCACTCAATCCAAGAAGTCAAACGAGCTGAAGATTCAAATGGGCCAGGATTCAACAATGCACCTCCTATTTGGCCCATACCCCCTGCCTTTGGTTTATTCTTTTCTTTTCCTTTTTTACATTTTTTCTTAATTATTAACCTTTTAATTATTTTTATTATTAACAATTAACCAATTAATATTTTCATAAAAAATCAAAAAAATAGAATTAACATTATTATTATTATTATTCTCATATTATTTTTGTAAATAAAATATTAACAAATAAATAGTTTAATTAGGCAATTTTAACTTCTTTTCTTAATAATTAAAATAGATTTAGAATTAGGTAAAATTAACTTTTAATTTTATTTCTTTTTATTTTATTCCATAAAAAACATAAAAAACACAAAACATTTTCTTTTAATTAAATTAATTAATTAGTCATTAGTTAGTTTTAATTTCATTTTAATTACAAAAAGACAAAAAAATCAATTTCTTTTCTAAAAAGGGTCAACACCCTTAAGACATTCCCGATTCTTTCTTTCGCGCGCATTATGATTTAATTCCTTATTTTTTATTATTATGTAACTGCCTCCGGATGTAATAGTAATTAGGATTTTACTGCTTTATTTACTATTTCTCGTACTTATTTACCAAAAACGGGTCTTTGTATTTTTGGCGATGTATGGACCCGCGCCTTGTAATAGCGTAGGATTTATGTTTCCGCAATTTACTTTCCGCACCCCCTAACTATTAAATGCATGAAAGAATGTATGGTAAATAAAAACAACTCGTAGCTCACTATGTACAAAAAAAAACATTAACTGAATACAACACACAAAGCACATGCCACTCTTAGGGTACGCTTCGCTCGTTGCCTCGAAACGTGGTCATCAAGTATAGGACGTCTTAGAGGTCACCCTTTGTCTAAAGATCCAGTTGCCTCGAAATGGTTGCCTCGTATAAAAGGATCTAGGACATTAGGGTTACTTCTAAGGTGCCCTACCATTGCTTCAGTGACCACACTGTCCTGATAATCGAATTGACCTGAATACCTCCAACAGTGGTGCTACCTACCTCTCAATGGTGGGATAGCACTATCTAAAGGACTCTTACACAGCTTAATTCCTTAGGGTAGGTAGATGACTCATGGGTACTTGCTCTTTTCAAAACAAACAAAATACTTTTCACACCTTACACTTTCAAAAAGTTTTCAAACAATACTTCATACACTCTTGAGGACTGATACAAGAGTTACCTAGAAGTTTTCAAACGAACTTTTTCAAAACCCACACACACTTGAAAAGCAAACAAATTTTGAAAACATAAGAGCAAGTACCTAAGAGCCCGTGGATAACCACGGATAGAAAGGGTGTTAACACCTTCCCTTTCTATAAATCTACCTCCCGAACCGAGAAACATTCTCATAAGGAATTTTGCTGTGCTTTTGTCCTTTCCATGTTGGAGAACATAAAAGACGGTGGCGACTCTTGCTTCCGCGACATTTTACGAAACCAGCTTTAAACAGTCAGTTCTATTTCCACCGATCATAGTAGTAAATAGTGTGCTCTTTTCGGCCAGACTCGTCATACTGCCCCAGCACGCACCCCATTGAATTGTCCAGTACGGTCAAGTATAAGATTAGAGGTCTTCCTTCAACTGGAGGTATCAGAATAGGTGGCTCTTGAAGATATTCTTTGATCCTTCTGAAAGTGGTCTGACATTCATCATTCCATTTTACCACTTAATCTTTCTTCAGCAGCTTGAAGATCGGCTCACAAGTAGCAGTCAGATGTGAAATGAATCGGGCAATGTAATTCAGACGTCCCAAAAAGCATCTGACTTCCTTTTCTGTTCAGGGAGCTGGCATCTCCTGTATAGCCTCACCTTTGCAGGATCCACTTGAATACCTTTATCACTAACGACGAAACCCAGCAGCTTACCAGACCTTATCCCGAAGGTGCACTTGTTCGGGTTTAACCTCGGCTTGTACATCTTCAACCTGTTGAACAGCTTCTGGAGATGGTCAAGGTGTTCTTCTTCAGTCTGGGACCTTGCAATCATGTCATCAACGTAAACCTCAATCTCATGGTGAATCATGTCGTGGAACAAAGCGACCATGGCGCGCTGATAAGTTGCCCCAGCATTCTTCAACCCGAAAGGCGTTACCTTGTAACAGAAGGTGCCCCATTGTGTAACTAAAGTTGTCTTCTCCATGTCCTCGGGAGCCATCTTAATCTGATTGTAACCAGAAAAACCATCCATAAAGCAGAAGACCTTATGTTGCGTGGTGTTGTCGACCAGAACATCGATGTGAGGAAGTTGGAAATCAGCTTTGGGGCTCGCCCTATTCAGATCCCTATAGTCCATACACATCCGTACCTTACCATCCTTCTTAGGCACCGGAACCACGTTGGCAATCCACTGTGGGTAAGAAGTGACAGCTAGAAATCTGGTGTCAAACTGTTTCATGACTTCAGCTTTGATTTTCTCATACATCTCAGGGTGCATACGGCGAACCTTCTGTTTTACCGGAGGGAAGTCCTCTTTAGTGGGCAGTTGGTGAACCACAATGTCAGTGTCCAAACCAGGCATATCTTCATAAGACCAAGAGAAGATCTCAACATAGTCACATAGCATCTGTATTAGCCGCTGCTTGACACTGAGCTCCAGATTTGCACCTATCTTGACCTCATTCTTGTCTTCCTCTGTACCCAAATTCACTGATTCCACTGGTTCTTCATGAAGTTGTATGGCCCTCTCTTCTTGTAGTAACAGTCTAGCAAGTTCCCCAGGCACTTCACAATCATGCTCACCTTCTTCCTCGACTTGGTTGATCGGATTCTCGAAGTTATAACTGGCAGTAGCAGAGTTGTTATCAATGGGATCCAGAGTGGATGTGGATCTGCATTATGATATGTGAGTGTGTGTAAGACAATAGCTATTTTGATAAAGTGCGAGATAGAAAAGAAAAACAAGGAGCGCAAAATTTTTAATGCAAGAAAATGTCCACTACTTTATTGATGATATATGAAAATGACAAATAATAAGCCCTCACAAAAAAAGCCAGGGTGCCTCGGGCAAGGCACCGGGCCGTAAAGTTTCAAACTGTCTGTTACAAATCTCAAAACAAAAGTCTATTACTGTGTAATAAAATAAACGGGCACGAAGTCTTTCGCCGTCCAGTTGTTCAATCCACTGTTGGTAGTCGGATAGATCCAGTTGTCGATATCTGACTCTTCTTCATCATCCTCAATTGCATGCACTCCCTGATTACTGATGTGCAGAGGAGGTCTTTTAATCCGCGCGCGCCGAACAGCCCTTTGAGCCTCTGCAGTAAAGCCCAAACCAAACTTGTCAGTTTTGTGTGCGAAATCAGGGAGCTGACCCCAATTTGCACACCCACCTTTTTCAGTTACAGCCTTGGCATCCTTGAGGGAAGCCATCTTCGTCGGAGGTTTGTTAGCAGCAACATCAGTCGACACCAGAGTCTGGGGGACCTCTTCAAAGTTCTGACACGGGGTTTTAATTAATTCCCCATCCACCTCCACGTAGCGAAAGGAATTAATATGACTCACCATGTACTCCTCTTCACCTTGTACTATGATGATCTTCCCCTTCACTGGATGTTTCAACATCTAATGGAGCGTAGAAGTCACTGCCCCAGCCTTATGAATCCAAGGGCGACCCAGCAAGCAAGAATAAGATGGTCGGATATCCATCACATAGAAAGTAGATGCAAAAGTCTGAGAGCCAACTTTAACAGAGACGTCCACCTCCCCGTGCACCATCCTTTTTGACCCGTCGAAAGCCCTAACCACAATATTGCTCGGCTTTAGAATCAAACCTTCACAGTCCAGACGGTCTAGTGCTTTCTTTGGTAAAACATTCAATGAGGACCCGGTATCCACCAGTACATGGGCCACAGTAGTGCCCATGCACTCGATCGAGACATGCAGAGCATCATTGTGATTTCTTCCTTTAGCAGTCAGATCTGCGTCTAAGAAACCCAACTTGTTGTCGGCAGTCAAACTAGCTACACAGTCTTTGAATTGATCGGCAGAAGTCTCCTACGGCACATGCGCAGTTTTAAGGAAAGCAATTAAAGCCTTTGCATGGGCTTTCGAACACAATAACAAGGACAACATGGAGATTTTCGACGGGGTCTGCCCCAGCTACTCGACTATGTTGTAGTTGCTCTTCTTGATAATCTTCAGAATTTCCTCTATCTCTTGCTTAGAGGTTTCTACAACGATCTTCTTAGGCGCCTCCGTCCGGGAAGGCTCACCTGTGATTTCTTTGCCCCGAGTGCCAGATGACTCGGCGACAGGGGTGGTAACTGGGATAGGAACTGGGACAGTAGCTGATGTACTAGCAGATGGAATGACAACAGGTTTGTGAACAGTCGGAGGGGAAATCTCAGGAGAGAATAGCCTTCCACTTCTGGTGACCTTGCTAGCCCTGACAATATTACTGATATTAGCATCAGCTTTTTCAATCTTCAAGTCTTGCTTAATTCCATGGTAATACACATCGGCCCCATAGTGCCTAGGGACAGCCTTATCCGAAGTGTATGGGATAGGACTCGGGATAGTAATGATTAATGGAGCGATTCTTGGAACAGATGTAATCCTAACAGGCTTTCTCGAGGAAGCCTTGGAAGGATTGGCGGAAATGGTTATGATGGCAACATCTTCAATTGGAACTAACAGAATCAAAGTCTTTTCGAATAGGATCTCTTTGTTATCCATCAGGCGTTGAACACCTGATTTCAATAAATGGCAACCAGCAGGCAGGATTGAACATAGGTGGCAACCTTCGCCACAGCCCGGAAATAAACCGGCCAACAATAGATTCTTCTTAACTGTCACCAAAGGAGTAGAAATGTCTTCCACAGAGGTCACAAATAAATCATTGTCCACAGCATTTACTCCATGACTATGCTTGGGCATAGGAGCAGTTATGACGTTGGGTTTCTCCGGAGCGTCAAACTCAATCTCTTTAGCCTCGATCAAATCTTGCACCTTATTCTTCAAGGCCCAACAGTTGTTCATATCATGACCTGGGCTATCGGAGTGATAGGCGCAGTGGGCGTTCGGGTTATATAGCGGAGATGTGGTGCTAGGATTCTTCGGGGCTTCCCTCAGAGTTACCAGGTTGGTCTTCAACAATTATGGTAGAATTTAAGACAAGGTCATATTAAGCCGAGTGTATTGTCTTTGTGGTCTCTCCATTCTTTGCTGATTGTTGCATTGTGGGGTAACGGTGGGTCTTGATATTACTACCGCATTTACTGCTTGACGGTGTTCATGTCTGTTTTGGCTCCTCGAGCCATAGACCGCACTAGCTTCTTTCTTACCAGTGAAAGGCTTCTTGTCTGCACTTGATGAAGTACCTTTCTGTATCTTACCACTTCAGATACCAGCTTCTACTCTCTCCCCAGTCAGGATCAACTCAGTAAACCCAGATGATGAACTGCCGATCAGATGATTGAAAATGGACCAGACAACGTCCCTAGAAATATATCAACCAACTCCCTATCAGACAAAGGGGGTTGGACTCTTCCAGCCAAATCTCTCCACTTTTGAGCATAGTCCTTAAAACCTTCACTTGCACCCATAGACATACCCTGAAGCTGAGTACGAGTGGGAGAAAGGTCGGCGTTATACTGATATTGCTTATAAAAAGCAGCAGCAAGGTCCTCCCAATTTCGGACGTTATCCCCTTCCAATTGTTAAAACCATTCAAGTTGAGTCCCTGACAGACTATCTTGAAAGAAATGTACCCACAAATTTCTATCAGCAGTGTAAGGTTGGATTTTTCGGACATACGAGCGGAGATGGAGTTTTGGACAAAATACTCCATCGTACTTAGCAAAAATCGGAGCTTTAAACTTATGAGGGATCACCACCCCAGATGCCAGTCCCAGTTCTTCAAAATCCAAACCAGGGATCTTCTGACACTCCATAGCACTCATCCGGTATTCAAGTTGTTTGTACCTATCCTCAGCAGGAGGATACTGTTCTTCATCATAATTTGTATCATTGTCGGAAACTGCAGGACTGGGGCCCTTTTCTTCTTCTTGGTCCTCCTCTCCTTTGGATGAAAGGGACAGATCAACTTGTTGCTTTAGCCTATCCCCAAACCTTTTACCCATACTCAAAAGAACAACCTTCTTCTTCTTCTTCTTCTCCTTCTCTTTCTCTTTCAGGATGAGAGCTTTCAAATCCTCGTGCCCTTTAGCCAAGCTTAACAACAGCTCTTGGAATTGAGCATTTTGTGCCTAAAGATCTTTGATAGCTTGATCGGAAGACATAATTGCTGAAATAAACAGCGAAGAAGATAAGAAACCTGTAATGGTGTGTATGATAATGGGATGCATATGTAATGATTTCAAAGACTTTGGGAGATTTAATTTTGAAAAACAAAAATAGAACAAACTTTATTAGATTAACTTGTAAAAATGTTTAACAATGCCTTTGATGTGTTACAAAGGAAATAAATGGAAAACAAATCTAAACTAGAAAAAGAAAAAATCAGAAATCCCATGGGCGCTTCCCCTTGGTGCTGACATAGTCATTGATCGTTCTTTCATTCTCAAGTTGCCTGGTGAGCTTCAAGATCTTCCTTTCTTTCTCATGATACTTTTCCCGGTAGGTATCCCTCTCCTCCTTCAGCTGAATCCAGGATCTCTTCAAGGCCCTAAGATCAGTGGGCATGTAGGGATAAAGGATTGTATAAAGAATGCCCTCTTCATTGGTGGGCTCCATAATTACTGGCAACACAGCTTCATAAGGCATCCCAAGCTTCTGAGCACGAGCTCAGACCCACTGGAGATAGGGCTGCATAGGGAGAGAAGTCCTTGGTCCTAGATCTTGAGGGTCAGATCTGTTCACCATGCCCCAAGCTCGTATAAACCTGCGGCGATGCTCATCAACGTCCTCCTTGTAGTCAAAGGCAATATCTGTAAGAAGTAGCTCATGAGGACCGTCTCTCCGAGCACGACCGAATTGCCGTAAAGCCAAACAAGGATTGTAGGTTATTCCCCCTCTGATTCTAAGCAACGAGACGTTAGGGTATCCTGTTGTACCCCAATTTTTGCCCCTAAGATTCCTCTATCATATCATATCAACTCGATCATAACAAGATCATATTAGGTTTGGTTCTTCCTCTTTTTTCCTATCTTTAAGTTTGCTCTTGAGGAATCTCCAAGCACCTTGGTTGTGTATTTTGTATATGTGTTGTTGACTAACTTCTAATCAAAATACAAAAAAAATATTTGTCTTTGTCTTTGTATATTTTTGTTTTGTAGGTACCAAGTCGAAGCATCTGACAGATAAGGATTTCTGGTATTATTTTCTTAAAATCTCTATTTGCAAAGAAAAAGAATTAAAAAATTTCATTTTTTCACTGATGCAATCGATTGCTCTTAAAGTGCAACCGATTGCACATAGTGCATTTTGCACCATTTTTGAAAAAATAAATTGTGCAAATCGATTTGCACTATAGTGCAATCGATTGCACAGCGTGAAAATTTGAAAAAAAATCAGCATTTTAAACTTGTCAAAATTTTGGCTCCAATTTTCCTTCACTTTTGAAAGATGTATCATTAATTCAAATTTTAGTGCCAATCTTTCATTTTTAAAAATAATTATCATTAATTCAAATTTTGGCTCTAATATTTGAAAGAATTATAATTAATTCAAATTTTGGCTCTAATTTTTGAAAGAGTTATCATTAATTCAAATTTTGGCTCCAAGAATCAATTACCAAATTACCACTACATCCAAGCTTGGTCAATTGATTCTTGTGGTTGAATTGAAGCAAATTCTTGAAGTTGTTTTGATAATTCTCTAGATCTACCTTTGGTAGGTTGGATAATTCATCTTTCACAATGTGATCTCTTGTTGATCTTTGGGTTTGATTCTTTGAGCATTATTTTGTGATTCCAATGGTGTTATTTTCTCATAATTTGATGGAATTTTTGTGCTCAATTGGATCCATGATCATAAGGTGTTTGATGGAAAGTTTGAACAAGAAATTGCCCTTTTAAAATGCTATTTTTGCTACTGTTACTGTGTGCAATCGATTTGCACTGTAGTGCAATCAATTGCACAGAAGCAATTTTGCACATTTTTTGGAAAATTGTACTGTGTAAATCGATTTACATAGTAGTGCAAATCGATTTACACCAGGACATAATGCATTTTTTTTGCCTTGTTTTGGGGCAGCTTTGATCCAAAATGATTTTTCTACTCACTACTTTTGATTGTTGGTTTGGATTGCAATTTTAAATGTCCAATTTGTCTTTAAACTCAATAGACTTTGTGATGTAGATGAAGTTGGATAAATGTTCATCAATTCAAATCTACCTAAGAGTGAATTATTTAATTCATTTTTAATGCTTTAGATTAATGATATGTTTAGTGCTTTAATCCATCTAGAGGAGTGGTTGAATTTAAAGATGAAAGAATTTTAAAATGGTGATCCAAATTAGCTTATCATTTCCCTCCCTCTTCATCTTATCCCTTTCTTTTTTTAATTGTGCTACATGTTAAGGTATGGTGATCTCTATATCATTTATCCAAACATGAAGTACATAGATTGCTATTGACCGGCCTCAAAATAGGTGTGACTTCTACATAAGTCCACTTACGATTGCTTAACATAGCGCTAAATTTTGTCCCGATTCGAATAAATGATCATTTGTGGCCCAAACTTATGATTGCAAGCCCAAGTATGTTAATTTGATCTCTTTGATCCAATAACCTTGAGATTCATTGTGTGGAGGCTTTGGTTTTACCAATCCTCTAATGGATCTACAACACCTTTGGTCAACGCGGATCACTTAAACATCGTTGATCATTACATGTTGCCTTGTGAGAATTCCAAAATGGATGATATATTTGACAAAAAGAAAATGCAACTTGTTGTGTGGAGGCTTTGGTTCTACCAATCCTCTAATGAGTTCCAAATGCAAGTTTCAAGATGGTCATCCAACTAACCACTAATTACTAACAATTAACTTTACTTTACGCTTTTATTTTTATGCTTTATGTACCATTTACTTTTAGCATTTTACATTTCATGCTATTTTCATCTTTGCTCACTTGAGCATTTACTTTTATGTCATTTTTATTTTGCTCACTTGAGCTTTTCTTTCTTTTTAAAGACACCTAATAATCAAACATGAACCATAAAAATCATTAATGATACTTGGACTACATGGTTACTATCCTTTGCATTATGGAGTGATGGACTTCTTGGACTTAGGATTAGAGACCTTGGCCTATCTTGGAGACTTTGTGACTTTATTTGATATTTTGTCTGGAGTTCTTGAGGTTTACCTCAAGACATTGGGTTGTTTGTTTGTTTTGTGTGCAGGTTATTGAGATTACGATCTTTGTTTGTAATCTGGAATTCACCCGTATACATCCGTTACTCTGCCCAAGTTTTGCGAAGACTTAAAACACTTGAAGTTTGGTTCTCTCAAGAGGTCTAGTATCTTTGCTTGCTTGGTTTCAATCCGAAGAATGGGAATTCTATACTGACTCATAATGTCAAGTATTGGCTTATTGTTGGTTAGATGGTTCTTATCCCTAGCTTTTACCTTATGCTTTAGGATAGCCTCTTCTTCTCCTCCCATCTTCTTTAATTTCAAAAATCTTCTCCCTCCTTTAAAAAAAACTCTTCTTGTTTTGAAACTTGAAACATTTTCATAATAAACTTGGACTTAGGTCCATGCATCTTCGAAACATTTTCATAAATAAATTTCAATCAATTTAATAATACCTTGACCTTTTTTTTGTGAGAAGACTAAAAGTCTATCAATCTCATTTCAAACCATTTTGCCACTTTAGCTTTTATCTTTAAACTTTTCTCAAAAAAAGATTAGACTCTTGTCAATCCTTGTAGTGATGCAAACAACTATACTTCTACAATATGTAGTGAAGTGAGATATTTTCCACTTGGGTGTTGAGTGAGGCATTGTTGATTTTAAAATCCAAGCCATATCCTCCACTTTGAGATGATGCAAATTCTCCTTTCTCATGATTGTGGGTAGTAAGTATGTTTTTCACACGGACAATTGCGATGATGTCTTATCTCATAAAATCAACCAACACACTTGTGTTTCAAATTTTTAAAAGAGGAACTACATGTACCCTGATCCTCTATTGCACGAAAGGTGGTACGTAGGCACTAAAGGTTCGCAACCGCGGCGGGTGCAAAAATCATAAAAATATTTCTTTTCTCACCTCCACCATCCATTTTATATACAACACATTTTTATAGCCAAAATATACAGATTTTTCAAAGAGGTTCCTGCGGAGTACCGTAGATGTTTAGGGTGCTAATACCTTCCCTTTGCATAACCAACCCCCTTACCTTGAATCTTTCCCCCTCTTTTGGGTTATTCGCTCTTTTCCCATTCCTTTGGAAACAATAAAGCGCGGTGGCGATTTTTATTTTGATTTGTATAAAGTCTAGTTAATCCAATGGCTTAGTCTTGCACATTTCTACCGCTACAGAAAAATGGAGACTTCACTGGGGAAAGATTGACCTCTTACTGGTCCATCCCTAAGTGGGTTAAACCTATCTTTGTTTATATCTGTATATGTGCTATTGTTGTTTATGTGTTATATTTTGTATATATGTTTGTCTGGATTTTCCTGGTTTACAGGGTGCTTGGTGATTACTCATAAGTCCTATACTCGTACTTGGGCAAACTTTAAGATAGGACGGGAGGTATAGTCATGTTAACTTTGAGGGAGTAATCCCAAAAAAGGAGGCATGAGATCCCCCACTCAGTGGAGGCCCCTTTGACTGTAGTTTCATTTACCGAGTAATTAGGAAGACGTACTGCTTTCGACCTGGGAGCCTGCCGAAGCTGAGGATCGTAGATTACCTAACCCCTCTTGGCCTTTTAGGTGTAGTGCAGAAGCTATAACGGAGTAATCTGGAAGTAGTTGTCACGCAATACTACGCTCGGACGAGTCTTTCTTGAGAATATTACTAATTACCGAGTTAATCGGGAAGTTGGTAATATCCGAAGGAAGGATGTAGACTCTGGGAACCTCTTATAACCTTGTTCGGAAGGTGATAACTTTTTAGACCAATACCTTATGGGTAGTACCTTCGGCCTCATGCTCGTGACATTGAACCTATGAACCCTATATGTGTGATCTTGTGTGTGATTGTTGCATCATGAATCCATGCACTAATAAGCATCTTTTGAAAAAACAATATTTCAAGGGATTTAAAGGTTGACTATTTGTGAATATCTCAGGTACTTTTAAACCATGGATTCTAGAAAGAGAAACAAAAGCCTTATTACTTGGATGTTGGCAACGTGTCTATAAACCATAAATCCCTTGAAATATTAAATGATAAAATAAAAATAATCATGTGCATTGCATATCATGCATCATATTGCACATATTTCTTGCATTTGTTATTCATATCCAGGTGCCTTACCCAGCTTCTTTACTTCACTCAGCAAGCTGACTCATCACTATAACACTCGGGCTAATTTCAAAGAAGATATGGAAAACATTAAGAAAGAGATCTTTGAACTCCGCAAAGAGGTAACTACTTTGAAGGATGGCATGGAGTATCTAACTGCTTTGGTTAAAACTTTAGTTGTTGCCCAAGTCAATCCTTCTAGGAAGGAAGAAGAGATGGCAAAGGTCTTCACAGAAACTCTGAAATCATTCTTTCATGAGAAGGTGATGGTCAATGCGTCCAATGACTTCCCTGAAAAAGTAAATGTGGGAGTTCCTCTAGAAGAGGATATCCAAAAGGGGTGTTCATCTGAAGATGGTGTCTCAGCTAGTGGTGTGAAGAAGTTTGATAATAACTTTTCTAAGAAGAGAACCATAGGAAGAAACAATTATCGTCAAAATCAACATGTTCCTCCTGTCATCCCTGTGTTCAACTTACCTCTTGTTGCTCCAGTTTGTCAACAGAATCAGCAAGTTCCTGATCAGTGGAAAAATCAGTTTGATCCAATCCCAACGACCTATACAGAATTGTTTCCCATCCCAATGCAGAGAAATTTGGTTCAGACCTGACTTCCACCAAAGGTCCCTGAGAAGATGTTGTGGTACTACAAAGCTGATTTGACTTGTGCCTTTCATCAGGGAGCCCCGGGGCATAGCATTGAAAATTGTTATCCATTGAAAATTGAAGTTCAGAAGTTGGTCCGGAGGGGTATCTTGTCGTTTAAGGATATTTGTCTTGAAGTTCAAGTCAAGTCTTTTCCGAAGGATAAAGGTGATTGAAGAATGCCCTGGAGTTTAAGGATGATTAGCCTTCTCAATTTATTATCATTTTTACTGCTTTCTCATTTGTAATTTTTCTTATTTATCATTGCACTGTTTGCATGTAAGAACTTGTTTACATTTGAATGTTTAATCTTAATACAATGAGTATGTTTGTCTTGAAGAAATTCATTTGTTTCACTCGTATTTGTTTTCAATTTTAAATTGCTTTATGATACCAACTTGTTACCCATTCTCTTGCCTAGGCAGAGATTAGAAGGAGGATGATGATATTAAAACACAAATTTTCTGGTTGTATGCTTTTGGATAAAACCCTGTTGACGATGTACAGGCATTGTTTCAAATCCTCAAACACCGGAGATATAAGGGAGTGAAGCCCTCGTTAACCCCTTTGAGCCTTGAAGTAGGAGTTTCTTTTTCTATTCAGAAAAAAAAACCTCATTTTTTTAAAACCCAGGGCAGGGTAGTGTTCAGTTAATCTGATTGAGTATTCAAATCTCATCAAGAGTGCACATCTAAGGATACAATAATGGTTATCCTTCAAGAGGTTGAGGGAATTCAAAACCGCAATGTTTAACCTCCGCATATCAGTAGTGTGCATCAAAAGAAGATGTTATCCCAATGGGTATCTCTCACATATCAGGGGATCAGCAGATGACGATACAACAATGGTTATCTTTCATCTACCCAGAAATAGGGCAGTCACAATTCTTCTGACAAGTCACAAATGACTCGAAGTCACGCGACATGTTCAAAAGAAAAAAGATGACATGAATAAAAAATTATTATGAAAAAGAAAGAGACAAAAAGCCCCGCTAAGTCGTAACTTGAAAAAACAAGTCGCTTAGGCAAAATCCAGGGCATCTCGCTGCATTTCAGAGTCAAAGTCAAAAGGAATTTGTCCAGAAGGCAAGGAAGAAATGGAAAGCCTAAAATGCGATAAAGTATTACAATGTGAAATCCTCAGCAAAGAATAGAGTCGCGTGACAAGAAACCTAAAAGAAGCAGGAATGAGTGACTTGCATGTCCAAAGAAAACCTTGTTTGATTCCTCAACCATCTCGAAACTTCTTTTGAGAGATGAATGTTCGTGTCAAGTTAACTGAACTTAGGACTGAAGAACATCATGAAGGGGGTGGGCACCAAATATTTTTGAGCCTTAAATCTTTTTTTTCTAAAAACCGTGAACCAGGCCACGTTACAACCCTCAAAAGTCCTAATTGAAACAGGGTTTATTTCGAAAGCATACTCCAATAAGATAGTGTTTCCTGACTCCCATTAATTTTGCTAAACTATTGAGATTGGTATCATATTGCTTTTGTTATCTTTCACACAAAAAAATCCATGTCGCATCCTGGCTAGTGATTCATTCACGGGGTTTTGCGACATATTTTCAAATAAAATCTTCAAGAGTTACATATATGTTGCATTAGAATTTTCATTCTTAGAATAAACATTTTCTGCTTGTAAAACAACTGCTTGATATAATGAAAGTTTACATTTGAGTATCAGCAAAAGGCATGTTACCGAGAAGAGTTGTGGAGCAAAGAGGATGCAACATTCAGCCAATCTAGGGCAGTTACGTCAAGATTCGACAAATCTATGAAAGCCATTTGATCAGAAAGGTTATCTTAAAAGCATGCAGCCAAGGGCAAGTTACGAAAGTTACTTTGATCAGCATGGTAAGCTTGGGACACCAGATTGGTTTCCAAGGGCATATCCAGATTTTGTCAAGATAGTTACTATGTCTACCCCAAGCTGAGAACCTTCCTCAAGTTGTGTTATGATGTTGGGTTCATAATCCCATTTTTTCCAGTCTTGCTGCAGACTTCTCCAGTTGAGTGTGATTCTTTACCCATCCAGGTGGTGATCAAACGGAGATTAAAAAGAGCTATGAAGCCTTTGCTCAT
This sequence comes from Vicia faba, assembly GCA_948472305.1. Taxonomy (NCBI): domain Eukaryota; kingdom Viridiplantae; phylum Streptophyta; class Magnoliopsida; order Fabales; family Fabaceae; genus Vicia; species Vicia faba. Next base: position 1,792,505,706 of record OX451736.1, read on the forward strand.
TTGATGGAGTTCTTCCTCCCTTTTTATTGATATGGAATCTCTTATAGAGCAGTGCTTTCTCTTGTTACGACATTATTGTTGTTATATGCTTCCCAAGTAGCTAGACAAGGGCAGTATATTTTCTAAGAGGTGTTGAGACAACTGTCAAGTTTTTGGGTTTTCTCTCACCAAGTGTTGAGTCTGATTTAAAATCCCCATAATTTTTACTTCTTACTATAGTGTTAACTTCTTGGTTCCCCAGGAAGGTTCTCTCAAGTCATCTTGTTGGTATGTGCGTAATCTTTGTGTGTTTCTCGGATAGTTAAAGATGATACCAGTGGGTGCAAGGTACAATATTAGGTTTGTGATCCCATTATCCCCGACCAAGTCTTGGTTCGTTTTTGATTTTGGATTTGCATGGTCAGAAGCCTCTGTCCCAGATTCCCCAGCGAAGTTTTCCCTCATATGATGAAAGATTTTATTCCCTCGGTGTGCTAAGATATCGCTCTTTTTTCAGTATTGGCATTAGTGTTGACTTCTTGATTTCCCAGGAAGACTATACCAGGGCATCTTTTGTTGGAACAGGTTTGTATGATATGAAGACTCAATCCAGTATTTTCCAGTGAAGGCCTCGTTTATTTGATAGAAGTCCTTTCTCCCCAAAGAAGTTGGTGCAATAATTACTCTTGAAGAACGTATCTCCGGTTTCCCCAGTGGAGCACGTATCTCTGGTTTCCCCAGTGGAGCACGTATCTCCGGTTTCCCCAGTGAAGAACATATCTTGGTTTCCCCTCGATGATGTGGTTTTGACCTCCCCAATAAAGTCAGCATGAAGTCCCCAGTAGATGTCTCGATGATGAAGCATTGTCTCCCTTAGTGAAGTCCGTATGTTTTTTTTCCTTCAAAGTGGGCCTGAATTCCCCAGTGAATGTTTTGACAATTTGGTTCCCATCTGTCTTATTCGAGATCAGTTTTGCAATATCCAGTAGAAAGGCGAACCGTGAAAATTTTTGTTTCCCCGTTGAAGTCTGTGTGTTATTCCGCGGGAAGGTTATCCCAGAGCATCTCTCGTTGGAATGAGTATTCATGATGAAAAGTTTTCAATCCTCAGTTTTTTTTTCTCCAGGGAAGTGGGTTTGAATTCCTCAGTGAGGTTTGGTTGTCTCGGCGTTAGTCTTCTTTATTTGAGACTAGTCTTGCAATCTCCAATAGATATGTTGCTTTTGAAAAATTAACTTCTCCGATGAAACCGAAAGAAAGATGTTTTATCCCGGTATCTGTTTGATTTAGCTACATCTGGATTACGTTTCTCCTCAGTGAAGTTAGGACAGACAATAGGTTTGGTTTCCGCAGTTGCTTTTACCTTTCTTGGAATGATCTCTCTGTTTGATGTTTAGCCCAATGTTGTTGGTACCTGAGGCGGTTTTGATTGTTTGTACTGATTATGTATCCTTTTACCAGCACATGCACGATATCACTCATACATTCATACATACATCATACATAGTTGAATTTAGAAAATCATTGCTCATTTGCATTCATTAATTTTATTTTGTTGACATATTACCATGTTTCACAGAGTTGTGTTGTCCTCTCTCCAATAGAGTGTCGACCTTAAGCAGAAAGTATACATTCTTTCAACTTACCCACTGAGTTATCCCTCGTGGAAGATTTTTGCTTCAGCCTTCCTGTACAACTCTTTGTCTGGATGGTTTTGATGTTCCCTCTTGAGTTTGTTTCTCAAAGGATGTATTACGGTTGACTGTTTCATTCCAGTTCATTTCGGGTTTGAATCTGTGATCCCCAGCAATATTATTACTTTGGATTTTTGCAAGCTTTGAGCCATGGTTTGAGAATGTGCATTTATTTTGGCACGAGAATACTTTATCTCCTCAGAAGGAATACAATGGCATTTCCCAGGAAGTCATATCTCTCCCCAGGAAGCCATAATTCTATCCCCATGAAGCCATATTTCTATCCCCAGAAAGTCATTTCTCTTTGCAATTCCCCTTGACAATGAGTGGATGTCTCTTTATTTGAGATAAGTTTGCATATTACCCTTTCCACGCAGAGTGCCTTGGTTAAAGAAGAAGTTGAGACCCGTTCCAGGTGAAATACCAGAATTTTGGGGAAAACTTATGATATTCAAATCTACCTTCATCCATTGAGTTGGCATTTCACTGTCATCTGTGAGTCGGTATATTTTTCTCTCTACCTTCATCTATTGAGTTGGTATTTCACCGTCATCTATGAGTCGGTATATATTTTTCTTCTACCTTCAACTATTGAGTTGATAGTTTACCGTCATCTGTGAGTCAGTATATTTTTCTTCTACCTTCAACTATTGAGTTGGTAGTTTACCGTCATCTGTGAGTCGGTATATCTTTTTCTTCTACCTTCAACTATTGAGTTGGTAGTTTACTGTCATATGTGAGTCGGTATCTTTTTCTTCTACCTTCAACTATTAAGTTGGTAGTTTACCATCATCTATGAGTCGGTATATCTTTATCTTCTACCTTCAACTATTGAGTTGGTATTACACCGTCCTCTGTGAGTCGGTATATCTTTTTTCTACCTTCAACTATTGAGTTGGTAGTTCACCGTCATTTGTGAGTCGGTATATCTTTATCTTCTACCTTCAACTATTGAGTTGGTAGTTTACCGTTATCTGTGAGTTGGTATCTTTTTCTTCTACCTTCAACTATTGAGTTGGTAGTTTACCGTCATCTATGAGTCGGTATATCTTTATCTTCTACCTTCAACTATTGAGTTGGTAGTTCACTGTCATCTGTGAGTCGGTATCTTTTTGATCTTCTACCTTCAACTATTAAGTTGGTAGTTTACCGTCATCTGTGAGTCGGTATATCTTTATCTTCTACCTTCAACTATTGAGTTGGTATTTCACCGTCATCTGTGAGCCGGTATCTTATTACTTTTCTACCTTCATCCATTGAGTTGGTAGTTCACAGTTATCTGTCGATCGATATCATTCTTTACTTTTTCCTCAATATTTGAGCTGATGCTACTTTATCTCTTCTTTGGGTCTAACACCAATAGAGTCTTTTCTTTTGTCCACCAGTGATTTATTTTCCTGGTAGAGTTTCTCCTTTGCTTTTTGTGGCATCCCCAGTGTTACTTTACGTCTCTTTTGTTCTGTTCATATGCATTCATAATCATAAGCATTGCATGGCATCTTAGAGATAAAAATAGGGCTTGTTTTATATTTAAGTATCTTCAATCGCGTCGACACGAAGATTTGTAACCTTCGTATCTCCGGATAGAAGACACTTAAATAAGGGCAGCTGTTGTACCCCAATTTTTGCCCCTAAGATTCCTCTATCATATCATATCAACTCGATCATAACAAGATCACATTAGGGTTGGTTCTTCCTCTTTTTTCCTATCTTTAAGTTTGCTCTTGAGGAATCTCCAAGCACCTTGGTTGTGTATTTTGTATATGTGTTGTTGACTAACTTCTAATCAAAATACAAAAAAATATTTGTCTTTGTCTTTGTATATTTTTGTTTTGTAGGTACCAAGTCGAAGCATCTGACAAATAAGGATTTCTGGTATTATTTTCTTAAAATCTCTATTTGCAAAGAAAAAGAATTAAAAATTTTCATTTTTTCACTGATGCAATCGATTGCTCTTAAAGTGCAATTGATTGCACATAGTGCGTTTTGCGCCATTTTTGAAAAAATAAATTGTGCAAATCGATTTGCACTATAGTGCAATCGATTGCACAGCGTGAAAATTTGAAAAAAAATCAGCACTTTAAACTTGTCAAAATTTTGGCTCCAATTTTCCTTCACTTTTGAAAGATGTATCATTAATTCAAATTTTAGTGCCAATCTTTCATTTTTAAAAAGAATTATCATTAATTTAAATTTTGGCTCTAATATTTGAAAGAATTATCATTAATTCAAATTTTGGCGCTAATTTTTGAAAGAGTTATCATTAATTAAAATTTTGGCTCCAAGAATCAATTATCAAAATACCACTAATCCCAATCCTAAAACTCTATAAATAGAGCTCTCATTTCATTCAAATTTCAAGCTTTTGATAGCCAAATCCACTTTGCTAAAAAATCTCTCAATTCTCTCCATCTACCAAATTCACTCAAAGCTCCATTTTCAAAAAGTTAGTAAGCTTTACATTGAAGCTTACTAATCTTTGAGCTAAACCTTCATCCAAACACTTTTTCTCCATCAATTCTCTACATCCAAGCTTGGTCAATTGATTCTTGTGGTTGAATTGAAGCAAATTCTTGAAGTTGTTTTGATAATTCTCTAGATCTACCTTTGGTAGTTTGGATAATTCATCTTTCACAATGTGATCTCTTGTTGATCTTTGGGTTTGATTCTTTGAGCATTATTTTGTGATTCCAATGGTGTTATTTTCTCATAATTTGATGGAATTTTCGTGCTCAATTGGATCCATGATCATAAGGTGTTTGATGGAAAGTTTGAACAAGAAATTACCCTTTTAAAATGTTGTTTTTGCTACTGTTACTGTGTGCAATCGATTTGCACTGTAGTGCAATCGATTGCACAGAAGCAATTTTGCATAATTTTTGGAAAACTGTATTGTGTAAATCGATTTACATAGTAGTGCAAATCGATTTACACCAGGACAGAATGCATTTTTTTGCCTTGTTTTGGGGCAGCTTTGATCCAAAATGATTTTTCTACTCACTCCTTTTGATTGTTGGTTTGGATTGCAATTTTAAATGTCCAATTTGTCTTTAAACTCAATGAACTTTGTGATGTAGATGAAGTTGGATAAATGTTCATCAATTCAAATCTACCTAAGAGTGAATTATTTAATTCATTTTTGGTGCTTTGGATTAATGATATGTTTAGTGCTTTAATCCATCTAGAGGAGTGGTTGAATTTAAAGATGAAAGAATTTTGAAATGGTGATCCAAAGTAGCTTATCATTTCCCTCCCTCTTCATCTTATCCCTTTCTTTTTTTAATTGTGCTACATGTTAAGGGATGGTGATCTCTATATCATTTATCCAAACATGAAGTACATAGATTGCTATTGACCGGCCTCAAAATAGGTGTGACTTCTACATAAGTCCACTTACGATTGCTTAACATAGCGCTAAATTTTGTCCCGATTCGAATAAATGATCATTTGTGGCCCAAACTTATGATTGCAAGCCCAAGTATGTTAATTTGATCTCTTTGATCCAATAACCTTGAGATTTATTGTGTGGAGGCTTTGGTTCTACCAATCCTCTAATGGATCTACAACACCTTTGGTCAACGCGGATCACTTAAACATCGTTGATCATTACATGTTGCCTTGTGAGAATTCCAAAATGGATGATATACTTGACAAAAAGCAAATGCAACTTGTTGTGTGGAGGCTTTGGTTCTACCAATCCTCTAATGAGTTCCAAATGCAAGTTTCAAGATGGTCATCCAACTAACCACTAATTACTAACAATTAACTTTACTTTACGCTTTTATTTTTATGCTTTATGTACCATTTACTTTTAGCATTTTACATTTCATGTTATTTTCATCTTTGCTCACTTGAGCATTTACTTTTATGTCATTTTTATTTTGCTCACTTGAGCTTTTCTTTCTTTTTAAATACACCTAATAATCAAACATGAACCATAAAAATCATTAATGATACTTGGACTACATGGTTACTATCCTTTGCATTATGGAGTGATGGACTTCTTGGACTTAGGATTAGAGACCTTGGCCTATCTTGGAGACTTTGTGACTTTATTTGATATTTTGTCTGGAGTTCTTGAGGTTTACCTCAAGACATTGGGTTGTTTGTTTGTTTTGTGTGCAGGTTATTGAGATTACGATCTTTGTTTGTAATCTGGAATTCACCTGTATACAGCCGTTACTCTGCCCAATTTTTGCGTAGACTTAAAACACTTGAAGTTTGGTTCTCTCAAGAGGTCTAGTATCTTTGCTTGCTTGGTTTCAATCCAAAGAATGGGAATTCTATACTGACTCATAATGTCAAGTATTGGCTTCTTGTTGGTTAGATGGTTCTTATCCCTAGCTTTTACCTTATGCTTTAGGATAGCCTCTTCTTCTCCTCCCATCTTCTTTAATTTCAAAAATATTCTCCCTGCTTTAAAAAAAACTCTTCTTGTTTTGAAACTTGAAACATTTTCATAATAAACTTGGACTTAGGTCCATGCATCTTCGAAACATTTTCATAAATAAATTTCAATCAATTTAATAATACCTTGACCTTTTTTTTGTGAGAAGACTAAAAGTCTATCAATCTCATTTCAAACCATTTTGCCACTTTGGCTTTTATCTTTAAACTTTTCTCAAAAAAAGATTAGACTCTTGTCAATCCTTGTAGTGATGCAAACAACTATACTTCTACAATATGTAGTGAAGTGAGATATTTTCCACTTGGGTGTTGAGTGAGGCATTGTTGATTTTAAAATCCAAGCTATATCCTCCACTTTGAGATGATGCAAATTATCCTTTCTCATGATTGTGGGTAGTAAGTATGTTTTTCACACGGACAATTGCGATGATGTCTTATCTCATAAAATCAACCAACACACTTGTGTTTCAAATTTTTAAAAGAGGAACTACGTGTACCCTGATCCCCTATTGCACGAAAGGTGGTACGTAGGCACTAAAGGTTCGCAACCGCGGCGGGTGCAAAAATCATAAAAATATTTCTTTTCTCACCTCCACCATCCATTTTATATACAACACATTTTTATAGCCAAAATATACAAATTTTTCAAAGAGGTTCCTGCGGAGTATCGTAGATGTTTAGGGTGCTAATACCTTCCCTTTGCATAACCAACCCCCTTACCTTGAATCTTTCCCCCTCTTTTGGGTTATTCGCTCTTTTCCCATTCTTTTGGAAAGAATAAAGCGCGATCGAAATTTTTATTTTGATTTGTATAAAGTCTAGTCAATCCAATGGCTTAGTCTTGCACATTTCTACTGCTACATATCCTTCACATCGATCAATGACAGAAGTGCTTTCCATAGCCTTGGAACTCCAAAGAATGCCTGTATGGGCAAGGGACATTATTCTGTAAGACCACCCTAAACCTTCCTCATTCTTCAATACAGACCCGGGGAGGTGCGTAAACCACCTCGCCATCAGCGGCATGAAACACATGAGAGTCCCTCTTCTTCGCACAATACGAGTATAGAGGGCATGCAAGATATCACCCAGAAGAGTAGGTACAGGATTGCGAGACAGGAAGATCTTAACCGCATTCACATCTATGAAGGAATCTGGATTCGGGAAAAGAACCAAACCGTAGATAAGGAGAGCCAAGATGTCTTCAAAAGCCTGAAAGTCCAAATTATCCCAGAACAGTTGAGCTTGATCCATCATAAACTTGGCTAAGAAACCTTTAACCCCGCTTCGTGTCTCCCAGTTGGATATTACATCAGCCCGTGTCAGATGCAGAGCTGAAGCAATGTCTTCTGGTCTAGGAGTCTCTTCAAAACCTGTGAAGGGCATCTTCTCAAGGATAGATATGCCCAGTAAGTGAGAAAACTCTTCCATAGTAGGAACTAGCTGATAATCCGGGAAAGTGAAGCAATGATGCACCGGATTGAAGAACTGGAAAAGCACACTCATCATCTGCTCATCAAACTTTGAGGTAACCAAGCTAAGAAGCTGACCATGTCTTCTAATGAATTAAGAAGTGTCAGAAACTCTCGAGGCTAAATCTTTGAGTTGAGAAGGTATTTGCACAAAGTTAACTTGGATGGTGTTTCTGCGCATGGAAGCCATAATCTGCAAAACAGAGCAAAGATAAATCCCCTCGGTCTTTGAAATGGTTAGTGTAATGAAGTATGCATGCCATGTTATGATGCATGATGTCATGGTAAAACAAACATCAGGTATAGCATATAACAGACATGGTAAAGGCAAACAAGTCACGCAAAAGCCCTTAAGTTTCAGACTTGCATGGGGTCTAGGTACTACCCTCTTGAAGTTCAGTTGGTTTCAACCTATCCTAATAATAGTAACCGGGTTCTAGAGGTTCTCAATATCACTGACCATCCTTCATCGTTCATGGTTTGAGCTCACACAATCTTTTCTTGCAGCCGGAACTATCTCGAGAGTATGGTCTCGAGTGTAGTATCGAGTATCAACCAGTTCTCAGCTTTACACTGAGGCCGGCTATCTCACTACTTCCTATGGCCAAGTTAGTCAATTATAGGTTCTAAGGTCAGTTGATGCTTAACGACACACATAGCAGCCTCGTATTCTCCTCGTTTCTCCACAAGGGATACCGGTACCAACCAATGTGCCACATCAACGTAGATACTGCTTCAGCTGTATCGGTCTATGTCGTACAGTTCCCTCACAGTTTATTGCTACTTACTTAATAGGTGTTCCCCAGATTTGGGTTAGGATCTATAGTAACTCCCAATATAAAACCCTTTAACAGTAAAGCAAACAAAACAAACAAGAGAAGCAATTTATGATGAACTAATCCTAAGGTATACCCTACTTATTTCTCCCCAGCAGAGTCGCCAGTTCTGTGATACGGTGGCAGAACCGGACTATTTTTAGGAAAATGCTGGTTTGCGTTTTGCGTTTGTATTCGCAAAATGTCGCGGAAAGCAAGAGTCGCCACCGACTTTTATTTTATCCAACTGGAAAGGAAAAAAGCACAGAAAAATTCCTTTTTCGAGATATTCTGAGTACGGGGTGTAGATTATAGAAAGGGAAGGTGTTAGCACCCTTTCTATCCATGGTTTTCCATGGGCTCTTAGGTACTTGCTCATCATTTTAAAAATTGCTTCCGTGTTTGTGTGTTTTGAAAATTTTTTGTCTTACTTCGTTTTAACCCTTGTACCTACTAGCATCTACCTACTCGAAAAAAGAGTGTTTCAGTTCTTGTTTCCTTTAGACAGCGCTAACCCACTATTAGTGAGTAGGTAGCACCATCGTTGGAGTTGTAAGGATCAATTTGAAAGGGACGTACAATCACTAAAGCAATGTTAGGACGTCTTAGTAATAACCCTAATGTCTTAAGATCATATTCGAGGCAACATTTCCGAGGTAACCTTTCCGAGGCAACATTTCCGAGGCAACATTTCCAAACGGGACATTCGATCTTTGTTTAGACAAGAGGGTAACCACTAAGACACCCTATACTTAATTATTTTTTACCGAAGGCAACTGAAGTGAGAGTATACCCTAGGAGTGCGCATGTGCGAGTGATTTGATTTCAGTTATCATCTTTGCACATTTAGGGTTTGTTAACCATTTTAAAATTAACATACATTCTTGTCATGCAATCCTATTATCATACATCTAACAGTTAATATTTGCGGAAATTAAAATGCGAGAAATAAAACTACGTTATTACAAGGCTTCGGGAAGGGGGATTAATTACATAGCCAAAACCTGTAAAACGATAAATAAACGAAAAGTCCTAATTAAACTATTACATCCCATGAGCAGTTACATTAATATCGTAAAAATAATAAACGCGCGCGATGAATCGAGAACGAGAAAAATTAGGGTTTTGACCCTGTCTAAACCTAATTGAAATAAAAATCATTTTTTGTTGTTTTTGATTATTTTGAGAAAAATAAGGTTTTAATTAAATAAATACAAATCTAATTACTAATTAATTTAATTTAAGAAAAATAATTAATTTGACCTATTTTTATATTTTTGTTATTTTAGGAAAAAGAAAATAAAAATTAAATTAAACAAAACCCTAATTTTCTAATTGATTTTAATTTATTTACAAAAAAGGTTAAAATTACTGTTGTACCCCAAAATTTGTCCTCTCATCCCTCAGGAATTCATCCTAAACTCTCAGGTTTTCTCTTAAACAAAGCCAAGCCCTTTATTATCGTTCCTTTCCAAGCAAACAATTTACAAGAGAAAAATGGTCATTTGCAAGCTCTACAGGCAAAGCTTCTACCTTGGAAAAGTTAAATTCTAAATACTTGGAATTTTTCTCTAAAAAGAAATGGAGGTGTTTGAGAGAAGTGGCATTTCAGAACTTTTGAACCAACCTCCAGGCCGAAACGGTCAGAAGCTGCAAACTTGGCTCAACACATAACATTCAGTTAGAACATGGCTCTTTCAGCAGTTACACCAGCTCAGTCGAAGATTGTAAACGTGGTTCAGCACGTGATCTTCAGTCAGAACATGGCTTTTCAGCAGCTACGCAAAAGTTCAGTCAGAGTTTGCTAGAGAAAGCAATAAAGCCTGAAACTCCTTCAGAACGCACTGGGATCAACAGTTTGGGTATAATACTGAAACAGAATCTCTAAGTCCACAATTTTCAGAGGCAGGTCAAAAGAGCATACTGGAAAGTCTGGAAAACTCTCAGAAATTGATGAGACAACAATAGGCCAAGGTCAGAGCATGGTTTACGTTGTTCTTTTTGATGAAGCAGAACTGCTGGCTCAGATTTTAGGTAATGATGCAAAATCTCCTATTACAAGATTTTGGATCTTGACAAATCTCATCACCATTTAATGCTCATTAATGCTCACAACCAATTTTGAACATTCATCCAAGGGGTCTCTACACGTGTGGCTTGGTAATACCTTTGTGCAGGTTTAGGCATGGGTCTATGCGCCACTTTTCGCCTATAGGTGTCACTTCTCCTCAATCCTTGCCTATTGTTCCAGCCTAGGCTAAAAAGTTGTCCATCATCACAACTTTTCATGAACTTCCTTAAAAAACAAGTTAACCTCTACTGCATAATATTGGCGCCCTTTAACGTTTAAAAATCAACAAAGCCTTGCCTATAAATAGGACACCATTGTCCATCACAAAGAAGGAGGAGAACGTGAGAAAACATCCAGAAAAAATTGCTAGAGAAGAAATAGAAAACTCTAGTAAGAGAAAAAACCTTGTGAATCTCTAACCAAAAATCCCTGGTATTTTCAAAAACATTGAGCTTCCTGCCTCCAAATTTCATTGATACTCAGTTTTCTTCCTGACTAGAGAACGCCCATACAGTTTCTGACCATACATATACATACCTTCTCCATCCACCCATTCTAAAAAGAACCTGTCCAGAACACCATCAGAGCTAAAGTTAGCTCCAACTCATAAATTTTCTTCCAACAGCCAGGTAAGCACCTGCTGACTTTCATCACGCTGCTAAGCATCATCAGCTTTGCATGCTCAATAAACACAATGTAAATATTATGTTGTTGTTGTGTATGTTAAGAGTATTTTCATACCTCTGAGTGTATAAGAAGAGAGTGAATCAGTATAGAACCTACATGTGACTTTGTTGGTTCTATCCTCTGAAACACTTTGACACCTTCTGAGACTGTCCTAGGCATGCCTTCTGTTTTGTGGAAAAATAATAAAACTGCAGATGTTCTGGCTAGCACAGGGAGAAGCCAAGTTCTAACTTAGACATTAGCACATCTGAAGCATGTCTTGTTGTCAATAATATCAGAACTTCTGAAAATTATTGTGTTTCCAGCAGGGTCAGAACTTCTGACTTCCCCACTAACAAACTTTTGTCTTACAGCGCATGGGGGTCAGAACTTCTGACCTTCCCACTAACAGGTTTCTGTTTTGCAGGTGCCAGAGTCAGAAGTTCTGACTCATACATTTTCACCAAAAGGTTGATAATCTTGCAGCAGGCCTGAGTCAGAACTTCTGACTTCCTCTCAGCAGCGCGCTAGCCCTCTCTCTCTTTCTCTTTTTCTTCCCCTTGTTATTTTCTTTTCTTATCTATTTTTCTCGTTGAACCACCCCCATGTACAAGTGTATATCCCCCATCCCCTAAATGTTGTAATAGCGTAGGATTTTACATTTCCGCATTTTATTGCTTTCAAATGTAAATGCTAGTAATTAGGACATGTATGGCAAGATAAAATCAATGAAATAGAAAATCCTAATTTAAGATAAACTCTTGCATGCAATAAAACACACTTGCACATAAACACCCCTAGGGTTATAATCCACTTGTTGCCTAAACAAATGGGCCATGGTATGCATGTCGGGTACTTTGGCAAAACAAAAACAAAACAAAAAGATCATAGTCCCTCGATGACGCTATCTTGGTTGCCTATACAAAATGATCTAGTCCCTCGGAAAATTGCCAAAGATACTTGACACAATTGCTATCATAGTCAATACGATGACCCGCGCCTGTCCCGTTTAACATCCTAACACAAGGTTGTTCACCAAATATAATGGTGAAATAACACTGTCAAAAGGGTTGGAAACATAAGAAAGATCTTTGAGTAAAATAGGGTAGACAACTCTTAGTTACTTGATCAAAAGCTTGTAAAACATCCTTGCCATTTTCAAATACACTTCACAAACACAATTTCAAAACATTTCAAAACAAACTTTCAAAACGTTGAAATATCTTTTCAAAAAGACACGCACCTTTGTATATATTCAAACAAGAATCATTACAAAGGTTGCCTATACAAGGCCTCTTTTTCAAAGCATTTTTCAAAACCACACACACAAAGCACCATTTCAAACAATTGAAAAGCAAACGCAAGTGATCTAAACAAGTAACTAAGAGCCCATGGAAAACCATGGATGAAAAGGGTTCTAATACCTTCCCTTTTCATAATCTACTCCCCGAACCCAAGAAAACATCTCAAAGGTCTTTCCTGTGCTTTTTGACCTTTCCTTAGGATAAAATAAAAAGTTGGTGGCGACTCTTGCTAAACCGAAACATTTGCGAATACAAACGCAAAATCCCAAGTCAGTTCTTCCACCGTATCACAATTACCCTAAAATTAAATTAAACTAATTATTAAATTAACTTTGATAAAAAATAAAACCTAAATCTAATTTGATGAAAATTGATTTTATGAGTTTTTTGTAAAAAAGAATTAATTTTTGTGTGAGAAAAAAATTTAAACAAAAATAAATAAATAAAAGAAAATATATAAAAGAAAAAAGAGAGAATTGGGTCTGGTGTTAGTGGCAAGAAGGGGGTGTCAAAAACAGTTCTGAGCCCAATAAGCCTTGGTCCACGTTTGACTTCTCAGATCCCATGCATTGGCTTGACTAGGGTGCATTGTGGACCTCCTTGTGAGAAACGCTAGATCTGGATAGAGATGGATCATGTGGCTGACTGATTGGAGGCACATGGTAAGCTTCATGACGCATGGGGTACAGAATCTGTAAAGAGAAATTGAGAAAATGGAAAATGTTGGAGGCAAGGGTCGAACCCCTGACCTCATGCCTGCAAAGCCTTAACGCCTTCCCTGGCTACCATTGGGCCACTTGAATTTATTTGTTAGTATATGAAATAATAATAATATAATGAAAAACAATGCCAGCTATCAAACAAACGCGCCAGAATTCAAACGGACGAATGGTGTGTCACCACGCAGTCGTCCTATACCCTTGTCTGTTGTTTTAGGTAAAACGACTTTTACCTACAGACGTTCTCTGTAGGTATAGCCCCTGCGTATTTCCAGAGCTCACTGCAAGCATGATAAATGCATAACAATGGTACCAATCAACTCGTGACAACCTCACGAGCATCATGGTACCACTTTCCATGGCCAATTGTACCTGTAACAGAAAACCCTAAAACGAGCAAGGAAAACCTAGCAATGGTGGATCTCAGTATGGTTAGAAAAAATGCAATTAATTATTATCATTAGCTTGCAAATGTCTCAAAGATTCAGAATATATCCATAACATATGCTAACAATGCCAGAATTGTAAATTGCAATTTCAAAAAAAGTAAGGATATCGTGAGGTGCTTACAGTGCGTATCTGGGCACGAAAATGCTTATTGATGATTGGGATAGACTCCTTGAATGCCCAGCAAGCGAATGAGATAGTTGGGAAGGCTTGAGATAGCCTGGAACTATGAAATCAGATTGCCACTTTTTCTTGATTTTTTGAGTGTTGTTCTTCTCTTTTCACGCCTCTAACCCTTATGCTTTTGCTTTGGATTTGTTCAATATATATCATAGAATCAATTAGGGTTACAAGTTTACATCAAATCCTTGCAATTATGAAGATTTGATCCTTGATTCACCCTTCCATCAAATCTTTCCAAAACAAGAAAAATTCAATCTTTTTCTGTCCAAACAAGCCTTGCACGATTTGATCTCATTGCCATCTATTCATGGACCTGAAATATGCACAAAATCTCAAGGTTTAAATGATTTTTGATATTTTCATTATTTATTATTGATTTTATTTGATTTAAATGAAATAAAAATCAAAATAAATGACAAAAATAAAATAAAGGCAAGTGGGAAGGATCATGGGTCGTGGTTCATGTTACAAACTCAATGCAAGCACAAAAAGTTGGGCCCATTTGACAAAAATTGCAAATTGAGACACATTTGACCCTTGGCAATTTTGCAAAAAAATGTCAACTTCACCAATGCATAACTCCTTCAATTTTGAATCTAGAGATGTGTTCTTGGACTTTTTAGAAAGCTCAATATGTCCTCTAAGCAACCCTTTTGGTCTCATCTCAATTGAGTCTTCCATGTTCATGTATGAAGCTTTGACAAAAAAGGTGTTTTTGTTGACTTTTCAAAATGACCTATAATGTCCAAATTCATAACTTCTTGTTAGTGAATATTTTGAACTTGGGAGATGAATATGAATTGTAGGCACTGCATCCTCTTCAAAATGAGTTTTGGATGGTTCATTCTTGATAAATCATGAGAAAGTTATGCTTGGTCAAAGTTGGGTTGACTTTTCCTACAAAACCCTAATTTAGCAACCTTTGGGTTTTGATGAATTGTGAGCAATCCTTGAGGAATCATGATCAACCCTTGATCAAATGATGAATAATACTTCAAAATTAGGATGTTGACCAAAAAAAATTAGGTTTTACTGTATGTGGGCCACAATTGACTTTTGCCCTAACACATTCGATTTTTAGGCCTTTGAGCAATTGACTGAGCAAACTTTCTCTGTAGGGCTTGAAACTTGACATGGATGATCTTGAGAACATATTAGGGCAATGGTGAGCATTTGGGACCCTTTTTATTCAAATATCTTGATGCAAACTGAAACCCTAATTTGAGGTAGACTGCCTTAGGAGAGAGTTTGCCTGGTCAACCCTTGGACTTCCTTGAGCAATTTGAGGACCTCACTTGGGATGTTTTGAGAAATATGGGAGGGAAAATTTTGGGGTACAATAGAACCAGTCGAATGATAACCTATGAGCACCATGACTTCACTTCGATCATCCAGCTTCTTTCTCAATTGTTCAGATATATGCCTGAAGCACATTGATCCAAAAACTCTAAGATGACTCACATTTGGCTTCGACCTTGTTCAAGCCTTATGAGGTGTCTTTTCGACCATCTTCTTTGTTGGGCATCTATTTAAAATATATATTATTGTCGAAGCTGCTTCAGCCCAAAATCTTTTAGGCATATCTTTAGCTTTCAACATACTTCTCGTCATGTTCAGTATACTTTTATTCTTTCTCTCAGCTATGCCATTATGTTTAGGCGTATAGAATGCAATAACCTCATTCTCTATACCGTCCTCATTGTAAAATATAGCAAATTCAACAGGCGTATATTCACCACCACTATCAGTTCTCAACTTCTTCAATTTACAGCCACTTTGTTTTTCAGCATACAACTTGAACTTCTTGAACTGTGTAAATACCTCACTCTTTCTTTCAATAAAGTAAATCCACATATGTCTGGTGAATTCATCAATGATAGTAAGGAAATACATGTTACCTCCATTTGACTTTACTTCAAAAGGTACACACACATCAGAATGAACCAGCACCAGTTTTTGCTTTGATTTCACGGGCAAGTCATGTTTGAATGTCTTCCTATCCTACTTTGCTTTGCAACATTCATCGCATACTGTAATACAGTGGGAGAACTGACTTGAGTGTTTTACGTTTTATTGTAAATCTTGTTGTTAGCAAGATTCCCCACCGACTTTTCTTTTATCCAATAAAGGAAAGGGTGAAAAGAATAGGAAAGACCTTTTGAGATTTTTTCTTAAGTTCGGGGGGTAGGTTATGAAAAGGGAAGGTGTTAGCACCTTTTTTATCTGTATTTATCTACGGGCTCTTAGTTGATAGCTCACTTTAAAATGATTTGTTTGAAATGTGTTTGTGATAGTTTGAAAGTATTTTTGAAAAGTGCCTTCGTTTAGGCGAACTTTGTAATGATTCTCGTCTCTATAAGAATGTATACAAAGTGTTGACTTTTGAAAATATATGGAAAGTGTTGGTGTATTTTGAAAGATGTTTTGAAAATGGTTGTGAGCAAGCGACTATGAACGTTCTACCTACTCAAAAAGTCTTAGTTCTTTTCCTCCTTATTTAGATATTGTTATCTTACCATTGATTGATAAGAAGCCCTATCATTGGATGTGAAGGGACGGACGTGGGTCTTCGTATAGTCATATGATGAAACCTATGAGACTCTTTAGCAATTATCGTAAGGGACTAAGATCGTTTTACCGAAGGCAACATCGAAGGATCATCGAGGGACTACAATATTTTTTATCGAGGGTCTTTGCTAAAGCGTCCCATATTCGAGGGACATGACTGTTTCTTCTGAGGCAACAAGCAAGGTTACTCTAGAGGTGCACGCGTGAAAAGTGTGTTTGATTGCATTCATTTTTTTCTTGAGATTAGGATTTTCTAAGATTGATTTTATCTTGCCATACACACCCTAATTATTAACAATTATATTAAAAGCGATAAATTGCAAAAATTAAAATCCTACGCTATTACATCATTTGCGGGATAGGGGTAGAATTTACAAATGGGGATGAAGTAGAAGCCTAATTAAATTATTACAATCATATTGAATTATGAATTACAATACAAATATAAAGATAATGTAAAAAATAAGGAAAATTGTTTTTTTTTTAATTTATGTATTGACACATGCACTTATGCATTGATACGAAAAGTTTTATGTGTTGACGCATACACGTATGTATTAATACATATCATTCCTTGCTCCTGAAAGTGAAAAACAACTCAGTATGAGTCGACACATAAGGGTTTGTATCGACTCATTTCTGTTTTGTATCGACACATGCGCGTTTTGTGTCGACTCATACTCATTTCTTGCCCCTGGAAGTCAAAACCAACTCAGTATGAGTTAACACATAATGATTTATATCGGCTCATATCTTTTTCGCATCGATACATCCTTGTTTCGTGTCGACTCATAACCTGTTTTGTGCCTGATATATGTCGACTCATAGAGATATGTGTCGACTCATACTGTGGTTTTTTACTTCTAACATTATTCTGCTACATGTAAAAGTCATTTCTTAATACATGGTTAGTGGAAATGAAAAGTAAGAATATAGTTAACTTCAAGGCTATGATATCTACATTTTATCTTCACAAATGAACCACTAATGATGCATGTATGAAAAATTCAAAGTCAAGAAAAAACTTACCTTGAAACTGAAATTCTTGTTTTGAGTTTGAACACCTTTCAAGTTGTTGTGATTATCATAATGGCTTCAGTGAACCTCCAGGAAGTTGCTCCAATCCTTACTGTGTATTGAAATCTGCTGAATCACTCCAACCCAGTCAAGTTGTACAATATTGTTTTTGAGTTTGGAAGATGGTGATATTGGTATTACAGAAATTGTTCTGGCGTTTTAACAATTTCTATGTGATGTGAAGTGTTTGGATAGTTGGTTTATGGGAAAGCTTGTAAGGTGGAACAGTGGGTTGAGGTTTTGTTTTTATGAATGAAGATAGAGCTGAAGATGAGCAGATTTTACAAATAATTCTCTTAGGTTTTCCAAATCCTCTCTTTTCTCTTTCTCCCCTTTCTCTCCAGAAAAACCCTCCCTTTGTGTGTTGTGAAACGGCTTATTTATAGATGAACTTGGTTGAAATTTGGGAGGGAAATAGATAATTTTTTGAACTGTTTGGGTACCCTGTTTCATTGCTTTTTAGATGCAGCTCTTATGTGCTAAGTTTGTGCAAATATGGGACTGATATGATGCAGATTTTTTCGGAGCAGCATTGCAGGTTTTGGAGCAGGTTGTGACAGTTTTCTTGGCATTACTATGAAGGGTTTGGATAGAAGGATATGTAGCATGATTCAGGTCTGGTTTTGTGGACAGATTTATGCAGCTTGTAACAAAGACAAGGCATTTTTGTGGACAGCATAGTGGCAAAGTTTGAAGATTGGGTCAAAGAGAAAAGTTCAAACAAGACAAAGCTTAGGATTTGTAATTTGCAATTTTTAACTTAAAAATGCAGCCTTGTTGTTTACTTGTAACAACTTAAATTATCTTGAATTGTGGTGAAAAGATGTCATGAAGTAATGAAATTAACATGTATAAAAAACACTTAGAAAAATTTCTAAGTCTTGCAAAGTTTGACTTTTCAAAATGAATTTTGACTTTCCTGATTTCTTGATAATCAAATTTCATATTTTTGAATATCTTGATGAAATGTGATCTTTGAAACTAAAATTTGATGAAAAAGTCAAAATTTGACTTTTTAGTGTACAATTGACTTTTTTCACCAGTTGACCAAATTTCATCTATCAATCCACTGATCTTGGGAGGTGAATTGAAATATACAATTAGGTCAAAATGATGTAATTGAATCCTTGAGATCATGTTTCAAACCAATAAGTCATGTACTAGGTCAAAAGTCAAATATTGGTCATTCTCAGTCAAATACCCTAATTTTGACCATTTTGCCCTTTTGATGATTTGAACAATTTTCTTGGAGAATTGTGATCCAATCTTGATCAAATTATACATATGACTTCAAAATGTTGATATTGGTCCAATATATTGAAGTTTGACTGTAGGTTGATCATAGTTTACTTTTTTTCTAATACAACTGATTTTAGGTCATCTGATTAATTGACTGAGCAATTTTGTGATCCAAGACTTGAAACTTGACAGAAGAAATCTTGAGGGTCCATAATGATCCATGAAAGTCATTTGAAATATTAGAAGTCCAATTGTCTTTGTGCAAACTCAAACCCTAATTTGAGGCATCAATGTTGAGGAGATGGCTTAACCTAGTCAATACTTGTGTAAGCTTGAATCATCGAAGATCTTTGTGAGAAATATCTTGAGAAAAAGGAGGGAAAATTTTGGGGTACAACACATACCTACTTTGGTTCCTTTACATACGACAATCCAAACACCATCCTTTTCTGATTGAGCATGCATAAACTTCTGAAGTTTAGATGTCCATACATATGATGCCATAGCCAGTTCTTGTCTTCTTTTGTAGTTGAAGCAAGACATTTGTAATCTGATGTGTTGAGTTCAACTTTAAACATTTTGTTCTCCTCCAATGGTGCTTTCATTATTATCCTCCCATCATCCCTATATACCTTCATTTGATTCTTTTCCAGCTTCATATTGAAGCCTTTTGCAAGTAATTGATCTACACTTATCAAGTTACTTGTCATAGAAGGTACATACAGTACTTCGGTGATAGTAGCTTTTTGACCATCCTTCCTGACAGTCGAAATATCTCTTTTACCACCTAATTTGATGTGCCTACAATTTACAAACTTTATCACCTTTTTAACTGACTCATCTAACTTGGTAAACTAGTTTTATTGCCAGTCATGTGGTTGTTGCATTCTGAATCCAGATACCACATGTTTCTTTGTGTTCGACTGAGTGTTCACCATCAACAACACATCATCATAATCACCATCTCCAGCTCGTGCATATTGAGCTTCATCAATATATTTCGCCCTTGCATCTTTCTTTCTTCGACAGTCTCTAACATAGTGACCGAAACCTTGACAATTGTAACATTGCACCTCTTTCGTGTCAACTTTCTTCCCATAATACGTATTGCCCACACCTTTTTTGATCGAATCAGTATTCTTGCTTGACTTATCATCACTAGCAAGACTCATTTGCTGCTTCGACTTCTCTTTTCCATCTTTCTTGTTGAATCTTGATTTTAATGCCTGGTCAATCACTTTCTCTCTTTTTGAGTTTCTCTGCTTCAACCTCGTCTCATGTGCCTCTAATGAAGCTTGAAGTTCTTCCAACTTCATCTCAGATAGAGTCTTGGCCTCTTCAATTGTCACAATAATATAGTTAAAATCTGCAGTCAAAGATCTCAACACCTTTTCTATCTTATACAGATTTGTAATTGATTCACCACATGCCTTCATTTGGTTTGTTAGCGTCACAATTCTTGAAAAATATGCAGCAATTGATTCATCTTCTTTCATCTGAAGCATTTTCTATTGCCTCCTTAGCGTCTACAACTTCACCTTCTTCAATTTCTCATCTCCACCATACAAGTTCTTTAGCTTTTCCCAAGCTCCTTTTGTTGTTTCTTCTTGAATTATCTTCTCAAATACATCAGAAGTCACACACTGATGAATCAAGAACAAGGCTTTACCGTCTTTCTTCCTTTAATTGTTGTGCGCGGTTTTATGGGCTTCTGTCGCATTTGTTTCCAGTTTTGATACTCCATCATTCAATATTTTAACAACACCTAAATCTGAATATAACCTTCATCTGCGCAACCCACTCCTGATAGTTTTCACCTTTGAAAACTGGTAAATTCCCTAGAAATTATGTTGACATTGTTGTTCTGTTTGCCATTAGATTCTCTCTGAATCGCAACCGAGCTCTATTATACCAATTTGTTGGAACAAAGGATTTTCAAGAAAGATAATTTATGAAAGAGAAAGAAGAAGAAGAAGAAGAAGAAGAAGAAACAGAGAGAGAGAGAGAGAGAGAGAGAGAGAGAGAGAGAGAGAGATTAAAAGTTTGTTGTGATTCTAACTTAATTGTAAAATTTGTTATTGATTACGCTTATGATTATAAACTCAGCAGTCTTTTATATAGGCAAAAAATACCCAGACCCAATTAGACAAAACACATTAAAGCCCAAAACATGATTTCAACATACTTCAATATCTGTTATATTCGACTATGTCGAATACAGCCTACAACACACTCCGCTAGCTATTCAACATCCATGATACTCATGCATTTCGACAGAACAAGAATTATAACTTCTAATAGTTATGCATCCTCATTGCACTCCAGTTGCTTGAGTCACAAGAAAGTAAATAACAAAAGATAACTAATATGAATAAATCCAATTCACATGTATACCTTCAAATTCAAAGATGTTGAGTTCTTGTTTACTGTATTCTCAAATGCACTATCCCCTTCAAAGCAGAACACATTGTTTTAAAACCCAATCTGACCCGGCCGGTCGGACCGGTCTGACCGAGAACCGGTGGGCCAGGCGGTCCGATTAAGGGATAAGACTGGAATTACATTTAGACCGGATGAAACCGGTGTGAACCGGCCAGATCACCGGTTAAACCAGTGAACCAGCGATTTTTACTGAACCAGCGGGTTTGACTATTTATTTTATTTTTTAGGGCTTTTGAAAAAAAATTAGCATAAATGCTTTGCCACCTCACTTTCCAAACCTAGGCATTTGAAAGGTTTTCTTTTTTATTTTGTCTTTTCTTTTTCTAATTGAAGTCATATTCTCAATTTTCTCTATCAACAAAAACTCCCACTTGCTGTTGTTATTTGATATTCCTTGTTTGCCGTCAAAAATTTCATCAAAACATCAAAAACAGGTTATTTCTTTTTTACTTGGTCTAATTTGCATTGATGTTTTTCAATATGAATATTATTGTTTCATTTTGTTGATTAATTGATATAGAAAATAAATGATTAAATTTGATCATTTTCTATAAAATTGGGTCTTTTAGTTTAACAAATTGAGATAGAATTTGTATGAATGAAGCAGTTTTATACTTTTATGAATTAACTTATTATAGACTGGTAATGAAGTTGTTGTATATTGGAGATAGAAATTGGGATAGATATATATTACTGTAATAGTTGTTGTATATATTATGGAGATAGAAATTGGGTTTAAAACTATGTAATCTAAATTATATAGTAAGACAAAGTTTTCTGTTTTTTATTAATTTAAATTATATAACAAAGAAAAGTTTCAGGATTTTATTAATCTAAAGTATATAGCAAAGGCTGGAAAGCAAAGTTTCTATTTTTTTATTATATATGGTGATGCACAGTAACGATGCTTGGTAGCCTATATGTAATATACAACAACATATTCATATATTTTAGATTTAGATATGCTACATATTTAATGTTTCTTATAATGTTTTTATAAATTCAATAGTTTTTGTTTAGAATTGTGTTTTGTTAATATTTTTGTAATATAATTTTGTATTTTTAAATTTTGATTGATATGAGATATGGCATCACCCGCTGAAGTAATAACTTCAGAAGAAGTTACATCTCAAAATTCAACCCAACTCCAGAGCAGTAAGGGAAAAACTGATATAGCTTAGGGTCATTGTAAACAAATTGAAGAGAAAGGAAAACTTGTTAATTTGTGTATTTACTGTGATAAAATTATTAGAGGAGGGAGGACTAATAGGTTTAAATTCCATTTGGCTGGAATAAAAGGTCAAGTTGAAACATGTAAAAAGGTGCCTCCAGATGTTCAATATCAAATGAAATAAAATCTTGATGAAGGTGCAAATAAGAGAAGAAAGACTCAAGCACAAAATTATTATAGTTACAAATTTCAGATAATGAATATATTTTTTATAGAAACCGGGTCAAAAGCCATGCGGTCTGACCAGTGACCCACTGGTCCGACTAGTAATCCAGTGACCCAGTAACTTTACTGAGTCGATCACCAGTCTGAATTTTAAAACATTGTTACATTGTGTTGAACACAATGTAATATTAGTCTGAAAATGATGTCCAATTTTTTATTATTAGTTTGTCATTTAACTGTGTCTTGTTGCATTCTGTATTTTGCCACGACAGACTTGTTTTGTGGTGAACTCAATGAGTTCAAGAAAATAATTTTGAAAAAACAAAAAAAAATTTAAGTGAATATTTGTCATTTTCTAATGTTCTTAAAATGAAGAAATGATTACTAAATATTAATCAAGAAGAAAAAAAAGGCAAAAAAGCATACTTAAAGAAAACTTACAATGTGTGAAACATGATGTGATTTTTCTAACCAATTTAGTAACCCATGCCATTGTTGGTTCTAGTAAGAAGGAAAGAGATAGAAAGGAAAATAAGAGAAATTAGGATTAGGATAATATATTTGATTGATCAGTTTTTCAAATTTATTTGGTTTCATTTAGCACTTCATATGTCACCGTGCAAAACATAGACACATCAAACATCATGCATACACTGTTAAATATTTGTTTGCATCAAATAGACGGAAAGAACTTACATGTCACTTTTTAAATAGATAAGAGATCTATTTAAATATTTTAAAAATTAAGAAATTAAAATGGATCCTAAGGCAAAGTTAAAGAACGAAAAAAAATATTTTGCCTATATTTTATTATTTCAATATTATAACTTTTTAACTACATATCTCAAATTGAGGTCTCCATTTTTTTGAGACTCTGAATTATGGACCTGCTTGTTCGGACCTAAGGCCGACCCTGAATACTATCAAAGAAGAGCTTAAATTGATGAAATAAAACTTTTATAAGATCTTATGGAATAAAGTTGGGTGTAAGGGGGTCTTTAAGATTAAGCTTGACTTTTATTGTAATATCAAATGTTACAAGGTATGACTAGTTGTCAAAGTCGAAATTATTATGACACTTATAATTTATTATGATCTTTAGTTAAATCAAATGTGTGTCA
Organism: Vicia faba; assembly: GCA_948472305.1. Classification (NCBI taxonomy): domain Eukaryota; kingdom Viridiplantae; phylum Streptophyta; class Magnoliopsida; order Fabales; family Fabaceae; genus Vicia; species Vicia faba. The sequence goes on from OX451736.1 coordinate 1,792,529,306, forward strand.
ATATTATTTTTTCTGAATGGGAATATATATATATATATATATATATATATATATATATATATATATATATATATATATATATATATATATATATATATATATATATATATATATATATATATATATATATATATATATATATATATATAGTGTAAATTTAAGAAGTCAATATATGATGTTAAAAAAAAGCTTCTCGTAAATGGTATCTCAAATTAGATGATACGATTATGACCTTTAGATTTAAGAAAAACATTGTTGGTCGATGTATATACCTAAATGTTAGTGGGAGTAAGGTTATTGTTTTAGTTTTATATGTTGGTGATATTTTTTATTGAAACTAATGATCTTAGTTTGTTATATAAGATTAAGAAATTTATCTCAAACAACTTTGAAACGAAAGATATGGGTGAGATAAGTTATGTGATTGGAATAGAAGTATTTGTGATAGATATCACAAACGATTAAGTTTATCTTAGAAAGCATATATCATAAATTTTTAGAGAGATTTAGAATGAATAGTGTCCAGCATTTCTCGTTCCAATATATAATAGAGGCAATTAGTCTTATACAATGTCGAAAGAATGAATTGGAGCGAAAACAGAAAGAAAGTATTGAGATATTTGCAAGGGACAAATGTGTATCATTTGACTAGAGGATCGATATTATGGAGAGTGTGTGGCAGACCGTCATTGTTGCATCCATCATGGAGGCTGAATTTATGACATGCTTTGAGGCTACACTTCATACTAATTGGCCGTGAAACTTTATTTCAGGACTTGAACTTGTCGACGGTATTTCCAAGCCGCTGGAAATTTATTATGATAATTAATAGAGGTATTCTTCTATAATAAACGACAAGTATTATAATGGTTCTAATCGTATACAATTTAAGTATTTTGTCGCTAAAGAAGAGGTTTAAAAATAAAGAGTTTCAATTTATCATATTAGCACAAATTTTATGAATGATGACCATTTGACGAAAGGATAATAACCTAAAGTATTTGGTGGTCATGTAGAAAACATGGGTATTATGACTTTTAATGAATTGTGATGTTTTATTGATGAATGTGATACTCTGAGCTCATTTATATAATGTTTATGCTTTGTTTTTTTTTACTTATGTATGCATGCAATTAATGATAATAAAAACAAATTATGTTATTTATAATGATATTATTGTTAAATTCATTAAGCATTTATCAACTTATGATCATATTTAGGATAAATGTCAATATAGTATAGTAGTACATGAAAGAAAATATGTCGATTAAATGATATACAACCGTCGTGATTCTTATTGGCTATTCTTAATTATGATAAAGGGAATTATAATTGATGCATGAGTCAAGTGAGAATAAGAGTATTTAATAATTATATAATATAACTCATGTGAAGTGATCCTATGAAAGAGTATTATTCAAATAATATGAAGAGATGTTATTCAAATAAAACGAAGGAGTATTATTCAAATAATATGAAAGGGTGTTATTCAAATTGATCTGACCTGATCAGAGTTGAACCCTCACAGTTGGCTTCGGGCAGAGTTTGAATGAGATGGGGGGTACCTGCAAGATACTCTGATGGTAAAGTGAGAGGTGGAATGAGCAAGCAAGTATGAATTTAGGTGTGAATGAATGAATACTTGGCCCTCTCATGAGAGAGGGTATTTATAGCCCCCAGCGATGGGCCAAGGTCCCCACTATTGGGCCACGCAGAGGCCCAATAACGGGAACTGTCAGGGTTTATGTGAGTATGGAGTCCAGCAAGTGGACTCTCCCCTGGTCAACCGCTCCGCGAGAATAGGGTTGGACCCGAGATTCCTGGAGGGCAGTTTGATATGTCTGTTGAGAAGTGGTGGGCCACGTCCCCCAATGGTTGGATGGGGAGTTGCCCCACAATCTCTAACTTGGACTGTCTTTGGGCCTTTCATTTGTAGGGTAAATGTAGGCACAGTTCAGATCAGGAGCCCCCTAAGTTATTGTCCTCGAGTTAGAGGGATATGACTTGAGTTCAGTTCTCGTTATCGAAGGCTTGATCGGGGTAGAGGGTCAAAATTCCCGAAGGGAGCGGATCGTTTCCCGCGGGGGGCGGGCTCAAATATGTCGGGGAATATCATGGAAGGACGGGGATCAGGATCGAAAGGCTCATCCGCTTGCTCGAGAGGGCATATTGGCGGTGAGGGGCCTTGGCGAGGTCCCCTTTGACATGCCCGCCTCCTAGGAGTTGTTAGTTTGTCGAGCATTTCCTCGTCTCCGAGATGGTCAAGAGAATGTGCCCCTTTGCGTATTCTAGTGCCGAGCACTTCCCCGTGTAAGTGTTAGCCCCCTACGTTTATGGGTGACTTGTAGGAGTCATGCGTTTGCTCGCTAGTCCAGAAAGGATTTCGTGTTTGATGGTTGAGCCACGTGGCTAGTTCTTTGGGGCGTCACCCCTCCAAGGAAAAAGCAAAAGGGACCAATGAGGTGATGACTCTTCATGTCGGATCCCTTGGGGCGTGGGTCGCCTATAAAAATGGGGCCCTTGGGATTCATTTGCCATCTTCTCAAGCTCCCTCTCAATCTCTTCTTTGCTCGCGGCGTGAAGCGGTTCTCTCAACCCCTCAGCTTTTCTTCGCTTGTGGCGTGAGGTGACTTCCTCAACTTCCCAGTTTTTTCCTTAACGTTCTTCATCCAAGTAAGTTATAACCTCTCAATACCATGTTTCTTGGGCTTTTCTGGATTAAATGTCAAAATTTTGTCTTTGATTGGATGAACATCCATGAGTTTTGTGATGAATATTTATGAATGTTCATCTGAATTCATGGATTTCGTGTCGAGCACTCATGAAGATGTCGGGCACCTATGAATAAATATTCATGAGTTTCGTGAATACTCACGAATGCTCATCTGGGTTCATGAGCTCCGTGTTGAGCACCCCTGAATGTGTCGGGCACCTATAGTGTCTGGGTTAATCCTTAGATTCGTGTGTATCTTGGTTTATGCTCGGTGAACGGTTCCCCGACTACACGTTCTTGGATTGTAATTGTCTGCTTTAGCATGTCGAGGGCTTGGGTTAAGTTAGTCGCCCTTTCACTTGATATATGGTGGAAGGGTGGATTTGATAATGTTGAATTCACTAACTTCCCCTGCTTTTCAGGTAAAATGGCACGCTGCCAAGGGAGCGACATTCTGGCTACCCACCACAACGACGAACCTCATAGCGATGAATAGGATCCTTTGGCTTGGGTTGCTCCGGAGCCCAGGGACAAAAGGCCGTGCTTTTCATGGGACGCGACAGACGCGTTTAACTGCCCGGAAGAACACACAGAAGGGGCTACAGCCAACTGGATGCTTCAAATACCTCATGGGGACCAGAGGATATCCTCGGCGTATCCAGGAAAACGGTTCCCAATGTACGAGTTTTCTTTCAAGGAGGTGGGGATGCGCCTGCCTTTTAATGATTTCCAGGTCGGGGTTTTCCAATGGCTCCAACTGGCGCCTTCTCAACTTCATCCAAACGCGTTGGCATTCATGCGGGCGTTCGAGCTCGTCTGCCAATACCTGGGGATAGGCTCCACGTTGCCCCTTTTCTTCTGCATCTTTCACTTGCAGAGACAACCTGTCCACGGGAGACAGGCGTGGGTCTCCTTTAAGCAGTTCGGGAAACTCTTCCGACCTTATTTGGAGTACGTGCGAAATTTTAAGGAGAGTTACTTTGTCGTGAAACCCTTGACGGACGCGGACATAGATTCTCTCTATGCCCGGGTGGAAGAAGTGGAGGACGGGCGGCTAGTTACCCGACTTATGGCCCAATTCCCGCTTGAATGGAAGTGGAGACATTACGAGCAGAGGCCCGAATACTATGCAGTGAGACCCAAGGATTTGGATGCCCAAGATCAGCTTTCGTATGAGAAGTTATCTGCTTATGTTAAAGGGTTCTCCCCCACGAAATGCGTGGACGTGAATGGCACCCTGTTGTTTGACGAGGAGGGGGAGTATCTCTTAGTCAATAGATTGATCAATACTAAGGCCTTGCTCGAGTGCTCCTCGAATGGGGAATCCATGAGGCTCTTGGGTAAGGCATAGCTGTTTATTTGCTTCTTTTATAAGCGGGGACGTGTCCGCTCTATTTTTTATTTTTCTAACTCGACTAACGATTCTCTTTGATTTGCAGGTCGAATAGCGTCTCTTTCTGAGTGTTTGCTGAAACTGAGGCCAAAGAATGCATCCACTTATGGCCCCCTAAGTAGAGTTGCCCAACTCCATGAGCAGGCCAAGCCTACCGGTCGGGGTAGTTGTTCCCTCTCCTCCTCGAAAAATCCAGCTTCTTCAGATCCGGCCAAGATTCCGGTCAACGAGCACGTGGCCAAGAGGAAGTGCGCGGATAGCACTGCGAGCGTACAATCCGAGGGTGACAACATCTGCGGGGGGTTTTGTGTTGCCTCCGTGCTATCTAAACCGCGACCTATTCCGCGATGGGGACTCCCTCGGCCTGCACGAGGAGGAGAGAGAGGACATTTTTATTGAAGACAAGGAGCTTTGCCGGTAGCGCTTGGCCGAGGACGTGGCCACCGTGATGAGGGTGCTCGAGACGGCCCTGTCACTTAACGACGAGTCCTCGAGTGCCCAATCTGCTCTCAACGCGGCCTACGCCAAAATCCATAAGCTGAAGGTCAAGAATGAGAAGTTGAAGGGTGACATCCTTAACCATGAGTCAAAATATGAGGCCCAAGTCCAACTTCTCAAGGATTTAAACGAGCTGAGGCCTTAGTTGGAGACGGCCACAAGGGAGAATGAGCGTCTGGCCGCTTGTAATTTGGAGCTGGAGGGGATGATTCTATCGGTCGAGGACGAGACCGAGACGGAGAAAAACATGGTGACCCGGGTGGATTTTATTGCTCGTATTCGCTTACTCGAGCAGGACGTCATTGATACTCTTGGATACGGATTCAATGTTGCCGTCGAGCAGTTGAAGATCTTGAATCCCGGGGTCGAGTTAGTGGTTGAGGGGCAGGGTCGTTCAACCAAGTTGTTAACGGGAAGATCCTCTATCCCCCGGAGGACTGCGACAGGGAGGATCAAGTTTGAATGTATCTCCATCAGGGTCTGCGTGTCCGTTGTTGTTTTAGGGCCTGCGTGCTTGATATTATTCTTTTGATTTTAGGGTCGTCGTGCCTAAGTTGTAAATTTGGACAACGTCGACCCATGTGGTCGACATATTTATATTGCGTTATTCATTTGTTTCTGAGTATTGATAACTTTTTGGATGTATGTTCCCGACCATTGTTGTGGTCGTTAAGAATATTTTCACGAAGTTCGTATTCGCATGGAGATGCTTGTTCGACCCTACTATTGATTCGACATACTTAGAAATGTGTCGAGGGCGCGGAGCGGCTGTCCGCGGGACGGGCGCATGATCGCGATCGGGATCCTACGCTCGTGGCGTGAACTGTCCATCGCGAGCTGGGTGTTCTGCCATGTTGGGGTACTTTGACAGTGGGGCTCGATCGAGATGCCCCTATCGGGAAAGGGTGTCGCTCGTCAATATGAGCAATATCATGCCTTCGTTGGTTGGTAGGCGGTGTCCGTACCTCGACACGCCTACGTGGTCGAGATTTTTCCCTTTGTCGACTAAAGTTGAATATTCGACGGCGAAAGTCCTCAGCTGGTGAGGGACTTTAGTTGTAATATTGTTTCAGCTTTGCAGTGTTCCAGGGTCGAGGAAGTAGTTCTCCATTTAATTTCTTGAGGTAATATGCTCTGGTTCCCGTAGCTCCCAGGACGCGATAAGGTCCCTCCCAGTTTGCGGCCAGCTTTCCTTCACAGGAATCCTTCTGGTTTCTCCGCAAGACTAGACTGCCGACCTGAAATTCGCGTCTTATGACTTTGCTGTTGTGGCGTAGGGCTACCTGCTGTTAAAGAGTGGAACGGGGTATCACCAGTCGTTGAATGGGGCGTTGTGCAGTAGCCCATAGAATGCTATGTAGATATTTGACCCATCCCCTTTTTGCTTCCTCTAACCTGCGCTTGAGTCCTCGCAATATGACCCTGTTGGCGGCCTCGGCTTGCCCGTTAGTTTAGGGGTGCTCGACTGATGTAAAATGTTGTTTGGTGCCGAGTTTGGCAATGAAGCTTTGAAAGCCTTGGTCGGTGAATTGGGTACCATTATCTATGACGAGCGCCTGCGGGATTCCAAACTGGGCGAGCACGTTTCGCTTGTAGAAGCGGAGGATGTTATGCAAGGTGATTTTTGCGAGGGCTTCGGCCTCTATCCACTTTGTAAAATAATCTACGGCCACGATGAGGAATTTGTTTTGGTACGTCCCTTGCACGAATGGTCCGAGGATGTCCATTCCCCACCAGGAAAATGGCCACGGGGATGATAATATATTCATCTCGTGTGGTGGGGCAGGGTGCATGTCGGCGTGCCTTTGGCATTTGTCACATCTCTTGACGTGGTCTTTAGCGTCTTGCTGCATTGTCGGACAGTAATACCCGGCTCGCAGCGCCTTCCTTTCTAGGGACTTGCCGCCCATGTGTTGGGCGTTAATCCCTTCGTGTATTTCTCGTAATATCTCGGGGACCACAGATTCTTCGATGCACTTCAAGATCGGGATGGAAAATCCCCTATGGTACAGTTTGTTCTCGAGCACTACGTAGGAGCATGCTCGTCATTTGGTCACGGCTGCTTCTCTTTGGTCCAGGGGGAGTACCCCTTCGTTAGGAAGTTGAATACATGGGTCATCCAGCACAAACTGTTTCCGGTGGCGTTTACCTCGGGTGGAGTCATGGATTTTTCAATGCTTGGGCGAGATAGAGACTCTTGTACGACAGATTTGTTTCTTCCTTTCTTTTTCGTGCTTGCGAGCTTCGAAAGTATGTCGGCCCTTGTGTTGTGCTCGCGTGGTACGTGCGAAATTTCTGCTCGGTCGAATTTTTTCATATTCTCCTTGACCAAGTTCAGATATTTGATGAGGTTGTTGTTCTTAGCCTGGTATTCCCCTAGAACTTGGGATGCGACGAGTTGAGAGTCGGTGAAAATTTGTATCTCACGGGCGCCTAGATCCTCGGCCAACCTTAGGCCTGCGAGTATGGCCTCGTATTCTGCCTGGTTGTTCGAGGTCGGAAAGGAGAGGGTGAGTGAATGCTCGACCACTACGCCTTCCTTGTTCTCTAGGAGGATTCCTGTACCGCTCTCGGTCGAGCTGGATGCTCCGTCGACGAAGATGATCCACTTGTGCTCTTTCCTTACGGGGGGTTATGAGTGGTCATCTCAGCGACGAAATCAGCCAAATCCTGTGCCTTTAGGGATTTCCTGCTCTCGTATTGGAAGTCGAACTCATAAAGTTCCAAGGACCACTTCAACATTTGACCTGCCATGTCTGGTCGACCCAGGAGATGTTTCATGGGCTGGTCGGTTCGTACCACGATCATGTGCGCAAGGAAGTAGTGTCTGATTCTTCTCGCTGCATTAACGAGGGCCAGAGCCACCTTTTCTATCTGTTGGTATCTAACCTCGAGCCCTTGAAGCGTCTTGCTCGTGAAATAAATAGGTTTTTGTTCGCCGTGCATCTCACGAATGAGGGTTGCGCTGACGGCTTCGGGCAAGACGGCTAGGTATAGAAACAAGGTTTCCCCGTCAACTGGTCGTGATAACACGGGCGGCTATGAGAGGCTTCATTTTAGATGGAGCAGAGCTTGCTCGCATTCCTCGGTCCATTCGAAAGTCGTTTCCTTGCGGAGGAGCTTGAAGAAAGGAAGGGTGTGCTGAGCGGATTTCGCAATGAAACGGGATAGTAAGGTGAGCATGCCATTCAAGACTTGTATGGATTTTTTTCGACGTAGGTGTGGGGAGGTCGGAGAAATCTTGGCACTTTTCGGGGTTGGCTTCGATTCCTCGTTCTGTTAAGTAGAAGCTGAGGAACTTGCCCGCCTTAACCCTGAACATGCACTTATCGGGGTTAAACCTCATTTTGAATTGCCTTGCTTGGGCAAAGAGTCCCCTGAGATGGGAAGCATGGTCGGTATCTGCTCGTGATTTGACGATCATGTCGTCCATGTATACCTCGAGCATATCCCAGATTTGGTTGTGAAAGACTTTGTTCATTATCCGCTGGTACGTTGCTCCTGCGTTTTTCAGACCGAAGGGCATTACGTTGTAGTAATAGTTGCCCGAGCTAGTCATGAAGGCATTGCAGTGTTTGTCGCCTATTGCCATGGGGATTTGGTTGTAGCCCGAATAGGCATCCATAAACAATAGAATTTTATAGTCAGTCGAGTTGTCGACCAGCATATCAATATTAGGTAAAGGAAATGCATCTTTGGGGAATGCCCGGTTAAGATCGGTGTAGTCAACGCATATTCGCCATTTTCCATTATTTTTCTTAACAAGTACAACATTTGACAGCCAGGTTAAATACCGGGCTTCGGAAATAAAATTTTCCTCTAGGAGGTCTTTTACAACTTTTTTAGCAGTCTCTGCTTTCTCCGGAGACTGCCTACGTCTATGTTGTACTATTGCCCTAGCAGCTGGATCAATGGCAAGTTGATGACAGCCGACCTCAGGGTCGAGACCGGGCATCTCTGCAGCGCTCCATGTGAACAGATCCGCATTTTCCCTCAAGCAAGCCTTGAGCTGCTTTCTTGCCAAGTCGGGGAGTCCGGTGCCAATCTTCACTCCTCTGCTCGGGTCTTCGTCGAGGGGGACGAGCTCTAAGTCCCCGTCCATAATTGGTCAGAGGGGAACTTGATCGCTACTGGGGGGCTCATCCTAGTCGAAGCGAGTGTCCATGGATATTGAGTCGACCTTTGGAGGGGCCCTCTGTTCTTCTGCTCTGACGGGCTCTGACCACTGAGGCTCTGATCGTGCAATTTTAGATTTCTTGGCGGGCCATATGTTGGTGTCGACCGTGTTGTGTCCCTTGGACGCCGCGTTGAAACACCTCTGGGCAGCTGCCAGGTCACCTTAAATAGTGGCAACCCGTACCCACTTGGTGTAGAACTTCATCTTTAAATGGACGGTGGATGGCACCGCGGTCAGTTTTGCCAATGTCGGCCTTCCCAGAATGCAGTTGTAGAGGGACGGGCAATCAATGACGAGGAAGTGCACCTTGACTTTCCTGGTAGCGGTATCTTCTCCGAACATGACCATAAGCTCGATGTATCCCCAAGGCTTAGACGTCGAGCCGTTAAAGCCCTACAGGTCTGACCCCGCGTGTGGTGAAAGGTGAGAGTCGTCGAGCTGCAGGGTTCGGAACAACTGGTTATACATCACGTTGACGAAACTTCCCCCGTTGATGAGGACGCGATGTACGTCGAAGTTGGCCATTTTTTCCCTTATCAGTAGAGGCATGGCCGAATTAGGGGCCCCTCCGGGGATCTCCTCGAGGTAGAAGGTGATTGGCTCTAATCTGCCTTTCACCCTTTCAAAGGTCATCGTTTGAGGGGAGGGGGTCGTGTAGACCAGCTTGTCCAGCTTCCTCTTAGCTAAATTTATGGTCAAATTATTGAATCCTCCACCATTGATAACCATGGTATAGGGGAAGTTTTCCCACCTGCTTTGTGCAGACATAGGTTCTTGCAGATATCCGAGGATGTAGAAGTCTTCGGGTCTTGTGACGGAGAACGCGGTTTGGATGGGAACTGACTCGTTAGATGGTCGGGCATCCTCTTCTGCTTCCCTCATCTCATGGGTATCCCGATGAGGAGCGTTGTTTCATCGATATTGGGCCAGTCTCCCCAAGGGCCCCCTCTGTTCCCGGGCGTCTCGGGGTTTATCGTCTCTTCTCTTCTCTCCAGTTCGTAGAGGAGGGGCGGTGTCTTGTCGCGGATTACTGTTGGATCCGCGGTTTCTAGGGTCTCGGGCTCTGTTGTCCGCTTCTCTCTCCTCGTAGTCCATATAGGCCTTGGCCTTTTCGAGGAGGGCATCGAACGTCCAGGGTTGTTCGATGCCTACGGCTTTTCTGAATTCGGTGCTGGGGAGGAGCCCCCTATTGTACCCCAAAATTTTCCCTCCCTTTTTCACAAGAAATCACAACCCTAGGGTTTTCTCAGATTTTCAAGATTGACTCAGGAATCGATCAAACAGACTTTTCTTTGGCAGTAAATCAAGAATTAGGGTTTCTCTCGCATTTCTCAGAAGAAACTGAATTCTCGGAAATTCCATTAACTGTCACATGTATTCATACTTTTTAAGCCTACTGAAAGATTGCTGGTTGTTCTCAAGGCTTGTTTATCTGGGATAAGAGATAGGAGCTGAGATGGTCATTTGGAACATTTAGGTTTTTGTCTGATCCAGGTTAACCAAAATAATGTGCGTTTGTTAAAATGTTTGCCTGTTAATGGAATGAAATGTTTGCTTGTTTATTGGAATATACAATGCGTATTTTAATTGGAATGTTGTTGCAAGGTTATGAGACTACAACGTTATTAGATTACTTAAAGTTTAAGTTATCTGTATTAGAATTGTTGGAATGCAATTTCAATTATTTTGATATGAGAATCTTAAAGGAATAAGTGAAGACTTTAAGAAAGAATGGCAAGATTATTGGACAATAAAAGATTTTATTGGATATCAGTTTGCCTCACAAAGATTTTTCAGATGATTGATACAAAAATAATTTATTATTTGAATACTGTAGGTTTTTACAACTTATAGTACTTGGGAAAATAAATTGTTACAATTAATGGAAATCTATCTAATCTAATCCTAAGCCTCCATTGCTCCCATGCTCAAAGTCTTCTGCTTCCTCTGCTTTGTCATCACCAAATTTGTGCTCACATGAAAAAGACAAAGCAAAAGGGATTAGTACAATCAGTTAATTAAATAGAATTTTCAAACAAAAAAAGAAAGGAAAATAGTCATAATTAAAGTTTACCGTCCGGAATCAGAGTGCTATTGTTCATCATGTTTTTATTTTTCTCTTTGCAAATCACAAGAAGATTGCTCTTCTTGGTTCACAAAGAGAAAAGTAAAAAAAATGCAAAAGGAAAAATGCAAGCATACAAAAGCAATTGGTTCAAATGCAAAACATAGGCCAAACTGTACAAAGCAGGTTACAAAGGCAAACTGAAGCATTGTAACTTAATCAAACAGCATGGCAAACATTGCAACATTACATTGCAGCTAACCAAGTCTTGCAACAAACAAAACTGTCAAGCAAAGCAAATTGTATTAAGCAACTGTACTAAGCAAACTGTACTAAGCAAACTGTACTAAGCAACTGAACAAAGCAAACTGAATGCAGCAGTAATGCAGAAAGTACATGGCAAATCAAACAGTAGGCAAATGCAGGAGATAAACCAATTGACAAGCCAAAAGCTTGTCATAACGTTTCATCATTTTCCAGCAAAAAGGTAAAGTTTTCAGAAAAATGGAAAAGCAAATCTGCTTTGTCATAGAGAGAGAAAGAGAGAAAATATATCACCTTGGTGAGAGTGTACAGTTTGGCAAAAAGGGTTGTCACAAGTTGCAAAAGAAAAGAGGATATAACAGTACAAAGTCAGAAGAGAAGAAGAGAGAAACATTTTGTCAAAAGCCACAAACAGAAACAAGCTTGCAAAACAGCCAAAGCTTGCAGTTTCAAAACTGTAACAACCTGCACAACTCTCCAACCTGCAGTTTCAAAACTGTAACAAGCCTAGCTGCAACAAGAGCCAAAACTGTAGCAAACATAAAAAACCTGTGCAAACAGTTTCACACAAACCCTGTGAACAAATAAACAGAAGCAAGCTAACCAAAACTGCTGCAATCTCCAAGGCCCTGTAACAAGCTTGTCAAATTGCCTAGCCAAAACAAACTTGCAGTTCCACAACAAAACTGCAACAATCACAAAAAACCATAACAAGCAACAACATGCCAAACTATCAAACTACAAAACCATTGCAAAACTGCACAAGTTGCAACAATAGCCAAAACACTGCAAGCTAACCAAACTGCAAACAAACTGTAACAAAGTTTGCCAAACCAGAAAAATTACAAAAACCTGTAACAGTTAGAAACAGCCAAGAGCCAAACTGTAAACCTGCATAGCCAAGCTGTAACAGTTTCACAACAAAACCCTGTGAAACATCACAAACCATTACCCAAAGAACCTGTAGTTTCAAACTGCATAACCAAAGCAGACTTCCAAAACCTGCCCAAACTGTAAACCTACATAGCCAAACTGCACAAGCCTTCCAAGCTGTAAACATTAACCACCAACAACAAAATCATACCAAGCTACACAATCAATCAAAAAACCTCAACTGTGAAACCAAAGCTAGCATACCAATAATCAACTACAAGTTTCAACAAAATCAACAAATCCATCAACAACAAGTCTCAGAACTATTATCCTCATCAACATTCAAAATCAAGAGAGAAGAAACAAAGTTTTCAGAAGTGAAAATATCAAAACAAGTTCAAATCAGAAGTAATCATCCTCAACATTCAAGTTTCAAAAGAAACATCAACAACAAGTTTCAGAACTAGTATCATCATCAACAAAATCTAAGCATATCAATAGGGTTTCATAAAGAAATCATCATTAACAAGAACAATCAGAAACAACCAATAGGGTTTCAGAAATAAATCATCATCAACAATCAAGCGTCATCATTCAAGGTTTAAAAAGAACAACAAAAAGAGATACCAGAAGCTTGTGCCTCGTGTTGGCCATCATTTCTTCCCTCCTCCGCCTCTAGCCACCAGGGAGCTCCGTCCCACCCTCCCTCTCTCTTGTCCAGAAAAAACTCACAGGTATATCTCTCTCCATCTCAAACATGAACAATAAATAAGCTTGAAAGCTGTAAAATCAAACAAACATAAACAACAAATTGTAAAACTCATAAATAAACGTACCATAATGCAACCAAGGCCATTGAATGTTAGGAAGAGGAGGAGAGTGAGGGTTGCTCCGGCGGCTAAGGCTTAGGGAGGGAGATCAGAACCGTTTGAGTGAGAGAGATGAAGAAGAAAAAACGAGAGAGCGACGCCGCTGTAACCACAAGGAGCAAACCCTAATTTGTTCCACAAACCCTAAACATTGCCAACAAATGTACTGGGCCTTGGGCCCCAAATGCCATAAGCCACACGAATTGCTAGTGCACTCCACCTCCATTCAGGCTTTTGTTCTCTTCTCTTATTTTTCATTTGGGTCATCCCTTTTCAAACCCTTAGGCCCATTTTCATTCTGTTTTAATTCACTCTTTTTTTATAAATAAAACTCATAAAGAAAATTCAATACCTTTTTTGGTTTATTTAAAAATTAGCTTAGTTAAATTATCTTTTTACTTCTTTTGTTAATAATGACATTAATAATATTTAAAATTTTGATTTTTCTTAATTAGTTTTAATCATTTTTTCTTTTCATACATTTAATGAAAATACCAAAAAATATTTAATTTGATTTAATTAATTTTGTTTTCTTTAAACTCTTTTTATTGATTAATAAAAATACAAAAAAATAATAAAGATTTATTTAATTGAATTTTCTGTCTTTAAAACTTTTTCCTTTTATTAAATTAATAAAATACGCCGAAAAATAATAATAATATAATACTTAATCTTTCTTTTTTAGAATAGATTTTTATTTGTTTATTTTTAAATAAATACATGCATTTCATAATTGATTGATTTTCTTTATCTTATAATTTGTTATGGCTTTATATTGAATTGCGACGATTCGATTTAGTTGTAATACTTGATATTTGGACATTATTATTCTTGTGAGATTCATCCCCATTTATAATAATTTGTACCCCCATTCCCGGATACTTTTATAATAATTTAGACTTTTAATTCCCGCAATTTATTGCTTTCAATATACTGTATAGTAATTAGGCGTGTACGGTAAGATTCAAAATCAATCGCTAGATGACCTAATCCAAGAATAAACAACTTGAAATCAATACACTTCTCACACTTGCACCCCTAGGGTTTCATCCACTTGTTGCCATTGAAATGGGTCATGTTATGCATGTTGAGTATCTTTGGCAAAACAAAAACAAAACAAAAGATCATAGTCCCTCGATGACACTATCTTGATTGCCTATACAAAATGATCTAGTCCCTCAGAAAATTGCTAAAGATACTTGGAAATATTGCTATCATGGTCAATACGATGACCTGCGCCTGTCCCGTTTAACATCCTAATACAAGATTGTTTACCAAATGCAATGGTAAAACAATACTGTCAAAAAGGTTAAAAATGTATACGAAGGATCTTTGAGTAAAATAGGGTAGACAACTCTTAGTTACTTGATCAAAACTTGCAAAACATCCTTGCTATTTTCAAACACACCTCACAACACAATTTCAAAACATTTTCCAAAAACAAACTTTCAAACATTGAAAAATCTTTTCAAAAGACAATACACCTTTGTATATATTCAAACAAGAATCATTACAAAGGTTGCCACAACGATGGCCTCTTTTCAAAACATCTTTCAAAACCACATACAAAGCACCATTTCAAACAATTGAAAAGCAAAAGCAATTGATCTAAACAAGTAACTAAGAGCCCATGGATAACCATGGATGAAAAGGGTGCTTGCACCTTCCCTTTTCATAATCTACCCCCTGAACCCAAGAAAACATCTCAAAGGTCTTTCCTATGTTTTTTGACCTTTCCTTTGGATAAAATAAAAAGTCGGTGGCGACTCTTGCTAAACCGAAACATTTGCGAACACAAATACAAAACCTCAAGTCAGTTCTCCCACTGTATTATAGAACTGGCGACTCTGCTGGGGATCATATCTAAAAGTGGGGTTACCTTAGAGTTTAGATCACCTTTACATGCTTATCTTGTTTGCTTTGATTGCTTTACATTTGGTTCCTTGTTTGGGTTTGTTTTAAATCCTACACCCGGATTTAGGGGCACCTTTTAGGTAAGTAGCAATAAACTGTAAGGGAACTGTGCGGGGTATACCGACATGGTTGAATCAGTGGCTACGTTAGTGCGACATATTTGTGGGTACCGGTAGCCTTTGAGTCAATCAAAGAGAATACGGGGCCGCTGAGTGATGTCATGAAGCACTAATAAACTCTTATAACCTTTACTTGACCATCTTGGCCTTATTAGGTGTAGTGAGATGACCGGCTTTGGTGCAGTCTGAAGTTGGTAGATACTCGATACTACACTCATTGAGGATTGTTTTCTTGGAATATTTCGGTCGCCAGTAAAGTGGCTAAACTGAAACAATGAACACAGAAAATAATCCGGTGATATTGAGCTCCTTAGAACCCGGTTACTATTTATAGGACAGGTTGAGCCAACTAACTTCAAGAGGGTACTTACCTACAAACTCCATGCAAGCCTAAACCTAAGGACTTGTCTGCTTTATGTGAATATGATTATTTGTATATAAACTTGCTTACTTTTGCATATCTGTACATAACATCATAACATCATACCATAGCATTTTCAATAACCATTTCAAGGATCTCGAGGGTCTTTTGATGCAAGGTCACGTTGAACCAGACGTCTACCAAAGGGCAAGAGGATTTTCCTCTAAACAAACATCGTCAAAGATCAAGTACAACAACTTGAGTCAAGGGCTATGACCCACTTGACATGGTGAGCTTGATTCTCGTGGAAAGACGTCCACCAATACAAAGTTCTCCAATCAAAGATGATTGGTCGAAGTTCAACCTCTAACATTTTCTTGTGTTTACCCCGCGAGATCCTTGAAAACATGCATCCACATATCATGCATTATATCATGACATGTTTTCCCCTTTCAGGTCTCCTTACCTTCCTACTGTTTATTTCAGTAGAGATGGCTCTAGAGAGGATTGTCAAAGATATCCAGGCTCAAAATGCTCAACTTCAAGAAATGTTCTTGAACCTATCCAAGGGGCAGGAAGAAGTGAAATCTCTCCTTACAAGGGGCATGGTCACAAGGAATCCAGGGGGCATCAGGAATAATTAGTTGGAAGGGCTGCAGATTGAGATGGCGACAATGAGAATTCAGATGATGGGACAATTGGTGGGCCATATGGCTCTTATTCAAAACCTGGCTCAAGGATAAGAGGAGTTAAAGATCCTCATCAACAAACTGCATCAGGATGGATGTAACCAAATGGGGCAAATAACTAGGGTTGAGGATCAAGTCACCATTCAGCCTCCCTTGAGACAAGAGGTCAAGGGAAAAGCTCCCCAATATGCTTCAGGGTCACAAGCCCAACAACAACCTCACCAGTATCAACAGGATAATCAGAGTGAGCAAAATGCATCTGAAAAGCACTCCACCGAGATTAACATGCCATTATCCCAAGTGTTGCAACGCTTGTTGGAGGTCAAGCTGGTTGAATTAAGGGACCCTCCTCGGCATCCCAAAACATCCTCCCCAGGGTACAATCCAAGTGTGAGATGTGCGTATCACTCCAACAGTCCTGGACATGACACCGATAGCTGTTGGGCATTGAAAAACAAAATTCAAGATCTGGTTAAAGAAACAACGCTGGAATTCACACAAGATAGCCAGATGAAAATTTTCCGCTGAGGGTTCTCCACCTGAAATGACAAGTTCGGACTAAGAGGCTTTTGTTTCATTTGAATTTTCAAGTTGCAATTTCTTTTGTTATTCAAACAATTATTGGTTGATGTCAAACTCTATTTCATTAATGCATTTCATATGTTTGTCTTGAATTCATCCATTCGTTTTCACTATATTTGAACTATGCTTTCTACTTTCTTTATGACATTTAACTCTTGCTAAAATTTACGAGCCTTTAGAGGGAGGATGACGAAAACAATGCCATAATCTCATAGAGTATGCTTTTGGACAGACCTTGCTGACGATGTACAGGCGTTTCTTTCAAATCCTAAACACTGGAGTTATAAGGAAGATAATCCCTAGTCAACCCCTTCGAGCCAAAGAAGTAGAAGTTTTTTGTTTAAACATAAATTGAAACCTTTAATCAAACCTGGGGCAGGGTAGTCTCTTAGTTAATTCAAAAAGTGCGTGTTGAAGTCGCGAGCTCTCATCATGTAATACAATGAATGACATCAAAAACATTCCTTTGGAATCAAAAGACAGTGATGGTTCCTTATCTCATAGGCAGTCATTATCTCTCAAAAAAGAAAAGCCCATTGAGTCAAAACCTACAAAGGAGGTTTAAGAAAGCTGGGGCATCCCACTGGCTGTAATCTCGAAAATAGGAACAGTCGGGCAAAAATTAGGGATAACAAATCAAAAGAAAGAGGTCATTACAAATACTCAACAACATGAAAAATGTTGCAAAAATGACTATCTTCCAACAAATTCAACTTATGTGAACCATCACAAAAACGTCGTTCCAAACTCATTTGGAGTTCAAATGCACAATTAACTGAGTTTAGGATTGAAGAACATCACGAAGAGCGGGTGGGTACAAATATACTTTGAGCCTTTATCCTTTGTTTCTTAAATCGTGAACCAAGCCACGTTACAACCCTTCAAAAGTCCTAATTGAAGCGTGGGTTAGTTCGAAAGCATACTGTTACAAAAGGTATCCTGACTCCTGTAAGGCTTTGCTCTAAATCTTGAGTTGAATTTGTCTTATAAAAGTTTTCTGCTAAAAAACGCATTTTCTAAAAATTTCAAGACAAGCATAAACTTTGCATTATTTGAATATCGTTGTTTGCATATGGCTATTTGCTTGACAGCGAAGAAATTCACACAGTGAATGTTTCGATGAACGAAAGCTCTCTCAGTGAACAAAATCACTTCAAGTGGGATGACACTTCCTTTGCAAAAATCTCCTATCAACAAAAAGGGACTTGGTATGGCATTGTCCAATAAACCTGGGGCAGTCCAGTCAAGATTTTAAGAAATCTCTCAAAGTCCAGTAAACCTGGGGCAGTCCAGTCAAGTTTTCAAGAAATCTCTCAATTGCAGAGTAACCTAGGGCAAGTCTACATCTCCATCACTTGGGGCATTAAACGTCCATCTCATCAAAGGGTTACGTACAGTCCAAATTTCCTGGAAGTGCCACAAACATTTGATACTAGGGGAAATGATGAATCTCTCCAAAATCCTTCTGAAAATAAATTCAAGAATCCTCGAGAAGTTCATCACCTCTCTAGCAGACCAGCGGTCATGGGTTTATTTCCCCAACACTTGTCAAGGATTTATTCTCCAAAACAAAATTACATTTCAACAACATTCATAACATATGCAGATTGATCGGCAAGTAAAGGTTATCATTACCTTTTGGAGTAGTAATCGTCCAAGATTCCTTCATCACCTTTTGGAGTAGCAGTCATCAAAGATTCCTTCATCATCCGGTTGAGTCAAAGTTAATCCAAGACCTTCTCTGTTTCAGTCAGATCGACACTAAGATCTCCCTGATTCTTATTCCAGTGGAAGATATTCTGGGTTTTGCTGTTTCAGATAAATCTCTCAACGATTCATTCTGATTCATTTCCAGATTTTTCACTATCAGAGACGAAGAATCCAACTCTTTTCTCCATCACCAGTTTGGGATTTATTTTCCCCAGCGAGAGGTTGTCTTGAAAAACATTACACATCCGTACACCAGGACATCATACAACGCAATCCCATTTATTTTGAGAACATCATTGTTTGATATATGTTATGTCACTAACCTTTATCTTTCAGGAAAGATGCAATCAAATTCTCACAAAATTCAAGTTATGAAGCTCGGGTACGACCGGATAGTATCTTGATCTCTACAGCATATTGTGAAGCCCGGATTACGACCGGATAACAGTATCAGACTACCGCGAAGCCTGGATTACGACCAGATAGTGGTATCTCTTAAAAGCAAGCTATGAAGCCCGGATTCGACCGGATAATAGTTTAATCCCCAACAAGTTATTGTGAAGCCTGGATTACGACCAGATAGTAATGTAAGTTCCTGTGAAGCCTGGATTACGACCAGATAGCAGCCAAGAATACTATGAAGCCTGGAGTCGACCAGATAGTGTTATATCTTTAACACAAGCCGTGAAGCCCGAATTCGACTGGGTAACAACTCAGCAAGTTATTGTGAAGCCTGGATTACAACCAGATAGCAATGCAAGTTCCTGTGAAGCCTGGATTACGACCAGATAGCAGCCAAGAATACTACGAAGCCTGGAGTCGACCAGATAGTGGTATATATTTAATATAAGTTATGAAGCTCGGATTCGACCGGATAATATCTTGATATCTCCGAACGCCATGAAGCCTGGATTCGACCAGATAATGGTATGATACATCGTGAAGCCTGGACCACGACCAGATAGTAGTGTATCCCACTTTCATCTTCAACAGAGATGATTTCTCACCAGAATAACGGACCATCGAGGTTCCCAAAATTCAACAGATATGATTTCTCAACAGAATAACGGACGATCGAGGTTCCCAAAATTCAACAGAGATGAATTCTCACCAGAATAACGGACGATCGAGGTTCCCAAAATTCAACAGAGATGATTTCTCAACAGAATAACGGACGATCGAGGTTCCCAAAATTCAACAGAGATGATTTCTCAACAGAATAACGGACGATCGAGGTTCCCAAAATTCAATGGAGATGATGCCCCAGCATAATAACGGACAACTGAAGCTCCTAAAATTCTATTTATCTCAAGGATGAAGATTCTCATCCTTAAAACCTCAGAAGATTGGCATACTCCCAAGCTCCTGATACCCTTAACAGAATGAATATTCTCATCCTTAAAACCTCAGAAGATTGGTATACTCCCAAGCTCCTGATACCGTTAACAGAATGAAGATTCTCATCCTTAAAACCTCAGAAGATTGGCATGCTCCCAAGCTCCTGATACATGTAACAGAATGAAGATTCTCATCCTTAAAACCTCAGAAGATTGGCATACTCCAAAGCTCCTGATACCTGTAACAGAATGAAGATTCTCATCCTTAAAACCTCAGAAGATTGGCATACTCCCAAGCTCCTGATACCTGTAACAGAATGAAGATTCTCATCCTTAAAACCTCAGAAGATTGGTATACTCCCAAGCTCTTGATACCCTTAACAGAATGAAGATTCTCATCCTTAAAACCTCAGAAGATTGGCATACTCCCAACCTCCTGACCCAAACGCCTGAATGAAGATTCTCATTCTTGCTTCCCCAGAAGATTGGCATACATCCAACCTCCTGACCCAAACGCCTGAATGAAGATCCTCATTCTTGCTCCCCCAGTAGATTGGCATACACCCAACCTCCTGACCCAAACACCTGAATGAAGATTCTCACTCTTGCTTCCCCAGTAGATTGGCATACTCCCAAGCTCCTGATATTCCCGACAGAATGAAGATTCTCATTCTCAAAGTGGCATACAACCTGAATTCCTGATATTCCCGACAGAATGAAGATTCTCATTCTCAAAGTGGCGTACAACCTGAATTCCTGATATTCCCGACAGAATGAAGATTCTCATTCTCAAAGTGGCATACAACCTGAATTCCTGATATTCCCGACAGAATGAAGATTCTCATTCTCAAAGTGGCATACAACCTGAATTCCTGATATTCCTGGCAGAATGAAGATTCTCATTCTCAAAGTGGCATACAACCCGAATTCCTGATATTCCCGACAGAATGAAGATTCTCATTCTCAAAGTGGCATACAACCTGAATTCCTGATATTCCCGACAGAATGAAGATTCTCATTCTAAAAGTGGCATGCAACCTAAACTCCTGAACTTCTTCCAAACAGGAATAAGCTTTTCCCAGAGTCCTGAGCTTACTCTCCAATAGGATAGCTACTCCCCAACAAAATCAAGATTCTCATCCTTGATTCTCTAGTAAAGTTGCCGGAACCTTCTTTACTCTCAGCATAAATTTGTCAGAGTTTTTAATCCCCTGCAGATCAAAGATTCTCGTTCTTGGCTCCTCAGCACAAATTCCCCTAGCAGAATGAAGATTCTCATTCTCAATTCCCCACAGAGTTTTCAAATATTCCCCAGCGGAGTTCTCCTCAAAACAGGAATCCCCGGCAGAAATATTCTAAGTAAAGCTTGAAGACACACGTACTCTTCAACAGTGGTCCAGGATTTATCTTCCCCGACAGCGGTCAAAGATTTTATTATCTCCAGCTATCCAGGATTTATTTTCCTCAGCAAGACAGCTAATCAACTTACATGCACATACATTACATTCATATATCATAAACATTGATAAAACCCATATATTGCATCATACATTTCATGCAACATAACTTTGTGTTTCAGCTAATACTTTACCCTTTTCAGGATAAGATTAACAAGTTACCAACTTCAGGATCATGAAAACAGTTTACGGGTGCTTCCAAACATGGATGTCAATCTATCGCTTGTTCAGATTCAGCTCATTGAAAACAGTTTAAGGATACTCCAAACACGGATGCTAATCTATTGCTTATTCAGACCCCCAGCTCAGACGTTCCAGACATGGATACCTTTATGATACCCATTCTTTCACCTACAACATACAATTCAATAAATATTCTTGGATAGCATCTTTAAGCCCATCTCCGACAAGATCCTGTCACATCTCCAAATTGCATCTTTAAGCCCATTCCCTCAAACTGTGCTTTGACGAGTGCAAATTTATGGGCACTCTAGTGTCCAATCATCTTTTACCTTCGAGTTGCGAACGGAAAACTCGCCGATCTAACTCTTCAGGTTCAACAAAATTGAACAGGGGCAGCTGTTGTACCCCAAAATTTTCCCTCCCTTTTTCACAAGAAATCACAACCCTAGGGTTTTCTCAGATTTTCAAGATTGACTCAGGAATCGATCAAACAGACTTTTCTTTGGCAGTAAATCAAGAATTAGGGTTTCTCTCGCATTTCTCAGAAGAAACTGAGTTCTCAGAAATTCCATTAACTGTCACATGTTTTCATACTTTTTAAGCCTACTGAAAGATTGTTGGTTGTTCTCAAGGCTTGTTTATCTAGGATAAGAGATAGGAGTTGAGATGGTCATTTGGAACATTTAGGTTTTTGTCTGATCCAGGTTAACCAAAATAATGTGCGTCTGTTAAAATGTTTTCCTGTTAATGGAATGAAATGCTTGCTTGTTTATTGGAATATACAATGCGTATTTTGATTGGAATGCTGTTGCAAGGTTATGAGACTACAAAGTTATTAGATTACTTAAAGTTTAAGTTATCTGTATTAGAATTGTTGGAATGCAATTTCAATTATTTTGATCTGAGAATCTTAAAGGAATAAGTGAAGACTTGAAGAAAGAATGGCAAGATTACTGGACAGTAAAAGATTTTATTGGATATCAGTTTGCCTCACAAAGATTTTTCAGATGATTGATACAAAAATAATTTATTATTTGAATACTGTAGGTTTTTACAACTTATAGTACTTGGGAAAATAAATTGTTACAATTAATGGAAATCTATCTAATCTAAGCCTAAGCCTCCATTGCTCCCATGCTCAAAGTCTTCTGCTTCCTCTGCTTTGTCATCACCCAATTTGTGCTCACATGAAAAAGACAAAGGAAAAGGGATTAGTACAATCAGTTAATTAAATAGAATTTTCAAACAGAAAAAAGAAAGGAAAATAGTCATCATTAAAGTTTGCTGTCCGGAATCAGAGTGCTATTGTTCATCATGTTTTTATTTTTCTCTTTGCAAATCACAAGAAGATTGCTCTTCTTGGTTCACAAAGAGAAAAGTAAAAAATGCAAAAGGAAAAATGCAAGCATACAAAAGCAATTGGTTCAAATGCAAAACATAGGCCAAACTGTACAAAGCAGGTTACAAAGGCAAACTAAAGCATTGTAACTTAATCAAACAACATGGCAAACATTGCAACATTACATTGCAGCTAACTAAGTCTTGCAACAAACCAAACTGTCAAGCAAAGCAAACTGTACTAAGCAACTATACTAAGCAAATTGTACTAAGCAAACTGTACTAAGCAACTGAACAAAGCAAACTGAATGCAGCAGTAATGCAGAAAGTACATGGCAAATCAAACAGCAGGCAAATGCAGGAGATAAACCAATTGACAAGCCAAAAGCTTATCATAGCTTTTCATCATTTTCCAGCAAAAAGGCAAACTTTTCAGAAAAATGAAAAAGCAAATCTGCTTTGTCATAGAGAGAGAAAGAGAGAAAAGATATCACCTTGGTGAGAGTGTACAGTTTGGCAAAAAGGGTTGTCACAAGTTGCAAAAGAAAAGAGGGTATAATAGTACAAAGTCAGAAGAGAAGAAGAGAGAAACATTTTGTCAAAAGCCACAAACAGAAACAAGCTTGCAAAACAGCCAAAGCTTGCAGTTTCAAAACTGTAACAACCTACACAACTCTCCAACCTGCAGTTTCAAAACTGTAACAAGCCTAGCTGCAACAAGAGCCAAAACTGCAGCAAACATAAAAAACTTGTGCAAACAGTTTCACACAAACCCTGTGAACAAACAAACAGAAGCAAGCTAACCAAAATTGCTGCAATCTCCAAGGCCCTGCAAAGTTTTCCAAACTGTAAAAAGCTTGCCAAACTGCCTATCAAACTGCAAACAAGCCAAAACAAACTTGCAGTTCCACAATAAAACTGCAACAATAACAAAAAAACCATAACAAGCAACAACCTGCCAAACTATCAAACTACAAAACCATTGCAAAATTTCACAAGCTGCAACAATAGCCAAAAAACTGCAAGCTAACCAAACTCCAAACAAACTGTAACAAAGTTTTCCAAACCAAAAAAATTACAAAAACCTGTAACAGTTAGAAACAGCCAAGAGCCAAACTGTAAACCTGCATAGCCAAACTGTAATAATTTCACAACAAAACCCTGTGAAACATCACAAACCATTACCCAAAGAACCTACAGTTTCAAACTGCATAACCAAAGCAGACTTCCAAAACCTGCCCAAACTGTAAACCTACATAGCCAAACTGCACAAGCCTTCCAAGTTGTAAACATCAACCACCAACAACAAAATCATACCAAGCTACACAATCAATCAAAAAACCTCAACTGTGAAACCAAAGCTAGCATACCAATAATCAACAACAAGTTTCAACAAAATCAACAAATCCATCAACAACAAGTCTCAGAACTATTATCCTCATCAACATCAAAATCAAGAGAGAAGAAACAAAGTTTTCAGAAGTGAAAATATCAAAACAAGTTCAAATCAGAAGCAATCATCCTCAACATTCAAGTTTCAGAAGAAACATCAATAACAAGTTTCAGAACTAGTATCATCATCAACAAAATCTAAGCATATCAATAGGGTTTCAGAAAGAAATCATCATTAACAAGAACAATCAGAAACAACCAATAGGGTTTCAGAAATAAATCATCATCAACAATCAAGTGTCATCATTCAAGGTTCAAAAAAACTACAAAAAGAGATACCAGAAGCTTGTGCCTCGTGTTGGCCGTCATTTCTTCCCTCCTCCACCTCTAGCCACCAGGGAGCTCCGTCTCACCCTCCCTCTCTCTTGTCCAGAAAAAACTCACAGGTATATCTCTTTGCATCTCAAACATGAACAATAAATAAGCTTGAAAACTGTAAAATCAAACAAACATAAACAACAAACTGTAAAACTCAGAAACAAATGTACCATAATGTAACCAAGGCCATTGAATGTTAGGAAGAGGAGGAGAGTGAGGGTTGCTCCGGCGGCTAAGGCTTAGGGAGGGAGATCAGAACCGTTTGAGTGAGAGAGATGAAGAAGAAAAAACGAGAGGCGGCGCCGCTGTAACCACAAGGAGCAAACCCTAATTTGTTCCACAAACCCTAAACATTGCCAACAAATGTACTGGGCCTTGGGCCCCAAATGCCATAAGCCACACAAATTGCTAGTGCACCCCACCTCCATTCAGGCTTTTGTTCTCTTCTCTTATTTTTCATTTGGGCCATCTCTTTTCAAACCCTTAGGCCCATTTTCATTCTGTTTTAATTCACTCTTTTTTTTAAATAAAACTCATAAAGAAAATTCAATACCTTTTTTGGTTTAATTAAAAATTAGCTTAGTTAAATTATCTTTTTACTTCTTTTGTTAATAATGACATTAATAATATTTAAAAATTTGATTTTTCTTAATTAGTTTTAATCATTTTTTCTTTTCATACATTTAATGAAAATACCAAAAAACATTTAATTTGATTTAATTAATTTTGTTTTCTTTAAACTCTTTTTATTGATTAATAAAAATACAAAAAAATAATAAGGATTTGTTTAATTGAATTTTCTGTCTTTAAAACTTTTTCCTTTTATTAAATTAATAAAATACACAGAAAAATAATAATAATATAATACTTAATCTTTCTTTTTTAGAATAGATTTTTATTTATTTATTTTTAAATAAATACATGCATTTCATAATTGATTGATTTTCTTTATCTTATAATTTGTTATGGCTTTATATTGAATTGCGACGATTCGATTTGGTTGTAATACTTGATATTTGGACATTATTATTCTTGTGAGATTCATCCCCATTTGTAATAATTTGTACCCCCATTCCCTGATACTTTTGTAATAACTTAGACTTTTAATTCCCGCAATTTATTGTTTTCAATATACTGTATAGTAATTAGGCGTGTATGGCAAGATTCAAAATCAATCGCTAGATGACCTAATCCAAGAATAAACAACTTGAAATCAATACACTTCTCACACTTGCACCCCTAGGGTTTCATCCACTTGTTGCCTTTGAAATGGGCCATGTTATGCATGTTGAGTATCTTTGGCAAAACAAAAACAAAACAAAAGATCATAGTCCCTCGATGACGCTATCTTGGTTTCCTATACAAAATGATCTAGTCCCTCGGAAAATTGCTAAAGATACTTGGCAATATTGCTATCATGGTCAATACGATGACCCGCGTCTGTCCCGTTTAACATCCTAATACAAGATTGTTTACCAAATGCAATGGTAAAACAATACTGTCAAAAGGGTTAAAAATGTATAGGAAAGATCTTTGAGTAAAATAGGGTAGACAACTCTTAGTTACTTGATCAAAACTTGCAAAACATCCTTGCTATTTTCAAACACACCTCACAACACAATTTCAAAACATTTTCCAAAAACAAACTTTCAAACATTGAAAAAAAATTTCAAAAGACAATACACATTTGTATATATTCAAACAAGAATCATTACAAAGGTTTCCACAACGATGGCCTCTTTTCAAAACATCTTTCAAAACCACACACAAAGCACCATTTCAAACAATTGAAAAGTAAAAGCAAGTGATCTAAACAAGTAACTAAGAGCCCATGGATAACCATGGATGAAAAGGGTGCTTGCACCTTCCCTTTTCATAATCTACCCCCCGAACCCAAGAAAACATCTCAAAGGTCTTTCTTGTGCTTTTTGACCTTTCCTTTGGATAAAATAAAAAGTCGGTGGTGACTCTTGCTAAACCGAAACATTTGCAAACACAAACGCAAAACCTCAAGTCAGTTCTCCCACCGTATCACACCCCCTCTCTAGCAGGTATCTCTTCATATGGTCCGTACATGGGACCTGGATGCCTTCCCGGTTGAAGCGGTCGATGAATTCTCTCAAGGTCTCATCGTGTTTTTGGACGATGGCCTCGAGCGTTGCTTCGGTCTTCGGGTGTCGTCGCGAAGCAGTGAACAAGCTGATGAATTGGTTCTTCAGGTTTCGCCAAGAGGTAATTGACCCCGGGGCGAGACCTTTGTACCAGTCCATAGCCGTTTTCCTCAGAGTCGTGGGGAACAACCGACACTTGATTGGTCCCACAATGTTGTGGTAGTGGAGCATGGCTTCGAACCCGTCTATATGGTCGATCGGGTCGGCGATGCCGTCGTACTCCTTTAAGTAGGGAGGCTTCTCCATTCCCTTGGGAATGGGCGCCTCCATGATAGCTTGTGACAAGGGACCGCGGGGGTCGTCCTCGTCACTCCATTCGAGAGAGCGGGATGAAGATCTGATGTAGTGGCGGTCACGGTGGCCTTGGTCGCGCGGAGCGTTCCTTGGGCGGTATGACCGTTGAAGGTTTCCTCCGTGTCTATCTCCAGGGGGTCTTCGTTATTTCCGTGAGGGGCCATAGTCGCACCTTCCCGCGTCGACGAGTGGTTCCCTCTCCAAATGGGGTCGTCGTCCGAGTGGTCGGGGTGACGGGCTTCTAGAGATGTCCTGATTCTTTCTCCGCGGGGGAGATTGGGGATGTTCGTCCGTTTGTCGAGGGGGAGGAGATTGAGGCCTCCTGTGTCTTCTCGGGGGCCTTCAATCGTCCTCGAGCGCTCTCAGTCTTTCCCACTAGGCGAAGATGAAATTGTTGGTTTGGTTAATCATCGCGAACAGTGCCCTGGTCGTGGCGTTTGCCCCGGCGGGGACGGGGACCTCGTGAAATTGGATGGGTGGATAGTTCAGGGGAGGTGGTCGGTCTTCTTCAAGTCGATGAGGGATTGACGAAGAAGAAGTCGTGGCTCCGTCCCTGTAGTTAGAAGGTCCAGGCACGTTGACGCCAGGGACCGTGTTATGGTCGGCGGTACCGGCGTTGTCGAGGTCGGCATTATTGTCGACGATGTTGTTGTTAACATCGATGACACTGACGTTCTGGTTGTCCTGAGTCTGGTCAGTCATGACAGACGAGGATGGTTTTAGCTTTGGTCTTTTAAGTGAAGAGAAGACGGGGAAGCTTAGTTTCCCACAAACGGTGCCACTGATATGACCTGATCAGAGTTGGACCGTCACATCTGACTTCGGGCTGAGTTTGAATGAGATGAGGGGTACCTACAAGACACTCTGATGGAAAAGTGAGAGGCGGAATGAGCAAGCAAGTATGAATTTAGGTGTCAATAAATGAATACCTGACCCTCTCATGAGAGAGGGTATTTATAGCCCCCAGCGCTGGGCCAAGGTCCCCACTATTGGGCCACGCAGAGGCCCAATAACGGGAACTGCCAAGGTTTATGTGAGTATGGAGTCCAGCAAGTGGACTCCCCCCTGGTCAACCGCTCCGCGAGAATATGATTGGACCAGAGATTTCCGGAGGACAGTTTGATATGTCCGTTGAGAAGTGGTGGGCCACGTCCCCCAACGGTTGGATGGGGAGTTGCCCCACAATCTCTAACTTGAACTGTCTTTAAGCCATTCATTTGTAGGACAAATATAGATACAGTCCAGATCACAAATCAAATATGAAGTGGTGTTATTCAAATAAAATGAAAAGGTGTTATTAAAATAAAATAAAAATATATTATTGTAAATGAGTATGAATAACATCTATAAAGAAAATGTGTTATTATGAAAAAATATAAATAACATCTAGTAAATAGTGATGAGTTGACGAGAGTTAAACACGATAATTAAACAAAGGATTATTTTTGTCTATAACCGTTTCTCTACCAAATAGTCATAAAAAAAAACGATTTTAAGAAAAACACAAATAGAAAAGAGATAGATTGGATATAGGTGGATTACGATTTTCTTTAATCATTATTATTGGAACAAAATACATATTTTAATATATATATTTGTGAAAATCATATATTCTAAAATCTATATGTTTCTTAATAAATATAATTGTATCAATGAAATATAACTTACATAACATAGGTTTTAAAAATCTGAATTTTTCTTTAAGTAAGCATTTACGTATCCAGTCATTGGTTTACATCCCCGTGGACAAAATTGATAAGAAAAAAACACTTGCAACTTGCGAGACCCTACTAATTTAACCTACTTTCTCTCTTTTGACTAAGTAAAGTTTAGCTAAATATTATTCTACTTAGAAAAAATTCCACTATCAAGACTAATAGCATAATTGCAAATTTCAATTTATCAAGACCACTACCAACTATATGCATTATTACTAAATTGAAATCACACTTTTTCACGGGCATTATGCGTGCTAATATTTGAGGAGATTTATACTTTTTTTTTTTTGTTCCTCGCGTTAGATTTGTTTGTTTTTTAAAATTGTATTAATTCTACCTCTTATATTTTTTTTTAGTTATATATATATGATATCTATTCAGTAAATTATATGTATTGATGTACAAGAAAAGATAAAAGATAAAAAAAATATATATTAAATAACGGTTATAAAAATAAGGAGTAATGAATAATTACATTAACTTATTACTAGGTTATTTATACACGAAATTATGGTATAATAAAATACTAAAATATCCTCTAACAAACTTACTCAATAAGACATTTCTAAAATATAAATTATTTTCAACACTATCCCTTAATTTATATTTACACAAAACTGACAACACCAATTTCATCCCTCAAACGAAGAAATTGATCAGTCTTGATAGTCTTTGTTAGAACATTCTCCAGCTGCTTCTGGGTGCTATAGTGCACAACTTCTAATATTCCACTTTGAACTTGATTCCTCAGAAAGTGATATTTGGTCTCAATATGCTTGCTTCTCCCATGCAGCATTGGGTTCTTGGCAAGATTATTTGCAGATTTGTTATCAATCATCAGCTTCGGAGGTTTGTTTACCTCAATTTTCAGATCTTGCAGCAAGTTCAGAATCCACACAACTTGGCATGCAGTCAGAGCGCCTGCAATATATTCAGCTTCACAGGTTAACAGCGCAACAACAGGTTGCTTCTTGGAACACCAAGAAATAGGACCTCCCATAAATTTGAATAAGTACCCAGAAGTACTTCTTCTGTCAACTTTGTCTTCACACCAATCAGAGTCTGAATAACTCAAAAATTCTGATTTGGTCTTTCTTCCATAATGAAATAACACTTCATACTTCAGAGTTCCCTTCACATACCTCAGAATCATGACAGCAGCTTGGAATGGGACCACTTTGGTTTACTCATAAATCTGCTAACCATTCAAACTGCATATCAAATATCAGTTCTGGTATCACACAAATACCTCGGAGAACCAACCAACTGTTTGAAGGTTGTAGCATCCACGTCCTCTCCATCAGAATCAGAGTCCAACTTCTGATTTGTATCAGTAGGTGTGAAAGAAGCTTTATAATTCTCCAGCTTAAATCTCTTCAGAAGCTCAAGTTCATACTTCATCTGATGCAAAATGATCTATTTCTCAGAGTACATAAACTTCATCCCTAGAAAGTAACTCATTTTCCCAAGATTTGTCATCTCAAACTCATTCATCAGAACCTTCTTGAACTTAGATATCTCTTGTTCAGAATTTCCTGTTAGCAATATGTCATCAACATACAAACATACCAGAATCATATTACCTTCTGAAGTATGCTGAACATAAACACCATACTCCATCTCACACTTATGAAATCTTTGTTCCTTGAAAAATGAATCAATCTTCAGATTCCAGGCTCTGGGTGCTTGCTTCAATCCATACAAGGCTTTGTATAATTTGAACACCATCCCTTCCTGATTCTTTTTCTCAAATCCAGGAGGTTATGACATGTATATCTCTTCTTGTAATGGACCATTTAAAAATGCAGATTTTACATCTAAATACATCAGAGGCCAATTCTTGTTAGAAGTTATAGCAATCACTAGTCTGATTGTTTCATGCCTCGCTACAGGTGCAAACACTTCAGGATAATCCAGCCCAGACTTCTGTAGAAAACCTCTTGCTACTAATCTTGCTTTGTGTTTTCCAATTGATCCATCTGGCGTTAGCTTCTGTTTAAAAATACATCTGATGTTGATGACTTTCTTGCCTTTTGGAAGTTCTGTCAGCTTCCAAGTCTTGTTTCTCTCTATAGCATCAAGTTTTTTTCCATGGCTTGTAACCACACTTTCTGCTTAAGAGCATCTTCTGTACTCACAGGTTTAGAGTCTACTAACATTGCACACTGAATAACTTCTCCTTCGGAGTCTACTTCAGTGTCTTGCAACATGTCAAACTCTGCAAATCTTCTTGGGATGCTTCTGATTCTTTGTTGCCTCTGAACTTGAACTTCAGAACCTCGGACACCAGAATTTTCCCTTTCACAAGCTCTTGCTTCAGAAAATGGACTTTCTCCAGAACCTTGACTGTCTTCAGAGTTTGGAAATTTTCCATAGTCTGAATTACCATCGGAGTCAGAGTCATAATCATTTTCACCTTATGAATCTTCTTCAAAGTCAAAAAAATTACCAGCTTCAGAAACATGTGTTTCTGACTTTTCTTCAGGAGTTCTCTCATCAGAGTCAGGACGAGACTTTTCCCAATTCCAGACTTCTGATTCTTTTACAATGAGGTATATGTTGAACTCAATTTTGTTAGTTTCTGGACAATAAAGTTTGTACGAACCTGTAATGTGGTACCCCACCAGTAACATTACTTTACTCTATCATCTAACTTCTGTCTTCTGACTTCTGAGACATGTTTGTAACATACAGAACCAAACACCTTCAGATGACTAACACTTTTTTCATCTCATTCCACTTTTGAATAGGAACTATTTCCTTCAAATTCTTAGTTAGACATCTGTTGAGCATATAACATGCAGTGGCAACAGCTTCTTCCCACAAAGTATGAGGAAGCTTCTTCTCTTTCAGCATGCTTCTCACCATATCAAACAAATTATGGTTTCCTATTTCAGTAATACCATTGTGTTGAGGATTATATGGAGCAGTAACCTCATGCTCAATTCCATTCTCCTCACATAACCTTCTGAATTTTGTGGAGTTATACTCACCACCATCATCAGTTCTAAGAATCTCCAGAGTCTGGCCACTCTGACTCTCAACCTTCAGTCTAAACTTCTTGAATTCATCAAACACCTCGTGTTTGAATTTTATGAGAGATACCCATGTCATTCTGGTGAACTCATCAACAAATGACACAAAGTATTTATTCCCTCCAATCGATGCTACTGAAAATGGACCACACACATCGGAATGCACTACTCTTAAGGTGTGCTTTGCTCTTGGAGCTACTTCTGATGTAAATGGAAATTTTGGTTGCTTCCCTTCCATGCACACCTTGCATGACTTCTCAGACTTCTTGATTGTAGGAATTCCATGTACCAGCTTCTTCGATTCCATATGCCCTAAGCTTCTGAAATTCAGATGACCAAATTTTCTGTGTCACAGCTCACTCTCCTTGAAAACACTTGTTGCACTAAGACATTCAGAGTCTTAATTTCTAACATTCACCTTAAATGTTTTGTTCCTTCTCTGTTCTAACTCCGTAATCAGTTTCTGATTACATTCATACAGCTTCAGAAGATTGTCCTTCATGGTAACTGAAAAACCTTTCTCAGTCAGTTGTCACACACTCGTCATATTGCTTTTTATGCCAGGTACATACCACACATTCTGGATCACTGCTGCTTTCTCATTGATTAGAATGACTCTTACATTTCTCATACCTTCTGTATTGAGGTATTTATCATTGGCACATCTGATCTTTGTACTCTTCCCAGAGTCAAAATCAATCAACCATTTCTTGTTTCCAGTAAGATGGTTTGAACACCTTGTGTCCATATACCACCATTCTGATGAATTCATATCATCAGATTCAGAAGCCAACAATAGCATAGGTTCATCATCAGACTGTCTTCTGGCTATATTTGCTTCTTCTGACTTCCTTTCTTTGTTTGACCAGCAATCTTTGGCATAGTGACCAAATTTTTTGTAATAGTAACACTGAATATTCTTCTTGTCAGACTTCTCATTTCCCTTTTGGATATTCTTCTGCCTATCAGAGTTTGAAGCTTCTGACCTTTGACCATTATTAGTTTTCTTTCTGGCTTCTGACCAAGTCTGCTTCTGATACTTCTTACCAGAAGTTACTTTCAGAGCTTGTTGCTCTACTTCTCTCTCAGAAATTCTCTCAGTCATACACAACTCAAACACCTCTGGACTACTTTGCAGCTCTTCAATTCTCATGGTGCTCAGATCTTTGGAATATTCAATTGCTACCACAATGTAATCAAACTGAGAAGTTAAAGATTTCAATACCTTCACTATAATTACTTGTTCAGAAAGAGTTTCTCCACAAGCTTTCATCTCATTAGTGATCAGAATCACTCTAGAGATGTACTCAGAAACCTTCTCGTTATCCTTTATGTTGAGATTCTCATATTACTTTCTGAGAGATTGAAGCTTCACCTTCTTCACTAATGCATCACCACCATAACATCTGACCAGTGTTTTCCATGCAACCTTTGTTGTTTCAGAGTCAACAATCTTCTCAAACACATTCGCACCCACACACTGATTGATGTAGAACAAGGCCTTCTGATCTTTCTTCCTTATCGCCTTCTGCGTTATCTTCTGTGCTTTTGTCGCGTCTCCTGCTAATAGAGCATAGCCATCGGTGACAAGATCTAACACATCTTGAGAACTAAACAACACACGCATCTGGATCTTCCAATTATTCCAGTTTTTACCATCAAACATTGGAATCTTGAAATTGATATCGTCGTTTCCGTTCATCTTCAACCTTGTGCAATTCACTCAAAACTTACTAAAACACAATGTTTCCCCAATCCCACAAAATCAGAAAAATGTGATTCTAAATCACACAACACCTCATTGTTCACTCGTGTTTCTCGTGTTTCCCCGTAGATTTTGAACTGGAGCTCTAGATACCAATTGTTGGTGCACAAGGAGAGATGAAAGATAAAAGAAATATATTTAATGACGACTACAAAAATAAGGAGTAATGAATAATTACATTGACCTACTACTAGACTATTTATACACAAAATTAAGGTATAATAAAATACTACCCTCTAACAAACTTAGTCAATAAGACATTCCTAATATATAAATTATTTCCAACAATATGATGTAGGAAATATCTTTGCAACATAATTCATTAGTGAGTTATTGCAATCAATGATAATCAAGTGTCGCATGTTTTTGGAGTCTTTTAACATATTGCGAGAAATTTATAAAGTACATGTGACATTATCCTCTTTTTCACATTCCAAATACACAAAGTCATATGAATAAATCATTTTTGTAAAAGTAACACCAACAATTTCAAGAGGAGGAATCATCTATTTGTTGGTGTTATATGTTGTATCAATTATCAATTCATTGGTAAATTTGTTAAACAGATTGATGAATTTGGAATTCGTCCAAAATATATCTCGAACTTACTTTTCATCCTCACACTCTCTGTACCAAGAAGTATAGTGATGTTCATCCAATAATTTTAACAACACTTGCATTCTAATTTTTGGACCCCTAATTGTCTTGTTGATTATGTGTCTAACATTATATACTTGTTCAATATTTGAGACATTTTCATATATTTTGTTTCAAGGTAGCAAACATGTTTTTGGACTGAACCATGGTTATTGTCATCTCAGCAACAATTTTTTTTTCTTTAGAATATAAATAATTGAAAATCGGATTAGTTGTTAACTTGTGACTTAATCCTGATAAACACGGTAAATTATACTAAAAGTATAAACATTATCCGTCTTACGATATTTGTGCAACTTAAAAAGACATTCTCATTTTCTTATTCGGGTGTCATCATATTTTAGTTTTCGGATAGATTTTTTACATTGACCACTTATTTCGCATTTCATCATAATAAATGTCTTTCTTCTATCATAATTAGAATCAAAATTCAATTGAATTGTGTTATCAAACAAAGTTATTGAATCAGAAAAGATTTTTTTTTAGAGTGTTTAATGAAATATGTTATGTGACTGCATTACAACAAAAAAAATACTCCGTTCGGATATCATCCGGACAAATTAACTTCCTATCCTATTGTTGAAATCCTGTTATATAAAATAATTTAAGCTCGGGTACCATTCCAATAAATGGCGTTTTATTATAAAATGGTGCATCCGAATAACAATATACAAACTATGTCTAGAAAACACTAACCGAACACACCAACTTGAACTTTGGATAGGTTTTGAAATAAAGTTGGTTTGTTGTATTGTGGGTGCAATTGGCAAGAGGGATATTTTCTGAAACTCATAGGGTGTGAAAGAACCATTAAGGATTAAAGATGTTTAAGCAACCACAGTCATTTTACACCTCTAGATTGATCATAGAGGTGTAATAAGATCTGTTTTTTTTTAATATAAGCAATTTACATATCCAGCAATTGGTACAAACCAGAGAGACAAAATTGGTAAGAGGAACAAAACGCTTGCAATATATTGTACCTTATTAATTCAACCTACCACTATCTCTGTTTCACTAGGATATAAGTAAAGTTTAGTTAAATATTACTAATACTCTACTTAGAAACAATTACACTATCAAGACTAATAGCATAATTACAATTTCCAATTAATCAAGACTACAAACTATATACATTATCACCAAATTGAAATTGCACTTTTTCACATGCGTCAATCAATTACACATTGATGCCAATGGAATAAATTGGAAAGAAAAATATCTTTATTTGTAACATTTCATTGCCATCCAGTTAGTTATCCACAGTTTTTCTGGTTGATCTACTTTTACTATTTTCCCTGCAATGCCCTGTTGGTACAAGATTCTGTTCCAACTTCCAACAACCTTAAACTATGGAAGGTTGATCCAAGAAAATCCCAATAGAATTCATATCGTAGAGGGACCAATACAATAATTATAAGACAATCAAGATGCACCATATCAAGATGATGTCCATTGAGGTAGTACTCTTCCTGCAGGATTTGTAACAGTTACTTTATCTATTACGATGTTTTCAATGTTGACACAGTCTAGGTCCTCATCAAGGCACCCATGGAAATAATCTTCCTCTTCTTCTGAATCATATATTACAACCTTCCTGGTTTGTTTCTTTACCGTCCTTTTCTTGGAGGGACCGGTGCTTTGGATTAAGACCTCATCATCCTCGGCATTTGAATCTGGGTCTTTATTTGCCTCTCGTCTTCTTTTGGCCGAATCAGAGCTGCCTTTGCTGCCACTGCTGTTTTTATCTGGATTGTAGTATTCGTATATGGTATTCTCGATGGTTTCAAGTAACCGATCCCCATAATTGTTTATTTTAACCCTGTGTTATAGTAAAACGTCAATGAAAACTGGTTCAGTATCAAGAACACTGTAGTATTTATAGAATGAACTTACTTGCCAATGCCATTGATATCAAGAAGTTCTTCCTTTGTTCTCGGTATTTTCTTGCTTATCTGCTGCAACGTGGTATTGCTGAATAGAAACAGCAACATATTAGATGCTTTAATACAAAGGGATTAAAAGTTAAACTGATTCTTGTAAAAGAGAATAAAAATAATAACTTACGCAAATATGTGGTGACCATAAACAGAGTCTCCAGCTTCTCTACAGAAAGCTTGCCGCAACATCCGCAGAGCAGTGTACAACTTAGCTGAAAGATTCTGAAATAGGTTTTTCATAAGTATAATCCAAACAGTTAGAAATTTTAATAAAACCGGAAAAAAATTATACCAAGTCTACTTCAGTTTGAGGTTCGTCAGGAATATCAATGGGAAGATTCAGCTTCGCAGATGTCAGAGAACCTCTGGCTGGTGTTAAATCACATTTCAAGGGCTTTGATGCTTTCACAGAAGACGGGAATCTGAAAAGAAAAGAAAAAAAGAAGAAATAAAAAGTTAAAGATGCCGCTGAGCAGAATATGAGGCCAGAGCAGGCTGAAACAGAAATTCTGGTGAAATTGAGATCAAGTTAAATATATCCAAGGCTTACAGCAACGACAACCTACTCTGGCAAATGATATCATATTTTATATAAGCCGTCACAAACAAAAGTAAAATGAAATTTCATGTTAAGTTGTTTAACCAGTGAGCACTGCCACACTGATTCACAAATTTAAACATTAAATGGCTTGATCAGAAGGGCAAACCTCAATATAATTCTTTGCCCACCAAATAATCCATTACGGACCTTCTGCTCATTTACCTGAAAAACAAGTTAGCGAATTAGACAGCTCAGAGTTACTAGAATATAATTGTGGAAAGTAACTAAGAAGCTATATCACACATTTGAAGCACAATAAGAACATATATATTTTTAGAATAAATTGCAGCATACAAAGATATTCAAGTAAACTGAGGCGGGTACCTTCAATACTGATGATACTGATCCATAAAAATCACTTTTCTTTACCTCCTCCGCAAGAAAATCCTCAACAACAAGATGATGCAATATACGGGAAGCCTCACCCTTGGCTAGATGCTTCCCGGCACCATGAAGGCGCACAGTCTCGTGTCGGTGTTTCTTGACCTAATTTTGATGTTAAAAATAAAAAGATTAAAGAAGAAAGTAAGGATCTTAGCAAAAGAAAGAATAACAAAGATTGAAAAATAACAAATATGATAATGCTTATTGGCATACCATCTGGTTTAAGGAACCACGATAAACCTCTAATATATGAGATGCCGAGACCTTCTGTCCCGTTAGCTTAACGAGTTCAACCTAAACAGATGACAGTCAAAACTGAGAACAAGTAGACACAAATATTATAAGGTAATAAAAATTCATGAAGTGGAAGGGTGAAAATAATATATGGATAAAATATGATTCCAAACCAATTGTTTTGCTGTTTCGGTAACATCCTTCTCAATGAAACTTGTGACCTTCATGCAATTATCACATGTTTTCTGACAGGTTGAAGAATCAAACTTCTCCCCAAAATGAACAAGCTGAATAAAGCGCCGACAATCAACATCATTTTCACAATAACTGACCTGAGAAAGATCAAGATGAAGATTTAAAAATAAATATCGCCATGTGTGTATAATGTAGTATTTGAAAGTGCTTAAAAATATAGTACCATGCACAAAAGGTTTTCGGTGTTTGTCTCCAGTAACCTTCCTGGATTAGTCGCATTTAAACGACTGTATCCAGATGTCATGGGACTTTGCTCCACCATTCCTACACTTAACATATGCTTAACTCGAATCTGTAAACATGAGATAAACCAAGATATAAGAAATAAAGGAAGGAGAATAGACTCTAAGCTGTCCCTTGTTTCATATGATGCTGGGAAGTGATAAGAATGATATATTAGTTTCCAAAAAAGATACAAATTTATATTCAAGTAGTAGACTCGTAATCAGTACTAACATAGTCACTGTAGCTATAATATAATACACAGGATGCAGGCTGACCATCTCTACCAGCTCGTCCACATTCCTGAAAGTAAAAACATTAAAGTACATGTAAGCCAAAATAATCAAAACCCATGCCTAATACATTCTTTGAAAATCTACGGATACCTGATGATAACCTTCAATAGATTTTGGGAGGGAGTGATGGATTACAAAGCGGACATCGGGTTTGTTAATCCCTGAAACATCAATTTTAAATATACTTCATTCAACTAATCAATGCAAAAAAGAAGCTCCAAAGATGCAAACATACCCATTCCAAATGCAACAGTAGCGCAAATTATATTGATTTCATCTTTGCTCCATTGTTTTTGAATAAAAGAACGTTGAGCAGGATCCATATTCCCGTGATAAAATGCACATTTATGCCCATATTCCTGAACAATGCACAAAACCAGATAATGAATTCACAAGCCACGCAATTAGATGTCACCTTTGCATTTACATAAAGAATGCAGGAAGGTCACGAGAATGTAGTCATGGTTTATCACATCCCATAACCATGTGGATACAATGTAACACAAACAACAAAGAATGATGAAAGGAGAAAGATAGAGATAAAGAAAAGCTAGAACACACAATAGAATCAGACAGTTCATAACATCAATCCTTTAAATCACTTAAACAAGTATGGAGCATTGAGAAGACTAACCTGTAATTTTTCAGCAGCCTTTTCACAGTCCATTCGTGAAAGACAATAGATAATGCCACATTCATCAAAATGATTTTCCCTAATAAATTTGTCAATATCCTCCAAACACTTTTTGGTCTTGGGAACAACAGAATACCTGCAAAGTTCAAATCAAACATGATTTATCCATTCAAGGTTTAGTAAAAGCTGGTACTTGTTTAACACACCGTAAGTTTGGGCGATTAAAACTTTGCCGAAAAACAATGCAGTTAACAAGACCGAGTGCTTGCACAACATCTTCTTTTACACTAGCTGTTGCAGTAGCTGTTAAAGCTAAAACAGGAGTATTTGGGAATTTCTGTTTCAATACACCAAGTCCCTGGGAGATTTAAAGAATTGATTATAATTTAAACAATATATCACGTGATATTGCATCAATTTGAAAGGAGTAAAAGCTCCAACCTGATAATCTGGTCGAAAATCATGCCCCCATTGACTCACACAGTGAGCCTCATCAATTACAATCCTTGAAAGCAACTCACGAAAATATAAACTTTCCAAGTGTCGCAGAAGATTGTCACTTCTGCAGTCAGTATACAATAAGAAGTAGTGTTATGAAGTGAAAGATATGGTTCTTAAGCAAAAATGTGTGCATACCAAAAAATAATTCAAAGAGTAAGCAGCCATCAACAATGACACTAACCTGGCAATCTTTTCGGGTGTCACATATAACAACTTATATTTACAATAATCAGAATTAAGTTCTCTAAGGATCTCCTGTTGTTCAGTCCATTCCATATTGGCACTTAAGTAAGTAGCAGGTATATTTGCCTTTTGACAACAGAAAGAGCAAATAAGCAAACATACATCTATGAGAAAAAAACATAAAGAATAAAAGCATGTCATTTGAAAATTACTAATACCTGTAATAAGTGCATTATTTGATCTTGAATAAGGGACACAAGGGGAGAAATTACTAATGTTATGCCTGGATTAATAAGAGCTGGTAGCTGCATCGAAAGACAGTACAAAGTTGTAAGGACACGGTAATATCTAACTTTTCCATTACTGTGTAGATATATAAAGAAACTAAATCAAATCAACATAGGATAGCAATACAACTTTGTAAGAACGCAGTAATATCTAACTTTTCCATTACTGTGCAGAGGATTGCGATACAATATCAACTTTGTAACATAAAAACTAAATCATAATTCATAACGCCAAGGCTGTTTAGATATAATAACAAAAATGGACACAGACCCAGCACTAAAACCAGTCAAGTTGAATCTATAGAATACTTGAGAATGAGAAAGGAAGAAGGCCGTAACTCAAGACCTCTTGAAAAATCATATTACCTGATAGGTCAGACTTTTTCCTCCGCCTGTGGGCATCAAAACAAAAACATCACATCCCTTCATCGTGGCATTAATAATCTCTCTTTGATTGGGGCGAAATGAGTGATTTCCAAATACTTTTTTATTATTAACCTGAAAGCAAGAAATGAAAAATTTATACAACAATGACGAGTTGTGTACAGTAGAATCTGGCAAAAATTCACTTTAAATACCTCTAATTCTCTAGTCCAAGAAAAATCCCGACTGCTCCACTGTCTATCTCCACAGCCTTCACTATAATTAACATCAATAATCTTTGGGATGAATGGCTCCCTCTCTACTGGACCTGGTGGCATGCCAGACATGTCTGCAGAAAAGAACGTAGACTGGTACGATGGCTCATATGTCCCATTACCTATATAAGACTGGGCATCATATCCATTTGGTCCACTGCTGATGACATTTCGCTGGGGTGTTTCATACACAGAAGATGTAGGTGGTGCCATGG
This sequence comes from Vicia faba, assembly GCA_948472305.1. Taxonomy (NCBI): domain Eukaryota; kingdom Viridiplantae; phylum Streptophyta; class Magnoliopsida; order Fabales; family Fabaceae; genus Vicia; species Vicia faba. The sequence goes on from OX451736.1 coordinate 1,792,569,648, forward strand.
ATCTAGCAAAATGTGACTTTTGTCTTTCTTCTTCAACATTACTGGAATGAATATATTTTTCAAGCTGTTGAATTTGCTTATTCAGCTGTGACCTAGCATTAGCAACAAATTTTACTTTCAATCCAATTCCCATTCAGTTCAAAACGGATAGAGCAATTTTTTCCAAAGCATAATAATAAAAGTAACTATGATGGAGCCTTTAGCAATTTTCTTGAATGCATATATTAAAAAATGAAAATGCCATGGAAGGGAAATAATTCCAAGGTAAACGTAAAGGCAGGCATACCTGTCTTGGCGAAGCTTTTCTATCTGCACAGAACTGAGATTTTCAACATTGTCAAGCAGTTCATTAGAGATTGCAATAAGATTATCCTTGAATTCCTTCAAATGACTTCCTGCTTCAGAGCATAGCCCTAACTGCATCCAGTTTCAAAATTAGGCATAGCAATCTAACAAATGAGCAAGGCAACTCATGACACAGCAAAACACATCCAATCAATACCTTGCATCCGTGGGTGCAATCCAAGCACAGCTCTGGTGGCAAAAAAGTATCTCCCTGTCCAGCAAAGTTATCCTCATCTGGAATTGGTACAATAGAAGGAAACTTGGACATCGGGGGTTGAGGAGTGCATGAGGACTGGTATTTCTCAACAATTTGATCAACATCAATGCTCTAAAAGAGAGATAATGCATGACATTAATGAAGAGAGAGACATCCGTATCTATATGGAAGTAAACAGTTAAGACTTAACATAAACTTGAGTAATTGACTTACAAAAATAAATAAAAAAAGGGAAATGCAAACGAGTGCCCCGGGGGCACTCTTTAAAACCTTAAAAAAAGTAAGTTTTTCTTATAAATTTGTGTATTTAATGCATTGGAAATTGAAATGGTCAACTTTTCTATAGAATATTTTCTTTATTTATAATCCTTAAAGAGTGCCCCTTGGGCACTCGTTAGCAAGACCCATAAAAGAAAAGCAAAACAGAACAATCATGCAAACAAGCGGGAATAAAAGGACAGAATTGCAGTGTCAAAAGTGTTGAACAGTTTCAACTTAACAAAAAAGTTGGGCAACCTACATTACCTTCTAGTTCGATTATTCAATGTTAATCCATCGGCAAAGTCATAAATTTAAACTATCTTAATTAAAATTCCAAATCAAGTCAATTAAAACTTTAGTAAGCCCTTTGATGTTATAATCGGTTTGTTTAACCACATGAAAAACAAACATGTTTAACACAAGACGGACTTTATACTATCAGTCTCCCAACTTGCCTGCCTTGTAAGAAAGATCCAAATGAATTTGAGCCAATCAGATCAACGAAAGCATGCTAAATTACTTACCTCGAGTATGTCATCGTCATCAATATTAATATTACCAGCTACAAATTGTGTAGACTCTTTGGGTTGGCTTGTGTACGTTGTGTGATTGTTCACTGAACTATCTACAACCCGAGAGGTATTATAAATGACAGTTGGAGTTGTTGTGACATTAGAACGGTTAAGTTTGTCATTCTCATTGTTTCCTTGTAAGGAAGTTGTTGTCTTGTCGTTGTGAAACTGAGAAGTAACTTTAACATGCTTTCCGGGTTGGATGTAATTCCTGCTAGATGTCTGTAGGCTTGGAAGAGCAAGCCAGGCCTATAGGAAATTGTTTCAAAGGAAGTCAATGCCAAACAATAGAAGTTTAAAATAAGAAAATCAAGCATTAATCAATGATTATTTTATTATACCTTATCAACTTGTCCTCTTTGTGAACTTGGAATATTTTGACCTTGTCGGACTACAAACCTAATAGAAGTGAAATTTTCTTAGAAATCTAGCATTACAAAAACATAACTGGGATAGTAACTGTACAGAAGATACCTGCTATTACGAGACCGGTCTTCTGGCTTTTTAGTCGGGACGGAAAAGAGGAAATTGGAGCTCAAAAATTTGGCCTGGGAAGAGAAATTGTGATGAGCATTAGCATGCTGCAACCAATTGAGCTGCGGAATCTGAAGACTCTTGGATGAATTACTGTGAATATCAGATATAAAAACTATTATTATAATAAATTTATAATAATTGGTAAAAATGGGAAAGCGAAAAAGGATTGAATGAGAAGAAGCATTACCCTTGTTGCATGATTTGAATACGAACAACAACAAGAGCGCATTCGATTGGTGGTTTGAGCGATTTGAAAAATGGAAATGAGGAAACCCTAGAAATGAGAAAAGCGAAGCGATTGAGAATGATAATGAGAGAGAAAAGCGAGGCGATTGAGAATGATAATGAGAGAGAGAGCGCGAAAATTATGGTAAGTGAAGAGAGAAAATGGAAGCAGTGAGTGAAGTGGTGGATTCAGACGGAGAGCTGGGTTCAAAATGATTCGTTACCGTCGCATCTGTGGCGGGAACTACTTCCTCCAAATATCAAACCTAAAATATTCAATGCTATTTTCATTTTATCTCATACTTCATTTCTCTATTTTTTTTCTATTTTATTTTAATTATTCACTAATTTTTTATTTACTTGATTATTTAACTTGCAATTTCACTTTGTTTTTGGTGACACATATTTTATTTTATTTTAATTTTTTGAATTTAGTCTTTCTTTTTTTCATTTTTATTGACTTTCAGCCTTAAATGTTAACTTAAGTTTTGTATCGGTATATTTGAAAACGACTCACATAAGGCGAGATAGAGACAAAAGATATGGCATCTTGTTCATAGCTTCTTCTTGGTAGTTCGTTTTCTATATGAGATGTTCTCTCCTTAGATATGTCGTACATGTCTTCAATAATTCGTCCAAAAGGCGTGATTGTGGATTGATATATCTATAGTCTGCAACAATGTAAAAGGAGCCATAGTGAAGTTAACTTCACTCCCTTAAATATCATAATATTAACTATTCACTTCCATATTTTCTCAAAAACATTTGTTATTCCCGAGGGGCATAGGTTACAGACTCAATGTGGCTATAAAAATCTCAAACGTAAAGTTGGATATACAGAGTTTCTCACCTCCATACATGGGGCAGCTCTAGCCCACAACAAACTCTAAAGCCTTCATATGTATTGTGCTTTTAGAAAGTACAATTGATACCCACTGTAAGGGACCAATAAAATTGACACGGGTCACACTTATTCTTAATCATTGTTGCTTTCACCATATTCTCAAGAGGATATGCAAAGCTCCAATATTATCGTTAACACCGTCATTATGTGAGCTAGCTCTAACCCTGTAATAAATCTTAAAATCTCTAACCCATAATCACCAAGGGTTGTCACATATTGTGCTTTTAACAAGTATAATTAATGCCCATCAAGAGCCCAGGAAAATTAACCTTGTCCACACTCATTGTTGCTTTCACCGTATCCTCACGAGTATGTTTAAGTGAAGCTCAAACATTATCAGTAACACCATCGTTGGGGGTTTCATCAGCGGGGGATAATCCAATTCATCTCGGAGAAAGTAAACCCATAAGTTTTTTTACAATAAACAGAGTACCTGTTGACAGTGACAGAATCCCGAGGAGATAGCGAGAATTTAGAATCACCTTCTCGAATGTAGATGTTGTTGGCGTTCTTCCCCGTAACAATGACTTCATGGTCGTCGTGGTTCAATATGATAATTGGCATGTGATGTGAGTGTTGATCTATTATGGTAGCTCATCATATGTTTTGTTCTTGAGTGTCTTCCTAAGGATTTGACTCAACCCCAACAACATCAGAGCATTCAAAGGTTCTCTGGTTGGTCTGTCAGACGGGAAGATGCATGTAAATGGCCATGTAACGCTCAAAACGATGTTTACCTCAAAGGCAGACGCCAAAACGATCAAATTAAAGTATCTTATGGTGGACGTCTTCTTTCCTTACAACACCATCATGGGAAGACATACCCTTAACTTGCTAGGGGCAGTCATGTCCACCCTTCATTTGAGCCTTAAAAACATATTCTTGATGAGCAAGTTTGCACAATTCAGGGGGGTCAAAAGGTCGCCCAAGAATGCTATCAGTGCAGTCTGGAAATAAGGAAGCAACTTGTAGCCATGGGTGTTGCCCCTCGTCTAGACGCACATGACACTAGTGTAGCAAACTAGAACCCTAGATTGGGGACGAAGAAAGAAAGAATCATCCTGGCAGAAGATTTAAAAGAGGTCTAGATCAGTCCTTTGGACCGTCAAGTCACCAAACTATGCACATCTTTATCTGAATCTTAATAAGAGGAGTTGGTTGCCCTACTTAGAAGGAACATCGACTTGTTCGCCTGGGTGCCCTTGGATATGTCTGGCATAGACACCAGAACGGTGTGCCATTGTCTCGTAGTCGATATTGTCGTGAAGCCAATATCTCTGGGGAAGAGCAAGGTTGGATAGAAGAAAAAAACGACTATTGATAAGGAGTTACATACGCTAGAAAATGTCGATTTCGCAATAAAGGTAAAATACTCATCTTGGATTACTAACGTGTTCTTGGTAAGGAACGCATTAAACAAATGTTGTATTTGTGTCGTCTTCATTAACCTTAATGTTGCATGTCCCAAATATTTGCACCCTATACCCAATATAGATCGCCTGATTGAAGGATCTTTGGGCTATAAAATAATGAGTTTCATGGACGCCTATTTCAGATACAACCAGATTAAGATGAATCCCATTAATGCACCCAAGACAGCATGTATGTCCTATCATGGGAATTATTATTACATCGTCACGCCCTTTGGGCTTAAGAACACATGCACCGCCTATCAAAGACTCATTAACATGGTGTTCTCAAAGTAAATAGGGTAAAACCTGGAGGTTTACATTGACAATATGATAGTAAAGACTTCATAAGGGAAAAGTCACACGACAAACTTGTAAGATATCTTGGGGTCATTCAGGAATTACAACATGTGCTTAAATCCATCCAAGTGCTCATTAGGCGTGCAAGCAAGAAAATTCATTGGTTTTATGTTAACCATTAGTGCCATAAAGGTGAACCCAAACAAGTGTTAATGTATCATTGATACGAGGAGTCGCTCCAATATTAAGGAGGTTCAACGACTAATTGATATAGCAGAGGGACCTATCTATTTCGTGAGCATATTGTTCAAGGGTGATGAGTCTCAGTATCAGAAAATTAAAGGGATCACATTGGTAGTAGTGGTAACCACGAGAAAGCTTAGACCCTATTTCGGGGGACTACAGGTATTGGTAAAGATAAACTATCTTATTCGTCAGGTCCTTAGGAAACCAGATATAGCAAGGAGAATGGTGTCTTGGGTGATCGAATTATTTGAGTATGACATCCAATATATACCCACATGAAGCTCAAATCGTAAGTATTGGCTAATTTTCTAGAAGAATAATTCTCCAATAAGCAATAAGACTCCACCCTCTTGGACGTTGTCGGTGGATGACGTCTCGAATGTGAAGGGAAGCGACACAAGGATAATGCTAGAATGACTAGAAAATATGTTGATCGAGCAATTAAGGAAATTTGAGTTTAAGGCTAGCAATAATCAAGTCGATTATGAAACTCTCATTATCGGTACGACCCTCATCCTCAAGGTAGGCACATCAACTTTTAAAGACAATAATGACTCCTAATTGGTGGCAAAACAAGTCTTCAAGGAATATCAGACGAAGGATCCATAACTCATCAAATATCTAAAAAATGTATGTGATTTGTCAAAGCATTTTAAAGCTTTCGAGATAATATATGTGACGAGTGAGCATAATTTCATAGTAGGATTTCTGTCCAAGCTTGCCAACTCGAAGAAAACAAGGTACAACCGTATTATTATTTAGGAGACGCTCATCATCCCTAGTATTAAGGCGGGTGATACCAACAATATCGAAGTTACCCAATCAAATAGTTGGATGACGTCCGTAATACACTATCGATAACCAAATAAATTACCATAAGATGAGTTACATGCGAAGAAAATTCATAAGCATGCAGTAAAGCACAATCAAGTGTCATTGAGGCTTTACATAATAGGAAAGGTATTTCTCATGTTAAGGTGCTTGGGGGAACACGAAATTGTCTTAGTTCTCGCTGAAGTGCATCAATGAGCTTGTGGCATACAAATTGGCGGATGAGTTATGGACCACAAGTTGATGAGGGTAGGTTATTATTGGTTTACCTTAATGAGGGAAAATATGGTGTTCATCAAGATATGTGGAAAATTCTAAATACACGCCAATCTCCACCACTCATCAGTTGAACCTCTCCATTTTGTCACAATGTTCTAACCATTTTACTAGTGGGGCATGAACATTCTATGTCATTTTCCCCTAGCTCTCGATTAGCTAGAGTTATTGATACTTGAAGTGTACTATTTCACAAAATGGATAAAGGTTGAAGCCATATCCAATATCTTAGAATAAAGGACCTACACTTTTTATTAACATGGAATTATGTGCAGGTTTGGTTTGTTAGGGGTCATCATTCGAACAATGGAACTCAACTTTCCAGCATTGTCGTGGTTGATTTTTGTCACAACTTGGGAGTGTAAACAAAACTTATTTATATTATCCATCTATAGGCGAATGGGAAAGCGAAATCATAAAACTAAGTAATACTAAAAGGGATAAACAATAAGCTATATTACGCCAAAGAACTGTGGGCTAAGCAGCTGCATAAAGTATTATGGTTATATCACACCACTCATTATTCAACTATCAAGGTGTCTCCCTTCACTATAATATACGAGGCATAAATAGTGTTTCCTGTCGAAATCGACACACCATCCTAGTGACACTCTCAATTTAGTGCAAAAAATAATGAGGTGGGATTAAGATGTGTCAATGAAATAGTCTATCAAACAAGAGATCCAAACACGACCCTCCTCGACAAGTTGGGTGGATGGAAAAAAATTACATGTCAAAAGAATTTGGGTGGCTCGAGGGCTCAAACATTTTGAGATGCCAACACGACCCTCGTCGATAATATGGCTTGGGACTATTGACAGAGCATTTTCGACAAGGGAATAAGCCCTAAACAAGAAGGTGTCTTCTAAATGGGAAGTGTGATACGGTGGTAGAACCGACTGTTATATTGGTTTACATTTTGTATTCACAAATGTGTCGTAAGCAAGAGTCGCCACCGACTTTTCTTTTATCTAATAAGGGAAAGGGTGAAAAGAACATAAAATGACCTTTTTCAAGAGTTTCTGAGTAAGAGGGTAGATTATGGAAAGGGAAGGTGTTAGCACCCTTTCCATCTGTGGTTTTCCACGGACTCTTAGGTACTTGCTTATTGGTTTGATTGTAACTGCCTACTGATTTGTAATAGCTTAATTAAGACTTTTACACTTTACTGCTTTATTCCCCCAATTTTGGACATGTAAATAATCCTCATCCCCGAAGCCTTGTAATAGCATAGGATTTACAATTCCCGCACTTTAAATTCATGTACATATATTAACTGCTTAGATGTATGCTAACTAGAATTGCATGATAAGATCTGAAAACAAATGGTAGAACACCTAAATGTTTAAAGATAAAATAACTGAAACACAACACACTATCACATGTACACCTCTAGGGTACTCCCGCTTCGGTTGCCTTTCGGAAAATAAAGCAGTCATGTTCCTCGAGAATGGGGACGCTTTAGCAAAGACCCATAAAATCAATAGATCATAGTCCCTCGATGACCCTTACAGTATTGCCTTTCGGTAAATGATCTCGTCCCTTAAACAAGAGTTGTTAAAGCGTCTCCGTATGTTGCCTTTATGGCTGTAAAACGTCCCTCCGAATGTCCATCAAACTCCAACGATAAGGCTACTTACTCACTAATAGTAGGATAGTGTTGTCTAAAGGAAAAGAGGAAAAGAATGACCCATTTTCTAGTATAAAAGTAGATAGCTGTTAGAAGTTTGCTCAAAAACACTTTTTGCACCTACACAAATACTACTTTTTCAAAAAACAAGTTTCAAAAACATTTGCTTGGTTAACTCTCTTGAGGACTGATACAAGAGTTAAACGCAAAGCAAATCGTCGCACTAAGGCATTTTCAAAATATTTTCAAACACACAAAGCACAAAGCTATTTCAAAATGAGCAACCTCTAAGAGCCCGTGGAAAACCACAGATGGAAAGGGTGCTAACACCTTCCCTTTCCATAATCTACCCTCCTTACTCAGAAAACTCTCGAAAAGGTATTTTTTTGTTCTTTTCACCCTTTCCTTTGTTGGATAAAAGAAAAGTCGGTGGCGACTCTTGCTTACCGTGACATTTGCAAACAAAAAATGCAAAACCAGTATATACAGTCGGTTCTGCCACCGTATCACACAAGGGTCTATAATAAAAAAAGCCTAAGTAAAAATGTTTGCAATATACGACTACGTGTGGAAAGTTATTCTTCCCATGGATCGAAAAGATAGAGCATTGGGGAAATGGTCACCGAATTGGGAGGGACCCTTCCAAGTGTTGCAAACTTTCACCAGTAATGCGTATGAGATTGAAGAGTTGGGCTTAGATAAAAGAACCTTAAGAGTAAATGGGAAATATTTGAAAAAATACAAACCTATGCTTCAAGAGATTTAAATTACGACAAAATGATAGTAAACCGCATGTTGAATATTGGAAGCCAAAATGGAAAATTCCAAGATGGCTACCATAAATTTCCCAAAAAGGGTTAAATAGCCTGAAAATGAAAAGCACAATACACAACAATGCTAATAAGAAAATCGAGACTTAAAGTCGTCAAATCAGAGTTTCTCAAAACCAATCCTGTTGCCGAGTTGCTTTTTCTTCTTCGTCAGTTCATTAAGCTTGTCTTTAATGGCCAGAGCTTTTTCACCATGGGCGATTCCTTTAAAGATTTCTTGGTTGATTTCATCTCGACTTGGGAGTTTGGTGGTCGAATCCAGAAAAGCCTTTTGGTGTTCCGCCTCAGTTATCTTTTCTTTAAGAGCACTTATCTGGGCTTGATAGTTGGAGATTTATTGATCGAAATCCAGACGCTGGTCGACACACTCTTTAGTCTTGGCCTCAAAACTGTTTAGTTTTTTCTCACAAGATTTACTGAGGTCTCACTTTGTTTGCATCTCGTCGACATTGGCTTTAAGTCGGGTGTTAGTTGGTTTACTAACAAACGGGTCATTGATAAGTTGGTGAAAAAGTGCCTCAAAATCAATCAAATATCGAGACAGAGTATCAGGGATGTCCTACTGAGAAAACTCGTCAAGAAGTTTGAAAATGTCAGCTTCCAAATCACTTTCATCTACAACAAATGAAATAAAATCATCACCAAACAAGTAAGTTTTCAGTTGTTGCAATTTGAGGGTCACAGTGGAGTCGGTTTCAATGACAGGAGGAGTTGTCGAGCCCAAGGAACGGGAATTGACAGGTTCTTGTCGAAGCCTTTGAAGTCTCTGTAAAGTTTCAATCGGGTTCTTTTGCTTCATAGCCAGAATTTCCTCTTGGCTAAGAGAGTTGTTTCAACTGGTGTCTTGCAAAATCCGGGGATTAAAGTTGATGGCGGTAGAGTGATTCGAATAATCACCAATAAAAGCTTACTGGTCAGGATTTTCCTTAATAGGAGCATTAGCAGCAGCAACATGTTGGTGTTTTTTATTGCCATTATCATCGTTTGTGTCGCCTAGATCAGACGAAGGAATACCTTCAGAGATAACATGCATAAGTTCGTCTTGTTGTGGAGTTGTGTTGGAAGTTTTATCAACCAAATCGTTTGTTTCAGTCTCGGAAGCATCAATACCTATGGCTGAATTCGTCTCGATAAACAGAGTTGTCTCGACTACTTCGTCATGAACTTGTTCCTAGAGATAGGAAAATGGTTAAAAGGGACGGGTTGAGATGTAAGTAAGGGAGAAGAAAGATAAGTACCTTCTCAGGTGGTCGAATGTCTTGTGATTTTGGAGAGGAAATCAGCAGAGGTGATTGTCGACTTGGAAAAGTTTCTTCTTGATCATTGTTTAAAGGGGTTGAAGAGTCAGTACTAGTGGGTTTGCTTGTTGAAGACCTGGTTCTGATGGTGATTTTCGTAATCTTTCGGGGTCATTTAGTTTTAGCGGGAGTAGGAACTTTAAACGATGAAAAAATATGAGAATCTTCACTTTTATCGGAATGGCCTTTGTCGATAGATGATTGTGGTGTTTTTCAGGAATTTGTAAGGACACGGGAAAGCCAGGGGCCAATAAGCATTAATGCATAAACGTATAGAGAAAATATGATACTTGGGATTGTAGACTATTGGAATCCTTCATTCTTTTCACAGATTTGTGTGAAACTGCCTTCACAATCGAAAAACGCTTTCTCCCTTAAAAATAATGGAAATAGGTTATATAAGATTCATGGGAAAATAATGTCAAGAAGCAATAAGGAGAAGCAGTCACCTTGTTGGGTTTGTCTCCTTCGGTGGGGGCATCAGAGGGATGTTGCCAATTTTCCGCAGAAAAAGTGTTCTCCCACGCGTCGAAGGCATCCATAAACCTTTTAAGGAAACTGGGTGCAGAGAAATTTTGTGTTTGATAGTCGGGCCACCACTGGCCAAACTCGATGGAGCGGAAAAATGAGGTTTTAAACTAGAAAGTATGAAGCTCAAGATTTTGGGTAGTTCGATATAAGTGAATACATTCCATGTGTTCTTTGGCGTCCAATTTTCGACCACTCCATATGACATCAAGGTCATGGGATATCAGGGATTTAGGCAGCATTTGGCTAAGGCCAAACTATCGAGCTACCAAATTGGGTTGATAATTCATGAAACCATACCCTTTGGATCCATCATCGATGCGAAAGGGCAACAATGTAGGAGTTAGGAACGCCCTCCATACAAAATTTGACGTAGCAGTTCGTCGAGGGCTAACACCGGGAAATAGGTCCTTAAACCAAGCGGGGCCAATATTTCTTCGCGCAAACAGCGCCATGGCTTCGACAAAGGTAGTAGTTTCAATGACCAAGTTGATGTATTTCATAAAAACACACCTGTTAGAAGTTTTTGAAGGAGTAATCAAAGACAACCTCAAACCATCTACAAGCCTGTCACACACTGAATGATTGTCGCATTTAATAAAGGGGGAGCCAATCAATGTTCAAAGGTAGCTGTGATACGGTGGCAGAACCTGACTGTTTAGTGAAAATGCTGGTTTATGTTTTGCGTTTGTGTTCGCAAAATGTCGCGGTAAGCAAGAGTCGCCACTGACTTTTATTTTATCCAACTGGAAAGAACAAAAGCACATAAAAATTCTTTTTTTCGAGATTTTGAGTACGAGGGGTAGATTATAGAAAGGGAAGGTATTAGCACCCTTTCTATCTGTAGTTTTCTACGGGCTCTTAGGTACTTACTCATCATTTTTAAAATTGCTTCCGTGTTTGTGTGCTTTGAAAAGTTTTTGTTTTACTTCGTTTTAACCCTTGTATCAGTCCTCAAGAGTGTTACGAAGTGTTTTTGAAAATTTTGTTTGAAAAAAGTGTTTGGTGTGAAAAAGTTTATTTTGAGCAAGTACCTACTAGCATCTACCTACTCGAAAAAAGAATGCTTATGTTCTTGTTTCCTTTAGACAACACTATCCCACTATTAAAGAGTATGTAGCACCATCATTGGAGTTGTAAGGGTCAATTCGAAAGGAACGTACGATCACTAAAGCAATGTTAGGATATCTTAGTAATAACCCTAATGTCTTAAGATCATATTCGAGGAAACATCTCCGAGGCAACATTTCCGAGGCAACATTTTCCGGGGCAACCTTTCCGAACGGGACATTTGATCTTTATTTAGACAAGAGGGCAACCACTAAAACACCATATACTTAATGATCATTTACCGAAGGCAACCGAAGTGAGAGTATACCCTATGAGTGCACATGTGCGGGTGATTTGATTTCAGGTTATTATCTTTGCACATTTAGGGTTTGCTAACCATTTTAAAATTAACATACAGTCTTGTCATGCAATCCTATTATCATGCATCTAACAGTTTAATATTTACGAGAAATAAAACTACGCTATTACAAGGCTTCGGGGAGGAGGATTAATTACATAGCCAAAAACCCATAAAACGATAAATAAGAGAAAATCCTAATTAAGCTATTACATACCATGAGCAGTTACATTAATATCGCAAAAAATAGTAAACGCGCGCAATGAATAGAGAACGAGAAAAATTAGGGTTTTGACCCCGTCTAAACCTAATTGAAAAAAAAATCATATTCTTGTTGTTTTTTTGATTATTTTGAGAAAATAAGGTTTTAATTAAACAAGTACAAACATAATTACTAATTAATTTAAATTAAGAAAAATAATTAATTTGACCTATTTTTGTATTTTGTTTTATTGAGAAAAGAAACTAAAAATTAAATCAAGAACAAACCCTAATTTTCTAATTGATTTTAAATCATTTACAAAAAATGTTAGAATTACCCTAAAATTAAATTTAACTAATTATTAAATTAAATTTGATGAAAATAATACCTAAATCTAAATTTGTGAAAATTGATTTTATGAGTTTTGTAAAAAAAGAATTAATTTTGTGGTTAGAAAATAATTAAATAAAAGAATTTAAATAAAAGGAAAAATATAAAAGGAAAAGAGATGGGCCTGGTGCTTTGAGCAAAAAAGGGGGTGTCAGTTGTAATTCTGGGCCCAAAACTCCTCTGCCCACGTTGACTTTCCAAATCCTGTGTTGCAAGCTTGACTAGGCCTATGATGGACCTCCATGAAGAAGGCATTGGATCTGCCTTATTGATGATCTGGTGGCTGGGTGCTGAGGGCATATGATGGACTCATTGCATGCACTTATACCTGATCAAGTAAAAGAAAACAATATAAAGCAAGTTTGGGGACCTGGGGATCGAACACATGCCCTTTGGCAATTTCCCTTGTACACTGACCATCTGAGCTAGCTCGCCTTGTTGTATACCTAATGACAAAATATGATTATATGAAAAAAAACGAAATGATGGATTATAAAACGCACGCAGTTTGAATTGGCCAGTCACAGGATGCCACGCTACCCTTCTTCTTCCTCCCACTGTTGCTAAAAGTCCAAAACTTTTACCTACGGACAAAGGGTGTAGGTGTAACCCCGGGCTTCTGCAAAATCCTGTACAAGCATGATAAATACACAACAATAGTACCAATCAACTCATGACAACTTCACGAGCATCATGGTACCCTTATCCATGGCCAGTTGTACCTGTAATGAAAAACCCAAAAAACGAGCCAAGAACCCTAACTATGGCATCTTGCTATACAATTAATAAAAATGTAATTGAACATAACCAATAGCTTGCAAATGATTCAAAGATAAAAAATATGTAAAGAAATCATGCTACAAATGCCAGAATCGTGATATTCGTTTTCAAAAAAGTATGAATGTCGTGAGATACTTACAACACGTTTCTGGGCACGAAAATGCTTGCTAATGATTGGAATGGGATCCTAGAATGTCCAACAAACGAATGGTGTGCTTGGAATGGCTTGAAGAAGCTTGGAATTGAGAAATCAGATTGCAACTTTTCTTTGAAATTTTGAGATTTGTTCTTCTCTTTTCACGCCTCCAATCCTTTGTTTTTGATATGCACTTGTTCTATATGTACCCTATAATGCATTAAGTTACAAACTTGCTTCAAATCTTTCTCCATTAAGATGATTGAATCATGGTTTGATTCTTATATAAATCTTTCCAAATCAAGCCAAATCCAATCTTTTTGTGTCCAAATGAAGCTTGCACGATTTGATTCCCTTTCCAGCTGTATAAGAGACCTAAACATGCACAAAATCTCAAGCTTTGATTAGTTTTGATATTTTCATGATTTTATTTTGATTTTATTTGATTTAATTGAAATAAAAATCAAAATAAATGACAAAAATGAAATAAAGACAAGTGGGAGAGATCATGGGTCGTGGGTCATTTTACAAACTCAATGCAAGCATAAAAAGTTGGGCCCATTTGACAAAAAATGCAATTTTGGGCACATTTGACTTTTGACAATTTTGCAAAAAGGGTCAACTTCACATGCATAGATCCTTCAATTTTGACCCTAGAGATGTGTTCTTTGAGTTTTTAGAAATCTTAATATGTCCTCTAAGAAACCCTTTTGGTCTCATCTCAAATGAATATTCCATGTTCATGTATGAAGCTTTGACAAAAAAGGTGTTTTTGTTGACTTTTCAAAATGACCTATAATGTCCAAATTTATATCTTCTTGTGAGTGCATATTTTGAACTTGGGAGCTGAAGATGGATTTTATGGAATTCCATCCTCTTAAAAATGAGCTTTGGATGAGTCATTTTTGATAAAATATGAGAAAGTTATGCTTGGTCAAAGTTGAGTTGACTTTTCCTGCAAAACCCTAATTTAACAACTTTTGGGTTTTGATGAATTATGAGCAATCCTTGATGAATCACGATCAACCCTTGATCAAATGATGAATAATACTTTAAAATGAGGATGTTGACCAAAAATCTTGAAGTTTGACTGTATATAGGACACAATTGACTTTTGCCCTAGCATAGTCAATTTTCAGGCCTTTGAGCAATTGACTGAGCAAACTTCCTCTGTAAGGCTTGAAAATTGACATGGATGATCTTGTGAACATATTAGGACAACGGTGAACATTTGGGATCCTTTGGACTCAAACATCTTGATGCAAACTGAAACCCTAATTTGAGGTAGACTGCCTTAGGAGAGAGTTTGTCTGGTCAACCCTTGGACTTCCTTAAGCAATTTGAGGACCTCACTTGAAATGTATTGAGAAATATGGGAGGGCAAATTTTAGAGTACAACAGTAGCATTCAGCCAATACTGCAAAAGCCAAAAAGGGCCTGAAAGAGCTAGGCCTTTGGGGTTTTCAAGGAGATTCTTTATCCTTGAAGCGACAACACGTCTGGTTGGTCTGCAACATAATGATCTTTAATATAGTTATTGAAACTGGCCCGGTTGAAGTGGACTTCGAGTTGGGTTGACAGGGTCAAGTTGAAAGTTTTGCCCGTAGGAGAGAGGCCACCAATGGTTGCAACGTTGAAAAAGGTTTGGGTTAGCATCCCATAAGGGAGATGAAAAGTGTTGGTCGAACATTCCCAGAAGAAAATCGACGTAGTAATCATACCAGGATTGATCTTGTGAGCATACCTTGACAATTGAACCACATCGAAAATGCCAGCCGCCTCCCATATTGCTTTCTTCTCACCCCAGACCTTGTCGATCCAGGCGATATAAGTCAGTTTTCTCGGAGTGGGCATATATTGAAGAGTCCTAACACCGAGATCAACGAACTTCATGTCCAAAGAGAAGTCTTGATCAAAAGCGAGGGGTTTAGTAGAAGTTAAACAAGGAAAAAACTTTTGAACTCGCTCTGGGGAAGTTTTCTTGGTTGGATATGGATCGTGGAAGACAAAAAGCTCTCCAGAAACATTTATTAAAATGAGCATCTGCCTCTGCCAAACCTCAACGGTGTCTGGGTCAAAAGATGGTGGTTATGGAATAACTGGTAAGCTCGCTGTATCTGTAAAATCAAAAGCCAGAGGGCTGTTGCCAGTGTTGATCGATGCAAGAGTAGAGGTTGTTAGTGTTGTCATTGTAATGAAGGTAGCCAATGAAAAAAACGTTTTCTGTTTAAAAAGAGAGTTGCAGGAAACAAAGGATTTATTGAGAAAACATAGAAAGCGAAGTGAGCAAAGGAAGAAGAAAGAGAATAGTGGTGGTGTAAACATCTATTTAAAGAAGATTAAACTTGTTTATTACTGACAGGTGGCATTTGATCCTACGACGATAAGATGAAGAAGTGGAAAAGTTAGTGGGAGTTGTTTAAAATCCACACCCTACAAACTAGGAATCATCATGAGATATGATTGATAAACATGTGAAACTGTTGCGCAGAAAGTGGTCATGATTACTCGTGACTCACTCCGAGAAGACGTGTCATCGAAAATAACACTAGATGAAAATGCCAAAGTTTTCCATCGATAGGAGTCTCCGTCGAACTTGACATTTTGGGGGGCAATTTGTTGACAGAGCATTTTCGACAAGAGAATAAGCCCTAAAGAAGAAGGTATCTTCTAAATGGGAAGACCCATTAAAGACTTGTTGACGAAGTTGTCACTTGGAGAGGAACGACTAGACGGGCCTATTGGGCAGCAAGGCGGGGTTGCCAACAAGCATGCCAAATTGGCGCTAAGAGAAGCTATGATCTTGCACGCTAGCAAGAACGTGAGGGGAAGTTATGAAGTTTTTTCACATGAAATCCCAACGTGGGAGAGTGTAACCGTCAACGGTTACATCTCTAGATTTTCTATTTAAGCACATAATTGTATTCATTCTGGAGGTCGCATTTCTTCACATTTAGAGCATTACACTCGAAGTACCCGCATCTAAGAGAGAAACGAGTTCAAGCTTGACAATGTATGAATGCTTCTACATTTAAATTCAAAGCAATTTCCCGTTTTCACTTTAAATTACAAATTTTGTCATTTATTTTATTTACTTTGTAATTGTCATTTACTTTTGCCCTTTTATCCTATATCAACCAGCTTCAACCTAAAACACTAAGTTTAGGATTATTGTAACCGATCCCACAAGTAACATTTAATAAGAGATTAGAGATTACTCACGAAAAGAATGAACAAATTTTAAAATATTGATAAACTTTAGATACATCTGTCGTCTCGTAAGTATTTGTGTGGTGCCCATTTACTCCCCCTTTATGCCACTAGAAGTTCCTCCACTTGAAATTCCAATGTTAAAGAATATGCAAAAATATGGATATGATCATTAGTCATACTTGTGTTATTTATGGTAGAACCACTAGACTTCTCTTGTTTACTATGTACACATTAATGAGCTTAATCGAACCATTGAAGAATATTGAATAATTATTGTCAATTTAAAAAAGATAAAAATAAGAAAAATTGACTATCATGACATACAACAAACTTAACTTATCATTTCATGCATCCACTTTAATTTAATGTCAGCGGCAGTGAGGGAGTTTGTATTGGTGAATTGAATTTGAAGTTTATGGCCACCGCTCAGCTCCTCTCTTCCCACCTTCATCCTCAGGTAAACCCACCTCATCCTCTTTTCACCTTTGAATTTCAAGTTTTTGATCATTTTCCCTCTCCCATTCCCAGATTACTCCGCCGCTACCATCCAAACTTATCACCAACAGATTTTGGAATTGCAACACCGATTCAACCAATAATCAAACTCCTCATTTTCTCAAAATGCAATTCCAACCAAATTCAACTCCAACTCCTATCTCTGAATCTCAACACAACAAAATTCCACATCTACTCACTGTTGCCGGTTCCGATTCCGGTTCCGGTGCTGGAATCCAAGCTGATCTCAAAACCTGTGCTGCTCGTAGGGTTTACTGTTCCACTGTTATTACTGCTGTTACTGCACAGAACACTCTCGGAGTTCAGGTCACTTCTCTCTCTCTCTCTCTCTCTCTCCAATTCTTTTTCATTATTATTATTTCTCAATTCTCTTTCAATTGTTAGGGTGTTCACATGGTGCCTGAAGATTTTGTTGCACAACAGTTAAATTCTGTGCTATCTGATATGAATGTTGATGTGGTTAGTCTTCAATTATTTTCCGTTCATATATTGGTTAACACATACCAAGCACGCACAGCGACACCGATAATATTTGAAAAAATTAATAAATTAAAACACTCGTTAATAATAGTTTTTCACTTTTCTGAATTTACTATGCTATGTCTCTAGGTCAAAACAGGCATGCTACCCTCTCTTAGTGTGGTGAAGGTCCTCTGTCAGAGTCTTAGGAAGTTTCCTGTCAAAGGTATTCATTCATTTGTACAAAAAATTTTAACATGTTTATTCATTTGCGAATTTGCGATTGGAGTGACTTATGTACTGGATTTGTTTTTATGGAAGGAAGCTCTTGTGGTTGATCCTGTAATGGTATCTACTAGTGGAGACATACTTGCCGGTCCTTCTGTTCTCGCTGGATTTCGGTATGAACTTTTGATTTTGAACCTCAACTATGCTGCATCTGTATGGCATGAAAATATTTTTATTTTCATCCTCGTTGGTACAATGCTGGATACATGGATATTTGATACAAATAATTTTGTAAAATTATTCGAGTTTATTAATAAAACTGTAGAGTATTGATTGTGCTTATTTCTTTGTTTCTGAATGCAGGGAGGAGCTGCTTCCCATGGCTGATATTGTAACTCCAAATGTTAAAGAGGCGTCAGCTTTACTTGGTGATGTGCCAATGAAGTCGGTTTCTGACATGCGTACTGCTGCAAAATTGTTACATGATTTGGGTCCTAGGTACGTTGCTGTCTAATGTATTGCAGTTTTTGGTTGTAGTCAATTTAAATCATGTTTTATAATTATCAGAGAAATCTCTCCAACAGAAAGCACTACATTTTAATGCAAATCTCATAGAAAGTATAAGTTCTAATGATGAAGTTTGATGATCTCTAGGAAAGAGTGTGATTGTTTGATTCAATATCTACCATGGTACTATTGACCTGAGTAGTGCTTTTGGAGTGTTGTTTATAGTGACCCGCTCATAGTGCACTGTTGAATTGTTTTCCTTGAAGTAATGGTGCTCACTTATTGTGTTTGCTTTATATTAGCAGAGATTTCTGGTGGTGTTGTATGTTCAAGTTATGAACAGATGCCACACTTAAAATTTTAAAACTCCCAACTTGAGAGTTTTGTGCTTTTACATGTAACCAATTTTCATTGCAGGAATGTACTTGTCAAAGGTGGTGATCTCCCTAATTCTTCGGATGCTATTGATGTATTTTTTGATGGTAAGATTAAATTCTTTAATTCTCGAAGAAACAACAGCCAAAACAAAATCTTTGAAATACAAACAACTTTTTTTTCTTCTACTATTTGCAATGTATACCCAAATCTTTGTTAAAGATGAACTTCATTTCTTGGTCTTGAGTTTTGCAGGTCAGGAATTCTATGAGCTTTCTTCACCACGTGTAAATACTCGCAATACTCATGGCACTGGTTGTACTTTGGCATCATGCATAGCAGCAGAGCTGGCAAAAGGTTCATCAATGCTTTCAGCGGTTAAGGTTTGTTCAGTTGTCTCATTTCACATAAATATTGGAGGACCTATTTTTCCATGACCATGATTCTTCTCTCTCCTTTTTACTTTAAAAATACATTAGTGAAGAGAAAATGAAAGTAGAAGATAGAATGCATTATCGTTCTAACACTTGTACATATCTGGACTCTGGCAGATAGCTAAACGTTTTGTTGAGTCTGCATTGGATTACAGCCGAGATTTGGTCATAGGAAATGGAGCCCAAGGTCCTTTTGACCATTTTTTGGCATTTAAGAATATCAGTCAGAGCTCTTGTAGGCAGGATAGGTTCAATCCTAATGACTTATTTCTATACGCTGTAACGGATTCTCGCATGAATAGTAAGTGGGGCCGTTCTATTACTGAAGCAGTTAAGGCGGCTGTAGAAGGGGGTGCTACCATTGTCCAATTAAGGTTTGCTACATGTTCTTTTTGTTATACTAATTGCTACATGACTTATTTTCCCATATTTTCTTCTCTTTTATCCCCTCTCCCTCTTAAAAAAAAGCATAGTGCAGAGTCAGATGTTCAATTTCTGACCTAATTAGTTGAACTTCAGTTGACAATATTACACCAGACATCTTTTACTATTATTGCGGGTCTAGATTTCTTTTTTCTTCTCTTCTGTAATTCCTCCATAAAGTGTATGATATATCCTACTTGTTTCTTGCTAAGGATACCTGTTTTATATTCATTTGTATTACTACATACGCATCTTGTGGTAAGTATGTTATGCAAACTTCACCGTGGTTCTGTCTTTTAACTGTTTGAATTCAGTTATGGTAGTAACCATGTTCTCATCCTTCCTTTGGTTTTATCTTAACTAGCCTTAACCAAACTATCTCTGGTTGGTCATTAAACCTCGTCCTTTGCTTGAAACATATATTGTCTCATAGTTGGAGCAATGTTAGACTATCCTTTAAAGGAAAATATTCCCATGTGACGATAATTCCTTTTGTGCCTTGATTACCAAATTATTTACTGAATTCTAGTAATTCATATTGCTTTTTTTCCACTCATATTGCTTTTCCAGGGAAAAGGATGTTGAGACACGGGACTTTGTTGATGCTGCCAAAGTATGCCTTGAAATATGTCGTTCGTATGGAGTACCTCTGCTTATAAACGACCGTATAGATGTGGCCCTTGCTTGTGATGCAGATGGTGTTCATATTGGTCAGTCTGACATGTCTGCACGTCTTGCTAGAACTCTCCTTGGTCCTGAAAAGATAATTGGAGTATCATGCAAGACACAAGAACAGGCACATCAAGCATGGATAGATGATGCTGATTACATTGGCAGTGGTGGTGTCTATCCGACTAACACAAAGGCAAACAATCGTACTATAGGCTTAGACGGGTTGAGAGAGGTGTGCAAGGCCTCTAAACTGCCCGTTGTTGCAATTGGTGGCATTGGTATGTCAAATGCAGGTGATGTAATGAAGCTTGGGGTACCAAGTCTCAAAGGGGTTGCTGTTGTGTCTGCTCTATTTGATAGGGAATGCATTTTGACCGAAACAAGAAACTTGCATGCCGTAATTAGTGAGGCAGCATTGTTGCCACAATGAACATACTGCAGTGTAGGAGGAATTTAATTTTATTAAAGAAGTGCTTAGTGAAGAGTCCTAATTGTCTTCATCTTCAATGGAAATACAAGATTTCAGAAGACTCTTTGCAGACTATGCTAAGCTTGTAAATGCAAATTTTGAATAAAATGAATGTGTAATGCTCAATACCCGGGCTGGACAACAACATATTTGGTTGTTCATACGATTGCCTTTGTTCAGTACATGCTTGAATCATAGTAAGAATGAGTGTTCAGGGAATTACGCGCATATTTGTTGTTTTATTCATGTAGACCCATTTGACAGACATTGAGCTGCCACCTTCGTCAACAAAAAACAGTTGAGGGATGATAATTGAAAACAAAACCAAATGGAAAGATTAAACAGACTCAAGGATATACCATACAAAAAAAAAAAACATAGAAAGAAGAATATGATGGAGCACAAAAAACATAACTTAATACTTATAGTATGGTCAGAACAAATGTTTAAATTAATTTACAGCCATTATTTAAGTATATTATGCTCTGAAGAAAACTGAAACACGAGAACAAAACACACCTGCGCTAATTGAACTTAACTAAAGAGCAAAGGAAACCAAAAATCTATTACTCTGTCTAAATATAAACATTTCTTTGTTTGATATTAGTTGAAATTGAATTCTCTACTTTCATGTGCTTCCTTGACTCTCTTTTCATATTCATCTTCTTCCACCTCTGCCTCGGCTTCTTTTGTTTCATCGTTATCTTCTACTCCTCCCCAGCCAAACCCCCCAATTGACCTAGACACTTGAGGCGGGGATTTAGCTTCCTCAACAATACTCATAATGTCTTCAATGCTCTGAAGAGAATAAGTTGGATTTTCTTTTTTGTAGTAAACAGCTTGAGCCATTTCGGTCAATTCTCGAGGCAAATTCTTTAAAAACCATGCATGAGACTTGATTTCCTTGATGGTGATTCTCTGCAGTAAATCAAAACACACAATAACATCTTAGTAAATAAACAATAGTAACTCTATAGTTGTCTGTTAAACAACAGAGGCTGTGCATACCCTAGCTGGACTTGCCACGAAAATGTGAGACAGCAGATGTTTACAATCTTCAGATAAATGAACATAATCCGGAAACTTGTATTGAATAGCCATAATTTTCTGTATATGAATATAAGAGTCAGAAAGAATATATGTTTTATAAACATATGAATTAAGATGATGGCGAGAATACTACATTAATGGTTTTCCTGAAATTTTTGGGATCGTCTGGGTCCTCAAATGGGTATGCTCCCACCAGCATTACATAAAGAGTCGCTCCACATGACCATACATCTGCCAACTGAACAGGATACAAAAACAAAATAGAAGAACTAAGAAAATGACAACACATTTTGAATCTTATTCGGAGCAAGTAGCTGAATTATTTACCTTTCCATCATATTCTTTACGTGAAAGAACCTCTGGTGCTATGTAAGCTGGAGTTCCCACTGTTGATTTAGGCCTAGAATGCAGCAGAGAGGACTAGAAAAAGAAAATGTTGTTAGAAGAAAAACTTGTCAAGTATGAGTTGATTAGTTAATTCAAAGCATTTGACATTGCAATGAATCCAAAAGTGAACCTTAGAATAACCAAAATCGCAAATTTTGAGGCGTGGGGCAGGGTTACCGTCCAATAACGTGTTCTCAAGTTTCAAGTCGCGATGGCAGATTTGCTGCAAAAGAGGGAGAATTAGAAACAGAAATAATGAAGATATTGGAATAGTAATGATTGGTAGATATAGTTACCATGGAATGGCAGTAGCTAACTCCTGAGATGAGCTGCTGGAAGAAATATCGAGCCTGAAGTGATAGAATATTTCAGAAGTTGGTAGTTAAGAATATCTCAGGGATGAAAGAGAGGTGAGAGGAAATGAACCTCATCTTCACTGAATCTTCCGGCAGAGACAATTCGCTCAAAGAGCTCTCCACCAGCAGCATACTCCATAACTATACCAAGATGAGTAGGAGTCAAAACCACCTGCAAAACTGAAATGTGATCTTAAACAAAACCACCTGCAAAACTGAAATGTGATCTTAAACAAAACCGAAACCAATTAATAAAAGAATATACAAACCTCCTTGAAGCGAATAATATTAGGATGACGAAGACTTCTATGGTTAATTATTTCCCTAGCAACATTCTCATCAATCTGAAAAGAAGAAAAAATCAAAAAGCAAAGACAGAGATTGAAGTTGTTAATTGAATTAAAAATTACCTTGTGGCCTCGTTGAATGAATTTCATGGCAACGAGTTCATTGGTATGTTTGTGACGCATGAGTCTAGCAACACCGAAATTCCCAGAACCTATATCCTTAACCAGCTCGTATTTCTCCATCACCGAATCCAAATTAAGAGGATAGGGATACCTGATTAATGCACCTACAATTTCACTTTCACGACATCATCATTCCTTTTCTTATACATTAACTTATGTCAGGGGTATCTTATCAAATAGGTTAAGAATCAGATTATATATTCTCCCAAAACGTCTTGCTACATGCTTCTTTTCTTATTAGCCTCAAATTAGGTCAAATCACTTTTTTTATTACACTCTAGCTTTTTAAATGTCTTTCGTAAAAGATTTTTATACGTTAACAAAAACAATTATATATTCTATCTTTATTAAATTACTCTTATTAATTTATTAGAAGAAATGTTTAGAGTAATAATTATATGATAGAATTGAAAAAATTATTACTATTACTAAATTGAAAAATGATAATGACATTCATTTTGAAATAATTTTTTTCTCTAAAACGATATTTATTTTGAACCGAAAGAATATACTATTAGAGTTTGAAGAATTAACTTATTATCTTAAAATTAAACTTGACACTCTCGAACAAAATTTAATATAAAAAATGCTCTTTGTAAAAAAAAAAAAAATGTTCGAATTAAATTTTTGGTATGGTGTTAGAAATTTCGTGTATGAATTAAGTTTTGAAATTTTTTATAAGTTGCAATTAATTTTGGAAATTTTAAAATTGCAACAAAAAAAAAAGCTCGGAAAATTTCAAAATTGCAAAATTGTTGGTAAAATTCTGGAAATTTCAAAATTGATAGTAAAATTTCTCCAAAATTTCAAAATTGCTGATAAAATCTTCCAAATATTTTAAAATTGCTGATAAAATCTCCCAAAAATTTAAAATTTTTGATAAAATTCTCACTTTTTTTGAAGAATTTCCGGTATGTGCTTGAAATTTCCATAATCGCCTGAGAGATTTCAATTTTTTTGGTGGAAACTTTAAACGAGTTTAATATGGTCTTTTCATTTCATTTTGGGGGGTGCCAGGAACAACTTTGAGGGTGGTAAGTTAACTTCTCTTAGGGTTTCGTTTAGAACACGTTGGGTAAGCTCATTTAATGTTTTTGTTATTGGGTCATCAACTATTTAAGGGTTAATTTAGGTCAATCACATTTTTAAGGCAGTTTCTTGTATTTTAACACATCAAATAGAGCATCATAAACTGTAATTTAAGGTAAAGTTTTCTCATTTCATCCCTCATTGCTTGCATTAATCTTTTGTTTGAGTTGAAAAAACGTTCGCTTTGTCCGGATATACATATCTGAACTCACCTATATTATTTCAGATATGTATATCCAAATTTATTTGTTACTAGTTTTTAAGAATTTTTCTGTTTTGGTTCTTATTGGATATGATTCACCTAGATATATTTCCCAAAGTTGTTGTACGTATCGATGTTAAAGTAGATGAAGTTAAGCAGGATGTTAAATCGGAAAAAGTGAAGGATGATCTTAAATAGATAGAGATAGACGCTGATCAACACTTCATAAATGAATAACTGTATACTGCTTGAGAACATATGCTTCAATGAGTCTGTATGGTAGCCATGAATTTGGGGTTTTACATTATAATTAGAAGGTATGACAATGGTTCAAATAGAAGACAAGCATTTGTAACCATGAGATGCGAGAGAAGTGATACATATGTTCTCCCAATTCTAAAGTTGAAATGTGATGACACTAGAACGAGAAAGTGTGGTTGTTCGTCTAAACTGCACGAATATTGTAGCGTGGATGAAATATGGAAAGTTAATGTGCTTTCAAGAATACATAACCATGAGTTACAAACAAAGTTAGTCAGTTATCCCATCATATGTCATCTTAAATCGGAGGATAGGGAAATTATTTCAAAGATGTCTTTAATAAGAGTGACGTCGAAGAACATACTTGCAGATTTGAAACGGAAACACTCAAAAAGAGTTTCAAATATCAAGCAGATATACAATCAGCATCATCGAAACAACATGGTGATAAGGGGTCGAATATATGAAATGCAACAACTTTTAAAGCTTTTTGATGAAAACCACTATGTTTTTAGGTACACAGTATGTGACAATAAAGTCATTGTTCATGACATTTTCGGGACTCATCCCAAAAATATCAAGTTGTTCAACACATTTCCTATTGTCCTCGTTATTGATGCAATGTACAAGAACAACAAGTATAAGTTTCTACTTCTTGAAGTTGTTGGTGTCTTAGTTGTAATTTCGACGCCTGGGAAGGTGTACAATATCAAGTAATTATTTAATGAAGACAAGGTAATTTTAACTAGGAATTAGATGAAGATTTCGACTATAGAGTTTAACGCAAAAGTACCATATTAGCGAAGTGATATCACTCTGAGACTTAGTAGATTTCTTGGACTTGGTTCAAAAGAGAATTCGACAAAGATAATTTTAAATGAGGCTAATGACCTTATTTTGGCCTTATTTGTTCCTCGAAAGAGACACATGGAAGTTTGTGAAGGGTGAAGCCATGCAAGTGAGAACGTGTCATTTTCTGGAGAAAAGATTGTTCGTGACAGTTACTATCAAATTAGTATAAATACAGGTCTTAGTATTAGGATTTCGTGTATTCAATTATACCAAATTCAAAATCACTCAAAGTATCTAAGCGTGTTTGAGAAAAGAGTTTTATGAGTAATATGTACGTACGAAACACTTTATTTACATTCATTTTTAAACCATTTGCTTTCAATGTCATTTTAAATCACTTTAAGATTCTGTCGAACTACTTTAATTTCAAGCATATTTTACATTCATGCACACTTTACATTCTCGCACTTTTTACAAACAGTTTTTGCTTTACTTTCACTTTTAAGATTTTACTAGTGTCGAAGTGTTCATCATCAAGAAGACATAATAAAATTAAGCACATATGTCATATGATTAATCTAATCAATCCTGTGAGTAACCAAATTATCAATTTTTGAAGACTAGCAATTGTTTACCAAAATCCAAGGTAAACATGGTGTTACTTCTACGGAGAAGACTTTTCAGTGGGATTGCTTTTTTGGAATCTGAAAAAGATGTCAGTGTTACTTGGGTCTTGGAAGTGTGCAAGACTTTGTTGAAGGACCAAGAAAACATGTCAAAAATAATTTCCATCGATTGATACACCACACTAATAAATTCGGTTGCAAAGGTGTTTTCTACATTATATACAATACTTTGTCAATATCACATTAAAAAAAATATGTGGAGTCAACTAAAATCCACGGTAGGCACCAAACAAATCAAGGGTGAAGACGAAAAAATGGTCAAACCAAGTGTGGTGGTGGAAAATATTATAGATGCATGGACTGGTATATTAAATTAATCCATAGAAGAATTGTATGTTCCCTCTGTAATGCAATTTAGGAGCATGTGTGTCCGATAACCATATTTTTTGAAATACGTTGAGAGTGCTATTTTAGACCAAGTGAGAGAAAAATTGTTTGTGCATGCACTGATCAGTTTAGACACCTCATCACTACAACAACTAACAGAGTCGAACAACATATTCAACATTGAAGAAATGGTTGGGTGATACTAAGGTTGATTTCTGTAGAGATTGGGACAGGGTTAACCAAATCTCCAAAACCAACATTCAAAAATACAAACCACTTTTGATCGAAGCATAACAGTGCAAGAACATAGATTCAAGGACAAAATTCTCTATTCACAGTTGGTTGGTTGTATATCTCAGTCGGTGTTGTATTTCATCTTTCACGAAGCAAAGCGATCCGAACAGACAGGTACAAATTCGGTAAAGTGTGAATGCACAGTTAGGAAGACTTATGGTCTTCCATGTGCTTGTCTCATTGCAAAAAAAAAAATCAATTCCTCGATACATATGGATGAAGTGTACAATCACTGGAAAAGACGCTGGTTTGATGATGGTGGTGTGATTAAGAATGGTAACACATGTATAAGCATCCATGCCGAGTGGGAAATAATCTAAGATAGATTTACGAAGGCAGATGACACCGTGAAATTTCACATCAAAGAGTAATTGAGGAAGATTGCGTATCTGGAAACCACATATTTGTTAAAACTAAAGGTGCCCCTAAAAAGGTAAAACTGACTAAAGATGACAATTCAAAAAAACGGTATCCATCGTACTTTGAACATGTTGATTCATATTTCCAGGATTCTCCAACTCCAAAATCTCAAAAAAGTCTTCAAAAGGATGCTCGCATTAGCAACTCCACCACCTCCACCAACTTCATCATCACCTCCTCCACCATCGATGACTGGGATTGAACTCAGTAATGAAATATCGTTTTTTATGCACAAAAACATTGAGCGAATTGTGAATATTGGAGATGATGGTAATTGCGATTATTGGGTTGTATCTGTATTGCTTGGTAAAAGAGAGGAGGATCACCCACTTGTCTGCGTCGCACTTTTGAAAGAGTTGATGATGCATGGGGAATTCTACACGAAGTTATATGGATAGACTTTTTTTTATTCAATTCAAGATGCACTTATTCCTTGTCGTAGCAGTAAAGCACCATTTTCAAAATGGATGTTTTTTCCTGAAATAGGTCACCTTATAGCAAGTGCATATGACCGATGGCAAAATACGGGTTATCAAATACATTTTTTCCATTACAGAGTGGTCCACCTAAAAATGGTGTCGGACACATCATGTGCATAGGTTTTCTTTCAAAGGGTCTATATTTTGTTCAGATTTATTTGAAACCTGGGTGTCCAATTTAAGCTACATCGATCGAGTGGACGACGCATTCAACAAATGAGGCAGAAACTTGGCTGAATCAATTTATAGAGAGGATAATAGAGTTCACCAAATTGATGAAGCTTGAAAGAAAACCATATAAAGAAGTATCGAAGGCGAAATCAACTGTAGTTTTATGCGATACTAGATCTTTTGATACATTTTAGATTGCAATCAATACACTTTTGTATGTATTATTGCCAACGATGTAATCTTGATACGAGTTAATACATATTAATTTTATGGTTTGTTTTTTGTTTACACTGCGTTGCATGTTTACAAAATTCCTGTTTTTTCACTGGTTCATGTAAGTTTTTGGATATATACATCCGAATTAACCTCACTCATTTTTCGTATATACATCTCCGAAGTCACCATTTTTGTAAAAAAAAGTGGTGTATTCGGAGATGCATTTCTGAAATGTTACCTGATACATGATAAGATTTTTGAGGTTCAAAGTGACTCAATACTTGTATAAACAGGGTGTGTCTCAATCCTAATTTGCTATACAACACACTAAAACCAGAGAATGAGTTCATATTGCCACCTTGCATTTGTATATTTCAATGGCGAGAAACCTCCGATTTCGTTTAGGATCGCCGAGGAAACATCTCTCGCAGATCTGATATCCAAACTGAATACTCTCTTGTGCTTTCTAGAAAATCGCAGAATTGTCAAGCTCGAGTATCAGTTACTTTCGTTTGACAGCGACAGAAAGGTACATTCACCAATCTTGAACTAAAGACGAATGAAGATTTAAAGTTTATGTGGAGTATTTTTTTCTCCGTTATAAATCAAAGAATCTGATTTAAGTGGATGCGAAGATTCAAAGATCCGTCGAGGATATAATCATTATGTTGCAACGTCCCGAAGAAATGGTTATGTAATGTTGAATTTATTTTCATGACTATCTATGTAATGAATGTTTTTATCTAATGAGATGTTGATGTTGGTGTTGGTTTGTTTTTAGTTTTCATTATTTCTATGATACGCTGATTTGAGAAACCAAATCATGTTGGAGATATATCTCCGAACACATCATTAAAAAGACTTCGATCATACATCTCCAAATTCTGTTGTGGAAAAAATAATATTTTATACATTCGAAGATACATCTCTGAAAACATAAAGTATTTTGGAAACTTCACACAGGACCTGAGAGAATGTATAAGAGTGCAATAAAAATTGTCTTTTTTAATATGATACCAAAGACTTATTATTGATATAAGATTCATTTGACCAATTAATTTTCACCATCAACCCTTCCACCATTTATCATTTATAAATTGTATAGTTAAGTCTCATCATATTTCTTAATATGGTATTAGAGTGATTTAAGATCAATTGGACCTCATCCTATCATATTTCTCTTATCAACTTCAATTAAGATAATCTTCACCATACAAATCCTATTAAAAAAGTTATATGAAAAATTATAATAACTATATTTTACTAATAATAACATAGGTGTAATAATTGTTTTGTTAGTGTGATAAAATATTAAATTTATCGAAAAATGAATGTAGCATTATGTATGGTTCGGCTGTGGAATAGCAGTAGCCGCAAGAAAAATGTGGCATGATGTATCATTCGGCCTGAGTTTGACTAGACGTAGGCACGTAGCTAGTGGGTGGGTGGAGGGAATACAACAAACCAAATAACCCAAAACGTGATTCATATCATATGCAATTTCTAGAATCTAAACTTTTATACAACACCTTATCTACAGTCAACAGGGCCACTCCTCATTTTTTTATAGATCCAAATCAATAATCAAAATAAACTCTTAATGAAAAAACAATAATTCATTTTTAATTTTAATTTTTTTTAAACTTTCATTTTAACGATCCTTAAATTTTAAAATATAATTTTAAGTAATTTAGAGATTAATTTGTAATTTAAAACAAGCTTGAAACTAATAGACTAATTTTATTGTGGAATTTAAAAAAAGTAGGTGTATATGGAAATCGAACCTAAACATAGCATTACTAATGATTTCAAAATAACTCTCGGAACCACTAAGCCATTTACTCGCTTGTGACAATAATCGTAATATGTTATATTTAATATATTTCTATTTAATTTACAAAGCCTATAAATTAAAAATTTGAGGCCCTATTTTTTTTAGGTTTTGGGACTATGGGTCTATTTGTTCACTGAGAATGAAATAAATTTCTAAAACTCTAAAATATCTTTTAAATATATGTATTTAAATGAATATCTATTATTGTAAAGAAAATATTATCGGATATATATTATTGAATAAGTATTTTTTTTAGTAGTTAAAAAGAGAATATGAATAATTAATATTTAATTTAATTGATTAAAATTTTATTGAAAACAATAAAGAAAAATAAATAAAAAGATTTATATATCTGTCTTATTATAAATGTTACTATTTGAAAAAATTCGTCATTATATTTCAGATATGTATATTCGAAAATATTTTTTCATAAAATTTTTTTTATTAGGAAATACACATTTGAAATTATTTTTTTACAACAATAAAGGTTCGTTTGAATATATATATCCGAAATTAAGTATTTTATGAAAAAATATGACTTTGAATATACATCTCTAAATTAAAAGGGTATTATAAAAATTTCGCTAAGAGCCTTAAAAAGACATAAATGTCTATTAAGACTATGTACAATGGTTTACATATTCAATACTTTTTTTTCTTCCACTTTTTATATTCCACATCATCTTTTTTTCTCTTCTATCTAATAATTCAACATTCATTCAACTTTTATTTACTACAATTGTTTTATTTAATAAAATTCAACACCCTATCCCATCACTTTTATTTCATATTCTTATTTTCTTTTATGTTTTTATTTTTATGATTTTATATTAATATCAATTATCGATTGAAATTAAATAAAAATAATTAAGAGTGAAATAATTACTTTTAATTTTTTTTTCTAATTTTATATTCTTAATTAATTTTTTCATTGCAAGTAATAAAGACGAGATATAAAAATAGTCATTATCAAAACAAATAAAAATGGATAAAACAATAGTCTATTGAAGGCTAAATAGAAAAAAAAAGGATTTGTGTGTGTCCAAATCAAATGAATCAAATTTTTATTTATAAAAAAAATGATGAATTTTGATGAAATTTTTTTTTTATTATAAAGTAATTAATTCAAAATAATTAAGATGAATTAGAAATCTAAACCATCATAATAATTAATAAGATTTTATAAAATATTATACGTGATTTTCAATCTCTTCTCATTCAATTTATTATTAATTCATATCAAATTCAATCTCTAATTCAATACTGCATTACAATCATTTAATTATAAATAGTCTAAGAAATTGCCTTCTAGAATTGATTTCCCTTTTCATCACTGCAAAATCCACTTTTCTAATGGATTGAATTTTTCCATGCGTGCCTAATTGTCTCACTCCTTTCAATTTCTCCGACTTCTTCTTTAGTTAGAACCACCAACACTTTTTATTTTCTTTCTCTTTCCCGTCTCAATGCACAAAATAGGATCGCAACTAGTTGTAGAAGTTTTAATTTTTGTATTCTATCATGTTCTTGAATCAAGAATGTTGCAAAAGATGACTATTATAGAAAGATTTTCAGATACGATGATTGATGTCAATAAGTGTGTTTGGCTTAGCGGTGAATAGAATTGATTCTAATAGAATTGCGTTAGATAAAATTGATTCTAATAGAATTAATTTTAATAAATTGAATTTAATAGAATTAATTTATATTTATATATATTTTTGTAAAAATAAGTTGAATAATAAATTTCAATGTAAAAATCACATAAAATTAATTCTGCAGATAGAAACTACAAATTATAACTTCAACTATAATTAATTCTAGAAGCATAATCAATTTTACTTTTGATAAAAAGAACACGTCAAAATTACTCAAAATCAATTATACAATTTTAAAATTAAATCTGAATCTTTTAAACATCAATGCAAAGATGCTATATAGCGATTAAAGAAGAGGTACTCACGCTTAGGTAACGAAAAGGTTGAAAACATATAATTATGAATGAGAAATTTTTTTGAGATTGAATACCTGCGGTGTCACTCTCATTCTTTTTAATAAATCTTTTTATTTTTCTCAGTTGAATTTTATCTTAGAATATTTTTAATGGTGTAATTCATTTTTAAGTTTCTTGTAAGACCCATTAAAATACGTTATTTTGAAATAATTTCTTCAATTTTTATTTTAATGGTACAATTTTAAAAAATTTATATTGTGTCCCACAATTTTATTTTATATATTAATATTTTATTCATATTAAATTTTATTTTATTTAAAATAATAATTTAAACTTTAATTAATATAAAATAAGTAAAATTAAAATTAAACATAAAAATTTAAATGATAATTAAAAATAATGTCAAATACATTACATATAATTAAAAAGAATAAAAATAAACAACATCACATAATTAGTCATTTAAATTTTATCATCCTCATGTCCAAACCGTTTCCAAATATATTCTACTAGATTTCTTTGAAGTTGGCGATAAACTTGTTTTTCACGAAGACTTGCTCTTCTTTGTAGTCTTGTTGTAAGATTCAGACGATGACCGTTAAATATTTCAGTTGTTGAGTTATTGTCATCTACGTTATCACAAGAGTAATCAAAATCACCTCCGTTTGTGTGTCGTTCGTCTTCAACAATCATGTTGTGTAATATGATGCACGCATATATGGTATGCTTGATGGTTTCCTGTGCCATGCAGTTAGGCTACGTATAATTGCAAATCGAGATTGGAGCACTCCAAATGCCCGTTCCACATCCTTTCTAGCTGATTCTTGATGTTGAGCAAATAGTTTTCTCTTTTCTCCCCGTGACATTGAAATGACCTTGACAAATGTAGCTCACTCAAGATATATACCATCAGGTAAATAATACTCCATATTATATGGTGTTCCATTGATTGCATATTGCACAATGGGAGCATGTCCTTCCAAAATATCGTTAAAAATGTTAAATTGGTTTAACACATTAATGTCATTGTTAGAACCCGCGATACCAAAAAATATATGTCAAATCCATAAGTCTTGTAATGTCATTGCTTCAAGCATGATTGTGGGTTTAATGTGATCACCTCGACAAAATTGTCCTTTCCATGCAACAAGACAAAACTCCCAATGCATACAATCAATAGAATCTAACATACTTGGAAAGCCACGTGACTCACCCATTTGTAAAAGATGTTTGATATCAGTGTTGTTAGACTTTCCCAAATACTTAACCCCAAATACAACATTCACACCCAAACTAATCTTTCTAAGCACTCAACTGAAGTGCTTTCACCAATTCAAACATATTCGTCTATAATATCAGCGAGAGACTCATATGCCAACATACGAATAACGAATGTGCATTTCTGTAATGGTGAAAGACCCATTTTACCAATTGCATCGACCCTCATTTAGAAATATTCATCATGATTTCCAAGTGCAACTTCAATTCAAAGAAACACATGTCTATGCATTCTGAACCTTCTTCAGAATTGAACATCTGTGTATACTAGATTTTCTGAGAAATAGTCATTGAATAATCGAGTGTGCCCTTCTTCACGACTTCGATCAATCATTATTCTTCTCTTTCGCCTAAAGGAACTTCCAGATTGACGTTCCTTCTCGAGCATTGACATTAGTATTTCTTCATCCGTGTTGTCCATAAATTCTTCTTCAATCAAGTCCCAAAAGAGATCATCTGAATTGCCAGAGTCCATTAAAGTGAGTGAAGAATGAGAGAAGAATGAGATAAAAATGAGAAAAGAATGAGAAGAGTGGTAATATATATATATATATATATATATATATATATATATATATATATATATATATATATATATATATATATATATATATATATATATATATATATATATATATATATATATATATATATATATATATATATATATATATATATATATATATATATATATATATATATATATATATATATATATATATATTGGTATATGAATAATGGCTAGTTTGAATAATGACTAGTTTGACTAACGGCTAGTTTGACTAACGACTAGTTTGAATAACAACTATTTTGAGTAACAACTAGTTTGAATAAAAACATAATTTTTATTATAAATTAAAGTGGTACTAATGTCCATTTTTACATCGGTGTTGATACATAACAAGTACTACAATTTTTTATCATGATTAAAATCCATATTTTTCTCTCAACTTATTACAATATTTTTCATGAACATCCTGTTGTCTGTCGTTCATCGTAGAAGTGTCTTTCGTAATTAATTACACTGTCTTAAAATCCATCTCTTCCTCCTTACATTGAGCTAGTATTTCCACTGTTGCTACTCTTTTATTCCATGTATCTTGCATAATATTAGAAGGTGATTCAGATGTATTTGCATTTTCCTTTGCCTTACTCTTCCTTTTTATTGCTTGTTGTTCCATTGGACGCTTCATTGGTGGTGATGCGTTATACTCATAACTTGAAGGTGTCATAGGTTTAGGCGATGATGAGTGAACCCCACTAGCAGAATTATTTTTTCTTTTTGAAGAATTTTTGGTCGATGCTCCCATCCATTTAGGTTCATCTTTTAACAATCGCCATGCGTATTTAAGATTAAATGGTGTACCTTCATCCTGAGCAAAAAAAGCATATGCAGCGGCAAAGATATCTTTTTATGGTGTCCCACTTTTCTTTCCATTAACAGCTTATTTGTAACACCCAACAATTTTTTGAACCAAGCCATTTATTCAACACCATCGATATTTTAATTGACCACATAGCTTTTCCCACAAATGCCCACGATACTGATTATAATTGGTAGTGATTCTCAACAACAAATTCTCAGCTTTTTGATCAACTCCCACAATTAAATCCTTTGAAACATTGAGACATGATTAGATAAGAAGTATATCTTCATCCCTCTAAAATACCTCTCGAGATTATTTTTTAACGAGACGACTTTTATTCTTTTTCAATACCGACTTGAGTTGAAAATGATGGAACTTAACTTTCAGGCATAAATACAATCAGTGTTTCCGATTCATGATGAAAAAATTCCATAGACTATTGAACATATGGCGGAGTTTGGGGACGTAAAAAATGCGGCGGAGTGTTTCCGGTTGGTGATGGTAAAAATACAGCGGAGTTTGTTGGCATCGATGGAAATTGAGAATTTTGAGGATTAAGATTTTGATAATTTTGCATGAAATTGAACATAGATTGTTGGTAATCAAATTGATTAGGATCCATTTGGCCTAAACAATATTAATTTTGAAGTAAAAAGATGAAAGTTTGGATAAAATATATTGTCAAATGAAGGCTAATTAGAATAAATTATAAGAGAAAATTTTAAAAATTTAGAGTAAAGTGGTGAAATTTTGAGAGAAAAATTGAAAACTTAAGAGAAAATAAAAGTGTGAAAGAAAGTTTGTGTGTAAAATTTCTCAAATATGATGTATTTATAATTAACTAAAAGTGTTAAAAAAAAGCAGTTGAAACTTCACTTTTTAATTATATTAATTTTTTAATCTAAAGTACCGTTATAGTGCAATGCACCAGTCTGCCAACCTGACCAACTCCAACGACTATATTTTTTAAACCAACGATTGCCACGCTGGAAAAACCATGAAGAACTCTCTGTTGGAGGTACTCTTAGTGTTTTAAAAGTGTTATTGAATTTAGTAGGATCATTATTCTAGAAGAGGGTATAAATGCAATTTATCTATGAATGCATTATTTCTTGAGTAAAGTTTTTTTTTATAATAAGTTGTTTGGTTGCGAGTTAAACTAGTAAAAACTCTTGTTTAATTTGGGGATTGTCTTAGGAAGTCTCCATATGATTTGTGAGTTTCGCCCGCTGCAAAAGCCCTCTTTTAGTTCAGAAAGATCAATCATCAAAATCTTCACAAAGGTTTATGATCTTAGTCCGGTGTAAAATCTATGTTGGTTCGATATTAGCCCGTGAAAAATCTCATCTTGGTTCGAGATTAGCTAGTGTAAAATCTCAACTTAGTTTGGAGGTAAACCCGTGTAAAACTCCAATTTGATTCAGAGATAGTCAATATAAAACTCCATCCCGGTTCAAAGGATATCCAGCCAAATTTCTATTTATTGTTTGGTTGGAAGTTAGTCATTGAAAACTTCAACTTCTTTTAAAGGGGATTCGTGGACATGTCCTATTAAAAACTCTTAATATAGTGGAAACCCTCAAGAAAAATTCTTGGAGACAGGTGTAGGTTTAATGGTTAGGCTAAATATGCATAAATCTCTGGTGTTTTTCTTTTTCCCTTATCTCTTTTAATTTTCATTTATTTGCTTTCCTTTATTTTTTTCCATTTGTCTCTTTATTCTGTTGCTCATTTACTTGTTTGTTTTACAAATATTTTAAAACTCTAACTTTATCAAAGATTTTGGTTTTGATCAACGTTTTTTCAAACCTCAATAATTCGACCCCCATCCTTTTGTGTATGGAGTCTCATGTCCAACGTGAAATACAACAATAATTACACCCGTATATATGGCATATAATAACTTGGACCAAAACTCATTTTAAACCACATAAAGCCTCCTCCAACATTATTTGTCTAGCACATATAAATTAAATTCTTTGATTTTAAGAACCCTTAAGTTGTCATTCTTCTGGTTCAAACAAACTTTGTCCCAATTAATCTAGTAAATTTTCAAAGCTCTTTACTCCCACCCTATAAAAATATCTAAATAATGATTCGATGGAAGAATCAGTGCATGTAGGAGTCTTAAAGAAAGAAATTAAATAAATCAGCATCAAAGACAAGACATATTTCAATAGAATTAGACGACCACCCTTAAAAAATTCCCACTCTTCCAATCATATAAACTTTTTCCGGATTTTATCAATTAAAGGAGGCCAAAAATATAGATGATAAAGTTTACGTCCAATAAGAAGGCCAATACAATGAAAATAGTTTTGGTCAATTTTACAATTCAGGAGAACAAAAACCTTCACCAACAAAAACTCAACAACATTAATGTCAACCAATAAGCTCTTCTAAAAATAAACTTTCAGTCACGAAATGATCTAAAAACATTAGCCTTTAAAGTATGAATTAAACTATCATCAATAAATTGAAGATGATGGATAAAAAAGTTGGACCTTTGATAATATGATAATCAGTAAACAAACCACCATAAACGAAGTTTTAGTAATAACATTGAAACTTTCCATAACAATTAGGAAAAGGAACGTAGATAAAATGATTAATACCCTTTTTAGTCCTTAATATTTACCTCGATATTTATTTTGGTCCCTCAGCTTAATAATATTGGTTTCATCTATTATCTCTTCAAACTGCGCCACATTAGTCCCTTTTGTTGGTTATGTTTGAAATTCTGGTATGACAGAACTCATATATCATATGACATGTTGGGACATCTGATCTGATTTAAACAAACAAGCAAGGTATAGACATACAAAATAATACTGAAAAGCATAAACAAAAAGGAAGACATCGATCAGGACACGATGGATCAAGTAGAGGTATCGATCAGGACACGATAACTAAAAGGAAGACATCGATCAAGACACGACGGCTAACAGGAATACATCGACCAGGACACGATGATTAAAAGGGAGGTAGTATGATGCAAACACAAGGACAGAGAAGACTTGTAACGCAGCGTGATGCCAATACAAGGAAGAGATCGGACTTGTAACATAGCGTGATGCCAATACAAGAGATCGAACTTGTAACATAGCGTGATGCCAATACAAGGGAGGTATAACACAAACGAGTGTTGGAATCAATACGGATGAGTACTGAAGGAAGATATGGACGAGTATCAAAAGGTTAAACACGGACGAGCGTTTGAATCAATACAGACGAGTATTGAAAGAAGATACATATGAGTATCAAAAGGTTAAACACAGACGAGTGTTTGAATCAATACAGACGAGTATTGAAAGAAGATAAGGACGAGTATCAAAAGGTTAAACACAGAGGAGTGTTTGAATCAATACATATGAGTATTGAAAGGAGATACAGACGAGTATCAAAAGGTTAAACACTGATGAGTGTTTGAATCAATACAGACGAGTATTGAAGGAAGATACGTATGAGTATCAAAAGGGTAAACACAGACGCGTGTTTGGGAGACTGACATAGATGAGTGTTCAGAGACTGAAACAGACGAGTGCTGGGTTTGGACTTGGTGTATTGATTATGTTAATGAGATTGTGAAAGTGAAGGTCACCAGTTGAGGATTTTGGGAATGATATCCTCTTGTAGGGATGTATTGTTGTCCTTGAATGATTCAGATTTTTCGTGTAAGGTACCTGATCTGACTTATGCTTCGTATGCATGTTTGAATTTCTTTTGCCACAAAGATCCATTCTGATGGATCGGCTACGCGCTTTTGAGGATGCAATGTTATGCAGTGATAACTATATCTAATGCAAAGAAATAGACTTCATGGGTATAAGCGAGGGCTCACTGGGAACCATTACTCATCACTGGGGATGTCAATACATATCGGCACTGGAAGCCTGCAGTACCAAAGGTCGTTGGGGATACTGATAAGAATTTGCAATGGGGAGCCCATGATACCGAAGATTGTTGATGACTCTGCTGGAGATTGAATTGCCGACGAAACGAGTCTTCAGGTACGCTGCTAAATTCTGAATCATACCGTTAGGGAAGAGATAATCCGGCTAGACTTCCACACATCCTAAACTGTAGAAGATGGTAGAACTGAATATACCGAAGAATGGATACTGAACACCATGTGAATCTCTCAAAATATATGCCCCAAGTTTACACACACTGGGGAATTATCTCTTGAATCACTTGGGGATAAGAGATGGGCATATACACATGCGAATTCCCCGGTTTAGCTTCACTGGGGATGTTCTTGATTAACTCCACTGGTGATGCACTTGCGCGTGCCGGTCAAATGGAAACTCTGAGCTTTCTGAATTCACTTGGGGAATCAGGTTTGAAGTTGTCTGTAGCAGATGAAGGCAGCTTCATGCACTGGCTAAGTCATGACGACCGTTATGATGCTTTTAGCTTGATTCGTCTCATACAACATAATTGGCTTGAGCAACTTTGTAAGTACGGATGAGGAATGCCCCTGTCTGGAGGATCTTTGAGAAGATCTATGTTGAATAGAAGACCAGAATATTCATGGCATAGTACGATATGAGATGGCCTGCCCTAATATCCTGAGTCACGAAATAAACTGCTCTTGATTACAACTTTCTTGGAGAGATTTGTCGAATCTCGACGTAACTTCCTCAGGTTGAATGAATTTAGAATAAATTTCTCGACTTGATAGCCTCTGACTGGTCGAGCTTGAATAGATTTATCGACGTGATAGCCTCTGATTGGTCGAGCTTGAAGAGATTAATCGACGCGATAGCTTCTGATTGACGGCTTCGAGGGAATTCCCCAGACTTGGCTGAGCTTGGAGAGATCGATTCTCGACTTGATTGCCCCAGATTGGCAGAATCTGCTAACTTCATCTTTGAAGGGTACTCAGACTATGAAGCACCAAGATGACTTCTCTTGACAGAATATCTGGTTAATAGGTCACTGGATAAGTCATTTCTCTTGTGGCAACTGACTCTTGCTTCCACAGGGTATTCAATCCTCTCTTCTCTGACAAGATTGAGCTCTTTACCGATTGTTCATTGTGTAAACTTAGTTGATGTCAATCGGTTGTTTTGTATGCAGAAGAATGTTTATTATGAGAATGATAATTCTAATGCAACACATATATAAGTCTTGAAGTTTGAAAAACTTTGAATGAAATGATGTCACAACTCTGTTGTGAAAGGATCACTAGCTAGAGAGCAACATTTGCAAATTCTTTTTTATGAAAGATAATGCAGGCATATGATGCCAACACAAATATTCAAATGTACCTCTTAAGAGTCAGTTAAACGCTATCTCGTTGTAGCACGCTTTCGAATTGATCCATGCTTCAATTAGGACTTTGAAAGCATTGTAACATAGCCTGGTTCACGGTTTTAGAAAAAAAGGATTTAAGGCTCAAAATTATTTGGTGCCCACCCATTCTCAATGATGTTCTCCATTCCTATGTTCAGTTGACCCGATGCAAGCATTCATCTCTCGAGAAGAGTTTGCGATGGTTAAGGAGCCACTGAGGCCTCTTGGACACGATAATCACTAACTTCTGAATTTGGTGTCTGATCACACAATTTTGTTCTTTGATGAGGATTTTATTGGTAATCCTTTTCTCGCCTGTTTGGCTTTTCAATTTCCTTCTTGCTTTTTCCTGGACATATTCTTTTGAATTTTTATTTGGAAGTCCAGCGGGATGCCCCAACTTTCGTCTAAGCGACTTGTTTTCAAGTTTCAACTTAGTGGGAATTTTTGTTTCTTTCTTATTCATAATTTACATTTTGAACAAGTCGTTGATCTTTGCGCCGTTTCTGATTTCTTGGAAGTGACCGTGACTGTCTGAGTCTTTGGTAGATGAGGGATAACCATTGTTATATCGTCATATGATCTCGGCTTCTTGACTTGCGAGAGATACCCATTGGGATATCGTTAGTAGACGCACGTTGTTGTTAGGTGAGGGTTAACCATTGTGGTTTTAACTTTCCTCAAGCTTTTGATGGATAACCATTGTTGTATCCTTAGATGCACACTCTTGATGAGTTCTGAACGCTCGATCAGATTAACTGAACACTACCCGCCCCAGGGTTAAAACGAGGGTATTTTATGAATAGAAAAGAAACTCCTACTTCGAAGGCTCAAAGGGGTTAGCGAGGGTCTATCTCCCTTATATCTCTGGTGTTTAGGAATAGAAACAAGGCCTGTACATTGTCAGCAGGGTCTTACTCAAAAGCATACCAACCAGAGATTTTTGCGTTTTTAGATTATCGTCATCCTCCCTTCAATCTTTACCTAAGCATAAACATAGGAAATTTGGCATCAATATGCAAGTAAAGCATTTAAAGAGTGATAACGAATGAGTGAATAAAAATGAAAATAACACTTCAAGACAAGCGTACTTATTGCATTAAGATTTTTATTCAAAAACAGACAAGTTTCTCCATGCAAGCAATGTTTAAACAAACGAGTAAGAATGCAAATGACAATGCAATAAAGAAACCAATGATTTCCATCGTTGAGGAGACTTGACTCCATATGGATTTCTTGATTTTGACGACTTTCTGTAGTCTTGATGCTTGAGTGGGCGAGAGAATTCCCCTTCTGATATGATGTGAACATGACAGTCTTTGAATTAATCTTTTCTTGGACTTTGTCTCTGGATGACATATTACCTTCAATCGAATGACCAGGTGCCCCAGAATAATATGCATAGAAGATTCTTTCAGGAGAACGAGTGGATGCTTCATCAAGAAAATCAGTATAAATTGCATTACCAAGCGTATTACGCCATATAGAAATAATACAATTCGTCTTCTATTACAATAGAGGAGACATCCAGTTGGAGAGAAAGTGCCCGACAGTTGGCCAAATAGGAGTTGGACCTTTGGAAGAGACGCCGGACAAATGATAGGCTTTATACTTCAAACCCTTTCACAGTTTTCAATATCGAAACCGGGTGCCCCAGAATAGGGGATACATCTAGCATGCATATCGCAATCAAAAGAGATGTTTGTGGGAGGAGTACCCCAAAGATTAGAGTTGGAAATAACAGGATGTAATGCATTGGGATCGCATCAACATGCCCATCATGATTCTTCTGTCTTTTCTTAAAAGCTTTTCCCCATGAATTCACTTGGGGAATAAAGACTGGCTGTTGTTGAACAAATTAGGGAACACAAAGTTGTGGAGAATGCCCCTGAATGAATAGTCGGATGTCCTGGTGTGGCAATCACATCTGCTGCGGTAGTAAGTGCAAAATCATTGACATCGTCTTCAGAGCTTCCATGACCTGGCTTATCTGAGTCCTCGATCAATTATCTTCCTTCTTGAAGGATTCCCGACCATAGGCTAAGGCTTGCATGTATATCACTCAGAGCTATTCCATAACTGATCCCTGAACATGTGCGGTGAGAAATCAAGTTGAACCTTTAAAGAGAAAAATGGGTTTGAATAAAAATCCCCCAATCTTCAGGTATCTGTTATGAATGCATGAATATGCATGGGGTTCATGAATGAATGCCA
This sequence comes from Vicia faba, assembly GCA_948472305.1. Classification (NCBI taxonomy): domain Eukaryota; kingdom Viridiplantae; phylum Streptophyta; class Magnoliopsida; order Fabales; family Fabaceae; genus Vicia; species Vicia faba. The sequence goes on from OX451736.1 coordinate 1,792,611,414, forward strand.
TGTCATGTTCTATCATTCCCAAGGAATTTACGTGGTTTGATTTTGATTTTACGCAAGTAGAAGATGGAACGGTTCAACACAAGGCTTGCAAATATGATTCCTTGGAAATAATAGAACATGTATGTTAAGTATGTGGTTAACCATGTTATGTATGTAAAGACATGTGATCAAATGGGATCAAGGTTCCATCATTTCTGAATATGATTGCTGCACTATTCTAAATCATATGAATATCATCATATCAAAGGTCTGACATAGCTTCCGCATATATAAGAACCAAGTACCATGTAGATCATCAATAGCATGGGATCAAGGCTTCTGGAACATCAGATACTGTTGAACCTCTTCTGAACATGCTGAGAATACCAAGATCGAAGGACTGAATGAACCTCCAAGTAAACAAGTCAGAAACTCAGAAAATAAATCTGAGAACCATATGGTCATCAACAAAATATAGCATCTGAATAATTCACCAATAGAAATCCAGAACATAACCATTAGAACAAATAGTCCCTGTCTGAGCATAGTCACCATCTGAGCATGAGTAACCATCTGAACATAGTCACCATCTGTACCTATGATAAAAATTCCCTCCCCACTCACGGGTGAAGACTAGGTCAGGGTAAGGCAAGGGTAACTCGAAAATCACGGGTTCGCTTGAAAGTAAAATCATCACAACACAGATGTGCATGATGAAAGTACCTCCGGTTAAACCTCATCCGAGCGTGGTATATGACATGACTTCACTAGTCGGACCCTTTCCTATAGTCGTCATGCCCCCACTCTATTCCTAGGTGTCCTAGTGCACTCTAGCTTGGATACTGAGACTTTTACCTCAATAGTAACATCCCAACCCAATCAAGAAGCAGGTCCAGTACATCAATAGTACATGGAAAATAGTAAAATGCAATACATACATATGCTCAGGTATATACAAAATGAATAAGCCATAAAGCATATAAATAAACACCCAAAGAGAAGAAAATAAGAGCTGGGAGCGGCTCCGGGATGGACCAGTATTTGGTCGACCTGTCCCCAGTGAAGTCGCCAGCTGAAACAACCGGATAAAAATCATCAAACAATGAAGTCTCCATCGAACGTCTTTTATCCCACATGTAGGGAAAGGTAAACATCGAGAAAACCTGAGAAGGGAGAAGTTATGGTCTTGCAACCGAGAGATCGGGTAAGGGAGTCTGTTACGCGATGGGAAGGTATTAGCACCCCACACGCCCGTAGTACTCTATGGTATCCACTCTTGTTGTCTATCTTATGGGTGTGTTTAATCTATGCTTACTGTTTACTATACTACTGAAGGGAGAATGCATGTAAAAGGAAGGAGAAAAGAATGTAGGGAAAATAAAATTATGCTCGCTTGGGCCCTACCCCAATGCCTACGTATCCTTTTTGAGGAATCAGAGCTATCGTAGTTCGGCTCACATGTTTTTGTTTGTTTGTGTTTTTTATGGACGAAGTTAATTCCTCCTTCTGCCGCAGCTCGACCTTTGGAGACTTATGCATTGGCACAAAAGTAAATTAATCACGTCCTTACCTGAAAAGGGTTTTAGAGAAAAGGTGCTCGAGCGCACAAAATGGTTTGAGTTGGTTTGTGTTTTATTACCTTGAAAAAGGGTTTAAGTATGATTAGAATGTTTTTGATTTACTAAGAAAAGAAGTTTTTGTTTTAGATGCATATGAAAAAAGGGAAAAAAAAAAGAGTCTAAGGGAGACTAGCCTATTTCTAACCTAATGTTATCATACAATGGTAGTCCTACATCAAGGATTAAAGGGGAAGTTTCTACCTAATGTTAGCATGCATGGTTTGCAACCTAAGGTTTAACTTGCATCCGAACGGAGCAAGCGCATCCTAAGGGAACATGGTATGTACAAGGACAAAGCAAACAAGCTGGTAAAATCAAGAGAGAACACCTGGAGAGAAATCCTATCTAGGTTAGCATGCCAAAGAAAGTCTAACAAAACTATCCTGTAGGGAACATGCAATGAGAGCGAAGTCGTGATCTCAATTTCTAAATTGAGTGACTCATCGATCAACAAGAAATAAAGGAAAGCGATAAAATCCTACAGGGAGCATGCACTGAGAGAGAATTCGTGATCTCAATTTCTAAATTGAGTGACTCATCGATCAACAATCATAGAAACAAACACAAGCACAACACATATAACAAATGAAGTACGGAATGCCTGCTACAGGTCTTTAAACAGCGACTTCAAGCACACGCTCTTTATTTCCTACTTCTCATGATATCTAGAAAGCGGTAAAGTGAACGCGATAAAATGAGGAATAAAATAAGGTCACGGTGATACCGAACGGAGAAGGTCCGTTGCCTCTTCAGGATCATGGAAGCAATAAGAAAACTCTACATAAAGCTGCTCCACACGAGTGATCCAAGAATTAATCTCCAAGCATTCCATATTGTGAAAGTTGCATCAACATACTATCACAAAATCTTAGCTAAAAATGACAATGAAAATGATTATTAAACATAAAATAATAGAAAACTCTAATAAAATTCTAAAGAGAAAACCTAAAAAAATTAAAATATTCTACTATTTTTGTATCATTATCATCATTAAAATCATAAAAAAAATGAAGCTAAAATTGATAACATGAAAAAGTAAGAGTAATAAAACAGAGGGGGTGTATTGTTGAGTCCAGGAGTTACTTCAGCAAAGTGCAAAGCCCAATCTTCATGTGCCCAAAAAGAGTTTTTCAGCATGAATCTTATTATACCGAAAAACAGCCACTGATGGGCCCTGGAAATTTCAACACATCCACAAAATAAACTATCTTCTTCTTCCTCCTTGCGAAACAGTGCAGTGATTTTCTTCTTCTTCAACGACACTCCTCAATTCTTCTATTCTCTTTGCCGATTTCCCAACGGATTCCTCCTCCGTGAACATCATCACCTTTACAATTTGTTCTTCTACTGAGCATATCCGATTCACCTCACCCCCATTTCGATTCACCTCCTCATCTTTCCGATTTGGTCAGTCAAATCATCTCGGCTGAGTAAGTGAAACAAAGACCGATTTAACCTTCTTCTATATTCTCCAGTTCTCCTTGCACCTCGAAGACTGAATAAATAACGAGATCGGTGAAAAGAGATGATTAGAAGAGCTTACCTGTTGGAGAACGTCCGACACGTCTTCGATGGTGATAACAATGAGAAATTCGAAGATTCAGAGATTCAGGTGTGCAATTCGATCTTTGTTCTTCCTCTTTTGGTTTGTAATTTCTTCTGATTTTCTGCATTACATTGTCGCGATCTTGTGATGCAATAACATTGAAGATTTTGTTGTATTGGAATAGATACAAATGCGTCAACGCGTTGGTGAAGTAGATGGATGCAGAGTTGTTGTTGTTGCTATGCGTGGCGAGAATGTAAGGTGAAGATCGATGCAGAGATTTGAAGATTGATGAAGCGGTGGATGCAAGCTTTCAACGAGATATTGAAGGTGGTTTTACCACATATTTAAGAATGATGAAGATTGAGAAAATGATAGAAGAATGCAATTTTTATGTAGTGATTCTTCAGAAAATGTGAAGAATAATGAAGATGAATATTGATGAAGATGATTGGAGGTTGCTCTGAATTGATGAAGATGAAGTTTCAATTATGCAGAGAGAGAGAGAGAGAGAGAGAGATTTTTTGGAGTTTCTGTGTGATTCTTAAGAGAATTGAAGAGTGAATGAATCAAGGTAACGATAATTGAAGATGAAGATTGAAAGGAGGAATGTGGAGTCAGAGAGGAGAAAGATTCAGAAAAAAATGGTGAGTTTTTCCTCCTGTTGAATAATGAATGTCCAATCCTCTTTTGAATCTGTTACTTTTCTGTTATTCTTTCCTTCTGTAACTAAATTCTGTTGAGAACTTGTCAAAGCTCGAAAAAAATCCGTTTGAGTTTGCTAGGAAGTCAATTAATATTATGTTAACAGTTGGTTAGCAGTTAGTTAGGGATTTCTGTTAAAGGTTGTTTAGAAATACTGTTATGCAGTTGGATGCGGTTAGCACGAGTTAATTATGGAGAATTCTGTTTTGGTTAGTTTCAGAAATAGTTAGCTAGAAACTTAAGCTAAAAGTTAGTTGAGATCTGTTTGGTTAGGAGATGCTAGAATGTTAGAGGTTAGAAATATGGTTTTTTGTTTTGAGATAACAGTTAGGGAATGGTTTGTTAACAGTTACAGGTGAGCTGGTTTTCTGTACTGGTTTATGCGGGTTTTTGTTAAATTTATTTTGCCTTCTATTTGAATGAGTTGGCCGGTTATGATCGATTTGGATTGTTTTTGCAGGGTTGTCTTGGATGGTTTCAATTTAATGATTGTTTCTGTACTGGTTTACGTAGGTAGGCAAGAGGTACAACAAGGTAGCATATTTGTGATGGCATAAGTGTACTGTTTTAGAGTAAATCAAATTAGACAGCAAGACAGCAAGGCATAATAGCATGGACAAGTTTTGGTTAGTTTTGGATGCAGTCCCCGTAGCATGATTCGTATGTGAACGGAAAACCTTACATGGTTTTGTATTGTTTGCTTTGTGTAGGTCAAAATGTGAAGGAGTAGCATGATATTTGAATGCAAGACGGTTGACGAAGCAAGGAGTTTAGACACGAAGGCTAGTAAAGATGAAAGCAAAGCTTTAGCCATGGAGTTGATGAAGGTGAAAGCGAAAACATGGTTGAAACTCAAAGTTAGGTGAAGATTGTAACATAGGACCTTTGGCCATAAAGAATGGAACATGAAGATTAGATAAAGGTTGATGATGGAATCACTAGGCTTAGGATAAACGTTAAGGTTTAGGAATGGTTCTCTCATATTATTTTTGATGTAAAGGTCATGTAACATAGAAATATTTAGTTGTAATTGTGTTTATGGAATGAACATGGTTTGAATATAATTGATGAACCTTGTTTAAATTGGTCTGATGCCTGAGTGAAATCAAATAGACGATGATATGTTCGAACACAACATGATAACGCTTGGGTGAATTGAACTTGAATTTTTATGAATGATTTGGATCTCGAATGAGTTCGAAATTGATGATGAAAGGTATAGAATTCTTGGAACACGGACTTGAATAATGCTTTGCAATTTGAATTTTACACTTTACTTGTTGCTTGTATTTCAAGCAAACCACATGACTGAACCTTCCAAATTCAGCATGAACCAAATCCAAACTTATGTCCTTGAATAGGTTGAATTCATGGAATCACTTGAATGAATGAATTCCCTTTCAATTCTCAATGGACGAATCAACCCGTCTTTATCAATCCCAGTTAATTTGCTTTATAAGCAACAATCAATTGAAAGAATAGTGTTGATGCCCTGAATCCACAAATCCTATCCTGTAACACGATGACCATGTCTTGAGGGATCATTTGAAAATGCATACAGAACTTTGAAAATGAGCACGTAACTTGAGACATGGGCAGGGATAATGAATAAGATAACATAACATGTGAATCCAATGAACCTCCAATTAATGAATTAACACATCCAAATTCCATGGATAAGAACCTTAATCCTTTTGAGATGTACCTTGGTGACTGAATGATACCGAGATATTGATAAGAAACCAAGGTTTAACTCAAAATATATTTATTTGAATCCCTGATGAAACCATAGCATTCATAATCTTAACGCACTTAGTTCTTGAAGTAACTTCGATACAAACGACCGTATCCCTTGATGAACTTGGGGGAAGATACCCTTATAGCCTGATAAGAAATAAGTCCACAACAACCACGAATCAAAACCCTATCTCCAACCATGAATATTGAAGAAATGACTTGAATCTCTTGAATGAAGATAAGGGCCTCAAATCCATACAGGAACCCTAATTTTCAAGATCCTTGATCACGTGCCAAAACTTATTGATTAACGATGCATGATGCGCCGAATGACCTAATGTAGTGTATGCAGATGAAATGAAGAGTGCAAGATGCATAAGCTAGATAAAAGCAAAGGGGTAGGACAAATTTGGGGTATTACAGCTGCTCCTATTTAATCGTCTTAAACCTGAAAGTACGATTGGCGCGTGCCTTTCGGAAGTTCGAGGTAGAAGATGATTAAATACCAATGCCAAAAATTTGTCCTGTGAGAGTGTAACAATTTCTTTATTTGTTTTGTGATATCTGTTGGGGGAAGAATTTTTTCATTTTTCAGTGAAGAGACGGAAATTGGACTTGTAACGTGGCGTGATACCAATACAAGACAAAGGTTGGTACAAACGGATGGCGGATAAGATCTATGGGCGACCTACGATCCTAAGGTGAAATATGAGAGTGATTTGTTGGAGAACCTAGCCTAAGGGCGATCTCAGGTTCTAAGACAAGATATATGGAAAGAACCTAGCCAAGAGGCGATCTCAGGTTCTAAGATGATCTAAGGAAGAACCTAGCCTACGGGTGATCTCAGGTTCGACGATGATCTATGGGAAGAACCTGGCCTACGGGCGATCTCAGGTTCTAAGATAATCTGAGGAAGAACCTAGCCTATGGGCGATCTCAGGTTCGACGACGATCTATGGGAAGAACCTAGCCTACGGGCGATCTCAGGTTAGATGATCTGAGGAAGAACCTAGCCTACGGGAGATCTCAGGTTCGAAGATGATCTGAGGAAGAACCTAGCCAAGAGGCGATCTCAGGTTCGGCGATGATCTAAGGAATAACCTAGCCTACGGGTGATCTCAGGTTCTAAGATGATCTGAGGAAGAACCTAGCCTACGGGAGATCTCAGGTTCGACGATGATCTTTGGGAAGATCCTAGCCTACGGGCGATCTCGAGTTTGAAGATGATCTGAGGAAGAACCTAGCTAAGAGGCGACCTCAGGTTCTAAGATGATCTGAGGAAGAACCTAGCCTACGGAAGATCTCAGGTTCGAAGATGATCTAAGGAAGAACCTAGCCTACGGGCGATCTCAGGTTCTAAGATGATCTATGGGAAGAACCTAGCCTACGGGCGATCTCAGGTTCGAAGATAATCTAAGGAAGAACCTAGCCTACGGGCGATCTTAGGTTCTAGGATGATCTATGGGAAGAACCTAGCCAAGAGGCAATCTCAGATTCTAAAGCGAGACCTACGGACGATCTGCTAGGGAGGATCTACGGTCGACCCACAAGGGAATCTAAGAAGGTGGTGGTATTGGTCACGACACGATAACAAAAAGGAAGACATCGATCAAGACAAGATGGTTAGAGGAGAAATATCGATCAGGAAACGATAACCAAAAGGAAGACATCGATTAGGACACGACGGCTAATAGGAATACATCGATCAGGACACGATGATTAAAAGGGAGGTAGTATTATGCAAACACAAGGACAAAGAAGACTTGTAATGCGGCGTGATGCCAATACAAGGAAGAGATCGGACTTGTAACATAGCTTGATGCCAATATAAGAGATCGAACTTGTAACGTAGCGTGATGCCAATACAAGGGAGGTATAACACAGACGAGTGTTGGAATCAATATGGATGACTACTGAAGGAAGATACTGACGAGTATCAAAAGGTTAAACACAGATGAGTGTTTGAATCAATACGAACGAGTATTGAAAGAAGATACAGACGAGTATCAAAAGGTTAAACACGGACGGGTGTTTGAATCAATACGGATAAGTATTGAAAGAAGATACGGACGAGTATCAAAAGGTTAAACACCGACGAGTGTTTGAATTAATACGGACGAGTATTGAAAGGAGATATGGACGAGTATCAAAAGGTTAAACACGGACGAGTGTTTAAATCAATACGGACGAGTATTGAAGGAAGATACGTATGAGTATCAAAAGGGTAAACACAGACAAGTGTTTGGGAGACTGACACAGATGAGTGTTCGGAGACCGACACAGACGAGTGCTGGGCTTGGACTTGGTGTATTGATTCTGTTAATGAGATTGTGAAAGTGAAGGTCACCAGCTGAGGATTTTGGGAATGATATCCTCTTATAGGGATATATTGTTGTCCTTGAATGATTCAGATTTTTCGTGTAAGGTACCTGATCTGACTTATGCTTCGTATGCATGTTTGAATTTCTTTTGCCGCAAAGATCTATTCTGATGGATCAACTACGCGCTTTTGAGGATGCAATGTTATGTAGTGATAACTATATGCAATGCAAAGAAATAGACTTCATGGGTATAAGCGAGGGCTCACTGGGAACCATTGCTCATCACTGGGGATGTCAATACATATCGGCGCTGGAAGCCTGCAGTACCAAAGGTCGTTGGGGATACTGATAAGAATTTGCACTGGGGAGCCCATGATACTGAAGATTGTTGATGACTCTGCTGGAGATTGAATTGCCGACGAAACGAGTCTTCAGGTACGCTGCTGAATTCTGAATCATACCGTTAGGGAAGAGATAATCCGGCTAGACTTCCACACATCCTGAACTGTAGAAGATGGTAGAACTAAATATGCCGAATAATGGATACTGAACACAATGTGAATCTATCAGAATATATGCCCCAAGTTTACGCACACTGGGGAATTATCTCTTGAATCACTTGGGGATAAGAGATGGGAATACACACATGCAAATGCCCCGATTTAGCTCCATTGGGGATGTTCTTGATTAACTCCACTGGTGATGCACTTGCGCGTGCCGATCAAATGGAAACTCCGAGCTTTCTGAATTCACTTGGGGAATCAGGTTTGAAGTTGTATGTAGCAGATGAAGGAAGCTTCGTGCACTGGCTAAGTCATGACGACCGTTATGATGCTTTTAGCTTGATTCGTCTCGTACATCATAATTGGATTGAGCAACTTTGTAAGTACGGATGAGGAATGCCCCTATCTGGAGGATCTCTGAGAAGATCTATGTTGAATAGAAGACCAAAATATGCATGGCATAGTACGATATGAGATGGCCTGCCCCAGTATCCTGAGTCACGAAATAAATTGCTCTTGATTACAGCTTTCTTGGAGAGATTTGTCAAATCTTGACGTAACTTCCTCAGGTTGAATGAATTCAGAATAAATTTCTCGACTTGATAGCCTCTGATTGGTCGATGTTATACCCCAAAATTTTCCCTCCCATATTCTTCAAGGTTTGTCAAGAATCATCATCAAATGGTTCAAAACTTCTCAAGGGGTTGCACAGTCAAACATCCTCCTAAGCCAGTCAAAATTAGGGTTTTGGTCCCTTCAAGTAATTTGGAGTTTTCAATGGCTCAATCAAGCCTCATATGCCTATACACATTGCCAAGCATCTACATGTCAAGTCTCAAGACTCACAGCATCAAGTTGCACAGTCAAAAGCCCTAATTGCTTCACAATCAACTGTAGAGGTAAGATGGTCATTTGGCAGTCAAAAGTCAAAAATTTTGGTCAACATCCTATTTTGAAGCCACAATCATCATTTTATTAAGTCTTGATCATGATTCCACAAGAATGGCTCAAAAATCATCAAGATGCAAAAGTTTCCATTTTGGACAGCTGAAAAGTCAACTGTAACTTGACCAAGGCATAACTTTCTCATGGTTCATCAGAAAAATCCCATCCAATGCTCATTTTGAAGGGTATGACATTTCCTATAACTCATCTTCACATTCCAAGTCAAAGAAATGCTCTCACAAAAAGTTATCAATTTCAACATTATAGGTCATTTTCAAAAGTCAACAAAAAGGCATTTTAAGTCAAAGACCATAACTTGAGATTGGTAAATCAAAATGACATGGGACCAAAGGCATTGGTTAGAGGACTTCAAGACCTTTCCAAAATGTCCAAGAACATGTTCATATGATCAAAATTGAGCAAGATATGTATTGGAGAAGTTTGGAAATTATTGTGAAATGGCAAAAGTCAACTATCCTTGAAACTTCAATTTTTGACAAAAGGGCCCACTTTCTTCCACTTGATTCAGCCTTGTCATGCCACACACGTGTCCCATGATTAATTTCAAGATCAAACATTTATTTTTCTATTTTATTTAATTTTTATTGATTTAATTCATTTTAAATCCATAATAATTCAAATAAAATCTAAAAATTAATGGAATAGTGTCATTTGGATTTGAATAGCTTCCATACATCATGTGCCAGCTCACAAACTCATGCTAGGGTTATGTTGTACACCAAGTCTTGGTTTTGCTTAAAAAAGGGAAAGTTTGTTAATGATAAAAAAAAACCTAAGACTAATTCTCTCATGTGCATGGATCAAGGCCCAACTAATGACCTAATCCCTTTCTCATATATACACACAGTCTAAACCTAATTGGGGACACGGAAAAAAGCTACTACAAAGCCATAAACAAAATTCAAAAATAGGAGGAAAATTTGAAAACTGAACTCAAGCTTCCAGCACAATTCAAAGCCTTAGAACGATTCCAATACATTACTGGGACATTCAGAAACAATTTGCAATCAAAAACGAGCCTTGAAGCTATCAGAATCGTCCAGAACAAGTCACACGGCTTGGTTTGTTTTCCATAATCTCACATCATTATTCATGCATTTTTAACCTCTTTTTTGGACGGACTTGTGTTAATAGGACCATTCTGAAGCTATTGGTATGATTTAATTTGATTATGGCGCCCTAAAACGAAAACTACCATGGACGAATTCTAGGTTTTCAGAGCTCTCAGATTAGGGCTTTTCACATACTGTAAAATTAGACCTCAAGACACATATGGTTAAATTCGTCAGGATGAGACGAACGCATTGATACAATCGCGCCCTTTTTATATTCACTGTACGCCTAATCGTTATTCTTGGCATTTTTGCTTTGAGGGGGTTAAAAACCCCCGCTATATTGTTTTTTGTTTTACAGGAAAAGGTAGAAGATGAAGGACGTGTCTCAACATGGTTGGCTAGTTTGAATAATGGCGCGTGTTTTGTTGTTTCCAGCACATTGAATTATTTTTACATATTATCTTTGTTTGTTATTCATATTACAAAGCGTGCCATTTGGTTGAGTGGTTAGCCAGGTGTTCAGCAACCCTTGGGACCTGGGTTCGATTCCCAGGTCCACTCAAATCTCAATTCTATTTTTTCTAACAAATTCATGTGCAGCGCTCATCAAAGGTTCCACCATATGCATCATGTCCCAGCTTGCCATGTGGCTTCAAGCAGTGATCCAAAGGCCAGGGATAAATGAACACCATGCTCCCTAGTCAACGCGCCTCCAGGCAATTCCAAAAGTCAGCAAGGGCTTGATTATTATTGGGCCAAGATTGCTTCAGTAAACCTCCCTTTGGGCCATCAAACCCCCCCTGGTTTTTACTATTCTTTTTTTATTTTGTTTTCTTTTTTATTCTTTTAATTAATTATTATTATTATTTATTAACTAACAAATTAATATTTTTAATAAAATTCAGAGATCACAAAATTATAAATATTTTTATTATTTATTAAATTCATTAATAATTATTTTTGTAAATAAATTCTAATTAACCAATTTAGTTTAATTTAGGTTTGATTTTAACCTTTTTTTTAATAAATAAAAATTATGTAGAATTAGGGTTTGACAATTTTCAATCATATTATTATTATTTATTAATTATTACTATCTTTGTAAATAAAATGTAAATTAATTAATTTAGTTAATTGAGTTAACTTTGACATTTTTTATTAATAATTAAAATAAACTTAGAACTAGGGTTTTCTTGGCTTTTAATTTCCTTTTTTTCTTTTTATTTTTCATTAAAACATTAAAAAACATAAAAAACATTTTCTATTTTAATTAAATAATTAATTAGTAAATTAGGGTTAATTAAATGCAGAAAGACTAAAAATTTCTTTATTTCTCAAAAGGGTGAAAAACCCTAGGACATTCCAATTTAATTCTTTCACGCTTTAGTTTATTTTGATTATTTATGTAACTGTTTCTGGACATGTAATAGTTAATTAGGTTTTACCGCTTTCTTTACTTTCCGCACTTTATTTCAAAACGGGTTATGTTTTTGGCGATGTATAGACCTGCGCCTTGTAATAGCGTAGAATTTACCTTTCCGCAATTTATTTTCCGCACTCTTAACTGTTAATTATGCCTGCAAGACTGTATGCAAAATAAAATTAATCTGTAGCTCACAAATAACATGTTCAAAGATGAATATAAACTGAAAACAACACACAAAGCACATGCCACTCTTAGGGTACGCCTCACTCGTTGCCTCGAACGTGGTCGTCAAGTATATGGTGTCTTAGAGGTCGCCCTTCTGTCTAAAGATCCAGTTGCCTCGAAACGGTTGCCTCGGATAAAAAAAAGGATCTAGGACATTAGGGTTACTTCTAAGGTGTCCTACTATTGCTTCGGTGACCACACTATCCCTAATAATCGAATTGACCCGAATAACTCCAACGATGGTGCTACCTACCTCTCAATGGTGGGATGGCATTATCTAAAGGACTCTTACACAGCCTAATTCCTTAGAGTAGGTAGATCTCATGGGTACTTGCTCTTTCAAACAAACAAAAACATATTTTCACACTCACACTTTCAAAAGTTTTCCAACAAATTTTTCATACACTCTTGAGGACAGATACAAGAGTTACTTAGAAATTTTTCAAACGAAACTTTTTCAAAACCCACAAACACAAGAAAAGCAAACAATTTTTGAAAACATAAGAGCAAGTACCTAAGAGCCCGTGGATAACCACGGATAGAAAGGGTGCTAACACCTTCCCTTTCTATAAATCTACCTCCCAAACCGAGAAACATCTCGAAAAGGAATTTTGCTGTGCTTTTGTCCTTTCCTTGTTGGAGAACATAAAAGACGGTGGCGACTCTTGCTTACCGCGACATTTCGCGAAACCAGCTAAAAAACAGTCAGTTCTATTTCCACCAATCACAGAACTGGCGACTCTGCTGGGGAAGCTTTATAAAGTGAGACGTACCTTAGGATTAGATCATACTTATGTTTTCAATTGCTTGCTTTGATTGCTTTTATATTTGTGGGCATTGCATCGGAGTTATATAGATCCTAACCCGGATCTGGGGATACCCTTTTAGGTAGCATAAGCTGTGAGGGACCTACTATGTGAGCGCAAATTTCTGGGCACTCTAGTGTTCAATCATTTTCCACCCTCGGATTACGAAAGGCACGTCAGCCAATCTGCATCCTCAGGTCTAAGAAGATTGAACAGGGGAAACTGTTGTACCCTAAAATTTGCCCTCCCATATTCTTCAAGAATTGCAAAGAGCAAGCTTCAAAATTCCCCAAGGGGTTGCACAGTTCAAGGGCCTCCTGACAGTCAAAAATTAGGGTTTTGGCTCTGACAAAGAAAATGAAGTTTCCAAGGGTCCAATCAAGTCCCACATGCCTATAAACATGGTCAAGCATCCTCATACCAAGTTTCAAGACTTACAGCACAAAATTGCACAGTCAAAACCCTAATTGCACTACAGTCAACTGTAGGGGCAAAATGGTCATTTGACAGTCAAAAGTTCAAATTCTTGGTCAACATCTCATTTTGAAGCCACAAACATCATTTGATCAATGCTTGATCATGATTCTCAAAGCTTGGCTCAAAAATCATCAAGATACAAAAGTTTCCATATTTGGACAGTTGAAAAAGTTAACTGTAAATTGACCAGGGCATAACTTTCACATGGATTATCAGAAAAATTCCATCCAAAGCTCATTTTTAAGAGAAAGACATTTCCTACAACTCCTCTTCATACTTAAAGTCCAAGAAATGCTCTCACAAAAAGTTATCAATTTCAACATTATAGGTCATTTTCAAAAGTCAACAAAAAGGGACTTTAAGTCAAAGGCCATAACTTGAGATTGGTAAATCAAAATGACATGGGACCAAAGGAATTGGTTAGAGGACTCAAAGACCTTTCCAAAATGTCCAAGAGCATGAGCAAAGCTTAAAAATTGAGCAAGTCATGCCTTGTGGAAGTTGGGAAATTTTTGGATATTTTGAAAAGTCAACATTGATTCAAATGACCTAAAATTGCTAATGGGCCTCTTTTTCTTCCACAATTCATCATCCAAGGCATATGCACGACCATTTGGCCCAAAGGGAAGTTTTTATCATTTTTATTTTATTTATTTGAATTTTTAAATGCTAGAAATTCATTTAATTAATTAAAATATATAAAAAATGCTAAACCTAGGTTTTTCAATCTTTTTATGCATGATACCTACTCAATATTTCGTGCAAATCAGGTTTGGAAAGTATCTTGGTGATTGAACATGATTTGGACTAAAATAGCATGAAAAAGATTTGAAAATAATGGCATGGAAAATCAAATATTGATTCATCAATTCAAGGATTCTTTGATCAATATTCTTTGACCTAATCACTCATATACATATAAGGATGCAAACCCTCGTGCCCTTGGGCTCTAAGCTGCGCCATAGACAAAGAATCAAACTCACACTTTTGCCTAAAAAACTCAAATCTGAAAACCAAGTTCTAGGTCGATTCAGGCAAGGAGACTTATTCCATCACCTTCCTGAGGCTTCAAGGAAGGAATTAGAATCAAAACCATAAGCTTTGACACCTAGAAACGTGAGAACGCAGGTGTCCTGTACAGAAAATTTTTCACTTTCTTGCATCACGATTCATGCATCTTTCATAGTTTTTGATATTTGATTTACGTTCATTATTCAATTCTGAAGCTAACTGTATGGTTTGATTTTGTTTTTGTGCAATATACGCGATTCCACCATTGTTATCTTTTAGGGTTACCAAGCTTTTGATTTGGGCATTTCCAAACGCTGTAAAATTAGAGGATCACAATACCATGGTTAAAACTAGCAGGCTTGGACGATCTAGAAACGACCCTCGCGCCTAATTTATGTGGCCGGACGGCCTATTCGCTATTTTCAGATATGGCTTGTTTTGGGGGGGTTCAAAACCCCCGCTAACTCTTTTCTATTTTCAGGGAAAAACAAAGCAACGAAGAAGATGATTATGTGGCCAAGACTGATTGGCTCATTTAAACTTTCGCGCTAAAAAGGCACTAACGCGTGGTTTTATTTTATAATGATTGTTTGTTAGTTAATATACAGAAAACGCGTTTGGATCAGTTGGCAAGGCTAGGTGTTGGTAATCTCTAGGACCTGGGTTCGAGCCCCAGGTCCCCCACCCCTTTCACATTATTTTTCTATTAATGCTTGTGTGAGATTTCAGTGTTAGGGTGCATCATATGTCATCAACATCAAACCATCCACGTGCCTACCAGGATCAATCCAAAGGCGCTGATTGGAAGAACATCATAGACCCTGGTCAAAGAGCCCATACGCGTCCTGAAAAGGTCAATAGGGCCAGAGATAATTGGGCCTGAATGCTACAAGTACACCTCCAAATCAGGGGCAGAACCCCCTAGGTTTGCATTATTTCTTTTCATTATTTTGGTATTATTTTCAATTATTGTCTTTTTTTAATTAATCCTTTTAATTTAATATTTTCATAAAAAACATAAAAACAATAAAAAATCAGAAAAGAGACAAAAATTAATATTTTTATTTAATGTTATATTTTTCGTAAATAAAACCTTTATTAATTAATTAGTTTTAATTTAGGAGTAAATCTTAATATTTTCTTAATTAATTTAAAATTGGTAGAACTAGGATTTGTATTAATTTTTTATCCTTTTTTCTTTTCTTTCATAATACTTAAATATTATTTATTTTTTATAAATTAAAATTGCATGTAAATAATTAGGTTAATTTAGGTTTAACTTTAATACTTTCTTAATAAACTAAAAAACAATTAGAATTAGGGTTAGCATTTTATTTTCAATTAATCTCATTAAATTCTCATAAATACAAAAAGCCAAAAAACAATTTCTTTTCTCATTTTAATTTAATTAGTTTAATAATTCAATTTAATTTCATTAAAAAAGGGTCCAACGCCCTCGTTTCCAGTTTAATTCAAATCGCACATTTATCTCGTTTCTTTTAATTATTTATGTAATTCTCCCAAAGCCATGTAAATACTTATCTCTCGCACTTTTATTTTAATTCTTTATTTTTCTGTCAAATCGGGTCCTGGAAATATTGGCGATGTGGACCCGCGCCTTTGTAATAGCTTAGAATTTTTACCTTCTCGCAATTTTTAACTATAAATAAATGCATGCAATAATGAATGGACAGTAAATAAAAACGAACGCGTAGACCACCTGACATGAACAAGATAAATGCAAATGAACATGACACACAAATCACACACCACCCCTAGGGTACGCCTCACTGTTGCCTTGCCTCGAAAGGTGATCGTCGAGTAGAGGATGTCTTAGTAAGTCCTCATGATCCGAGAACCTGACATGAGGGTAGCTTCTAAGGTATCTTCCTATTGCTCTGGTGATCACCATGTCCCGAACCTCGAATTGACCCGAACACCTCCAACGGTGGTGCTACCTACCTCTCAATGGTGGGATGGCACTACTTTAAAGGACATCTACACAGAAGAATTCCTTAGGGTAGGTAGACGACTCTAGATACTTGCTCTAAATTTCAAAACAAAATAAAATACTTTTCACACCAACACATTTTCAAAAAGCTTTCGAAAGCAATTTTTCAAACACTCTTGAGGACCGATACAAGAGTCGAACTGGAATTTTCAAAGAAACTTTTTTTAAAAACCCACAGTTGAAAAGCAAACAAACCATTTTTGAAAACACAAATGAGCAAGTATCTAAGAGCCCATGGATAACCATGGATAGAAAGGGTGCTAACACCTTCCCTTTCTATAATCTACCTCCCGAACCGAGAGCAATCTCTTTAAGGAATTTTTCTGTGCTTTTGTCCTTTCCATTTGGAGAAAATAAAAGACGGTGGCGACTCTTGCTTCCGCGACATTTCGCAAACCAGCGTTAAACAGTCAGTTCCAGATCCACCGATCACAGAATTGGCGACTCTGCTGGGGATATCTTTATAAAGTGAGGTGTACCTTAGGACTAAGATCACTGTGTTTTCAATTGCTTTCTTTGCTTGCTTTAAATTGTGGGACTGTCTTGGGAGTTCTATAGATCCTAACCCGGATCTGGGGATACCTTCTTAGAAAGTAGCAACAAGGCTGTGAGGGAACTGTGCGGGGTATACCGACATGGTTGAAACAGTCTGCTACGTTGATGTGGCACTTTGGTGTGTACCGGTAACCCTTGAGTTCAGTCAAGGAGAGTACGGGGCCTCCGCGTGGTGTCATGAAGCATCAACAGACCTTAGGAACCTTAATTGAACTATCTTGGCCTCTTTAGAGTAGTGAGATAACTGACATTGGTGCAGTCCGAGGTTGGTTGATACTTGATACTACACTCAATTGAGGGTTGCTTTCCTGGAATATTTCGATCGCCAGTTCAGTGGCTAAATCGAAACGATGAACAATGAAAGCAATCCAGTGATATTGGGACCCTTAGAACCCAGTTACTTCTAATAGGACAGGTTGAGCCCACCAACTTCAAGAGGGTAATATCCAGACCCCATGCTGGCCTAAACTCTAAGGGCTTTTTCTTGTGTGACTTGTGTGCCTTCGTACTTGACTACTTGCATGCTTTATCTGACACATGAACTACTCGCATGTTTTGTTTATAGTCCTTAATTGGGACTCATAACAGGGTTTACTAAGTTTCTTGCAGGTTTTGTTGTTAGTCCTTAATTGGGACTCATGGCAGGTTTACTGAGTTTGCTTGCAGGTTTTGTGTATAGTCCTTAATAAGGGCTCATAACAGGGTTTATTCATATTACCCCATGCATACCATAACATCATACCATTGCATACATCCTAACCCATTTCAAGGATCTCAAGGGCTTGTGATGCAGGTCATGGTGAATCAACTATCCCAGCAAGGGGCAAAGAGGATTTATTTTCCTCTAAACAGAGTTGTCAGGGGCTAGGACCCACTTGATATGGTGAGCTCTGACTCTTGAAGAAGGTTCCCTTAGCCAAGGTTGTTTGGAAATCAAAACCAGACATGATGACTAAAGTCAGGGGCTATGACCCACTGGATATGGTGAGCCTTTGACCCTTGAAGAAGAGTTCTCAATAACATGGGTTTCCTTCAATCAAGCTACCGGATCCCAGCTCTAACAAATTTCTTGTTCACCCCGCGAGGTCCTTGAAAACATTGCATGCATATCATACATATCATTGCATTGCAGGTACCCCTTTTACAGGTTGCTCACCCTCTGCGCTGTTTATTTCAGCATCATGAATCCTGACTCATCATCAACCGAGATGTCTATCAAGGCCCTCCAGGCTCAGAATGCCCAGTTCCAAGAGCTGATCATGAATTTGGCCCAGGGGCAACAAGATCTGAAGACTCTGCTCCTGAAAAAGAAGAAGAAGAGGACCGTTTTGTTCAGCCCTAGACGTAGACCTAGGAATACACTGCAGATTGAAACTGAGAGGACTACTCCATCTGTGAGGGAAGGCAGTCACCATGAGAGAGAGGTGCCTAGTCCCGTGGTCTCCGACAACGAGACAGATTTCAACGACGAACAATACCCTCCTGTGGAAGACAAGTACAAACAGTTGGAAGACCGTCTGAATGCTATGGAGATACAACAGGTACCTGGGCTGGATTTCAGAGATTTGGGTTTGTCTACCGGTGTGATTATTCCTCGTAAATTCAAAGCACCATCTTTCACTAAGTACGACGGGGCGTCTTGTCCCAAGCTACATCTCAGGTCCTATGTTCGGAAGATCCAACCATACTCAGTGGATAAGAATTTGTGGATCCACTTATTCCAGGAGAGTCTTTCAGAGACTCATCTCGAATGGTTCTATCAGCTGGATGGGACCAAGGTTCGTAACTGGGAGGAGTTGGCTACTGCTTTCTATAAGCAGTATCAGTATAATGCCGACCTTGCCCCTACACGTACCCAACTCCAGGGTATGTCGTTAGGTTCAAGTGAAGGTTTTAAGGAGTACGCTCAGAAGTGGAGGGATCTGGCTGGCAGGGTGCAGCCTCCATTGACTGATCGGGAGTTGGTAGACATGTTCTTGGGGACCCTATCTGGGCCATTCTTCAACCATCTGATTGGGAACTCTTCTGTCGGGTTTACAAATTTGATCTTGACTGGGGAGAGGATGAAGCTGGTATCAAGGCTGGGAAGATACAGAAGGATGCTTCATCGAGCACCGATAAAAAACCTTTTAAGAAGGAATCCAATGCCGTCTATGGTTCAAAGAGGCAGAATAGACCAGAACGCCGCCAAGCTGCCAATGCAGTGGTGATCTCAAAACCTGCTGGTGCTCTTCAACATCACAACCAACAAAAGAGCGAGAGAAGGCAGTTCACTCGGCTCAGCATGACTTTATCCCAGATATTGCCACAGTTGCTGGAGACCAAGCTGGTAACTCTAAAAGAAGCTCCGAAGAATCAAAATACAACGTCACCGAAGTATAACCCCAACGCCCGCTGCGCTTATCACTCTGACAGCCCGGGGCATACTACAGATGATTGTTGGAGCTTGAAAAATAAGATCCAAGACTTGATCGACGCAAAGGAGATTGAGTTCGAGACGCCCGCGGCTCCCAACGTGATCACTGCTCCCATGCCAAAACATGGCTAGGATAGAAAGCATTTTTTATTGTTCATTTGAATTCAAGTCGTATTTTTCTTTGTTTATTCAAACAATAATATTCATGTCAAACATTGTTATTTCATTAATGCATTACATATGTCCGTTTTGAAGTAATTATATCGTATTCACTATATGCAAACTGTTTTCATATTTTTGTGATGCTCAACTCTCGATTATTAATTCTAAGCCTCTTGAGGGAGGATGACGAAAACGATACCATAATCTACAGTATGCTTTTGAACAGACCCCGCTGATGAGGTACAGGCATTGTTTCAAATCCTAAACACTGGAGTTATAAGGATGATAATCCCTCGTCAACCCCTCTGAGCCAAAGAAGTAGGAGTTTTTCTTTTCGAAATTCAAAACCCTTCATCATAACCTGGGGCAGGGTAGTTCTCTCAGTTGATCCAAGTGCATAACGAATGGCACCAAAAAGATCCTTACAAAACAAAGAAAGACAGTGATGGTTCCGAATGATCAATAAAGAAAGGCAGTCATTATCTTTCAAAATAAAAAAAAACCCATTAAGTCAAAACCCATGAAGGAGACTTACAAAACTGGGGCATCCCGCTGACTGTAATTCCAAAACAGGAAACAGTTCAGGCAAAAAGAAAGGGATAACAAAAAATCAGACAAGAAAGAGGTCTTACGAACCCTCGACAAAAATGACTGCCTATTCCAAATAAATCATCAATATCCGAATCATCACTGGAACGTCAAAGCAAAGACTCAAACAAGGTCTAACGTATGATCAACTGGGTTTAGGTTTGGAGAACATCACGAAGAGCGGGGGGGGGGGGGGGGGGGGGGGTATAAATAATTTGAGCCTTTATCCTTTGTTTCTTGAACCATGAACCAGGCCACGTTATAACCCTTAAAAGTCCTAGCTGAAGCATGGGTTAGTTCGAAAGCATATTGTTACGAAAGGTATCCTGACTCCTTAAGGCCTACGGTAAATACGGAGTTGACATCACGTTTTACAAACATTCACTTGTTTTATGACAAAATGCATTTTCAAAATCTTTAAGACAGACATAAGCTTTGCATTTTTGATATAACATTGTTTGCATATGATTATTTGTTTGAACAGCAGGGAAATTCGCACGACAAATGCCTAATGAACAGAAGCACCTCTACTCAAGGGGCACAACATGATCATGGTCCAATTATCTGGGGCAATCCAATCAAGATTCGGAGAATCTCTCAAAGGCCAAAATAGCCTGGGGCAAATCTCCGCCTGAGTCACTTGGGGCATTCCAACGACGAATCTGGCCTGACGAAATACCTTCTGGTGGCATGACAAAACACTTCTAACAGGGGCAACCCCCTACATTCTGAGAGCGTGGACATAGTCGAAAAGATACTATGCAAAATCAAAGACCCGCTAGGCTGACATGCCTAGGCAAAAATTAGGGCTTCCCGGCGAACCAAAAGGGTTCGGGCAAAAATAAGGGATGAAATGAAAAAAATCTGTACACCCGGCAAGTTGAAAACCTGAAAAGGCGGCTTGGGCAAAAATGGGTATCCCGGTGGACTGAAAATCCGAAAGGGCGGTCCAGGCAAAAATTAGGGATCAAAGCGTACAACTATGTCCCGGTATCTCGTCACTTGCCTACCAGAAGAAGGTTTGTCCATCAACAACTATCAGCACCTCACAGGTCTTCCTTTCCCACCTCAGAAATAGGGGCAATGATGAGCTGTCCAAACGATCTAATTGTTCTGTCCTCCAAGGTATCAAGATGGGTTCAGCTAAAGAACATAATCAGTACATCTTAATTCCCCAGAGAGTGTGTCAGCAAGAAGTATACTCTCCTCAAGCAAAGCTACTATCAAACTTAAGGAAGTTGAGTATCCTCCAGCAGATCTCAACATGCCCCAGCAGTATATGCATTCTTGACAAGCATCCTCGGCAATCTTGGTCTAAAGATTGTTCCCCGATACAGCTCAAAATTTCCCCAGGAGAATCCAATCCAGTTTCCCCAAGAAAGTTGGAATCCATCTCCCCCAGCAGTAAGCTTATCCCCAGTAGATTCTGGAAGCTTACCCCCGCAGAGCACGAACGCGTCTCCCGGCTTCATTCAAAGAGTTATTTCCTTACCAGGATATAACTGGGTTATCCTCAGCCAAAAGCCACGGAAAGAGCGTCCTCGACGAAGTCTTCTTATCCCCAGCGAAGTCTATTAACACTTCCAACACAACAAGGGTATCCCCAGCAAGTTATTATCAACAACTCAACAAGGTATCCTTCTCCCCACAGAGTTTTGCTTCCCAGCAAGATTGTTAGAGTACTTTTCTCCCCGCAGAATAATCCATTCGCCAAATTCATTCCCCAACGGAGTTATCTTCTCCTACCGGTATTCTTGCAACTATCATCCCCAGCGGAAGCAAAAATCTATTCTTCAACGTCAGCCCAGGAGTGACTTCCCGGCACCCGTCAAGGATTTACTTTCCTAGACGGAAAATATACATTCATAAACATCTCCATACATTATAGCATGCATATACGCATCGTATCTTACAAATCTCATTTATGTTGAGAACATCATTGCTTGACCCATATCATGCATTGCATATGACTGACCTTTACCTTTTAGGAAAGATCCAGTTAAGTTCTCAAGCTACACTCCAAGACCTTGTCTGGTTCAGTTAAATCGACTCCAAAGATTTTCCTGGTTATTATCCAGTCAAAGGCCTTCTCTGGTCTAGTTGAACCAACTCCTAAAGGTTTTTCTTTTGAAGACTCAGTTGAAGACTCCAAGACCTTGTCTGGTTCAGTTAAATCGACTCCAAAGATTTCTCTGGTTATTATCCAGTCAAAGGCCTTCTCTGGTCTAGTTAAACCAACTCCTAAAGGTTTTTCTTTTGAAGACTCAGTTGAAGACTCCAAGACCATGTCTGGTTCAGTTAAATCGACTCCAAAGATTTCTCTGGTTATTATCCAGTCAAAGGCCTTCTCTGGTCTAGTTAAACCAACTCCTAAAGGTTTTTCTTTTGAAGACTCAGTTGAAGACTCCAAGACCTAGACCGGTTCAGTTAAATCGACTCCAAAGATTTTCCTGGTTATTATCCAGTCAAAGGCCTTCTCTGGTCTAGTTAAACCGACTCCTAAAGGTTTTTCTTTTGAAGACTCAGTTGAAGACTCCAAGACCTAGACCGGTTCAGTTAAATCGACTCCAAAGATTTCTTATCCAGTCAAAGGCCTTCTCTAGTCTAGTTAAATCGACCCCAAACAGATTTTTCTGATAAATACTCAGTAGAAGTTATCCATGGTTCTTTCCCCGATACTGCAGAGGTGGTAATCCCAGATTTCGCTCAATGATTGCTGTTGAAGTTGAAGTTATCCAAGGTTCTCTCAATGTTTGCTGTTGAGGTGGTAATCGCCTATGGTTCTCTCCCCGATACTGCGGAGGTGGTAATCCCAGATTTCGCTCAATGATTGTTGTTGAAGTTGAAGTTATCCAAGGTTCTCTCAATGTTTGCTGTTGAGGTAGTAATAGCCTATGGTTCTCTCCCCGATCCTGCGGAGGTGGTAATCCCAGATTTCGCTCAATGATTGCTGTTGAGGTTGAAATTATCCAAGATTCTCTCAATGTTTGTTGTTGAGGTTGTAGTCGCCTATGGTTCTCTCCCCGATCCTGCGGAGGTGGTAATCCCAGATTTCGCTCAATGATTGCTGTTGAAGTGAAGTTATCCAAGATTTTCTCAACGATTGCTGTTGAGGTTAAAGTCATCCAAGGTTCTCTCACCGTTCCTGTTGAGGTAGTAACCATCCCTGGTCCATTCATCATCGTTTGAAGCTCCAGATTCAGTTCCTGTAACCAGTCAGGACACATCTACACAAAGAATTTGAAGACCAGCTCCTGTAACAGGTCAGGTACTCATTTTTCTTTTGCAGGTACGCAAGTTCTCGCTAAGGGATCTCTTACGCGATTGACACCCAGATGGCATCTATAAGCCATCCACCTATCCATCACCCCTTAGCATGGCATCTGTAAGCCCATCATCCTATCCATCAATCTCCAAATGGCATCTATAAGCCCATTCCCATCATCACACTACTATGTGAGCGCAAATTTCTGGGCACTCTAGTGTTCAATCATTTTCCACCCTCGGATTACGAAAGGCACGTCAGCCAATCTGCATCCTCAGGTCTAAGAAGATTGAACAGGGGAAACTGTTGTACCCTAAAATTTGCCCTCCCATATTCTTCAAGAATTGCAAAGAGCAAGCTTCAAAATTCCCCAAGGGGTTGCACAGTTCAAGGGCCTCCTGACAGTCAAAAATTAGGGTTTTGGCTCTGACAAAGAAAATGAAGTTTCCAAGGGTCCAATCAAGTCCCACATGCCTATAAACATGGTCAAGCATCCTCATACCAAGTTTCAAGACTTACAGCACAAAATTGCACAGTCAAAACCCTAATTGCACTACAGTCAACTGTAGGGGCAAAATGGTCATTTGACAGTCAAAAGTTCAAATTCTTGGTCAACATCTCATTTTGAAGCCACAAACATCATTTGATCAATGCTTGATCATGATTCTCAAAGCTTGGCTCAAAAATCATCAAGATACAAAAGTTTCCATATTTGGACAGTTGAAAAAGTCAACTGTAAATTGACCAGGG
The DNA here is from genome assembly GCA_948472305.1 of Vicia faba. NCBI lineage: Eukaryota > Viridiplantae > Streptophyta > Magnoliopsida > Fabales > Fabaceae > Vicia > Vicia faba. Next base: position 1,792,635,537 of record OX451736.1, read on the forward strand.
CATAACTTTCACATGGATTATCAGAAAAATTCCATCCAAAGCTCATTTTTAAGAGAAAGACATTTCCTACAACTCCTCTTCATACTTAAAGTCCAAGAAATGCTCTCACAAAAAGTTATCAATTTCAACATTATAGGTCATTTTCAAAAGTCAACAAAAAGGGACTTTAAGTCAAAGGCCATAACTTGAGATTGGTAAATCAAAATGACATGGGACCAAAGGAATTGGTTAGAGGACTCAAAGACCTTTCCAAAATGTCCAAGAGCATGAGCAAAGCTTAAAAATTGAGCAAGTCATGCCTTGTGGAAGTTGGGAAATTTTTGGATATTTTGAAAAGTCAACATTGATTCAAATGACCTAAAATTGCTAATGGGCCTCTTTTTCTTCCACAATTCATCATCCAAGGCATATGCACGACCATTTGGCCCAAAGGGAAGTTTTTATCATTTTTATTTTATTTATTTGAATTTTTAAATGCTAGAAATTCATTTAATTAATTAAAATATATAAAAAATGCTAAACCTAGGTTTTTCAATCTTTTTATGCATGATACCTACTCAATATTTCGTGCAAATCAGGTTTGGAAAGTATCTTGGTGATTGAACATGATTTGGACTAAAATAGCATGAAAAAGATTTGAAAATAATGGCATGGAAAATCAAATATTGATTCATCAATTCAAGGATTCTTTGATCAATATTCTTTGACCTAATCACTCATATACATATAAGGATGCAAACCCTCGTGCCCTTGGGCTCTAAGCTGCGCCATAGACAAAGAATCAAACTCACACTTTTGCCTAAAAAACTCAAATCTGAAAACCAAGTTCTAGGTCGATTCAGGCAAGGAGACTTATTCCATCACCTTCCTGAGGCTTCAAGGAAGGAATTAGAATCAAAACCATAAGCTTTGACACCTAGAAACGTGAGAACGCAGGTGTCCTGTACAGAAAATTTTTCACTTTCTTGCATCACGATTCATGCATCTTTCATAGTTTTTGATATTTGATTTACGTTCATTATTCAATTCTGAAGCTAACTGTATGGTTTGATTTTGTTTTTGTGCAATATACGCGATTCCACCATTGTTATCTTTTAGGGTTACCAAGCTTTTGATTTGGGCATTTCCAAACGCTGTAAAATTAGAGGATCACAATACCATGGTTAAAACTAGCAGGCTTGGACGATCTAGAAACGACCCTCGCGCCTAATTTATGTGGCCGGACGGCCTATTCGCTATTTTCAGATATGGCTTGTTTTGGGGGGGTTCAAAACCCCCGCTAACTCTTTTCTATTTTCAGGGAAAAACAAAGCAACGAAGAAGATGATTATGTGGCCAAGACTGATTGGCTCATTTAAACTTTCGCGCTAAAAAGGCACTAACGCGTGGTTTTATTTTATAATGATTGTTTGTTAGTTAATATACAGAAAACGCGTTTGGATCAGTTGGCAAGGCTAGGTGTTGGTAATCTCTAGGACCTGGGTTCGAGCCCCAGGTCCCCCACCCCTTTCACATTATTTTTCTATTAATGCTTGTGTGAGATTTCAGTGTTAGGGTGCATCATATGTCATCAACATCAAACCATCCACGTGCCTACCAGGATCAATCCAAAGGCGCTGATTGGAAGAACATCATAGACCCTGGTCAAAGAGCCCATACGCGTCTTGAAAAGGTCAATAGGGCCAGAGATAATTGGGCCTGAATGCTACAAGTACACCTCCAAATCAGGGGCAGAACCCCCCTAGGTTTGCATTATTTCTTTTCATTATTTTGGTATTATTTTCAATTATTGTCTTTTTTTAATTAATCCTTTTAATTTAATATTTTCATAAAAAACATAAAAACAATAAAAAATCAGAAAAGAGACACAAATTAATATTTTTATTTAATGTTATATTTTTCGTAAATAAAACCTTTATTAATTAATTAGTTTTAATTTAGGAGTAAATCTTAATATTTTCTTAATTAATTTAAAATTGGTAGAACTAGGGTTTGTAATAATTTTTTATCCTTTTTTCTTTTCTTTCATAATACTTAAATATTATTTATTTTTTATAAATTAAAATTGCATGTAAATAATTAGGTTAATTTAGGTTTAACTTTAATACTTTCTTAATAAACTAAAAAACAATTAGAATTAGGGTTAGCATTTTATTTTCAATTAATCTCATTAAATTCTCATAAATACAAAAAGCCAAAAAACAATTTCTTTTCTCATTTTAATTTAATTAGTTTAATAATTCAATTTAATTTCATTAAAAAAGGGTCCAACGCCCTCGTTTCCAGTTTAATTCAAATCGCACATTTATCTCGTTTCTTTTAATTATTTATGTAATTCTCCCAAAGCCATGTAAATACTTATCTCTCGCACTTTTATTTTAATTCTTTATTTTTCTGTCAAATCGGGTCCTGGAAATTTTGGCGATGTGGACCCGCGCCTTTGTAATAGCTTAGAATTTTTACCTTCTCGCAATTTTTAACTATAAATAAATGCATGCAAGAATGAATGGACAATAAATAAAAACGAACGCGTAGACCACCTGACATGAACAAGATAAATGCAAATGAACATGACACACAAATCACACACCACCCCTAGGGTACGCCTCACTGTTGCCTTGCCTCGAAAGGTGATCGTCGAGTAGAGGATGTCTTAGTAAGTCCTCATGATCCGAGAACCTGACATGAGGGTAGCTTCTAAGGTATCTTCCTATTGCTCTGGTGATCACCATGTCCCGAACCTCGAATTGACCCGAACACCTCCAACGGTGGTGCTACCTACCTCTCAATGGTGGGATGGCACTACTTTAAAGGACATCTACACAGAAGAATTCCTTAGGGTAGGTAGACGACTCTAGATACTTGCTCTAAATTTCAAAACAAAATAAAATACTTTTCACACCAACACATTTTCAAAAAGCTTTCGAAAGTAATTTTTCAAACACTCTTGAGGACCGATACAAGAGTCGAACTGGAATTTTCAAAGAAACTTTTTTTAAAAACCCACAGTTGAAAAGCAAACAAACCATTTTTGAAAACACAAATGAGCAAGTATCTAAGAGCCCATGGATAACCATGGATAGAAAGGGTGCTAACACCTTCCCTTTCTATAATCTACCTCCCGAACCGAGAGCAATCTCTTTAAGGAATTTTTCTGTGCTTTTGTCCTTTCCATTTGGAGAAAATAAAAGACGGTGGCGACTCTTGCTTCCGCGAAATTTCGCGAACCAGCGTTAAACAGTCAGTTCCAGATCCACCGATCACAGAATTGGCGACTCTGCTGGGGATATCTTTATAAAGTGAGGTGTACCTTAGGACTAAGATCACTGTGTTTTCAATTGCTTTCTTTGCTTGCTTTAAATTGTGGGACTGTCTTGGGAGTTCTATAGATCCTAACCCGGATCTGGGGATACCTTCTTAGAAAGTAGCAACAAGGCTGTGAGGGAACTGTGCGGGGTATACCGACATGGTTGAAACAGTCTGCTACGTTGATGTGGCACTTTGGTGTGTACCGGTAACCCTTGAGTTCAGTCAAGGAGAGTACGGGGCCTCCGCGTGGTGTCATGAAGCATCAACAGACCTTAGGAACCTTAATTGAACTATCTTGGCCTCTTTAGAGTAGTGAGATAACTGACATTGGTGCAGTCCGAGGTTGGTTGATACTTGATACTACACTCAATTGAGGGTTGCTTTCCTGGAATATTTCGATCGCCAGTTCAGTGGCTAAATCGAAACGATGAACAATGAAAGCAATCCAGTGATATTGGGACCCTTAGAACCCAGTTACTTCTAATAGGACAGGTTGAGCCCACCAACTTCAAGAGGGTAATATCCAGACCCCATGCTGGCCTAAACTCTAAGGGCTTTTTCTTGTGTGACTTGTGTGCCTTCGTACTTGACTACTTGCATGCTTTATCTGACACATGAACTACTCGCATGTTTTGTTTATAGTCCTTAATTGGGACTCATAACAGGGTTTACTAAGTTTCTTGCAGGTTTTGTTGTTAGTCCTTAATTGGGACTCATGGCAGGTTTACTGAGTTTGCTTGCAGGTTTTGTGTATAGTCCTTAATAAGGGCTCATAACAGGGTTTATTCATATTACCCCATGCATACCATAACATCATACCATTGCATACATCCTAACCCATTTCAAGGATCTCAAGGGCTTGTGATGCAGGTCATGGTGAATCAACTATCCCAGCAAGGGGCAAAGAGGATTTATTTTCCTCTAGACAGAGTTGTCAGGGGCTAGGACCCACTTGATATGGTGAGCTCTGACTCTTGAAGAAGGTTCCCTTAGCCAAGGTTGTTTGGAAATCAAAACCAGACATGATGACTAAAGTCAGGGGCTATGACCCACTGGATATGGTGAGCCTTTGACCCTTGAAGAAGAGTTCTCAATAACATGGGTTTCCTTCAATCAAGCTACCGGATCCCAGCTCTAACAAATTTCTTGTTTACCCCGCGAGGTCCTTGAAAACATTGCATGCATATTATACATATCATTGCATTGCAGGTACCCCTTTTACAGGTTGCTCACCCTCTGCGCTGTTTATTTCAGCATCATGAATCCTGACTCATCATCAACCGAGATGTCTATCAAGGCCCTCCAGGCTCAGAATGCCCAGTTCCAAGAGCTGATCATGAATTTGGCCCAGGGGCAACAAGATCTGAAGACTCTGCTCCTGAAAAAGAAGAAGAAGAGGACCGTTTTGTTCAGCCCTAGACGTAGACCTGGGAATACACTGCAGATTGAAACTGAGAGGACTTCTCCATCTGTGAGGGAAGGCAGTCACCATGAGAGAGAGGTGCCTAGTCCCGTGGTCTCCGACAACGAGACAGATTTCAACGACGAACAATACCCTCCTGTGGAAGACAAGTACAAACAGTTGGAAGACCGTCTGAATGCTATGGAGATACAACAGGTACCCGGGCTGGATTTCAGAGATTTGGGTTTGTCTACCGGTGTGATTATTCCTCGTAAATTCAAAGCACCATCTTTCACTAAGTACGACGGGGCGTCTTGTCCCAAGCTACATCTCAGGTCCTATGTTCGGAAGATCCAACCATACTCAGTGGATAAGAATTTGTGGATCCACTTATTCCAGGAGAGTCTTTTAGGGACTCATCTCGAATGGTTCTATCAGCTGGATGGGACCAAGGTTCGTAACTGGGAGGAGTTGGCTACTGCTTTCTATAAGCAGTATCAGTATAATGCCGACCTTGCCCCTACACGTACCCAACTCCAGGGTATGTCGTTAGGTTCAAGTGAAGGTTTTAAGGAGTACGCTCAGAAGTGGAGGGATCTGGCTGGCAGGGTGCAGCCTCCATTGACTGATCGGGAGTTGGTAGACATGTTCTTGGGGACCCTATCTGGGCCATTCTTCAACCATCTGATTGGGAACTCTTCTGTCGGGTTTACAAATTTGATCTTGACTGGGGAGAGGATGAAGCTGGTATCAAGGCTGGGAAGATACAAAAGGATGCTTCATCGAGCACCGATAAAAAACCTTTTAAGAAGGAATCCAATGCCGTCTATGGTTCAAAGAGGCAGAATAGACCAGAACGCCGCCAAGCTGCCAATGCAGTGGTGATCTCAAAACCTGCTGGTGCTCTTCAACATCACAACCAACAAAAGAGCGAGAGAAGGCAGTTCACTCGGCTCAGCATGACTTTATCCCAGATATTGCCACAGTTGCTGGAGACCAAGCTGGTAACTCTAAAAGAAGCTCCGAAGAATCAAAATACAACGTCACCGAAGTATAACCCCAACGCCCGCTGCGCTTATCACTCTGACAGCCCGGGGCATACTACAGATGATTGTTGGAGCTTGAAAAATAAGATCCAAGACTTGATCGACGCAAAGGAGATTGAGTTCGAGACGCCCGCGGCTCCCAACGTGATCACTGCTCCCATGCCAAAACATGGCTAGGATAGAAAACATTTTTTATTGTTCATTTGAATTCAAGTCTTATTTTTCTTTGTTTATTCAAACAATAATATTCATGTCAAACATTGTTATTTCATTAATGCATTACATATGTCCGTTTTGAAGTAATTATATCGTATTCACTATATGCAAACTGTTTTCATATTTTTGTGATGCTCAACTCTCGATTATTAATTCTAAGCCTCTTGAGGGAGGATGACGAAAACGATACCATAATCTACAGTATGCTTTTGAACAGACCTCGCTGATGAGGTACAGGCATTGTTTCAAATCCTAAACACTGGAGTTATAAGGATGATAATCCCTCGTCAACCCCTCTGAGCCAAAGAAGTAGGAGTTTTTCTTTTCGAAATTCAAAACCCTTCATCATAACCTGGGGCAGGGTAGTTCTCTCAGTTGATCCAAGTGCATAACGAATGGCACCAAAAAGATCCTTACAAAACAAAGAAAGACAGTGATGGTTCCGAATGATCAATAAAGAAAGGCAGTCATTATCTTTCAAAATAAAAAAAAAACCCATTAAGTCAAAACCCATGAAGGAGACTTACAAAACTGGGGCATCCCGCTGACTGTAATTCCAAAAAAGGAAACAGTTCAGGCAAAAAGAAAGGGATAACAAAAAATCAGACAAGAAAGAGGTCTTACGAACCCTCGACAAAAATGACTGCCTATTCCAAATAAATCATCAATATCCGAATCATCACTGGAACGTCAAAGCAAAGACTCAAACAAGGTCTAACGTATGATCAACTGGGTTTAGGTTTGGAGAACATCACGAAGAGCGGGGGGGTATAAATAATTTGAGCCTTTATCCTTTGTTTCTTGAACCATGAACCAGGCCACGTTATAACCCTTAAAAGTCCTAGCTGAAGCATGGGTTAGTTCGAAAGCATATTGTTACGAAAGGTATCCTGACTCCTTAAGGCCTACGGTAAATACGGAGTTGACATCACGTTTTACAAACATTCACTTGTTTTATGACAAAATGCATTTTCAAAATCTTTAAGACAGACATAAGCTTTGCATTTTTGATATAACATTGTTTGCATATGATTATTTGTTTGAACAGCAGGGAAATTCGCACGACAAATGCCTAATGAACAGAAGCACCTCTACTCAAGGGGCACAACATGATCATGGTCCAATTATCTGGGGCAATCCAATCAAGATTCGGAGAATCTCTCAAAGGCCAAAATAGCCTGGGGCAAATCTCCGCCTGAGTCACTTGGGGCATTCCAACGACGAATCTGGCCTGACGAAATACCTTCTGGTGGCATGACAAAACACTTCTAACAGGGGCAACCCCCTACATTCTGAGAGCGTGGACATAGTCGAAAAGATACTACGCAAAATCAAAGACCCGCTAGGCTGACATGCCTAGGCAAAAATTAGGGCTTCCCGGCGAACCAAAAGGGTTCGGGCAAAAATAAGGGATGAAATGAAAAAAATCTGTACACCCGGCAAGTCGAAAACCTGAAAAGGCGGCTTGGGCAAAAATGGGTATCCCGGTGGACTGAAAATCCGAAAGGGCGGTCCAGGCAAAAATTAGGGATCAAAGCGTACAACTATGTCCCGGTATCTCGTCACTTGCCTACCAGAAGAAGGTTTGTCCATCAACAACTATCAGCACCTCACAGGTCTTCCTTTCCCACCTCAGAAACAGGGGCAATGATGAGCTGTCCAAACGATCTAATTGTTCTGTCCTCCAAGGTATCAAGATGGGTTCAGCTAAAGAACATAATCAGTACATCTTAATTCCCCAGAGAGTGTGTCAGCAAGAAGTATACTCTCCTCAAGCAAAGCTACTATCAAACTTAAGGAAGTTGAGTATCCTCCAGCAGATCTCAACATGCCCCAGCAGTATATGCATTCTTGACAAGCATCCTCGGCAATCTTGGTCTAAAGATTGTTCCCCGATACAGCTCAAAATTTCCCCAGGAGAATCCAATCCAGTTTCCCCAAGAAAGTTGGAATCCATCTCCCCCAGCAGTAAGCTTATCCCCAGTAGATTCTGGAAGCTTACCCCCGCAGAGCACGAACGCGTCTCCCGGCTTCATTCAAAGAGTTATTTCCTTACCAGGATATAACTGGGTTATCCTCAGCCAAAAGCCACGGAAAGAGCGTCCTCGACGAAGTCTTCTTATCCCCAGCGAAGTCTATTAACACTTCCAACACAACAAGGGTATCCCCAGCAAGTTATTATCAACAACTCAACAAGGTATCCTTCTCCCCACAGAGTTTTGCTTCCCAGCAAGATTGTTAGAGTACTTTTCTCCCTGCAAAATAATCCATTCGCCAAATTCATTCCCCAACGGAGTTATCTTCTCCTACCGGTATTCTTGCAACTATCATCCCCAGCGGAAGCAAAAATCTATTCTTCAACGTCAGCCCAGGAGTGACTTCCCGGCACCCGTCAAGGATTTACTTTCCTAGACGGAAAATATACATTCATAAACATCTCCATACATTATAGCATGCATATACGCATCGTATCTTACAAATCTCATTTATGTTGAGAACATCATTGCTTGACCCATATCATGCATTGCATATGACTGACCTTTACCTTTCAGGAAAGATCCAGTTAAGTTCTCAAGCTACACTCCAAGACCTTGTCTGGTTCAGTTAAATCGACTCCAAAGATTTTCCTGGTTATTATCCAGTCAAAGGCCTTCTCTGGTCTAGTTGAACCAACTCCTAAAGGTTTTTCTTTTGAAGACTCAGTTGAAGACTCCAAGACCTTGTCTGGTTCAGTTAAATCGACTCCAAAGATTTCTCTGGTTATTATCCAGTCAAAGGCCTTCTCTGGTCTAGTTAAACCAACTCCTAAAGGTTTTTCTTTTGAAGACTCAGTTGAAGACTCCAAGACCATGTCTGGTTCAGTTAAATCGACTCCAAAGATTTCTCTGGTTATTATCCAGTCAAAGGCCTTCTCTGGTCTAGTTAAACCAACTCCTAAAGGTTTTTCTTTTGAAGACTCAGTTGAAGACTCCAAGACCTAGACCGGTTCAGTTAAATCGACTCCAAAGATTTTCCTGGTTATTATCCAGTCAAAGGCCTTCTCTGGTCTAGTTAAACCGACTCCTAAAGGTTTTTCTTTTGAAGACTCAGTTGAAGACTCCAAGACCTAGACCGGTTCAGTTAAATCGACTCCAAAGATTTCTTATCCAATCAAAGGCCTTCTCTAGTCTAGTTAAATCGACCCCAAACAGATTTTTCTGATAAATACTCAGTAGAAGTTATCCATGGTTCTTTCCCCGATACTGCGGAGGTGGTAATCCCAAATTTCGCTCAATGATTGCTGTTGAAGTTGAGGTTATCCAAGGTTCTCTCAATGTTTGCTGTTGAGGTGGTAATCGCCTATGGTTCTCTCCCCGATACTGCGGAGGTGGTAATCCCAGATTTCGCTCAATGATTGCTGTTGAAGTTGAAGTTATCCAAGGTTCTCTCAATGTTTGCTGTTGAGGTAGTAATCGCCTATGGTTCTCTCCCCGATCCTGCGGAGGTGGTAATCCCAGATTTCGCTCAATGATTGCTGTTGAGGTTGAAATTATCCAAGATTCTCTCAATGTTTGTTGTTGAGGTTGTAGTCGCCTATGGTTCTCTCCCCGATCCTGCGGAGGTGGTAATCCCAGATTTCGCTCAATGATTGCTGTTGAAGTGAAGTTATCCAAGATTTTCTCAACGATTGCTGTTGAGGTTAAAGTCATCCAAGGTTCTCTCACCGTTCCTGTTGAGGTAGTAACCATCCCTGGTCCATTCATCATCGTTTGAAGCTCCAGATTCAGTTCCTGTAACCAGTCAGGACACATCTACACAAAGAATTTGAAGACCAACTCCTGTAACAGGTCAGGTACTCATTTTTCTTTTGCAGGTACGCAAGTTCTCGCTAAGGGATCTCTTACGCGATTGACACCCAGATGGCATCTATAAGCCATCCACCTATCCATCACCCCTTAGCATGGCATCTGTAAGCCCATCATCCTATCCATCAATCTCCAAATGGCATCTATAAGCCCATTCCCATCATCACACTACTATGTGAGCGCAAATTTCTGGGCACTCTAGTGTTCAATCATCTTCCACCCTCGGATTACGAAAGGCACGTCAGCCAATCTGCATCCTCAGGTCTAAGAAGATTGAACAGGGGAAACTGTTGTACCCCAAAATTTGCCCTCCCATATTCTTCAAGAATTGCAAAGAGCAAGCTTCAAAATTCCCCAAGGGGTTGCACAGTTCAAGGGCCTCCTGACAGTAAAAAATTAGGGTTTTGGCTCTGACAAAGAAAATGAAGTTTCCAAGGGTCCAATCAAGTCCCACATGCCTATAAACATGGTCAAGCATCCTCATACCAAGTTTCAAGACTTACAGCATAAAATTGCACAGTCAAAACCCTAATTGCACTACAGTTAACTGTAGGGGCAAAATGGTCATTTGACAGTCAAAAGTTCAAATTCTTGGTCAACATCTCATTTTGAAGCCACAAACATCATTTGATCAATGCTTGATCATGATTCTCAAAGCTTGGCTCAAAAATCATCAAGATACAAAAGTTTCCATATTTGGACAGTTGAAAAAGTCAACTGTAAATTGACCAGGGCATAACTTTCACATGGATTATCAGAAAAATTCCATCCAAAGCTCATTTTTAAGAGAAAGACATTTCCTACAACTCCTCTTCATACTTAAAGTCCAAGAAATGCTCTCACAAAAAGTTATCAATTTCAACATTATAGGTCATTTTCAAAAGTCAACAAAAAGGGACTTTAAGTCAAAGGCCATAACTTGAGATTGGTAAATCAAAATGACATGGGACCAAAGGAATTGGTTAGAGGACTCAAAGACCTTTCCAAAATGTCCAAGAGCATGAGCAAAGCTTAAAAATTGAGCAAGTCATGCCTTGTGGAAGTTGGGAAATTTTTGGATATTTTGAAAAGTCAACATTGATTCAAATGACCTAAAATTGCTAATGGGCCTCTTTTTCTTCCACAATTCATCATCCAAGGCATATGCACGACCATTTGGCCCAAAGGGAAGTTTTTATCATTTTTATTTTATTTATTTGAATTTTTAAATGCTAGAAATTCATTTAATTAATTAAAATATATAAAAAATGCTAAACCTAGGTTTTTCAATCTTTTTATGCATGATACCTACTCAATATTTCGTGCAAATCAGGTTTGGAAAGTATCTTGGTGATTGAACATGATTTGGACTAAAATAGCATGAAAAAGATTTGAAAATAATGGCATGGAAAATCAAATATTGATTCATCAATTCAAGGATTCTTTGATCAATATTCTTTGACCTAATCACTCATATACATATAAGGATGCAAACCCTCGTGCCCTTGGGCTCTAAGCTGCGCCATAGACAAAGAATCAAACTCACACTTTTGCCTAAAAAACTCAAATCTGAAAACCAAGTTCTAGGTCGATTCAGGCAAGGAGACTTATTCCATCACCTTCCTGAGGCTTCAAGGAAGGAATTAGAATCAAAACCATAAGCTTTGACACCTAGAAACGTGAGAACGCAGGTGTCCTGTACAGAAAATTTTTCACTTTCTTGCATCACGATTCATGCATCTTTCATAGTTTTTGATATTTGATTTACGTTCATTATTCAATTCTGAAGCTAACTGTATGGTTTGATTTTGTTTTTGTGCAATATACGCGATTCCACCATTGTTATCTTTTAGGGTTACCAAGCTTTTGATTTGGGCATTTCCAAACGCTGTAAAATTAGAGGATCACAATACCATGGTTAAAACTAGCAGGCTTGGACGATCTAGAAACGACCCTCGCGCCTAATTTATGTGGCCGGACGGCCTATTCGCTATTTTCAGATATGGCTTGTTTTGGGGGGGTTCAAAACCCCCGCTAACTCTTTTCTATTTTCAGGGAAAAACAAAGCAACGAAGAAGATGATTATGTGGCCAAGACTGATTGGCTCATTTAAACTTTCGCGCTAAAAAGGCACTAACGCGTGGTTTTATTTTATAATGATTGTTTGTTAGTTAATATACAGAAAACGCGTTTGGATCAGTTGGCAAGGCTAGGTGTTGGTAATCTCTAGGACCTGGGTTCGAGCCCCAGGTCCCCCACCCCTTTCACATTATTTTTCTATTAATGCTTGTGTGAGATTTCAGTGTTAGGGTGCATCATATGTCATCAACATCAAACCATCCACGTGCCTACCAGGATCAATCCAAAGGCGCTGATTGGAAGAACATCATAGACCCTGGTCAAAGAGCCCATACGCGTCCTGAAAAGGTCAATAGGGCCAGAGATAATTGGGCCTGAATGCTACAAGTACACCTCCAAATCAGGGGCAGAACCCCCTAGGTTTGCATTATTTCTTTTCATTATTTTGGTATTATTTTCAATTATTGTCTTTTTTTAATTAATCCTTTTAATTTAATATTTTCATAAAAAACATAAAAACAATAAAAAATCAGAAAAGAGACAAAAATTAATATTTTTATTTAATGTTATATTTTTTGTAAATAAAACCTTTATTAATTAATTAGTTTTAATTTAGGAGTAAATCTTAATATTTTCTTAATTAATTTAAAATTGGTAGAACTAGGGTTTGTAATAATTTTTTATCCTTTTTTCTTTTCTTTCATAATACTTAAATATTATTTATTTTTTATAAATTAAAATTGCATGTAAATAATTAGGTTAATTTAGGTTTAACTTTAATACTTTCTTAATAAACTAAAAAACAATTAGAATTAGGGTTAGCATTTTATTTTCAATTAATCTCATCAAATTCTCATAAATACAAAAAGCCAAAAAACAATTTCTTTTCTCATTTTAATTTAATTAGTTTAATAATTCAATTTAATTTCATTAAAAAAGGGTCCAACGCCCTCGTTTCCAGTTTAATTCAAATCGCACATTTATCTCGTTTCTTTTAATTATTTATGTAATTCTCCCAAAGCCATGTAAATACTTATCTCTCGCACTTTTATTTTAATTCTTTATTTTTCTGTCAAATCGGGTCCTGGAAATTTTGGCGATGTGGACCCGCGCCTTTGTAATAGCTTAGAATTTTTACCTTCTCGCAATTTTTAACTATAAATAAATGCATGCAAGAATGAATGGACAGTAAATAAAAACGAACGCGTAGACCACCTGACATGAACAAGATAAATGCAAATGAACATGACACACAAATCACACACCACCCCTAGGGTACGCCTCACTGTTGCCTTGCCTCGAAAGGTGATCGTCGAGTAGAGGATGTCTTAGTAAGTCCTCATGATCCGGGAACCTGGCATGAGGGTAGCTTCTAAGGTATCTTCCTATTGCTCTGGTGATCACCATGTCCCGAACCTCGAATTGACCCGAACACCTCCAACGGTGGTGCTACCTACCTCTCAATGGTGGGATGGCACTACTTTAAAGGACATCTACACAGAATAATTCCTTAGGGTAGGTAGACGACTCTAGATACTTGCTCTAAATTTCAAAACAAAACAAAATACTTTTCACACCAACACATTTTCAAAAAGCTTTCGAAAGCAATTTTTCAAACACTCTTGAGGACCGATACAAGAGTCGAACTGGAATTTTCAAAGAAACTTTTTTTAAAAACCCACAGTTGAAAAGCAAACAAACCATTTTTGAAAACACAAATGAGCAAGTATCTAAGAGCCCATGGATAACCATGGATAGAAAGGGTGCTAACACCTTCCCTTTCTATAATCTACCTCCCGAACCGAGAGCAATCTCTTTAAGGAATTTTTCTGTGCTTTTGTCCTTTCCATTTGGAGAAAATAAAAGACGGTGGCGACTCTTGCTTCCGTGACATTTCGTGAACCAGCGTTAAACAGTCAGTTCCAGATCCACCGATCACAAACGGGATTCTTATCGGGAAAGGTTCAATGAGCAAGAACAGAAAATCCAGAAGCTGACCAAGCAGTTGGAGAACGAGCGGGTCCTGAATGACTACATCCGTACTGAGAAGAGGAGGCCATGGGAGCATTGATGGACCTTGGATGTTTCTTTTACAGCTTTTATTTCCTTTTCAGCTTTTTTTCATTCTTGTAACGCCTAAGGGCAATTTGTTGAACAATTCAAATTCCAAAGTTGAATCTAATAAAGCGTGTTTCCTTTTTGTTTACAAAGTTGAACCCCGTTTGTCTTTGAAAACATAAATCATACGCATTTCATGCATCATGTGCATAACAGGTACCCTTTTTCTACAGGTTGCTTAATCTTCGTCGTTGTTTATTTCAGCACTTCATCATGTCTGTTGAGCCTACTACTGAACAAGCTATCAAGGCCCTCCAGGCCCAGAACACCCAGTTTCAAGAGCTGGTCATGAGCTTAGCCCAGGGTCAACAGGAGTTGAAGACTCTGCTCTTGAAGGAAAAGAAGAAGAAGAAGAGGAGGACCGTCTTGTTCAGCAATGGACAGAGGTTTGGGAATACACTGCAGAATGAGGCTGATCAGGCTACTCCATCTGCTGGGGAAGGCAGTCCCCAAGAGAGAAGGGTTCCTAGTCCCGCGGTCTCTGACGACGAGACAAATTTCAATGATGAACAGTACCCTCCTGCTGAGGACAGGTACAAACAGCTGGAGGATCGATTAAATGCTATGGAGATTCAACGTGTGCCCGGGTTGGACTTTGGTGACCTAGGCTTATCTTCTGGGGTGGTGATCCCACACAAGTTCAAGGCGCCTGCCTTTGCGAAGTACGACGGAGCTTCATGCCCTAAGCTGCATCTTAGATCATATGTAAGGAAGATCCAACCTTACACTGCAGACAAGAACCTATGGATCCATTTCTTCCAGGATAGCCTTTCAGGGGCTCAACTCTAGTGGTTCTATCAGCTGGATGGAACCAGTATTCGAAATTGGGAGGACTTGGCTACTGCATTTTTTAAGCAGTATTAGTACAATTCCGACCTCACTCCCACGCGTACCCAACTCCAGGGTATGTCACTTGGGACGGGTGAAGGTTTTAAGGAGTACGTGCAGAAGTGGAGAGACCTGGCTGGCAGGGTGCAACCACCATTGACTGACCGTGAACTCGTGGACATGTTCTTGGGGACCCTGTCTGGTCCATTCTTTAATCACCTGATTGGTAATTCCGCTGTTGGGTTCACATACCTGATCTTAACTAGAGAAAGGATAGAAGCTGGTATTAAGTCGGGGAAGATATAGAAAGGTGCATCCTCGAGCTCTGAAAAGAAGCCCTTCAAGAAGGAAGCTAGTGCTGTTTATGGTCTAAGGAGACAAAACAAATCGGAACGCCGCCAAACTGTCAACGTGGTGGTAATTTCAAAGCCTGCTGCTGCTCCTCAGCAATACAACCAACCAAGGGGTGAGAGACCCAAAAGGAAGTACACTCGGCTCAACATGACCCTGTCTCAGATATTGCCGTAACTGCTGTCAACTAATCTGGTAACTATCAAGGAAGCTCCAAGGGTTGTGAACACCACATCCCCGAAGTACAACCCTAACACCCGCTGTGCTTATCACTCTGACAGCCCGGGGCATTCTACTGATGATTGTTGGGCTCTGAGGAATAAGGTTCAGAACCTTATTGATGCTAAAGAAATACAGTTCGAGGCGCCCGAAAGACCCAATGTTGTGACTGCCCCCATGCCCCAACATGGAGTGAATGCTATGGAAGAAGACCTGTATGTGGCCTCTGTGGAAGATATTGTTACCCTGTTGCTGACTGTCAAAAGGAACCTGTTGCTAGCCGGTTTATTTCCGGGATGTAGCAAAGGTTGCCTTCTATGTGCTGTTTCACCTGCTGGTTGTCCTTTGCTGAAGTCAGGCGTCCAAAACCTGATGGATAGCAAAGAGATATTGTTCAAGAAAATTGTTGTTCCTATTGTCCCTACTGAAGAAGTGTCCGTTGTCACCATTTTCAACAATCCTACCAAGGCTCCCCCGAGGAAGCCTGTCCAAATTATGCCTGTTCACAAGATTGCACCTATAACCATCACTGTTCCGGGGCCCCTCCCCTATAAATCTGACAAAGCTGTCCCGTGGCACTACGGGGCAGATGTTTATGTGCTCGGAGTAAAGCAAGAGTTTGATACTGCTACCGGCATCAGTAACATTACCGGGCCTGCCAAAGTCACTCGAAATGGTAGGCTGTTCTCACCAGATATTGCACCTCCAGCCATTCAGAGACCTCTTGTCATCACACCTGCAAGTGTTCCTGTTTCCCCTCCTGATCAAGTGTCTACCCCTGCTGCCGAGTCATCTGACGCTCGGGGCAAAAGGATTGCTACTGATGTGCCTGCCCAAGTGGAGGCACCGAAGATTGTTAATGTTGAAGCTTCCCAGCAAGAGATGGAATAGATCCTTAAGATTATCAAGAAGAGTGATTTCAATGTGATTGAGCAGCTGGGGCACCCCCCCCCCCCTCTAAGATCTCTATGCTATCACTGTTGTTGTGTTCAGAGGCCCATGCCAAGGCCCTGATTTCCTTCCTGAAGACGGCCCATGTGCTACAAGAAACGTCTGCCGATCAATTTACCGATTGTATGGCCAACCTAACAGCTGATAATGGTTTGGGTTTCTCCGACGCTGATCTGACTGCTAAGGGGAAGAACCACAATGATGCCCTGCATGTCTCTATTGAATGCATGGGCACTACTCTTGCCCATGTGCTGGTTGACACTGGTTCTTCGCTGAACGTACTACCTAAGAAGGCCCTAGACAGGTTGGATTGTGAGGGTTTAGAACTCAAGCCTAGTAACATTGTTGTCCGGGCCTTTGACGGGTCGAAGAGGATGGTACATGGGGAAGTTGACATTCCAATCAGGGTGGGTTCTCAAGTCTTTGATTCTACTTTCTTTGTGATGGACATCCGACCATCCTATTCTTGTTTGCTGGGTCGTCCTTGGATCCACAAAGCTGGAGCTGTGACCTCCACATTGCATCAGAAGCTGAAGTACCCAGTCAAGGGGAAGATTGTGACAGTTCAGGGGGAGGAAGAATATATGGTCAGTCATCTCAACTTGTTCAGGTACATAGAAATGGATGGGGAATTCATTGAGACCCCCTTTCAACACTTTGAAGAGGTGCCTCAGACACTGGCGTCAGCAGAGACTGTGACTGAAGAAAATTCTCCTTTGAAGATGGCTTCCTTAAAGGATGCCCGGGCTGTGGTTGAGAAGGGTGAGTGCACAAACTGGGGCCGACTTCCTGATTTCACTCCGAAGACCGACAAATTTGGTTTGGGTTTCACTGCAGAAGCTCAGAAGGCTGTTCGTAAGGCAAGGATTGGAAGACCTTCTGTATTCATCACCAACCCGGGGGTTAACGCCATTGAAGACGACGTAGAGGAATCTGAATTCAACAGCTGGATCTACCCAACAACCAACGGTGGACCAAGCAACTGGACTGCGAAAGACTTCGTACCTGTTACTTTTGTTACTCAGTAATGAACTCTTTTGTTTTGGATTTGTAACGAATAATAATTTGAAACTTTATGGCCCGGTGTCTTACCCGGGGCACCGTGGTTTCATTTGTGAGGGCTTGTTATTTGTCACTTCCATATATCATGAATAAAAGCATTGGACGCTTTTTCGCATTTCAAATCTTGCGCTCCCTTTCTTTCTTTACATATTGCAAAACAGCTATATTTACACACACTCACCTATACAGGTTCCAATCCACTCTGGATCCCACTGGTAACAACTCTGCTACTGCTAGTTATGACTTTGAAAATCCGATTAACCTAGCCGAAGATGAAGGTGAAGATGATTGCGAAGTGCCTGGCGAGCTTGCAAGATTGTTACTCCAGGAAGAGAGGGCCATTCAACCACATGAAGAGCCAGTGGAAATGGTAAACCTGGGTACTGAGACAGATAGAAAGGATGTCAAGATTGGTGCCAATCTGAAGTCTAGTGTGAAACAATGGTTGATTCAGATGTTGCATGACTATGTGGAAATCTTTGCCTGGTCTTATGAAGATATGCCTGGGTTGGATACCGACATTATGGTTCATCACTTGCCTACCAAGGAAGAATGCCCTCCGGTAAAACAAAAGGTCCGCCGTATGCGTCCAGAGATGTCCGAGAAAATCAAAGCTGAGGTTATGAAACAATTTGATGTCGGGTTTCTAGCAGTGACTTCTTACCCTCAGTGGGTTGTCAATGTGGTTCCAGTGCCAAAGAAAGATGGTAAGGTCCGAATGTGTGTTGATTACAGGGATTTGAACAGGGCGAGCCCCAAGGATGACTTCCCTCTGCCTCACATTGACGTTCTGGTTGACAATACTGCTCAGCACAAAGTATTCTCCTTCATGGATGGCTTCTCCGGTTATAATCAGATCAAAATGGCTCCTGAAGACATGGAGAAGACCACCTTTGTTACTCAGTGGGGCACCTTTTGTTACAAGGTCATGCCATTTGGGTTGAAAAATGCTGGGGCAACCTACCAACGTGCCATGGTTACTTTATTTCATGACATGATCCACCATGAGATTGAAGTATATGTCGATGACATGATTGCAAGGTCCCAAACTGAGGAGGAACACCTTGACCATCTACAGAAGCTGTTTGACCGTCTGAAGTTGTACAAGCTGAGGTTGAACCCGAACAAGTGCACTTTCGGAGTAAGATCTGGAAAGTTGCTAGGCTTCGTCGTAAGCGACAAAGGTATTCAAGTGAACCCTGCCAAAGTGAAAGCCATACAGGAGATGCCAGTTCCCAAGACTGAAAAAGAAGTCAGAGGCTTCCTAGGACGGCTGAACTACATTGCCCGATTCATCTCGCACCTAACTGCTACTTGTGAACCACTCTTCAAGCTGCTGAAGAAAGATCAGGTAGTACGTTGGAACGATGAATGTCAAGCCGCTTTCGAGAGAATCAAAGAGTATCTCCAAGAGCCACCCATTCTTATGCCACCTGTTGAAGGGAGACCCCTAATCTTATACTTGACAGCTCAATGGGGTGTGTGCTGGGGCAGCATGACGAGTCTGGCCGAAAAGAGCACGCTATTTATTATCTTAGCAAAAAGTATACCGACTGTGAGACCCGATACTCACTGCTCGAGAAAACTTGCTGCGCTTTGGTATGGAATGCTCGTCGGCTGAGACAGTATATGTTGACTCACACTACTTTGTTGATTTCAAAAATGGATCCTATCAAGTACATATTCGAAAAGCCTGCTCTGTCCGGAAGAATAGCAAGATGGCAGATGATCTTGACAGAATACGACATCCAGTACACGACTCAGAAGGCAATCAAGGGAAGTGTATTGACAGACCATTTGGCACACCAAGCAGTGGACGATTACCAGTCGATGAACTTTGAATTTCCAGACGAGAATATCATGGTAGTAACTGATTGTGAAGTACCTGGACCGGATGAAGGACCTGAGGAAGGATCCCGATGGTCTATGCACTTTGATGGAGCCTCAAACGCTTTGGGTAATGGTATTGGCGCTGTGATCACATCTCCTAATGGCTCTCATACTCCACTTACCGCCCGACTATGTTTCAACTGCACCAACAACATGGCGGAGTATGAGGCATGTATTATGGGTCTTCAAGCTGCAATTGACCTAACGATCAAGTTTCTGAGTGTCTTCGGAGATTCCGCTCTCGTGATCAATCAGATTAAAGGAGAATGGGATACGAAACACCCAAATCTTATTCCTTACAAGGAGTATGTGTTGACATTGATCCCCCATTTCAAAGAAATAACTTTTGAACACTTCCCCAGAGAGGAGAATCAGTTGGCGGACGCGCTGGCTACGATGTCTTCTATGTTCAAAGTCAAATGGGACAACGAGGCTCCTCGGATCATTATCTGGAAACTGGACGAACCTGCATATTGTTGTGATCTTGAGACGGAAGAGGTAATAGAAAAACCATGGTATCATGAAGTGAAGAGGTACTTGGAAGCTCAAGAATACCCCGAGGGTGCATCTGTTAATGACAAGAAGTTTCTGAGAAGGTTCGCAGCAAAGTTCTTCCTCAGCAATGGCATTATTTACAAGCGAAACCATGATTCAACCTTACTGTGTTGTGTGGATAAGACTGAAGCAGAAAGGATCATGAAAGAACTGCATGAAGGAACTTTCGGAACTCATTCCAGTGGACATACCATAGCAAAGAAAATCCTACGGGCAGGATATTACTTGTCCACAATGGAATCCGAATGTTACCAACATTCTCGGACATGTCACAAGTGCCAGATCTACGCTGATAAGGTGCACATTCCTCCAGTCCCTCTGAACGTCTTGACAGCACCTTGGCCTTTTGCAATGTGGGGCATTGATATGATCGGTGAAATCAGACCTACGACATCCAACGGGCATCGCTTCATCCTGGTAGCAATTGATTATTTCACGAAGTGGGTTGAAGCAGCTTCCTGTGCTACCGTAACCAAGAACGTCGTGGCACGGTTCATTCGGCATAACTTAATCTGTCGATACGGTGTCCCGGAAAGGATCATTACAGATAATGGTACCAATCTTAACAACAAGATGATCACTGAGCTTTGCGATCAATTCAAGATACAGCACCACAACTCCTCTCCTTACCGACCAAAAATGAATGGGGATGTAGAAGCAGCTAATAAGAATATCTAGAAGATTGTGCAGAAAATGACAGTGACCTACAAAGATTGGCACAAAATGTTACCGTTTGCTCTTCATGGGTACCATACCTCAACACGGACGTCAACAGGGGCAACACCCTTTTCCTTGGTCTATGGCATGGAGGCAGTCCTACCTATTGAAGTCCAGATACCCTCTCTCCGGATAATGAAGGATGCAGGTTTGAGCGAAGATGACTGGATCCAGACCCGACTTGATCAATTAAACCTAATTGATGAAAAGAGACTCACCGCTATTTGTCATGGTCAGACGTACCAAAAACGGATGATCAAGGCATTTAATAAGAAAGTCAGACGACAAGAGTATCAAGTTAGGGATCTGGTAATCAAGCGCATCATTCTACCTCAAAGTGATCCCAGGGGCAAATGGACCCCACGTACGAAGGGCCATTTGTGGTTAAACATATCTTCTTAGGAGGAGATATGATTCTAACCACTATGGATGGTGACGACCTTCCTCACCCCGTCAATGCAGACATAGTAAAAAGATACTACACATGAATTAAAGACCCGCTAGGTTGACATACCTAGGCAACAATAAGGGTTTCCCGGCGAACCAAAAGGGTTTGGGCAAAATAAGGGATGAAATGAAAAATCTGTACACCCGACAAGTCGGAAACCCGAAAAGACGGCTTGGGCAAAAATGGGTATCCCGGTGGACTGAAAACCCGAAAGAGCGGTCCAGGCAAAAATTAGGGATAAAGCGTAATACTATGTCTCATTGGATCGCCTTGCATCCAGAATCCGGTATCAACTATTAGGTTCAGACGGCATCAATCAGTCAGCTTCATCTTCAACTAAACAGCGAAGTGATGAGACGCTTGAAGACATAAAGGCGATAGCAGAGTTGAAACCTAGTGGGATTTTTCACATAGATGTTTTGTTTTCCTTTTCACAAAATTGTAAATTCTATTTGTTCGGCGGCGTCCTCTTACTAGGACGTCAGCCTCTTGTACATAAACGCTTATTTACAGGCAAAATTCAAAATCAATACAAATTCACTTTTCCAGACAAATTACCAATTATTTTTCTTTTTTCTGTTTTGTTTTGCAAAGAACGTCCAATGTTCATTTTTGATATATGCATTTGACATTAATTGCTAACTCATAAATACTTGCATGCGAAACAAAAGATTAATTACAGGTGACATCAGAAACAGGGGCAATAATGAATCGTCTAAGTGATCTAGTTGCTCTGTCCATCAAGGTACCAAGGTTAGTTCGCCTGAAGAACGTAACCAGAATACCTTCACTCCCCGTAGAGTAAGACAAGATTCAGCGATACTCTCCCCAAGCAGAGTTGGCCTCCCATCAAGGGCACAATATCTCCAGCAAGTCAGCAACGCTCTCCCCAAGCAGAGTTAGTCCACTGTCATCCTTAAGGAAGTTGGATATCCACAGAAGATCTCAACAATCCCCAACACAACTTCTCAACGGTATCCCCAGCGGAGTTATCGTCAAATATCAGCGAATCATCTCTCCCCACAGAATATTTCCCCGCAGAGTAATCTCTTCAACAAGTTTATTCCCCAACGGAGTCATCTTCTCCTACCGGTTTATTCTTGCAGCCATCATCCCCGGCGGAAACGAAGAACTCTGCTCTTCAACATCAGCCCAGGATTTAACTTCCCGGTATTCGTCAAGGATTTATTTTCCTAGACGAAAATACATTCATAGACATTTCACATTTCATACATCCTGCTTACATACATAATGCATGCATGTACGCATCACATCACACGATCTCATTTTTGGGAACATCATGACATCATGCATTTCATACATCATGACATTGCATACAACTAATGTTTTGCCTTTTCAGGGAAAAGGTCAATACAAAGATGATTGCTATCAACTGTCGCAATTCCGGATTCGATACCTGTATCTAGCCAGGGCATATCTGTGAGCGATTAATTCCAGATTCGATTCCTGTATCTAGCCAGGGCATATCTGAAGAGTTTGAAGATTCGATTCCTGTATCCAGCCAGGGCATATCTGTAGACGACTAATTCCAGATTCGATTCTTGTATCTAGCCAGGGCATATCTGAAGAGTTTGAAGATTCGATTCCTGTATCCATCCAGGGCATATCTGTAAACGACTAATTCCAGATTCGATTCCTGTATCTAGCCAGGGCATATCTGAAGAGTTTGAAGATTCGATTCCTGTATCCAGCCAGGGCATATCTGTAGACGACTAATTCCAGATTCGATTCCTGTATCTAGCCAGGGCATATCTGAAGAGTTTGAAGATTCGATTCTGTAAGTCTCAGAGTGCCTAAGAGGTGGGGGTGAATTAGGTCTTATAAAAATTTATTCGATTTTATGAGAATGCTTGGTAGTGATTTTTGATTAAGTGTTTGACGGTTTTGATTATATCTTTATCTTTTCCTGATTATGGTGATGAAAGCGATAAATGCGGAAAAGTAAAGAACACGGTGATATATCCTGGTTCCCCTCACAATCCGAGAGTACTCCAGTCCCCTTTCCAACACGAAAGAGATTTCACTATAGTTAGAATGATTGTACAGCCTATGCTTACTATATAACCTATAGGGTGATCAAAGGTTCTTAACACCTTTAAGATCAAACAAACACTAATGTGAATGAAGAACAATCCTCTTCAAATCACAACACTTACTTCCAACAATCCTGGATAGTAAGGGAATAATTTCTTTAAGTAATACAATGATTTAGTTTGAAGTATATGGAGAGCTTTATCAATCTTCAATTGATCTTCTTCTTCAAGATAAAAACAATTCTCAACAATGTATATAAATATTCACAATGTATGTATGAAACTTGTAATGATAATGAAAGTGTATATGGCAAGTTTCACAAAATTATGAACACATGAAAGTTTATGTTCAAAATGTGAATGATGAAAAATTGTTTATTGAAGAAGGTTTTTGTTAATTTGAAAATTGAAGCATTGTTGTTTTTATAAGAAAATCTGCATTATATAAAGTCATAAGAACCTCTTCATTCATGCCAATTCATATGAAAAGTTGCAATGCATTCATGAAAAGATACCACTTAAAAAATGTTCAAAAAACAAAGTAAAAGCTGCACTGGTTCGCTAGGAACCGGTTCTGACACTGGCAGAACCCGGTTCTTAGTGAACATTATAAGTTGAAATTCAAAAATATCACGCAGGAACCGGTTCCCCTATTGGTACAACCCGGTTCCTGGTACAAAAACCAGGGACATGTTTTTTGAGAAATTCTGGAACCCGGTTCCCTGTTAGGGAGGAACCGGTTCCTAAAGGGTTATTTTCAAAAATACTTTTTGAAAGATATTTCAAACAAATTTTTTCTTGATGTTAAAGTTATGGAATATGTATATGTTGATGAATGCATATTGTGAACATCTATATTCAAGATTTTAAGAATTATTTATACCATTTGATATTTGATGATTCTTCAATAATTCTTCAATAATCTTCAATAATCTTCAAGACTTTTATTTTATGTTGATAAGCTTTTTGCACATCCTTTGAATGTTGATGTCCATGTTGTCTTTATCAAAACACATGCTTTAAATATGACTTGAGAAGCTTGCAATTACATTCTCCCCCTTTTTGATGATGACAACCAAGTCTTGAAAATGATTTCTTGAAATGTTTATGTTGTTTTGTATAGCAAACATGTTGAGCAAATGCAAGGCTCCCCCTAAATTGTATGCTCCCCCTAAGTCCATGATTCTTTGAATTTTGGAGTGAGTTTTGATATTTTATTTGGGCCTGCAATTTCTTTGAAACAAAACAACACATATGCATATTCTTCTCCCCCTTTGTTAACATAAAAAAGGATGGGGAAAAAGAGTGAAATAAATACATATAAAAATTAAGACGTGCATCTTAAGAGAAACATTAGATATCACCTTCATCCAAAATACCAAGTTCTCTTCGGATTTTGAAGAAAGGTTCTCGAGCAAGCGGTTTAGTGAAGATATCTGCGACTTGGTTATGAGTATCCACAAAAGTGACTTCGACATCTCCTTTAAGTACATGATCACAGAGAAAATGATGTCGAATATCTATATGTTTGGTTCTTGAATGCATGACCAGATTCTTTGTAATATTGATAGCACTTGTATTGTCGCATCAAAGAGGAATGCATCCGAGATCAAGTCCGTAATCACGGAGTTGTTGCTTGAGCCAAAGAATTTGTGCACAACAACTACCCGCTTCTATGTATTCTGCTTCGGCCGTGCTAATAGCAACACATGCTTGCTTTTTACAAGCCCATGATACTAATGCATTTCCAATAATGTGACAAGTACCACTTGTGCTTTTACGATCAGTTTTACAACCTGCATAATCCGCGTCAGAATAACCAATTAAAGTGCAAGTACTACCTTTTGGATACCATAGGCCGACATTGATTGTTCCTTTAAGATACTTCATGATCCTTTTAACTGCCATGAGGTGTGATTCCTTTGGATTTGCTTGAAAGCGAGCGCAAATACAAACACTAAACATGATGTCAGGACGGCTTGCCGTCAAGTACAATAAAGAACCAATCATACCTCTGTACTTTGTAATATCAATTGGAGTACCAGATTCATCTTGATCAACATAACATGCCGTACTAACCGCATCCGCCCAAAAATATTTAGGAAAATTTGCATCACTAAGCATTGTTCTTGCAAGTTCCACTAGAAACCTATTCTTTCTTTCAACTACTCCATTTTGTTGTGGAGTTCTAGGTGCTGAAAAATTATGAGAGATACCATGTTCTTCACAAAATTCTTCAAAATGAGGGTTTTGGAATTCTCCACCATGATCACTTCTTATGGATACAATCTTTAGTGATTTTTCATTTTGGATTTGCTTAGCATACTTCTTAAAAGCTTTAAAGGCATCACTTTTCTGCACAAGAAACAAAGTCCAAGAATATCTAGAAAAATCATCAATAATGACTAAAGCGTATACATTACCTCCGAAGCTTTTTGTTCTTGATGGACCAAAGAGATCCATGTGTAACAATTGTAGTGGCCTTGTAGTAGACACCACATTCTTAGATTTGAAAGTTGTTTTGGTCTGTTTGCCCTTTTGGCATGCATTACATAATTTATCTTTGATGAACCTCATCTTTGGTAGACCAATAACTAAGTCATGCTTAACCAATTTGTTCAAGTGCTCCATGTGAATGTGAGCAATCCTCTTGTGCCATAACCAAGCGTCATTGTTGTTTACCATAAGACATTGTACCTTCAGAGACAAATCATCTAAAGTAATCATAAAAATATTGTTAGTTCTTATACCTTTGAGTTTTACCTTATTGGTTGCCTCATCCATAATGAGACATTCATCTTTGTTGAATTTGATCTTGAACCCTCTATCGCAAAGTTGATTTATGCTAAGAAGAATGTGCTTTAATCCTTCAACATAGAGAACATCCTCAATTTGAATGGATGGAGGTGTGCCAACTATTCCAACGCCAAGAATCTTTCCTTTGGTGTTGTCTCCATAGGTGACATACCCTTTGGCTTTATGTACTAGATATGAAAATTGGTGTATGTTGTACCCCAAAATTTGCCCTCGCGTTTTTTCCCCAAGAAATCTCAGCTTCAAGCCTTTCCTGATTTTTTCAAACTGACTCAAGAATCGGACAAACGGACTTTTCTTGACAGTCAAGCAAAATTAGGGTTTTTACTGATTTTCAGAGCTCTGGATTGTTTCATACAGTTGGCTTAGGGTTTGGATGTTTTTGGTTCGATTTTGATCAGGCGAGCGTTATTTGGCATTTAATCAGGAGTTAAGGTTTTATGGGCATATTCTCAGAAGAATTTAAATTCTACAGCGCGTTGCAGTTTATTCCGAGATTCGGGTTAAATTCGCATTATCTTGATTTAATCAGTGAAAGAGACAGTGGTTTGAATTCAGTTTGTTTTGTTCGGTCCAGTCAAAAGATATGTGCAGTTTGGAATTACAGTACTTGCAAAGAATCAGTGAAAAAGAGGATTGCGTCTGATCAGTTTTTGTGTTCGACTGTGCGTTGCTTTGAATGATGGAGACAACCAGTTCATTTATTTTGATCAACAAGGTTTAGTTGATTATTTATGGTTCTGAGAATTAAATATTTGAAATTTAAACTTTCATTTTATTTAATTTAAGGAACTATAAATAACAAGTAAACAATTAAAGAAAAGGAATTGAAAAGATTAATTGAATCAATGAAATTTTTATTTCATATTTAATAGTTGTTACAATTGTTATTATTTGAATACGAGTATTTATTACAAAGTATTTAAAATAATAATAGTGTACAAAAATTAAATTGAAAATAAAAATTCTATCCTATTTCTAATTCTTCATTCTTCACTTCGCTCCGGTGCTCCATTTTTTATCTGCAAAAAGAAAAGAGAAAAGTTAGAAAGCAGTTGAATTAAAAAAGACAGATAAAATTTGCTCATCATTAGGGGCCACTGACTGGGATCAGTTGACCCTCTCTGCAAATCACGGGATTTCTCCCGGTTCACAAAGAGGGAAGAATTTCATTTTTATTCATAAATGCAAATGTCAAATGCCTAAATTCCAAAGTTCAAACTGCATAGTTCAAATCCAAGTCAAACTGAAAATCCAATTCCACTTTCTATCAAAAGCAAAAAGGCAATTTACTGTCAAACTACAAAATCCACCAAGCTGTCAAAGAAAGATATGGAAGATATCACAAAATACAAATTGCTGTCAAAAGTGCCAAAGCTGCCAAAAAGGATTTGGAAAAGATATCAAAGAAAATACAAAATCCACAAAGCTGTCAAAAGAAAGAAAAAGATGCAGAGGATAATGTGTTATGCAAGCAATCTAAGTCATCATTTCCCAGCATAAAGGGGCCCCTTCAGAAAAGATAGTACAAAAAGAATCATATTAAATTCTAAAACTGTACTATGGAAGAGAAGAGAGATAAAGAGCATATGCAGGTTTTAGGCTTAGGCAGAAGACAGAAAAAGAGATACAAAAGAGAACACAGCTCAACAGGTCAAAAAAAAGAAAAATATACAAAAAACTGTGAGCCTAACCAAAACCTCAGGGGCCCTGCCTCCAAAACCTGAAGCTTCACCCTCAAAGCCATCAAGCACAACAAAGATTACAAACCTGTCCAGTTCACACAAAAATCCATCCAACCTCATCAACCTGCATTAACCATTACAAACCTGTCCAGTTCACACAAAAACCTTCCAACATTTTTAACCAAACTGATAAACCAGCACCCTGTTCAAACACCCAAACCTTGGCCTTAAACACCAAAAACCTCATAAACCTGCATGTCACCATTAAAACAAACAAGGCCAACTAGCATAAAACTCATGTCTCACCCTGCCTATCATGAAAACCAGAAGAGCCTCAAGGGATAAAAGGAGATACAAACCTGTACCTGTACCAATGGTCAAGGGCCTTACCTTTTTCCAAACCTAAGGTATCAAAACCATTCAAGGCCTCATCCTGCAATAAGCCTATCTCACCAAAAGCAAATCAAAGCATACGAAAGTTCTAGGCCCTCAGTACAACATCATTGGGCAAAAGCTTTAGGCATCTCAGAAGGCCATTCAAGGCAACACCAAGGCAGCCAATGTTCTAAAGCGTACAAGTATTCAAGAGCTAGCAGTCAAAAGCATTCAAAATCAATCATAGGCAGCAAGTACGAGCCCCTCAGAACTGTAAGTTCATCATGGGGGGAGTAAAATCACAATCATACAGCGTCAATCCCAGTATAGTCAAACAAATCTAAGGCAACAGTGTTCAAGAAGAAGAAGAAAGAATCACGGCCAATAAATCAGAAGGGCAATGAAGGCCATCAAAAGCTCATCTCAAGGCCATCTTCATAAGGTGTAAAAAAGATGACAAATGTACAGTGTTAAAGAAGAAGAAGAAAAGGGCGAATTCAAGGTAAGATTTTCAGCACAAAGATCATCATCAAATCCCTAAAGAAGAAGAAAGGACAAAGTACCAAATTTTCCCAAGCAAGCTTCCAGCTCCATCACCGTTCACGCCGTCCCGGCCTCCTAAGCGCCACAGCCCCTCTTCTCTCCTCCTCCTCCAAGGTCAGGTAGCCAATCTTCTCCCCCTTTCTTCTTCACCACCTCATAATAATACAAAATTAAGAATCAAAACTCAACTTAAAACAACACACGCGAATTCAGAAAAGAAAAAGGAAACATAAAACGTTGGAACGAACCTTGTATCAAGAGGACGCTGAGTGCACGCCATGGAGGGAAGAGAGGTTTGGGGTTGACACTGGTGGCCGGAGGGATGAGTTGCTCAGGAAGCTTGCAAGGATGAAGAAGAACGATGAACCTCAGTGAACGGCGCGCCGCTGCTAACCCTAAGCTTTGTTTTCAAATGAACGATAATCCCTAACCCTAACTTTGTCCCAAATCCAACATGGGCCTTGCCCATTCTGCACCCCCCAAAAGCCCATTAAAATGATTCTTTTCTTTACAAAATATTGATAACCTTTTTTATATAAACAATATACTAATTTTCTAACCTAATATAGTTTTAATACACTCTTAATTAATATATTTCATTTGGTAAAAATATGCATCTCTTCTTTAAGCACATAATTAAAATACATTTTGTCATATATTAAATTGAAAATACTTTCTTTTTATTTTGTTTACTCTTTTAATAAAAATATATTTTGCACATACTAAAATAAATATACATTTTCTTGCATAATTTGAATTTCTTAAAACATTTTGTACATATTATACATTTTTTTATCATATAATTAAAATTGAAAACTTTTTAATTAACATACATATTTGTACATAATAGTAGAAATACATTTTTCTAATATTAAAATTCACAAACATTTGATTAAAATACTTTTTTGTATTTAAACAAATAAAGATACATTTCTTAATTAAAACTTGAACATTTAACAAAAACATTTTCTTTTTGAACATAATTAAATATACAAATCAAAGATTCATTAAAACGCATATCTAGGTCAAAAACCCTAATACGCTTCAATTTCACATTATCGCGCTTGTAAATAATTACACATACTCATATACATCTCACACTTACACTTACACAATACATTGCTCCTACACATTTGTTTATCTTATATTTGTATATTCGATATTTACATTTGATCGCACATTCGATTTGGTTGTAACTTATTGGATACTATAAGTCTCATCCCCTTTTGTACATTTATACCCCCACTCCTGGACACTACTTTGTAATAGCGTAGATTTTACATTTCCGCAATTTACAGTTTTCCAATTATACCATGGTTAGACCTAGGGTTTGCATGTACATAAAATCAAACGCTAGATAACCTAATACAAGACAAATACATGTAATCAATACACAATCACACTTGCACCCTCTAGGGTAATCCCACATGTTGCCTTCCAAAATGGGCCATGCTTGCACGCCGAGTATCTTTGGCAAAACAAAATCAAATGATCATAAGTCTCAAAGTGTTGCCTAAACGGAATGATCATAGTCCCTTCAAAGCAAATTGCCAAAGACGCTTGGCACCATTGCATTCATGGTCCATACGATGACCCGCGCCCGTCCCGAATAAACTCCCTAAACGCAAGATTGTCTACCAATTTCAATGGTAGAACAAAATTGTTAAAAGGGGTTAAAACATAACAAAAACCTTTGAGTACAATAGGGTAGACAAAACTCTTAGTTACTTGAGATCAATTTGCAAAAACACTTGCCTTCTTTTCAAAAACCACAATCCACAACACTTTCAAACAAACTCTCAAAAACATTTGAAAACATCTTTTCGAAAAGATCCACACTTTTGTAAAACACTCAATCACGAGTCAAATACATTGGTTGCCTAAGACAAGGCATCTTCTTCAAAAACATTTTCAAAAGCACCCACACACACACCATTTTCAAAGCAATCGAAAAACAAGGAAAGTGATCTAAAAAACCAAGTAACTAAGAGCCCATGGATAACCATGGATGAAAAGGGTGCTAATACCTTCCCTTTTCATAATCTACCTCCCGAACCCACGAAATATCTCAAAAGGTTTTTGCTGTGCTTTTTTAACCTTTCCTTTAGGATAAAATAAAAAGTCGGTGGCGACTCTTGCTCAACCGCACAAGTGCGAATACGAACGCAAAACACGAGTCAGTTCTCCCACCGTATCACAGTGTACATCTCCTGTCATATGCTTTGAACATCCACTATCAAGATACCAAACATTTGATGTGGATTTCAAGCATACCTCTTCTTCATCGTCGGAGTGATGTGAAGCCATTAATGCTAGATTTGCACAATCGTTGTTTTCTGAATCGGATGAAGAACTTATCTCATTATCTTCCCATGCAACATAAGCCTTTTTGTTCTTGAACTCCTTTTTGCCTTTGAATCCATTTTTCTTTGAGAGTTTTGGACAATCCGGCTTTATGTGACCTTGCTTTCCATATTAATAACATGTGACATCTTGTGTTGATGTGGAGGCTTCTTTATCTTTATGATTATAAAATTTCTTCCTTTTGACAAAGTTAGCATTATGAAGATTATTTTTATGACCAAAATATTTTCCTAACCTTTTTACAAGAAGCAAGAAGTTTTCATCTTCCTCCGATGCATCTTTATCTTGACCTTCTTTTGAATCAACTTTCAAAGCAATGCCTTTGGATTTCTTCTCTAAATTTTCATGTTTTTCAAGTCTACCGAGTTCCGTTTCGTATTCTTGAAGTTTGCCAAATAATGTAGCGGAAGTCATTGCGGAGAGACTCTTCTTTTCCGAGATTGTCGTTACCTTTGGTTGCCATTCCCTAGTCAATGATCTAAGGATTTTCAAGTTGAGTTCATCATTTTTCAAGGTTTTACCAAGAGCATTTAAGTGATTTGTCAAATGCATAAATCTCTTTTGTAAGTCAAGAATGGACTCTCCGGGCTGCATTCGAAATAGTTCATATTCTTGACTCAAGGTATTTAGCCTTGATCTTTTTACTTCAGTCGTTCCTTCATGAGTTTGAACCAGGGTATCCCATATTTCTTTTGCTGTCTTGCAGTTCGAGACACGGAAAAATTCGTCCATACTGAGTGCACCTTGAAGAAGGTTTATTGCCTTTTTGTCATAGAGAACTTTCTTTTTATCATCGTCGTCCCATGCAGTTTTGGGCTTTGCAGAACCAATGCCATTGATAACTGATATTGGGATAAATGGACCATTTTCAACAGCATCCCATACTTCCTCTCCTTGTGCTTCTAAATGCGCCTTCATGCGTATTTTCCAGAAGTCAAAATATTCACCACAGAATAGAGGAGGCTTGTTGTTACTACCACCATCTCTGAAAACTGGTTGATGATTTGCGGAAGCCATTCTGGATCTTTAGGAACAAGTTACCTATAACTTGCTCTGATACCAATTGTAAGTCTCAGAGTGCCTAAGAGGGGGGGGGGGGGGTGAATTAGGTCTTATAAAAATTTATTCGGTTTTATGAGAATGCTTGGTAGTGATTTTTGATTAAGTGTTTGACGGTTTTGATTATATCTTTATCTTTTCCTGATTATGGTGATGAAAGCGATAAATGCGGAAAAGTAAAGAACACGGTGATATATCCTGGTTCCCCTCACAATCCGAGAGTACTCCAGTCCCCTTTCCAACACGAAAGAGATTTCACTATAGTTAGAATGATTGTACAGCCTATGCTTACTATCTAACCTATAGGGTGATCAAAGGTTCTTAACACCTTTAAGACCAAACAAACACTAATGTGAATGAAGAACAATCCTCTTCAAATCACAACACTTACTTCCAACAATCCTGGATAGTAAGGGAATAATTTCTTTAAGTAATACAATGATTTAGTTTGAAGTATATGGAGAGCTTTATCAATCTTCAATTGATCTTCTTCTTCAAGATAAAAACAATTCTCAACAATGTATATAAATGTTCACAATGTATGTATGAAACTTGTAATGATAATGAAAGTGTATATGGCAAGTTTCACAAAATTATGAACACATGAAAGTTTATGTTCAAAATGTGAATGATGAAAAATTGTTTATTGAAGAAGGTTTTTGTTAATTTGAAAATTGAAGCATTGTTGTTTTTATAAGAAAATCTGCATTTTATAAAGTCATAAGAACCTCTTCATTCATGCCAATTCATATGAAAAGTTGCAATGCATTCATGAAAAGATACCACTTAAAAAATGTTCAAAAAACAAAGTAAAAGCTGCACTGGTTCGCTAGGAACCGGTTCCGACACTGACAGAACCCGGTTCTTAGTGAACGTTATAAGTTGAAATTCAAAAATATCACGCAGGAACCGGTTCCCCTATTGGTACAACCCGGTTCCTAGTACAAAAACCAGGGACATGTTTTTTGAGAAATTCTGGAACCCGGTTCCCTGTTAGGGAGGAACCGGTTCCTAAAGGGTTATTTTCAAAAATACTTTTTGAAAGATATTTCAAACAAATTTTTCCTTGATGTTAAAGTTATGGAATATGTATATGTTGATGAATGCATATTGTGAACATCTATATTCAAGATTTTAAGAATTATTTATACCATTTGATATTTGATGATTCTTCAATAATTCTTCAATAATCTTCAATAATCTTCAAGACTTTTATTTGATGTTGATAAGCTTTTTGCACATCCTTTGAATGTTGATGTCCATGTTGTCTTCATCAAAACACATGCTTTAAATATGACTTGAGAAGCTTGCAATTACAGATTCCTGTATCCAGCCAGGGCATATCTGTAGACGACTAATTCCAGATTCGATTCCTGTATCTAGCCAGGGCATATCTGAAGAGTTTGAAGATTCGATTCCTGTATCCATCCAGGGCATATCTGTAGATGACTAATTCCAGATTCGATTCCTGTATCTAGCCAGGGCATATCTGAAGAGTTTGAAGATTCGATTCCGGTATCTAGTTAGGGCATATATGTAGACGACTAATTCCAGATTCGATTCCTGTATCTAGCCAGGGCATATCTGAAGAGTTTGAAGATTCGATACCTGTATCCAGCCAGGGCATATATGTAGACGACTAATTCCAGATTCAATTCCTGTATCTAGCCAGGGCATATCTGAAGGAGTTTGAAGATTCGATACCTGTATCCAGCCAGGGCATATCTGTAGACGACTAATTCCAGATTCGATTCCTGTATCTAGCCAGGGTACGTCTGTGAGCGATTGTTTGTAGATTCGATACCTGCATCCAGCCAGGGCATATCTGCATGAAGAGTTTGAAGATCAACACCTGTAACAGGCCGGGAATTTATCTTTATTTCTTAGGTACGCAAGTTCTCGCTAAGGAATCTCTTACGCAATCGACACTTCCGGATGGCATCTATAAGCCCATCTCCACAACTATCCATTACAGTTCCAAATGGCATCTATAAGCCCATTCCCGACAAAGGTTCTGTCACATCTCCAGATGGCATCTATAAGCCCATCCTCCTATCCATCATCTCTCTAAATGGCATCTGTAAGCCCATTCCCGCCATCACATCGCTGATACTCTACTATGCGAGTGCAAATTTCTGGGCACTCTAGTGTTCAATCATCTTCCACCTTCGGATCACGAAAGGCACGCAAGCCAATCTACATCCTCAGGTCTAAGAAGATTGAACAGGGGCAACTGTTATACCCCAAAATTTTCCCTCCCATATTCTTCAAGGTTTGTCAAGAATCATCATCAAATGGTTCAAAACTTCTCAAGGGGTTGCACAGTCAAACATCCTCCTAAGCCAGTCAAAATTAGGGTTTTGGTTCCTTCAAGGAATTTGGAGTTTTCAATGGCTCAATCAAGCCTCATATGCCTATACACATTTCCAAGCATCTACATGTCAAGTCTCAAGGCTCACAGCATCAAGTTGCACAGTCAAAAACCCTAATTGCTTCACAATCAACTGTAGGGGTAAGATGGTCATTTGGCAGTCAAAAGTCAAAATTTTTGGTCAACATCCTATTTTGAAGCCAAAATCATCATTTGATTAAGTCTTGATCATGATTCCACAAGAATGGCTCAAAAATCATCAAGATGCAAAAGTTTCCATTTTGGACAGCTGAAAAGTCAACTGTAACTTGACCAAGGCATAACTTTCTCATGGTTCATCAGAAAAATCCCATCCAATGCTCATTTTGAAGGGGATGACATTTACTACAACTCATCTTCACATTCCAAGTCTAAGAAATGCTCTCACAAAAAGTTATCAATTTCAACATTATAGGTCATTTTCAAAAGTCAACAAAAAGGCATTTTAAGTCAAAGACCATAACTTGAGATTGGTAAATCAAAATGACATGGGACCAAAGGCATTGGTTAGAGGACTTCAAGACCTTTCCAAAATGTCCAAGAACATGTTCATATGATCAATATTGAGCAAGATATGCATTGGAGAAGTTTGGAAATTTTTGTGAAATGACAAAAGTCAACTATCCTTGAAACTTCAATTTTTGACAAAAGGGCCCACTTTCTTCCACTTGATTCAGCCTTGTCATGCCACACACGTGTCCCATGATTAATTTCAAGATCAAACATTTATTTTTCTATTTTATTTAATTTTTATTAATTTAATTCATTTTAAATCCATAATAATTCAAATAAAATCTAAAAATCAATGGAATAGTGTCATTTGGATTTGAATAGCTTCCATACATCATGTGCCAGCTCACAAACTCATGCTAGGGTTATGTTGTACACCAAGTCTTGGTTTTGCTTAAAAAAGGGAAAGTTTGTTAATGATAAAAAAAAACCTAAGACTAATTCTCTCATGTGCATGGATCAAGGCCCAGCTAATGACCTAATCCCTTTCTCATATATACACACAGTCTAAACCTAATTGGGGACACGGAAAAAAGCTACTACAAAGCCATAAACAAAATTTAAAAATAAGAGGAAAATTTGAAAACTGAACTCAAGCTTCAGCACAATTCAAAGCCTTAGAACGATTCCAATACATTGCTGGGACATTCAGAAGCAATTTGCAATAAAAAACGAGCCTTGAAGCTATCAGAATCGTCCAGAACAAGTCACACGGCTTGGTTTGTTTTCCATAATCGCACATCATTATTCATGCATTTTTAACCTCTTTTTTGGATGGACTTGTGTTAATAGGACCATTCTGAAGCTATTGGTATGATTTAATTTGATTATGGCGCCCTAAAACGAAAACTACCATGAACGAATTCTAAGTTTTCAGAGCTCTCAGATTAGGGCTTTTCACATACTGTAAAATTAGACCTCAAGACACATATGGTTAAATTCTTCAGGATGAGACGAACGCATTGATACAATCGCGCCCTTTTTATATTCACTGTACGCCTAATCGTTATTCTTGGCAGTTTTGCTTTGAGGGGGTTAAAAACCCCCGCTATATTGTTTTTTGTTTTACAGGAAAAGGTAGAAGATGAAGGACGTGTCTCAACATGGTTGGCTAGTTTGAATAATGGCGCGTGTTTTGTTGTTTCCAGCACATTAAATTATTTTTACATATTATCTTTGTTTCTTATTCATATTACAAAGCGTGCCATTTGGTTGAGTGGCCAGGTGTTCAGCAACCCTTGGGACCTGGGTTCGATTCCCAGGCCCACTCAAATCTCAATTCTATTTTTTCTAACAAATTCATGTGCAGCGCTCATCAAAGGTTCCACCATATGCCTCATGTCCCAGCTCGCCATGTGGCTTCAAGCAGTGATCCAAAGGCCAGGGGATAGATGAACACCATGCTCCCTAGTCAACGCGCCTCCTGTAATTGCAAGCTTCTCAAGTCATATTTAAAGCATGTGTTTTGATGAAGACAACATAGACATCAACATTCAAAGGATGTGCAAAAAGCTTATCAACATCAAATAAAAGTCTTGAAGATTATTGAAGAATTATTGAAGAATCATCAAATGTCATATGGTATAAATAATTCTTAAAATCTTGAATATAGATGTTCACAATATGCATTCATCAACATATACATATTCCATAATTTTAACATCAAGAAAAACTTTGTTTGAAATATCTTTCAAAAAGTATTTTTGAAAATAAAGCTTTAGGAACCGGTTCCTCCCTAACAGGGAACCGTGTTCCAGAATTTCTCAAAAAACATGTCCCTGGATTTTGTACCAGGAACCGGGTTGTACCAATAGGGGAACCGGTTCCTGCGTGACATTTTTGAATTTCAACTTATAACGTTCACTAAGAACCGGGTTCTGTCAGTGTCGGAACCGGTTCCTAGCGAACCAGTGCAGCTTTTACTTTGTTTTTTGAACATTTTTCAAGTGGTATCTTTTCATGAATGCATTGCAACTTTTCATATGAATTGGCATGAATGAAGAGGTTCTTACAACTTTATAAAATGCAGATTTTCTTATTTAAAACAATGTTCAATGCTTCAATTTTCAAATTAACAAAAACCTTCTTCATATTAACAATTTTCTCATTCATTCATTTTGAACATAAACTTTCATGTGTTCATAATTTTGTGAAACTTGCCATATACACTTTCATTATCATTACAAGTTTCATTCATACATTGTGAACATTTATATACATTGTTGAGAATTGTTTTATCTTGAAGAAGAAGATCAATTGAAGATTGATAAAGCTCTCCATATACTTCAAACTAAATCATTGTATTACTTAAAGGTTTTCCCTTACTATCCAGGATTGTTGGAAGTAAGTGTTGTGATTTGAAGAGGATTGTTCTTCATTCACATTAGTGTTTGTTTGGTCTTAAAGGTGTTAAGAACCTTTGATCACCCTATAGGTTAGATAGTAAGCATAGGCTGTACAATCATTCTAACTATAGTGAAATCTCTTTCGTGTTGGAAAGGGGACTGGAGTACTCTCGGATTGTGAGGGGAACCAGGATATATCACCGTGTTCTTTACTTTTCCGCATTTATCGCTTTCATCACCATAATCAGGAAAAGATAAAGATATAAACAAAACCTTCAAACACTTAACCAAAAATTACTACCAAGCATTCTCATAAAACCGAATAAATTTTTATAAGACCTAATTCACCCACCCCCCTCTTAGGCACTCTGAGACTTGTAATTGGCATCAGAGCAAGTTATAGGTAACTTGTTCCTAAAGATCCAGAATGGCTTCCGCAAATCATCAACCAGTTTTCAGAGATGGTGGTAGTAATAACAAGCCTCCTCTATTCTGTGGTGAATATTTTGACTTCTGGAAAATACACATGAAGGCGCATTTAGAAGCACAGGGAGAGGAAGTATGGGATGCTGTTGAAAATGGTCCTTTTATCCCGATATCAGTTATCAATGGCATTGGTTCTGCAAAGCCCAAAACTGCATGGGACGACGATGATAAAAAGAAAGTTCTCTATGACAAAAAGGAAATAAACCTTCTTCAAGGTGCACTCAGTATGGACGAATTTTTCCGTGTCTCGAACTGCAAGACAGCAAAAGAAATATGGGATACCCTGGTTCAAACTCATGAAGGAACGGCTGAAGTAAAAAGGTCAAGGCTAAATACCTTGAGTCAAGAATATGAACTATTTCGAATGCAGCCCGGAGAATCCATTCTTGACTTACAAAAGAGATTTGTACATTTGACAAATCACTTAAATGCTCTTGGTAAAACCTTGACAAATGATGAAATCAACTTGAAAATCCTTAGATCATTGACTAGGGAATGGCAACCAAAGGTAACGACAATCTCGGAAAAGAAGAGTCTCTCTGCAATGACTTCCACTACATTATTTGGCAAACTTCAAGAATATGAAACGGAACTCGGTAGACTTGAAAAACATGAAAATTTAGAGAAGAAATCCAAAGGCATTGCCTTGAAAGTTGATTCAAAAGAAAGTCAAGATAAAGATGCATCGGAAGAAGATGAAAACTTCTTGCTTCTTGTAAAAAGGTTAGGAAAATATTTTGGTCACAAAAATAATCTTCATAATGCTAACTTTGTCAAGAGGAAGAAATTTTATAATCATAAAGATAAAGAAGCCTCCACATCAACACAAGATGTCACATGTTATGAATGTGGAAAGCAAGGTCACATAAAGCCGGATTGTCCAAAACTCTCCAAGAAAAATGGATTCAAAGGCAAAAAGGAGTTCAAGAACAAAAAGGCTTATGTTGCATGGGAAGATAATGAGATAAGTTCTTCATCCGATTTGGAAAGCGAGGAATGTGCAAATCTAGCATTAATGGCTTCACATCACTCCAACAATGAAGAAGAGGTATGCTTGAAATCCACATCAAATGTTTGGTATCTTGATAGTGGATGTTCAAAGCATATGACAAGAGATGTACACCAATTTTCATATCTAGTACATAAAGCCAAAGGGTATGTCACCTATGGAGACAACACCAAAGGAAAGATTCTTGGCGTTGGAATAGTTGGCACACCTCCATCCATTCAAACTGAGGATGTTCTCTATATTGAAGGATTAAAGCACAATCTTCTTAGCATAAGTCAACTTTGCGATAGAGGGTTCAAGATCAAATTCAACAAAGATGAATGTCTCATTATGGATGAGGCAACCAATGAGGTAAAACTCAAAAGTATAAGAACTAACAATATTTTTATGATTACTTTAGATGATTTGTCTCTGAAGGTACAATGTCTTATGGTAAACAACAATGACGCTTGGTTATGGCACAAGAGGATCGCTCACATTCACATGGAGCACTTGAACAAATTGGTTAAGCATGACTTAGTTATTGGTCTACCAAAGATGAAGTTCATCAAAGACAAATTATGCAATGCATGCCAAAAGGGCAAACAGACCAAAACAACTTTCAAATCTAAGAATGTGGTGTCTACTACAAGACCACTACAATTGTTACACATGGATCTCTTTGGTCCATCAAGAACAAAAAGCTTCGGAGGTAATGTATACGCTTTAGTCATTATTGATGATTTTTCTAGATATTCTTGGACTTTGTTTCTTGTGCAGAAAAGTGATGCTTTTAAAGCTTTTAAGAAGTATGCTAAGCAAATCCAAAATGAAAAATCACTAAAGATTGTATCCATAAGAAGTGATCATGGTGGAGAATTCCAAAATGCTCAATTTGAAGAATTTTGTGAAGAACATGGTATCTCTCATAATTTTTCAGCACCTAGAACTCCACAACAAAATGGAGTAGTTGAAAGAAAGAATAGGTTTCTAGTGGAACTTGCAAGAACAATGCTTAGTGATGCAAATATTCCTAAATATTTTTGGGCGGATGCGGTTAGTACGGCATGTTATGTTGGAAATCGAGTGATCATTAGACCTATAATAAAGAAGACTCCATATGAACTCTTCAAAGGAAGAAAGCCAAATATTGCTCACTTTCACATTTTTGGATGCAAGTGCTTTGTTCTTAATAATGACAAGGATAATCTCGGTAAGTTTGACGAGAAATCCGACGAAGGTATTTTTCTTGGTTATTCGCTTTCTAGTAAAGCATATAGAATTTATAATAAAAGAACTTTAACTATTGAAGAATCTATGCATGTATCTTTTGATGAAACTAACCCCTCTAAGGAGGAAGAAGTTGTTTGTGATGATGTTGATCCTATAGATTTACCCCCGGAAGATCTTTCAATTGATCAAATTAAGAAATCACCGGAAAATCAAGAAAACATTGTACAATAAGATTCAAACACCAATGATCTACCAAAAGAATGGAGAACTCATAAAGACCATCCTATTGACAAAATTATTGGTGACATTAGCCAAGGAGTATCAACAAGATTGAATCTAAAAGATGCTTGCTTAAACATGGTGTTTGTTTCTCAAATTGAACCTACCAAAGTTGATGAAGCCTTAGGAGATGATCAATGGATTATTGCTATGCAAGAAGAATTAAATCAATTCGAGAGAAATCAAGTTTGGGA
Organism: Vicia faba; assembly: GCA_948472305.1. Classification (NCBI taxonomy): domain Eukaryota; kingdom Viridiplantae; phylum Streptophyta; class Magnoliopsida; order Fabales; family Fabaceae; genus Vicia; species Vicia faba. Next base: position 1,792,675,891 of record OX451736.1, read on the forward strand.
ACTTGTTCCTAGACCAAGTGGTAAACACATCATAGGTACCCGATGGGTGTTTAAGAACAAACTTGATGAGAATGGTCTAATTGTTCGAAACAAAGCAAGGTTAGTTACCCAAGGTTACAATCAAGAGGAAGGAATCGACTTTGAAGAAACATTTGCTCCGGTACCAAGGTTAGAAGCTATACGTCTTTTACTTGCTTATGCTTGTTCATTAAATTTTCAGCTTTTTCAAATGGACGTCAAAAGCGCATTCTTGAATGGATACATCAATGAAGAAGTCTATGTCAAACAACCCCCGGGATTTGAAGACTTCAAACATCCTTCACATGTCTTTAAGTTGAGAAAGGCTCTTTATGGCTTAAAGCAAGCACCAAGAGCATGGTATGATAGACTTAGCAATTTTTTGTGTGAAAAAGGTTTCGAAAAGGGTAAGGTTGATAAAACCTTGTTCATTAAGAAAATCCAAAGTAACACTTTATTGGTTCAAGTCTATGTTGATGATATCATTTTTGGATCGACTAACAAAGAAATGTGTGAGGAATTCTCATTTATGATGCAAGGAGAATTCGAGATGTCTATGATGGGAAAGATGAACTACTTTCTTGGACTACAAATCAAGCAACTAGAAGATGGAATCTTCATCAATCAATCTAAGTATTGCAAAGAATTATTGAAAAAGTTTGATATGGACAATTGTAAAGCCATGAACACTTCAATAGGCTCCGGTACATATATTGATCAAGATGAATCCGGTACTCCAATTGATATTACAAAGTACAGAGGTATGATTGGTTCTTTATTATACTTGACGGCAAGCCATCCTGACATCATGTTTAGTGTTTGACTTTGCGCTCGCTTTCAAGAAAATCCAAAGGAATCACAACTCATGGCAGTTAAAAGGATCATGAAGTATCTTAAAGGAACAATCAATGCCGGCCTATGGTATCCAAAAGGTATTACTTGCACTTTAATTGGTTATTCTGACGCGGATTATGCAGGTTGTAAAACTGATCGTAAAAGCACAAGTGGCACTTGTCACATTATTGGAAATGAATTAGTATCATGGGCTTGTAAAAAGCAAGCATGTGTTTCTCTTAGCACGGCCGAAGCAGAATACATAGCAGCGGGTAGTTGTTGTGCACAAATTCTTTGGCTCAAGAAACAACTCCGTGATTACGGACTTGATCTCTGATGCATTCCTCTTCGATGCGACAATACAAGTGCTATCAATATTACAAAGAATCCGGTCATGCATTCAAGAACCAAACATATAGATATTCGACATCATTTTCTCCGTGATCATGTACTTAAAGGAGATGTCAAAGTCACTTTTGTGGATACTCATAACCAACTCGCAGATATCTTCACTAAACCGCTTGCTCGAGAACCTTTCTTCAAAATCTGAAGAGAACTTGGTATTTTGGATGAAGGTGATATCTAATGTTTCTCTTTTTATGCATGTCTTAATTTTTATATGTATCTATTTCACTCTTTTTCCCCATCCTTTTTGATGTTAACAAAGGGGGAGAAGAATATGCATGTGTGTTGTTTTGTTTCGAAGAAATTGCAGGCCCAAATAAATATCAAACTCACTCCAAAATTCAAAGAATCATGGACTTAGGGGGAGCATACAATTTAGGGGGAGCCTTGCATTTGCTCAACATGTTTACCATACAAAACAACATAAAACATTTCAAGAAATCGTTTTCAAGACTTGGTTGTCATCATCAAAAAGGGGGAGAATGTAATTGCAAGCTTCTCAAGTCATATTTAAAGCATGTGTTTTGATGAAGACAACATGGACATCAACATTCAAAGGATGTGCAAAAAGCTTATCAACATCAAATAAAAGTCTTGAAGATTATTGAAGAATTATTGAAGAATCATCAAATGTCATATGGTATAAATAATTCTTAAAATATTGAATATAGATGTTCACAATATGCATTCATCAACATATACATATTCCATAATTTTAACATCAAGAAAAACTTTGTTTGAAATATCTTTCAAAAAGTATTTTTGAAAATAAAGCTTTAGGAACCGGTTCCTCCCTAACAGGGAACCGGGTTCCAGAATTTCTCAAAAAACATGTCCCTGGATTTTGTACCAGGAACCGGGTTGTACCAATAGGGGAACCGGTTCCTGCGTGACATTTTTGAATTTCAACTTATAACATTCACTAAGAACCGGGTTCTGTCAGTGTCGGAACCGGTTCCTAGCGAACCAGTGCAGCTTTTACTTTGTTTTTTGAACATTTTTCAAGTGGTATCTTTTCATGAATGCATTGCAACTTTTCATATGAATTGGCATGAATGAAGAGGTTCTTACAACTTTATAAAATGCAGATTTTCTTATTTAAAACAATGTTCAATGCTTCAATTTTCAAATTAACAAAAACCTTCTTCATATTAACAATTTTCTCATTCATTCATTTTGAACATAAACTTTCATGTGTTCATAATTTTGTGAAACTTGCCATATACACTTTCATTATCATTACAAGTTTCATTCATACATTGTGAACATTTATATACATTGTTGCGAATTGTTTTATCTTGAAGAAGAAGATCAATTAAAGATTGATAAAGCTCTCCATATACTTCAAACTAAATCGTTGTATTACTTAAAGGTTTTCCCTTACTATCCAGGATTGTTGGAAGTAAGTGTTGTGATTTGAAGAGGATTGTTCTTCATTCACATTAGTGTTTGTTTGGTCTTAAAGGTGTTAAGAACCTTTGATCACCCTATAGGTTAGATAGTAAGCATAGGCTGTACAATCATTCTAACTATAGTGAAATCTCTTTTGTGTTGGAAAGGGGACTGGAGTACTCTCGGATTGTGAGGGGAACCAGGATATATCACCATGTTCTTTACTTTTCCGCATTTATCGCTTTCATCACCATAATCAGGAAAAGATAAAGATATAAACAAAACCTTCAAACACTTAACCAAAAATTACTACCAAGCATTCTCATAAAACCGAATAAATTTTTATAAGACCTAATTCACCCCCCCCCCCCCCCCCCTCTTAGGCACTCTGAGACTTACACCTCCAGGCAATTCCAAAAGTCAGCAAGGGCTTGATCATTATTGGGCCAAGATTGCTTCAGTAAACCTCCCTTTGGGCCATCAAACTCCCCCTGGTTTTTACTATTCTTTTTTTTATTTTGTTTTCTTTTTTATTCTTTTAATTAATTATTATTATTATTTATTAACTAACAAATTAATATTTTTAATAAAATCTAGAGATCACAAAATTGTAAATATTTTTATTATTTATTAAATTCATTAATAATTATTTTTGTAAATAAATTCTAATTAACCAATTTAGTTTAATTTAGGTTTGATTTTAACCTTTTTTTTAATAAATAAAAATTATGTAGAATTAGGGTTTGACAATTTTCAATCATATTATTATTATTTATTAATTATTATTATCTTTGTAAATAAAATGTAAATTAATTAATTTAGTTAATTGGGTTAACTTTGACATTTTTTATTAATAATTAAAATAAACTTAGAACTAGGGTTTTCTTGGATTTTAATTTCCTTTTTTTCTTTTTATTTTTCATTAAAACATTAAAAAACATAAAAAACATTTTCTCTTTTAATTAAATAATTAATTAGTAAATTAGGGTTAATTAAATGCAGAAAGACTAAAAATTTCTTTATTTCTCAAAAGGGTCAAAAACCCTAGGACGTTCCAATTTAATTCTTTCGCGCTTTAGTTTATTTTGATTATTTATGTAACTGTTTCCGGACATGTAATAGTTAATTAGGTTTTACCGCTTTCTTTACTTTCCGCACTTTATTTCAAAACGGGTTATGTTTTTGGCGATGTATAGACCCGCGCCTTGTAATAGCGTAGAATTTACCTTTCCGCAATTTATTTTCCGCACTCTTAACTGTTAATTATGCCTGCAAGACTGTATGCCAAATAAAATTAATCTGTAGCTCACAAATAACATGTTCAAAGATAAATATAAACTGAAAACAACACACAAAGTACATGCCACTCTTAGGGTACGCCTCACTTGTTGCCTCGAACGTGGTCGTCAAGTGTATGGTGTCTTAGAGGTCGCCCTTCTGTCTAAAGATCCAGTTGCCTCAGATAAAAAAAAGGATCTAGGACATTAGGGTTACTTCTAAGGTGTCCTACTATTGCTTCGGTGACCACACTATCCCTAATAATCGAATTGACCCGAATAACTCCAACGATGGTGCTACCTACCTCTCAATGGTGGGATGGCATTATCTAAAGGACTCTTACACAGCCTAATTCCTTAGAGTAGGTAGATCTCATGGGTACTTGCTCTTTCAAACAAACAAAAACATCTTTTCACACTCACACTTTCAAAAGTTTTCCAACAAATTTTTCATACACTCTTGAGGACAGATACAAGAGTTACTTAGAAAATTTTCAAATAAAACTTTTTCAAAACCCACAAACACAAGAAAAGCAAACAATTTTTGAAAACATAAGAGCAAGTACCTAACATCCCGTGGATAACCACGGATAGAAAGGGTGCTAACACCTTCCCTTTCTATAAATCTACCTCCCGAACCGAGAAGAAGTTCTTTCAGAACTGATTGTGGATTTTGAAAGTCTACAAGAAAATGGATTCAATATTTCTGAAGAGGTTAAAGCTCAAGGATGGAACATGTATTTTGACCGTCTTTTAGGTCCAACGTTTCCAATTCTTGTGATGGAATTCTAGATTCATGCTTCATCCTCCAACCATCAAGTCACTTCGTATGTAATGGGGAAGAAAATAGTAATTAATGAAGACCTAATTGCAAGACTGATAGGTTACAGTGGTGGTGGCGTAAGGTGTATAGACATGGCTGAAAGATGTGCTGATGTTGCTTCAATTGCAAGAGAAATTTTCACTCCGGGTCTTCCCTCCAGCAAGATAAGGGATCTGAAGGATCATCACAGAATATGGGCTAAGATGATTCTGGGATGCATCAACCACAGGAAGCCAACCAACTCTCCTGACTACATAAACATTGATCAACATTTTCTGATCTACTTTATCTCCCAGAAGACTAAGGTAAATCTGGCTCACTTGCTGTTCAATCATCTGAGGACCAGTGTTAAGGAGACTAGAGAAGATGAGCGTACCAAAAGGGACTGGATACCCCTTGGAAGGCTCATATCAGATATTCTGACAGAGAATAGGCTGATAGAGCATCTAACAGAAGCACAAGAAATCATCTCTCTAGAGGCAACTGCTGGGAAGCCTTTGAATGCCAAGAATCTGAAAAATATGTAAATTATTGAGAATATCAAGAAGGAACCAAGTGTTACTTCCTTTGCAACCATTACTTCCAGAAGAATTCCTCTGGATGATTTTCCTATCTTCTCAGAAATTGATTCCAAGCCTAAGATAATCGTCAGATATTTGGATGCATGCAAGGCAAATGACACTGCACCAAATTTAAATATTCAGGATTTGCAACAGGCAGCACCAGAAGTTATCTTGAAGAAGAACAAGGAAAGGAAGGCAGCAACAGAAGGATCATCCCAGCGGACTCCAAAAGCTGCTAAAAAGAAAGGTAATCCTTCTTCTGTAACTGTTTTAGAATCAATTACTATATCAACATCTGAACCCTTACCTACCCAATCAAAAATTCCTACCCCACAAATGTTTGATGATTTTGACATAGGGTTTGACCCCTCAGAAACTATAAGTCTTAGAGAAATTCACTCCCTACCTATCAATCCAAATACTGAATCAACTCAACCAGAACTTGCAAAAGTTCTGTCAGATATTGAATCTTTTGACCAAAATATTTCTGCTCCCACACCAGAAAATCCAAACTCCGAAACCACCACAGAAGCTCCACAACCAGATATTCCCCTCTCTCCACAACCAGAAATACCACTACCTCCATCTCCTCAACCAGACATTCATCCACCATCTCCACAACCTGAACAATCACAACCAGAAGTTCAAACTTCTGTGATCCAACCTTCTGAATCCTGTGAAACAGAACCTCACCATCTTACATCCAATCAATCTGAAGAACCTACTTCAGATTCAGATACAATCCCTATTCCAGGAATCACTGAACCTCTGGCCATCCGTATGCCCCTCACCATCCTGGACATTCCTCAAATTCCCTCTTCACTAGAATCAACACCACCAAATTCCCCAACCAGTCCAATAATTATACCAGACTCTCCCACTCCCTCACCAAAGAGCAATCTTGATGACAACGTTAAACTTGTCATTGATTTAACTGTTTTTGAATGTCTTGCTGCCATAACTCACAAAACGGGAATTCCAAAATTAAAACCATCCGAACCCACACCAGATGTTGGTACTAGTTTGTTGATGTTTGAAACAGAAATGCAGAAATGGATAACCTCCCTGAAGCAAGCTAGTCTTGAGATGACCACTCCTGCTGCCTCAGATTATCTTTGGACAAATTTCAGAAAATGGATAAGTTCTGAAACACATAAGATGCAAGAGCAAAGCTACGGACAGGTTCAACAGAATTTCAGTAATCTGCTAAAGGTATTTGAAGACCAAGTTCTGAGCCAACTGCTCAAGGAAGAGATTCTCCCTCTGGACAATGCTCCCTGGTCAGAACATCGTCCATTAGACAAAGTTTAACCAGAGTCAGAAGGTCTCACTCTGACTGCTGCTCCAGATGAGATGATTTCTGCAGAGGAATTGGTTCAAAATGATCATGTTGCAGAATGCTCTGAGAAGCATCCAGTTACTGAAGATTCTCCAGCTCCCTCCTTTGAAAGGCAAACTCTAGAAGAACTGAAGAGAGCGGATATTGTTATTCAGGAAAGGATGGATAAACAGGATGATACAATCAAGGAAATCAAGAGCATGTTAAGCAAATAAGAGGAAACCAACACCCAGATCAAGGGCTTGTTGGAAGCTTTGTTTACACGCCTTCCTCCTCCCTCTTAGATTTTTCCCTTTGTTTTTAAAATCTGTTTATCTGTAATATTTGTTCTACATTGATGCTCTTATGAACTTCGTATCATTGCTTCTTATTTTTAATATAAATCCTCTTTAGCTCTGATTATATGTTCTTTTTGATAACTGACAAAAAGGGGGATAAAGAATAAGATATTTTCAATAACGGTTTACTAAGACATAAGTCTCAAACATTCTGAACTACTTAGTTTCTTTCTTCTGAAAAGCTTGAACAGGTACAAAACTCTGATGAAAGACGCAGTTAAATTCTGATGCTCAAAGACTCATGGAATTAAAGGGAAGTAATCAACTCAGGGGGAGTTTTTCTTCTAAATTCTATATTGTTTATTCTTTATTTTTAATTGAAAAATCTGGTTTTTGTCATCATCAAAAAGGGGGAGATTGTTAGAACATAGTTTGATTCTACAACCCGTGGTTAGAGTTTTGATGATAACAAATACAAAGAATAAATAAATACAAAGAAATATATACAAAGAACAAATATGCTCCTTAAAATTATGTTTTGTATATGCAGAAGTTCTGATGGGATCAGCATCAGAAGATAAGCTAAAGAATTTCGCTGTAGAAGTTCTGATGGGATAAGCATCAGAAGATAAGCTAAAGAATTTCACGCTGAAGTTATCAGATCATACGCTGACGATTGGTGACCAGAACATGTGCTTAAATTACAACAACTCTGATTCTGAACAAAGACATATCAACCAAGTCATCAATATTCTGAAAGCGTCATCAGCAATTAAGGATAGAAGACTCTAAAGAGTTCTTGTACATTCAAGACAAAATTAATGCCAACGACTTTCTTCAGACAAGATCTTCTACAAAAGGAAAGTGTGTTATTATCATTAAACTTGCTTTATGGACAACGTCATTATTTTGTCTATATAAACAAGTCTGCTTGCAAAGAAGCACGTACGTACGCACACATCAAATTTGCAGATAATTCCAAAACCACGCATATTCAAGCTCTAGCAAATCTATTTTATTCTAAGCTTAATTTGTGTAATTATCACAATTGTGATAAACTGTTTTGTTAGAAAACAACAACACATTCTTGTTCAATTATTTGTAAAAGATTTCCTTGAGATTAACCGGTTTGTGGTTGTACTCAAGAAGACTTTAACAGTTGTTAAAGTAGCTGTTGTAATATTTTGAGATTAGTGGATTAAGACCTCGTTGGAGAGAGGCGAAATCACCTTGACGGGTGGACTGGAGTAGTTTGAGATCAAACGAACCAGGATAAAAATACTGTGTCATTAAGCTGTTTTTGACCTAATTTTTTTAATTCAACCCCCCTTCTTGTGTTTTTCACACCTTCATATCTCATCTACCTCGTGGGCGTTTGAAACACAAGGAACTTCCCTTGATATTCATTGTTCACTTATTGTTAAGGGGATAGACTTAAAATCTCCTCACCATTTCATAATAAACAAAAGACTAAATGGGAGATAAGGAACTTCCCTTATCTTGCCCTAAGTGTTTGTGTACAAGGAACTTCCTTTAGTATTTCAAACATTTGTGTCTTATAAAAACAACTCAAACTCATGCAAACTTTTGTGCCCTTGTGCACTCTTATCCTTAAAATCAACCAACAAATAACTTTTTCTTTTCAATCTGAACTACGAGGCTCTGACTTTCCCATTGCACGAGGGAGTACGTAGGCTCAAAGCTGTAAAGTTTTACCGAGTCAAAGTAATCCACAAACAAACCCCTTCTCATTCTCTAATAAGATTTCAACTAGCACACTATAAGCACTTAAACACCCACGAGCTAAATGGTTCCCATCGAGTACGATGGATGTGAGGGGTGCTAATACCTTCCCTTTGCATAACCGACATCAGTACCCATCTCTTGGTCTCGTTAGACCATTCTTATCTTTTGTATGTGGGTTTTATTTGATATTTTCCCTTTTGTCCTTTGGAATAAATAAAAGCTTGATGGAAACTTCATTGTTTTAAATAATTTAAAAAATTTAAAGTCAGCTTGTGACAGTTGGCGACTTCTCTGGGGACACTCTTTCTCTAAGTGAGTCTACCCTAGTTTAGTTCTTTATGTGTTTGTGTGCTTTATTGTTTTATTGCTTTATTATGTTTTTTCTCTTATTTATGGTTATATAAGATTCTGATGGGGATGTTAATAACTTCCACACTTGTCATTATCATATTCCAAAGAGATCATCGACTCTAGTTGCCACTTTAGGAACCCTTAAAATGAATCTTTGACTCCTCCAAACCGATGTTTGTGTGTAGTGCTTAATTAACAAGTCACGTGGCTTGTTGGTGGCCCGAAGACCTCACCTAAAGTCAATTTCGGCCAACGTACATGCATTATGTCGAAATTATTATCCAGTGGGACCTATGACTTTAGTTAAATCACTTATCAAAAGACATTAGAACCACCTTATTAGGAGAATTATTGGGTAGACGTGGAAACCATGCCGACCGTCCTTTTGAACCCCTACATGAGTAGTTTCTTTTTAACAATTTAATTTGACATTATTATGCATCATATTGGCATCATATTGCATTCATCCATATATTTAGCATTCTTGTTTTGGCTTCAGGAATCTTAGATTCAATTGTGTTGCAAGTATTCATTAAACATGGCATTGCACCCACTCATACACCTCATTCATCTCGATGCATTCATAATAGGTACTCAAAGTTGGGGGAATTTCTCATTCAGATTCGGTATTTTCTTTTCAGAATCGCAAATCTTGACTTCTCCCTGCTCCATGATCCAAATTAAGACATGGAACAACTTCAACCTGAGATGGCTGAGATGAGGGCTGAAATATGGACCCAGATGGGGTTGTTTATGGTAGACATACAGGGTTTGGTCCGTCTCCAGAAACTTCTGAGATAGGAGAACACTCAATTGAAAACCCAACTGAGTTTGGTTATGGAAATATTGAGAATGGTGGTGAAGAAAAAGGACAATCATGCACCTGCCGCTGCAACATGAATTGCCATTCTTCCAAATAATTCGGGGGCTCCTTCAAGTCATGATGCAATTCGTAGACCTCCTCTACACCCTCGTGTTCTGGGGTCTTCCCGTCTACAGTCAGTTCCTTCTCCCTAAGGCAACCCAACGGGTAAAGCCCATTGGAAAAAGCATAAGCATTCTGAGAAGCATTTGGATCCTATTCCGATGTCCTATGCCCAATTACTCTCTTGATTACTTGAACATCAGTTGATTGAGATCTGCACGGTGGGTCTTCCTCCTACAAAGCTTCCGCTTGACTATGATGAGAATGCCAAGTGTGAGTATCATTCTGGGGCACTTAGTCATTGTGTGAAAATTGTAAGGTGTTGAAACACAAAGTCTAGGATTTACTCAATATGGGGATAATTCTGGTTACTCCCAAAGGTTAGAGTATACAAATCAAGTCTACCCCAATTGCTACAGAAAAGATGGTTGTGCCTTCTCGCCTTCAAGGCTCTACCTTGCATCCTGGGATACTGATCAGAAAAATAGCAAGTGTACTATTTTTACCGATGTAGTAATAATGGGTTTTACCCCAAGTATCGATCACGAGGACTGCACAGTAGATACTGAGTGTGATTATTAATTCAATTGAACAAAAATTATCATTTTGGTTTGGTTGGATAAATCCTTGCACATATGTAAAAGAACAGAAAGCAAATTATGACTTTTGAATTTTTAATTAAAATATGCTAGGGGGAATGTATGATTTGCCATGAAATAACCTTCACTCTTTGATCTTTTCAACAAGTTCATCAACCTCAATTACCAATTCTTAAGATTATCTTTCCCTAAGTCCTTAGTGAAAAACCTTTAACCTTCTACCCTAATTTCAATGTCCATTTAAATTAGTTTTGAGGTTAAGCATTTAATTATCAAGAAATATTTTGGTTATCATAGGATCACCCTAGTCCTAGGTGAAATCACCTATAATATCATTATTTAGAAAACCTTAACACGATCGTCCGACTCTAATGTGTTAATAACAGCGAAACCCTATGGTCCCATAGGATAAAACTATAAATTCTTCTAAACAATCAAATTGATGCCTAAAAACTGTTATGTTGAATAAAACAAAGAGATAAGTATTATTAACATTGCAAATCGGGGATACCCCCTAGCATTTGGGGGTTTAGCCTCTCATAGAATTCAAAAGTAAAATAACACAGATATTAGATGTAGACATTACAAGGATGATGGATTCGTCGATCTTCAATTGCTATCGTGCATGAAGAGTTCTCAGTTCCCAACGCTCCTCTGGATCTCCAGTCTTCTATCGTGAGATTATTAGATCGTTCCAAAAGTCCCCTTATTTCTTCTCAAAACTTGTTTAAATAGTCACTATTTATACAGGTTAGTTGGAAGTACCCAAAATGCCCTCGCAGCTTAAAATTTGGAAAAAATATGAAAAAAATCAGGAAATCAGCATCATAGGCCGACATGGGCCGTGTCACCTCTGTCCATTGCTCCCAAAAAACTCTCACCCAGACCTTCTGACACGGGCCGTGTCAGCTGACACGGGCGCCCATGTCAGCCTCTGTTTTCCATGTCTTCCTCCTGACACGGCCCGTGTCAGGCGACACGGCCACCCGTGTCAGGGCTCTTGTAACGTTTCCTCTGAAACTTGGAATTATGCATTTTTCCGCCCCGATTTGTTTTGTTTATTCCTTCTGAACCTGAAAACACTAAAACACAAAACCAAAGCAGAATACGCGATAAAACGAAATAAAAACTCGATAAGTAAAAGAAACGATAACTAAAACAACTGCTAAATATCTGTGTAAAAACCATTGATCAAACTCCCCCAAACTTAAACTGTTGCTTGACCTTAAGCGACCAATACAAGAACTCATGAAAATCACAACAACCTGATACTCATACGTGAGACATCCGTTCAAATTGATCAAAAAACAGTCCATCATATGTTCACATGACGCGAAGAGTTTTTTTAATAATCTTTAAATTTAGAGTTTACTCTTCAGATACCTCTCTAACTATGCTTTGTACTTAATTCTCTTTCCTATTTTCCTCCTTTTTTATTCGGACAGTCAAATTAAGGCAATGGAGATTATGATGATCATCACACACCCAAGACTAATCAAGAACGTTTTTGCTCAGGCACTGTTGTACCCCAAAATTTGCCCTCTCTTTCTTCAGGAAATCATCTTGGATTCTCAGAGTCCCTCTGAAATAAATCCAAGTCCTGAATTGTCATTTTTGCCCAAGCAAACCATTTACAAGAGCAAAATGATCACATAAGCTCTAAAGGCAACACTTTTATCTTGAGAAAAATTAAATTCTAAGCATTTGGAATTTTTCTCTAAAAATGGGTGTTTAAGAAGAAAATAGCGCTTCAGAACTTCTGGACCAAACTCCAGATAGAAACGGTCAGAAGTTGCAAGCTTGGCTCAACGCAGTCAGAAGTTGGCTCTTCAGCAACTACATCAACTCAGTCAGAAGTTGCAAACGTGGTTCAACACGTAAGCCTCAGACAGAACATGACTCTTTCAGCAGTTACGCAAGTCCAGCCAGAGTTTGATAAAAGAATGCAAAGGAAGAAAGGAAGTCTGAAGGCTCCTTCAGAACATGCTGAAATCAGAAGATGAAAAGGTTAGAAGAGTGGGTGTTACACTGATACAGAATCTCCAAGCCCAGGATTTCCAGAAGCAAATCCAAGGAACGTGTCAGAAAGTCAGGAGAATCCCCAGAATTTGCTAAGACAACAGGAGGCCAAGACCAGAGCATGGTTTACGTTGATTTTGGTAAAACAGAACTGCTGGTTAAAAGTTTTGTTTCTATTACCAGAATATTGGTGTTGATAAGTCTCATCACTATTTAATGCTCATTAATGCTCCCAACCACTCCTGAACATTCATCCAAGTAGTCCCTTCACGTGTGGCTTGGTAAACGCCTTTATGCAGGTTCAGGCATGGGTCTACGCGCCACCGTCCACCTAAGAGGTCACTTCTCCCCAATCCATGCCTGCTGTTCCAGCCTAGGCTGAAAGGCTATCTGTTATCACAACTTCCCAGGAATTTCTTTCAAAGAACAATTCAACCTCTGTTGGCGCCTTTAATGTTCAAGAAATCCACAAGAGCTTTGCCTATAAATAGAGAACCATTGTCCACTGAAAAAGGGCATTCAACAACCAGAAAAATTGCTAGAAGAGAAACAGAAATTTTTAGCAAGAAAATACTGTGAAACTCTGCCAAAATCTCCAGTGTTTTCATAACTTTGAACTTCTCACCTTCAAACTTCATAAATACCCAGCTTTCTTTGTGACTAAAGAACACTCTTTCAACCTCTGACCATACATACACATACACCTTCATCTACCCCTTTCAAAGAAAAGAACCTGTCCAGAATACCATCAGAGCCAAAAGCTAGCTCTCATTCACAAACTTTTCCAATAGCCAGGTAAGCACCTGCTGACCTTCATCACGCTGCTAAGCATCATCAGCTTTGCATGCTCAAATAAACATAATGTAAATATCATGTTGCTGCTGTTGTGTTCTGAGGATTTTCATACCTCAGAATGTTTAGATAGGAAGTGAGCCAGCATAGAACCTACCTGTGACCTTGTTGGTTCTGTCTCCTAAAACACTCTGACATCTGCTGAAGCTGTTCCAAACATGTTTTCTGTTTTGTGGAAAAATAACAAAATTGCAGATGTTCTGACTAGCACAGGGAGAAGCCAAGTGCTGACTTTGACGTTAGCACATCTGAAGCCTGTTTTGCTGTCAATAATATCAGAACTTCTGAGAATTATTGTATTTCCAGCAGGATCAGAACTTCTGATTTCCCCACTAACAAACCTTTGTCTTGCAGCGCATGAGGGTCAGAACTTCTGATCTTCCCACTAACATGTTTCTGTTTTGCAGGTGCCAGAGTCAGAAGTTCTGACTCATATAGTTTAACCAAAAGGTTGATCATCTGGCAGAGGGCCTGAGTCAGAACTTCTGATGACCTCTCATCAGCGCGCTGGCTCCCTCTCTCTTTCTCTCTATCTTGTTTTTGTTATTTTCTTTTCTTGTCTATTTTTCTCGTTGAACCACCCCATGTACAAATATGTATCCCCACCCCCCTAATTGTTGTAATAGCGTAGGATTTTATATTTATGCTTTTTATTGCTTTCAAATAAATGCTAGTAATTAGGGTGTGTATGGCAAGATAAAATCAATGAAATAGAAAATCCTAATTCAAAGATAAACTCTTGTATGCAATAAAACACACTTGCACACAAACACCCCTAGGGTTACATCCATTTGTTGCCTTCAAAAAAAGGGCCATGTTACGCATGCAAAGTATCTTGGTAAAACAAACAAAATCAAAAGATCATAGTCCCTCAATGACGCTATCCAAAGTTGCCTTACAAAAATGATCTTAGTCCCTCAAAAGAAATACTAAGATACTTTTCAAAGTTGCTATCATGGTCTATACGATGACCCGCGCCCGTCCCGTTTACATCCTAACACAAGGTTGTTCACCAAATACAATGATGAAACACTGTTAAAAGGGTTAAAAACATAAGAAAGATCTTTGAGTAAAATATGGTAGACAACTCTTAGTTACTTGATCAAAAATCTTGCAAAACATCCTTGCTATTTTTCAAAACACACTCCACAACACGATTTCAAAACAACTTTCAAAATATTGAAAACCTTTCAAAAAAAGACAAACACCTTTGTATACATTCAAACAAGAATCATTACAAAGGTTTCCACAACAATGGCCTCTTTTCAAACATCTTTCAAAAAGCACACACAAAGCACCATTTAAAACAATTGAAAATGCAAGGCAACTGATCTAAGCAAGTAACTAAGAGCCCATGGATAACCATGGATAGGAAGGGTGCTAATACCTTCCCTTTCTATAATCTACTCCCCGAACCCATGAAAACATCTCAAAGGTTTTTCCTGTGCTTTTTAACCTTTCCTTAGGATAAAATAAAAAGTCGGTGGTGACTCTTGCTAAACCGAAACATTTGCTAAAACAAACGCAAAACTTCAAGTCAGTTCTCCCACCGTACCACCAGAACTGGCGACTCTGCTGGGGACTGATTTAAAAGTGGAGTAACCTTAGGGCTTAGATCACCCTTTTTGCATGACTAATTGTTTGCTTTGATTGCTTTACATCTTGGTTCTTTTGTTTGGGCTTGAAATCCTACACTCGGATTTGGGGAAACATTCATAGATAGCAATACGTTGTGGAAACTGTGCGGGGTATACCGACACGGTTGAAGCAATAGTTCAACCTATCGGTAATCATCTTTTCCTGATTTGTAAGAAAATGATTATGTTCAAATGCACATGCCTATTTTAACAAAACATTGGACGTTTCTCAAATAAACACAAGTGCAAAAGGGAAAAAGGAGGACAAAAGGTTGGGGTGGCTACCCTGGGAAGAAGGTTTGAGAACGAAGCAAGAAGAGTTCTTGAATTTCCCTCCGCATCTGAAGAGGAAACCAGTAAAGGAAAAGGGGTTGCACTACCTTCTGAATCAGAAGCTGAAGAAGATGAAGACTACTCAGAGCAACAATACCCGCCCGCCGACGATAAATACAAAAACCTGGAGGATAGACTAGCAGCTATGGAGCTGCAAAGGGTTCCCCGGTTAGATTTCGAAGATTTGGGATTAATTGCTGGAATTGTGATCCCTCCAAAGTTTAAGGTGCCAATTTTTGCAAAGTATGACAGGCTATCTTGCCCAAAGATGCACCTAAGGTCGTATGTCCGAAGAATTCAACCTCACACATCCGACATAAATCTTTGGGTACACTTCTTTCAGGATAGCCTGTCTGGTACACAGCTAGACTGGTTCTACAAGCTTGAGAGGTCAGAGATACACAATTGGGAAGACTTGGCAGCTGCTTTTTATCGCCAGTATCAATATAACTCTGACTTGGCGCCAACCCGTACTCAGCTACAGAGTATGGGAATGGCCTCAAATGAAGGATTCAAGGAATACACCCAGAAATGGCGCGATTTGGCCGGGAGAGTGCAGCCACCTCTTTCTGATAGAGAACTCGTTGATATGTTCCTGGGGACACTATCTGGCCCATTATTCAACCATTTGATCGGGAGCTCTTCCGTAGGGTTTACTGAATTAATTCTGACTGGCGAACGGGTGGAAGTCGGTATTAAGAATGGGAAGATTCAAAAGGATGCCTCTGTGTCTACAACTGTTAAGAAATCATTTCCGGCGAAGAAGGAAACGACTGTTGTGTACTCTCAGAGAAGAGTGGGAAGAACTGAGCGCCGGCCGACTGTTGGGGCCGTGATGATCCAAAATTCATCAAATGATCAGCCTCGTGGCAATCAGTCCAGACCAAATCAGCAACGGGTAGAGCGGCCACAACGACAGTTCACCCGCATCAATATGACGCCTGCACAAGTTCTTCCCCATTTGTTGAAGTTGAATCTGACTGGTTTAAAGGAGGCGCCGAAAAACCCTAACACCACATCTCCATACTATCATGCCAATGCCAAATGTGCCTACTGTTGTACCCCAAAATTTGCCCTCCCATATTCTTCAAAAAATGCCCAGTCAAGTCTCAAAGTTCCCCAAGGGTTGTGCAGTTCAACTGTCTCCTATACAGTCAAAACTAGGGTTTGTGTTCTGATCAAGAAAAGGAAGTTTTCAAAGACCCAATCTAGTCTCATATGCCTATAAATGTGGTCAAGCATCCTCATGTCAAGTTTCAAGGCATTCAGCTCAAAATTGCACAGTCAAAACCCTAGATTGCACTACAGTCAACTGTAGGGGGCAAAATGGTCATTTGGCAGTCAAAAGTTCAAATTTTTGGTCAACATATCATTTTGAAGCCACAAACATCATTTGATCAATGCTTGATCATTATTCTCAAAATTTGGCTCAGAAATCATCAAAGATGCAAAAGTTACTATATTTGGACAGCTGAAAAAGTCAACTGAAATTGACCAGGGCATAACTTTCACATGGATTATCAGAAAAATTCCATCCAAAGCTCATTTTGAAGAGAAAGACATTTCCTACAATTCATCTTCATATTCCAAGTCCAAGAAATGCTCTCACAAAAAGTTATCAATTTCAACATTATAGGTCATTTTCAAAAGTCAACAAAAAGGGACATTAAGTCAAAGGCCATAACTTGAGATTGGTAAATCAAAATGACATGGGACCAAAGGCATTGGTTAAAGGACTCAAAGACATTTCCAAAATGTCCAAGAACATGTGAAAATCTTAAAAATTGAGCAAGTTATGCCTTGTGGAAGTTGGGAAATTTTTGGGAATTTTGAAAAGTCAACTTTGATTCAAATGGTCTAAATTTGCTAATGGGCCTATTTTTCTTCCATGATTCATCATTCCAAGCCTATGCACGACCACTTGGCCCAAAGGGAAGTATTTTCTCAATTTTTATTTATTTATTTGAATTTATATTAATATTAATTCATTTAAATTATTTAAATACATGAAAAAATATCTAACCTAACAAAACCAATCTTTTTATGCATGATTTGGACTCAATATTTCGTGCTTGTTCAATTATGGAAAGAATTGGTGTGATTGGAGCTAATTGACACAAAGAACCATGTGAAAAAGATTCAAAAAGATCTTACAAAATCAAATATGCAAATCATTGAATGCCATGGATTTTGTGCAATTTTGTTGACCTAAAAGCTTCTATACATAATCAGGGATACAAACCTAATGGCATTACACAAAAAGCTGCGCATAAGAGACTATCACAAACTTGAAAAATTGCTTGAAAACTCAAATTCTGAAATCAACCTTAGAGGTCGATTCAAAGCACCATTCTTGTCTCAATAGCTTCATTGTGATCCTCTGAACGTGTGCCAATCACAAACAACAAACAAAGCTCCAGGAATTGGTAGATAAAACTCAGACTGTATCTCAAAATTTTTGGAATCGTACATCATGATTCATACATCTTTTTGCATTTCCATTTATGAATTCTTGCTCAGTATGAAGTTTCCAAGCTAACCATTGCGTTTGATTGAATTTTTGCACGCCATACACGATTCTACCATGCTTAGATTTTAGGGTTTTCAGGTTGTGATTTTAGGGCTTTTGCAAAGAGGAAAAATCAAAGCTTTAGACTATGACCATTGGACTCAGCAAGCTTAGACGAAGCAAATTCATATATCGCGATGAATTTATGATCCACGTAGCGCTAATCGCTATTTTTCCATAGCCCACTTTCTGCAACGCGTTAAAAACCGTTGCTATTGGATTTTGTTTTACAGGGGTGGTGGAGACGACGAAGCGTGGCAGCCTGTGACTCGTGCGTTCAAATTTCGCGCGCTGAATCATTAATGTTTTGTTTGTTCTTTTTATTATTTAATAACCATTATATATTAAATTGAAATCAAGTGCTTCAGTGGCAGATACCTATGCATACAATCTCCAAGACCTGGGTTCGAACCCCAGGTCTTTCACATGCTCAATATTATTTTTCAGTAATTAATCTCATGCAGCGCTTGGATTGTGGATATACCATGTGCTCACCATATCAAGCCAGCCACGTGCTTAAGGGAACCAGATCAAGGGTTGTGCATTGAGGGACACCATGAGGACAAGTCAGCATGCATGTACGTGGCCTAGGAAAGTCAACAAATTCCATACTTGTTGGGCCAGATTTGCTAAGTCCAAAACCTCACAAATTGGGACTACACCCCCACCCTGGTTTGCAAATATTTTTATTTTTCTCATATCTTTTAATTATTGTTTTTATTTGTTTTCTTGTTTTAATTTAATTCAGTATTTTTACAATACATAAAAATATAGAAAAATCAGAAAAAAAAGATGAAAATATAATAAATTATTTTATTTTACTATTTTTGTAAATAAATGCATGTAAATAAACTTAGTTTTAATTAGGTTATAATTTTAATCCTTTTAATAACTAAAAATCCAAAAATAGAATTAGGTTTAATTTTTATTCTTCTTAATTTCCCTTTTTACAATAATATTGCTTATTTTATTTTATTTTCTATAATTAAATTTGCACATAAATTAACTTAGATTTAAATTAGGTTAAAACTTAATATTTTCTTAATAACTTAAAAATAATTAGAATTAGGTTTAACATTTTATTTTAATTGTAATTAATTCTCTTTTTTCCATTAAATCTTAAGAAACATAAAATACTAAAAAAACATTTTCTTTTAATTTTAATTCTAATTCCTCATTAAATTTAATTTCTTGCAAAAGGGTCCAACGCCCATATTTTTAATTGTTAATTTCGCGCATTTATATCGTTTATTATAATTATGTAATTCTCCCAAAGCGTTGTAACAATTTTAGTTCTCGCACTTTTATTTTATTGCTTCATTTATTTTTCCGTCAAATCGGGTCCGGTTTAATTTTGGCGATGTGGACCCGCGCCATTTGTAATAGTTGTAGATTTATTTTCCCGCAAACTTTATAACTGTTAAAGAGCATGCAAGAATGAATGTCTTAATTAAAATCAAGCGTAGAACACAAATTGACATGAACAAGATAAATACAAATGAAAACGACACACGAATCGCACACACCACCCCTAGGGTACGCCTCACTGTTGCCTTTTGAAAGGTGGTCGTCGAGTAGAGGACGTCTTAGTAAGTCCTCATGATCCGGGAACCTGGCATGAGGGTAGCTTCTAAGGTGTCTTCCCATTGCTCTGGTGATCACCATGTCCCTACAAACGAATTGACCCGAACACCTCCAACGGTGGTGCTACCTACCTCTCAATGGTGGGATGGCACTACTTTAAAGGACATCTACACAGACGAATTCCTTAGGGTAGGTAGGTTCTCAAAGATACTTGCTCTAATCTCAAAACAAACTCAAAAAGACTTTTCACACCAACACATTTTCAAAAGCTTTCAAAGCAAATTTTTCAAACACTCTGACGTACGAGTCGAACTGAAATTTTTCAAAAGAAACTTTTTAAAACCCACATTGAAAAGCAAACAAACAATTTTGAAAACACATTGAGCAAGTATCTAAGAGCCCATGGATAACCATGGATAGAAAGGGTGCTAACACCTTCCCTTTCTATAACCTACCTCCCGAACCGAGAGCAATCTCTTAAAAGGAATTTTTCTGTGCTTTTGTCCTTTCCATTTGGAGAAAATAAAAGACGGTGGCGACTCTTGCTTCCGCGACATTTCGCGAACCAGCGTTAAACAGTCAGTTCCAGATCCACCGATCACAGAACTGGCGACTCTGCTGGGGATATCTTATAAAGTGGGGTGTACCTTAGGGCTAGGTCATAACTGTGTTTTCACTTGTATTGATTTGCTTGCTTTACTATTGTGGGTTGCATCGGAGATACATAGATCCTAACCCGGATCTGGGGATACCCTGTTTAGGTAGCATAAGCTGTGAGGGACCTGTCCGGCGTAGACCGACACGGGTGAAACAGTGGCTACGTTGGTGTGGCACCTTGGTCTGTACCGATATCCCTTGTGTTGCAACGAGGAGAATATGGGTCTTCTGAGGAGTCATTAAGCACCAACAACCTTAGAACCTTAATTGACACAACTTGGCCTTTAGAATTGTAGCAGTATGCTACGCCCATTGAGGCTAAACTCTCGTGATGGTTCTGGCCGCAAGAAAAGATTGCGATGCTGGAGTTATGACCGATTGAGGGTAGTCAATGATATTGGGATCCTCTAAGAACCCGGTTACTTTTGATTAGGACAGGTATGAACCAACAAACTGAAAGAGGGTAGTACCTAGACCTCATGCTGGCCTAAACTTTAGGGGCTTGCCTTGTGTGACTTGTGTGCCTTACTATGTTTGCCTTTGTATCTGTATGTGGTGTGCTTTATCATAACATCATAGCATCATGAGCATTGCATGCATCCTGCATAAGAACTGACCATTTCAAAGACAAGAGGGTTTCATCTTTGCTCTGTTTTGTAGGACATTATGATGCCTGTGCGAAGGAATACTATCCAGTTCAACTTTGTTCGTTCACCTGAGTTGCTTGATGAGTTGGTTAGCAGAATTCCAAATACCACTTCCTTCATTCAGAGGCATGGCTCCCTTCTCAGTTTAGTCACTGCAAAGCGGGATCAACAGTTGATGAGTGTTCTGACCCAGTTCTATGACCCTCAGTACCAGTGCTTCACCTTTCAAGACTTCCAGTTGGTCCCTACCCTGGAAGAGTTCTCTAATCTGCTTGGTATCCCTATCTTGGATCAGACTCCCTTTACTGGTTGGGAAAAGACCCTCAGGCTTGAGGACATTGCTGCAGCTCTTCCTTTGACCCATCAAGAGGTAACAGACAACTGGGTAACTAGAAGCGGAGTTAAGGGTTTCTTGGCCAAGTTCCTAATTGGCAAAGCTAACAATTTCTGGAATGACCTGGACTTCAGGGCATATGAAGACATCTTGGCTCTCCTAATCTATGGGTTAGTCCTGTTTCCTAATCCTGACAACTTCATCAATGTCACTGCCATAAGGATCTTTATGTCTCAGAATCCAGTGCCCACTCTCTTGGGTGACATCTTGCAACAACTTCATGCCCGTACTACCCGAAGACGAGGAACCCTATGGTGTTGTATCCCTTTGTTGGTGAGGTGGTTTATTTCGCACCTCCCTAAGTTCGTACTGAAGAACCAAGAAGGGAGAGGTTGGGCTCATAGGTTAATGTCTCTCACCGATAAAGACATCATTTGGACTTGCAGAGGTCTGGATGAGATAGCTATTATTGATCGATGCGGGGAGTATCCTAATGTTCCTCTGATTGGTACTCAAGGAGGGATCTCTTACAATCCATGTCTAGCACTCCGTCAGTTTGGAAGAGCAAGAAGAGCAGGCCCCCATGAGATGTTGGTGCCTCACATCAGTTTCGAGTTTCAGGTGGATAGTGACGAGCTGCGTCATAGGTTCATCAAGGCTTGGGACAAGGTTCATAAAGCTGACCCACAAGAGCTAGGGCCAAAGACTTCTTTACCTATGGAAGCCTACTACAAATGGGTCCGCATCCGTGCTCAGAAGTTAGGTATGCCGTATGAAGCTGTCAGACCCGTCATTCTTGAGTGTCCTGACAAAGATGGTGTTCCTCCAACTGTCCTTCCTCCTCAGATACCTACTGATTATGAGACATTGAAGAGATCTTGGTCGCAACTGCAAGAAGAACGGGATTCTTACCGGGAAAAATTCAACGAGCAGGAATCAAAGATCCAGAAGCTGACAAAGCAGTTGGAGAACGAGAGAGCTCTGAATGCATACATCCGTACTGAGAAGAGGAGACCATGGGATCAATAAGGAGCTCCAGATGTGCCTTTACAGTTTTATTTCCTTTCCAGTATTTCCTTTCATGTAACGCCTAAGGGCAACTTGTTGAATAATTTCAGTTACAAAGTTGAATCTAATGAAGTGTGTTCTCTTTTTGTTTACGAAGTTGATTCCCGATTGTCTTTGAAAACATAATCCATACGCATTTCATACATCATGTGCATAGCAGGTTTTTCCTCTTTTCAGGTTGCTTACAGTTCTTCGCTGTTTATTTCAGCATCATGAATCCCGGATCTGAATCAACAGAGACATCAATCAAGGCTCTTCAGGTGCAGAATGCGCAGTTCCAAGAACTAATCAAGGGTCTGGCTAAAGGCCAAGAAGAACTGAAGGCTATGCTCCTGAAGAAGGAGAAGAAGAAGAAGAGAAGAACTGTTCTGTTCAACTCGGGCCGAAGGTTTGGTAATACTCTGCAGCATGAAGAGGCTGGTTCTTCTGTTGGCAAGAGTCCTTCTCAGGCAGAAGTAAAGGTTCCTACTCCAGTGGTCTCCGACAACGAGACATATTTTGATGAAGAGCAGTACCCTCCTGCAGAGGACAGATACAAGCAACTGGAGGACAGGTTAAAGGCTATGGAGGTGCAGCAGGCACCTGGGCTGGATTTCGGAGATCTGGGTTTGTCGACTGGTGTGATTATCCCGCATAAATTCAAAGCACCATCCTTCTCCAAATATGACGGGGCGTCTTGTCCCAAGCTGCATTTGAGGTCCTATGTTCAGAAAATTCAGCCGTACTCTGCGGATAAGAATTTATGGATCCACTTCTTCCAGGAGAGTCTTTCAGGGACTCATCTCGAATGGTTCTATCAGCTGGATGGGACCAAAGTTCGTAACTGGGAGGAGCTGGCTACTGCTTTCTACAAGCAGTATCAGTATAATGCCGACCTTGCCCCCACGCGTACCCAACTCCAGGGTATGTCGTTAGGCGTAAGCGAAGGTTTTAAAGAGTACGCCCAGAAATGGAGAGACCTGGCTGGCAGGGTGCAGCCACCATTGACTGATCGGGAGCTGGTTGACATGTTCTTGGGGACCCTATCTGGGCCATTCTTCAACCATCTCATTGGGAATTCTTCTGCTGGGTTCACTGATTTGATCTTGACTGGAGAGAGAATTGAAGCTGGGCTGAAATCTGGGAAGATTGCTAAGGGTGCATCATCTAGCTCCGAAAAGAAACCGTTCAAGAAGGAGTCTAGTGCCGTATATGGTCCTAGGAAATCAGAGAGACCTGAGCACCGCCAATCTGTCAACGCGGTGATGATTGCTAAGCCTGCTGCCGCGCCTCGGCCAAACAATTCTCAAAGGGCTGAAAGACCCCGGAGGGAGTTTACCCGGTTAAACATGACCCTATCGCAGATCCTGCCATAGTTGCTCGCAACCAATTTGGTGACTGTCAGGGAAGCTCCAAAGTTCCCAAATACAACATCTCCCAAGTACAACCCGAATGCTCGTTGTGCTTACCATTCAGAAAGCCCGGGGCACTCTACCGATGACTGTTGGGCACTAAAGAACAAGCTACAGGACCTCATTGACGCTAAGGAGGTACAGTTTGAGGCATCTGACAAATGTGGAAACAGCTCCCCTGCCGGCTCATGGAGTTAATGCTATTGGGGTTGAAGAGGAGGTTGATGAAGCTGAGTTTGATAGCTGGATCTACCCAGCAACTGACGGTGGACTTAACAATTGGAGCGCAAAGGACAATCTCCCTGTTTCTTTTGTTACTAAGTAATGAATTCCTATGTTTTGTTATTTTGTAATAAACAATGATAAACTCTATGGCCCGGTGTCTTACCCGAGGCACTGTGGTTCTATTTGTGAGGGCATACAAACTGTCATTTCATATATCATGAATGAAAATCTTGGACGTATTTTTCGCATTGCAAATATTGTGTTCCTTTTCTGTCTTTCTTTTCCTTTACATAATTTTCAAAACAGCTGTATTTACACACACACTCACTCATACAGGTTCCAATCCACTCTGGATCTCACTGATAACAGCTCTGCTACTGCCAACTATGACTTCGAAAATCCGATCAACTTAGCCGAAGACGAAGGTGAAGATGATTGCGAAGTGCCAGGCGAGCTTGCTAGACTGTTGCTTCAGGAAGAGAGGGCAATTCAACCCCATGAAGAGCCAGTGGAAACCATAAACTTGGGTACTGAGGTAGACAGGAAAGAGGTAAAGATTGGTGCCAACCTAGAGCTCAGCGTGAAGCAACGGTTAACCAAGATGTTACATGACTATATGGAGATCTTTGCCTGGTCCTACGAAGACATGCCCGGGTTGGATACCGATATTGTGGTCCATCACTTGCCGACCAAGGAAGACTGCCCTCCAGTTAAACAAAAGGTCCGTCGGATGCGTCCAGAGATGTCCGAGAAGATTAAAGCCGAGGTCATGAAAAAGTTTGATGCCGGGTTCCTTGCAGTAACTTCTTACCCTCAGTGGGTTGCTAATGTGGTGCCGGTACCTAAGAAGGACGGTAAGGTCAGAATGTGTGTCGACTACAGGGATCTGAACAGGGCCAGCCCCAAAGATGACTTCCCCTTACCTCACATTGATGTCCTTGTTGATAATACAGCTCAGCACAAGGTATTCTCTTTCATGGATGGCTTTTCAGGTTACAATCAGATCAAGATGGCACCTGAAGACATGGAAAAGACTACATTTGTTACTCAGTGGGGCACCTTCTGTTACAAGGTCATGCCGTTCGGATTAAAGAATGCTGGGGCAACCTACCAACGTGCCATGGTCGCCTTATTTCATGACATGATCCATCACGAGATCGAAGTGTATGTGGACGACATGATCGCTAGGTCCCAGACTGAGGAAGAGCATCTAGATCATCTACAGAAGTTGTTTGACCGGTTGAAACTGTATAAGCTAAGATTGAACCCGAACAAGTGCACCTTCGGGGTAAGATCTGGGAAGTTGCTAGGCTTCGTGGTCAGTGATAAAGGTATTCAAGTGGATCCTGCTAAGGTCAAAGCTATTCAAGAGATGCCAATTCCCAAGACAGAGAAGGAAGTCAGAGGCTTTTTAGGACGCCTGAATTACATTGCTCGCTTCATCTCTCATCTGACTGCCACCTGTGAGCCAATCTTCAAGCTACTGAAGAAAGATCAGGTAGTACGTTGGAACGATGAATGTCAGGCTGCCTTCGACAGAATCAAAGAGTATCTCCAAGAACCACCTATCCTTATGCCACCGGTTGAAGGGAGACCTCTGATACTATACCTGACAGTGTTAGACAACTCAATGGGGTGTGTGCTGGGGCAGCATGACGAGTCTGGCCGAAAAGAGCATGCCATTTATTACCTTAGCAAAAAGTTTACCGACTGTGAGACCCGATACTCACTGCTTGAGAAAACTTGCTGCGCTTTGGTATGGGCTGCTCGCCGACTGAGACAGTATATGCTGACTCACACTACTTTGTTGATCTCAAAGATGGATCCTATAAAATACATATTCGAAAAGCCTGCTCTGTCTGGGAGAATTGCGAGATGGCAAATGATCTTGACGGAATACGACATTCAGTACACAACCCAGAAAGCCATCAAGGGAAGTGTATTGGCAGACCACTTAGCTCATCAAGCTGTAGATGACTACCAATCAATGAACTTCGAGTTTCCGGATGAAAGCATTATGATTGTAACTGATTGTGAAGTACTTGGACCGGATGAAGGACCTGAGCCAGGATCCCGATGGTCTATGCACTTTGACGGAGCCTCCAATGCTTTGGGAAATGGTGTCGGTGCCATAATCATATCCCCTCAAGGTACTCATACTCCACTCACTGCCCGGCTATGTTTCAACTGTACCAACAACATGGCGGAGTATGAGGCGTGTATCATGGGTCTTCAAGCTGCGATCGACCTAAGGATCAAATTTCTAAGTGTCTTCGGAGATTCCGCTCTTGTGATCAATCAGATCAAAGGAGAGTGGGATACGAAACATCCAAACTTGATTCCTTACAGAGAATGTGTGTTGACCCTGATTCCCCACTTCACAGAGATAACCTTTGAACACTTTCCAAGAGAAGAGAATCAGTTAGCGGACGCGTTAGCTACAATGTCTTCAATGTTCAAGGTCAAATGGGATAATGAGGCTCCCCGGATCATCATTTGGAAACTGGACGAACCGGCATACTGTTGTGATCTCGAAACTGAATTGGTGACTGAGAAGCCTTGGTACCACGAAGTGAAGAGATATCTGGAAGCTCAGGAATACCCTGAAGGTGCCTCTGTCAATGATAAGAAATTCCTGAGGAGATTTGCAGCCAAGTTCTTCCTAAGCAACGGCATCTTGTACAAGAGAAACCATGATTCAACCTTACTGCGTTGTGTGGATAAGAAGGAAGCAGAAAGAATCATGGAAGAGCTACACGAAGGGACCTTTGGTACACATTCCAATGGGCACACTATGGCTAAGAAAATCCTACGGGCAGGATATTACTGGTCTACAATGGAAGCTGACTGTTATCAACACTCCAGGACATGCCACAAGTGCCAGATCTATGCAGACAAGGTGCATGTTCCTCCGGTTCCCCTGAATGTTCTGACTGCGCCTTGGCCATTTGCAATGTGGGGCATAGACATGATCGGTGAAATAAAACCTACAGCATCTAATGGACATCGCTTCATCCTAGTGGCGATCGATTATTTTACGAAGTGGGTTGAGGCAGCATCTTATGCCACGGTAACCAAGACTGTTGTGGCACGGTTCATTCGGCACAACCTGATCTGTCGGTACGGCGTCCCTGAGCGGATTATTACAGACAACGGTACCAATCTAAACAACAAGATGATCGCTGAGCTCTGCGAACAGTTCAAGATACAGCACCACAATTCTTCTCCTTACAGACCGAAGATGAATGGGGCCGTAGAAGCAGCGAATAAGAACATCAAGAAGATCGTACAGAAGATGACAGTAACGTATAAAGATTGGCACGAGATGTTACCGTTCGCTCTGCATGGGTACCGTACCTCAGCTAGGACGTCAATCGGGGCAACTCCGTTCTCTCTAGTTTATGGCATGGAGGTAGTCTTGCCGATCGAAGTGCAAATTCCCTCTCTCCGGATAATGAAGGATGCAAATCTGAACGAAGATGATTGGATCCAGACACGACTTGATCAACTCAACCTCATTGATGAAAAGAGACTTGCTGCTATCTGTCATGGTCAGACGTATCAGAAACGGATGATCAGGGCATTTAACAAAAAGGTCAGGCCGCAGGAATATCAAGTCGGGGATCTGGTAATCAAGAGAATCATCCTTCCTCAGAGTGATCCAAGGGGCAAATGGACCCCTACATACGAAGGGCCATTTGTGGTTAAGCATGTGTTCTCAGGAGGAGCAATGATATTAACCAACATGGATGGTGACGACCTTCCTCACCCCGCCAATGCAGACATAGTTAAAAAATACTATGCATAAAAAAATGACCCGCTAGGCTGACATGCCTAGGCAAAAATTAGGGCTTCCCGTCGAACCAAAAGGGTTCGGGCAAAATGAAGGGATGAAAATAAAAAAATCTGTACACCCGGCAAGTCGAAAACTTGAAAAGGCGGCTTGGGCAAAAATGGGTATCCCGATGGACCGAAAACCCGAAAGGGCGGTCCAGGCAAAAATTAGGGATAAAAGCGTAATACTATGTCTCATTGGATCACTTTGCATCCAGAATCCGGTATCTACATCAAGTTCAGACGGCATTGATCAGTCAGCTTCACCTTCAACCATGGTCATCAAGTGATGAGATGCTCATAGTTATAAAGGCAATAGCAGAGTTGAAACCCAGTGGGATCATTCATTTCACACAGCTGTTTATTTTCCTTTTGTACAAAACTTGTATAAACTCTTTTGATCGGCGACGTACCTCTTACTAGGACGTCAGCCTCTTGTACACAAAGCGCCTATTCACAGGCCATTCAAAAATCAATAAAAATATATCTTCAGTTAAACGTGCCAAGTGTTTTCCTTTTTCTGTTTTGCTTTGCGAAGGACGTCCAAGGTTCAATTTGTGATATATGCATTGACAATAATTTGCTAACTCATGAATATTTGCATACGAAACAAAGGAATTAATTGCAGGTGACACTAGAAACAGGGGCAATAAAGAGTTGTCTGAGCAGTCTAATTGTTCTATCCTCCAAGGTACCAAGGTAGGTTCAGCTAAAGAACATGACCAGTACGTCTTAATTCCCCAGATAGTGATTAAACAATACATTCTCCTCCAAGCTATTATCAGATTATCAAGGAAATTGGGTATCCTCCAGTAGATCTCAATACTTCCCCAGCAGCAGCATATATATTTTCTTAACAAGCATCCCCGGCAGTCTTGGTCTAAAGATTGTTCCCCGGCGGTATACCAGACATTCGAAGGAATCACTTCCCCCGCAGTTCCAAAACTTCCCCAGGAAAGTCCAATCCAGTTTCCCCAGGAAGATTGGAATTCATCTCCCCCAAGCAGTAAGCTTATCCCCAGTAGATTCTGGAAGCTTATCCCCTCGCAGAGCACGAACGCGTCGTCTGGCTTTATTCAAAGAGTTATTTCCTCAATAGGATATAACTGGGTTATCCTCAGCCAAAAGCCACAGAAAGATCATCGTCAATACAGTCTTCTTACCCCCCAGCGAAGTCTATCAACACTTCCTATACAGCAAGACTTCCTCAGCAAGTCATTATCTACACTCAGCAAAGCATCTCCCCACAGAGTATTGCTTCCCAGCATGGTCGCTAGAGTATATTTTTCTCCCTGCAGAATCGTCCATTTGCCAAGTTTATTCCGCAACGGAGTCATCTTCTCCGACCGGTATTCTTGCAACTATAATCCCCAGCGGAAGCAAAATCAATACTCCAACATCAGCCCAGGATATGACTTCCCGGCATCCGTCAAGGATTTACTCTCCTAGACAAAAACATTCATAAAACGTCACATACATACATCATTATAGCATGCATAGACGCATCATACCATACAAATCTCATTTATATTGAGAACATCATTGCTTGATCCATACCATGCATTGCATACGACTGACCTTTACCTTTCAGGAAAGACGCAGTTAAAATGCCCAAACATATTTCAAAGCCTTCTCTAGTCCAGCTAAACCGACTCCCAACAGATTTTTCGGATAAAGACTCAGTAGAAGTTATCCCTATGGTCCCCTCTCCGGCAAGTGCGTGAGGTGGTAATTCCTTCTTCAGATGTTTCCCTCTCTGACGATGAGTGTGAGGTGATAATCTCTTATGGTCCCCTCTCCGGCAAGTGCGTGAGGTGGTAATTCCTTTTTTAAGATGTTTCCCTCTCCGACGATGAGTGTGAGGTGATAGTCTCTTATGGTCCCCTCTCCGGCAAGTGCGTGAGGTGGTAATTCCTTCTTTAGATGTTTCCCTCTCCGACGATGAGTGTGAGGTGATAATCTCCTTATGGTCCCCTCTCCGGCAAGTGCGTGAGGTGGTAATTCCTTCTTTAGATGTTTCCCTCTCCGACGATGAGTGTGAGGTGATAATCTCCTTATGGTCCCCTCTCCGACAAGTGCGTGAGGTGGTAATTCCTTTTTTCAGATGTTTCCCTCTCCGACGATGAGTGTGAGGTGATAATCTTCTATGGTCCCCTCTCCGACAAGTGCGTGAGGTGGTAATTCCTGTCTTCAGATGTTTCCCTCTCCGACGATGAGTGTGAGGTGATAGTCTCCTATGGTCCCCTCTCCGGCAAGTGCGTGAGGTGGTAATTCCTTTTTTCAGATGTTTCCCTCTCCGACGATGAGTGTGAGGTGATAGTCTCCCATGGTTCCCTCTCCGACGGTGTGTGAGGTAGTAGGTCCGTTTCAGATGATTCCCTCTCCGACGATGGGCGTGAGGTAATAGTCTCTTATGTTTCTCTCTCCGACAGTGTGTGAGGTAACATTTCCTTTTCATATGATTCCCTCTCCGGCGGTGAGTGAGGTAATTCCCTTTCAGATTATAAATAGCTTATGGTTTTCTTCCCGATATTGCAAAGATGGTAATTTCCACCAAGATTTTTCTCAACGAGCGTTGTTGAAGCTAAAGTCGCCCAAGGTTCTCCTACCATTCATGCTAAGGCAGTAACCATCCCTGGTTCATTCATCAGCGTTTGAAGCTCAAGACTCAGCTCCTGTAACCAGTCAGGACATATCTATACCAAGCATCTAAAATCAGCTCCTGCAACGTGTCAGGTACTCATTTTTCTTTTGCAGGTATGCAGGTTCTCGCTAAGGAACCTCCTACGCGATCAACATCCAGATGGCATCTATAAGCCCATCACCCTATTCATCAACCCCCAAATGGCATCTGTAAGCCCATTCCCATCATCACTGTTACTATGTGAGCGCAAATTTCTAGGCACTTTAGTGTTCAATCATCTTCCACCTTCGGATTACGAAAGGCACATCAGCCAATCTGCATCCTCAGTTCTAAGAAGATTGAACAGGGGCAACTGTTGTACCCCAAAATTTGCCCTCCCATATTCTTCAAAAAATGCCCAGTCAAGTCTCAAAGTTCCCCAAGGGTTGTGCAGTTCAACTGTCTCCTATACAGTCAAAACTAGGGTTTGTGTTCTGATCAAGAAAAGGAAGTTTTCAAAGACCCAATCTAGTCTCATATGCCTATAAATGTGGTCAAGCATCCTCATGTCAAGTTTCAAGGCATTCAGCTCAAAATTGCACAGTCAAAATCCTAGATTGCACTACAGTCAACTGTAGGGGGCAAAATGGTCATTTGGCAGTCAAAAGTTCAAATTTTTGGTCAACATATCATTTTGAAGCCACAAACATCATTTGATCAATGCTTGATCATTATTCTCAAAATTTGGCTCAGAAATCATCAAAGATGCAAAAGTTACTATATTTGGACAGCTGAAAAAGTCAACTGAAATTGACCAGGGCATAACTTTCACATGGATTATCAGAAAAATTCCATCCAAAGCTCATTTTGAAGAGAAAGACATTTCCTACAATTCATCTTCATATTCCAAGTCCAAGAAATGCTCTCACAAAAAGTTATCAATTTCAACATTATAGGTCATTTTCAAAAGTCAACAAAAAGGGACATTAAGTAAAAGGCCATAACTTGAGATTGGTAAATCCAAATGACATGGGACCAAAGGCATTGGTTAAAGGACTCAAAGACCTTTCCAAAATGTCCAAGAACATGTGAAAAGCTTAAAAATTGAGCAAGTTATGCCTTGTGAAAGTTGGGAAATTTTTGGGAATTTTGAAAAGTCAACTTTGATTCAAATGGTCTAAATTTGCTAATGGGCCTATTTTTCTTCCATGATTCATCATTCCAAGCCTATGCACGAACACTTGGCCCAAAGGGAAGTATTTTCTCAATTTTTATTTATTTATTTGAATTTATATTAATATTAATTCATTTAAATTATTTAAATACATGAAAAAATATCTAACCTAACAAAACCAATCTTTTTATGCATGATTTGGACTCAATATTTCGTGCTTGTTCAATTATGGAAAGAATTGGTGTGATTGGAGCTAATTGACACAAAGAACCATGTGAAAAAGATTCAAAAAGATCTTACAAAATCAAATATGCAAATCATTGAATGCCATGGATTTTGTGCAATTTTGTTGACCTAAAAGCTTCTATACATAATCAGGGATACAAACCTAATGGCATTACACAAAAAGCTGCGCATAAGAGACTATCACAAACTTGAAAAATTGCTTGAAAACTCAAATTCTGAAATCAACCTTAGAGGTCGATTCAAAGCACCATTCTTGTCTCAATAGCTTCATTGTGATCCTCTGAACGTGTGCCAATCACAAACAACAAACAAAGCTCCAGGAATTGGTAGATAAAACTCAGACTGTATCTCAAAATTTTTGGAATCGTACATCATGATTCATACATCTTTTTGCATTTCCATTTATGAATTCTTGCTCAGTATGAAGTTTCCAAGCTAACCATTGCGTTTGATTGAATTTTTGCACGCCATACACGATTCTACCATGCTTAGATTTTAGGGTTTTCAGGTTGTGATTTTAGGGCTTTTGCAAAGAGGAAAAATCAAAGCTTTAGACTATGACCATTGGACTCAGCAAGCTTAGACGAAGCAAATTCATATATCGCGATGAATTTATGATCCACGTAGCGCTAATCGCTATTTTTCCATAGCCCACTTTCTGCAACGCGTTAAAAACCGTTGCTATTGGATTTTGTTTTACAGGGGTGGTGGAGACGACGAAGCGTGGCAGCCTGTGACTCGTGCGTTCAAATTTCGCGCGCTGAATCATTAATGTTTTGTTTGTTCTTTTTATTATTTAATAACCATTATATATTAAATTGAAATCAAGTGCTTCAGTGGCAGATACCTATGCATACAATCTCCAAGACCTGGGTTCGAACCCCAGGTCTTTCACATGCTCAATATTATTTTTCAGTAATTAATCTCATGCAGCGCTTGGATTGTGGATATACCGTGTGCTCACCATATCAAGCCAGCCACGTGCTTAAGGGAACCAGATCAAGGGTTGTGCATTGAGGGACACCATGAGGACAAGTCAGCATGCATGTACGTGGCCTAGGAAAGTCAACAAATTCCATACTTGTTGGGCCAGATTTGCTAAGTCCAAAACCTCACAAATTGGGACTACACCCCCACCCTGGTTTGCAAATATTTTTATTTTTCTCATATCTTTTAATTATTGTTTTTATTTGTTTTCTTGTTTTAATTTAATTCAGTATTTTTACAATACATAAAAATATAGAAAAATCAGAAAAAAAAGATGAAAATATAATAAATTATTTTATTTTACTATTTTTGTAAATAAATGCATGTAAATAAACTTAGTTTTAATTAGGTTATAATTTTAATCCTTTTAATAACTAAAAATCCAAAAATAGAATTAGGTTTAATTTTTATTCTTCTTAATTTCCCTTTTTACAATAATATTGCTTATTTTATTTTATTTTCTATAATTAAATTTGCACATAAATTAACTTAGATTTAAATTAGGTTAAAACTTAATATTTTCTTAATAACTTAAAAATAATTAGAATTAGGTTTAACATTTTATTTTAATTGTAATTAATTCTCTTTTTTCCATTAAATCTTAAGAAACATAAAATACTAAAAAAACATTTTCTTTTAATTTTAATTCTAATTCCTCATTAAATTTAATTTCTTGCAAAAGGGTCCAACGCCCATATTTTTAATTGTTAATTTCGCGCATTTATATCGTTTATTATAATTATGTAATTCTCCCAAAGCGTTGTAACAATTTTAGTTCTCGCACTTTTATTTTATTGCTTCATTTATTTTTCCGTCAAATCGGGTCCGGTTTAATTTTGGCGATGTGGACCCGCGCCATTTGTAATAGTTGTAGATTTATTTTCCCGCAAACTTTATAACTGTTAAAGAGCATGCAAGAATGAATGTCTTAATTAAAATCAAGCGTAGAACACAAATTGACATGAACAAGATAAATACAAATGAAAACGACACACGAATCGCACACACCACCCCTAGGGTACGCCTCACTGTTGCCTTTTGAAAGGTGGTCGTCGAGTAGAGGACGTCTTAGTAAGTCCTCATGATCCGGGAACCTGGCATGAGGGTAGCTTCTAAGGTGTCTTCCCATTGCTCTGGTGATCACCATGTCCCTACAAACGAATTGACCCGAACACCTCCAACGGTGGTGCTACCTACCTCTCAATGGTGGGATGGCACTACTTTAAAGGACATCTACACAGACGAATTCCTTAGGGTAGGTAGGTTCTCAAGGATACTTGCTCTAATCTCAAAACAAACTCAAAAAGACTTTTCACACCAACACAT
Source organism: Vicia faba (assembly GCA_948472305.1). Taxonomy (NCBI): domain Eukaryota; kingdom Viridiplantae; phylum Streptophyta; class Magnoliopsida; order Fabales; family Fabaceae; genus Vicia; species Vicia faba. Next base: position 1,792,709,947 of record OX451736.1, read on the forward strand.
TTTCAAAAGCTTTCAAAGCAAATTTTTCAAACACTCTGACGTACGAGTCGAACTGAAATTTTTCAAAAGAAACTTTTTAAAACCCACATTGAAAAGCAAACAAACAATTTTGAAAACACATTGAGCAAGTATCTAAGAGCCCATGGATAACCATGGATAGAAAGGGTGCTAACACCTTCCCTTTCTATAACCTACCTCCCGAACCGAGAGCAATCTCTTAAAAGGAATTTTTCTGTGCTTTTGTCCTTTCCATTTGGAGAAAATAAAAGACGGTGGCGACTCTTGCTTCCGCGACATTTCGCGAACCAGCGTTAAACAGTCAGTTCCAGATCCACCGATCACACCTACCATTCTGATAGCGCCGGACATGACACCAACAATTGTTGGGTGCTAAAGAATAAAATTCAAGACTTGATAGATGCAAGAGAGGTTGAGTTCGATGCTCCAGAGAAACCAAACATAATATCCGCTCCAATGCCGAAGCATGGTCGAAATGTCCATGCTATTGAAGAAGATCTGTATGTTTCTGATGTTGATGACCTGATGACTCCACTGTTGATAATCAAGTTAAATCTATTGAAAGCTGGGATTTTCCCAGGATGCAAAGAAGACTGCTACTGTTGTTCCTCTCTACCAGTCGACTGTCCATTGCTGAAGAAAGGCATCCAAGGCCTAATGGACAGTCAACAAATTCTATTTGAAAATATTCCTGCTATTCCAACCCTTATCGAAGATGTTTCAATAATCACCATTTCCACCAATCTTTCCAAAGCCATCAAAAAGCCTGTTAAGATTACATCCTCTACAAAGATTGTTCCCTTGAAAATAACCATGCCTGGGCCTGTCCCCTACAGTTCTGACAAGTCAATACCATGGAATTACAGTGGAGAAATCTACTACCATGGTGTTAAACAAGTTGAGATAACAGAGGAAAGCTCTGATGAAGAAGATACCGGTATTGGAAACATTGCCGGTACAAGCAAGATCACCAGAAGTGGGAGAATATTTTCTCCAGAGATTGCCCCCCAAAGACACTCTTTGGACCCTCAGCTACTGCCAAAGTTACTCCTGCACCGATAAAACTTTCGGCAAGAACCCCGTTGATTGAAGAAGCTGTTATTCCTGTTGTTGTCCCTCCTACTTCTGCTGATAAGGGGAAAGGGATCCAAGATGAGCTCGTCAGGACGAGGGCTCAACCTTTGGTCATCCCCGAAACCTCTAAGAAAGAGATGGAGGAGATTCTGAAAATAATTAAAAAGAGTGATTATGACGTGGTAGAGCAACTGGGGCAAACCCCCTCGAAGATCTCCATGTTAGCATTATTGCTTTGTTCAGAGGCGCACGCCAAAGCATTGATAAAATTTCTGAAGACAGCCCATATACCCCAGGAAACCTCAGCCAATCAATTCCAAGATTGTGTAGCCAGCCTTACTGCCGACAACGACCTGGGTTTCTCTGATGCTGACCTGACTCCGAAAGGAAGAAAGCACAATGACGCATTACATGTGTCAGTAGAATGCCAAGGAACTACTCTGGCCCATGTTTTGGTCGACACTGGTTCTTCTCTGAACGTGCTGCCTAAGAAGGCTCTCGACCAATTGGATTGTGGAGGCTTGAAGCTAAGGCCAAGTAATATCATTGTAAGGGCATTTGACGGGTCAAAGAGAATAGTACATGGGGAGGTTGACATTCCCATTAAGGTAGGCACATAAGTGTTCCCCTCAACTTTCTATGTGATAGATATCCGTCCGTCATACTCTTGCCTGCTAGGGAGACCATGGATACACAATGCTGGGGCAGTCACCTCCTCCCTACATCAAATGCTGAAATACCCTTTCAAAGGAAAAATCATAACTGTGCACGGTGAAGAGGAATATATGATCATCCACCTGAACTCCTTCCGGTATGTAGAGGTGGAGGGTGAATTCATTGAAACACCATTCCAGCACTTTGAGGAAGTCTCTCTTGAGGTGGCAGTAGCAAAAGCGGTAGCCGAAGTACCCAAGCAGGTGGCCAGGATGGCATCTTTGAAAGACGCAAAGGCTGCGATGAAGGAAGGGAAGAGCTCAACATGGGGACAGTTGCCTGATATTCCTCACAAAACAGACAAGCTTGGATTAGGATTCACCGTTGCGGGGCAAAAAGCTATGCGCCGCTCAAAAGTTGAAAGAACACCCATCAAGATTTCTCCTTATGGAATCAATGCTTTGGAAGGTGAAGACGAAGAGGCCAACATTGAAGATTGGATCTTCCCAACCATCGAAGGGGGACTACGCAACTGGGAAGCAAAAGACTTTGTCCCTATTACTTTTATTAATCAGTAATTATCTGTCAAACATTTCCTGTTGGTTTGTAATAATTACTTTTGAACAATCTGCACACTACTTTTTCACCTCATGCCTTGCCCGGGGCATGTAGGTCCATTTGTAAGGGTTTTGATTATCTTCATATTCATATGCCATGTTTAATGATTCATTGGACGTTTTTCATTGATAAACTACTGTGTTCATTTTCTTTCCTTTTGCATTTTTGTTTGTTTTAAGGATGGCTATCCCTTACACACACCCACACTCACAAATGCAGATACCCATCCACTCTGGATTCTATGGGTGACTATTTTGCTATGTCCTTCAATAACTCTGAAGATCTGGTCAATCAGGCTGAGTATGAAGATGACGAAGATTGTGAAATACCAGGAGAGCTAGCCAGACTTCTACGGCAAGAAGAAAGGGCCATCTTGCCTCATGAAGAGTTGTTGGAAACTGTCAACTTAGGAACAGAGGAAGACCGGAAAGAAGTACAAGTGGGTGCCAATCTGGAGCCAAGTGTCAAGGAACGCTTGATGCAGCTGCTAAATGAATACGTTGAAATCTTTGCCTGGTCTTATGAAGACATGCCAGGTTTAGACACAGATATAGTGGTTCACCGTCTCCCTACAAGAGAGGATTGTCCACCGATCAAGCAAAAAGTCCTCCGAATGAGGCCCGACATGTCTGAGAAGATTAAAGCAGAAGTAATGAAGTAATTCAACGCTGGCTTTCTGGCTGTTACATCCTATCCACAATGGGTTGCTAACATTGTGCCAGTACCTAAAAAAGACGGCAAGGTTAGGATGTGTATGGACTACCGGGATTTGAATAGGGCCAGCCCTAAGGATGATTTTCCGCTACCGCATATCGACATTTTGATTGACAACACAACTCAATACAAGGTGTTTTCCTTCATGGACAGATTCTCGGGCTACAACCAGATCAAAATGGCCCCCGAGGACATGGAGAAAACGACCTTTGTTACACAATGGGGTACCTTCTGCTACAAGGTGATGTCGTTCGGACTGAAGAACGCAGGGGCAACTTATCAACGCGCCATGGTAACTTTATTTCATGATATGATACATCATGAGATCGAAGTTTACGTAGACGACATGATAGCTCGATCACAAACAGAGGAGGAACACCTTGAGCATTTGAAGAAGCTGTTTTCCAGGTTGAAAGAGTAAAAAATAGGCTGAATCCAAGTAAGTGCACCTTTGGAGTCAGGTCTGGTAAACTTCTAGGATTTATTATCAGCAATAAGGGCATTGAGGTCGATCCAGCAAAAGTGAAAGCAATACAAGAAATGCCTGCTCCCCGTACTGAAAAGGAAGTTAGAGGGTTCTTGGGGCGCCTGAACTATATTGCCAGATTCATCTCTCATCTGACTTCTACCTGTGAGCCAATTTTCAAACTATTAAAGAAAGATCAGGTAGTCGAATGGAACGACGATTGCTAAGCTGCTTTTGATAAGATCAAGGAGTATTTGCTAGAACCTCCTATTCTGATGCCACCCGTCGAAGGAAGGCCACTAATCATGTATCTGACTATTTTGGATAACTCAATGGGATGTGTACTGGGCCAGCATGACGGTTCTGGTCGAAAAGAGCATGCCATTTATTACCTTAGCAAAAAGTTTACCGACTGTGAGACTCGCTACTCACTGCTCGAGAAAACTTGCTGCGCTTTGGTATGGGCTGCTCGCCGACTAAGGCAGTATATGCTGACTCATACCACCTTGCTGATTTCCAAAATGGATCCTATCAAGTATATCTTCGAGAAGCCTGCTTTATCTGGAAGAATAGCTAGATGGCAAATGATCCTAACTGAGTATGACATCCAGTATACTACCCAAAAATCTATAAAAGGGAGTGTACTAGCTGATCATCTAGCTCATCAAGCTATCGAAGATTATCAACCCATGAGATTCGACTTCCCAGACGAGGACATCATGAACTTGGACAACATTGAAGGTAACAGACCGTATGACAGACCTGAAAATGGATCCCGATGGACCCTGTACTTTGATGGTGCTTCAAATGCACTTGGAAACGGTATCGGTGCAGTACTCATTTCCCCGGAAGGTTGTCACACGCCTTTCACGGCACGACTTTGCTTCAGCTGTACCAACAACATGGCTGAATATGAAGCTTGCATCTTTGGTCTCAAGGCTGCTATAGACTTGGGGATCAAATCTTTGATCGTATTTAGGGACTCGGCTTTGGTTATCAGTCAAATCAAAGGAGAGTGGGATACCAAACATCCTAATCTTATCCCATACAAAGAACATGTCCTGACATTGTTGCCTCATTTCGAGCAAATTACCTTCGAGCATTTCCCGCGAGAAGAGAATCAGCTAGCAGATGCTCTGGCTACAATGTCTTCCATGTTTAAACTCAACTGGGATAATGAGGCTCCCCAAATCACCATCGAGCGAATGGATGAACCTGCGCATTGTCACGATATTAATACCGAAAAAGTAGTGGAACAACCCTGGTTCCATGAAATCAAAAGGTATCTCCAGACTAGAGAATACCCCGAAGGAGCTTCCGTAAATGACAAAAAGTTCCTAAGGAAATTTGCTGCCAAGTTCTTCCTGAGCAACGACATTCTCTATAAACAAAGCCATGATTGTGTTTTACTCCGATGTGTAGACAAAGCTGAAGCAGAGTTAATCATGACCGAGATACACAGCGGTACATTTGGCACTCACTTGAGCGGGCATACGATGGCTAAGAAGATTCTAAGGGCAGGCTATTACTGGTCTACCATGGAAGCAGATTGCCATCAGCATTCCCGTACTTGCCACAAATGTCAAGTCTACGCTGACAAGATTCATATTCCTCCTGTTCCTCTCAATGTTCTGACAGCTCCTTGGCCATTTGCAATGTGGGGCATTGACATGATTGGAGAAATCAAGCCCACAACATCCAATGGACATCGCTTTATCCTGGTGGCTATTGACTATTTCACCAAATGGGTCGAAGCAGCGTCCTTCGCCTCTGTTACTAAAAATGTGGTTGCCCGCTTCATCAAGCAGAACCTCATATGCCGGTATGGTGTCCCCGACAGGATCATCACAGACAATGGTACAAATCTGAATAATACCATGATCACCGCCCTATGCGAACAGTTCAAGATTTATCATCACAATTCATCTCCCTATCGGCCGAAGATGAACGGTGCTGTTGAAGCTGCGAACAAAAACATCAAGAAGATCATTCAGAAAATGACAGTTACCTACAAGGACTGACATGAGATATTACCGTTCGCTCTGCATGGATACCGTACCACGGCACGTACTTCAACAGGGGCAACCCTATTTTCTTGGGTATATGGCATGGAAGCTGTCCTGCCCATGGAAGTTCAGATTCCTTCTTTAAGGATTATGAAGGACTCTGGTTTGAATGAAGATGATTGGATTCAGACCCGACTTGATCAACTCAATTTGATCGACGAGAAGCGACTCGCTGCTGTTTGCCATGGTCAGACGTATCAAAAACGGATGATCAAGGCTTTCAACAAGAAAGTCAGACGTCAAGTGTATCAAGTCGAAGATCTCGTAATCAAGCGGATTATCTTGCCACAAAGTGATCCTAGGAGCAAATGGACTCCTACATACGAAGGACCATTTGTGATCAAGAGTATATTTTCTGGTGGTGCAATGATCCTGACCACCATGGACGGCGACGATTTGCCGCACCTTGCGAACGCAGACATAGTCAAAAGATACTACACATGAAATAACCCGACAAGTCGAAAACCCGAAAGGGCGGCTTGGGTAAAAATGGGCATCCCGGTGAACCAAAAACCCGAAAGGGCGGTTCAGGCAAAAATTAGGGATAAAACAAAAAAATCTGTACACCCAGAAAATTGAAAACCCGAAAGGGCGGCTTGGGAAAAAATGGGTTTCCCGGTGGATCGAAAACCTGAAAGGGCGATTCAGGCAAAAGTTAGGGAATTAAAGCGTATGACTATGTCTCGTCGGATCACTTTAAGAGTAATCTCTTCATCAACCAGCTCCAAGTTTCTGATCAATCCAGTCATCAGCAGACGAAGCATTGAATGGACAAATATTCAGAGTTGTGAAGGCTATAGCAGAATGGGGATCCCAGGGAATTGTTTCACATAGCCATTTTTCTTTTGTATAAACTTTTCAATTTTTACGACGACATCCTCTTACTAGGATTACTGTCTCCTTTGTACAAATATACTCATAGAAAGTTAATACAAATACTTTTCCAAATACAGAAATTTGCTTTGTCTTCCTTTTCTTTTCTTTTGCACTTATGTTTTATTTGAGAAACGTCCAATGTTTTGTTAAATAGGCATATGCATTTGAACATAATCATTTCCTTATGAATCAAGAAAGATGATTACTGATAGGTTGAAGGTACAGATGGATATCTTGATGCCCTTTCAGAAGGCCAAATTCCCTAAGCAGAGTTGAACTTTAGGATCCTCAGCAAAACAAAAGCTTTCTCAAAACTGATCTCCCCAGCCAGAGAGCCTTCCAGAACTCAATTCCCCTCAGAGTTAAGTTTCAGTATCCTCAGTGGAGCCTTAAAAATCTGAAAATCCAATCCCCAGCGGAACCAGACTAGTGAACCTTCTCCCAACAGAGATACTTCCCACCAGACTGAAGATTCTCAGTCTTATTTCTCCAGCATAAGTCTACCAGGGTCTGAACTCCCCAGTAGAGATCATCATAAATTCTCATTCCCTACAATTCACCAAAGAATTCCAATTCCCCACAGTGGTCCTAAGATCCCTCAACAATTGAAGATCTTGCATTCCCCAGGCAGAATGAAGACTCTCATTCTCGGTTCCTCATAGGATAATCAGATGTTCCCCAGTGAAGATCTCCTCAAAACAGGAGTCCCCAGTAGATTGGTATACAACCCAAGCTCCTGATTCTCCAGCAGTAGTCAACAAGGATGTCTCATCTTCAGCAATCAAAGATTCTTGCAAACCCCTGCAGCAGTCAAGGATTCACTTTCCCTGGCAGCAGTCAAGATCCTTTTATCTCCAGCCGTCCAGGATTCATCTATCCTCAGCAAGAGAGCTCTTCAGCTTACATGCGCATTCATATCATAAACATTGATATAACATATATATTGCATCATACATATCATGCAACATAACTTTGTGTTTTAGCTAACATTTCATCCTTTTCAGGATAAGATTAAAAGGCTATCATTAACAATTATTCAGATACAATATGGATACACCCCAGACACGGCGGTCATTCTATTACTCATTCAAAATTTCAAGTCAGATACAATACAAATACACCCCAGACACGGCGATCATTCTACTACTCATTCAGACTACAACAATCAGATACAGACTAGATACGCTCCAGACACGACATCCATTCTATCTCTCATTCAGATTCACTTATCCACCTCAAGGTTCAATGCATTCCAAGCACGGATACCATTCTGACCTTTACCACAACAGTTTGATTCTCCCCAGTGCGTTCGCCACGAAAGTTATTCTGTCATTTATTTAGATCCCAGTTACAGTTTCAGATACACTTCAAACATGGAAGTCATTCTATTACTCATACGGATCTCGATCCCAGTTACAGTTTCAGATACACTTCAAACATGGAAGTCATTCTATTACTCATACGGATCTCAATCCCAGTTACAATTTCAGATACACTTCAAACACGGAAGTCATTCTATTACTCATACGGATCTCAATCCCAGTTACAGTTTCAGATACACTCCAGACACAGAAGTCATTCTGCTACTCATACCAATCTCAACTTCAGATACAGTCCAGATACGCTCCAGACACGGTTTCCATTCTGTCACTCATTCAGAATTTGTCCCCAGCACGCGGTTGCTCCATACAGATATTTCTCTGTTACCCAGATACAATACAGATACACTCCAGACACGGCATTCATTCTGATATTCATTCTACCTTCAAACTCAGTTCCAGCTCAGATACGCCCCAGACACGGAGGCCATTCTTTTGCTCATACAAACTCAGTCTCCAGATACAGTTCAAATGCATTCCAGACACGGATACCATTTTGATCCTCATTCTTCTGACCAGTCACATTGCAGTTCAACAAACATCCAGATGGCATCTTTAAGCCCATCTCCAGATGGCATCTTTAAGCCCATCTCCAGATGGCATCTTTAAGCCCATCTCCAAATGGCATCTTTAAGCCCATCCTCGACAAGATTCTGTCACCCCTCCAGATGGCATCTTTAAGCCCATCTCCAAATGGCATCTCTAAGCCCATTCCCACATCCATTATTTTGACGAGTGCAAATTTAAGGGCACTCTAGTGTTCAATCTCCTTTTACCTTCGAGACGCGAAAGGCAAACTGGCCAATCTAACTATTCAGGTGCAAGAAGATTGAACAGGGGCAACTGTTGTACCCCAAAATTTGCCCTCTCTTTCTTCAGGAAATCATCTTGGATTCTCAGAGTCCCTCTGAAACAAATCCAAGTCCTGAATTGTCATTTTTGCCCAAGCAAACCATTTACAAGAGCAAAATGATCACACAAGCTCTAAAGGCAACGCTTTTATCTTGAGAAAAACTAAATTCTAAGCATTTGGAATTTTTCTCTAAAAATGGGTGTTTAAGAAGAAAATAGCGCTTCAGAACTTCTGGACCAAACTCCAGATAGAAACGGTCAGAAGTTGCAAGCTTGGCTCAACGCAGTCAGAAGTTGGCTCTTCAGCAGCTACATCAACTCAGTCAGAAGTTGCAAACGTGGTTCAACATGTAAGCCTCAGACATAACATGACTCTTTCAGCAGTTACGCAAGTTCAGCCAGAGTTTGATAAAAGAATGCAAAGGAAGAAAGGAAGTCTGAAGGCTCCTTCAGAACATGCTGAAATCAGAAGATGAAAAGGTCAGAAGAGTGGGTGTTACACTGATACAGAATCTCCAAGCTCAGGATTTCCAGAAGCAAATCCAAGGAACGTGTCAGAAAGTCAGGAGAATCCCCAGAATTTGCTAAGACAACAGGAGGCCAAGACCAGAGCATGGTTTACGTTGATTTTGGTAAAACAGAACTGCTGGTTCAAAGTTTTGTTTCTATTACCAGAATATTGGTGTTGATAAGTCTCATCACTATTTAATGCTCATTAATGCTCCCAACCACTCCTGAACATTCATCCAAGTAGTCCCTTCACGTGTGGCTTGGTAAACGCCTTTATGCAGGTTCAGACACGGGTCTACGCGCCACCGTCCACCTAAGAGGTCACTTCTCCCCAATCCATGCCTGCTGTTCCAGCCTAGGCTGAAAGGCTATCTGTTATCACAACTTCCCAGGAATTTCTTTCAAAGAACAATTCAACCTCTGTTGGCGCCTTTAATGTTCAAGAAATCCACAAGAGCTTTGCCTATAAATAGAGAACCATTGTCCACTGAAAAAGGGCGTTCAACAACCAGAAAAATTTCTAGAAGAGAAACAGAAATTTTTAGCAAGAAAATACTATGAAACTCTGCCAAAATCTCTAGTGTTTTCATAACTTTGAACTTCTCACCTTCAAACTTCATCAATACCAAGCTTTCTTTGTGACTAAAGAACACTCTTTCAACCTCTGACCATACATACACATACACCTTCATCTACCCCTTTCAAAGAAAAGAACCTGTCCAGAATACCATCAGAGCCAAAAGCTAGCTCTCATTCACAAACTTTTCCAATAGCCAGGTAAGCACCTGCTGACCTTCATCACGCTGCTAAGCATCATCAGCTTTGCATGCTCAAATAAACATAATGTAAATATCATGTTGCTGCTGTTTGTGTTCTGAGGATTTTCATAGAACGTTTAGATAGGAAGTGAGCCAGCGTAGAACCTGCCTGTGACCTTGTTGGTTCTGTCTCCTAAAACATTCTGACATCTGCTGAAGCTGTTCCAAACATGTTTTCTGTTTTGTGGAAAAATAAAAAAATTGCAGATGTTCTGACTAGCACAGGGAGAAGCCAAGTGCTGACTTTGACGTTAGCACATCTGAAGCCTGTTTTGCTGTCAATAATATCAGAACTTCTGAGAATTATTGTATTTCCAGCAGGATCAGAATTTCTGATTTCCCCACTAACAAACCTTTGTCTTGCAGCGCATGGGGGTCAGAACTTCTGATCTTCCCACTAACAGGTTTCTGTTTTTCAGGTGCCAGAGTCAGAAGTTTTGACTCATACAGTTTAACCAAAAGGTTGATCATCTGGCAGAGGGCCTGAGTCAGAACTTCTGATGACCTCTCAGCAGCGTGCTGGCTCCCTCTCTCTTTCTCTCTATCTTGTTTTTGTTATTTTCTTTTCTTGTCTATTTTTCTCGTTGAACCACCCCATGTAAAAATATGTATCCCCACCCCCCTAATTGTTGTAATAGCGTAGGATTTTATATTTATGCTTTTTATTGCTTTCAAATAAATGCTAGTAATTAGGGTGTGTATGGCAAGATAAAATCAATGAAATAGAAAATCCTAATTCAAAGATAAACTCTTGTATGCAATAAAACACACTTGCACACAAACACCCCTAGGGTTACATCCATTTGTTGCCTTCAAAAAAAGGGCCATGTTACGCATGCAAAGTATCTTGGTAAAACAAACAAAATCAAAAGATCATAGTCCCTCAATGACGCTATCCAAAGTTGCCTTACAAAAATGATCTTAGTCCCTCAAAAGAAATACTAAGATACTTTGCAAAGTTGCTATCATGGTCTATACGATGACTCGCGCCCGTCCCGTTTACATCCTAACACAAGGTTGTTCACCAAATACAATGACGAAACAACACTATTAAAAGGGTTAAAAACATAAGAAAGATCTTTGAGTAAAATAGGGTAGACAACTCTTAGTTACTTGATCAAAAATCTTGCAAAACATCCTTGCTATTTTTCAAAACACACTCCACAACACGATTTCAAAACAACTTTCAAAATATTGAAAACCTTTCAAAAAAAGACAAACACCTTTGTATACATTCAAACAAGAATCATTACAAAGGTTGCCACAACAATGGCCTCTTTTCAAACATCTTTCAAAAACCACACACAAAGCACCATTTAAAACAATTGAAAATGCAAGGCAACTGATCTAAGCAAGTAACTAAGAGCCCACGGATAACCATGGATAGGAAGGGTGCTAATACCTTCCCTTTCTATAATCTACTCCCCGAACCCATGAAAACATCTCAAAGGTTTTTCCTGTGCTTTTTAACCTTTCCTTAGGATAAAATAAAAAGTCGGTGGCGACTCTTGCTAAACCGAAACATTTGCTAAAACAAACGCAAAACTTCAAGTCAGTTCTCCCACCGTATCACAGGCACCAAATAAGAGCTTTTGCTCCTTTTTAAATTCAGATGAAATTTTTAAGACTTTTCAGTTTATATATTGTCCTTAGTGGATGATGTTTAGAGATCAACCCCCTTTGGGCTGAATGACCTGGTGAGGGATACCCAACTTAGCGAGTCAGTTGCCTTTTACCGCCTTTTCATCATTTGGTGCCAGCTTTGCTTATTTCTCAACCAATCATACATGCATGTGAATCTATATTATGCCAGGCTGTAAAGATAAACTACTCAAGAAATACTTCTCAGGATTCAAGTACTATGGTACAAATCTTCACGTTAGACTCGTATCCCTGTCACGTTATTCCGAACTTCCTACCCTTGAACAATCACCACTTTGTCTCTATATACTATTCCCGAGCTCTATGAGAACCAAGTTCTTGATCAAACAAAATTTTTTCGGCCAAATAGGGAGGACTTCAACTCGTGGATTTACACATCACTTAGCATAAAACCAACAAACAAATCAAAAAGAAAAATAGTAAAAGAAAATCAATAAAACCCTCCCAAACTTGAACTAAACATTGGCCCCAATGTTTTAAGCTCGAGGAAGGTGACTCACAGAGGGAAATGCAACATATTCTGCTGCCTCATAGCTTTCACCAGTAAGACTCCCTTTTATTTCTTGCAAACAAAACAAAAAAGAAAAACTAAGTTATTAAAAACATTGGTTTCCTCCCATGAAGCGCTTCATTTAACGTCGCATGGCACGAAGATTCATCCCGTTATAGGGGGTATTTCCTCTTCCACACCCTGTTGCTTGTTTCTCCCACAACTGAAAACTCATCTAGATCAAAAGGGTAAAAAATAATAGCTCAAAACTAACCTAAGTAGGAGGTAACCCTCTACTTATATTAGTAGTGGGTAACCCCTACTTATGTTACTAGGAGGTAACCCCCTACTTATGTTAGTAGGGAGTTAACCCCTACATATGTTAGTAGGGGGTAACACCCTACTTATGTTAGTAAGGGGTGAACCCCCTACTTATGTTAGTAGTAGGGGGTTAACCCCCTACTAATGTATGTAAGGGGTTAACGTTAACCCCCTACTTATGTTACTAGGGATTTACCCCCTACTTAAGTTAGTAGGGAGTTACCCCCTACTTATGTTAGTAGGGGGTTAACTCCCTACTTATGTTACTAGGGGGTTAACCCCTACTTATGTTACTAGTGTATAACACCCTAGTAACATAACTAGGGTGTTACCCCTAGTAACATAAGTAGGGGGTTACCCCCACTAACATTATGTTAGTAGGGGGTTACCCCCTACTTAAGTTAGTAGGAGTTACCCCCTACTTATGTTAGTAGGGGGTTAACTCCCTACTTATGTTAGTAGGGGGTTAACCCCTACTTATGTTACTAATGGGTCAGCAAGCAGTTTCCCTTTCAAGATTCTGCACATTTCTAGCTCTTCCCTTGTTCTAAAATTGTGTTCCTTCAGATCACTTATGACAGAGTTTGATTCACACAAGCCATGCGAAAGCAAGCCATTTTTTGCATGCATTCCTGTTACTGTTTCCAGAAGAACACTCATGTGACAGAGATGTAATACCGACATAGCACAATCTTTATTAACTATCTCAGACCAAATCTTCTTAAGCCATTGTTGTATTGACTTAGTAGAATATATAAATTGAGACTTCAAGGATTCTATATCACAAACTATCTTTGCAGTCGTTGTCGTTCAACTTCTCCTTTAATAAAGTCAACCTTTGAATATGATCTATAATGATGCAGATTTTGTCCAACTGTATTGATGAAAAAAGGGTTCAAATACTGTTAAGCAGCGACATAGTCAACACTCCACATTCAATTTGTCGGAAGAATAAAGAGTTTTTAAAGGAGAGTAGATGTGTTGAAGAGTATCTAGAACAATGCCCGATTCGTGATGATTTCGTTAAGGCAAGGACTGGATTACCATTCAAATTCATGTCCTCAGGCTCACCTAGTGATGTATGTGCAAAAGATGTCCACTCACACCGATGATCAAAGTCTATTTATTCATTATTTTTAAGACAGTTTGGCTGGAGCCGCTTCAAAGTGGTATATGGGACTTGATAACACTCATATCCTCACTTTCAATGACCTATCTGAGGCGTTTGTTAAGCAATACAAGTACAATATGGATATGGCTCCTGATCGAGATCAGCTGAGAGCTATGACGCATAAGGAAAAAAATCATTTAAGGAATACGCTCAAAGATGGAGTGAAGTAGCCGCCCAAGTGATCCCTCCTGTGATGCGGTGGGAGAATTGACTTGAGGTTTTGCGTTTGTGTTCGCAAATGTTGCCGTTAGCAAGAGTCGCCACCGACTTTTATTTTATCCAAAAAGGAAAGGTAAAAAAGCACATGAAAGACCTTTGAGATTGTTTTCTTGAGTTCGGGGGGTAGATTATGAAAAGGGAAGGTATTAGCACCCTTTTCATCCATGGTTTTCCATGGGATCTTAGTTACTTGTTTTAGATCACTTGCTTTGCTTTTGCAATTGTTTGAAATGGTGCTTTGTGTGGTTTTGAAAGTATTTTGAAAAGAGGCCTTTGTTTAGGCAATCTTTGTGATGACTCTCGTTCGTAAGAATGTATACAAAGATGTTTGTCTTTTGAAAAAATGTTTCAATGTTTTGAAAGTTGTTTGGAAATGTTTTGAAATGTATGTGTGTTTGTTTAAAAATAGCAAGGATTGTTTGCAAATTGATCAAGTAACTAGAAGCTTATCTACCTACTCAAAAGTCTTTCTTGTACATTTTTATTCCTTTGATATTGTTAACCTACCATTGTTTTGGTAGACAACCCTATATTTGGATGTTAAACGGGACGGGCGTGGGTCATTGTATGACCATGATAGCAATGGTGCCAAGTATCTTAGAAAGTTTTGAGGGACCAAGATCATCTTTGTTTAGGCAACCTTTTGATAGCGTCATCGAGGGACTATGATCTTTTGTTTTGTTTTGTTTTGCCAAGATACCTAGCATGCATACCATGACCATTTAAATTAGGCAACCAAGTGGGTGAAACCCTAGAGGTGCTTGTGTGTAATATGTTGTCATTTTCATGCATTTGTCTTGTATTAGGTCATGCTATTTGTTTGATTTTTTGTCTTATCATACAAATCCTAATTTACTAAACATGTATATAATGCGATAAATTGCGTAAAGTAAATCTAAACTATTACAATCAATATTATGGGAGAGGGGATACAAGTTTTGAATGAGGGATATTGCTCAAAATAAAACCCTAATTCACTATTACAACCCAATTGAATTTACTGTACAAATAAATAAATAAACAAGTATTTAAATATGCAATAAAATGTAATTATGCAAAAATGTTTTTGTATTTATTTCATGTATGAGAAAAATAAATTATTTAAGTTCTAAAAAATAAGAAAAAAATAATATTATTATTTTTGGAGGGATGAAACCTTAGTTTTCAAATTAAAAGAAAAATATGTTTCCTTTTATTTATTTTATTCATTTCTTGTTTATGAAAAACAATAATAATATTATATACCAATATTAAAAATTAAATATATATGAAAAATAAATATTTAATATGTATAAAATAATAAAATAAAATATTTAAGTATTTTTTATTATTTACAAGCCTATTTAAGAAAATAAAGTATATTATTACTAATAAACTATTTTTATGCCAAAAATAATAAATAAAATAAAATAAAATGCAAAAAATAAAGAAAATATTTTTCAAGATTTTTTCATGTTCAGAAAAATGAATAAAAGCAAAAAATATAAAAATTAAAAGAAAATATGAAAAATATAAAAAATAAACAAAGGGGGTGCAGATGAGAAACAGAGGGGTGTGAAAAGCAACAGTAACATAAGTAGGGGTTAACCCCCTAGTAACATAAGTAGGGAGTTAACCCCCTACTAACATAATTAGGGGGTAACTCCCTACTAACTTAAGTATGGGGTAACCCCTTACTAACATAAGTAGGGGGTTACCCCTTACTTATGTTACTAGGGATTTACCCCCTACTACATAAGTAGGGGGTTAACCCCTACATATGTTAGTAGGGGGTTAACTCCCTACTTATGTTAGTAGGGGGTTAACCCCTACTTATGTTACTAGGGATTACGTATGTTACTAGGGATTTACCCCCTACTAACAAAAGTAGGGTGTTAGCCCCTAGTAACATAAGTAAGGGGTAACCCCCTAATAACATAAGTAGGATTAACCCCCTACTTATATTAACCCCCTACTAATATAAGTAGGGGGTTACCCCCTAGTAACATAAGTAGGGGGTAACCCCCTAATAACATAAGTAGGATTAACCCCCTACTTATGTTAGTAGGGAGTTACCCCATACTTATGTTAGTAGGGAGTTACCCCCTACTTATGTTAGTAGGGAGTTACCCCCTACTTATATTAGTAGGGGGTTAGAGTTTAGGGGTAACCCCCTACTAACATAAGTAGGGAAGTATGGGGTAACTCCCTACTAACATAAGTAGGGGGTAACCCCCTACTTAGGTTAACACTCTACTTATATTAGTAGGGGTTACCTCTTACTTATGTATTGTAGTAGTAATTACTCGACTCGGTCATGAAGGCCGTGTATTTTTTGTCGTCCATAGCCATGGGGATTTGATTGTACCCCGAGTATGCATCCATGAATGACAATAATTTAAAGTTGGACGAATTGTCGTCCAACATATCTATGTTAGGTAATGGGTACGCGTCCTTTGGACACGCCCAATTTAGATCCGTAGGGGGTATTCTAAAAACAGATGACCAAGCATGATATTATACTTTAAAACTAAAAAATAAGTAGGAAACACACCACTTCTCTTTAATCTGATATACTTTTGAAACTCAATATGACGTTTAGTGCCATATCTCTTTTCATTTTGGTTCTCATAATTTGTAATGTGTTTGATAAGATTAAAAAACATGAAAGAAATGGTATCAAAATTCTTCTGACAAAAAAATTTAACAATGTACTTGGGAGAAAAATAAAAATACTTCAGGAAGATCTTCTATTCCATCTTTAAGTAAATTGCATCAGCCATCTTAGAAAATAACATCATCAGATGTTAAATATTAGTAGGGTGTTACCTCCTAGTAACATAAGTAGGGGGTTACCCCTACTTATGTTAATATGGTTACCTCTTACTTATTTTAGTAGGGGGTTACCCCCTACTTATGTTAGTGGGGGTAACCCCTACTTATGTTACTAGGGGGTAACACCCTAGTTATGTTACTAGGGTGTTACCCACTAGTAATATAAGTAGGGGTTAACCCCCTACTAATTCTCTCTCTGGTCCATCCTACATTAAAGTGCACCTCGGTTTTCACTTCCTATTTTTTTATATAAATCCATTTCAACTTCCTCTCTTCTGTTTCTTAGCTACTTGTTGAACATCTCTGAGGTCTTCTTGTAGTTTTTTCTTCAACAAAATCCATCTGGGCTGCTATGGATTTGATCAAAGGTTCTGATTAAAATCGTATGGGAACCCCTTACTTATGAATTCCAGCACTATTTATTACTTCTATGAAATTGGTTTATTTGAATATGTGCATGTTACTGATTTTTATATCTTCCTACCAGAACCTACTAGTTTTATCTCGTAGAATAGCAAGAGTACTACTATTTTTCTTTTCCCCATTAATACTAAAAAGGTGTTGCGAAGAAGAAATTTAAAACCCATATCTTTTTGGGTCCTTTCTGGTTAGTGTTCTTAAAGTTTTGTTTGAACTTTGGTTTAACATGAGATTTTGCAATTCCGGGGTTAACCCCTAAATGTTGTTTATTATAAGGTCACCACTTATGTTAGTAGGGTTAACCCCCTACTTATGTTAGTAGGGAGTTACCCCCTGCTTATGTTAGTAGGGAGTTACCCCCTACTTATATTAGTAGGGGGTTAGAGTTTAGGGGTAACCCCTACTAACATAAGTAGGGAAGTAGGGGGTAACTCCCTACTGATATAAGTAGGGGGTAACCCCCTACTTAGGTTAACCCTCTACTTATATTAGTAGGGGGTTACCCCCTACTTATGTATTGTAGTAGTAATTACTCGACTCGGTCATGAAGGCCGTGTATTTTTTGTCGTTCATAGCCATGGGGATTTGATTGTACCCCGAGTATGCATCCATGAATGACAATAATTTAAAGTTGGATGAATTGTCGACCAACATATCTATGTTAGGTAATGGGTACGCGTCCTTTGGACACGCCCGATTTAGTTCCGTAGGGGGTATTCTAAAAACAGATGACCAGGCATGATATTATACTTTAAAACTAAAAAATAAGTAGGAAACACACCACTTCTCTTTAATCTGATATACTTTTGAAACTCAATATGACATTTAGTGCCATATCTCCTTTCATTCTAGTTCTCATAATTTGTAATGTGTTTGATAATTTATTGTTGCCTCGAGAATTTGAAATGAATGATATACTTGACAAAAAGCAATTGAAACTTGTTATTAAGAGGCTTTGATTTTATCAATATTTTAATGAGTTTTTAAATGCAAGTTTCAAGATGGTCATTTAACTAACCTTTACTTTCTAACTCACTAACAATTGACTTTTATTTTTATGCTTTTTACTTTATGCTTTTACTTTAAGCACCATTTATTTTAGCATTTACATTTCATGCTATTTTCATCTTTGCTCACTTGAGCATTTATCTTTATGTAATTTTTATTTTGCTCACTTGAGATTTTCATTTTCTTTTTGAAGATACCTAATAATCAACTTGAACAATAAAAAACTTTAAGGCTACTTGGACTATTTGGTTACTATCCTTGACATTTTGGAGTTGTGGACTTCTTGGACTTAGGATTAGAGACCTTGACTACCCTTGAGACCTTGTGACTTCTATTGTTATTTTGTCTAGAGTTATTGGGGTTTACCCCGAGACATTGGGTTGTTTGTTTTCTTTGTGTGCAGGTTATTCTGATTATATGTTTTGTCTGTGATTGGTAATTCATCTGTATATAACCGTTAATCTGCCCAATTTTTGTAAAGACTTAATGCATTTGAAGCTTGGTTTTCTTAAGAGGTTTATTATCTTTTCTTGTTTGGTTTCAATCCAAATGATGGGAATTCTACATTGGCTCATTGTGTCAAGTGTTGGCTTCTTGTTGGTTAGATGGTTCTTTTTCCTAGCTTTTTCCTTATGCCTTAGGATAGTCCCTTCATCTCCTCCCATCTTCTTTAATTTCAAAAATCTTCTCCCTCCTTTTCAAAACTATTCTTGTTTTCTAAACTTGAACCGCTTTTGCAATAAACTTGGACTTAGGTCCATGCATTTTCAAAAAAACATTTTCTTAATCAAATTTTAAACAACTTAAACATACTTTGACATTTTTGTGACAAGAGTAAAAGTCAATCAATCTCATTCAAACCATTTTTCCATTTTGGATTTTTACTTAAAATTTTCTCAAAATATTAGACTCTTGTCAATCTTTGTAGTGATGCGAGCTACTATGCTTCTATGATATATAGTGAAGCAAGATATTTTCCACTTGGTGTTGAGCGAGGATTATTGATTTTAAAGTCCAAGCCATATCCTCCACTTTGAGATGACACAAATTCTCTTTTCTCATAATCGTGGGTAGTAAGTATGTTCTTCTACTCGGATAAGATGATGATGTCTCATCTCTTAAAATTAACCAACACACTTGTGTTTTAAAATTTTTAGTGGTGAACTACGAGTACCCTGATCTCCTATTACACGGAAGGTGGTGTGTTGGCACTAAAGGTTCGCAACCACGACGGATGCAAAAATTGTATAAAAAAATACTTATTTTCCCATCTCCACCATCTATTTTGTATACAACACTTATAGCCAAAATACACGAATTTTCAAAGAGGTTCCTATGGAGTACCGTAGATGTTTAGGGTGCCAATACCTTCCCTTTGATTAACCAACCCCCGAACTTAGATTCTCTCCCCTTGTTTTTTAGGTTACTCGCTCTTTTCCCATTCCCTTGGAAACAATAAAGTGCGGTGACAATTTTTATTTGATCTATGCGAGTCAAGTTAATCTGATGGCTTAGTCTCAACATTTCTACTGCTACAGTTAGTATGAAAACAAAATTTAAAAAATTATACAAAAATCAAATAATATCAAGGGTGACCTCATATTTAATCATTGGCCAAAATTGTTGATAGAAAAATGATTCGCCATTGTCCGTTAAAGACAACAATAGAGTTTGTATTCAAGATAAAAAGTCTGGAATAAACCAAAAAGAATAAATGCATAGAAAGAGAGTGAAAAATTATGAGTGAGTGTGGATTGGAATTTTCAAGAATTGTTGATGTCCTAATAGTGTGAAAGAGTGACCTATTTATAGTGATAATTAGGTCAACAAATTATGAAATAAAATTGATTGGCCAATCAAAATTTTCTTGGTCAGTAAGTTAACCAATTAGAGATTGAGTATGACATAAAATGACGCCATTTGACCAATAAGAACCAATTAATTGTAAAAGGAAATATTTTTTATATTTATTATAATTATTGCACTCAATTTTAGTAAAAAATGCATAAAATCAAATAATAATTATTTTTAAAAATGCCTTAATTATAAAAACGAAAATAATATTAATTAATAAAAAAATGACTTTTTATATTAAAAATATAAATAGTTAGTAATAAATAAACAAAAAATATCCTAAGTGAACCAACTGAGATTTGAACCCATGCCCTCATACTTGCAAGCTTCATTCTTTACCAATTGTGTTATCTAGTTTATTCGAAATAAAAATACAATTAAAAGTATATGGAGACGATCAAGTGTTTGTTATATTTTAGAGAAATACAAATAATTTGAAATAAATTATTATATTTTTAAATAGACTTTGAGAACGAATATTTATAAAATCCTGAAATATTAGTGTAATAAACCAAAAGAATTTTAAATCCAAGTTTGAAAATAATTTTGACCGTAGCACTGGGATGGACAAATTTGGGATATGAAACATGTCTTATCTCTTATAATGTTTATAATAATGCCTTTAATATGATTTATTCTGATTTGTGGGGTCCCTCACCCCATCCTTCTAGTTGTGGCTATAGATATTAAATAGCCTTTGTTGATGCTAACACTAGGTACATTTGGCTCTACTTCTTAAGACAAAAATTTGAAGCCCTACATGCTTATAAACTCTTTCACTATTTTGTTAGAACTCAATTTAAGACTACTATTAAGTTTGTGCAGTCTGATTTTGGGGGTGAATTTAGGTCATTCACAAACCTCCTAGATAACCTAGTCATATACTCATTTTCCCTCACACTTCCCATTAAAATGGGATAGTGGAAAGAAAACACGTGCATATAGTTGAAATAGGGCTAACCCTGATGGCTCATTCATCTATTCCCTTGATCTTTTGGGATCACAGTTTTGCCACTGTTTTTCACCTGATTAATAGGTTACCCTCATCTTCTATATCACTCAATTGCTCTCCTTTTCGTGTTATGTATGATAAACATCCAGACTACAAAACTCTAAGAGTCAATGGGTGCTCTTGATTCCCTTTGTTTAGACCACATAACAAAAATAAGCTCTAGTTTAGAAGTCAAGAATGTGTGTACCTAAGTGTGTCACCCCAACACAAGGGTTTCAAATGCGTAAGTAAAGAAGGAAAAATATATATCTCTAAAGATGTTGTGTTTCATGAGAAAATATTTCCCTACTTTCAACTACTCTCAGAAGCCTCCCAGCCTACTCACACCTATGACTCTAGAACCATGCCATGTCCCACAAATACTCTCAGGTCCCTACATCCTCTTCACATAATATTATGGTGCCTTCTACAAATAATTAAAACCACATCAACATTCCTTCTCCCTTACACACAAATTCTCCTAATCTGAGTACTTCTATCAATCAAACCAAGTCACAAGAGCCCACTTCCAGCCGTGTTATTGACAACTATAGTGACAACTCAATTCCACCCGAGCCTCAAGATCCTGAGCATAATCCCACAACTGGATAACATAACCCAAATTATTCCTCAAATACTGATCTTCATGCCTCTGACAAGTCTAATCTTCCCTTTAACATTTCTCATGACTTTGACAAGTCTAATATGGCATGCAACATTAAGATACCTACAGCCACGCATTATCTAGAGGATAATGTCTCTCTTCCCAACTCTACTTTTCACACAGAACAAAGTTCTAGCATTTCTCCCACAAGCTCTAATCAACCTTTAAATTTACCTTCATCTGATATGTCACTATCACCATCAACTCATAGCACTAAGCATGATGGTCCACTTCTACAAAATGCTCATCCCATGCTTAGAGCTAAGATAGGCAAGTTAAAACCTAAAGTGTTTGTAGCTCAAATTCACTTAGTCCCAACCAGTGCCAAACAAGCTTTAACCATACCTAAATGGGCCTCTGCTATACAAACTGAGTTTAATGCCCTCATAGCTAATAGGACTTGGACTCTTACCAACTTGCCTGCACACAAAAAAGAAGTAGGGTGTAGGTGGGTTTTAAATTTAAATAAAACTCGGATGGAAGCATACAAAAATACGAGGTTAGGTTGGTTGCCAAAGGTTACTACCAAGAGAAGGGATTCGATATTAATGAAACTTTTTCCCAGTTATTAAACCAACCACAATCAGACTCATACTCACCCTTGACATTACCTATAAATGGGAGATTCAACAAGTAGATGTCAACAACCCTTTCTTAAATGGCCTTCTCCAAGAAGAATTATACATGACTCAGCCTCCTGTGTTTATCCACTCTGACAAATATTTGGTTTGCAAGCTCAACAAAGCTATATATGGTCTCAAAAAAGCCCTAAGGGCTTGGTATAAGAAACTTGCTCGATCCCTAATGTAGTTTGGTTTTACTCACTCTAGGTTTGATCACTCACTCTTTGTGTACAAAAAACAAGGTATATCTCTTTATGTACTTGTATATGTCGATAATATACTAATGACTGGTTCTAGTTCATCTATGATTCACACATTGATCACCAAAATGCACACTGAGTTTGCACTAAAGAAGTTGGGCAAGCCTTCTTCTTTTCTAGGAATTGAATTCAACTCCCATAACAATGGTTCTTTACTTCTGACTCAGTCCAAGTACATACGAGATCTATTGTCAGGAGCAAAAATGGTTGATACCAATGGTGTTCCAACTCTCATGCTAAGTAATTGCAAGTTGAGTAAGCATGGTTTTGCTCCCTATTCTAATTCTTCATTACACAGATCCATTGCGGGTACTCTATAATATGTCACTCTAACTAGATCTGACACAACCTTCAGTGTAAACAAGGCATTTCAATTCATGTCTTCACCTTTAGATACTCATTGGCCAGCTGTCAAAAGAATGCTAAGGCATCTCAGTGGCACTATCTCACATGGTCTGCTACTATCTCCTTCTCTAGATGCTCCAAAATTCTTCCTTAGAGCCTACAGTGACTCTGACTGGGTGAGTGATCCGGATGATAGATGATCCACTTTAGGTATCTGCATTTTCTTTGGCCCCAATATCAAGCATCAAGGCATAATAATGTGTCATTGCATACACACCACCTCTGAATTGTTTTGGCTAGAATCCTTTCTAAGCGAACTTGGTGTTCTCTTTCACACACCAACTTTATTGTGTGATAATCTGAGCGCTCTACTGCTGTCCCAAAATCCTATTCTACATGCACACACTAAACATATAAAATTAGATATTCACTTTATTAGAGAACATGTTGTTTCCAGAAAAATCCTTATCCAACATGATCCTACTATAGCTGGAATTGCGGCCACACCAATAAAACCTCTAGGCACTGCTGCATTTCAGGACTTAAGATCCAAGCTCAAAGTCACGACTGCAGCACTTCAGAGCTTCCAGTACATGCTCAAATGAAGATCACCTCCTTTGAGCTTGCAGAGGAGTGTTAGAGATATGGAGCATTACAGTTTCCATCTATCATGTCTCAACTTATGCGTATGAGTCAACAATGTTAAATGTTGTTCGTTGATAGACTATTAGAAGTTAATTAATTGTGAGAGTTAACTATAGTTTGTTAGCTACTGTAATACGATGGGAGAGTTGACTGTTATACTGCTTTTGCATTTTGTATTCACAAATGTTGCGGTAAATAAGTGTCACTACCGACTTTTCTTTTATCCAACAAAGGAAAGGGTGAAAAGAACAAAAAAAGACCTTTCGAGAGTTTTTTCGGAGTAAGGGGGTAGATTATGGAAAGGAAAGGTGTTAGCACCCTTTCCATCAGTAGTTATCTACGGGATCTTAGATGCTTAGCTCATTTTTGAAATACCTTGTGTTTTTGTGTGTTTTTGAAAAGTATTTTAAAATGCCATAGTGAGGCAGTTGGCTTTATTATAACTCTTGTATCAGTCCTCAAGAGTGTCGATAAAGCGTTTTTGAAAAGGTTTTTGAAAATTGTTTTGTGTAAGTGTAGAAAGTTTGTTTTGAGCATAGCATCTAGGAACTATCTACTTTACTCGAAAGGGTCGTTCTTTTCCTCCTTTCCTTTAGGCAGTGCTAGCCTACTATTAGTGAGTAGGTAGCCCTAGTCGTTTGGATGTATGAGGGACATTCGAAGGGACGTTTTATAGTCACAAAGGCAACTGGGCAAGAAACCTTAGTAACTACCCTAGGGTTTTAAGATCATTATTTACCGAGGCAACGTCGAGAGGGTCATCGAGGGACTTATGATCTTTTTAAACCAGAGGGTAACCACTAAAATCTCTCACGTTTCGAGAGTTGTAACTATTTTTCGAAAGGCAACCAAAGTGGGAGTACCCTAGAGGTGCGTGTGTGTTTGTATTCAGTTATTTTTATATTTGCATTAGGTTTGTTAGCGTTTTATTTTATTCTTTCCATTCTGAATTTGTTTAGCATACTTCTTGAATGCATCACTTTTCTGCACTAAAAAGAATGTCCAAGTATATCTAGAGAAATCGTCAACAATAACCAAAGCATATACATTACCTCCGAAACTCCTTGTTCTTGATGGACCAAATAAGTCCATATGTAACAATTGTAGTGGCATTGTAGTGGACACCACATTCTTAGATTTGAAAGTTGATTTTGTTTGTTTCCCTTTTTGACAAGCATCACAAAGTCTATCTTTGACGAAATTTCTCTTAGGCAATCCAATGACAAGATCATGCTTGATTAGTTTATTCAAGTGTTCCATGTGAATATGAGCAATTCTTTTGTGCCACAGCCATGAATCATCGTTGTTTGCCATGAGACATTTAACCTTCAAAGATGGATCATCAAGGGAAATCATGAATATATTATTAATTCTTTTACCTTTAAGTATAACCACATGTGTGACTTCGTCTTCTATCAAGCATTCATACTTGGTGAACTTGATCTTGAAGCCTTTGTCACAAAGTTGGCTAATACTAAGAAGATTGTGCTTTAGTCCTTCAACATAAAGAACATCTTCAATGGATGTGAAAGGTGGAGCACCAACTTTGCCTTTGCCAAGGATTCTTCCCTTATTATTGTCTCCATAGGTGACAAAACCCTTGGCCTTTAGCACTAGATTTGAAAATTGGTTTATGTGATCGGTGGAAATATAACTGACTGTTTAAAGCTGGATCGCGTATGTCGCGGTAAGCAAGAGTCACCACCGTCTTTTATGTTCTCCAACATGGAAAGGACAAAAGCACAGCAAAATTCCTTATGAGAATGTTTCTCGGTTCGAGAGGTAGATTTATAGAAAGGGAAGGTGTTAGCACCCTTTCTATCCGTGGTTAGCCACGGCCTCTTAGGTACTTGCTCTTATGTTTTCAAAAAAAGATTTGTTTGCTTTTCAAGTGTGTGTGGGTTTTGAAAAAGTTCGTTTGAAAACTTCTAGGTAACTCTTGTATCAGTCCTCAAGAGTGTGTGAAGTATTGTTTGAAAACTTTTTGAAAGTGTAAGGTGTGAAAAGTATTTTGTTTATTTTGAAAAGAGCAAGTATCCATGAGTCATCTACTTTCCCTAAGGAATTAAGCTGTGTAAGAGTCCTTTAGATAGTGCTATCCCACCATTGAGAGGTAGGTAGCATCATCGTTGGAGGTGTTCGGGTCAATTCGATTATCGGGACAGTGTGGTCACCAAAGCAATGGTAGGATACCTTAGAAGTAACCCTAATATCTTAGATCCTTTTATCCGGGGCAACTGTTTCGAGGCAACTGGATCTTTTGGACAGAAGGGCGACCTCTAAGACACCCTATACTTGATGACCACGTTCGAGGCAACCAGTGAGGCGTACCCTAGAAGTGGCATGTGCTTTGTGTGTTGTTTTCAGTTAATTGTTTATCTTGTACATGTTATTTGTGAGCTACGGATTAATTTTATTTACATACATTCTTTCATGCATTTAACAGTTAGGGGGTGCGGAAAGTAAATTGCGGAAACATAAATCCTAGGCTATTACAAGGCGCGGGTCTATACATCGCCAAAAATACAAAGACCCGTTTTTGGTAAATAAGTACGGAAAATAGTAAATAAAACAGTAAAAACCCTAATTACTATTACATCCGGAGGCAGTTACATAATAATCAAAAATAAGGAATTAAAACTAAAATGCGCGCGAAAGAAAGAATCGGGAATGTCTTAAGGGTGTTGACCCTTTTAAGAAAAGAAATTGATTTTTTTGTCTTTTTGTAATTAAAATGAAATTAAAATCGACTAATGGCTAATTAATTAATTTAATTAAAAGAAAATATATTTTTTGTGTTTTTTATGTTTTTTATGGAATAAAATAAAAAGAGTTAAAATTCTAAGTTAACCTAATTCTAAATTATTTTATTTGTTAAAAGAAAAGTCAAAATTGCTTAATTAAACTATTTCAATTAATGTTTATTTACAAAATAATATGATAATAATAATAATAATAATGATGTCAATTCTTGTTTTTTTGATTTTTTATAAAAAATATTAGTTAAGTTAATAAGTAATAAAATAAAAAGGTTAGAAATTAAATTGGAAAATAAAAAATGAAAAGAAAAGAATAAATCAATGGAAGGGGGTATTGGGCCAGGAAGGAGGGTGTGAGATTGAGATTTGAGGCCCATTAAGAAGCCACGTTTGACTTTCCTTGGTTGCCTGCAGCATGCTTTGACTGAGCACATGGTATTCCTCACTTTTTGTCCTTTGGATCTGTACTGATGACACATGGCAGCGCTGGGATGTGAGACTTATGGTGCACCTCATATTGGAATCTGCACAGGAAAGCATTGAAAAAAATAATATGGAACTATGGGGGGACCTGGAAATCGAACCCAGGTCCCAGAGATTACAAGACACATGGCCAACCACTGGACCAAACCTGCGCGTTTGTTAATGAAATAGAAAAGAAATATAATATAGAAAACACGCGTTATATGCTGAAAAACAAAAAAAGAGCGCACATGATTTTAAATGGACCAATGCCTTGCTGCCACGCCTTTCGTCTTCAACCTTTCCTGTAATCATAAAATACATAGCGGGGGTTTTAAACCCCCACAAAATACAAGCATTATGAAAATAGCGATTAGACGCTCATGAAGCATAAATTGGGCGCGAGGTGTGCATCATGCTCGTCTCATTATGCTGAGTTCAACCATGCCTGTTTAGAGTTTCAATTTTACAGCATGAGAAAGACCCCAATTTCAAAGTTCTGGAAACCCTAATAATCGCTAATGGTGGATTTCTGTTCAGGGCACTACAACCAAATTGGACTATGCCAATAGCTTCAGAACATCCCTATTAACATAAATCAATTCAAAAGAATGGTTAAAAACACATGAATGATGATATGTAATTCTGAAAAATAATTCAAACCGTGTGAGTTGTGTGCTTTGATTCTGATGGTGTTAGGGCTCGTTTGTGCTTGCAAAAGGATCATGGCAATGTAAGGGGCGTGTTTGGATCAGAAAGGAAGCTTGAATTGGGCTGCAAGGTGGTTTTCAGTTTGTCACTTTTCCTTGGAATTTTTGAAACTGCTTATGCTGTATGGAGCGTTTCTAGGTCGTGTTCTCTATTGTGAAGGCTTGCATATCTGTATATGAATGAGTATCAATCAAAATAAAGGACCTTTATGCCTTGCAATTATGTTTTGATTTTGCCATGAACACCATTAAACCATTTGCCATATTTGCTTCAAATTTGAATTTCTATGCCCATAATAGGATGTACACGAATTTGGAAGGTGCTTCATGGTGTATCAAAGCTATTCAACACAAAATATACCCCTTAATTAATTTTCTTGATTTTTATTTGAATTTTAAAGATTTAAAATGAATTAAATCAAATAAAATTAAATAAAAATGGAAAAATTAATTTTTAATCTTGAAATAAATTGTGGGACACGTGGGAGGCATGGCCAAGCTGAACCAAGTGGAAAAAGTGGGCCCCTTTTGTCAAAAATGAAGTTTCAAGGATAATTGACTTTGGCCATTTCACAAATATTTCCCAACTTTTCCAATGCATATCTTGCTCTATTTTGAAGCTATGAACATGTTCTTGGACATTTTGGAAAGGTCTTGAAGTCCTCTAACCAATGTCTTTGGTCCCATGTCATTTTGAGTTACCAATCTCAAGTTATGGTCTTTGACTTAAAATGCCTTTTTGTTGACTTTTAAAAATAACCTATAATGTTGAAATTGATAACTTTTTGTGAGAGCATTTCTTGGACTTGGAATGTGAATATGAGTTGTAGGAAATGTCCTCCCCTTCAAAATGAGCATTGGATGGGATTTTTCTGATGAACCATGAAAAAGTTATGCCTTGGTCAAGTTACAGTTGACTTTTCAACTGTCCAAAAATGGAAACTTTTGCATCTTGATGATTTTTGAGCCATGCTTGTGGAATCATGATCAAGACTTGATCAAATGATGATTGTGGCTTCAAAATAAGATGTTGACCAAAAATTTTGACTTTTGACTGCCAAATGACCATTTTGCCCCTACAGTTGACTGTGAAGCAATTAGGGTTTTTGACTGTGCAACTTGACCTTGTGAGCCTTGAAACTTGACATGTGGATGCTTGACAATGTATATGAGCATATGGGACTTGATTGAGCCCTTGAAAACCTCAACTTCCTTGCAAGAACCAAAACCCTAATTTGAATGGCTTAGGAGAATGGTTGACTGTGTAGCCCTTGAGTAGACCTTGAACCATTTGCTTGTCATAACTTTGAAGATTATGGGAGGGAAAATTTTGGGGTACAACAGTTGCCCCTGTTCAATCTTCTTAGACCTGAGGATGTAGATTGGCTTGTGTGCCTTTCGTGATCCGAAGGTGGAAGATGATTGAACACTAGAGTGCCCAGAAATTTGCACTCACATAGTTGAGTATTAGCAGTGTGATGTCGGGAATGGGCTTACAGATGCCATTTGGAGAGATGGTGGATAGGAGGATGGGCTTATAGATGCCATATGGAGATGTGACAGAACCTTGTCGGGAATGGGCTTATAGATGCCATTTGGAACTGTAATGGGAGGATGGGCTTATAGATGCCATCTAGGTGTCGATCGCGTAAGAGATTCCTTAGCGAGAACTTGCTGTTGTACCCCAAAATTTGCCCTCCCATTTCTCATTGATTTCTCACCACAAAGCCTTTGAAGCTCAAGATCCAGTTAGGGTTTCATCTGCTCAAGACCTATCCTTGCACTGTGGACTCAAAATTAGGGTTTGTGTTTGCACAAAGAGATTTTGACCTAAAATGCCTAAGATGACTTTCATGCCTCATATTGGACTCCCAAGTTTACCCATATCAAGTTTCAAGTCCTGATTCCAAGTTTTGCCCAGTCAATTGGACAGTTGACCTAAAAATCAACTGTATTGGGGAAAAAGTCAACTGTGGCCAATTGACAGTCAAACCTCATGAAAATTGACCCACATCAACATATTGGACTCACATGAACCATTTGATCAAGTTTGGATCACAATTCCACAAGAAATTTGATCAGATCACCGAAAGGGCAAAATGGTCATTTTTAGGGTTTTGACTGTACAAAGGCAATTTTTGACTGTTTGACCTAGCCAATGGCAAACCAATCTCACACATGAGCTCAAGGACCCCATGGAATTATCTTGACATGATCAACAAGCTCAAAAGATCCCAAGTACACAAGATTGACAGTTGAATTTCCCAGTCAATTGATCAATTTTGACTGTATACTGAAAAGTCAAACTTTGACTTTTTGGTCAAAATCAAGAGTCAAGATTCATTTTTCATCAAAACATTCCAAATCATGAAACTTGTTCACCAAGAAATCACAAAATGCAAATTAGGGTTAGAAATGGAATTTTTCATAACTTAGAATTTTTCTAAGTTATGAAAAACCCTAATTTTTTCCCAACTTTGCCCCACTTTTTCACCATGATCCATTTGGATTCAAACAAAAGTCCAAATATGAAAGTTGTAGCTTGTTGCATAATCTACAACTTTGATTCACAAAGTTTTCCCATTTTTAACTTAGTGAAATTTTAACCTATTTTGACAAGGTTTTCTACCCCACTTCAAGGCCATTTTCCATACACTTCCACTTGGAATTTCAATTTGCATTTCAAAGATGGATTGTAGTACACATTCCAAGCTTTCCAAAATGTCCAAGAACTTCTCAAACAACCTCATGGTTAGAGAGAATCGAATTTCACAATATAGCAAAAAACCACTTTGTTCATGACCAAGTTCCATGCCCATAACTTTGCAATTTGAACTCAGCATGCTTTAGGTTAGATTACAGGTCCTTAAACCAAGTTACACTCCATAATTTAATGCATATTCATTGTGTTAAGGTGTTGTTCTATGAGTTTGGACATTGTATGCAAGATTAATCCCAAATTAGATAAAGTGAACTATCCATTTTTGCTAAAATTCACTTTATGTCAATTTAGAAATCCAACAAGTACATTGCAAATCTGAATGGAACAAGTTTATGAGCATAACACACTGATCAAAGAGGGATTATGCAGCACATTAGGGGCCCTCTACATGCCTAGAAACTCAAGTTGCATTTTGTTGCTTAAGTGTGAAGAAAAGTTCCATAACTCACAACAACTCTCATCTCAGCATTAGAACACAAGAACAAACTTATCAAACACACTCAAGACAACATAACCAAGCTAATACACGACCCTTGCACTTCTAAAACACCCTCCATCTCAGAATCATCCTCAAACTGCAAAAACAGAGTTGCCTCTGCAGTTTGAGTGCCAACTCCCATTTCTCTCGAGCATTCTTGCCAAAACCTGTTCCTCTACCTTCCTTACAACCTATGCAAACTATCCAGAAGCTAAGACCCAACCTGTAACACCTCTAAGCCACTTCACCATTTTTGTTTTTCTGTTTTGCAGTTGAAGTTCTCTAGCTTGATTCAGAAGCTCTCAAGACAAAGTAAGCATTGAAACAGCATCCCTGGACCTCAAGGAAGCTTTTCCAATCATCACCTTGCACTGAAGGTTCTTACATCTCTAGATAGAAGTTCAACTGAATAGGTAAAATTTTGAATTCGTATCTCTCTTATTATGCATCATTAGTCTTAAGTTTGTGAAGAAATAATGTCATACTCATGCCACTGAACATGTCCATGTCTTTACTTTTCATTTCTTTTGCCTGAGTAGAGAGAATTTGGAGTTTGAAAATGACAGAAAAACTAGGTTAGGATTTGGGGGAGGAGAAATTCTCCTTCATCTTAGAGAGTTAGGTCAAGTTCTATACATGGTTAGAATCGTCTCTTCATGCTGAACATTTTTTATGTTATGAGTTTTTGTCAAAAAGCCAGGAATCAGGAGTTAGCAGCTGGAGTACAGGGCGCGCGTTTTTGAATGTTGTTGAACAAAGGTTGAAGATGAAGCCACATGGGCTGGGCCTGTGTGGTCTTTTCTTTTTACACCCTATTTCCATTTTCTTACCCCCCAAGCCCATTTGCTTCATTTTTCATGATTTTTGACTTTTTCTTTTCTTATTTGACTCATTTATTTTTTCTCAGCATATTAAAATTTTGAAAATATTTTTCTCATCATTTTTTGATTTTTATTTGATTTTTATTTGATTTTCTTTTGTTTATACATAAATAAATACACATTATTATTTAGGATAAATAGAAAAATATGTAAAAACACTTCTATTTTTATTTTTATTTTATATTACCCTCTGAAAATATTTTATATAAAAAAAATACTATTTTCTAAAAAAATTAATTATTATTATTATTTATATATATAGTACATATTTAAAATAATACAAATATACATATATATATATATATATATATATATATATATATATATATATATATATATATATATATATATATATATATATATATATATATATATATATATATATATATATATATATATATATATATATATATATATATATATATATATATATATATATATATATATATATATATATATATATATATATATATATATATATATATATATATATATATATATATATATATATATATATATATATATATATATATATATTAATACATTTAGAGTAAAAATACCAAAAAATGTATATACCTTATTTTTAATATTTAATACTAAAAAATGCTTTTTTTACAAATATACCATATTTTATTTTATTTTTGTATGTAAATAACAAATAATATATGAATTAATCAATTAATATTCACTTTGATTAAAATTAGGGTTTTTACCCTAAATATGAAAATACTCTAAAAATAATACCTTTTTATTTTTCTTTTATCTTACATGAACAATACTTTTTCATATACATAAAAATTCCTTTTACATTTTGCATATTTATTTCAATTTTCATTTAATTATGCAATTATTTATCTTGTGAATATTCCTAAAAATGATGTAATAGCTTAGATTTAAATTCTTGCCCAAATAACCCCCATTTGAAACATTGTACCCCCCTCCCTATATTATTGTGATGTAATAGCGTAGGAATTTAAATTTCGCACTTTTAATGCTTTCTAAACATACTATGCTAGAATTAGGGTTTTGTATGCGAATAAAAATGAACAAAAATAGTTGGACCTAATACAAGATAAATGAGCATGAAAATAAACAACACATCTCACACTTGCACCCCCTAGGGTATTCCACTTTGTTGCCTTTCAAAAATGGGCCATATTGCATGTTGAATTTCTTTGGGTAAAACAAACAACCAAATGATCATAGTCCCTCAAAATGTTGCCTAAATAAAATGATCAAGTCCCTTTTAAAGAAAAATTGCCCAAAGACATTTAACACTATTGCAACTATGGTCTAAACGATGACCTGCGCCCGTCCCTTTCATCTCCTAAGACAAGATTGTCCACCAAATGCAATGGTGGAACAAAATTGTCAAAAGGCTTAAAACATGACAAAAATCTTTGAGAAAATTTTAGGGTAGATGAACTCTTAAGTACTTGTCAACTTTCCAAGAAAAACACTTGCCTTATTTCAAAACCCACTTCACAAACACTTTCAAAACCAACTTTCAAAAAAACCTTGAAACATCTTTTCAAAAAGACAAAACACCTTTTGTAAAACATTCGAGTAAAGAATTGTTACAAGGGTAGCCTATACAAGGCATCTTTTTCAAAACCTTTTCAAAACCACACACCAAGCACCATTTCAAACAAATGAAAACCAAGGCAAGTTGATCTAAGCAAGTACCTAAGAGCCCATGGATAACCATGGATAGAAGGGGTGCTAATACCTTCCCCTTCTATAATCTACTCCCCGAACCCAAGAAAAAATCTCAAAGGTTTTTGCTGTGCTTTTTAAACCTTTCCTTAGGATAAAATAAAAAGTCGGTGGCGACTCTTGCTCAACCGAAACATTTGCGAAAACAAACGCAAAACCATAGTCAGTTCTCCCACCGTATCACAGAACTGGCGACTCTGCTGGGGAGATTGTATTGATAATGGAGTAACCTTAGGGCTTAGATCACCCTCTTGCATGACTAATTGTTTGATTTGCTTGCTTTATACTTTGGCTCTATTGTTTGGGTTTACAATCCTCCACCCGGATTTTGGGAAACATTCATAGATAGCAATACGTTGTGGAAACTGTGCGGGGTATACCGACACGGTCTAAGCAATAGCTATATTAGTGCGACATATTTGTGAGTACCGGTAACCCTTGAGTTCAATCAAGGAGAGTACGGGGCCGCTGAGTGATGTCACTAAGCACTAATGACCTAGAACCTTACTTGACCATCTTGGCCTTTTATTAGGGGTAGTGAGATGACCGGCTTTGGTGCAGTCCGAAGTTGGTAGATACTCGATACTACACTCATTGAGGGTTGTTTTCTTGGAATATTTTGGTCGCTAGTTAAGTGGCTAAACCAAAACAATGAACAATGAAAACAATCCAGTGATATTGAGCTCTTTAGAACCCGGTTACTATTTATAGGACAGGTTTTTAAGCCAACTACACTCAAGAGGGTAATTACCTATGAAACCCCATGCAAGCCTGAAATTAGGGTTTGGTGTGATTTGCTTGTACATATGTTTTGTGCATACATCATAAACATCATAAAACATCATATGCATTCACTAACCATTTCAAGGGTTTTGGATCTTTAGCTTTGTTCTTGTTTTGTAGGACATGGAAATTCCTCGCAGAAACACCATTCAAGTCAACCTTGTGAGAATCTCTCCTCAACTCAAGGAGATCACTTCAAGAATTCCGGAAAATTCATCCTTCAGTGAAAGACATGGTAGACTGCTCAGCCTAGTCAACACCAACATTGAAGAAGACATGATGAAAGTGCTATTCCAGT
This sequence comes from Vicia faba, assembly GCA_948472305.1. NCBI lineage: Eukaryota > Viridiplantae > Streptophyta > Magnoliopsida > Fabales > Fabaceae > Vicia > Vicia faba. The sequence continues at coordinate 1,792,744,288 of OX451736.1, forward strand.
TCTTTGACCCTCTTCACCACTGCTTCACTTTCCCTGATTATCAGTTGGTTCCCACTTTGGAGGAGTTTTCTCAACTCCTAAGAATCCTTATCCTTAATCAACTACCCTTCAACGGTACGGAGAAGGAACCAAAGCCTGAAGATGTTGCTCGAGCACTACATCTACAACCATCTGAAATCAAGGGGCATTGGGAAACCAGAAGCGGCGTCAAAGGATTCTTAGCAAAATTCTTGTTTGAGAAGGCACAAGAATGTTGGAACTCATTGGACCTACAAGCCTTTGAAGAGATTGTGGCACTCCTTATCTACGGGTTGGTCTTGTTCCCAAATCCTGACCAATTGGTAGATGTCAACGCCGTCAAAATCTTCTTGTCCAGAAATCCAATACCAACATTGCTTGGGGACATCCTTCACTCATTTTACACACGAACAATGAGAAAGAGGGGTGTTCTCATGTGCTGTACTCCTATCCTCGCAAGGTGGTTTATTTCGCACCTTCCACAATCTGTCTTGAAGAATGACCAAGGTACAAGGTGGTCCCAACGATTGATGACTCTTACTCATTCTGATGTGCATTGGTGTTCTCGGTCCAGAGAAAATGTCATCATCGTCGATCGTTGCGGAGAGTTTCCTAATGTTCCTTTACTTGGAATCGGGGGAGGTATCACCTACAACCCTTGCCTAGCTTTGAGGCAATTTGGATATGCACGGAGGGATGGCCCTCATGACATGTTGATTCCTAGCCTAGTTTTTGACTTCGACAACGATGCGCAAGGACTTCGCCAAAGATTCATCAGAGCTTGGGGAAAACTCAACAAGGTTGATAGCAAGACTCTGGGACACAAGAACTCCATCCCTCTTGAGCCCTATCTCAAGTGGGTACGAGCCCGAGCCCAAAGTCTAATGATGCCTTATCCTCATGTTCTCCCTATGATTAAAGAGCCCGTCAATGAAGGAGAGGTTCCCTACACCATCCTACATCCAGACATGCCTACATCATGGGAGGAAATGCAGAAAAGTTGGATTCAGCTCAAGGAGGAACGAAACACTTTTGAAGCTAGCTACTACGCCAGTGAAAAGAAGGTTCTAGAGCTTACCCGCCGACTCCATGAGAAAGAGGCCCTCAACACCTATATCGCACCAAAGAGGATGCGCAATGTCTTTCTGTCTTGAGAAGTTTATTTTGTAACATTTGGCCCATGGGGCATTTATGTACTAACAAATTTCTTCTTATTAATATGACGTGCGTTTTTCTTTGTCTGAAACAATTTTGAATGTCCTAAATCCTTGAATGCATTGCATACATCAGCATACCATTCATCATGTGCATAAGCAGGTCTCACTCCAGGTTTCCTTATCTATCTGCTGTTTATTTCAGTAGGATGGATCTCGAGCAAACAGTCAAAGGCCTACAAGCCCAGAATGCACAGTTCCAGCAACTCTTGATGACTTTGGTTAAAAGTCAAGAGGACCTCAAGGCTCATCTGGAGAATAAGGACCCAGTGAAGAAGAAAAAGAGGGTCGGAGTGGCTACTTTGGGGAGAAGATTTGACAGAGAAGCTCGGAGAGTGCTTGAATTTCCTCCTACTTCTGATGAAGGAACTAGTAAAAGAGATCGGGTTGCGGTGCCTTCCGAGTCTGATGCAGAGGAGGAAGAGGTTGAAGAGGATGAAGATTATTCTGACCAGCAGTACCCTCCGGCTGATGATAAGTACAAGGGTTTAGAAGACAGATTGGCTGCCATGGAATTGCAAAGGGTACCGGGTTTGGATTTTGAAGACATGGGCTTGGTCGCCGGAATTGTGGTTCCCCCAAAGTTCAAAGTGCCAGTGTTTGTGAGGTACGACGGGCTATCCTGTCCCAAAATGCATCTCAGGTCCTATGTGAGAAAGATTCAACCCTATACGGCAGATAAAAATCTCTGGATTCACTTCTTTCAAGACAGCCTGTCGGGAGCTCAGTTGGAATGGTTTTATCAGTTAGAAGGAACCAGTGTCAGAAATTGGGAAGATTTGGCCACCGCTTTCTATAAACAATACCAGTATAATTCTGATCTTGCTCCTACTCGTACCCAACTTCAGGGTATGTCACTAGGAACAAGTGAGGGATTCAAGGAATATGCACAAAAATGGAGGGATTTGGCTGGCAGGGTGCAGCCTCCTTTAACCGATCGTGAGCTTGTTGATATGTTTCTTGGGACCCTGTCTGGGCCATTTTTCAATCATCTAATTGGTAACTCTTCCGCGGGGTTTACCGATTTGATCTTAACAGGCGAAAGAATAGAAGCTGGCATCAAGTCAGGAAAGATTCAGAAGGGTGTTGCTGCAAGTGTTGAGAAGAAGCCTTTTAAGAAGGAGACAACTACGGTATATTCTCAAAGAAGAGCAGGGAAGATGGAGCGTCGGCCAACTGTGGGGGCCGTAATGATTCAAAACACTCCAAGTGAGCAGCCTCGCTACAACCAATCCAGACCAAATCAGCAACGGGTAGAAAGGCCACAACGGCAGTTCACCCGTATTAATATGACTCCAGCACAAGTGCTTCCTCATCTATTGAAGTTGAATCTTTCCACCATCAAGGAGGCGCCAAAGAATGTAAATACGTCCTCTCCGCATTATCATGCCAATGCTAAGTGCGCCTATCATTCAGACAGTGTTGGACACGACACCAATGATTGTTGGGCACTCAAGCATAAGATCCAGGACCTGATAGAGGCTAAGGAGGTAGAGTTTGACGCTCCAGAGAAACCCAATGTGATATCTGCACCTATGCCGAAGCACGGTCGGAATGTCAATGCCATTGAAGAGGATCTGCATGTTGCTGACGTTAGTGATCTGACTACTTCACTGCTAACCATTAAGTTGAATTTGTTAAGGGCCGGGATCTTCCCGGGATGTAAAGAAGACTGCTACTGTTGCCACTCTTTGCCGTTTGATTGTCCGCTATTAAAGAAAGGCATCCAAGGCCTTATGGATAGCCGACAAATTTTGTTCGAAAAAGTTCCTGCTGTTCCAGTTCATGTTGAAAATATCTCAATCATAACCATTCACGCCAATCTTTCCAAGGCCGTCAAAAGGCCTGTTAAGATTACACCAGCTGCAAAATCTATACCTTTGAAGATAACAATGCCGGGGCCTGTTCCCTATGTTTCTGAGAAGTCGATACCTTGGAACTATGGTGGCGACATCTACTACCATGGTATCAAGCAAGTTGAAATAATTGAAGAAAATTCAGATGATGAAGAAGCCAGCATTAGTAACATTGCGGGCACCAGCAAAATCACCAGAAGCGGGAGAATATTTTCTCCAGAGATTGCCCCTCCAAGAGCAGTCTTTGGACCCTCATCAGCTAAAGAAGTCATCCCTGCACCAGTAAAACTCTCCGCTAAAACTCCTTTGATTGAAGAGATTGTCGTTCCTAGTGCTGTCTCTCCTACCATTGCTGATAAAGGAAAGGGAATACAGGATGAGCCCGTCAGGACGAGGGTTCAGCCCTTGGTAATCCCGGAAGCCTCCAAGAAAGAAATGGACGAGATTTTGAGGATAATCAAGAGAAGTGATTACGATGTGGTGGAACAGTTGGGGCAAACCCCCTCCAAGATCTCCATGCTGGCACGTTGCTTTGCTCAGAAGCGCACGCTCAAGCTTTGATTAAGTTTCTAAAGGCAGCTCATGTACCCCAGGAAACCTCTGCAGATCAATTTCAACATTGCGTGGCTAGCCTGACTGCGGATAATGGATTAGGGTTTTCTGATGCCGACCTGACCCCTAAGGGCCGAAACCACAATGATGCGTTGCATATTTCAATCGAGTGTCGCACAACCACCCTTGCACATGTTTTGGTTGATACCGGTTCATCGCTGAATGTTTTTCCTAAGAAGGCCTTGGACCGGCTAGATTGCGAAGGTTTGGAATTGAAGCCTAGTGATATTGTCGTCAGAGCTTTCGATGGGTCGAAAAGAATGGTCCATGGAGAAGTTGAAATTCCTGTCAAGATAGGTACTGAGCTGTTTAAATCCACTTTCTATGTAATGGACATCCGTCCATCATATTCCTGCCTGCTGGGTAGACCTTGGATACACCATGCTGGAGCAGTCACCTCCTCCTTGCATCAGATGCTGAAGTATCCTGTAAAGGGAAATATCATTACTGTTCACGGCGAAGAAGAGTACATGATTAGCCATTTAAATTCTTTCCGGTATGTGGAGGTTGAAGGAGAGTTCATTGAGACACCGTTTCAACATTTCGAAGAAGTTCTTCCTGAAATAGCAGTGGCGAAGTTGGCAGCTGAGACACCAAGACAGATGGCTAGGATGGCATCTCTGGAGGATGCAAGGGCTGCAGTTAAAGAGGGGAAGAATTCAGCATAGGGGCAGTTACCCTACTTTCCGCATAAAACTGATAAGTTTGGATTAGGTTTCACAGCCGCTGGCCAGAAAGCTATGCGCCAGTCAAAGATTGAAAGAGCGCCGGTCAAAATTTCTCCTTACAGAATCAACGCCCTGGAAGATGAAGACAAGGAAAGCAACATTGAAGAGTGGATTTATCCAACGGTCAAAGGAGGATTGAGCAATTGGGAGGCTAAGGACTTTGTCCCCATCACTTTTATTCATCAGTAATTTATCTGTTAAACATTTCCTATTTGGTCTGTAATATTTTATTTTCAAACAATCCGTACACTGTCTTTCCACCTCCTGCCTTGCCCGGGGCATGTAGGTCCACTTGTAAGGGTTTTGACTATTTTTCATATTCATATGCCATGTTTAATGATTCATTGGACGTTTTTCATTTGATAAACTGCTTATGTTCATTTTCCTTCCTTTTGCATTTTTTGTTTAAGGATGGCTATCCCTTACACACACCCACACTCACCAATGCAGGTACCCATCCACTCCGGATTCCATGGGTGACTATTCTGCTGTATCTTTCAAAAACTCTGAAGGTCTGGTCAATCTAGCCGAATATGAAGATGACGAAGGTTGTGAGGTACCCGGGGAACTAGCCAGACTTCTGCAACAAGAGGAAAGGGCCATCTTACCACATGAAGAGCCATTGGAAACTGTTAACTTGGGAACCGAGGAGGATCGGAAGGAAGTGCAAGTGGGTGCCAACCTGGAACCAAAAGTCAAGGAGCGCCTAGTACAGTTGTTGAATGAGTATGTTGAGATCTTCGCTTGGTCCTATGAAGACATGTCGGGTCTAGACACAGACATCGTGGTTCACCGTCTCCCTACAAGAGAGGATTGTCCACCTATCAAACAAAAAGTTCGCCGAATGAGGCCTGACATGTCCGAAAAAATCAAAGCAGAAGTAATGAAGCAGTTAGACGCTGGCTTTCTGGCTGTTACGTCCTATCCTCAATGGGTCGCTAACATCGTGCCAGTGCCTAAGAAAGATGGCAAAGTCAGAATGTGTGTGGACTACCGGGATTTGAATAGGGCCAGCCCTAAAGATGATTTCCCGCTACCTCATATTGACATCTTGATCGACAATACAGCTCAGCATAAGGTGTTTTCCTTCATGGACGGATTCTCGGGCTACAATCAAATCAAAATGGCTCCCGAGGATATGGAGAAAACAACTTTTGTCACGCAATGGGGCACTTTCTGTTATAAAGTGATGCCGTTCGGGCTGAAGAACGCAGGGGCAACTTATCAACGCGCCATGGTAGCTTTATTTCATGACATGATACATCATGAGATTGAAGTTTACGTAGACGATATGATAACTCGATCACAAACAGAGGAAGAGCACCTTGAACATCTGGAAAAGCTGTTTGCCAGGTTGAAAGAGTACAAGTTAAGGCTGAATCCAAGTAAATGTACTTTTGGAGTTAGGTCTGGTAAACTCCTGGGATTCATTGTAAGCAACAAAGGCATTAAAGTCGATCCGGCAAAAGTAAAAGCAATACAAGAGATGCCTGCTCCCCGTACTGAAAAGGAGGTTAGAGGATTCTTGGGGCGCATAAACTATATTGACAGATTCATCTCACATCTGACTTCTACCTGTGAGCCAATTTTCAAACTCTTGAAGAAAGATCAGGTAGTTGAATGGAACGACGACTGCCAAGCCGCTTTTGATAGAATCAAGGAATATTTGCTAGAACCTCCTATTCTGATGCCACCTGTCGAAGGAAGACCATTGATCAGGTACTTAACCGTCTTGGATAACTCAATGGGGTGTGTTTTGGGCCAGCATGACGAGTCTGGTCGAAAAGAGCATGCTATTTATTACCTTAGCAAAAAGTTTACCGACTGTGAGACTCGCTACTCACTGCTCGAGAAAACTTGCTGCGCTTTGGTATGGGCTGCTCACCGACTAAGACAGTATATGTTGACCCATACTACCTTGTTGATTTCCAAGATGGACCCTATCAAGTATATCTTCGAGAAGCCCGCCTTATCTGGAAGGATAGCTAGATGGCAAATGATCTTAACTGAGTATGACATCCAGTACACCACCCAAAAAGCTATAAAAGGGAGTGTACTAGCTGACCATCTGGCTCATCAGGCTATTGAAGACTATCAACCCATGAGATTTGACTTCCCAGACGAGGACATCATGAATTTGGACAACGCTGAAAGTGACGGACCGTATGACGGACCCGAAAAGGGATCCCGATGGACCCTGTACTTTGATGGTGCTTCAAATGCACTTGGAAATGGTATTGGCGCAGTACTCATTTCTCCAGAAGGTTGTCACACTCCTTTCACGGCCCGACTTTGTTTCAGCTGCACAAACAACATGGCTGAGTATGAAGCTTGCATCTTTGGTCTCGAAGCTGCTATAGACTTGGGGATCAAATCTTTGATCGTATTCGGGGACTCGGCTTTGGTCATCAGCCAAATCAAAGGAGACTGGGATACCAAGCATCCTAATCTTATCCCATACAAAGAACATGTCCTGACATTGTTGCCTCATTTCGAGCAAATTACCTTCGAGCATTTCCCGCGAGAAGAGAATCAACTAGCCGATGCTCTGGCCACAATGTCCTCCATGTTTAAACTCAACTAGGATAACGAGGCTCCCCAAATCACCATCAAGCGAATGGATGAACCGGCACATTGCCACGAGATTAATACCGAAGAAGTAGTGGAACAGCCTTGGTTCCATGAAATCAAAAGGTATCTCGAGACTAGGGATTACCCTGAAGGAGCTTCCGTGAATGACAAGAAGTTCTTAAGGAAATTCGCTGCTAAGTTCTTCCTGAGCAACGACATCCTTTACAAACGAAGCCATGATTGTGTACTACTCCGATGTGTGGATAAAGTTGAAGCAGAGTTGATCATGACTGATATACACAGCGGCACATTTGGCACTCACTTGAGCGGGCATACAATGGCTAAGAAGATCCTAAGGGCAGGCTATTATTGGTCTACCATGGAGGCTGACTGCCATCAACATTCCCGTACTTGTCACAAGTGTCAAGTCTATGCTGACAAAGTTCATATCCCTCCGGTTCCCCTCAACGTCCTGACTGCTCCATGGCCCTTTGCAATGTGGGGCATTGATATGATTGGAGAGATCAAGCCCACGGCTTCCAACGGACATCGCTTCATCCTGGTTGCCATTGACTACTTCACTAAATGGGTCGAAGCAGCTTCCTTCGCCTCTGTTACTAAAAATGTGGTTGCCCGCTTTATCAAGCAAAATCTCATATGTCGGTATGGTGTTCCAGACAGAATCATCACGGACAACGGTACAAATCTGAATAACACAATGATCACTGCATTATGCGAACAGTTCAAGATTTATCATCACAATTCATCTCCCTATCGGCCGAAGATGAACGGTGCTGTTGAAGCTGCGAACAAAAACATTAAGAAGATCATTCAGAAAATGACAGTCACTTACAAAGACTGGCATGAGATGTTACCGTTTGCTCTGCATGGATACCGTACGACGACACGTACTTCAACTGGGGAAACCCCATTTTCTTTGGTTTATGGCATGGAAGCTGTTTTGCCTATGGAAGTCCAAATCTCGTCTCTGAGGATTATGAAGGATGCAGGTTTGAATGAAGATGATTGGATGCAGACCCGACTGGATCAACTCAATCTGATCGATGAGAAACGACTTGCTGCTATATGCCATGGTCAGACGTATCAAAAGCGGATGATCAAGGCCTTCAATAAGAAAGTCAGACGTCAAGTGTATCAAGTCGGGGATCTCGTAATCAAGCGGATTATCTTGCCGCAAAGTGATCCCAGGGGCAAATGGACTCCTACATATGAAGGACCATTTGTGATCAAGAGCATATTTTCTGGTGGTGCAATGATTCTGACCACCATGGACGGCGACGATTTGCCGCACCCTGCAAACGCAGACATAGTCAAAAGATACTACGCATAAAATAACCCGACAAGTCGAAAACCCGAAAGGGCGGCTTGGGCAAAAAAGGGCATCCCGATGAACCGAAAACCCGAAAGGGCGGTTCAGTCAAAAATTAGGGATAAAAAAAAAATCTGTACACCCGGCAAGTCGAAAACCCGAAAGGGCGGCTTGGGAAAAAAGGGGTTTCCCGGTGGATCGAAAACCCGAAAGGGAGATTCAGGAAAAAGTTAGGGAATTAAAGCGTATGACTATGTCTCGTCGGATCACTTCAAAGATAATCTCTTCATCAACCAGTTCCAGACTTCTGATCAATCCAGTCATCGTCAAACGAAGCACTGAACGGGCAGATATTCAGAGTTGTGAAAGCTGTAGCAGAATGGAATCCCATGGAATTATTTCACATAGCCATCCTTTATTTTGTATAAAATCTTTCAATATTTACGGCAAAATCCTCTTACTAGGATGGTTGTCTCCTTTGTACAAATATACTCAAAGAAAATCAATACAAATACTCTTCCCAAAAATTTGTGTCATTTCCCTTTTTCTTTTTTGCACTATTTGTTTTATTTTGAGAAACGTCCAATATTTTGTTAAATAGGCATATGCATGTGAAACATAATCACTTCCTAAAGTGAACCTAAGAAAAAGGATTACTGATAGGATGAAGGTACAGATGAATACCTTGGCACCCTCTCGAAGGAAACCACCAAGAGATTTGAAATCCACATCCCTAGCAAACACTGAGGCATACCTCCAGCAGACCCTCGAAGCTTATCCCCAGTAAGATTCTGGAAGGTACTCCCTCGCAGAGCACGAACGTCTCCCCCGTTTTTTATTCAAAGTTATTCCTCACAAAGGCTTATAACTGGGTTATCCTCAGCTAACAGCCACAGAAGATCGCACTCGCCAGAATTCTTCCTATCCTCGGCAGAGTTCATCGAAATTCCCCAGCCTAACTTATCAATATGATCCCCGGAGAAGCTTATCTTTGTTATCCCCAGCCGAGTTAAAATTTCGAATTATCAACCCCCAGCGGAGCCAGACTAATGAGCCTTCTCTCCACAGAGTCTTAGAAAGAGAAATCTTGAGTTCCCCAGTGAGATCGCCAGAGTTACTTCCCATCAAATTGAAGGTTCTCAGTCTTACCTCCTCAGCATGAGTCTACCAGCTTGATACTCCCCAGTAGAGGTCATCAGGAATTTTCTTCCCCAGTAGTAGCCAAGGATTTATTTTCCCCAGCAACAGTCAAAATGCTTTTATCTTCAGCCACCTCGAATTCATTTATCCTCAGCAAGTTAGCTCGTCAGCTTACATGCGCATTCATCACATTCATGTCATAAAACATTGATGTCACGTATATCGCATCATGCATCATAACATTGCATGCAACTAACTCTTTACCTTTTCAGGAAAGATCAGTCGACAGACTAAAAATCATTCAACTTCAAGATTTCTGAAAACAGTTCACGGGTTCTCCAAGTAAACGGATGTTAACCTGTCACTTGTTCAGATTCTTCTTCAAGACCTTTTGAAAACAGTTTATGGATTCTTCCCAACAACGGATGTTAATCTATCAACTTGTTCAGATACAACTTTTTGAAAACAGTTTACGGACGCTTCCCAACAACGGATGCTGCTCTATTGCTTATTCAACTTCAAGATTTCTGAAAACAGTTCACGGGTTCTCCAAGTAAACGGATGTTAACCTGTCACTTGTTCAGATTCTTCTTCAAGACCTTCTGAAAACAGTTTATGGATTCTTCCCAACAACAGATGTTAATCTATCAACTTGTTCAGATACAACTTTTTGAAAACAGTTTACGGACGCTTCCCAACAACGGATGCTGCTCTATTGCTTATTCAACTTCAAGATTTCTGAAAACAGTTCACGGGTTCTCCAAGTAAACGGATGTTAACCTATCGCTTGTTCAGTTTCTTCTCCAAACCACTGAAAACAGTTTACAGATTCCTCCCAACAACGGATGTCAATCTATTGCTTGTTCAGACCCCCCAGTTCAGAGATGGTCCCAAGCCTGGACACCTTCCTGATATTCCCTTCCAGATGGCATCTCTAAGCCCATCCCCGACAAGATTTCTGTCACTCTCCCAGATGGCATCATTAAGCCCATCTCCAAATGGCATCTCTAAGCCCATTCCCGTATCCATTGCTTTGACGAGTGCAAATTTCCGGGCACTCTAGTGTCCAATCTCCTTTTACCCTCGAGTCACGAAAGGCAAGCTTGCCCATCTAACTCTTCGGATTCAAGAAGATTGAACAGGGGCAACTGTTGTACCCCAAAATTTGCCCTCCCATTTCTCATTGATTTCTCACCACAAAGCCTTTGAAGCTCAAGATCCAGTTAGGGTTTCATCTGCTCAAGACCTATCCTTGCACTGTGGACTCAAAATTAGGGTTTGTGTTTGCACAAAGAGATTTTGACCTAAAATGCCTAAGATGACTTTCATGCCTCATATTGGACTCCCAAGTTTACCCATATCAAGTTTCAAGTCCTGATTCCAAGTTTTGCCCAGTCAATTGGACAGTTGACCTAAAAATCAACTGTATTGGGGAAAAAGTCAACTGTGGCCAATTGACAGTCAAACCTCATGAAAATTGACCCACATCAACATATTGGACTCACATGAACCATTTGATCAAGTTTGGATCACAATTCCACAAGAAATTTGATCAGATCACCGAAAGGGCAAAATGGTCATTTTTAGGGTTTTGACTGTACAAAGGCAATTTTTGACTGTTTGACTTAGCCAATGGCAAACCAAGCTCACACATGGGCTCAAGGACCCCATGGAATTATCTTGACATGATCAACAAGCTCAAAAGATCCCAAGTACACAAGATTGACAGTTGAATTTCCCAGTCAATTGATCAATTTTGACTGTATACTGAAAAGTCAAACTTTGACTTTTTGGTCAAAATCAAGAGTCAAGATTCATTTTTCATCAAAACATGCCAAATCATGAAACTTGTTCACCAAGAAATCACAAAATGCAAATTAGGGTTAGAAATGGAATTTTTCATAACTTAGAATTTTTCTAAGTTATGAAAAACCCTAATTTTTTCCCAACTTTGCCCCACTTTTTCACCATGATCCATTTGGATTCAAACAAAAGTCCAAACATGAAAGTTGTAGCTTGTTGCATAATCTACAACTTTGATTCACAAAGTTTTCTCATTTGAAGCTTATATCTCAAGTTACAATTTTTTGAATAAGGGCACTAAACCATTTTTAACTTAGTGAAATTTTAACCTATTTTGACAAGGTTTTCTACCCCACTTCAAGGCCATTTTCCATACACTTCCACTTGGAATTTCAATTTGCATTTCAAAGATGGATTGTAGTACACATTCCAAGCTTTCCAAAATGTCCAAGAACTTCTCAAACAACCTCATGGTTAGAGAGAATCGAATTTCACAATATAGCAAAAAACCACTTTGTTCATGACCAAGTTCCATGCCCATAACTTTGCAATTTGAACTCAGCATGCTTTAGGTTAGATTACAGGTCCTTAAACCAAGTTACACTCCATAATTTAATGCATATTCATTGTGTTAAGGTGTTGTTCTATGAGTTTGGACATTGTATGCAAGATTAATCCCAAATTAGATAAAGTGAACTATCCATTTTTGCTAAAATTCACTTTATGTCAATTTAGAAATCCAACAAGTACATTGCAAATCTGAATGGCACAAGTTTATGAGCATAAGACACTGATCAAGGAGGGATTATGCAGCACATTAGGGGACCTCTACATGCCTAGAAACTCAAGTTGCATTTTGTTGCTTAAGTGTGAAGAAAAGTTCCATAACTCACAACAACTCTCATCTCAGCATTAGAACACAAGAACAAACTTATCAAACACACTCAAGACAACATAACCAAGCTAATACACGACCCTTGCACCTCTAAAACACCCTCCATCTCAGAATCATCCTCAAACTGCAAAAACAGAGTTGCCTCTGCAGTTTGAGTGCCAACTCCCATTTCTCTCGAGCATTCTTGCCAAAACATGTTCCTCTACCTTCCTTACAACCTATGCAAACTATCCAGAAGCTAAGACACAACCTGTAACACCTCTAAGCCACTTCACCATTTTTGTTTTTCTGTTTTGCAGTTGAAGTTCTCTAGCTTGATTCAGAAGCTCTCAAGACAAAGTAAGCATTGAAACAGCATCCCTGGACCTCAAGGAAGCTTTTCCAATCATCACCTTGCACTGAAGGTTCTTACATCTCTAGATAGAAGTTCAACTGAATAGGTAAAATTTTGAATTCGTATCTCTCTTATTATGCATCATTAGTCTTAAGTTTGTGAAGAAATAATGTCATACTCATGCCACTGAACATGTCCATGTCTTTACTTTTCATTTCTTTTGCCTGAGTAGAGAGAATTTGGAGTTTGAAAATGACAGAAAAACTAGGTTAGGATTTGGGGGAGGAGAAATTCCCCTTCATCTTAGAGAGTTAGGTCAAGTTCTATACATGGTTAGAATCGTCTCTTCATGCTGAACATTTTTTATGTTATGAGTTTTTGTCAAAAAGCCAGGAATCAGGAGTTAGCAGCTGGAGTACAGGGCACGCGTTTTTGAATGTTGTTGAACAAAGGTTGAAGATGAAGCCACATGGGCTGGGCCTGTGTGGTCTTTTCTTTTTACACCCTATTTCCATTTTCTTACCCCCCAAGCCCATTTGCTTCATTTTTCATGATTTTTGACTTTTTCTTTTCTTATTTGACTCATTTATTTTTTCTCAGCATATTAAAATTTTGAAAATATTTTTCTCATCATTTTTTGATTTTTATTTGATTTTTATTTGATTTTCTTTTGTTTATACATAAATAAATACACATTATTATTTAGGATAAATAGAAAAATATGTAAAAACACTTCTATTTTTATTTTTATTTTATATTACCCTCTGAAAATATTTTATATAAAAAAATACTATTTTCTAAAAAAATTAATTATTATTATTATTTATATATATAGTACATATTTAAAATAATACAAATATACATATATATATATATATATATATATATATATATATATATATATATATATATATATATATATATATATATATATATATATATATATATATATATATATATATATATATATATATATATATATATATATATATATATATATATATATATATATATATATATATATATATATATATATATATATATATATATATATATATATATATATATATATATTAATACATTTAGAGTAAAAATACCAAAAAATGTATATACCTTATTTTTAATATTTAATACTAAAAAATGCTTTTTTTACAAATATACCATATTTTATTTTATTTTTGTATGTAAATAACAAATAATATATGAATTAATCAATTAATATTCACTTTGATTAAAATTAGGGTTTTTACCCTAAATATGAAAATACTCTAAAAATAATACCTTTTTATTTTTCTTTTATCTTACATGAACAATACTTTTTCATATACATAAAAATTCCTTTTACATTTTGCATATTTATTTCAATTTCCATTTAATTATGCAATTATTTATCTTGTGAATATTCCTAAAAATGATGTAATAGCTTAGATTTAAATTCTTGCCCAAATAACCCCCATTTGAAACATTGTACCCCCCTCCCTATATTATTGTGATGTAATAGCGTAGGAATTTAAATTTCGCACTTTTAATGCTTTCTAAACATACTATGCTAGAATTAGGGTTTTGTATGCGAATAAAAATGAACAAAAATAGTTGGACCTAATACAAGATAAATGAGCATGAAAATAAACAACACATCTCACACTTGCACCCCCTAGGGTATTCCACTTTGTTGCCTTTCAAAAATGGGCCATATTGCATGTTGAATTTCTTTGGGTAAAACAAACAACCAAATGATCATAGTCCCTCAAAATGTTGCCTAAATAAAATGATCAAGTCCCTTTTAAAGAAAAATTGCCCAAAGACATTTAACACTATTGCAACTATGGTCTAAACGATGACCCGCGCCCGTCCCTTTCATCTCCTAAGACAAGATTGTCCACCAAATGCAATGGTGGAACAAAATTGTCAAAAGGCTTAAAACATGACAAAAATCTTTGAGAAAATTTTAGGGTAGATGAACTCTTAAGTACTTGTCAACTTTCCAAGAAAAACACTTGCCTTATTTCAAAACCCACTTCACAAACACTTTCAAAACCAACTTTCAAAAAAACCTTGAAACATCTTTTCAAAAAGACAAAACACCTTTTGTAAAACATTCGAGTAAAGAATTGTTACAAGGGTAGCCTATACAAGGCATCTTTTTCAAAACCTTTTCAAAACCACACACCAAGCACCATTTCAAACAAATGAAAACCAAGGCAAGTTGATCTAAGCAAGTATCTAAGAGCCCATGGATAACCATGGATAGAAGGGGTGCTAATACCTTCCCCTTCTATAATCTACTCCCCGAACCCAAGAAAACATCTCAAAGGTTTTTGCTGTGCTTTTTAAACCTTTCCTTAGGATAAAATAAAAAGTCGGTGGCGACTCTTGCTCAACCGAAACATTTGCGAAAACAAACGCAAAACCATAGTCAGTTCTCCCACCGTATCACACTTGCGTACCTGAGAAAGAAAGATAATTACCTAGCCTGTTACAGGGGTTGATCTTCAAACTATTCATGCAGACATGCCCTGGCTGGATACAGGAATCGAATCTGGAAATAGTCGTCAACAGATTTGCCCTGGCTGGTTACAAGTATCGAATCTTCAAACTCTTCAGATGTGCCCTGGCAGGATACAGGAATCGAATCCAGAAATAGTCGTCAACAGATACGCCCTGGCTGGATACAGGAATCGGATCTTCAAACTCTTCAGACGTGCCCTGGTTGGATATAGGAATCGAGTCCAGAAATAGTCGTCAACAGATACGCCCTGGCTGGATACAGGAATCGGATCTTCAAACTCTTCAGACGTGCCCTGGAAGGATACAGGAATCGAGTCCGGAAATAGTCGTCAACAGATACGCCCTGGCTGGATACAGGAATCGGATCTTCAAACTCTTCAGACGTGCCCTGGCAGGATACAGGAATCGAGTCCGGAAATAGTCGTCAACAGATACGCCCTGGATGGATACAAGAATCGGATCTTCAAACTCTTCAGATGTGCCCTGGCTGGATACAGGAATCGAATCTGGAATTGCGACAGTTGATAGTAATTATCTTTGGATCGACCTTTTTCCTGAAAAGGTAAAACATCAGTTGTATGCAATGTCATGATGTATGAATTGTATGATGTCATGATGTTCTCAAAATAGACGAGATTGTGTGATATGATGCGTATGTGCATGCATTGTGTATGTAAGCAAGATGTATGAAATGTGATATGTTTATGAATGTATTTTCGTCTAGGAAAATAAATCCTTGACGAATGCCGGGAAGTTGAATCCTGGGTTGATGCTGAAGAGGAGAATTCTTCGTTTCCGCTGGGGATGATGATTGCAAGAATAAACCGATAGGAGAAGATGACTCCGTTGGGGGAATAAACTTGGCGAAGAGATTACTCTGCGGGGAATACTCTGTGGGAAGAGATACTTCACTGAGGTTTGATGATGACTCCACTGGGGATACCGTTGATAAGCTTTGTTGGAAGATTTTATGAACTCCGCTGGGGATAGGAAGAACTTCGCCGAGGACGGTCTTTCCGTGGTAATTGGCTGAGGATAACCCAGTTATAAGCTCTGGTGGAGAATAACCTTTGAAAAAGTCTGGGAGACGTGTTCGTGCTCTGTATGGGATAAGCTTCCAGAATCTACTGGGTATAAGCTTCCTACTGGGGATACTTTTGAGACTATACTGGGGAGACTGTTTCAACTTTCCTGGGGAAACTTTTGGACTGTACTGGAGGAATGGCTCCACTGGGGTGTCTGGTATTCCGCCGGGGAACAATCTTATACTAAGACTGCCGGGGATGCTTGCTTAGGAACATCTATATACTCCGCTGGGGAATATTGAGATTTTCTGGGGATACCCAACTTCCGTAAGGCTGACTGTAGGCTAACTCTGCTTGGGGAGAGTATCGCTGACTTGCTGGAGATATTGTGCCTTGTAGGGCTTATGGGAGACCAACTCTGCTTGAGGAGTATTGCTGAATCTTGTCTTACTCGGTGGGGAGTGGAGGTATCTTGATTACGTTCTTCAGCCGAACCTACCTTGGTACCTTGGTGGACAGAGCAACTAGATTGCTTAGACAATTCATTATTGCCCCTGTTTCTGATGTCACCTGTAACTAGTCCTTTGTTTCGCATGCAAATATTTATGAGTTAGCAATTAGTGTCAAATGCATATATCAAAAATGAACATTGGACTTCTTTACAAAACAAAACAGAAAAAGGAAAAGCAATTGGCAATTGGTCTGAAAAGTGATTTTGTATTGATTTTTGAATTTTGCCTGTAAATAGGCGTTTATGTACAAGAGGCTGACGTCCTAGTAAGAGAACGCCGCCGATCAATATAGAGTTTATACAATTTTGTACAAACAAAACAAAACAGCTATGTGAAAATGTCCCACTGGGTTCCAACTCTGCTATCGCCTTTATGTCTTCAAGCGTCTCATCACTTTGCTGCTCAGTTGAAGATGAAGCTGATTGATCGATGCCGTCTGAACCTGATGGTTGGTACCAGATTCTGGATGCAAGGTGATCCAATGAGACATAGTATTACGCTTTAATCCCTAACTTTTTTCTGGACCGCCCTTTCGGGTTTTCAGTCCACTGGGATACCCATTTTTGCCCAAGCCGCCTTTTCAGGTTTTCGACTTGCCGGGTGTACAGATTTTTTTCATTTCATCCCTTATTTCTGCCCGAACCCTTTTGGTTCGCCGAGAAGCCCTAATTTTTTCCTAGGTATGTCAACCTAGCGGGTCTTTTATCATGCGTAGTATCTTTTTACTATGTCTGCATTGGCAGGGTGAGGAAGGTCGTCACCATCCATGGTAGTTAGAATCATGGCTCCTCCTGAGAAGGCATGTTTAACCACAAATGGCCCTTTGTACGTAGGGGTCCATTTGCCCCTGGGATCACTTTGAGGAAGAATGATGCGCTTGATTACCAGGTCTCTGACTTGATACTCTTGGCGTCTGACTTTCTTGTTAAATGCCCTGATCATCCGTTTTTGGTACGTTTGACCATGACAAATAGCAGTGAGTCTCTTTTCGTCAATTAGGTTTAATTGATCAAGTCGAGTCTGGATCCAATCATCTTCGCTCAAATCTGCATCCTTCATTATCCGGAGAGAGGGTATCTGGACTTTAATAGGCAAGACTACCTCCATGCCGTAGACCAGGGAAAAGGGTGTTGCCCCGATTGACGTCCGTGCTGAGGTATGGTACCCATGAAGAGCAAACGGTAACATCTCGTGCCAATCTTTATAGGTCACTGTCATCTTCTGCACAATTTTCTTGATATTCTTATTAGCTGCTTCTACAGCCCCATTCATCTTCGGCCGGTAAGGATAAGAGTTGTGGTGCTGTATCTTGAATTGCTCGCAGAGCTCAGTGATCATCTTGTTATTGAGATTGGTACCGTTGTCCGTAATGATCCTTTCCGGGACGCTGTATCGACAGATCAGGTTGTGTCAAATGAACCGTGCCACGACGTTCTTGGTTACCGTAGCGTAGGAAGCTGCTTCAACCCACTTCATAAAGTAATCGATCGCCACCAGGATGAAGCGATGCCCGTTGGATGCTGTAGGTTTGATCTCGCCGATCATATCATGCCCCACATTGCAAAAGGCCAAGGTGCAGTCAAGACATTCAGAGGGACTGGAGGAACGTGCACTTTATCTGCATAAATCTGGCACTTATGACATGTCCGAGAATATTGGTAACAGTCGGCTTCCATTGTGGACCAGAAATATCCTGCCCATAGGATTTTCTTTGCCATAGTATGTCCACTGGAGTGTGTTCCGAAGGTACCTTCATGCAGTTCTGCCATGATCCTTTCTGCTTCAGTCTTATCCACACAACGCAGTAAGGTCGAATCATGGTTTCGCTTGTATAGAATGCCATTGCTGAGGAAGAACTTTGCTGCGAACCTTCTCAAAAACTTTTTGTCATTGACAGATGCACCCTCGGGGTATTCTTGAGCTTCCAAGTACCTCTTCACTTCATGATACCAAGGTTTCTCAGTTACCTCTTCAGCCTCAAGATCACAGCAATGTGCAGGTTCATCCAGTTTCCAGATAATGATCCGGGGAGCCTCGTTGTCCCATTTGACTTTGATCATAGAAGACATCATAGCCAGCGCGTCCGCCAACTGATTCTCCTCTCTTGGGAAGTGTTCAAAAGTTATCTCTGTGAAATGGGGGATCAATGTCAACACTAACTCCTTGTAAGGAATAAGATTTGGGTGTTTCGTATCCCACTCGCCTTTGATCTGATTGATCACGAGAGCGGAATCTCCGAAGACACTTAGAAACTTGATCCTTAAGTCAATTGCAGCTTGAAGACCCATAATGCATGCCTCATACTCCGCCATGTTGTTGGTGCAGTTGAAACATAGTCGGGCAGTGAGTGGAGTATGAGTGCCTTGAGGGGATATGATCACAGCTCCAATGCCATTACCTAAAGCGTTTGAGGCTCCGTCAAAGTGCATAGACCATCGGGATCCTTCTTCAGGTCCTTCATCCGGTCCAGGTACTTCACAATCAGTCACTGCCATGATGTTCTCGTCTGGAAACTCAAAGTTCATGGACTGGTAGTCATCCACTGCCCGGTGTGCCAAATGGTCTGCCACTACACTTCCCTTGATTGCTTTTTGAGTCGTGTACTGGATGTCGTATTCCGTCAAGATCATCTGCCATCTTGCTATTCTTCCAGACAAGGCAGGCTTTTCGAATATGTACTTTATTGGATCCATTTTTGAAATCAACAAAGTAGTGTGAGTCAGCATATACTGTCTCAGCCGACGAGCAGCCCATACCAAAGCGCAACAAGTTTTCTCGAGCAGTGAGTATCGGGTCTCACAGTCGGTAAACTTTTTGCTAAGGTAATAAATGGCGTGCTCTTTTCGGCCAGACTCGTCATGCTGCCCCAGCACACACCCCATTGAGTTGTCAAGTACTGTCAAGTATAAGATTAGAGGTCTCCCTTCAACCGGTGGCATAAGAATGGGTGGTTCTTGGAGATACTCTTTTATTTTGTCGAAAGCGGCTTGACATTCATCGTTCCAACGTACTACTTGATCTTTCTTCAGTAGCTTGAAGATTGGTTCACAGGTAGTAGTTTGGTGTGAGATGAATCGGGCAATGTAATTCAGCCGTCCTAGAAAGCCCCTGACTTCTTTCTCTGTCTTGGGAACTGGCATCTCTTGTATGGCTTTCACCTTGGCAGGGTCCACTTGAATACCTTTGTTACTCACGACGAAGCCTAGCAACTTTCCAGATCTTACCCCGAAGGTGCATTTGTTTGGATTCAATCTTAGCTTGTACAACTTCAGACGGTCAAATAGCTTCTGTAGATGGTCAAGGTGTTCCTCCTCAGTTTGAGACCTTGCAATCATATCGTCGACATATACTTCTATCTCATGATGGATCATATCATGAAACAAAGCAACCATGGCATGTTGGTAGGTTGCCCCAGCATTTTTCAACCCAAAAGGCATGACCTTGTAGCAAAAGGTGCCCCACTGAGTAACAAAAGTGGTCTTCTCCATGTCTTCAGGAGCCATCTTAATTTGATTATATCCGGAGAAACCGTCCATGAAGGAGAATACCTTATGTTGAGCAGTATTATCAACCAGAACGTCGATGTGAGGCAGAGGGAAGTCATCCTTAGGGCTGGCCCTGTTCAAATCCATGTAATCAACACACATTCAGACCTTACCATCCTTCTTTGGCACTGGAACCACGTTGGCAACCCACTGAGGGTAAGAAGTTACTGCAAGAAAACCAACATCAAATTATTTCATAACCTCAACTTTGATTTTCTCGGACATTTCTGGACGCATACGGCGGACCTTCTGTTTTACCGGAGGGCAGTCTTCCTTGGTAGGCATGTGATGAACCACAATGTCGGTATCCAACCCAGGCATGTCTTCGTAGGACCATGCAAAGATTTCCACATAATTATGCAGCATCTGAATCAACCGTTGTTTCACACTGAGCTCTAGATTAGCACCAATCTTGACTTCCTTTCTGTCTGTCTCAGTACCCAGATTTACCGTTTCCACGGGCTCTTCATGCGGCTGAATGGCCCTCTCTTCCTGGAGTAACAGTCTTGCAAGTTCGCCAGGCACTTCGCAATCATCTTCACCTTCGTCTTCGGCTAAGTTGATCGGATTTTCGAAGTCATAACTGGCGGTAGCAGAGTCGTTACCAGTGAGATCCAGAGTGGATTGGAACCTGTATAAGTGAGTGTGTGTAAATATAGTTGTTCTGCAATATATAAAGAAAGAAAGGGAGCGCAAGATTTGAAAATGTAAAAAGCGTCCAATGCTTTTATTCATTATATATGGAAGTGACAAATAAAAGCCCTCACAAATAAAACCACGGTGCCCCGGGTAAGACACCGGGCCATAGAGTTTCAAATTATTGTTTATTACAAATTCAAAACAAAGAAGTTCATTACTGGGTGAAAAAAGTAATAGGTGTAAAGTCTTTTGCAGTCCAGTTGCTAGGTCCACCGTTGGTCGTTGGGTAGATCCAGCTGTCAAATTCAGATTCGTCCGCTTCATCCTCAATAGCATTCACTCCCGGGTTAGTGATGAGCACAGGAGGTCTTCCAATCCTTGCTTTGCGTACAGCCCTTTGAGCCTCTGCAGTGAAACCCACCCCAAACTTGTCAGTCTTTGGAGTAAAATCAGGAAGCCTGCCCCAGTTTGCGCACTCACCCTTCTCGATCACAGCCCGAGCGTCCTTTAAGGAGGCCATCTTCAAAGGAGAACCCTTTTCAGTCACTGTTTCTGCTACTGCCAATGTTTGTGGCACCTCTTCAAAATATTGAAAGGGGGTCTCAATGAACTCCCCATCCATTTCTACGTATCGGAACGAGTTGAGGTGGCTGACCATGTATTCCTCTTCCCCTTGCACTGTTACGATCTTCCCTCTGACTGGGTATTTAAGCTTCTGATGTAAAGTTGAAGTCACAGCTCCAGCCTTGTGGATCCATGGGTGACCCAGCAAACAAGAATAGGATGGACGGATATCCATCACATAGAATTTTGAATCAAAGACCTGTGACCCAACCCTGATTGGGATGTCAACCTCACCATGTACCATCCTTTTGGACCCGTCAAAGGCCCGGACAACGATGTTACTTGGTTTGAGCTCTAAACCCTCACAATCCAGCCTGTCTAGAGCTTTCTTGGGTAGTACGTTCAGTGAAGAACCAGTGTCAACCAACACGTGAGCAAGAGTAGTGCCCCTGCATTCAATGGAGACATGCAGGGCATCATTATGGTTCTTCCCCTTGGCCGTCAGATCAGCATCAGAGAAACCCAGACCATTATCAGCGGTTAAGTTGGCCACACAGTCGGTGAATTGATCAGCAGACGTTTCTTGGGGCACGTGGGCCATCTTCAGGAACGCAATCAAGGCCTTGGCATGGGCCTCTGAACACAACAACAGTGATAGCATGGAGATTTTAGAGGGGGTGTGCCCCAGCTGTTCAACGACGTTGAAATCACTCTTTTTGATAATTTTGAGGATCTCTTCCATCTCTTGCTTGGAAGCCTCAACAGTGGTCTTTGGTGCCTCCGGGCAGGCATATCAGTAGCAATCCCCTTGCCCCGAGCGTCAGATGACTCGGCAACAGGTGTAGAAACTTGATCAGGGGGGGGGGGGGGGGAACAGGCACACTGGAAGGTGTGATGACAAGAGGCCTTTGAATTGCTGGAGGTACAATGTCTGGTGAGAACAGTCTTCCACTACGATTGACCTTAGCGGGCCCGGTGATGTTGGTGACACCGGTACTAGTATTGAATTCTTGTTTAACTCCCAGAACATAAACATCTGCCCTATAGTGCCACGGGACAGCTTTATCAGACTTGTAGGGGATGGGCCCCGGAACAGTAATGGTTATAGGAGCAATCTTGTGAACAGGCAAAATTTTGATAGGCTTCTTTGAAGGAGCCTTGGAAGGGTTATTGAAAATGGTAACAATTGAAACTTCTTCAACAGGGGCAGCAGGAACAGCAAGAATAGCAATCTTCTTGAACAAGATCTCTTTGCTATCTATCAGGTTTTGGATGCCTGATTTCAGCAAAGAACAACCAGCAGGGGAATCAACACACAAATGGAAACCTTTACTACATCCCGGAAATAAACCGGCTAGCAACAGGTTCCTCTTGACGGTCAGCAGCGGAGTAGCAACATCATCCACAAAAGCTACATACAGATCCTCCTCAACAGCGTTCACTCCATGCTGGGGCATGGGAGCGGTCACAACATTTGGCCTTTCGGGTGCCTCGAACTGTATTTCTTTGGCATCAATAAGGTCCCGAACCTTATTCCTCAGGGCCCAACAATCATCAATAGAATGTCCCGGGCTATCAGAGTGATAAGCGCAACGGGCGTTGGGATTGTACTTCGGAGATGCTGTGTTTACCACCTTCGGAGCTTCCTTGACAGTTACCAGGCTAGTTGACAGCAGTTGCGGCAGTATCTGAGAGAGAGTCATGCTGAGCCGAGTATACTGTCTTTTGGGCCTCTCAGCTCTGGGCTGGTTGTATTGCTGAGGAGCAGCAACAGGCTTAGAAATAACCACCACGTTGACAGCTTGGCGGCGTTCTGGTTTGTTCGGTCTTCTGGGACCATACACAGCACTGGCCTCCTTCTTGAAGGGCTTCTTTTCAGTATTTGAGGATGCACCCTTCTGTATCTTTCCCGATTTTATACCAGCTTCGATCCTTTCACCTGTCAGGATCAGGTCAGTAAACCCAGCAGAGGAATTACCAATGAGATGGTTGAAGAATGGACCAGATAGGGTCCCCAAGAACATGTCCACTAGCTCACGATCCGTCAACGGTGGCTGCACCCTGCCATCTAGATCTCTCTGTTTCTGTGCGTACTCCTTAAAACCTTCACCCGTTCCCAGTGACATACCCTGGAGTTGGGTACGCGTGGGAGCGAGGTCGGAATTATATTGATACTGCTTGTAAAAAGCAGTGGCCAAATCCTCCCAGTTACGAATGTTGGTTCCATCCAGCTGATAGAACCATTCGAGATGAGTCCCTGAAAGACTCTCCTGGAAGAAGTGGATCCATAAGTTCTTGTCTGCTGTGTAAGGATGGATCTTCCTTACATAGGAACGGAGGTGCATCTTAGGGCAGGAAGCCCCGTCATACTTCACAAAGGTCGGCGCCTTGAACTTGTGTGGGATCACCACCCCAGAAGATAACCCCAAGTCTCCGAAATTCAACCCGGGCACACGTTGAATCTCCATAGCATTTAACCTGTCCTCCAGTTGTTTGTACCGGTCCTCAGCAGGAGGGTACTGTTCGTCATTGAAGTCTGTCTCAGTGTCAGAGACCACATGACTAGGGACTTCTCTCCCTTGGTGACTGCCTTCCCCCACAGACGGAGTAATCCTCTCAGCTTCATTCTGTAATGTATTCCCGAGTCTGCGCCCAGTGTTGAATAACACAGTCCTCTTCTTCTTTTTCTTCTTCAGGAGCAAAGCCTTCAGCTCTTGTTGTCCTTGGGCCAAGTTCATGACCATCTCCTGAAATTGGGCATTCTGGGCCTGGAGGGCCTTGATAGCTTGCTCGGTAGTGAGTTCAGGATTCATGATGCTTGAGTGCTGAAATAAACAACGAAGAAGATTAAGCAACCTGTAGAAAAAGGGTACATGTAATGCATATGATGAATGAAATGCGTATGAATTATGTTTTCAAAGACAATCGGGAATCAACTTTGTAAACAAAAGGAACACACTTTATTAGATTTAAACTTTAAATTGTTCAACAATTTGCCCTTAGGCGTTACAAGAATGAAAATACTGAAAAGGAAATAAAGCTGTAAAAGAAACATCCAAAGCCCATTAGTGCTCCCATGGCCTCCTCTTCTCAGTACGGATATAGTCATTCAGGGTTCGCTCGTTCTCCAATTGCTTGGTCAACTTCTGGATCTTCTGTTCCTGTTCGTTGAACTTTTCCCGATAATAATCCCGCTCTTCCTGTAGTTGCGCCCAAGACCTCTTTAGTGTATCAACATCAGTGGGTATCTGAGGAGGGAGAACAGTTGGAGGAACCCCATCTCCATCAGAACTTTCAAGAATGATAGGCCTGACAACTTCATATGGCATACCGAACTTCTGAGCACGGATGCAGACCCATCTGTAATAGGGTTCCATTGGTAGAGAAGTCTTCAGTCCCAACTCATGTGGGTCAGCTTTGTGAATTCTGTCCCAAGCTTCGATGAATCTACGGCGCAGTTCGTCACTATCTTCCTGAAACTCAAAACTGATGTGAGGCACCAACATCTCATGAGGCCCTGCTCTTCTGGCTCTTCCAAACTGACGGAGAGCTAAACATGGATTGTAAGAGATTCCGCCCTGAGTACCAATCAATGGAACATTAGGATACTCTCCGCAACGATCAATAACAACCACCTCATCTAAACCTCTGAGAGTCCAAATGATGTCACTATCAGTGAGAGACATTAACCTATGAGCCCAGCCTTTTCCTGCTTGATTCTTCAGCACGAACTTGGGGAGGTGCGAAATAAACCACCTCACTAACAAAGGAGTACAACACCACAAAGTTCCTCGTCTTCGGGCAGTACGAGCATAGAGTTGTTACAGGACATCACCCAAGAGAGTGGGTACAGGGTTCCGAGACATGAAGATCCTTATGGCATTGATATTGACAAAGTTATCAGGATTTGGAAACAATACTAGCCCATAGATTAAGAGAGCCAGAATGTCCTCGTATGCCTTGAAGTCTAAGTCATTCCAGAAACTGTTAGCTTTATCCATCAGAAACATAGCCAAGAAGCCCTTAACTCCGCTTCTAGTCTCCCAGTTGTCCATTACCTCCTTGTTGGTCAAAGGAAGGGCTGTTGTAATCTCCTCAGGTCTAAGAGCCTTTTCCCAGCCAGTGAAGGGAGTCTGATCCAAGATAGGGATACCAAGCAAATCAGAGAATTCTTCCAGGGTAGGGACCAGCTGGAAGTCTTGAAAGGTGAAGCAATGGTACAGAGGGTCATAAAACTGGGTCAAGACACTCATCAGTTGTTGGTCCCACTTTGAAGTGACTAAACCGAGAAGAGAACCATGCCTCTGGATGAAGGAAGCAGTGCTTGGAATTCTGTCAACCAACTCTTTAAGCAAATCAGGTGGGTGAACAAAGTTGAGCCGGATAGTGTTCCTTCGCACAGGCATCGTGAGGTCCTACAAAACAGAACAAAGGTGAAACCCTCTTGTCTTTGAAATAGGTCAGTCCTTATGCAGGATGCATGCAATGTTATGATGGCATGATGTTATGATAAAGCACACCACAAGTATTCACAAAGGCAAACATGATAAGGCACACAAGTTACACCACAGCCCTTAGAGTTTAGGCCAGCATGGAGTTCAGGTACTACCCTCTTTCAGTTTGTTGGTTAAGACCTGTCCTAATCAAAAGTAACTGGGTTCTAGAGGATCCCAATATCACTGACTACCCTCAATCGATCATAACTCCAGCATCGCAATCTTTTCTTGCGGCCAGAACCATCGCGAGAGTTTAGCCTCAATGGGTGTAGCATATTGCTACTGTTCTATGGCCAAGTTGGGTCACATTAGGGTTCTAAGGTCGGTTGGTGCTTAATGACTCCTCAGAAGACCCATATTATCCTCGTTGCAACACAAGGGATATCGGTACAGACCAAGGTGCCACACCAACGTAGCCACTGCTTCACCCGTGTCGGTCTACGCCGGACAGGTCCCTCAAAGCTTATGCTACCTAAAAGGGTATCCCCAGATCCGGGTTAGGATCTATGAAACTCCGATGCAAAGCCCACAAATATAAAGCAATCAAAGCAAAGCAATTGAAAACATAAGTATAATCTAATTCCTAAGGTACACCTCACTTTGATTATTCCCCAGCAGAGTCGCCAGTTCTGTGATCGGTGGAAATAGAACTGACTGTTTAAAGCTGGATCGCGTATGTCGCGGTAAGCAAGAGTCGCCACCGTATTTTATGTTCTCCAACATGGAAAGGACAAAAGCACAGCAAAATTCCTTATGAGAATGTTTCTCGGTTCGGGAGGTAGATTTATAGAAAGGGAAGGTGTTAGCACCCTTTCTATCCGTGGTTATCCACGGGCTCTTAGGTACTTGCTCTTATTTTTTCAAAAAAAGATTTGTTTGCTTTTCAAGTGTGTGTGGGTTTTGAAAAAGTTCGTTTGAAAACTTCTAGGTAACTCTTGTATCAGTCCTCAAGAGTGTGTGAAGTATTGTTTGAAAACTTTTTGAAAGTGTAAGGTGTGAAAAGTATTTTGTTTATTTTGAAAAGAGCAAGTATCCATGAGTCATCTACCTACCCTAAGGAATTAAGCTGTGTAAGAGTCCTTTAGATAGTGCTATCTCACCATTGAGAGGTAGGTAGCACCATCGTTGGAGGTGTTCGGGTCAATTTGATTATCGGGACAGTGTGGTCACCGAAGCAATGGTAGGATACCTTAGAAGTAACCCTAATATCTTAGATCCTTTTATCCGAGGCAACCGTTTCGAGGCAACTGGATCTTATGGACAGAAGGGCGACCTCTAAGACACCCTATACTTGATGACCACGTTCGAGGCAACCAGTGAGGCGTACCCTAGAAGTGGCATGTGCTTTGTGTGTTGTTTTCAGTTAATTGTTTATCTTGTACATATTATTTGTGAGCTAAGGATTAATTTTATTTACATACATTCTTTCATGCATTTAACAGTTAGGGGGTGCGGAAAGTAAATTGCGGAAACATAAATCCTACGCTATTACAAGGCGCGGGTCTATACATCGCCAAAAATACAAAGACCCGTTTTTGGTAAATAAGTACGGAAAATAGTAAATAAAACAGTAAAAACCCTAATTACTATTACATCCAGAGGCAGTTACATAATAATCAAAAATAAGGAATTAAAACTAAAATGCGCGCGAAAGAAAGAATCGGGAATGTCTTAAGGGTGTTGACCCTTTTAAGAAAAGAAATTGATTTTTTGTCTTTTTGTAATTAAAATGAAATTAAAACTGACTAATGGCTAATTAATTAATTTAATTAAAAGAAAATATATTTTTTGTGTTTTTTATGTTTTTTATGGAATAAAATAAAAAGAGTTAAAATTCTAAGTTAACCTAATTCTAAATTATTTTATTTGTTAAAAGAAAAGTCAAAATTGCTTAATTAAACTATTTTAATTAATGTTCATTTACAAAATAATATGATGATAATAATAATGATGTCAATTCTTGTTTTTTTGATTTTTTATAAAAAATATTAGTTAAGTTAATAAGTAATAAAATAAAAAGGTTAGAAATTAAATTGGAAAATAAAAAATGAAAAGAAAAGAATAAACCAATGGAAGGGGGTATTGGTCCAGGAAGGAGGTTGTGAGATTGAGATTTGAGGCCCATTAAGAAGCCACGTTTGACTTTCCTTGGTTGCCTGCAGCACGCTTTGACTGAGCACATGGTATTCCTCACTTTTTGTCCTTTGGATCTGTACTGATGACACATGGCAGCGCTGGGATGTGAGACTTATGGTGCACCTCATATTGGAATCTGCACCGGAAAGCATTGAAAAAAATAATATGGAACTATGGGGGGACCTGGGAATCGAACCCAGGTCCCAGAGATTACAAGACACATGGCCAACCACTGGACCAAACCTGCGCGTTTGTTAATGAAATAGAAAAGAAATATAATATAGAAAACACGCGTTATATGCTGAAAAACAAAAAAAGAGCGCGCATGATTTTGAATGGACCAATGCCTTGCTGCCACGCCTTTCGTCTTCAACCTTTCCTGTAATCATAAAACACATAGCGGGGGTTTTAAACCCCCACAAAATACAAGCATTATGAAAATAGCAATTAGACGCTCATGAAGCATAAATTGGGCGCGAGGTGTGCATCATGCTCGTCTCATTGTGCTGAGTTCAACCATGACTGTTTAGAGTTTCAATTTTACAGCATGAGAAAGACCCCAATTTCAAAGTTTTGGAAACCCTAATAATCGCTAATGGTGGATTTCTATTCAGGGCACTACAACCAAATTGGACTATGCCAATAGCTTCAGAACATCCCTATTAACATAAATCAATTCAAAAGAATGGTTAAAAACACATGAATGATGATATGTAATTCTGAAAAATAATTCAAACCGTGTGAGTTGTGTGCTTTGATTTTGATGGTGTTAGGGCTCGTTTGTGCTTGCAAAAGGATCCTGGCAATGTAAGGGGCGTGTTTGGATCAGAAAGGAAGCTTGAATTGGGCTGCAAGGTGGTTTTCAGTTTGTCACTTTTCCTTGGAATTTTTGAAACTGCTTATGCTGTATGGAGCGTTTCTAGGTCGTGTTCTCTATTGTGAAGGCTTGCATATCTGTATATGAATGAGTATCAATCAAAATAAAGGACCTTTAAGCCTTGCAATTATGTTTTGATTTTGCCATGAACACCATTAAACCATTTGCCATATTTGCTTCAAATTTGAATTTCTATGCCCATAATAGGATGTACACGAATTTGGAAGGTGCTTCATGGTGTATCAAAGCTATTCAACACAAAATATACCCCTTAATTAATTTTCTTGATTTTTATTTGAATTTTAAAGATTTAAAATGAATTAAATCAAATAAAATTAAATAAAAATGGAAAAATTAATTTTTAATCTTGAAATAAATTGCGGGACACGTGGGAGGCATGGCCAAGATGAACCAAGTGGAAAAAGTGGGCCCCTTTTGTCAAAAATGAAGTTTCAAAGATAATTGACTTTGGCCATTTCACAAAAATTTCCCAACTTTTCCAATGCACATCTTGCTCAATTTTGAAGCTATGAACATGTTCTTGGACATTTTGGAAAGGTCTTGAAGTCCTATAACCAATGTCTTTGGTCCCATGTCATTTTGAGTTACCAATCTCAAGTTATGGTCTTTGACTTAAAATGCCTTTTTGTTGACTTTTAAAAATAACCTATAATGTTGAAATTGATAACTTTTTGTGAGAGCATTTCTTGGACTTGGAATGTGAAGATGAGTTGTAGGAAATGTCATCCCCTTCAAAATGAGAATTGGATGGGATTTTTCTGATGAACCATGAAAAAGTTATGCCTTGGTCAAGTTACAGTTGACTTTTCAGCTGTCCAAAAATGGAAACTTTTGCATCTTGATGATTTTTGAGCCATGCTTGTGGAATCATGATCAAGACTTGATCAAATGATGATTGTGGCTTCAAAATAAGATGTTGACCAAAAATTTTGACTTTTGACTGCCAAATGACCATTTTGCCCCTATAGTTGACTGTGAAGCAATTAGGGTTTTTGACTGTGCAACTTGACCTTGTGAGCCTTGAAACTTGACATGTGGATGCTTGACAATGTATATGAGCATATGGGACTTGATTGAGCCCTTGAAAATCTCAACTTCCTTGCAAGAACCAAAACCCTAATTTGACTGGCTTAGGAGAATGGTTGACTGTGTAGCCCTTGAGTAGACCTTGAACCATTTGCTTGTCATAACTTTGAAGATTATGGGAGGGCAAATTTTGGGGTACAACAGTTGCCCCTGTTCAATCTTCTTAGACCTGAGGATGTAGATTGGCTTGTGTGCCTTTCGTGATCCGAAGGTGGAAGATGATTGAACACTAGAGTGCCCAGAAATTTGCACTCACATAGTTGAGTATCAGCAGTGTGATGTCGGGAATGGGCTTACAGATGCCATTTGGAGAGATGGTGGATAGGAGGATGGGCTTATAGATGCCATCTGGAGATGTGACAGAACCTTGTCGGGAATGGGCTTATAGATGCCATTTGGAACTGTAATGGGAGGATGGGCTTATAGATGCCATCTAGGTGTCGATCGCGTAAGAGATTCCTTAGCGAGAACTTGCGTACCTGAGAAAGAAAGATAATTAACTGGCCTGTTACAGGGGTTGATCTTCAAACTCTTCAAGCAGACATACCCTGGCTGGATACAGGAATCGAATCTGGAAATAGTCGTCAACAGATTTGCCCTGGCTGGTTACAGGTATCGAATCTTCAAACTCTTCAGATGTGCCCTGGCAGGATACAGGAATCGAGTCCGGAAATAGTCGTCAACAGATACGCCCTGGCTGGATACAGGAATCGGATCTTCAAACTCTTCAGACGTTCCCTGGCTGGATATAGGAATCGAGTCCAGAAATAGTCGTCAATAGATACACCCTGGCTGGATACAGGAATCGAATCTTCAAACTCTTCAGACGTGCCCTGGCAGGATACAGGAATCGAGTCCGGAAATAATCGTCAACAGATACGCCCTGGCTGGATACAGGAATCGGATCTTCAAACTCTTCTGACGTGCCCTGGCAGGATACAGGAATCGAGTCCAGAAATAGTCGTCAACAGATACGCCCTGGATGGATACAAGAATCGGATCTTCAAACTCTTCAGATGTGCCCTGGCTGGATACAGGAATCGAATCTGGAATTGTGACAGTTGATAGTAATTATCTTTGGATCGACCTTTTTCCTGAAAAGGTAAAACATCAGTTGTATGCAATGTCATGATGTATGAATTGTATGATGTCATGATGTTCTCAAAATAGACGAGATTGTGTGATATGATGCGTATGTGCATGCATTGTGTATGTAAGCAAGATGTATGAAATGTGATATGTTTATGAATGTATTTTCTTCTAGGAAAATAAATCCTTGACGAATGCCGGGAAGTTGAATCCTGGGCTGATGCTGAAGAGGAGAATTCTTCGTTTCTGCTGGGGATGATGGTTGCAAGAATAAACCGATAGGAGAAGATGACTCCGTTGGGGGAATAAACTTGGCGAAGAGATTACTCTGCGGGGAATACTCTGTGGGAAGAGATACTTCGCTGAGGTTTGATGATGACTCCGCTGGGGATACTGTTGATAAGCTTTGTTGGAAGATTTTATGAACTCCGCTGGGGATAGGAAGAACTTCGCAGAGGATGGTCTTTCCATGGTAATTGGCTGAGGATAACCCAGTTATAAGCTCTGGTGGAGAATAACCTTTGAAAAAGTCTGGGAGACGTGTTCGTGCTCTGTATGGGATAAGCTTCCAGAATCTACTGGGGATAAGCTTCCTACTGGGGAGACTTTTGAGACTGTACTGGGGAGACTGTTTCAACTCTCCTGGGGAAACTTTTGGACTGTACTGGAGGAATGGCTCCACTGGGGTGTCTGGTATTCCGCCGGGGAACAATCTTATACTAAGACTGCCGGGGATGCTTGCTTAGGAACATCTATATACTCTGCTGGGGAATATTGAGATTTTCTGAGGATACCCAACTTCCGTAAGGCTGACTGTAGGCTAACTCTGCTTGGGGAGAGTATCGCTGACTTGCTGGAGATATT
This sequence comes from Vicia faba, assembly GCA_948472305.1. NCBI lineage: Eukaryota > Viridiplantae > Streptophyta > Magnoliopsida > Fabales > Fabaceae > Vicia > Vicia faba. The sequence continues at coordinate 1,792,776,151 of OX451736.1, forward strand.
GTGCCTTGTAGGGCTTATGGGAGACCAACTCTGCTTGAGGAGTATTGCTGAATCTTGTCTTACTCGGTGGGGAGTGGAGGTATCTTGATTACGTTCTTTAGCCGAACCTACCTTGGTACCTTGGTGGACAGAGCAACTAGATTGCTTAGACAATTCATTATTGCCCCTGTTTCTGATGTCACCTGTAACTAGTCCTTTGTTTCGCATGCAAATATTTATGAGTTAGCAATTAGTGTCAAATGCATATATCAAAAATGAACATTGGACGTTCTTTACAAAACAAAACAGAAAAAGGAAAAGCAATTGGCAATTGGTCTGAAAAGTGAATTTGTATTGATTTTTGAATTTTGCTTGTAAATAGGCGTTTATGTACAAGAGGCTGACGTCCTAGTAAGAGAACGCCGCCGATCAATATAGAGTTTATACAATTTTGTACAAAGAAAACAAAACAGCTATGTGAAAATGTCCCACTGGGTTCCAACTCTGCTATCGCCTTTATGTCTTCAAGCGTCTCATCACTTTGCTGCTCAGTTGAAGATGAAGCTGATTGATCGATGCCGTCTGAACCTGATGGTTGGTACCATATTCTGGATGCAAGGTGATCCAATGAGACATAGTATTACGCTTTAATCCCTAACTTTTTCCTGGACCGCCCTTTCGGGTTTTCAGTCCACCGGGATACCCATTTTTGCCCAAGCCGCCTTTTCAGGTTTTCGACTTCCCGGGTGTACAGATTTTTTTCATTTCATCCCTTATTTTTGCCCGAACCCTTTTGGTTCGCCGGGAAGCCCTAATTTTTGCTTAGGTATGTCAACCTAGCGGGTCTTTTATCATGCGTAGTATCTTTTTTCTATGTCTGCATTGGCAGGGTGAGGAAGGTTGTCACCATCCATGGTAGTTAGAATCATGGCTCCTTCTGAGAAGACATGTTTAACCACAAATGGCCCTTCGTACGTAGGGGTCCATTTGCCCCTGGGATCACTTTGAGGAAGAATATTGCGCTTGATTACCAGGTCTCCGACTTGATACTCTTGGCGTCTGACTTTCTTGTTAAATGCCCTGATCATCCGTTTTTGGTACGTTTGACCATGACAAATAGCAGTGAGTCTCTTTTCGTCAATTATGTTTAATTGATCAAGTCGAGTCTGGATCCAATCATCTTCGCTCAAATCTGCATCCTTCATTATCCGGAGAGAGGGTATCTGGACTTCAATAGGCAAGACTGCCTTCATGCCGTAGACCAGGGAAAAGGGTGTTGCCCCGGTTGACGTCTGTGCTGAGGTACGGTACCCATGAAGAGCAAACGGTAACATCTCGTGCCAATCTTTATAGGTCACTGTCATCTTCTGCACAATTTTCTTGATATTCTTATTAGCTGCTTCTACAGCCCCATTCATCTTCGGCCGGTAAGGATAAGAGTTGTGGTACTGTATCTTGAATTGCTCGCAGAGCTCAGTGATCATCTTGTTATTGAGATTGGTACCGTTGTACGTAATGATCCTTTCCGGGATGCCGTATCGACAGATCAGGTTGTGTCGAATGAACCGTGCCACGACGTTCTTGGTTACCGTAGCGTAGGAAGCTACTTCAACCCACTTCATAAAGTAATCGATCGCCACCAGGATGAAGCGATGCCCGTTGGATGCTGTAGGTTTGATCTCGCCGATCATATCGATGCCCCACATTGCAAAAGGCCAAGGTGCAGTCAAGACATTCAGAGGGACTGAAGGAACGTGCACTTTATCTGCATAAATCTGGCACTTATGACATGTCCGAGAATGTTGGTAACAGTCGGCTTCCATTGTGGACCAGAAATATCCTGCCCAAAGGATTTTCTTTGCCATAGTATGTCCACTGGAGTGTGTTCCGAAGGTACCTTCATGCAGTTCTGCCATGATCCTTTCTGCTTCAGTCTTATCCACACAACGCAGTAAGGTCGAATCATGGTTTCGCTTGTATAGAATGCCATTGCTGAGGAAGAACTTTGCTACGAACCTTCTCAGAAACTTTTTATCATTGACAGATGCACCCTCGGGGTATTCTTGAGCTTCCAAGTACCTCTTCACTTCATGATACCAAGGTTTCTCAGTTACCTCTTCAGCATCAAGATCACAGCAATGTGCAGGTTCATCCAGTTTCCAGATAATGATTCGGGGAGCCTCGTTGTCCCATTTGACTTTGAACATAGAAGACATCGTAGCCAGCGCGTCCGCCAACTGATTCTCCTCTCTTGGGAAGTGTTCAAAAGTTATCTCTGTGAAATGGGGGATCAATGTCAACACTAACTCCTTGTAAGGAATAAGATTTGGGTGTTTCGTATCCCACTCGCCTTTGATCTGATTGATCATGAGAGCGGAATCTCCAAAGACACTTATAAACTTGATCGTTAAGTCAATTGCAGCTTGAAGACCCATAATGCATGCCTCATACTCCGCCATGTTGTTGGTGCAGTTGAAACATAGCCGGGCAGTGAGTGGAGTATGAGTGCCTTGAGGGGATATGATCACAGCTCCAATGCCATTACCTAAAGCGTTTGAGGCTCCATCAAAGTGCATAGACCATCGGGATCCTTCTTCAGGTCCTTCATCCGGTCCAGGTACTTCACAATCAGTCACTGCCATGATGTTCTCGTCTGGAAACTCAAAGTTCATGGACTGGTAGTCATCCACTGCCCGGTGTGCCAAATGGTCTGCCACTACACTTCCCTTGATTGCTTTTTGAGTCGTGTACTGGATGTCGTATTCCGTCAAGATCATCTGCCATCTTGCTATTCTTCCAGACAAGGCAGGCTTTTCGAATATGTACTTTATTGGATCCATTTTTGAAATCAACAGAGTAGTGTGAGTCAGCTTATACTGTCTTAGCCAGCGAGCAGCCCATACCAAAGCGCAACAAGTTTTCTCGAGCAGTGAGTATCGGGTCTCACAGTCGGTAAACTTTTTGCTAAGGTAATAAATGGCGTGCTCTTTTCGGCCAGACTCGTCATGCTGCCCCAGCACACACCCCATTGAGTTGTCAAGTACTGTCAAGTATAAGATTAGAGGTATCCCTTCAACCGGTGGCATAAGAATGGGTGGTTCTTGGAGATACTCTTTGATTTTGTCGAAAGAGGCTTGACATTCATCGTTCCAACGTACTACTTGATCTTTCTTCAGTAGCTTGAAGATTGGTTCACAGGTAGCAGTTAGGTGTGAGATGAATCGGGCAATGTAATTCAGCCGTCCTAGAAAGCCCCTGACTTCTTTCTCTGTCTTGGGAACTGGCATCTCTTGTATGGCTTTCACCTTGGCAGGGTCCACTTGAATACCTTTGTCACTCACGATGAAGCCTAGCAACTTTCCAGATCTTACCCCGAAGGTGCATTTGTTTGGATTCAATCTTAGCATGTACAACTTCAGACGGTCAAATAGCTTCTATAGATGGTCAAGGAGTTCCTCCTCAGTTTGAGACCTTGCAATCATATCGTCGACATATACTTCTATCTCATGATGGATCATATCATGAAACAAAGCAACCATGGCACGTTGGTAGGTTGCCCCAGCATTTTTCAACCCAAAAGGAATGACCTTGTAGCAAAAGGTGCCCCACTGAGTAACAAAAGTGGTCTTCTCCATGTCTTCAGGAGCCATCTTGATTTGATTATATCCGGAGAAACCGTCCATGAAGGAGAATACCTTATGTTGAGCAGTATTGTCAACCAGAATGTCAATGTGAGGCAGAGGGAAGTCATCCTTAGGGCTGGCCTTGTTCAAATCCCTGTAATCAACACACATTCGGACCTTACCATCCTTCTTTGGCACTGGAACCACGTTGGCAACCCACTGAGGGTAAGAAGTTACTGCAAGAAAACCAGCATCAAATTATTTCATAACCTCAACTTTGATTTTCTCGGACATTTCTGGACACATACGGAGGACCTTCTGTTTTACCGGAGGGCAGTCTTCCTTGGTAGGCATGTGATGAACCACAATGTCGGTATCCAACCCATGCATGTCTTCGTAGGACCAGGCAAAGATTTCCACATAATTATGCAGCATCTGAATCAACCGTTGTTTCACACTGAGCTCTAGATTAGCACCAATCTTGACTTCCTTTATGTCTGTCTCAGTACCCAGATTTACCGTTTCCACTGGCTCTTCATGCGGCTGAATGGCCCTCTCTTCCTGGAGTAACAGTCTTGCAAGTTCGCCAGGTACTTCGCAATCATCTTCACCTTCGTCTTCGGCTAAGTTGATCGGATTTTCGAAGTCATAACTGGCGGTAGCAGAGTCGTTACCAGTGAGATCCAGAGTGGATTGGAACCTGTATAAGTGAGTGTGTGTAAATATAGCTGTTCTGCAATATATAAAGAAAGAAAGGGAGCGCAAGATTTGAAAATGTAAAAAACGTCCAATGCTTTTATTCATGATATATGGAAGTGACAAATAAAAGCCCTCACAAATAAAACCACGGTGCCCCGGGTAAGACACCGGGCCATAGAGTTTCAAATTATTGTTTATTACAAATTCAAAACAAAGAAGTTCATTACTGGGTGACAAAAGTAATAGGTGTAAAGTCTTTTGCAGTCCAGTTGCTAGGTCCACCGTTGGTCGTTGGGTAGATCCAGCTGTCAAATTCAGATTCGTCCGCTTCGTCCTCAATAGCATTCACTCTCGGGTTAGTGATGAGCCCAGGAGGTCTTCCAATCCTTGCTTTGCGTACATCCCTTTGAGCCTCTGCAGTGAAACCCACCCTAAACTTGTCAGTCTTTGGAGTAAAATCAGGAAGCCTGCCCCAGTTTGCGCACTCACCCTTCTCGATCACAGCCCGGGCGTCCTTTAAGGAGGCCATCTTCAAAGGAGAACCCTTTTCAGTCACTATTTCTGCTGCTGCCAATGTTTGTGGCACCTCTTCAAAATATTGAAAGGGGGCCTCAATGAACTCCCCATCCATTTCTATGTATCGGAACGAGTTGAGGTTGCTGACCATGTATTCCTCTTCCCCTTGCACTGTTACGATCTTCCCTCTGACTGGGTATTTAAGCTTCTGATGTAAAGTTGAAGTCACAGCTCCAGCCTTGTGGATCCATGGGCGACCCAGCAAACAAGAATAGGATGGACGGATATCCATCACATAGAATTTTGAATCAAAGACCTGTGACCCAACCCTGATTGGGATGTCAACCTCACCATGTACCATCCTTTTGGACCCGTCAAAGGCCCGGACAACGATGTTACTTGGTTTGAGCTCTAAACCATCATAGTCCAGCCTGTCTAGAGCTTTCTTGGGTAGTACGTTCAGTGAAGAACCAGTGTCAACCAGCACGTGAGCAAGAGTAGTGCCCCTGCATTCAATGGAGACATGCAGGGCATCATTATGGTTCTTCCCCTTGGCCGTCAGATCAGCATCAGAGAAACCCAGACCATTATCAGCGGTTAAGTTGGCCACACAGTCGGTGAATTGATCAGCAGACGTTTCTTGGGGCACGTGGGCCGTCTTCAGGAATGCAATCAAGGCCTTGGCATGGGCCTCTGAACACAACAAAAGTGATAGCATGGAGATTTTAGAGGGGGTGTGCCCCAGCTGTTCAACGACGTTGAAATCACTCTTTTTGATAATTTTGAGGATCTCTTCCATCTCTTGCTTGGAAGCCTCAACAATGGTCTTTGGTGCCTCCGTCCGGGCAGGCATATCAGTAGCAATCCCCTTGCCCCGAGCGTTAGATAACTCGGCAGCAGGGGTAGAAACTTGATCGGGGGGGGGGGGGGGGAACAGGCACACTGGAAGGTGTGATGACAAGAGGCCTTTGAATTGCTGGAGGTACAATGTCTGGTGAGAACAGTCTTCCATTACGATTGACCTTAGCGGGCCCGGTGATGTTGGTGACACCGGTACTAGTATTGAATTCTTGTTTCACTCCCAGAACATAAACATCTGCCCCATAGTGCCACGGGACAGCTTTATCAGACTTGTAGGGGATGGGCCCCGGAACAGTAATGGTTATAGGAGCAATCTTGTGAACAGGCAAAATTTTGATAGGCTTCTTTGAAGGAGCCTTGAAAGGGTTGTTGAAAATGGTAACAATTGAAACTTCTTCAACAGGGGCAGCAGGAACAGCAAGAATAGCAATCTTCTTGAACAAGATCTCTTTGCTATCTATCAGGTTTTGGATGCCTGATTTCAGCAAAGAACAACCAGCAGGGGAATCAACACACAGATGGCAACCTTTACTACATCCCGGAAATAAACCGACTAGCAACAGGTTCCTCTTGACAGTCAGCAGCGGAGTAGCAACATCATCCACAGAAGCTACATACAGATCCTCCTCAACAGCGTTCACTCCATGCTGGGGCATGGGAGCGGTCACAACATTTGGCCTTTCGGGTGCCTCGAACTGTATTTCTTTGGCATCAATAAGGTCCTGAACCTTATTCCTCAGGGCACAACAATCATCAGTAGAATGGCTCGGGCTATCAGAGTGATAAGCGCAACGGGTGTTGGGATTTTAAAAATGCATTTTGTCGTAAAACAATGTGATGTTAACTCAATATTTTACAGCAAGCCTTCAGGAGTCAGGATACCTTTTGTAACAGTATGCTTTCGAACTAACCCATGCTTCAGCTAGGACTTTTGAGGGTTATAACGTGGTCTGGTTCATGGTTTAAGAAACAAAGGATAAAGGCTCAAATTATTTGTACCCACCCGCTCTTCGTGATGTTCTCCAAACCTAAACTCAGTTGATCGTACGTTAGACCTTGTTTGAGTCTTTGCTTTGATGTTCCAATAGTGGTTCAGATGTTGATAACTTGTTTTGAATAGGCAGTCATCTTTTGCTTTGGTTGAGGGTTTGTGAGACCTCTTTCTTGATTTTGTTATCCCTTTCTTTTTTTTGCCTGAACTGTTTCCTTTTTGGAATTACAGTCAGCGGGATGCCCCAGTTTCATAAGTCCCCTTTGTAGGTTTAGACTTTTTGGGCTTTTCATTTATGACCCCCTTTTTTTTTTTTTTTTTTTGATAGTGACTGCCTGTCCTTTTGGTTGTTCTGAACCATCACTGTCTTTGTTTGTTCGTAAAGATCTCTTCGGTGCCATTCGTCATGCACTTGGATTAACTGAGAGAACTACCCTGCCCCCAGGTTATGATTAAGGGTTTTGATTTTTGAAAATAAAAACTCCTACTTCTTTGGCTCTGATGGGTTGACGAGGGTTTATCATCCTTATAACTCCAGTGTTTAGGGATTGAAACAATGCCTGTACCTCATCAGCGGGGTCTGTTCAAAAGTATACTGTAAAGATCGTGGTATCGTTTTCGTCATCCTCCCTCAAGAGGCTTAGGATTTGACATTAGAAAAAATATGAAGATAATTTGCATTTAGTGAATACGAATATATTGCTTCAAAACAGACGTATGCGATGCATTAATGAAATAACAACGTTTAACAATGAACAAATGTTTGAATAATCAAAAGGGAATTACAACTTGAAAAATCCTAATGAACAAAAATTTCTAGTTTGAGATAGCTATCCCAGATGGAGAATTCTCAGCGGAAGATTTTCATCTCGCCATCCGGCATGAACTCTATCACCCCTTCGTCAATCAAATCCTGAATTTTGTTCTTCAAGGTCCAACAGTCGTCTGTAGCATGCCCCGGGCTGTCTGAATGATAAGCGCAGTGGGTGTCGGGGTTATACCTCGAAGCTGTCCTGTTGGGATTCTTCGGAGGGTCCTTTAGAGTGATCAGATTGACCTCCAGCAAGCGCTTCAGTATAAAGGATGAGGGTATATCAGTCTCCGAGAAATGTCTTCCGGGCGCATTTCGTTTACGTTGACTACCCCGTTGAGGCTGAGCTCGTGACCCTGAAGCAAGCTGAGGAGATTTTCCTTTGTCTTCTTGCCCCGCATGTGATTGAATGATGGCTGGAGCTTCCACCTTGGCTGTTTGCCCTACTGGATTATTTTGAAGCAGCTTGGTGACGAGAACCCGGAGCTCTTCTTGTTTTTGAGCTAAGTCCTGAATGAGAGTCATTTGGCCCACCAACTGCCCCATCATTTGGATCTTCATGGTTGCCAACTCAATTTGTAGTCCTTCCAGCTGGTCGTTCCTGATGCCCCCTGCATTCCCTAAGGTCAAGTTCCTGGTGAGGAGAGTCTTTATTTCTTCTTGCCCCTGGGATAGGTTCAAGAACATTTCTCGCAGTTGGGCGTTCTGAGCACGGAGATCTTGGTTGTCTGGTTGGAAAGCCATTGCTGAAATAAACAGCGAAGATGGTAAGTGACCTGCAACAAAGATACCTGATATGTAATGATGTGTATGACATGCATGCAATGTTTTCAAGGATCCCGCGGGGTAAACAAGAAAATTTGTTAGAACTCGGGTCCGGTAGTTTGATTGAAGGAACTGCATGTTGTTGAGAGTCCTTCTTCAAAGGGTCAAAGGCTCACCATATCCAGTGGGTCATAGCCCCTGACTTTAGTCATCATGTCTGGTTTTGATTTCCAAACAACCTTGGTTAAGGGAACCTTCTTCAAGAGTCAGAGCTCACCATATCAAGTGGGTCATAGCCCCTGACGACTTTGGCTAGAGGAAAATAAATCCTCTTTGCCCCCTTGCTGGGATAGTTGATTCACCATGACCTGCATCACAAGCCCTTGAGATCCTTGAAATGGGTTAGGATGTATGCAATGGTATGATGTCATGCTATGCATGGGGTGATGTAGGTAAACCCTGTTATGAGTCCCAATTAAGGACTATAAACAGACCCTGCAAGAAATTCAGTATACTTTGTTATGAGTCCCAATTAAGGACTATAAACAAAACCTGCAAGAGATCTAGTAAACCCTGTTATGAGTCCCAATTAAGGACTATAAACAACCCTGCAAGAAATTTAGTACCCTGTTATGAGTCCCAATTAAGGACTATAAACAAGACCTGCAAGAAATTTAGTACCCTGTTATGAGTCCCAATTAAGGACTATAAACAAGACCTGCAAGAAACAAGTGTCAGGTAACAAGCACGCAGATAGTCAAGTACGAAGGCACACAAGTCACACAAAAGAGCCCTTAGGGTTTAGGCCAGCATGAAGTTTGGGGTATTACCCTCTTGAAGTTGGTGGGTTCAACCTGTCCTATTAGAAGTAACCGGGTTCTAAGGTTCCCAATATCACGGGATTGCTTTCATTGTTCATCGTTTCGATTTAGCCACTGAACTGGCGACCGAAATATTCCAGGAAAGCAACCCTCAATTGAGTGTAGTATCGAGTATCAACCAACCTCGGACTGCACCAAAGTCAGTTATCTCACTACCCTAAAGAGGCCAAGATAGTTCAATTAAGGTTCCTAAGGTTTGTTGATGCTTCACGACACCACGCGGAGGCCCCGTACTCTCCTTGACTGAACTCAAGGGTTACCGGTACGCACCAAAGTGCCACATCAACGTAGCAGACTGTTTCAACCGTGTCGGTATACCCCGCACAGTTCCCTCACAGCCTTGTTGCTACTTTCTAAGAAAGGTATCCCCCAGATCCGGGTGTAGGATCTATAGAACTCCCAAGCAACCCACAATTTAAAGCACACAAAGTAATACAATTGAAAACATAGTTATAAGCTAGCCCTAAGGTAAACCTCACTTTAAGTTTGTCCCCAGCAGAGTCGCCAGTTCTGTGATCGGTGGATCTGGAACTGACTGTTTAACGCTGGTTCGCGAAATGTCGCGGAAGCAAGAGTCGCCACCGTCTTTTATTTTCTCCAATAGGAAAGGACAAAAGCACAGAAAAATTCCTTTTAAGAGATTGCTCTCGGTTCGGGAGGTAGGTTATAGAAAGGGAAGGTGTTAGCACCCTTTCTATCCATGGTTATCCATGGGCTCTTAGATACTTGCTCATTTGTGTTTTCAAAATTGTTTGTTTGCTTTTCAATGTGGGTTTAAAAGTTTCTTTTGAAAAATTTCAGATCGACTCATACGTCAGAGTGTTTGAAAAGTTTGTTTTGAAAGCTTTTGAAAATGTGTCAGTGTGAAAAGTCTTTTGAGTTTGTTTTGAGATTAGAGCAAGTATCCTTGAGAACCTATCTACCCTAAGGAATTCGTCTGTGTAAATGTCCTTTAAAGTAGTGCCATCCCACCATTGAGAGGTAGGTAGCACCACCGTTGGAGGTGTTCGGGTCAATTCGAAGTTCGGGACATGGTGATCACCAGAGCAATGGGAAGACACCTTAGAAGCTACCCTCATGCCAGGTTCCCGGATCATGAGGACTTACTAAGACGTCCTCTACTCGACGACCACCTTTCGAGGCAAGGCAACAGTGAGGCGTACCCTAGGGGTGGTGTGTGCGAATTGTGTGTCATGTTTCAGTTATTTGTCTTGTCATATTTGTTGTGTTCTACGCTTGATTTTAATTAGACATTCATTCTTTCATGCTTATTTAACAGTTATAAAATTTGCGGGAAAATAAATCTAAGATTATTACAAAGGCGCGGGTCCATATCGCCAAAATTAAACCGGACCCGATTTAGCGGAAAAATAAATAATGCGAAGAAATAAAGTGCGAAAAGTAAATTACATGGCTTAGGGACAATTACATAATTATATAAACGATAAAAAGTAAATGCGCGAAATAAAGGAATTAAACAAAACTAGGGCGTTGGACCCTTTTGCAAACAATTAAAATTAATGATGAATTACAAATTAAATGATTAAATGTTTTTGGTATTTTGTATTTTTTAGATTTAATAAGGAAAAGAAATTAATTGAAATTAAATTAAAAGACAAACCCTAATTCTAGTATTTTTTATTTATTGTGAAAGATTTAAATTAAACCTAAATTAAACTCTGAATTAATTTATGTACAGTTTAAATAAGAAAATAAATAAATAAATAATATTATTCTGAAAAAAAGAAAAAATTAAAAGAGAAATCAAAAAAAGATATTAAACCTAAATTCTATTTTTGGTGTTTTTTATTAAAAAGGATTAAAACTATAACCTAATTAACTAAATATTGACATATATTAATTTATTGATGAAAATAATTAGAATTAAAAATTATATTTTTATTTGGATATTTTTATTTTTATGATGTTTTTCTGTATTTTTTGTAAAAAAGATATTTAATTAAAATCAGAAAATAAATAAACAAATAAACAATTAAAAATAATAAAAGATAAAAGAAAGTTTAGAGAAAAGATAGAACCAGGGGGGGTTTGCTGTCCCATTATGGAGGTATAGATCTGAAAGGCCTGGCCCAATTGAGTTTGCCATATGCTGACTTTTTGGATTGGGTATGATGCATTGACTGGCGTATGTGGTACACCCTTGATCCACACCCTTGATTTGCTCTCCAGGACGCGTGGCTAGCTGATCTTTGAGGATGCATGGTGTACTGAGGCATTAGCAAAGCATTGGATCTTATATTGAAAAATAGCATTGAGATTTTGCTAGACCTGGGACTTGAACCCAGGTCTTGAAGGTTATAAGCGCGTCTCCTTGCCAGCTGAACTATGCAATTTCATTTAATATATAATATAACATAAATAATATAAAGGAAACATAATGCTAGTTGGTTAAACACGCGCGAAATTTTAAACGGACGTATCACTGATTGACACGCCATCTTCTTCCTCACCACCCCTGTAACATAAAACAAAAGAGCAACGGTTTTTGAAACGTGGTTTTAGGGGGTATTCAAGAAAATAGCGAATAGAACCATGGGCATCATAAATTGTTCGCGAGTATGCATTCATCTTCGTCTTGGTGCGCTGAACTCAACCATGGTATCCAGGGGTCCTGATTTTTCTTGATTAAGAAACCCCTAATTTTGAAACCTGTCAAACCCTAATTTCGTTCATGGTGAAATCATGTTTATGCCACAAAAACTCAATTAATTATGATGGTTAGTTCACAAACTTCATAAGGAGTAAGAATATACAAGCAAAAATGCAAAAAGATGCTTAAATCATGCTATGCAATTTCAATATTTTCTTGGTACGGTTTGAGTTCCAGATACCAGTTCAAGGCGTTTTGCTTGTTGATTATGATTGGGAAACGTCCAAGGATGTCTCAGGATGCTAATGGAAGGAAAATTGCAGCTTGAATCGACTCCTAAGGTTGATTTCAGTGTTTGAGTTTTTTTGTGAAAAATTCCAATATGCAATGGAGTTGTGGGGCGCAGCTTGCAGTCCTTTAGCATTAGGGTTCTCATCTAGTACTTGTATGGAATGATTTAGGTTAAAAAGATTCAATAAAATCCATGTCCATAATTGTTTTCAATCTTTGATTTGTTAAGGATCTTTTACAATCTTTTTTTCATGGTTCTTGTGTCAATTAGGTTTCAATCAAGCCAAAACCTTCTATATCAGCATGTGCACGAAATCTCAAGTCCAAATCATGCATAAAAAGATTTGTTTAGGTTAAGGTTATATTTTTCATGAATTAAAATGATTTAAATGAATATAAATTGATATAAATTCAAATAAATAATTAAAAAATATGAAAATACTTCCCTTTGGGCCTAGTGGTCGTGCATAGGCTTGGCATGAAGAAACTTGGAAGAAAATTGGGCCCATTTGCATTTTTAGGCCTTTTGCATCAATGTTGACTTTCAAAAATTTCCAAAAATTTCCCAACTTCCACAAGGCATAACTTGGTCAATTTTTAAGCTTTTCACATGTTCTTGGACATTTTGGAAAGTTCTTTGAGTCCTTTAACCAATGCCTTTGGTCCCATGTCATTTTGATTTACCAATCTAAAGTTATGGCCTTTGACTTAAAGTCACTTTTTGTTGACTTTTGAAAATGACCTATAATGTTGAAATTGATAACTTTTTGTGAGAGCATTTCTTGGACTTGGAACATGAAGATGAATTGTAGGGAATGTCTTTCTCTTCAAAATGAGCTTTGGATGGAATTTTTCTGATAATCCATGTGAAAGTTATGCCCTGGTCAATTTCAGTTGACTTTTTCAGCTGTCCAAATATAGCAACTTTTGCATCTTTGATGATTTCTGAGCCAAATTTTGAGAATCATGATCAAGCATTGATCAAATGATGTTTGTGGCTTCAAAATGATATATTGACCAAAAATTTGAACTTTTGACTGTCAAATGACCATTTTGCCCCTACAGTTGACTGTAGTGCAATCTAGGGTTTTGACTGTGCAATTTTGAGCTGAATGCCTTGAAACTTGACATGAGGACACTTGACCATCTTTGTAGGCATGTGAGACTTGATTGGGCCTTTGAAAACTTCCTTTCCTTGATCAGAACTCAAACCCTAGTTTTGACTGTCTAGGAGACAGTTGAGCTGTACAACCCTGGGGGAATTTTGTAACCTTGACTTGGCAATTTCTTGATGAATATGGGAGGGCAAATTTTGGGGTACAACAGTTGCCCCTGTTCAATCTTCTTAGACCTGAGGGTGCAGATTGGCTGACGTGCCTTTCGTAATCCGAGGGTAGAAGATGATTGAACACTAAAGTGCCCAGAAATTTGCGCTCACATAGTAGCAGTGATGGTGGAATGGGCTTATAGATGCCATTTGGAGATTGCTGGATAGGATGATGGGCTTATAGATGCCATCTGGATGTTGATTGCGTAAGAGATTCCTTCGCTAGAACCTGTATACCTGCAAAACAGAAAAATGAGTACCTGACACGTCGCAGGAGCTGATTTTAGATGCTTGGTATAGATGTGTCCTGACTGGTTACAGGAGCTGAGTCTGGAGCTTCAAACGCCGATGAATGAGCCAGGGATGGTTACTGCCTTAGCATGAATGGTAAGAGAATCCTGAATGATTTCAACCTCAACAACGCTCGTTGAGGAAATCTTGGTGAGAATTACCATCTTCGTAGTGTCAGGAAGAGAACCAAAGGACATTATAATCTCAAAGGGAGTCACCTCACTCACCGTTGGAGAGGGAACTATAGGAAATTATAATCTGAAAGGAAATATCACCTCACGCTCATGCCGGAGAGGGAAACATCTGAAGAAGGAATTACCACCTCACGCGCCGTTGGAGAGGGGACCATAAGAGAATATCACCTCACGCTCATGCCGGAGAGGGAAACATCTGAAGAAGGAATTACCACCTCACATGCCGTTGGAGAGGGGACCATAAGAGAATATCACCTCACGCTCATGCCGGAGAGGGAAACATCTGAAGAAGGAATTACCGCCTCACACGCCGTTGGAGAGGGGACCATAAGAGAATATCACCTCACGCTCATGCCGGAGAGGGGAACATCTGAAGAAGGAATTACCACCTCACACGCCGTTGGAGAGGGGACCATAAGAGAATATCACCTCACGCTCATGCCGGAGAGGGAAACATCTGAAGAAGGAATTACCGCCTCACACGCCGTTGGAGAGGGGACCATAAGAGAATATCACCTCACGCTCATGCCGGAGAGGGGAACATCTGAAGAAGGAATTACCACCTCACACGCCGTTGGAGAGGGGACCATAAGAGACTATCACCTCACGCTCATGCCGGAGAGGAGAATATCTGAAGAAGGAATTACCACCTCACACGCCGTTGGAGAGGGGACCATAAGAGAATATCACCTCACGCTCATGCCGGAGAGGGGAACATCTGAAGAAGGAATTACCACCTCACACGCCGTTGGAGAGGGGACCATAAGAGATTATCACCTCACGCTCATGCCGAAGAGGGGAACATCTGAAGAAGGAATTACCACCTCACATGCCGTTGGAGAGGGGACCATAAGAGAATATCACCTCACGCTCATGCCGGAGAGGGGAACATCTGAAGAAGGAATTACCACCTCACACGCCGTTGGAGAGGGGACCATAAGAGACTATCACCTCACGCTCATGCCGGAGAGGGGAACATCTGAAGAAGGAATTACCACCTCACACGCCGTTGGAGAGGGGACCATAAGAGAATATCACCTCACGCTCATGCCGGAGAGGGAAACCTCTGAAGAAGGAATTACCACCTCACACGCCGTTGGAGAGGGGACCATAAGAGAATATCACCTCACGCTCATGCCGGAGAGGGGAACATCTGAAGAAGGAATTACCACCTCACACGCCGTTGGAGAGGGGACCATAAGAGAATATCACCTCACGCTCATGCCGGAGAGGGAAACATCTGAAGAAGGAATTACCACCTCACACGCCGTTGGAGAGGGGACCATAAGAGAACTTCTGCTGAGTCTTTATCAGAAAAATCCGTTTGGAGTCGATTTAACTGGACTAGAGAAGTCCTTGAAGTATGTTTGAGAATTTCAACTGCATCTTTCCTGAAAGGTAGAGGTCAGTTATATGTGATGCATGATATGGATCAAGCAAACATGGATACGATTTATATGATATGATGTGTACATGCATGCCATAATGATGTATGTGATGATTCATGTATGTTTTCGTCTAGGAAAATAAATCCTTGACGGGTGCCGGGAAGTCATATCCTGGGCTGATGTTGAGGAAGAGAGTTTGCTTCCGCTGTGGATGACTGTTGCAAGAATACCGGTAGGAGAAGATAACTCCGTTGAGGAATAAACTTGGCAAATGAAATAATTCTGCGGGAGAAAAGATACTCTAGCGATCATGCTGGGGAGTGCTACTCTGTGGGGATAGCGATGCTTTGCTGAGTTGATGAAGATAACTCCGCTGGGGATATCCTTGTTGTCGGAAGTGTTGATAGACTTCGCTGGGGGTAGGAAGATACTTTGCCGAGGACGCTCTTTCCGTGGCTTTTGGCTGAGGATAACCCAGTTATATCCTGTTACGGAAATAATTCTTTAAATCAAGCCGGGACGACGCGTTCGTGTTCTGCGAGGGATAGGCTTCCAGAATCTACTGGGGATAAGCTTACTGCTTGGGGAGATATGAATTCCAACTTTCCTGGGGAAACTGGATTGGACTCTCCTGGGGGAAGTTTTAGACTGTGGGGAAGTGATTCCTTTGAATGGTGGTATACCGCCGGGGAACAATCTTTAGACCAAGACTGCCGGGGATGCTTGTTAAGAATGCGAGCTGCTGGGGAGGTATTGAGATCTACAGGAGGATACTCAATTTCCTTGATATTTGATGATTTGCTTGGAGAGACATGTATTGCTTTACTGAACTACTCTCTGGGGAATTAAGATACTCGGTCATATTTTTTAGCTGAACCTACCTTGGTACCTTGGAGGATAGAGCAATTGGATTGTTTAGACCGCTCTTTATTGCCCCTGTTTCTGAGGTGGGAGAGGAAGACCTGCGAGGCGCTGATAGTTGTTGATGGACAAACCTTCTTCTGGTAGGCAGGTGATAAGATGACAGGACATAGTCGTACGCTTTGATCCCTAACTTTTGCCTGGACCGCCCTTTCGGGTTTTCAGTCCACCGGGATACCCATTTTTGCCCAAGCCGCCTTTTCAGGTTTTCGACTTGCCGGGTGTACAGATTTTTTCATTTCATCCCTCATTTTGCCCGAACCCTTTTGGTTCGCCGGGAAGCCCCTATTTTTTGCCTAGGTATGTCAACCTAGCGGGTCTTTGATTGGGCGTAGTATTTTTTCGACTATGTCCATGCTCTTAGAATGTAGGGAGTTGCCTCTGCTAGAAGTGTTTTGTCATGCCACCAGAAGGTGTTTGATAAGGCGAAATTCGTCGTTGGAATGCCCCAAGTGACTCAGGCGGAGATTTGCCTCAGATTATTTGGCTCTTGAGAGATTCTCCGAATCTTGAATGGATTGCCCCAGATAATGGACCATGGTCATGTCTGCCCCTTGATTGGAGGTGCTTTTGTTCATTAGGCATTCATCGTGCGAATTTTCATGCTGTTCAAACAAAGGTCATATGCCAACAAAGTTATGTTAAAAATGCAAAGCTTATGTCTGTCTTGAAGATTTTAAAAATGCATTTTGTCGTAAAACAATGTGATGTTAACTCAATATTTTACAGCAAGCCTTCAGGAGTCAGGATACCTTTTGTAACAGTATGCTTTCGAACTAACCCATGCTTCAGCTAGGACTTTTGAGGGTTATAACGTGGTCTGGTTCATGGTTTAAGAAACAAAGGATAAAGGCTCAAATTATTTGTACCCACCCGCTCTTCGTGATGTTCTCCAAACCTAAACTCAGTTGATCGTACGTTAGACCTTGTTTGAGTCTTTGCTTTGATGTTCCAATAGTGGTTCAGATGTTGATAACTTGTTTTGAATAGGCAGTCATCTTTTGCTTTGGTTGAGGGTTTGTGAGACCTCTTTCTTGATTTTGTTATCCCTTTCTTTTTTTTGCCTGAACTGTTTCCTTTTTGGAATTACAGTCAGCGGGATGCCCCAGTTTCATAAGTCCCCTTTGTAGGTTTAGACTTTTTGGGCTTTTCATTTATGACCCCCTTTTTTTTTTTTTTTTTTTTTGATAGTGACTGCCTGTCCTTTTGGTTGTTCTGAACCATCACTGTCTTTGTTTGTTCGTAAAGATCTCTTCGGTGCCATTCGTCATGCACTTGGATTAACTGAGAGAACTACCCTGCCCCCAGGTTATGATTAAGGGTTTTGATTTTTGAAAATAAAAACTCCTACTTCTTTGGCTCTGATGGGTTGACGAGGGTTTATCATCCTTATAACTCCAGTGTTTAGGGATTGAAACAATGCCTGTACCTCATCAGCGGGGTCTGTTCAAAAGCATACTGTAAAGATCGTGGTATCGTTTTCGTCATCCTCCCTCAAGAGGCTTAGGATTTGACATTAGAAAAAATATGAAGATAATTTGCATTTAGTGAATACGAATATATTGCTTCAAAACAGACGTATGCGATGCATTAATGAAATAACAACGTTTAACAATGAACAAATGTTTGAATAATCAAAAGGGAATTACAACTTGAAAAATCCTAATGAACAAAAATTTCTAGTTTGAGATAGCTATCCCAGATGGAGAATTCTCAGCGGAAGATTTTCATCTCGCCATCCGGCATGAACTCTATCACCCCTTCGTCAATCAAATCCTGAATTTTGTTCTTCAAGGTCCAACAGTCGTCTGTAGCATGCCCCGGGCTGTCTGAATGATAAGCGCAGTGGGTGTCGGGGTTATACCTCGAAGCTGTCCTGTTGGGATTCTTCGGAGGGTCCTTTAGAGTGATCAGATTGACCTCCAGCAAGCGCTTCAGTATAAAGGATGAGGGTATATCAGTCTCCGAGAAATGTCTTCCGGGCGCATTTCGTTTACGTTGACTACCCCGTTGAGGCTGGGCTCGTGACCCTGAAGCAAGCTGAGGAGATTTTCCTTTGTCTTCTTGCCCCGCATGTGATTGAATGATGGCTGGAGCTTCCACCTTGGCTGTTTGCCCTACTGGATTATTTTGAAGCAGCTTGGTGACGAGAACCCGGAGCTCTTCTTGTTTTTGAGCTAAGTCCTGAATGAGAGTCATTTGGCCCACCAACTGCCCCATCATTTGGATCTTCATGGTTGCCAACTCAATTTGTAGTCCTTCCAGCTGGTCGTTCCTGATGCCCCCTGCATTCCCTAAGGTCAAGTTCCTGGTGAGGAGAGTCTTTATTTCTTCTTGCCCCTGGGATAGGTTCAAGAACATTTCTCGCAGTTGGGCGTTCTGAGCACGGAGATCTTGGTTGTCTGGTTGGAAAGCCATTGCTGAAATAAACAGCGAAGATGGTAAGTGACCTGCAACAAAGATACCTGATATGTAATGATGTGTATGACATGCATGCAATGTTTTCAAGGATCCCGCGGGGTAAACAAGAAAATTTGTTAGAACTCGGGTCCGGTAGTTTGATTGAAGGAACTGCATGTTGTTGAGAGTCCTTCTTCAAAGGGTCAAAGGCTCACCATATCCAGTGGGTCATAGCCCCTGACTTTAGTCATCATGTCTGGTTTTGATTTCCAAACAACCTTGGTTAAGGGAACCTTCTTCAAGAGTCAGAGCTCACCATATCAAGTGGGTCATAGCCCCTGACGACTTTGGCTAGAGGAAAATAAATCCTCTTTGCCCCCTTGCTGGGATAGTTGATTCACCATGACCTGCATCACAAGCCCTTGAGATCCTTGAAATGGGTTAGGATGTATGCAATGGTATGATGTCATGCTATGCATGGGGTGATGTAGGTAAACCCTGTTATGAGTCCCAATTAAGGACTATAAACAGACCCTGCAAGAAATTCAGTATACTTTGTTATGAGTCCCAATTAAGGACTATAAACAAAACCTGCAAGAGATCTAGTAAACCCTGTTATGAGTCCCAATTAAGGACTATAAACAACCCTGCAAGAAATTTAGTACCCTGTTATGAGTCCCAATTAAGGACTATAAACAAGACCTGCAAGAAATTTAGTACCCTGTTATGAGTCCCAATTAAGGACTATAAACAAGACCTGCAAGAAACAAGTGTCAGGTAACAAGCACGCAGATAGTCAAGTACGAAGGCACACAAGTCACACAAAAGAGCCCTTAGGGTTTAGGCCAGCATGAAGTTTGGGGTATTACCCTCTTGAAGTTGGTGGGTTCAACCTATCCTATTAGAAGTAACCGGGTTCTAAGGTTCCCAATATCACGGGATTGCTTTCATTGTTCATCGTTTCGATTTAGCCACTGAACTGGCGACCGAAATATTCCAGGAAAGCAACCCTCAATTGAGTGTAGTATCGAGTATCAACCAACCTCGGACTGCACCAAAGTCAGTTATCTCACTACCCTAAAGAGGCCAAGATAGTTCAATTAAGGTTCCTAAGGTTTGTTGATGCTTCACGACACCACGCGGAGGCCCCGTACTCTCCTTGACTGAACTCAAGGGTTACCGGTACGCACCAAAGTGCCACATCAACGTAGCAGACTGTTTCAACCGTGTCGGTATACCCCGCACAGTTCCCTCACAGCCTTGTTGCTACTTTCTAAGAAAGGTATCCCCCAGATCCGGGTGTAGGATCTATAGAACTCCCAAGCAACCCACAATTTAAAGCACACAAAGTAATACAATTGAAAACATAGTTATAAGCTAGCCCTAAGGTAAACCTCACTTTAAGTTTGTCCCCAGCAGAGTCGCCAGTTCTGTGATCGGTGGATCTGGAACTGACTGTTTAACGCTGGTTCGCGAAATGTCGCGGAAGCAAGAGTCGCCACCGTCTTTTATTTTCTCCAATAGGAAAGGACAAAAGCACAGAAAAATTCCTTTTAAGAGATTGCTCTCGGTTCGGGAGGTAGGTTATAGAAAGGGAAGGTGTTAGCACCCTTTCTATCCATGGTTATCCATGGGCTCTTAGATACTTGCTCATTTGTGTTTTCAAAATTGTTTGTTTGCTTTTCAATGTGGGTTTAAAAGTTTCTTTTGAAAAATTTCAGATCGACTCATACGTCAGAGTGTTTGAAAAGTTTGTTTTGAAAGCTTTTGAAAATGTGTCAGTGTGAAAAGTCTTTTGAGTTTGTTTTGAGATTAGAGCAAGTATCCTTGAGAACCTATCTACCCTAAGGAATTCGTCTGTGTAAATGTCCTTTAAAGTAGTGCCATCCCACCATTGAGAGGTAGGTAGCACCACCGTTGGAGGTGTTCGGGTCAATTCGAAGTTCGGGACATGGTGATCACCAGAGCAATGGGAAGACACCTTAGAAGCTACCCTCATGCCAGGTTCCCGGATCATGAGGACTTACTAAGACGTCCTCTACTCGACGACCACCTTTCGAGGCAAGGCAACAGTGAGGCGTACCCTAGGGGTGGTGTGTGCGAATTGTGTGTCATGTTTCAGTTATTTGTCTTGTCATATTTGTTGTGTTCTACGCTTGATTTTAATTAGACATTCATTCTTTCATGCTTATTTAACAGTTATAAAATTTGCGGGAAAATAAATCTAAGATTATTACAAAGGCGCGGGTCCATATCGCCAAAATTAAACCGGACCCGATTTAGCGGAAAAATAAATAATGCGAAGAAATAAAGTGCGAAAAGTAAATTACATGGCTTAGGGACAATTACATAATTATATAAACGATAAAAAGTAAATGCGCGAAATAAAGGAATTAAACAAAACTAGGGCGTTGGACCCTTTTGCAAACAATTAAAATTAATGATGAATTACAAATTAAATGATTAAATGTTTTTGGTATTTTGTATTTTTTAGATTTAATAAGGAAAAGAAATTAATTGAAATTAAATTAAAAGACAAACCCTAATTCTAGTATTTTTTATTTATTGTGAAAGATTTAAATTAAACCTAAATTAAACTCTGAATTAATTTATGTACAGTTTAAATAAGAAAATAAATAAATAAATAATATTATTCTGAAAAAAAGAAAAAATTAAAAGAGAAATCAAAAAAAGATATTAAACCTAAATTCTATTTTTGGTGTTTTTTATTAAAAAGGATTAAAACTATAACCTAATTAACTAAATATTGACATATATTAATTTATTGATGAAAATAATTAGAATTAAAAATTATATTTTTATTTGGATATTTTTATTTTTATGATGTTTTTCTGTATTTTTTGTAAAAAAGATATTTAATTAAAATCAGAAAATAAATAAACAAATAAACAATTAAAAATAATAAAAGATAAAAGAAAGTTTAGAGAAAAGATAGAACCAGGGGGGGTTTGCTGTCCCATTATGGAGGTATAGATCTGAAAGGCCTGGCCCAATTGAGTTTGCCATATGCTGACTTTTTGGATTGGGTATGATGCATTGACTGGCGTATGTGGTACACCCTTGATCCACACCCTTGATTTGCTCTCCAGGACGCGTGGCTAGCTGATCTTTGAGGATGCATGGTGTACTGAGGCATTAGCAAAGCATTGGATCTTATATTGAAAAATAGCATTGAGATTTTGCTAGACCTGGGACTTGAACCCAGGTCTTGAAGGTTATAAGCGCGTCTCCTTGCCAGCTGAACTATGCAATTTCATTTAATATATAATATAACATAAATAATATAAAGGAAACATAATGCTAGTTGGTTAAACACGCGCGAAATTTTAAACGGACGTATCACTGATTGACACGCCATCTTCTTCCTCACCACCCCTGTAACATAAAACAAAAGAGCAACGGTTTTTGAAACGTGGTTTTAGGGGGTATTCAAGAAAATAGCGAATAGAACCATGGGCATCATAATTGTTCGCGAGTATGCATTCATCTTCGTCTTGGTGCGCTGAACTCAACCATGGTATCCAGGGGTCCTGATTTTTCTTGATTAAGAAACCCCTAATTTTGAAACCTGTCAAACCCTAATGTCGTTCATGGTGAAATCATGTTTATGCCACAAAAACTCAATTAATTATGATGGTTAGTTCACAAACTTCATAAGGAGTAAGAATATACAAGCAAAAATGCAAAAAGATGCTTAAATCATGCTATGCGATTTCAATATTTTCTTGGTACGGTTTGAGTTCCAGATACCAGTTCAAGGCGTTTTGCTTGTTGATTATGATTGGGAAACGTCCAAGGATGTCTCAGGATGCTAATGGAAGGAAAATTGCAGCTTGAATCGACTCCTAAGGTTGATTTCAGTGTTTGAGTTTTTTTGTGAAAAATTCCAATATGCAATGGAGTTGTGGGGCGCAACTTGCAGTCCTTTAGCATTAGGGTTCTCATCTAGTACTTGTATGGAATGATTTAGGTTAAAAAGATTCAATAAAATCCATGTCCATAATTGTTTTCAATCTTTGATTTGTTAAGGATCTTTTACAATCTTTTTTTCATGGTTCTTGTGTCAATTAGGTTTCAATCAAGCCAAAACCTTCTATATCAGCATGTGCACGAAATCTCAAGTCCAAATCATGCATAAAAAGATTTGTTTAGGTTAAGGTTATATTTTTCATGAATTAAAATGATTTAAATGAATATAAATTGATATAAATTCAAATAAATAATTAAAAAATATGAAAATACTTCCCTTTGGGCCTAGTGGTCGTGCATAGGCTTGGCATGAAGAAACTTGGAAGAAAATTGGGCCCATTTGCATTTTTAGGCCTTTTGCATCAATGTTGACTTTCAAAAATTTCCAAAAATTTCCCAACTTCCACAAGGCATAACTTGGTCAATTTTTAAGCTTTTCACATGTTCTTGGACATTTTGGAAAGGTCTTTGAGTCCTTTAACCAATGCCTTTGGTCCCATGTCATTTTGATTTACCAATCTCAAGTTATGGCCTTTGACTTAAAGTCACTTTTTGTTGACTTTTGAAAATGACCTATAATGTTGAAATTGATAACTTTTTGTGAGAGCATTTCTTGGACTTGGAACATGAAGATGAATTGTAGGGAATGTCTTTCTATTCAAAATGAGCTTTGGATGGAATTTTTCTGATAATCCATGTGAAAGTTATGCCCTGGTCAATTTCAGTTGACTTTTTCAGCTGTCCAAATATAGCAACTTTTGCATCTTTGATGATTTCTGAGCCAAATTTTGAGAATCATGATCAAGCATTGATCAAATGATGTTTGTGGCTTCAAAATGATATATTGACCAAAAATTTGAACTTTTGACTGTCAAATGACCATTTTGCCCCTACAGTTGACTGTAGTGCAATCTAGGGTTTTGACTGTGCAATTTTGAGCTGAATGCCTTGAAACTTGACATGAGGACACTTGACCATCTTTGTAGGCATGTGAGACTTGATTGGGCCTTTGAAAACTTCCTTTCCTTGATCAGAACTCAAACCCTAGTTTTGACTGTCTAGGAGACAGTTGAGCTGTACAACCCTGGGGGAATTTTGTAACCTTGACTTGGCAATTTCTTGATGAATATGGGAGGGCAAATTTTGGGGTACAACAGCGGCGTTCTGGTTTGTTCGGTCTTCTGGGACCATACACAGCACTGGCCTCCTTCTTGAAGGGCTTCTTTTCAGTATTTGAGGATGCACCCTTCTGTATCTTTCCCAATTTTATACCAGCTTCGATCCTTTCACCTGTCAGGATCAGGTCAGTAAACCCAGCAGAGGAATTACCAATGAGATGGTTGAAGAATGGACCAGATAGGGTCCCCAAGAACATGTCCACTAGCTCACGATCCGTCAACGGTGGCTGCACCCTGCCAGCCAGATCTCTCTGTTTCTGTGCGTACTCCTTAAAACCTTCACCCGTTCCCAGTGACATACCCTGGAGTTGGGTACGCGTGGGAGCGAGGTCGGAATTATATTGATACTGCTTGTAAAAAGCAGTGGCCAAATCCTCCCAGTTATGAATGTTGGTTCCATCCAGCTGATAGAACCATTCGAGATGAGTCCCTGAAAGACTCTCCTGGAAGAAGTGGATCCATAAGTTCTTGTCTGCTGTGTAAGGATGGATCTTCCTTACATAAGAACGGAGGTGCATCTTAGGGAAGGAAGCCCCGTCATACTTCACAAAGGTCGGCGCCTTGAACTTGTGTGGGATCACCACCCCAGAAGATAACCCCAAGTCTCTGAAATCCAACCCAGGCACACGTTGAATCTCCATAGCATTTAACCTGTCCTCCAGTTGTTTGTACCGGTCCTCAGCAGGAGGGTACTGTTCGTCATTGAAGTCTGTCTCAGTGTCAGAGACCACAGGACTAGGGACTTCTCTCCCTTGGTGACTGCCTTCCCCCACAGACGGAGTAGTCCTCTCAGCTTCATTCTGTAATGTATTCCCGAGTCTGCGCCCAGTGTTGAATAGCACAGTCCTCTTCTTCTTTTTCTTCTTCAGGAGCAAAGCCTTCAGCTCTTGTTGTCCTTGGGCCAAGTTCATGACCATCTCCTGAAATTGGGAATTCTGGGCCTGGAGGGCCTTGATAGCTTGCTCGGTAGTGAGTTCAGGATTCATGATGCTTGAGTGCTGAAATAAACAACGAAGAAGATTAAGCAACCTGTAGAAAAAGGGTACCTGTAATGCATATGATGAATGAAATGGATATGAATTATGTTTTCAAAGACAATCGGGAATCAACTTTGTAAACAAAAGGAACACACTTTATTAGATTTAAACTTTAAATTGTTCAACAATTTGCCCTTAGGCGTTACAAGAATGAAAATACTGAAAAGGAAATAGAGCTGTAAAAGAAACATCCAAAGCCCATCAGTGCTCCCATGGCCTCCTCTTCTCAGTACGGATATAGTCATTCAGGGTTCGCTCGTTCTCCAATTGCTTGGTCAGCTTCTGGATCTTCTGTTCCTGTTCGTTGAACTTTTCCCGATAATAATCCCGCTCTTCCTGTAGTTGCACCCAAGACCTCTTTAGTGTATCAACATCAGTGGGTATCTGAGGAGGGAGAACAGTTGGAGGAACCCCATCTCCATCAGGACTTTCAAGAATGATAGGCCTGACAGCTTCATATGGCATACCTAACTTCTGAGCACGGATGCGGACCCATCTGTAATAGGGTTCCATTGGTAGAGAAGTCTTCAGTCCCAACTCATGTGGGTCAGCTTTGTGAATTCTGTCCCAAGCTTTGATGAATCTACGGCGCAGTTCGTCACTATCTTCCTGAAACTCAAAACTGATGTGAGGCACCAACATCTCATGAGGCCCTGCTCTTCTGGCTCTTCCAAACTGATGGAGAGCTAAACATGGATTATAAGAGATTCCGCCCTGAGTACCAATCAATGGAACATTAGGATACTCTCCGCAACGATCAATAACAGCCACCTCATCTAAACCTCTGAGAGTCCAAATGATGTCACTATCAGTGAGAGACATTAACCTATGAGCCCAGCCTTTTCCTGCTTGATTCTTCAGCACGAACTTGGGGAGGTGCGAAATAAACCACCTCACTAACAAAGGAGTACAACACCACAGAGTTCCTCGTCTTCGGGCAGTACGAGCATAGAGTTGTTGCAGGACATCACCCAAGAGAGTGGGTACAGGGTTCCGAGACATGAAGATCCTTATGGCATTGATATTGACAAAGTTATCAGGATTTAGAAACAATACTAGCCCATAGATTAAGAGAGCCAAAATGTCCTCGTACGCCCTGAAGTCTAAGTCATTCCAGAAACTGTTAGCTTTACCCATCAGAAACTTAGCCAAGAAGCCCTTAACTCCGCTTCTAGTCTCCCAGTTGTCCATTACCTCCTTGTTGGTCAAAGGAAGGGCTGCTGCAATCTCCTCAGGTCTAAGAGCCTTTTCTCAGCCAGTGAAGGGAGTCTGATCCAAGATAGGGATACCAAGCAAATCAGAGAATTCTTCCAGGGTAGGGACCAGCTGGAAGTCTTGAAAGGTGAAGCAATGGTACAGAGGGTCATAAAACTGGGTCAAGACACTCATCAGTTGTTGGTCCCACTTTGAAGTGACTAAACCGAGAAGAGAACCATGCCTCTGGATGAAGGAAGCAGTGCTTGGAATTCTGTCAACCAACTCTTTAAGCAAATCAGGTGGGTGAACAAAGTTGAGCCGGATAATGTTCCTTCGCACAGGCATCGTGAGGTCCTACAAAACAGAGCAAAGGTGAAACCCTCTTGTCTTTGAAATAGGCCAGTCCTTATGCAGGATGCATGCAATGTTATGATGGCATGATGTTATGATAAAGCACACCACAAGTATTCACAAAGGCAAACATGATAAGGCACACAAGTCACACCACAACCCTTAGAGTTTAGGCCAGCATGGAGTTCAGGTACTACCCTCTTTCAGTTTGTTGGTTAAGACCTGTCCTAATCAAAAGTAACTGGGTTCTAGAGGATCCCAATATCACTGACTACCCTCAATCGGTCATAACTCCAGCATCGCAATCTTTTCTTGCGGCCAGAACCATCGCGAGAGTTTAGCCTCAATGGGTGTAGCATACTGCTACTGTTCTATGGCCAAGTTGGGTCACATTAGGGTTCTAAGGTCGGTTGGTGCTTAATGACTCCTCAGAAGACCCATATTCTCCTCGTTGCAACACAAGGGATATCAGTACAGACCAAGGTGCCACACCAACGTAGCCACTGCTTCACCCGTGTCGGTCTACGCCGGACAGGTCCCTCACATCTTATGCTACCTACAAGGGTATCCCTAGATCCGGGTTAGGATCTATGAAACTCCAATGCAAAGCCCACAAATATAAAGCAATCAAAGCAAAACAATTGAAAACATAAGTATAATCTAATTCCTAAGGTACACCTCACTTTGATTATTCCCCAGCAGAGTCGCCAGTTCTGTGATCGGTGGAAATAGAACTGACTGTTTAAAGCTGGATCGCGTATGTCGCGGTAAGCAAGAGTCACCACCGTCTTTTATGTTCTCCAACATGGAAAGGACAAAAGCACAACAAAATTCATTATGAGAATGTTTCTCGGTTCGGGAGGTAGATTTATAGAAAGGGAAGGTGTTAGCACCCTTTCTATCCGTGGTTATCCACGGGCTCTTAGGTACTTGCTCTTATGTTTTCAAAAAAAGATTTGTTTGCTTTTCAAGTGTGTGTGGGTTTTGAAAAAGTTCGTTTGAAAACTTCTAGGTAACTCTTGTATCAGTCCTCAAGAGTGTGTGAAGTATTGTTTGAAAACTTTTTGAAAGTGTAAGGTGTGAAAAGTATTTTGTTTATTTTGAAAAGAGCAAGTATCCATGAGTCATCTACCTACCCTAAGGAATTAAGCTATGTAAGAGTCATTTAGATAGTGCTATCCCACCATTGAGAGGTAGGTAGCACCATCGTTGGAGGTGTTCGGGTCAATTCGATTATCGGGACAGTGTGGTCACCGAAGCAATGGTAGGATACCTTAGAAGTAACCCTAATATCTTAGATCCTTTTATCCGAGGCAACCGTTTCGAGCCAACTGGATCTTTTGGACATAAGGGCGACCTCTAAGACACCCTATACTTGATGACCACGTTCGAGGCAACCAGTGAGGCGTACCCTAGAAGTGGCATGTGCTTTGTGTGTTGTTTTCAGTTAATTGTTTATCTTGTACATATTATTTGTGAGCTAAGGATTAATTTTATTTACATACATTCTTTCATGCATTTAACAGTTAGGGGGTGCGAAAAGTAAATTGCGGAAACATAAATCCTACGCTATTACAAGGCGCGGGTCTATACATCGCCAAAAATACAAAGACCCGTTTTTGGTAAATAAGTACGGAAAATAGTAAATAAAACAGTAAAAACCCTAATTACTATTACATCCGGAGGCAGTTACATAATAATCAAAAATAAGGAATTAAAACTAAAATGCGCGCGAAAGAAAGAATCGGGAATGTCTTAAGGGTGTTGACCCTTTTAAGAAAAGAAATTGATTTTTTGTCTTTTTGTAATTAAAATGAAATTAAAACTGACTAATGGCTAATTAATTAATTTAATTAAAATAAAATATATTTTTTGTGTTTTTTATGTTTTTTATGGAATAAAATAAAAAGAGTTAAAATTCTAAGTTAACCTAATTCTAAATTATTTTATTTGTTAAAAGAAAAGTCAAAATTGCTTAATTAAACTATTTCAATTAATGTTTATTTACAAAATAATATGATAATAATAATAATGATGTCAATTCTTGTTTTTTTTTTGTTTTTTTTTAAAAATATTAGTTAAGTTAATAAGTAATAAAATAAAAAGGTTAGAAATTAAATTGGAAAATAAAAAATGAAAAGAAAAGAATAAACCAATGGAAGGGGGTATTGGGCCAGGAAGGAGGTTGTGAGATTGAGATTTGAGGCCCATTAAGAAGCCACGTTTGACTTTCCTTGGTTGCCTGCAGCACGCTTTGACTGAGCACATGGTATTCCTCACTTTTTGTCCTTTGGATCTGTACTGATGACACATGGCAGCGCTGGGATGTGAGACTTATGGTGCACCTCATATTGGAATATGCACAGGAAAGCATTGAAAAAAATAATATGGAACTATGGGGGGACCTGGGAATCGAACCCAGGTCCCAGAGATTACAAGACACATGGCCAACCACTGGACCAAACCTGCACGTTTGTTAATGAAATAGAATAGAAATATAATATAGAAAACACGCGTTATATGCTGAAAAACAAAAAAAGAGCGCGCATGATTTTGAATGGACCAATGCCTTGCTGCCACGCCTTTCGTCTTCAACCTTTCCTGTAATCATAAAACACATAGCGGGGGTTTTAAACCCCCATAAAATACAAGCATTATGAAAATAGCGATTAAACGCTCATGAAGCATAAATTGGGCGCGAGGTGTGCATCATGCTCGTCTCATTGTGCTGAGTTCAACCATGCCTGTTTAGAGTTTCAATTTTACAGCATGAGAAAGACCCCAATTTAAAAGTTCTGGAAACCCTAATAATCGCTAATGGTGGATTTCTATTCAGGGCACTACAACCAAATTGGACTATGCCAATAGCTTCAGAACATCCCTATTAACATAAATCAATTCAAAAGAATGGTTAAAAACACATGAATGATGATATGTAATTCTGAAAAATAATTCAAACCGTGTGAGTTGTGTGCTTTGATTCTGATGGTGTTAGGGCTCGTTTGTGCTTACAAAAGGATCCTGGCAATGTAAGGGGCGTGTTTGGATCAGAAAGGAAGCTTGAATTGGGCTGCAAGGTGGTTTTCAGTTTGTCACTTTTCCTTGGAATTTTTGAAACTGCTTATGCTGTATGGAGCGTTTCTAGGTCGTGTTCTATATTGTGAAGGCTTGCATATCTGTATATGAATGAGTATCAATCAAAATAAAGGACCTTTAAGCCTTGCAATTATGTTTTGATTTTGCCATGAACACCATTAAACCATTTGCCATATTTGCTTCAAATTTGAATTTCTATGCCCATAATAGGATGTACACGAATTTGGAAGGTGCTTCATGGTGTATCAAAGCTATTCAACACAAAATATACCCCTTAATTAATTTTCTTGATTTTTATTTGAATTTTAAAGATTTAAAATGAATTAAATCAAATAAAATTAAATAAAAATGGAAAAATTAATTTTTAATCTTGAAATAAATTGTGGGACACGTGGGAGGCATGGCCAAGCTGAACCAAGTGGAAAAAGTGGGCCCCTTTTGTCAAAAATGAAGTTTCAAGGATAATTGACTTTGGCCATTTCACAAAAATTTCCCAACTTTTCCAATGCATATCTTGCTCAATTTTGAAGCTATGAACATGTTCTTGGACATTTTGGAAAGGTCTTGAAGTCCTCTAACCAATGTCTTTGGTCACATGTCATTTTGAGTTACCAATCTCAAGTTATGGTCTTTGACTTAAAATGCCTTTTTGTTGACTTTTAAAAATAACCTATAATGTTGAAATTGATAACTTTTTGTGAGAGCATTTCTTGGACTTGGAATGTGAATATGAGTTGTAGGAAATGTCCTCCCCTTCAAAATGAGCATTGGATGGGATTTTTATGATGAACCATGAAAAAGTTATGCCTTGGTCAAGTTACAGTTGACTTTTCAACTGTCCAAAAATGGAAACTTTTGCATCTTGATGATTTTTGAGCCATGCTTGTGGAATCATGATCAAGACTTGATCAAATGATGATTGTGGCTTCAAAATAAGATGTTGACCAAAAATTTTGACTTTTGACTGCCAAATGACCATTTTGCCCCTACAGTTGACTGTGAAGCAATTAGGGTTTTTGACTGTGCAACTTGACCTTGTGAGCCTTGAAACTTGACACGTGGATGCTTGACAATGTATATGAGCATATGGGACTTGATTGAGCCCTTGAAAACCTCAACTTCCTTGCAAGAACCAAAACCCTAATTTGACTGGCTTAGGAGAATGGTTGACTGTGTAGCCCTTGAGTAGACCTTGAACCATTTGCTTGTCATAACTTTGAAGATTATTGGAGGGCAAATTTTGGGGTACAACAGTTTATGTCTCCTGTCATATGCTTTGAACAACCACTATCAAGATACCAAAGATTGCATGTGGTCTTCAAGCATACCTGCAAAACAAATTAGGTTTTTTTAGGTACCCAAGTTGCTTTGGGTCTTTCATAATTAGTGCCTTTCTTTACCCACACATAATGCCCACTTGCCACGCTAAAGTTTCTAACATAGCAAGCATTAGGTGTATGTCCTTTAATGCCACAATAAAAACAAGTAGGTTCAAAGTTACTTCTATATCTAGAAGGATAAGATTTCTTCTTAGGAAATGTTTTCTTTTTAGGATAGTGACGAACTATTTTAGGTTTGCTCACTTTCTCTTTGGATGATTGATCACTAGCCTTAACAAAGATAGTTTTGTTAGAACTTGGTTTTGAAAACTTTGAATATCCAAGTCCACTTTTATCATTGGAGTATCTTTGTTGGCTAAGAACACCTTCCAATCCAATTTGGCCTTTTTCATATCTTTCAATGACTCTTTTTAATTGGACAATTTGGAAAGAGAGTGAATCACAATTTTTGCATACAAAATTATGTTTTTGTTCATCACTTGATTTCTGTTTTTCTTCTTTGAAATCTTTTTCCATAGAATCACATTTTTCTTCTAAGGACGAAATTTGTTTCTTTTGTGATGAAATAGTTTTATATAGAATTTTGCATTCATTCAATAGTTCATCTATAGCACCTTATGCATCACTATCAAAAAGATAAAATTCATTACTAACCTCATTGTCTTCAGCATCAGAATGGTGTGAGACCATCAATGCTAGATTTGCACTTTCATCACTATCGGAATCGGATGAGGAACTTATTTCATTATCCTCCTGTGATCGGTGGAAATAGAACTGACTGTTTTGGAATGCTGGTTCGTGTTTGCGTTTGTCTTTGCAAAATGTCGCGGTAAGCAAGAGTCGTCACCGTCTTTTATTTTATCCAACAAGGAAAGGACAAAAGCACATCAAAATTCCTTTTCGAGATGTTTCTCGGGTTCGGGAGGTAGATTATAGGAAGGGAAGGTGTTAACACCCTTTCTATCTGTGGTTATCCACGGGCTCTTAGGTACTTGCTCACTATGTTTTCAAAAAGTTTTGCTTTTCTTGTGTTCGTGGGTTTTGAAAAGAGTTTTGTTTGAAAACTTCGATTTAACTCTTGTTTATGTCCTCAAGAGTGTATGAAGTGTTGTTGAAAACTTTGTTTGAAAAGTGTAAGTGCGAAAAATTTGTTTTGTTTTGAAAGAGCAAGTACCTAAGAACCTCTACCTACTCAAAAGGAATTAAGCTGTGTAAATGTCCTTTAGATAGTGCTATCCCACTATTGAGAAGTAGGTAGCACTGTCGTTGGAGTTTTCGGGTCAATTCGATTAAGGGACATGTGGTCACTAAAGCAACGTTAGGACGCCTTAGCGGTAACCCTAATGTCTTAGATCATTTTTTATCGAGGCAACCGTTTCGAGGCAACTTTGATCTTTAGACAGGAGGGCGACCTCTAAAACACCCTATGCTTAATGACCACGTTCGAGGCAACCAAGTGAGGTGTACCCTAGGAGTGGCATGTGCAAACGTGTCAATTTTCAGTTATGTCATCTTTGTACATGTTATGGGTGAGCTACGATTGATTTTAAGTTAAGGTAGATCTTATCATGCATAGCCTATTATTCATACATCTAGGAGTTAATGGTTGCGGAAAATAAAACTAAGCTATTACAAGGCGTCGGGTATTTACATCGCCAAAAACAAACCCTTGAAAAGTAAGATGCGGAAAAGTAAATGAAAGCGGTAAAAAGTCCTAAGTTAAAGCTATTACATCCTCGGAGCAATTACATAATCGGAATCAGATAAATCGCGTGCGAGGAAAGTAAATCGGAGCGTTTTTAGGGTTTTGACCCTTTTTTAAGAAAGGAGATTTTTTTTGTTATTTTGAACTAAATGAAATTAAATGAAATTAAGCCTAAGTTAATTAATTAATTAAATGAAAAAAGATACTTTTTTTTGGGGGGTTTTTTGAATGTTTAAAAAAATAATGATTAAATATATTAAAAACCTAATTCTACACCAATTTTAATTTATTGCAAAAATATTAATATTATGCCTAATTAAAACTAAACAAATTATGTTAATATTTATTTACAAAATAAACTAATTAAATTTAATAAATAAAAATATTATATAGTTTTTATGTTTTCTGAATTTTTTATAAAAAGGGGTTAATTTGTTAATTGGTCAATTAAAATAATAGTAATAAAAATAATTAATATGAAAGAAAAAATAAAAGAAAAGAAGAGAAATAAACTCATGAAAGGGGGTGTTGGGCCCAATTTGGAGGTGTATTTTGCAATTCCCATGCCCATTATGCTTCAGCCTCATTGACTTTCCAGGATCTCACACGCATGCATTGACTAGGGAGTATGATGATCCTTCATTCATGACCATTGGATCTAGGTTTGGAGACATCTGGCGCACTGAGATTTGAGGTGTATGGTGGACCTCTCTTTGCAAACTGCACAAGAATACTTGAAGGAGAAAAATAAACAAGATTTTGGGGGACCTGGGATTCGAACCCAGGTCCCAATGAACTATGCATCAACGCCTTTGCCAACTGAGCTGTGACACGCTTTTGTTAAATGGACAAGGAGCGAATATTATATACAAAACAATTAATATGCTGTAAACAAAAAATAAAGTGCGCGTTTTTTCAAACACACGAACCAGATGACAACACGTCATCACCTTCAACCTTTGTCCTGCATAATTAGAATCAGATAGCGGGGGTTTTTAACCTCCACTACCTCCCTGCACAAAAAATAGCGAATAGACACAGAGCAAAAATAAATATTTCGCGAGGTGTGTGTTGGAATCGTCTTGGTCTCACGAATTCAACCATGTATCCCATTGGTTCCAATTTTTCCTGGTTTGGAAAGCCCTATTTGAAAGCTTGAAAACCCTAGAAATTCAATCATGGCATCTCTCGATTTAGGGCATTATGGTTCAATTCAGTCATTCCATTAGCTTTGTATAATCTCTAGCAATGCAAATCAATCACAAAATCATGTCAAATGCGTATGAATTAAGAGATACAGTTTTGAATTATAAGTGCAAACCGTGAGATGGTATTTCGTGATTCCTTGAGCTTTGGTGCTGGAATTTGATTGCAAATCACTCATGGTACCTCCTGCAATGTGTTTGGATGGACAAGGCGCCTTGAATTGGCCTAGATTGCAAGAACCAGTTTTGAGTTTTCTTGAAATTTCTTGAAATTGGTATGGCTGTTCTGCAGTCTTTCAGTCGTGTATTAGGTTATGCTTGGCTTGCTTGCATATAAGGGAATCAGTTTAGGTCAAAATTTGGACCCATACCCATGTGCATTGAAGATTGAATCCTTGATTGATAAATCAAATATTCTTGATTTTTAATGATTGAACAAGTTGCCAAAATTGGATATTTTTGTATCTTTTAGCTTGTGCACGAATTGGTCAGCATATTTGGTTCACAAATAGGTTTAAGAATCAAATCTTTTATTTTCTTATGATTTAAATTAATTAAATGAATTAATATGTATTAAAAATCCATTTAATCAATAAATTTAAGAAAATAAATCCCGTTTAACTTGGTGGGTCGTGCATAGGTCATGGATGAAATTTCAAAAAGAGATTTGAGGCCCATTAGCAAAAAGAAGGTGTTTTGAGCAAAGTTGACTTTTGCAAGTTCATGAAAATTTCCAACTTCTCCAATGCATAACTTGCTCAATTTTGATCATATGACCATGTTCTTGGACATTTTGGAAAGCCCTTGAAGTCCTCTAACCAATGCTTTTGGTCCCATGTCATTTGGATTTACCAATCTCAAGTTATGGACTTTGACTCAAAGTGTACTTTTGTTGACTTTTGAAATTGACCTATAATGTAAAAATTTGTAACTTTTTGTGAGAGCATTTCTTGATCTTGGGGTGTGAAGATGGATTGTAGGAAATTGCATCCTCTTCAAAATTAGATTTGGATGGGATTTTTCTGATAAACCATGAAAGAGTTATGCCCTGGTCAAAGTACAATTGACTTTTCTACTGTCCAAAAATAGTAACTTTTGCACCTTGATGATTTTTGAGCTATTCTGGTGGGATCATGATCAAGACTTGATCAAATGATGATTGTGAACTCAAAATAAGATGTTGACCAAGAATTCTGACTTTTGACTGCAAAATGACCATTTTGCCCTTACAGTTGACTGTAGATCAAATAGAGCTTTTGACTGTGCAAACTGACACTGTGAGTCTTGAAACTTGGCATGTAGGTGTTTGAGAATGTATATAGGCCTATGAGACTTGATTGAACCATTGAAAACCCCAAATTCCTTGAAAGAACCAAAACCCTAATTTTGAATTGACTGCCTTAGGAGGTGATTTGACTGTACAACCCTTGAGCCATCTTGAGCAATTTGAAGATCATCCTTGACAAATCTTGAGGAATATGGGAGGGCAAATTTTGGGGTACAACAGTTGCCCCTGTTCAATTTTCTTAAACCTGAGGATATGGATTGGCTTTCGAGCCTTTCGTGATCCGAAGGTGAAAGATAATTGAACACTAGAGTGCCCAGAAATTTGCACTCGCATGGTGTAGTATCAGCATTGTGATGTCGGGAATGGGCTTACAGATGCCATTTGGAGAGATGATGGATAGGAGTATGGGCTTATAGATGCCACCTGGAGATTGTTGGTAGGTAGTTTTGTCTTCGTTGACGGGTTGTCTTCATTGACGGGTTGTGTTCATTGACGGGTTATCTTCATTGACGGGTTGTCTCTATTGACATGTTGTCTTCATTGACGGGTTGTCTTCATTGACAGGTTGTCTTCATTGACAGGTTGTCTCTATCGACGAGTTTGCATCAGAAAAATCTTTAGGAATCGATTTAACTGGATTTGTCTTCTTTGACTGGATTAACGTCAGAAAAATCTTTAGGAATCAATTTTAACTGATTTTGTCTCCATTGACTGGCTTGCCTCAGAAAAATCTTTAGGAATCGATTTTAACTAATTTTGTCTCCATTGACTGGCTTCAGAAAAATCTTTAGGAATCGATTTAACTGGTTTTGTCTCCATTGATTGGCTTCAGAAAAATCTTTAGGAATCGATTTAACTGGTTTTGTCTCCATTGACATAATTTGAGAATCTAACTGCATCTTTCCTGAAAGGTAAAGGTCAGTCATATGCAATGCATGATATGGATCGAGCAATGATGTTCTCAACATAAATGAGATCGTATGATATGATGCGTATATGCATGTATCATGATGTATGAAAATGTGATGTTTTAGCTGGGGAAGATAAATCCCGGAGCTGCTGGAGAATAGAGTAGAGTTCTTCGTTTCCGCTGGGGATGATGAACGAAGATGATGGTGAGAATAAAACTATAGGAGAAAAGGACTCTGTTGGGGAATAAACTGATGAAGAGATTACTCTGAGGGGAATTACTCTATGGGGAAGAGATGTTTTGCTGAGATTTTAATGATAACTCCGCTGGGGATTCCGTTGATAAGTGCTATTGGGGATTTTGATGATGAATTCCGCTGGGGATAGAAAGAACTTCACTGGGGAGGATCTTTCAGTTGCAACTTGCTGAGGATAACCCAGTTAGACTCTTGTGGAGAAAACCTTCTGAATATAGCTGGGGAGAGACATTTGTACTCTGCAGGGGACAAGCTTCCAGGATCTACTGGGGAAGATGATTCATCTCTGGCGGGGAAGCCTTTTTTTAGACTGCGCTGGGAAATGGCTTCATTGGGGGTATCTTGTATTTCGTCGAGGAACATTCTTATATTCCGTTGAGGAATATTAAGACTGTCGGGGATGCTCTTTACGCTTGTTGGGGAACATCTTTATACTCCGCTGGGGAATATTAAGACCTTCTGAGAATGTCGAGCCTTTCCGGGGCTGATGGTAGACTAACTCTGCTTGGGGGAGAGTATGGCTGATTCGTTCATAGTTGCAAGTCTCAGTGGGGAGAGCTACCATTACTGTCTTACTCTGCGGGGAGTGAAGGTATCCTGGTTACATTCTTCAGCCGAACCTACCTTGGTACCTTGGTGGATAGAGCAACTAGACCTCTCAGACAATTCTTATTGCCCCTACTTCTGATATCACCCGTAATTAGTCCTTTGTTTCGCATGCAAATATTTATGATCAGCAATTAATGTCAAATGCATATATGAAAAATGAACATTGGACGTTCTTTGCAAAACAAAACAGATAAAGGAAAAACAATTTGCAATTTGTCTGAAAAATGAACTTGTATTGATTTTGAAGTTTGCCCGTAAATAGGCGCTTTTGTACAAGAGGCTGACGTCCTAGTAAGAGAACACCGCCGAACAAATAGGATTTATACAATTTATGAAAAGAAAACAAAACAGCTATGTGAATAATCCCACTGGGTTCCAGCTCTGCTATCGCATTTATATCTTCAAGCATCTCATCACTTTGCTGCTTAGTTGAAGATGAATCTGATTGATTGGTGTCGTCTGAGCCTGATAGTTGATACCAAAGTCTGGATGCAGGGTGATCCAATGAGACATAGTGTTACGCTTATCCCTAACTTTTTCCTGGACCGCCCTTTCGGGTTTTCAGTCCACCGGGATACCCATTTTTACCCAAGCCGCCTTTTCAGGTTTTCGACTTGCCGGGTGTACAGATTTTTTTTTATTTTCATCCCTTATTTTTGCCCGAACCCTTTTGGTTCGCCGGGAAGCCCTTATTTTTGCCTAGGCCAGTCGACCTAGCGGGTCTTTAATTATGCGTAGTATCTTTTTACTATGTCTACATTGGCGGGGTGAGGAAGGTCATCACCATCCATGGTGGTTAGAATCATCGCTCCTCCTGAGAAGATGTTCTTAACCACAAATGGCCCTTCGTACGTAGGGGTCCATTTGCCCCTGGGATCACCTTGAGGTAAAATAATACGTTTGATTACCAGGTCCCCGACTTGATACTCTTGTCGTCTGACTTTCTTGTTAAATGCCTTGATCATCCGTTTTTGGTACGTCTGACCATGACAAATAGCAGTGAGTCTCTTTTCGTCAATTAGGTTTAGTTGATCAAGCCGGGTCTGGATCCAGTCGTCTTCGCTTAAACCCACATCCTTCATGATCCGGAGAGAGGGTATCTGAATTTCAATGGGCAGGACTGCCTTGGAAAGAACCATAACAAAGCTCTGCATGTTTCTGTTGAATATAAGGGGACTACCTTAGCACATGTTCTGGTTGACACTAGCTCTTCTTTAAACGTGCTACCCAAGGGAGCTTTGGACCGTTTAGACTGCGAAGGACTAGTTTTGAAGCCAAGTGATATCATTGTGAGGGCTTTCGATGGGTCCAAAAGGACAGTTCATGAAGAGGTGGATCTCTCGATCAAGGTGGGTTCACAAATTTTCAACTCTACTTTCTACATCATGGATATCTGTCCTGCCTACTCCTGTTTGTTGGGTCGCCCTTGGATCCATGGAGCAGGGGCGGTAACGTCAACTCTTCATCAAAAGCTCAAGTATTCGGTCAAAGGAAGAATCGTCACTATCTGTGGTGAGGAGGAGTTCATGGTAAGCCACCTAAACTCTTTCAAATATGTGGAGATGGATGGAGAATTTATAGAGACCCAGTGTTAGGTTTTTGAAGTTGTGCCACCAATGGTTGCTACTGCCAAATTTTCCTCTGATGTGTCCAAAGTTGTTAAGGCCGTGCCAAAGATGGTTTCATTCAAAGATGCTCGTACTGTAGTCGAAGAAGGAAGCTGTGATACTTGGGGGAAACTCCTCGAGATCCCATTCAAAGCAGACAAATGTGGTTCGGGTTTCACTATCAAGCCTTAGAAAGAAGTGAGGCGCGCTCGTGCAGGAAATCCCCCTCTCCATATTGGGAGTCATGAAGTTAATGTTGTAGGTAATGCTGATGATGAAGTTGCATTTGAAGATTGGGTATACCCTACTACATCGTCCCCATCTCCTTCGTTGAGGAGTAATCACTTATTTATTGCTTTCTTTTAATTCAAGAACATTTTGTCTGTAATATTAAACAATGACTTTTAAGCCATGTGCCTGGCCCGAAGCACTTTGGTCCATTTGTCAAGGTTTTTTATTTATGTTCATGTTATCATATGATCATTCAATACAAACCATTATACTCTTTTGCATTCAAATATTTGTGCTCATTGTCTTTCTTTTTCTTCAAATATGTTTTTCAAAATAGCCATGTGTCTTACATGCATACACACACACTCTTGCAGGTCCTCATCCATTATGGATCTCATTGCCAATGACTCTATTATTGCCGACTATGACTTCGAACGTCCAATTAACCAAGCCGAAGATGAAGGCGAGGAAGATTGTGAAATACAGGGAGAACTATCCAGACTTCTATTACAAGAGGAAAAAGCTATTCAGCCGCACGAAGAGTCGGTTGAAGTCATCAATCTAGGTACCGAGACAGACAAGAAAAATGTCAATATCGATGCTAACCTGGAAAGCAGTGTCAAGAGCAGATTGGTTCAAATGTTGCATGACTATGTGGAAGTGTTTGCTCGGTAGTATGAAGATATTCCAGGGTTGGATACCGACATTGTAGTTCATCATCTGCCGACAAAGGAAGATTGTCCTCCTGTCAAACAAAAGGTTCGCCGTATGAGGCCTGACATGTATGAAAAGATAAAAGCTGAAGTGATAAAACAATTTGATGCAGTATTCCTAGATTTGGCATCTTATCCCCAATGGGTTGCAAATGTGGTGCCAGTGCCGAAGAAAGACGGAAAAGTTCGTATGTGCGTAGATTATAGGGATCTGAATAGGGAAAGCCCCAAGGATGACTTCCCTCTACCTCATATTGATGTCTTGGTCGATAACACTGCTCAACATAAAGTCTTCTCTTTCATGGATGGTTTCTCCGGCTTTAATCAAATTAGGATGGCTCCTGAAGACATGGAGAAGACCACTTTCGTTACACATTGGGGCACCTTTTGCTACAAGTTCATGCCGTTCGGGTTGAAGAATGCAGGGGAAACATATCAGAGGGCTATGGTAGCTTTGTTACATGATATGATCCATCATGAGATAGAGGTATATATGGATGATATGATTGCAAGATCATAAACTGAAGAGGAACATCTCGATCACCTGTACAAGCTATTCGAGAGGTTGAAAAAGTACAAGAGGTTGAACCCTAACAAGTAAACATTTGGAGTATGATCTGGAAAGCTTCTAGGTTTTGTTGTCAGTGGTAAAGGCATCGAAGTCGATCCTGCCAAGGTGAAGGCCATCCAAGAAATTCCAGTTCCCCAATCTAAAAAGGAAGTTAGAGGATTCTTGGGTTGTCTTAACTACACCGCTCGCTTCATATCTCACTTAACTGCTACTTGTGAGCCGATCTTCAAACTCTTGAAGAAGGATCAAGTAGTTAGATGAAATGATGAATGCCAAGCTGCCTTCGACAAAATCAAAGAATATCTGCAAGAACCTCCTATTCTCATGCCTCCAGTTGAAGGAAGACCCTTGATCATGTACTTGACAGTGCTAGATAATTCCATGGGGTGTGTTTTGGGACAACATGACGAGTATGGCTGAAAAGAGAATGCTATTTATTACCTGAGCAAAAAGTTTACCGACTGTGAAACCAGATATTCACTGCTCAAGAAAACTTGTTGCGCTCTGGCATGGGTTGCTCGCTAGCTAAGACAGTATATGTTGAGTTATACCACTCTATTAGTTTCTAAGATGGACCCAATCAAGTACATCTTCGAGAAACCTGCTCTTTCCAGACGGATAGCTAGATGGCAAATGATCTTGTCTGAGTACGAAATTCAATACACAATGCAAAAGGCGATCAAAGGAAGTGTACTAGCAGATCATTTGGCCCATCAAGCTGTTGAGGATTATCAGTCTATGAACTTTGACTTCCCGGATGAGAACATCAGCTAGTGACCGACTGTGTGAAACCTGGACCGTATAACGGACCTGAATAAGGATCCCGATGGAATATGGACTTCGAAGGGGCTTCCAATGCTTTCAATAACAGAATTGGAGCTATGATCATATCCACTGAAGGTTTCTACACTCCTTTCACTGCCAGACTGTGCTTCGATTGTGCGAACAACATGGCTGAGTACAAAGCATGCATTTTGGGTCTGAAAGATGCCATTGATTTGAGGATCAAGCATTTGAATGTGTTTGGAGATTCCGCTCTAGCGACTATCCAAGTAAAAGGAGATTGGGACACTAAGCACCCTAATCTCATCCCTTACAAGGAACTTGTGCTATCTCTGATTCCTTACTTCAAAGAGATCACCTTTGAACATTTCCCTAGGGAAGAAAATCAGTTGGTTGACGCCTTGGCAACAATGTCTTTGATGTTCAAGGTCAGATGGGATAACGAAGCTCCTATGATTACCATTGAGATATTCTATAAACCTGCTGTTGTACCCCAAAATTTGCCCTCCCATATTCTTCAAGATTTGCCAAGTAAAAACCTCAAAATTCCCCAAAGGTTGCACAGTTCAAGGGCCTCCTAAACAGTCAAAACTAGGGTTTTGGTTCTGACAAAGAAATTGAAGTTTCCAAGGGTCCAATCAAGTCCCACATGCCTACAAACATGGTCAAGCATCCTCATACCAAGTTTCAAGACTTATAGCACAAAATTGCACAGTCAAAAACCCTAATTGCCCTACAGTCAACTGTAGGGGCAAAATGGTCATTTGACAGTCAAAAGTTCAAATTTTTGGTCAACATCTCATTTTGAAGCCACAAACATCATTTGATCAATGCTTGATCATGATTCTCAAAGCTTGGCTCAAAAATCATCAAGATGCAAAAGTTTCCATATTTGGACAGTTGAAAAAGTCAACTGTAACTTGACCAGGGCATAACTTTCACATGGATTATCAGAAAATTCCATCCAAAGCTCATTTTGAATAGAATGACATTTCCTACA
Organism: Vicia faba; assembly: GCA_948472305.1. NCBI lineage: Eukaryota > Viridiplantae > Streptophyta > Magnoliopsida > Fabales > Fabaceae > Vicia > Vicia faba. The sequence continues at coordinate 1,792,817,767 of OX451736.1, forward strand.
ACTCCTCTTCATACTTCAAGTCCAAGAAATGCTCTCACAAAAAGTTATCAATTTCAACATTATAGGTCATTTTCAAAAGTCAACAAAAAGGGACTTTAAGTCAAGGGCTATAACTTGAGATTGGTAAATCAAAATGACATGGGACCAAAGGAATGGGTTAGAGGACTCAAAGACCTTTCCAAAATGTCCAAGAACATGAGCAAAGCTTAAAAATTGAGCAAGATATGCCTTGTGGAAGTTGGGAAATTTTTGGATATTTTGAAAAGTCAACATTGCTTCAAATGACCTAAAAATGCTAATGGGCCTCCTTTTCTTCCAAAATCCATCATCCAAAACATGTGCACGACCATTGGCCCAAAGGGAAGTTTTTTTATCATTTTTACTTTATTTATTTGAATTTTTAAATGCTAGAAATTCATTTAATTAATTAAAATATATGAAAAATACTAAACCTAGGTTTTTAAATCTTTTTATGCATGACATACACTCAATATTTCGTGCATGGTTAGATTTGGAAAGAATCAATGTGATTTGTCATGATTTGGTAGCAAATATGCATGAAAAGATTTGAAAACTTATGCCATAAAAATCAAATATCTCTTCATCAATTCATGGATTTTTTTGATCAAATTCTCAACCCTAATCACTCATACATATATACATATGCTAACCCTACTCCTCAGAACCTCCCAGCTGCGCCATACATAAAGAATCAAACTTGAGTTTTTTGCAAAAAAAAGTTGAAAACTGAAAACTAGGTTTTAGGGCTTTTCAAGATCAAATAACCATCCCATTAGCTTGCCAAAGTGACCAGGAGGCTATTCCAATCAAGAACATCAACTCTAACGCCTTGAATCGGTATACAGAAATCAAAAAATTTCATATAAAATGCATATTCGTGTTTTGATTTTCAGGCATTCTCATGGCATTTTGTTTATGGATTCATACTAAGTGATATATTCTGAAGCTAACCACATACTTTGATTGGGTTTTTATACACTATATGCAAAAACGCCATTGTTATGTTTTAGGGTTACAGGGATTTTGATTTAGGGCTTTATGTTCAGGGAAAAATTGGGACACGAGACTGGCATCATGAGAACCACAAGCTTCCAACGAATTCAATGATGGGGTCGCGCCCAATTTCTGATCCAAGACAAGCTAATCGCTATTTTCTAGAATGGTGCATTTGGGGACGGTTCAAAACCGTTGCTGATTCTTTTATGTTTCAGGAAAAAACAAAAGCCATGGAGAAGACGATGAAGTGTCAGGCAGTGATTGGAGCATTTAAAATTTGCGCGCTAATTTCCCACTAACTTTTGTTTTACCTTATATCATTTGTTTCCCATAATATAAACAGAACGCGTAGTTGGAGCAGTTGGCAAGGCTTGGTGTTGGTAATCTCCAGGACCTGGGTTCGATCCCCAGGTCCCCACGCTTTATTCACCTATTTTGTTTTCATATAATTGCATGCAGTATCTCTCTTGAAGACCACCATACATCCACAACATCAAGCCATCCACGTGCCTACTGAGATGAATCAAAGGACCATAATTGGAAGAACATGGTGGGCAGGAGTCAACGCATATGCACGCTAGCCACAAAGTCAAATAGGGCCTTAAAAACCTTGGGCCAGCAATGCTAACAAGACCTCCAAATGGGGACAGACCCCCCATGGTTTGAATTTTCATTCTTTTCTTTACTTTATTTATTTCAATTAGTTTTTTTTTAATTAATTCCCTTAATTTAATATTTTCATAAAAAAAACATAAAAACAATAAAATCAGCAAAAAGACAAAAATAAGTATTTAATGTTATTTTTTGTAAATAAATATTACTCATTAATTTTAGCTATTAAATTAGGTTTAATTCAAACATGTTCTTAATAAATTAAAATTTGTAGAATTAGGGTTTTAATCAATTTTTATCCTTTTTCTTTTCTTTTCACTAATAATTAAATATTATTTATTTTTATAAATCAAGTTGCATGTAAATAATTAATTCAATTTTAGGTTTAAATCTTAACATGTTTTTCTTAATAAATAAAAATTAGAATTAGGGTTAATATTCTTTTCATTTAATTCACATAAAAAATTCATAAATCCAAAAAAATACCAAAAATAATTTCTTTTTATATTTTTTTTAATTAATTTAATAATTTAATTTAATTTCATTAAAAAGGGTCCAACGCCCTCGCTTCCAATTTTAATTCAATTCGCGCATTTTATTTATTCCTTCTTTTAAATATTAATGTAATTCTCCCAAAGCTGTGTAAATGTAATTTCTCACACTTTCTTTTATTTTCTGTCAAATCGGGTCCTGGATTAAATTTGGCGATGTGGACCCGCGCCTTTGTAGTAGTTTAGAACTTTTAATTTCCGCATCTTTTTAACTGTTAAATAAATGCATGCAAGAATGAATGGCCTAGAATAAAAACAAACGCATAGATCACTTTGACATGACAAGACAAAAATAAATGAACATGACACACAAATCACACACCACCCCTAGGGTACACCTCACTGTTGCCTTGCCTCTCGAAAGGTGATCGTCGAGTAGAGGATGTTTTAGTAAGTCCTCATGATCCAGGAACCTGGCATGAGGGTAGCTTCTAAGGTATCTTCCTATTGCTCCGGTGATCACCATGTCCCGAACCCTCGAATTGACCCGAACACCTCCAATGGTGGTGCTACCTACCTCTCAATGGTGGGATGGCACTACTTTAAGGACATTTACACAGACGAACTCCTTAGGGTAGGTAGACGACTCTAGATACTTGCTCTAATTTCAAAACAAATTCAAAAATACTTTTCACACCGACACCTTTTCAAAAAGCTTTCGAAAGCAACTTTTCAAACACTCTTGAGGACTGATACAAGAGTCGAACTGAAATTTTCAAAGAAACTTTTGTAAACCCACAGTTGAAAAGCAAACAAACCTTTTGAAAACACAAATGAGCAAGTATCTAAGAGCCCATGGATAACCATGGATAGAAAGGGTGCTAACACCTTCCCTTTCTATAATCTACCTCCCGAACCGAGAGCAATCTCTATAAGGAATTTTTCTGTGCTTTTGTCCTTTCCATTTGGAGAAAATAAAAGACGGTGGCGACTCTTGCTTCCGCGACATTTCGCGAACCAGCGTTAAACAGTCAGTTCCAGATCCACCGATCACACCTGCACACTGCTATGAACTCGGGACTGACGTAGAAAAGTCGTGGTACCATGAGGTGAAAAGATCTTGGAAGCACAAGAGTACCCTGAAGGAGCACCCATCAATGACAGAAAGTTCTTACGAAGATTTTCAGCCAAATTCTTACTAAGTAACATAATCTTGTACAAACGCAACCATGACTCTAATCTACTCCAATGTGTGGATAAGAAGGAGGCAGAGGAAATTATGGAAGACATGCATGATGGTCTCTTTGGGACTCACTCTAGCGGACATACCATGGCCAAGAAGATCATGAGAGTTAGTTATTGTTGGTCAACAATGGAGGCTGATTTCCATCAACACTCAAGAATTTGCCATAAATGCCAAATCTATGCTGACAAGGTCCATGTGCCTCATATCCCTATGAATGTCATGAATGGTCCATGGCAATTTTCAATGTAGGGCATTGACATGATTGGAGAGATCAAGCCCACTACTTCCAATGCACATCGCTTCATTCTTGTCGCTATTGATTATTTCACCAAATGGGTCGAAGTCGCTTCATTTGCCTCAGTCACAAAGAACGTGGTAGCCAGATTCATCAAACATAACCTCATCTACCGCTATGGTATCCCCGAAAGGATCATCACCGACAATGGGACTAACCTCAACAATGTTATGATTACTGAAATTTGCACTCAGTTAAAAATCAAGCATCACAATTATTCTCCTTATAGACCTAAAATGAATGGCGCAGTCGAAGCGGCCAACAAAAACATTAAGAAGATTATGCAGAAGATGGTAGTAACCTACAAGGACTGGCATGAGATGTTACCATTTTCTCTTCATGGCTACCGTACGTCAACTAGGACATCAACTAGGGCAACTCCCTTTTCTTTGGTCTATGGCATGGAAGCTGTTCTGCCAGTGGAAGTTCAGATTCCCTCGCTAAGAATTATGAATGAAGCAGGCCTAAGAGAAGACGAGTGGATTCAGACAAGATTAGATCAGTTAAACTTGATCGATGAAAAGCGACTGGCTGTTGTTTGTCATGGTCAGATGTACCAAAAATGCATGATTAAGGCTTTCAACAAAAAGATCAAGCCTCGAGTATATCAAGGTGGTGACTTGGTGATAAAGCGCATCATTCTGCCACAAGGCGACCCCAGGGGAAAATGGACTCCCATCTATGAAGGGCCATTTGTTGTCAAGAGAGTTTTCTCTGGAGGTTCCATGATGCTGACTACCATGGACGGTGAAGACTTCCCGTATCCTGTGAACGCGAACATAGTTAAAAAATACTACGCATAAAGGACCCGCTAGGTTAACACACCTAGGCAAAATAAGGGCATCCCGACAAACCAAAAGGTTTGGGAAAAAATTAGGGATATATGCAAAAGATTGTACACCCAGAAAGTTAAAAACCTGAAAGGGCGACTTGGGCAAAAATGTGTATCCTGGTGGGCTGAAAACTCGAAAGGGCAGTCCAGGCAAAAGTTAAGGATTGAAAGCGTATGACTATGTCCTGTGGAATCACCACAGTCGACTTTATTATCAAGGTCGAAGTTCAAAACGGTCCAAGATCAATCCAATCAACTTATGTCAACGGCAAGGGGCATTCGAAGACATTGGGGCAATAGTAGAGTTGGAATGAAATGAGATCATTTCCACATGGATATTTATTTTTGTTTTCAATTTTTGTTTTACTTTCGACGATTTCCTCTTACTAGGATCTTTGTCTCTTGGTACAAAAAATGCCTATTCATGGGCAAAATATCAATACAAATGTATTTTGAAGTGCAAACTTTCTTGTTTTTTTTAATGCAAAAATGTCTAATGACTAAAATTGAACAAACATATGCATGTGAACAGAATTAAAATTATTTGGCACATGTGTCCTGCTAAGCAGCAGCAAGCATCTCTTTAATATATATGGAATATCCCCACAGATTTATTTCATTAGCACTATCCCCACAAGACGGACTACAATAAACCAATCCTCAACAGAGTTGCCCATAAAATCTCTTTGCATAGGTTGATCCCCAACCAAAGTCTCAATCTCTTGACAACTCTCTCTCCAGCTAATTTGGGTCCTAAGAGAAGAAGCCTTATGGATCTCTCCCGAAAATAATTCACCTCTTCAGCAGTTCATCAAGTATTCCTCAACAGGGTTCATTTCCCCAACAGGGTTTATTTCCCCAACAAACAACAAAATTCCCCAGCATAGTCTATCCTCTCCAGCTTGAGTTTGCCTTTTAGACTATTACAAATCAGAGGGCCACAACCCATAATCCCCAGTGAAGTCGTCGACAAAGCCTTTGCTATCTCCAAAAGTTGTTGTGAAGCCTGTACCCGACCAGATAGCAGTGTAACCTTTCAAATACTATGAAGACTGGACCCGACCAGATAATAGTATAACTTTTAAATACTATGAAACCTGGACCCGACCATATAATAGTTTAGATCTTAGAGATATTGAAGAACCTGGATTCAACCAGATAAGGGTTTAACTTCTTTTCCCCAGTAGAGTTTTCCCTTATCCCAACAAATTACTGTGAAGCCTGGATTCGACCAGATATCAGTTCAAATTCATTTTTCTAAGTAAGTTATTGTGAAGCCTGGATCTGACCAGATAGCAATTAACTTCATTCCCTCAGAAATTCGTTATGAAGCCTGGAATCCAACCAGATAGCAACTAGTTTTAAGCAAATTACTATGAAGCCTGGATCCGACCAGATATCAATTCAACTTCATCTTTTCAAGTAAGTTATTGTGAAGTCTGGATCTGACCAGATAGCAATTAACTTCATCCACCTCAAAAATCTGTGAAGCATTGAATCCGACCAGATAGCAGTTTAACATCAATAAATTATCGTGAAGCCTGGATCCGACCAGATAACAGTTAATTTATTCTTCCCCAGTAAGCCACTGTGAAGCCTGGAATCCGACCAGATAATAGTTCAATTTCAAGCAGTTTTCTGCGAAGCCTGGAATCCGACCAGATAAGAGTTAATTTATTCTTCCTCAGCAAGCTACTATAAAACCTGAAATCCAACCAGATAGCAGTTGACTTCCTCATCCTCAGCAAGTTGTTGTGAAGCCTGGACCCGACCAGATAACAACTAACATTCAAGAGATTAATCCCCGACGGAAGCATCCCTTCAACAAAGTTTGAAGATATGTATATTCTTCATCCCCAACAGCCATCCGGGATTTAGCTTCCCAGAACTCCTTAGCAGTAGTCATGGATTTATTTTCCTAGACAAATATGCATCCCACATTCATACATCATAACATATACATATGAAATACATTTAGCACAATTTCATTCATCTTTTGAACATCATGCATACATCTGCATTTAACTAACCCTTTTTCCCACAGGTAAAACATCAAGTTTTAGTATAAATCTACCAAAGATTTGTGCTGATACTTCTTCCAGTATTTACCATCATTCCTCCAAATGGAATCTATAAGCCCATTCCCGATACATCTCCGAGTGCAAATTTCTGGGCACTCTAGTGTTCAATCATCTTCCACCTTCAAGTCACGAATGGAGGATCCGCCAATCTAACTCTTCAGGTTTAAGAAGATTGAGCAGGGGCATATGTTGCACTCCAAAATTTTCCCTCTCATTTCTCAAGAAATCTCTCATAAGATCTCCATTGATTCAAGACTACACAAAGTTTGATCAGCTCAAGACACCTCCTCAAGCACTGATGACTCAAATTAGGGTTTGAGTTTGTACAAGTATATTTGAACTTTCTAAGCCTAAATTGACTTTCATGAATCATTTTGGACACTCAATATCACTCATGTCAAGTTTCAAGTCTTGGATCACATTTTTGCTCAGTCAATTGATCAATTGACCTAAAATCAGCTATATTGGGGAAAAAGTAAATTATGGTTAATTTACAGTCAAACTTCATAATTTTTGATCCATATCAACATCATGAACTCATATATGTCAATTGATCAAGTTTGGATCATAATTCCTCAAGAAATTTGATCAGATCATCAAAAGGGCAAAATGGTCAAATTTAGGGTTTTGACTGAGAAGGTGCAATTTTTGACTTTTGACCTAACCAATGACTTATTGGTTTAAGAAATGATCTCAAGTATTCAAATACATAATTTTTACCTAATAGAATAGCTCAAAAACATTTCTCAAGATCAATTGATTGATAGTTGAATTTCAGTCAACTGATGAAAAGTCAACTGTACACTGAAAAGTCAAACTTTGACATTTTGATCAAAATCAAGTTTCAAAGATTACAATTCACCAAGACACGTCAAAATATGATACTTGTTCATCAAGAAATAAAAAAGTCAAATTTCATCTTTGAAAAGTCAAAATTCTAAGACTTAGAATTTTTTCTAAGTGTTGGAAAATTCACATTTTTTTATAACTTTGTGCCAAATTTCCACCATGATGCAATATGATTCAAGGGAAACTTCCAACATGAAAGTTGTAGATCCCAATGATATCTAAAACATTATAGGGTATAAATTTTTATATAAATTTTTGGATTTCAAGTTATGAATTTTTGAAGACATGCTCATGAAACTTGAACACTTAGTGAAATTTTGCCCTAGTTAGGCAGATTTTTGGTACCAACTTCATGGTAATGTTTCACCTAGTTCTAAATTGAATTTTCAAAAATGTCCAACATGAAGGTTGTAGGAGATGTTACAAGCTTTCCAAAATGTCCAAGAACTCATTGAGATCATGTTTATGCTAAGAGAATCGAAGTCATGAAGTTAGGGTTTCATTCTTATTTTGCAAAGAAAATTTGTGAAGAACACTTGATCCAATCTTCAAGCATGCTGTACAAATCCAACTTTGCAGGCTTCTAACTTGAATTTCACTCCATAAGTAAATGTTTACATAACTTTTAGAGCTTTGATCCAAGAATTTGAGGCATTGTCCAAATGGTTATTCCATTAATGGCACAAAAGTAACACTTCCATTTTGGAAAAGCAAGCTTTATTGCAAAAGTCAATGCATAGAGCTCCCAACTTGTTTCATCTGAGTACAAGCAATGTCAAAGATAAAAGCAACAGGTCTAGAGCCTCCAATAAACTCAGACCATGCTTGTACTATGCCTTAAAACCATGTTTTCCACTTTTCTTTAAAATCAAGTAACATAACCATAACCTTATATCCCACAGATTTGTCAACCTCAAGTCCTATAACCTTTTTCTTATAACTATGCAAGTTATTTGCAAGCACACACACAATTTCAAGCCCTCCAAAGACTTCCCAAGCACCCTGCTGCATAAAATTTTCCATAACTTGACAGTTTTAAACAAAAACTCATCATCTTCATTTTCACTCGTGCATTTTGATTTCTATTCATCCAAACACCTTACATACATCATATACAAGTGATTCAGGCCCCTGTTTCCTGACTGTAACCCCTCCATCACCATCCACCATTTTCAAAACTTAATCTTGCAACTTGACTTGAGTTGGGAGTTTCAGCCATCCTCAAAGCAAAGTAGGAGTTGGAATACACTCAAGAAGGTCCAGGCCAGCTAAACGGATCATTGGGAAACCTCAAAGCTTGCTCAAACTGAAAACACGACCTCCATCTGCAAGGTAAGTTTTCTGAACTTCTATCTCTTCATACAAGTATCATTGGATTCTGATTTGTAAAGATAAAATGTAGATATCATTGCCCTGAAGCTGTACATATTCATAGTTTTCATTATATTGATTGAGCTTAGAGAATTTTAGGTTTGAATCTATGAAAAAAGTTAGGTCAGAATTTGGTACTTTTAGAAATTCATGTTCATCTTTGAGAATTAGTTTAAGTTATTTACATATTCAGAATCGTGATGAAATTCCTAACAAGTTTGATTTTGGAAGTTTTGTGAATGGATGAGAGATGAGTGAGTTACAGGAACGATGGCTAGAGGTTGAAGATGAAGTCATTTCTAGGACTGATTTTGTATTATATATTTATTGTTTTGATTATATTAACGGATGTACAACCACCCCAATGGTAAAGGCAGTGCGTGTATGGTATAGGTCATGGGTTCAAGTCCCATGCCTTTTGTCATTTTTTTAAACATTTTCTCCTTTTTTGTCAACACAACAAGTGCGTTGGGCTTAGTTACTAGGCCTTCCCCTTTTTACTTGTTCTGACCCCCCTGTTTCCATTCACCATGTAGACCCACTTTTTTATTTTGTTTATCTTTCTTCTGATTACAAAAAACACCATTTGGGCTAGATTTCAACAAAACTCTTTTTTCTAACATAATCCCAAATCCCATTTCAAACCCCATGACTTTTATTTTTATTTATTATTTTATTTTATTTTTCCTTATTATTATTATTATTATTATTATTATTATTAATAAAAATCCAAAAATATATTTTTCTTTATCATTTTACATATTTTTTATTTCTATTTTCTTTATAAGCTAAAAAAGACAAAAATATTTTCTTAAACAAATTTAATTCTTTTTCTTAATAAATTAATAATTAGATTTAGGTTTAGTTGTTTTCTCTTTTTTAATTAAAATCAACTTAGAATTCAGGTTTTCTTTTAATTAATTAATTTTCATATTATTTTGATTAAAACTTAAAACCTTTTATAAAAAAACCCTAAAAAGTGCTTTCTAATTTAATTTCTTTTCTTAATTAGTTTAGTCTTAATTTTTTTAATTTAATTAATTATTTTCTTTTAGATAATTAGGTTAAAACCAAACCTTTAACAAAAAAATCCAAACAAAAATCTATTTCGTTTCCATTTATATCCTTGTATATTATTTTCTTTCAATTCTTGTACATTATTCAATATGGTTGTAATAGATAATTAGATTTAATTTCTTGCAATCCCCATTTATAAATTTGTATACCCCATCCCCCTAATGATGTAATAACGTAGCAATTTTATTTTCCGCAATTTATCGCTTTCATATAAATGCTAGTAATTAGGGTTTGTATGGAAAGATAAAATCAACAAGTAGACAATCCTAATCAAAGATTAAATGCATGCAAATCAAACACACTATTCACACATGCACCCTTAGGGTAATTTCACTTGTTGCCTTACAAAAATGGTCATGTTATGCATGTGGGATGTCTTGGCAAAAACAATCAAAAATATAAGATCATAGTTCCTCGATGATGCTACAAATGTTTCCTTTTAAATGATCTTAGTACCGCAAAGAGAAATGCTAAGATATCTCACAACATTGCCATCATGATTATACGATGGCCCGTGCCCGTCTCTTTACATCCAAAGATAAGCCTTCTTACCAATCAATAGTGAGATAGTAATATCAAAGGAAGGAAGAAATGAACAAAGACTTTTGAGTAGGTAGAAACGTTCTTAGTTGCTTCCTCACTTTCAAAACAAACATCCTTGCTCATTTTCAAAACAAACACTTTTAAAACAAACACTTTCAAAACAAACACTTTCCAAACATGAAATATTTTCAAAAGTCCAACACTTTGTATACGTTCGAACGAGAACCATTACAAAGTTTTCCTAAACGAAGGTGCCTTTTTAAAAATACTTTCAAAAAGCACCACAAAGCACATTTTCAAACAAAGCAAGTAATCTAGCAAGCAACTAAGAGCCCATATATAACTATGGATGAAAAGGGTGCTAATACCTTCCTATGATCGGTGGATTTAGAAATGACTTTTGAACGCTGGTTTCGCGAAATGTCGTGGAAGCAAGAGTCGCCACCGTCTTTTATTTTCTCCAACATGGACAGGACAAAAGCACAGCAAAAGTCCTTATGAGATAGTTTCTCGGTTCGGGAGGTAGATTTATAGAAAGGGAAGGTGTTAGCACCCTTTCTATCCATGGTTATCCATGGGCTCTTAGATACTTGCTCATTTGTGTTTTCAAAATGTGTTTGCTTTTCAAGTGTGAGTGGGTTTGAAAAAGTTTCGTTTAAAGATTTCAGATCGACTCTTGTATCAGTCCTCAAGAGTGTTTGAAAAATCGTTTTGAAAGCTTTTTGAAAGTGTCGGTGTGAAAAGAGTTTGATTTGTTTTTTAATAGAGCAAATATCTACGAGTCATCTACCTACCCTAAGGAATTAGGCTGTGTAAATGTCCTTAAGGTAGTGCCATCCCACTATTGAGAGGTAGGTAGCTCCACCGTTGGAGGTGTTCGGGTCAATTCGTTTGTTAGGGACAGTGTGGTCACCAGAGTAATAGTAGGACACCTTAGAAGCTACCCTTATGCCATGTTCATGGACATAAGGACTTACTAAAACGTCCTATACTCGACGACCACGTTTCGAGGGGCAAGGCAACAATGAGGCGTACCCTAAGAGTGGTGTGTGAATTGTGTATCATTTTCAGTTATGTTTTATCTTGATCATGCATTGGGTGAGCTACGCTTTGATTTTATTTGGGCCATTCATTCTTTCATGTGATTAGCAGTTTAAAGGTGTGGAAATTAAAGTGCAGAAAATAAAGGTCCTACGCTATTACAAGGCGCGGGTCTATACATCGCCAAATTAACAAAGACCCGTTTTTTTAATAAAATGCGGAAAATAAATAAATTTCCTAATTACTATTACAAGGCTTGAGAAATTACATTATATTAAAAAGGGAAATAAAAATAAACGCGCGAAAAGAAATTAGAATCGAATATGCGGGGGCGTTGGACCCTTTAAAGAAATTAAATGAAATTGAAAATTAATTAATTATTCAATAAAGAAAAGAAGTTATTTTTTTATGTTTTTTTGTATTTAATGGAATAAAGGAAATTAATTGAAATTGGAAGTTAAATAAAACCCTAGTTCTAAATTGTTTTTAATTATTAAAGAAAAATATTTAAGTTTTAACCTAATTTACTCTAATTAATTAATGACATGTTTATTTACAAGATAATTAATAATTAATAATAATAATGATAGGAAGAAATTATTTATTAGGAATAAGAATAAAAATGTTAAAAAACCTAATTTCTATGCATTTTAGTTATTTAGAAGAAAATTAAAATTTGAAACCCTAAATTAAACTAAATTGATTATTAAAATATCTATTTACAAAAATGTTAATGATTTAAATATTAAATAAAACATTTTTTTTTTATGATTTCTGATTTTTTTTTGTATTATGAAAATTATATTTTGTGAATTAAATAAAACAATAAAACAAAATTAAAAGAAAAGAAAAGGAGAGAAAAGAAATACAAACAATGGGGGGTCTGACCCAATTTAGGAGGTGTTATTTGAGAAATTTGGCCCAAGAATGCAAGGCCCTTTTTGACTTTCTGGAATTGTGTATGGAGTGTTTGACCAGCGTGCATGGTGGACTCCAGGTTCTGGCCTTTGGATTGGGGCTTCTGGGTGCGTGGCAAGCCAAGGCGTTGGGCGTATGGTGTACTACTGGGAAGAAACAACACCTGAACATGTTATGATCAAAATTAATGAGAAATATGGGGGACCTGGGAATCGAACCCAGGTCCCAGCGTTTACCAGATATGCCAATTGCCAGTTGAGCCATGCGCGCGCGTTGTATAGGAATTGGCAAGCAAACAATATAATGCAAAACAACACTGAGTGATATCCAACGTGCCAAAATTCAAATGCCCCAGTCACCATGAGCCACGTCCACTTTCTTCTTCGTTTTGCCTGAAAATAAAACATAGATAGCGGGGGTTTTAAACCCCCACTAACTATAATACACAAAAATAGCGAATACGCCCAGAATTATCATAAATTGAGCGCGAGGTGTGAGTTTAATTCGTCAGGACGTCACGATTTTAATGGTATCACTTTGATTGTCCAATTTTTCCAGATGAAGGAACCCCTCTTTTGGAGCTTCAGAAACCCTAGAAAGCTTTCATGGTGAATTCTTACACAGGCATTATTAATTCAATTCAAAGGCACCAATAGCTTCAGAACACTCATGTTAGTATAAATCAATGGTTAAAATGCATGAAAAATGCCTAGAAATCAAAACACGATTATGGATAATTTTGAAAGAAAAGCAATTATGTTCTACCAATTCCTTGTGCGTGGAGACTTGGTTTTGATTGGAACCCCTTCCTGGATGTCTTAGCAAGCTTTTGGAATAGCTTTTAGGCCTTGAAACGAGCTCTAGCTAGGTTTTCAGTTTTGAGATTTTTTGTGAAAAAAGTGCAATGTGTTCTTGTGTTCTGAGCGCAGCTTCTGTGTCTTAGGCATTAGGGTTATGTTTGCATATGTATGTAGATGGAATTAGGTTAGAAAGACCAAGCCCAAAGTCCTTGAATCAATGCTTTGAATATTTGATTTTGTCAAATCTTTTTTCAAACCTTTTTGCCATGAAAACTTGCCAATTGTGGAAGATTTGGTCTCTTGAGAAGGCACGCGAAATCTTGAGCTCATAATGGACATATTTGCTGCATAAAAGGATTCAAAACACATGATTTAGTATTTTTCTCATAATTAATTTTAATTAAATGAATTAATAGGATTAAAAATTCAATTAATTAATTAAAAATAAGAAAATAACTCCCTTTTAGCTTAATGGGTCGTGCATAGCCTTTGGATAATGTTTCATGGAAGAAATTGAGGCCCATTAGCATTTTTGAGGCATTTGAGGCAAAGTTGACTTTTCAAAATTCCCAAAAGTTTCCCAACTTCCACAAGGCATATCTTGCTCAATTTTTAAGCTTTGATCATGTTCTTGGAAAATTTGGAAAGGTCTTGAAGTCCTATAACCAATGTCTTTGGTCCCATGTCATTTTGATTTACCAATCTCAAGTTATGGTCTTTGACTTAAAGTGCCTTTTTGTTGACTTTTGAAAATGACCTATAATGTTGAGATTGATAACTTTTTGTGAGAGCATTTCTTGGACTTGAAGTGTGAAGATGAGTTGTAGGAAATGTCATTCTCTTCAAAATGAGCTTTGGATGGGATTCTTCTGATAAACCATGTGGAAGTTATGCCCTGGTCAATTTGCAGTTGACTTTTTCAACTGTCCAAAAATAGAAACTTTTGCATCTTGAGACTTTTTGAGCCATGCTTTGAGAATCATGATCAAGAATTGATCAAATGATGTTTGTGGCTTCAAAATAAGATGTTGACTAAATTTTTTTACTTTTGACTGTCAAATGACCATTTTGCCCCTGCAGTTGACTGTTGAGCATTTAGGGTTTTTGACTGTGCAATCTGATGCTGTGACTCTTGAAACTTGGCATGTGGATGCTTGACAATGTTTATAGGCATGTGGGACTTGATTGGACCCTTGGAAACTTCAACTTCTTTTCCAGAACCAAAACCCTAATTTTTGACTGTTAGGAGGCAATTGGACTGTGCAACCCTTGGGAGATTTTGAAGCATGATCTTAGCAAACCTTGAAGAATATGGGAGGGAAAATTTTGGGGTACAACAGTTGCCCCTGTTCAATCTTCTTAGACCGGAGGATGTAGATTGGCTGACGTGCCTTTCGTAATCCGAGGGTAGAAGATGATTGAACACTAGAGTGCCCAGATATTTGCGTTCACATATTAGCAGTGTGATGGTGGGAATGAGCTTATAGATGCCATTTGGAGACTGATGGGTAGGAGGATGGGATTACAGATGCCATGTTGAGAGGTGATGGATAGGTGGATGGGCTTATAGATGCCATCTGGGTGTCGATCGCGTAAGAGTTTCCTTAGCGAGAATTTGCGTACCTGAAAAAGAAAGATAATTACCTGGCCTGTTACAGGAGTTGATCTTCAAACTTTTTATGTAGATGCGCCCTGACTGGTTACAGGAATCGAATCTTTAAACTCTTCAGATGTGCCCTGGCGAGATACAGGAATCGAGTCTGGAGCTTCAAAAGGTTTTTGTTGATAATGATATGATGAATGAATCGGGGACGGTTACTACCTCAACGGGACAATGAGAGAACCTTGGACGATTACTACCTCAACGAGACGATGAGAGAACCTTTGGGCGATTACTACCTCAACGGGACGATGAGAGAACCTTGGACGATTACTACCTCAACGGGACGATGAGAGAACCTTTGGGCAATTACTACCTCAACGGGACGATGAGAGAACCTTTGACGATTACTACCTTAACGGGACGATGAGAGAACCTTGGACGATTACTACCTCAACGGGACGATGAGAGAACCTTGAACGATTACTACCTCAACGGGACGATGAGAGAACCTTTGACGATTACTACCTCAACGGGACGATGAGAGAACCTTTGGGCGATTACTACCTCAACGGGACGATGAGAGAACCTTGGACGATTACTACCTCAACGGGACGATGAGAGAACCTTTCAGACGTGCCCTGGCGAGATACAGGAATCGAGTCTGCTAGTCGTCAACAGATACACCCTGGCAGGATACAGGAATCGGATCTTCGAACTATTCAGACGTGCCCTGGCGGGATACAGGAATCGAGTCTGGTAATGCGAGTCGTCAACAGATACACCCTGGCAGGATACATGAATCGGATCTTCGGACTCTTCAGACGTGCCCTGGCGGGATACAGGAATCGAGTCTGGTAATGCTAGTCGTCAACAGATACACCCTGGCAGGATACAGGAATCGGATCTTCGAACTCTTCAGACGTGCCCTGGCGGGATACAGGAATCGGGTCTGGTAATGCTAGTCGTCAACAGATACACCCTGGCAAGATACAAGAATCGGATCCTCAAACTCTTCAGACGCACCCTGGCAAGATATAGGAATCGGGTCTGGTAATGCTAGTCGTCAATAGATACACCCTAGCAAGATACAGGAATCGGATCCTCAAACTCTTCAGACGCACTCTGGCAAGATACAGGAATCGGGTCTGGTAATGCTAGTCGTCAACAGATACACCCTGGCAAGATACAGGAATCGGATCCTCAAACTCTTCAGACGCACCCTGGCAAGATACAGGAATCGGGTCTGGTAATGCTAGTCGTCAACAGATACACCCTGGCAGGATACAGGAATCAGATCTTCGAACTCTTCAGACGCACCCTGGCAAGATACAGGAATCGGGTCTGGTAATGCTAGTCATCAACAGATACACCCTGGCAAGATACAGGCATCGGATCCTCAAACTCTTCAGACGCACCCTGGCAAGATACAAGAATCTGGTCTGGAATCGATCGTCAACAGATACACCCTGGCGAGATACAGGAATCGGATCTTTAGTTGCGACCGTTGATAGTAATTATCTTTTTATTAACCTTTGTCCTGAAAAGACAAAACGTTAGTTGTGCGTAATATCATGATGTATGACATGCAAGATGAGATTGTATGTTCATGATGCATATATGCATGCTGTAATGTATGAAAATGTGATGTTTATGAATGTATGTTTTTGTCTTAGGAAAATAAATCCTTGACGGATGCCGGGAAGTTAATTCCTAGGCTGATGTAGAGCTTATGTTTCCACTGGGGAGTGATGGTTGCCCGAATACCGGTAGGAGAAGATGACTCCGTTGGGGAATAAACTTGGAGATTACTCTGCGGGGGAGAATTAATCTAGCGACCTTGCTGGGGAACAATACTCTGTGGGAAGAGAGGTACTCTGTTGAGATGTTGATGGTAACTCCGCTGGGGATACCATTGATGCATTATGTTGAAGGATTTAATAGACTCCGCTGGGGATAAGAAGACTTCGCCGAGGACGATCTTTCCATGGTTATTGGTTGAGGATAACCCAGTTATATCTTGGTAGGGAAATAACCTTTGAATAAAGTCGGGAGACGCGTTCGTGCTCTGTAGGGGGGAAGCTTCCAGAATCTACTAGGGATAAGCTTCCTGCTGGGGAGATTGATTCAAACTTTCCTGGGGAAATCTGGATTGGACTCTCCTGGGGAAATTTTTGAGATATATTGGGGAAGTGGCTCCGCTGAATGTCTGGTATACTGCCGGGGAACAATCTTAGATCAAGACTGCTGGGGATGCTTGTTAAGAATGTTTGTATACTGCGCTGGGGAATGTTGAGATCTGCTAGGAATACCCAATTTTCATAAGGCTGTCAAGATAACTCTGCTTGGGGAGTGTTGCTGACTTGCTGGCTCATTCTCTAGGGAATTAAGACATCTTGGTTATGTTCTTCAGTTGAACTTACCTTGGTACCTTGGTGGACAGGGCAACCGGATCATTTAAACAACTCATTATTGCCCCAGTTTCTGATGTTACCTGTGGAGGTGCTTGGTGACTGCCGATTGACAAATCTTCTTTTGATAGGCAAGTGACGAGATGCCGGGACATAGTCGTACGCTTTTGATCCCTAACTTTTGCCTGGACCGCCCCTTCGGGTTTTCAGTCCATCGGGATACCCTTTTTGCCCAAGCCGCCTTTTCAGGTTTTCGGCTTGCCGGGTGTACAGATTTTTTCTATTTCATCCCTTATTTTTGCCCGAACCCTTTTGGTTCGCCGGGAAGCCCTTATTTTTGCCTAGGTGTGTCAACCTAGCGGGTCTTTGATTATGCGTAGTATTTTTTGACTATATCCACGCTCTCAGAATGTAGGGAGTTGCCCCTGTTAGAAGTGTTTTGCCATGCCACCAGAAGATGTTTGATTAGGCAAGATTCGTTGCTGGAATGCCCCCAAGTGACTCAGGCGGAGATTTGCCCCAGGCTATTTGGTCTTTGAGAGATTCTCGGAATCTTGATTGGACTTCCCCAGATAATAGACCATGATCAAGTCTGCCTCTTGATTGGGAGTGCTTCTTCCATTTGTGCTTTTGTTGAGAAGATTTTGTTCACTGGATATTCGTCGTGCGAATTTCTCTGCTGTTCAAACAAGAAGTCATATGCAAACACTGTCATATCAAAATGCAAAGCTTATGTCTGTCTTGAAGATTTTGAAAATGCATTCTTTTTCATAAAAACAAGTGAATTTTTTGTAAACAGTGATGTCAACTCGTGATTTTACCGCAAGCCTTAAGGAGTCAGGATACCTTTGGTAACAGTATGCTTTCGAACCAACCCATGCTTCAGCTAGGACTTTTAAGGGTTGTAGCGTGGCCTGGTTCACGGTTTAAGAAACAAAGGATAAAGGCTCAAATTATTTGTACCCACCCACTCTTCATGATGTTCTTCAAACCTAAGCTCAGTTGATCGTGCGTTAGACCTTGTTTGAGTCTTTGCTTTGATATTCCAGTGATGGTTCAGATATTGATGATTTATTCTGAATAGGCAGTCATTTTTTGTTTTTGTTGAGGGTTTGTATGACCTCTTTCTTTTTGATTTCGCTATCCCTAAATTTTGCCTGAACTGTTTCTTTTGTGATTACAGTCAGCGGGATGCCCCAGTTTTGTAAGTCTCCTTCATAGGTTTTGACTTATTGGGTTTTTATTTTTGAGATATAATGACTGCCTATCCTTATGATTATTCGGAATCATCACTGTCTTTTTTTTTGTGTAAGGACCTCTTTGGTGCCATTCGTTGTGCACTTGGATCAGCTGAGAGAACTACCCTGCCCCAGGTTATGATTAAGGGTTTCAATTTTCGAAAAAGAAAAACTCCAACTTCTTTGGCTCAAAGGGGTTGACGAGGGATTATCTTCCTTATAACTCCAGTGTTTAGGAATTGAAACAATGCATGTACCTCATCAGCGGGGTCTGTTCAAAAGCATACTGTAAGGATCGTGGTATCGTTTTCGTCATCCTCCCTCAAGAGGCTTAACATTATTAATTAAGAGTTGACATCAAAAAAAATGAAAGCAGCTTGAGTATAGCGAATGCGAATATATTGCTTCAAAACAGACATACGCGATGCATTAATGAAATAACAATGTTTAACATGAATAAATGTTTGAACAATCAAAAGAAAATTACAACTTGAAATTCTTAATGAACAAAAAATCTTTTCATCTCAGGGCTTGTTACTTCAACTGGTGAATCCTGTAGGGATGGTAGAAGCACTCAGCCTGGCCATCTTGGGTGAATTCCACAGTTCCTTCATTGATCAGGTCCTGGATCTTATTCTTCAAGGTCCAACAATCATTTGTAGCATGCCCCGGGCTGTTAGAATGATAAGCGTAGCGGTCGTTGGAGTTATACCTTGAAGGTGTCCTGTTGGGATTCTTAGGAGGGTCCCTTAGAGTTACCAAATTCAACCTCAACAGTTGTTGTAAAGCTTGAGGCAGCGACACGTTGAGTTTGGTGAATTGCCTTTTGGGCTTGTCTGGCTGAAGCTGGTGAGGTTGATGCTGAATTTACGACACTGAAGCCATTTGAGGAGCTCTCCCCATATCTTCTTGTCTCAAAGGTGGTTGAATGATGAATGGCCCTTCACCCTTAGATGTTTGCCCCAGTTGGTTACCCCGAAGCAGTTGGTTGACGAGAACCCTGAGCTCTTCTTGTCTTTGAGCTAAGCCTTGAATGATAGTCACCTGCCCCAGCATCTGGGCTTTCATTGCATCCACCTCAGCTTGCAGATGTCTCAGCCGTTCATCCTCAGCACTGTTCCTGACCAAAGTCCCCGTGAGAAGCGTTCTCAGCTCTTCCTGCCCCTTGGATAAATTCAGGAGGATTTCCCTGAACCGAGTCTCTTGAGCATGAAGGTCCTGGTTGTATTATTGGGAAGCCATTACTGAAATAAACAGCGCAGATGATAAGTGACCTGTAATAAGGATACCTATTATACAATGATGTGTATGATATGCATGCAATGTTTTCAAGGACCTCGTGGGGTAAACAAGAAAATCGTTAGAATTTGAATTCAGTGGCTTGATTGAAGGAACTGCATGTTGTTGAGAGTCCTTCTTCAAGAGTCCAGGCTCACCATATCGAGTGGGTCATAGCCCCTGACTCGAGTCATTGTGTTTTGATCTCCAAACAACCTTGGCTAGAGGAACCTTCTCCAGGAGTCAAAGCTCACCATATCTAGTGGGTCATAGCCCCTGACTCAGGTTACCAACCTTGGCTAGAGGAAAATAAATCCCCTTTGCCCCTTGCTAGACTGTTGGTTCATCATGACCTGCATCACAGACCCTTGAGATCCTTGAAATGGATTAGTCCTTATGCAGGAAGTATGCAATGGTATGATGGTATGATGTGCATGGAGTGATATAGGTAAACCCTGTTATGAGTCCTAATTAAGGACTGTAAACAAAACCTGCAAGAAACTCAAGTGTCAGATAACAAGCATGCAAATAGTCAAGTTGGAAGGCACACAAGTCACACAAGAGAGCCCTTAGAGTTTAGGCCAGCATGAAGTTTGGGGTACTACCCTCTTGAAGTTGGTGGGATCAAAACCTGTCCTATCAGAAGTAACCGGGTTCTAAGGGTCTCAATATCATTAGATTGCTTTCTGTGTTCATCGTTCCGATTTAGCCACTGAACTGGCGACCGAAATATTCCAAGAAAACAACCCTCAATTGAGTGTAGTATCGAGTATCAACCAACCTCGGACGGCACCAAAGTAATTATCTCACTACCCTAAAGAGGCCAAGATGGTTCAATTAAGGTTCCTAAGGTCAGTTGATGCTTCACGATACCACGCGGCGGCCCCGTACTCTCCTTGACTTGACTCAAGGGTTACCGGTACTCACCAAAGTGCCACATCAACATAGCAGACTGCTTCAACCGTGTCGGTATACCCCGCACAGTTCCCTCACAGTCTTGTTGCTACTTTCTAAGAAGGTATCCCCCAGATCCGGGTTAGGATCTATAAAACTCCCAAGACAGTCCCACAATAATAAAGCAAGCAATTCAAACAATTGAAAACACAAGTGATCTTAGTCCTAAGGTACACCTCACTTTTAAAGTCTCCCCAGCAGAGTCGCCAGTTCTGTGATCGGTGGATTTAGAACTGACTGTTTAACGCTGGTTTCGCGAAATGTCGCAGAAGCAAGAGTCGCCACCGTCTTTTATTTTCTCCAACATGGACAGGACAAAAGCACAGCAAAATTCCTTATGAGATAGTTTCTCGGTTCGGGAGGTAGATTTATAGAAAGGGAAGGTGTTAGCACCCTTTCTATCCATGGTTATCCATGGGCTCTTAGATACTTGCTCATTTGTGTTTTCAAAATGTGTTTGCTTTTCAAGTGTGAGTGGGTTTGAAAAAGTTTCGTTTAAAGATTTCAGATCGACTCTTGTATCAGTCCTCAAGAGTGTTTGAAAAATTGTTTTGAAAGCTTTTTGAAAGTGTCAGTGTGAAAAGAGTTTGATTTGTTTTTGAATAGAGCAAATATCTACGAGTCATCTACCTACCCTAAGGAATTAGGCTGTGTAAATGTCCTTAAGGTAGTGCCATCCCACCATTGAGAGGTAGGTAGCTCCACCGTTGGAGGTGTTCAGGTCAATTTGTTTGTTAGGGACAGTGTGGTCACCAGAGCAATAGTAGGACACCTTAGAAGCTACCCTTATGCCATGTTCATGGACATAAGGACTTACTAAAACGTCCTATACTCGACGACCACGTTTCGAGGGGCAAGGCAACAGTGAGGCGTACCCTAAGAGTGGTGTGTGAATTGTGTGTCATTTTCAGTTATGTTTTATCTTGATCATGCATTGGGTGAGCTACGCTTTGATTTTATTTGGGCCATTCATTCTTTCATGTGATTAGCAGTTTAAAGGTGCGGAAATTAAAGTGCAGAAAATAAAGGTCCTACGCTATTACAATGTGCGGGTCTATACATCGCCAAATTAACAAAGACCCGTTTTTTTAATAAAATGCGGAAAATAAATAAATTTCCTAATTACTATTACAAGGCTTGAGCAATTACATTATATTAAAAAGGGAAATAAAAATAAACGCGCGAAAAGAAATTAGAATCGAATATGCGGGGGCGTTGGACCCTTTAAAGAAATTAAATGAAATTGAAAATTAATTAATTATTCAATAAAGAAAAGAAGTTATTTTTTTATGTTTTTTTGTATTTAATGGAATAAAGGAAATTAATTGAAATTGGAAGTTAAATAAAACCCTAGTTCTAAATTGTTTTTAATTATTAAAGAAAAATATTTAAGTTTTAACCTAATTTACTCTAATTAATTAATGACATGTTTATTTACAAGATAATTAATAATTAATAATAATAATGATAGGAAGAAATTATTTATTAGGAATAATAATAAAAATGTTAAAAAACCTAATTTCTATGCATTTTAGTTATTTAGAAGAAAATTAAAATTTGAAACCCTAAATTAAACTAAATTGATTATTAAAATATCTATTTACAAAAATGTTAATGATTTAAATATTAAATAAAACATATTTCTTTATTTTTATGATTTCTGATTTTTTTTGTATTATGAAAATTATATTTTGTGAATTAAATAAAATAATAAAACAAAATTAAAAGAAAAGAAAAGGAGAGAAAAGAAATACAAACAATGGGGGGTCTGACCCAATTTAGGAGGTGTTATTTGAGAAATTTGGCCCAAGAATGCAAGGCCCTTTTTGACTTTCTGGAATTGTGTATGGAGTGTTTGACCAGCGTGCATGGTGGACTCCAGGTTCTGGCCTTTGGATTGGGGCTTCTGGGCGCGTGGCAAGCCAAGGCGTTGGGCGTATGGTGTACTACTGGGAAGAAACAACACCTGAACATGTTATGATCAAAATTAATGAGAAATATGGGGGACCTGGGAATCGAACCCAGGTCCCAGCGTTTACCAGATATGCCAATTGCCACTTGAGCCATGCGCGCGCGTTGTATAGGAATTGGCAAGCAAACAATATAATGCAAAACAACACTGAGTGATATCCAACGCGCCAAAATTCAAATGCGCCAGTCACCATGAGCCACGTCCACTTTCTTCTTCGTTTTGCCTGAAAATAAAACATAGATAGCGGGGGTTTTAAACCCCCACTAACTGTAATACACAAAAATAGCGAATACACCCAGGATTATCACAACTTGAGCGCGAGGTGTGAGTTTAATTCGTCAGGACGTCACGATTTTAATGGTATCACTTTGATTGTCCAATTTTTCCAGATGAAGGAACCCCTCTTTTGGAGCTTCAGAAACCCTAGAAAGCTTTCATGGTGAATTCTTACACAGGCATTATTAATTCAATTCAAAGGCACCAATAGCTTCAGAACACTCATGTTAGTATAAATCAATGGTTAAAATGCATGAAAAATGCCTAGAAATCAAAACACGATTATGGATAATTTAGAAAGAAAAGCAATTTTGTTCTACCAATTCCTTGTGCGTGGAGACTTGGTTTTGATTGGAATCCCTTCCTGGATGTCTTAGCAAGCTTTTGGAATAGCTTTTAGGCCTTGAAACGAGCTCTAGCTAGGTTTTCAGTTTTGAGATTTTTTGTGAAAAAAAGTGCAATGTGTTCTTGTGTTCTGAGCGCAGCTTCTGTGTCTTAGGCATTAGGGTTATGTTTGCATATGTATGTAGATGGAATTAGGTTAGAAAGACCAAGCCCAAAGTCCTTGAATCAATGCTTTGAATATTTGATTTTGTCAAATCTTTTTTCAAACATTTTTGCCATGAAAACTTGCCAATTGTGGAAGATTTGGTCTCTTGAGAAGGCACACGAAATCTTGAGCTCATAATGGACATATTTGCTGCATAAAAGGATTCAAAACACATGATTTAGTATTTTTCTCATAATTAATTTTAATTAAATGAATTAATAGGATTAAAAATTCAATTAATTAATTAAAAATAAGAAAATAACTCCCTTTTAGCTTAATGGGTCGTGCATAGCCTTTGGATAATGTTTCATGGAAGAAATTGAGGCCCATTAGCATTTTTGAGGCATTTGAGGCAAAGTTGACTTTTCAAAATTCCCAAAAGTTTCCCAACTTCCACAAGGCATATCTTGCTCAATTTTTAAGCTTTGATCATGTTCTTGGACATTTTGGAAAGGTCTTGAAGTCCTTTAACCAATGTATTTTGTCCCATGTCATTTTGATTTACCAATCTCAAGTTATGGTCTTTGACTTAAAGTGCCTTTTTGTTGACTTTTGAAAATGACCTATAATGTCGAGATTGATAACTTTTTGTGAGAGCATTTCTTGGACTTGAAGTGTGAAGATGAGTTTTAGGAAATTTCATTATATTCAAAATGAGCTTTGGATGGGATTCTTCTGATAAACCATGTGGAAGTTATGCCCTGGTCAATTTGCAGTTGACTTTTTCAGTTGTCCAAAAATAGAAACTTTTGCATCTTGAGACTTTTTGAGCCATGCTTTGAGAATCATGATCAAGAATTGATCAAATGATGTTTGTGGCTTCAAAATAAGATGTTGACCAAAATTTTTGACTTTTGACTGTCAAATGACCATTTTGCCCCTGCAGTTGACTGTTGAGCATTTAGGGTTTTTGACTGTGCAATCTGATGATGTGACTCTTGAAACTTGGCATGTGGATGCTTGACAATGTTTATAGGCATGTGGGACTTGATTGGACCCTTGGAAACTTCAACTTCTTTGCCAGAACCAAAACCCTAATTTTTGACTGTTAGGAGGCAATTGGACTGTGCAACCCTTGGGAGATTTTGAAGCATGATCTTAGCAAACCTTGAAGAATATGGGAGGGAAAATTTTGGGGTGCAACACCTCCCTTTTCATAATATTCCCCCCGAACTCAAGATAATCTCAAAGGTCTTTCCTGTTCTTTTCCACCTTTCCTTTTGGATAAAAGAAAAGTCAGTGGCGACTCTTGCTAACCGCAACAATTGCGATAAAACGTAAAACATCTCAAGTTAGTTCTCCCACCGCATTACAATCACCAAGCCGCAAAACCTCGTTTTGAACAATCTGTTGCACTGTTATGACACAGTCCTGCATCAAGCTGTCACAACACTCTAAATTGTTGCTGATCCAATTCACGCCTGCGTTTTTCTCAAACCTCATACTTGCACCAAATTAGCACATAAAGGTTGTATTTAAAAAGCAATGAAACAGTATGCCAAAAAGGTT
Source organism: Vicia faba (assembly GCA_948472305.1). Taxonomy (NCBI): domain Eukaryota; kingdom Viridiplantae; phylum Streptophyta; class Magnoliopsida; order Fabales; family Fabaceae; genus Vicia; species Vicia faba. Next base: position 1,792,842,728 of record OX451736.1, read on the forward strand.
CAAATCCCATTTGTTTTTCCCCCCAAAACCACAACAAACTCATCTATAAACAAGTTGTTCCACCACACGTCTAAGGGGGCTGGATTTTGGAAAGAGAGAGTTATCAAATACAAAAAAAGAGTGGTCAAATACAAAAAAGGGAGAAAAAAACATTCAAAAATTCTTAAAACCGAAATTCTCAAAACAATACCTTTGTTCTTCCCTTTGAATCAAAGAATATAACATTTCTGTTTCGTTTCATGCTGACCCAAGAACATTTGAAGGCAACAGTTCAAGTCCCAAACACACGCTTCAGATTCAAGGTAAGTCATCCTGACTTTGAAATTTTCATTCGGAATATCATTAAAAATGTAGATATCATAAGTACTGAGACTGTATATATCATTTCCCAAGTAGAAAAATTGTGGATCATAATTTCTTGAAGAAAACTAGGCTTAGAATTAGGATTAGAACTTCTATAAATTGTCGTGCTCTTATTTTTTTCTTCTGTTTTTGCTGTTGTTGAGAACTGAATAAGTTGCAGATGCTCTGGCTAATGTAAGGAAGGAGGTGAAATGTAACACAGAACTTCTAGGTGTTTTTCTCACTATTGTAACACAGCACACATAACTTCTAGCTCTTTTTTCTCACTATTGTAACACAACGCACAAAACATCTAGGTGTTTTTCTCACTATTGTAACACAGTGCACATAACTTCTAGGTGTTTTCTTACTGTTGTAACACAACACAGAAATTCTAGGTTTTTTATTACTGTTTTAACACAACATAGAACTTCTAGGTCTTTCTTATCGTTTTAACATAGCACATAACTTCTAGGTCTTTCTCACTGTTTTTGCACAACACATAACTTCTAGGTTTTTCTCACTATTGTAACACAGCATGCAGAACTTCTAGGCCCTTCTCACGGTTGTAACACAGTGCATAGAACTTCCAGGTTTTTCCTCACTATTCCAACACTCAGAACTTTAGCGCGCAGCAACCCAGAACTTCTAGTTTCCTCTAATGTTTCTTTCTGAACTACAGCGTGCCTAGCATCAGAACTTCTGGTCCCTCTCATTATTCTTTTCAGCAACATGCTGATCCTATTTTCGTTATTTGTCCTTTTCTTTCTTATTTTTACTATTTTGGCATTAATACTAATTTTATTAATATAGAAAAGACATAAAAAATATTTTCTTTTTATTAACTAATTATTCTTTTTCTTTTAATTTATTAAGATAAAAAACCATTTTCAAAACAAATCCTTTCCATTTTCTTGTATTATATAATTCAATATGGTTGTAATAGATAATTAGGATTTAAATTCTTGCAATCCCCATTTGTAAATATGTATCCCCACCCCTGAAATGATGTAATAGCTTAGATTTATTTCGGCACTTTTATTGCTTTCATACATTGTTAGTAATTAGGATGTATGGCAAGATAAAATCAACAAGTAGATAACCTTTAAATGCAAGACAAAATGTATGTAATCAAACACACTTGCACACTAGCACCTCTAGGGTAATCTCACTTTGTTGCCTTTCGGAAAATAGTCATATCTCTCGAATACGGGAGTTTTATCAAAGAACCTCGATAAAAGATCGTAGTTCCTCGATGACCCTCAATATTGCCTTTGGTAAATGATCTAGTCCCTAAATGACATTGCTAAAGCTTCCCATAGGTTGACTTCTATGACTATACAAAATGTCCCGCGCCCGTCCCTTCACATCCAATGGTGGGGCTTCTTACCAAATCAATGGTAAGATAGCAGCATCTAAAGGAGGAGTAAAAGAACGTTTAAGACCTTTTGAGTAGGTAGGTTGCTCCTGATTGCTCGCTTGCTCACAATAAAAATATTTTATACACCCACAATTTCACTTTGAAACTTTTTCAAATGTTAAAACACTTTGTACGCGTTCTTATAGAGACAAGAACTATTACAAAGACACTCCTTTTCAAAATACTTTCAAAACCCACATCACAAACACACTTTCAAACAAAAAGCAAGTGATCTAGCAAACAACTAAGAGCCCTTAGATAACTACGGATGAAAAGGGTGCTAACACCTTCCCTTTTCATAACTTACCCCCCGAACTCAAGAAAAATCTCAAATGGTCTTTCCTATTCTTTTCAACCTTTCCTTATTGGACAAAAGAAAAGTCGGTGGTGACTCTTGCTATCCGCAACAATTGCCATCAAACGCAAAACACCCAAGTCAGTTCTCCCACTGTATCATAATATGCATATGTTCATTCAATTTTATCCATTGGACGTTGTTGTACCCCAAAATTTTCCCTCTCATTTATCAATTATTTTCTCACAAAAGATCTCTCCTGGTTCAAGACTGCACTAGGGTTAATCAACTCAAGACACCTCCTTAAGCACTGATGACCAAAATTAGGGTTTGAGATTGCAGAAGGATAATTGAAATTTCAATGCCTCATATGACTTTCATGGATCATTATTAACCCCCAATATTACTCATGTCAAGTTTCAAGCATTGGATCGCATTTTTGCTCAGTCAATTGAGCAGTTGACCTAAAAATCAATTGTATTGGGGAAAAAGTCAATTGTGGCCAATTTATAGTGAAACTTCATAAGTTTTGATCAACAGAAACATTATAAACTCATATGTATCATTTGATCAAGTTTGGACCACAATTCCTCAAGAAATCTGATCAAATCATCAAAATGGGCAAAATGGTCAAAATTAGGGTTTTGACTGAGGAAAGGCAATTTCTGATTTTTGACCTAGAAAATGGTTAAGCGGTTTGAGGTCTGATCTCAAGAATTCAATTGCATCATTTTAACCTAATGGCATGACCCAAAACATTGCTGAAGATCAATTGGATTGATAGTGAATTTTCAGTCAACTGATCAAAAGTCAACTATACACTAAAAAGTCAAACTTTGACTTTTTGGCCAAAATCCAATGTCAAAGATCACAATTCATCAAAACATATCAAAATATGAAACTTATTCATCGAGAAATCAAAAAGTCAAGATTTCATTTTGAAAAGTCAAAGTTTTCTAACTTAGAAATTTTTTTAAGTGTTTAAAACTTCATGTTTTTTCACAACTTTGTGCAAATTTTTCACCATGATGCAAGATGATTCAGAAGAAACTTTCAACATGAAAGTTGTAGATATCCATGAGATCTACAACATTGCTTTACATAACTTATCCTAAAAATTCTTGGATATAAAGTTATTAATTCATGAAGTCATGGTCTTGAAATTAAACACTTAGTGAAATTTTGCCCTAATTTTGGTCAGGATTTTGACCTAACTTCTGACCCAATTTTCACCTAGTTCCAAGTGGAATTTTCAAAAGTGATTCAAAGAGGGGATGTAAAGCACATTACAAGCATTCCAAAATTTCAAAGAAATCCTTGAGATCATTTGTGAGCAAGGAGAATCGAAGGTCAGAAGTTGGGGTTTCAAGTTGTTTTGCAAGGCAAAATTTGTGATGCACAATGAACCAAATCCATAGCCATGCTGCATAATCTTCACTTTGTAGGCCTAAAACTTGAAATTCACTCCTTAATTAAATGTTTACACAACATATGGAGCCATTGTCCAAGCATTTGAATCATTATCCAAGTTGCATTTTAATTTTTGGAAGAAAGGCACCATTGTTATTCTTGAAAAGTGACTTTAATCACAAAGTCAACTTGTATGGAGCTTTGACTTGTTCTTTCTGCACAAGCATACTCTATAAACTCAGAACAAACATGTTTAAATTTTCTAGCCACCCTACAAGACATGTACCTTACATTGAAACCATGTTTGTCAAGATAACTTCAAAAACAAGTCAAGAACTCATAACATGTGATTCTTTGTTTCTGATCATTTCAAACCTCAAAACCTTTCCTCTATAAATAGAGATACTATTTGTAAGAGAACACACAAATACACAAGCTCCAAAACTTCCCCAAACTCAGAACTGCATCACAAACCACCATTGTTGCATATTCTGATTGAGAACTTCAAACCTCCATTTCACTCGTGCGTTTCTTGGCCTTTTGCTTCCAAAAGTTTCCAAACATCATACATAAGCCATCCATATCCCTGTTACACGAATGTAACACCATCTTCATCAATTTCCAAGTTTAAAAACATAGCATCACAGTTGGACTTCTCTAGACCATTCCAGCCATCCTCAACTCAAGCCATCCATTGCATTAGCTTCCTAGAGGTCCAAGGAAGCTAACCTGATCATCACCACTGCCTGAAACAACCTCAAATCCATTTCACGATTTCCAGTTTTGAGGTATTTTTCTTGAACTTCTATTTTCATATGTAGGTATTGTTAGGCTTGCATTTGTGAAGATAAAATGTAGACAGCATTGCCCTGAAACTATACATGCCCATAGATTTCATTTATTTTGATTGAGCTAGGAGAATTTTGAGTTTGAACTTTCTGAAATATTTAGGTCAGAATTTGGTACTTTTAGAAATTCTGATTCATCTTTGATTTATAGCTTATGATATTTATATGGTTGTATTCGTGTGGAAAAATGGAGTAATTTTCATGTTTACATTTTTGCAAATGGTTGACAAAATAAGCAAGTTACAGATCCTTTAGCTGGAGGTTGAAGATGAAGTACAGTCAGGGCGCGTTTTATATTATGTATTTATCATTTCATACAAGTTAACGGATGTATCACCACCCCAGTGGTTAAAGCGCGCGCCTGTCACCCTTAGGTCCTGGGTTCAAGCCCCAGCGTGACCTTTTGCATTTTTTCACTTTTTTTTGACATTTTTGTGTTTTTTGCATCGTCTGGGCTTCCAACAATTGGGCCTATTGTTTTTTTTTCTTTTACTAACCCTGATTTACTTGTGCACCCCTGACCCAATTTCTTTTACTATTTTCTTTTTTCTTATTTTTTTTGTTTTTATTTCTTTTCTTCTTTATTATTATTATTATTATTATTATTATTATTATTATTATTATTATTATTATTATTTTTATTTTTATTAATGAAAAAATCCAAAAATATTTTATTTATTATTTATACTTATTTATTTTATTTTCTTATAAAAAACAAAAGGACTAAAAATATCTTCTTAAATAAATAAATTTCTTTTTTTATTAATAAATATTTGGACTTAGGTTTATTTATTATATTATTTTCTTTTAAAATTAATTTAGAACTTAGATTTCTTTTAATTAATATCCATATTATTTTCTTACTAATTTAAAAAACCTTTTCATAAATAGAAAAACCCTAAAAAACTTGCTTTCCTTAAATTAATTTACTCTACTAACTTAATCTTAATTTTCTTATTTTTAGTTAATTATTTTATTTTAGTTAATTAGGTTTAAAAACCTTTTCATAAAAAAAACAACAAAAATCATATTTCTTTACATTTATATTCTTGTATTTTTATCTTTATTTTGTACATTTATTCAATTTCGATATGGTTGTAATAATTAATTAGTTTTAATTTTCTTGCAATACTCCCCATTTGTAATTTGTACACCCCCTTCCCATAAGTATTGTAGTAGCGTAGTAATTTTAAATTCCACAATTTGCCGCTTTATATACAAATGCTAGTAATTATGATTTTGTATGGAAAGATTAAAACCAACAAAATAGCAAACCCTAATCAAGACAAAAACAAAGCATAAAAATCAATACACTTGCACACAATCACCCCTAGGGTAAATCCACTTGGTTGCCTTGCAAAATGACCATATTACGCATGTGAGGTATCTTAGCAAAGACAAGCAAAATACAAGATCATAGTCCCTCAATGACGCTATCAAAAGTTGCCTTTCAAAATGATCTTAGTCCCTAAAGAAAAATGCTAAGATACCTTGCAACATTGCTAATCATGGTTATACAATGACCCACGCCCGTACCTTTCGCATCCAAAGATAGGGTTACTTACCAAATCAATGGTAAGATAACAATGTCAAAGGAAAAAGGAAATGAACATGAAAGACTTTTGATTAGGTAGAATGTTCCTAGTTACTTGCTCCATTTCAAAACAAAAACATCCTTGCTATTTTCAAAACAAACACCAACACTTTCAAAAAATCTTTCAAAACTTAAAAACATTTTCAAAAGATTAAACAATGGCCTCTTTTCAAAAATACTTTCAAAACCACACAAAGCACAATTTCAAACAAAAGCAAGTGATCTAGAAAGTAACTAAGAGCCCATGGAAAACCATGGATGAAAAGGGTGCTAATAGCTTCCCTTTTCATAATCTACCTCCCGAACTCAAGAAACAATCTCAAAGCTCTTTCATGTGCTTTTTTACCTTTCCTTTTGGATAAAAGAAAAGTCGATGGAGACTCTTGCTAACCGCAACATTTGCGATCAAACGCAAAACACCCAAGCCAACTCTCCCACCATATCACAGACGCTTTTGAACTTAAAACAGAAAAACAAAAATTTTGCACTTCAAAGTATACTTGTATTGATGTTTTCCTATAAACATGCATTTTTGTACAAGGAAACAGAAATCCTAGTAAGAGGAAATCGTCGAAAGAAATGAAAAGAGTACAAAATAAAAGTAAAAATGATTGCCATGTGGAGGTGATCTCATTGTGTTCTAACTCCTCTATTACCCCTATATCTTCGAACATCATCCCTTGCTGTTGAAAGAAATTGATTGGATTGATCTTGTACCATTGAATTCGGACCTTGGTAATAAACCGGCTGTAGTAATTCCATGGGACATAGTCATACGCCTTAATTCCTAACTTTTTCCTGGACCGCCCTTTCGGGTTTTCAGTCCACCAGGAACCCATTTTTGCCCAAGCCGCCCTTTCAGGTTTTTGACTTATCGGGTGTACAATCTTTTGCATATATCCCTAATTTTTGCCTGAACCTCTTTGGTTCACCAGGATGCCCTTATTTTTGCCTAGATATGTCAACCTAGCGGGTCATTCTTTATGTATAGTATTTTTTGACTATGTTCGTGTTCACAAGATGTGGGAAGTCTTCACCATCCATAGTAGTCAACATCATAGCACCGCCAGAGAAAACTTTCTTAACAACAAATGACCCTTCGTATGTGGGAGTCCATTTTCCCCTGGGATCGCCTTGTGGAAGAATAATGCACTTTATTACCAAGTCGCCAGTCTGATACACTAGAGGCTTGATCTTCTTGTTGAAAGCCTTGATCATATGCTTTTGATACATTTGACCATGACAAAGAGCAACCAGTCTTTTCTCGTCGATCAAATTCAATTGATCCAATCTAGTCTGAATCCATTCGTCTTTGCCTAAATCTGCTTCTTTCATAATCCTTAGAGAAGGAATCTGAACTTCGACAGGCAGGACAAATTCCATGCCATAGACCAAGGAGAACGGGGTTGCCTCAGTTGACGTTCGAGCCGAAGTACGGTATCCATGAAGAGCAAATGGCAACATCTCATGCCAATCTTTGTAGGTCACTACCATCTTTTTCACAATCTTCTTTGTGTTTTTATTGGCAGCTTCCACTGCGCCATTCATCTTAGGTCTGTATGGAGAAGAATTATGATGCTTAATTTTGAACTGAGTGCAGAGCTCTGTAATAATAGCATTGTTGAGGTTTTTTCCATTGTCAATGATGATCCTTTCATATATACCATACCAGCAGATGGGGTTATGCTTGATAAACTGGGCTACAACATTCTTTGTGACTAATGCAAATGAGGCATCTTTGACCCATTTGGTGAAGTAATCAATAACAACAAAGATGAAACGATGTCCATTAGAAGAAGTAGGTTTGATCTCTCCAATCATGTTAATACCCCACATTGCAAATGGCTAAGGGGCAGTTATAAGATTCAAGGGAATTGGAGGTACATGAACTTTGTCGGCATAGATTTGACACTTATGGCAAGTCCTTGAGTGATGGTGACAATCAGTTTCCATAGTCGACCAATAGTACCCAGCCCTTAGAATCTTCTTGGACATAGTGTGTGTTGTACCCCAAAATTTTCCCTCTTAATTATCAAGAATTTTCTCACAAGATCTCTTTGACTCAAGACTACATTAGGGTTGGACCAGCTCAAGACATCTCCTCATGCACTAATAACCAAAATTAGGGTTTGAGTTTTCACAAGGATTTTTGGACTATCAATGCTTAATATGAATTTCAAGGATCATTAGGGACCCCCAAGATTACTCATGTCAAGTATCAAGCCTTGAATTAGATTTTTGATCAGTCAATTGGACAGTAGACCTAAAAATCAATTGTATTGGGGAAAAAGTCAACCATGGCCAATTTACAGTCAAACTTCATAAGTTTTTATCCACATCAACATATTAGAATCATATGTATCATTTGATCAATCTTGGACCATAATTCCTCAAGAAATTTGATCAAATCATCAAAAGGGCAAAATGGTCAAAATTAGGGTTTTGACTAGGAAGGGGCAATTTCTGATTTTTGACTTAGAAAATGGATAATTGGTTTGAGGCATGATTTCAAGAGTTCAATTGCATCATTTTTACCTAATAACATGGTTCAAAACATTGCAAATCCATTGGATTGACAGATGAATTTTGTAGTCAACTAATCAAAAGTCAACTGTATACTGAAAAGTCAAACTTTGACTTTTTGGTTAAAATCAAGTGCCAAAGATCATAAGTCATCAAAACATGTCAAGATGTGAAGCTTGTTCATTAATAAATCAAGGGTTTAAGTTTTTGTTTTGAAAAGTTGAAAATTTTAACTTAGAAAATTTTCTATGTATAGAAAATTTCTTATTTTTTCTCAAATTTGAGCCAAATTTTCACCATGATGCAAAATGATTCAAAGGAAACTTCCAACAAGAAAGTTGTAGATCTCCATGAAATCTACAACTTTTCTTCATACAATTTATCCTAAATATGCTTAGATCTCAAGATATAATTTTGTGAATACATGCTCATGAACTAAAATAACTTAGTAAAATTTTGCCCTAGTTAGGCAGATTTTTGACCTAACTTCATGCCAATTTTTCACATAGTTCCAAAGGGAATTTACAAAAGCAATTCAAGTATGGGTTGTAGAACAAATTGCAAGATTTCTAAAATGTCCAAGAACTCCTTGAGATCATTCTTGAGAAGGGAGAATCAAAGAGATGAAGTTGGTGATTTATCACTTTGATTTCAAGCCGTTTCATGATTAACAAAAATTCAAATCCAAGCCTAGGCTGCATAATCTTTGCTTTGCAGGCCTAAAACTTGTTTCTCACTCCATAATTAAGTGTTTTCACAGATGTTGGAAGCTTTAAGCCAAACATTGAATGCATTGTACAAGAACAATTCCATTTTTGGCACAAAGGTGCCATTTCCATTTTGATAAAGCATTACTTTTGCAATTTTCCACTTCTTGAGCCTCTCAATTGTTTTCTCTGCACACAAGCAAAGTCAAAAACAAAAGAAACTTGCCTGAAGCCTCTCCCAAACCAGACCATGCTTGTACAACACTTAGAGAGTTGTCTCCTAACTTTTCTTCAAAAGCAAGTCATAAAGCCAAAAGGCTATAACTCAGAAATCTAGAGTGGAGTTGATCTCTAACCTTTTCCATACATATACACAAATGTATTGCAACATAAGACACGAATGCTAAGACTCAGAAACACTCCCAAACACTTTTCCATTGAAAATCTTCCATAGCTTGACAATTTTGAACCTTACTCAACCATCTCCAAATCCACTCGTGCGTTTTGAGTTTTAACCACCTAAACACTTAATATACATCACACCTAAGTGATCCAGACCCCTTTTCCCTCACTGTAACTCCTCCTCCTCCATCCACCATTTTTAAACATCAAGCTTGCAGGTTGACTTGAATAGAGAGATTCAGGGACTTTCAAGACAAATTAAGGATTGGAATACACTCAGGGAGGTCCAGGAAAGCTAAACAGATCCTCAGACCTTCTCAAAACTTGCCCAAACTCCATTCACGATCTCAACCAAAAGAGGTAAAAAATAAAACTTCTATCTCTTCATACAAGCATCATTTGGTCCTGATTTATGAAAGAAAAATGTAGATATCCTTGCACTAAAGCTAACCATGTTCATAGTTTTCATTTATATTAACTGTGTATAGAGAATTTTGGATTTGAAATTTCTGTAAAAATTAGGTTTCAAATTGGGGCCAGTAAAATTAGATCTTATCTTTGATTTTTAGTTTACATAAATTATATGGTTGAACTCGTGAGAAGAAACACTGTAACTTTCATGTTTGAACTTTCCATTTTTATGGAGAAATGAGAGAGGTACATGTGGTCCGGCCATGGCTCAAGGTTGAAGATGAAGTTGCCTTCAGGAGGCGTTTTCTAATATATATTTATGCTTTTGTTTATATGAACGAATGTACAGCCACCCCAGTGGTAAGGCAACGCGCAAAAATGCTATAGGTCACGGGTTCGAGCCTTAGCGCCCGCCTTTTGCAATTTTCTCACATTTTTGCCATTTTTTGTCCCTTTGCAGCGATGAGCTTTTTGTTTCATTGGGCCTATGATTTTTTCTAATTCTGCATCCTGTTTACTCATGACACCCCTGGCCCATATCATTTATTTATTTATTTCATTTCCATTTTATTTTCTTAAAAATATTTTCCTTAATATTAAAAAAATCATAAAAATATGAAAATGATAGATATATATTTTGACTTGTTTTATTTTATTTTTCTCACATAAAATATTTTTATTTTAGTTATATATTATCTATTTTTATTAAATAAACTTGTAAATTAAATTATAACTAGTTTAATATTTATTTTTCCTTTATACCCATTAAATATTTATTTTAATATAAAAGGACCAAAATACCTCATAATGCCATGTATTATTTTCAAGATAAAAAAAAAATACAAAATACTTACTTTTTCTTAAAGAAATTTATTTTCTTTTAATTAAATAGAATTAGGGTTTATTCAAAACTCTTTTCTATATAAAAAGAATAATTTTTTTTCTTAATTGATTTAATTTAATCTTGATTTATTTATTAGGTTTAGGTTTAAAAAATTTCACATAAAAACAAAACAAAAATCTTCTTTGCATTTACATACCTTTGCATATTTAATTCATCTTGTATTTTATTTATCCCAATATTTGTACATATTCAATTTGGTTGTAATAGATTAATTAGGTTTATATTATTGCAATCCCCATTCATAAATTGTATATCCCCCTCCCATAAATGTTGTAATAGCGTAGGACATTTAAATTTCGCAATTTATCGCTTTTGTATAACATGTTAGTAATTAGGGTTTGTATGGCAAGATAAAACCATTCAAATAGAAAACCCTAATTCAAGACAAAATCAAGCATGAAAATGACAGACTTGCACACAAGCACCCTTAGGGTTATCCCACTTGGTTGCCTTATACAAAAATGGCCATATTATGCATGTAAGGTGTCTTAGCAAAAAACAAACAAATACAAGATCATAGTCCCTCGATGACGCTATCCAAAGTTGCCTTATAAAATGATCTTAGTCCCTCAAAAGAGATAAGATACTTTGCAACATTGCTAATCATGGCCATACGATGACCCACACCCGTCCCGTTTACATCCAAAGATAGGGTTGCTTACCAAATCAATGGTAAGACAACAATATCAAAGGAAAAGAAAATGAACAAGAAAGACATTTGAGTAGGTAGATTACTTTTAGTTACTTGCTCCATTTTAAAACAAATATCCTTGCTATTTTCAAAATAAACACACACATTTCCAAACATCTTACAAACATTGAAAACATTTTCAAAAAAAAAAGATCAACATCTTTGTATACATTCTTACGAACGAGAATCATTACAAAGATTGCCTAAACAATGGCCTCTTCAATAAAATACTTTCAAAACCATACAAAGCACAATTTTAAACAAAAGCAAGTGATCTAGCAAGTAACTAAGAGCCCATGGAAAACCATGGATGAAAAGGGCGCTAATACCTTCCCTTTTCATAATCTACCCCCCGAACTCAAGAAACAATCTCAAAGGTCTTTCTTGTGCTTTTTCACCTTTCCTTTTGGATAAAAGAAAAGTCGGTGGCGACTCTTGCTAACTGCAATATTTGCGATCAAATGCAAAAATAATCAAGTCAGTTCTCCCACCGTATCACAGAACTGGCGACTCTGCCAGGGATAATTCTAAAAATGGGGTTACCTTAGGGATAGGTCACATTTACTTGCTTACATTGTTTGACTTGTATGCTTTACATTATGGTTCTTTGTTTGGGTTTGAATCCTCTACCCGGATTTGGGATACATTATAGGTAAGTAGCAATATGTTGTGGAAACTGTGTAGGGTATACTGACATGGTCTAAGCAATAGCTACGTTAGTGTGACAAATTTGTGAGTACCAGTAGCCTTTGAGTTTATCAAAGAAAATACGGGGCCGCTGAGTGATGTCATGAAGCACTAATGAACTTCTAGAACCTTTACTTGACCAACTTGTCCTTTAGGATGTAGTGAGATGACCGGCTTTGGTGCAGTACGAAGTTGGTAGATACTCGATACTACACTCATTGAGGTTTGGTTTCTTGGGATATTTCGGTCGCCATTAAAGAGGCTTGAGATTAAACAATAACCAAGGAAACAATCCAGTGATATTGAGCTCCTTAGAACCTGGTTACTATTACTAGGACAGGTTTAAGCCAACTAAACTTCAAGAGGGTACTTACCTATAAAACTCCATGCAAGCCTAAACTAAGAATTTGTTTGCTTTGCTTGTATATGCATACTTGTACATAACATCATGGACATCATGAACATCATACACATCCACTAACCATTTCAAGGATTTTTAGGATTCATCTTTGTTCTTGTTTTGTAGGGTATGGATTCACTTCGCAGGAAAACTATTCAAATCAACCTTGTGAGAGTCCCTCCACAACTTAAGGAGCTAATTTCAAGGATTCCTGAAAACTCTCCATTCACCGAGAGACATGGTCGTCTACTCAACTTGGTCACCTCCAACACATATGAGGACATGGTGAAAGTGCTCTTTCAGTTCTTTGATCCTTTGCACCATTGCTTCACCTTTCCCGACTATCAACTTGTTCCTACTTTGGAAGAATTCTCCAAACTCTTGAGGATTCCCATTCTCAATCAACTACCTTTCAATGGTACAGAAAGAGATCCAAATCCAGAAGAGATTGCTCAAGCTCTACACTTGCACTCATCTGATATCATAACTCATTGGGAGACAAGGAGTGGTGTCAAAGGTTTCCTAGCAAAGTTCCTGTTTGAGAAAGCCCAAAGCTATTGGAATTCCTTGGACTTGCAATCCTTTGAGGAAATTGTGGCTCTCCTCATCTTTGGGATGGCTTTGTTTCCAAATCCCGACCAACTCATAGACGTGAACGCCGTCAAAATCTTCATATCACACAACCCGGTGCCTATATTTCTAGGGGATATCCTACACTCTTTTCACACTCGCACATTAAGGAAAAGAGGTGTCCTTATGTGTTGCACTCCTCTCTTGGAAAGATGGTTTATTTTCCATCTTCCCCAATCTGTACTAAAGAATGAGCAAGGTTCAAGGTGGTCACAAAGGTTGATGACGCTCAAGCATTCAGACATTCATTGGTGCTCCCGATCCAAAGAGAATGTTATCATTGTTGACCGTTGTGGAGAATTTCCTAATGTCCCTTTACTTGGCATTAGGGGAGGAATCATCTACAACCCTTGCTTAGCCTTAAGACAGTTTGGTTACGCCCGAAGGGATGGCCCGCACGAGATGCTGATCCAAGGTTTGGTATTCAACTACGACAACGACGATCAAGGTCTTCGCCAGAGATTTATCCGAGCTTGGAGGATGTTAAACAAGGTGGATAGCAAGACTTCGGGGCACAAGAATTCCATCCCTCTTGAGACTTACCTCAAATGGGTATGAACTCGTGCTCAGATTATTATGATGCCTTACCCCTCCATTCTCCCAGTAATCATTGAGCCTGTCATGGAGGGAGACGTTCCATATACTATCCTACATCCTGCATTCCCACATCTCTTGAAGACCTACAAAGGGATTGGATACAACTCAAAGGGGAGCGAGATACTTTCGAAGCCCAATTCTATGCAAGAGAGAAGAAGGTTTTGGAGCTCACTAGGCTACTTCATGAGGAGCAGACTCTGAATGCCTACATTGCACCAAAGAGGATGCGCACTACTTTTCTATCTTAGAGTTTTGTATTATTTTGCCCAAGGGGCATTGATGTACTCAGACTTTATCTTATTAATATAACGTGCGTTTCTTTTTTGTCTAAAACAAATTGGAATATTTGAAATCCTTGAAAACATTGCATATGCATATACCATTCATCATAACATAAGCAGGTTTCTGCAACAAGTCTTCTCATCTCTCTACTGTTTATTTCAGTAAGATGGATCTCGAGCAAACAGTGAAAGATCTTCAAGCTCAGAATATGCAGTTTCAATAGTTGCTCATGACCCTAGCCAAGGGGAAAGAAGAGTTGAAAAATCTTCTGGCTGAAGAGAGGAAAAAGAAAACAAAGAAGGTAACTGGAGTCTTAAATATGGGAAGAAGATTTCATGGGCAGACAAGAAGGACTTCGGATTTTGCAACAACATCTGGTGAAGGAGAGGGGAAAGGAAAGTAAACAATTATCTCGTCAGAATCAAAAGAGGAGGAAGAAGAAGAGGATTACTCTGAGGAACAGTACCCTCCAGCTGATGACAAGTATAAACATCTTGAAGAGCGGTTAAGCGCGATGGAAATCCAAAAGGTGCCAGGTTTGGACTTTGAGGAATTGGGACTAGTGTCGGGGATTGTGATTCCTCCTAAATTCAAAGTACCTATGTTTGCCAAATATGATGGAGTGTCATGCCCTAAAATGCATCTTCGATCATATGTAAGGAAAATCCAACCCCATACCGCTGACAAAGTCATATGGGTGCATTTCTTCCAAGACAGTTTGTCTGGTACTCAACTTGACTAGTTCTACCAACTATAAAGGGCTAATGTTCACAATTGGGAAGATCTTGCCGCAGCTTTCTACAAGCAATATCAATACAATGTTAATTTGGCTCCTACCCGTGCTCAACTCCAGAGTATGGCCATGGTGTCCAATGAAGGTTTCAAGGACTATGCACAAAAATGGAGAGATTTGGCTGGAAAAGTTTAACCCCCTCTGTCTGAGAGAGAATTGGTAGACATGTTCTTGGCCACCTTGTCTGGTCCCTTCTTCAATCATTTAATCGGAAGTTCATCAGCATACTTTACTGAACTAATATTGACCAGAGAGAGATAGAAGTCGGTATAAAGAATGGAAAGATTCAGAAAGATACATCTTCTTCTACAGCTGTAAGGAAGCCTTTCATCGGGAAGAAAGAGGTGGCTGCCGTATATGCGCAAAGAAACCAAGATAGGGCCGAACACCGACCAATGGTGGGGGCTGTTATGATCCCAAAAACTACGTCTGATCAACAAAGAAATAATCAACCAAGGGTGGAAAGGCCAGTCAGGAAGTTCACCAGAATTAACATGACTCTGTCTCAAGTATTACCGCATCTTCTAAAATCCAATTTGGTAACCTTGAAAGAAGCTCTGAAAAACCCCAATACAACATCTCCTCATTATCCCAATGCCCGTTGCGCATATCACTCTGAAAGTCCTGGTCACGATACTAATAACTGTTGGGCCTTGAAGAACAAAATACAAGACTTTATTGAAGCAAAAGAAATTGAGTTTGATGCGCCCGAGAAGCCAAATGTCATTTCTGCTCCTATGCCCAGACATGGCCACAATACTAATGCCATTGAAGAAGATTTGTTTGTTACTTCAGTTAATGAACTCATGACCCCACTTCTGACTGTTAAAATGACCTTGTTGAATGCCGGCATGTTCCCGGGTTGTGATGAAGATTGCTATCTCTGCTTATCCTCACCAACTAGCTGTCCTTTGTTGAAGGCAGGCATTCAGTGCCTGATAGATAACAAAGAGATTTTGTTTGAAAAGACTCCCATTTCACCTATCCTTGTTGAAGATGTTTCTATCATTACCATTTCCGCCAATTCTTCCAGGGTCTCCACCAAAAGACCCGTTAGAATTACATCAGTTCTGAAAGCAGCTCCTTTAATAATCACAATGCCTGGGCCAGTCCCATATTCATCAAGCAAAACCTTATTTGCCGGTATGGTATCCCAGAAAGGATCATCACTGACAATGGTATAAACCTCAACAACACTATGATCATCACCTTGTGTGAGAAATTCAAGATTCAGCATCACAATTCTTCCCCTTATCGGCCAAAGATGAATGGTGTTGTCGAAGCTGAAAATAAAAACATTAAAAAGATCATACAGAAAATGACAGTCACATACAAAGACTGGCATGAGATGTTACCATTCACTCTCCACGGGTATCGTACCACGGCTCGCACATCAACTGAGGCAACACCCTACTCTTTGGTATACGGTATGGAAGTCGTCTTGCCTATTGAGGTTCAGATCCCCTCTCTGAGGATTATGAAGGATGCAGGGTTGAACGAAGACGATTGGATTCAGACTCGACTTGATCAACTGAACTTGATTGATGAGAAGAGACTTACTGTTGTTTGCCATGGTCAAATGTATCAAAAACTGATGATCAAGGCTTTCAACAAGAAAGTCATACGCCAGATGTATCAAGTTGGGGATCTAGTGATCAAACGTATCATCTTGCCATAAGGTGATCCCAGGGGCAAATGGACTCCTACCTAAGAAGGACCATTTGTAATAAAAAACATATTCTCCGGTGGGGAAATGATCTTGACCACCATGGATGGTGACGACCTGCCACACCCTGCGAACGTGGACATAGTCAAAAGATACTATGCATAAGAGACCCGCTAGGTTGACATACCTAGGCAAAACAAGGGCATCTCGGTGAACCAAAAGGTTCGGGCAAAAATTAGGGATAAAACAAAAAAAAATCTGTACACCCGACAAGTTGAAAACCCGAAAAGGCGACTTGGGAAAAAAAGGGTTTCCTGATGGACTGAAAACCCGAAAAGGCGGTCCAGGCAAAAGTTAGGGAATTAAAGCGTACGACAATGTCCCGTTGGATCACTTTACGGACAACCTTTGGCTTCCACTGACAAACTCAGAGATTTTGATCAATTCAATCATCTTCAGACAAGGCAACAAATAGACAAGATGCCCGGAGATACGAAGGTTATAGCAGAATGGAAACCCCATGGGATTTTTTGTACACATAGCTATCTTTTCTTTGTATCAAAATTTCCTTTTCTACGACATCATTCTCTTACTAGAATGTTTGTCTCCTTGTACTAAAATACTTACTTAAAGTCAATACAAAGATATCCCTTTGAAAGTGCAAAAATATTTATCTTTTCTTTACACATGTGTTTTCTTTACAAAAACGTCCAATGATTCATTGTTGAACATATGCATTTGAACATAATTACTGTTTACAAATAAACAAAATGAAAAGAGGCAATTACTGATAGGTTGAAAGGATAGGAAAATATCTCTAAGCTATTCTATAAGTAAACCCCTACAGTACGTCGTTTAAATCCCCAGCGAAACAAAGTTTCAAATTATTGATCCCCGGTAGAAGTCGTCAAGATTCTCAAAATTCCCCAATAGGATTTTACAAGCAGCACATGGCATTTCCCTTACAACATAGTTTATTTCTCAAAGCGGAAATTCATCAACACTTCGACTTCAAAGCATGAAGACTTACATATCCTCAACAACAGTCAGGGATTTATTTTCCCCAATCCAACAAACAAATGCAGAAAATTAGCTCACATACGCATACATTGCATCCTTATATCATAAACATTGATAAAGCAAATGCATCACATCATACATTTCATGCAACATGACTTTGCATTTTAGCTAACATTTTACCCTTTTCAGGATAAGATTAACAGCTACCATTAACAATATTCAAAACCTGATACAGTTCAGATACGCTCCAGATACGGATGCCATCCTGATACTCATTCAGATTTCAACTTTCAGATAAAGTTCAGATACGCTTTAGATACGGATGCCATCCTGATACTCATTCAGATTCAACCTTCAGATACGGTACAGATATGCTCCAGACACGGATGCCATTCTGATACTCATTCAGATTCAGCTTTCAGATACAGTTCAGATACGCACCAGATACGGATGCCATTCTGATACTCATTCAGACTCAACTTTCAGATACAGTTCATATACGCACCAGATACGGATGCCATCCTAATACTCATTCAGATTCAACTCACACACAGTTCATATATGCTCTAGATACGGATGCCATCCTGATACTCATTCAGATTCAACCTTCAGATACAATACAGATACGCTCCAGACACGGATGCCATTCTGATACTCATTCAGATTCAGCTTTCAGATACAGTTCAGATACACACCAGATACGGATGCCATCCTGATATTCATTCAGATTCAAACTTCAGATACAATATAGATATGCTCCAAACATGGATGCCATTCTAATTTTCATTCAAACAAGGTTTTCAAATACAGTTTATATACGCTCCAGACACGGATGCCATTCTAATACTCATTCTTCAAACTTACAAATTACAATTCAGCAATCACTCTTGGATGACATCGTTAATCCCATCTCCCATAGCTTTCTATCATCTCCCCAAATGGCATCTATAAGCCCATTCCTTCTATCGTTGCACCGCCGAGTGCAAATTTCTTGGCACTCTAGTGTCCAATCATCTTCCACCTTCGAGTCATGAATGGCAAAACTCGCCAATCTAACTCTTCAGGTTTAAGAAGATTGAACAGGGGCAGTTGTTGTACCCCAAAATTTTCCCTCTCACTTATCAAGAATTTTCTCACAAGATCTCTTTGACTCAAGACTGCATTAGGGTTTGACCAGCTCAAGACATCTCCTCAAGCATTGATGACCAAAATTAGGGTTTGAGTTTGCACAAGGATTTTTGGACTATCAATGCTTAATATGAAGTTCAAGGATCATTAGGGACCCCCAAGATTACTCATGTCAAGTTTCAAGCCTTGAATCAGATTTTTGATCAGTCAATTGGACAGTTGACCTAAAAATCAGTTGTATTGGGGGAAAAGTCAACCATGGCTGATTTACAGTCAAACTTAATAATTTTTTATCCACATAAACATATTAGACTCATATGTATCATTTGATCAATCTTGGACCACAATTCCTCAAGAAATTTGATCAAATCATCAAAAGGGCAAAATGGTTAAAATTAGGGTTTTGATTGGGAATGGGCAATTTCTGATTTTTTACCTAGAAAATGGCTAATTGGTTTGAGGCATGATTTCAAGATTTCAATTGCATAATTTTTACCTAATAACATGGTTCAAAACATTGCAAATCAATTGGATTGACAGGTGAATTTTGTAGTCAACTGATCAAAAGTCAATTGTATACTGAAAAGTCAAACGTTGACTTGTTGGTCAAAATCAAGTGCCAAAGATCATAATTCATCAAAACATGTCAAGATGTGAAGCTTGTTCATCAAGAAATAAAGGGTTTAAGTTTTTGTTTTGAAAAGTTGAAAATTTTAACTTAGAAAATTTTCTAAGTATAGAAAATTTCTTATTTTTTCTCAAATTTGAGCCAAATTTCACCATGATGCAAGATGATTCAAAGGAAACTTCCAACAAGAAAGTTATAGATCTCCATGAAATATACAACTTTTCTTCACAAAATTTCTCATAAATATGCTTGGATCTCAAGATATAATTTTTTGAATACATGCTCATGAACTAAAATAACTTAGTAAAATTTTGCCCTAGTTAGGCAGATTTTTGACCTAACTTCATGCCAATTTTTCACATAGTTCCAAAGGGAATTTTCAAAATAAATTCAAATATGGGTTGTAGTAAACATTTCAAGCTTTCCAAAATGTCCAAGAACTCCTTGAGATCATTCTTTAGTAGGGAGAATCGAAGAGATAAAGTTGGTGATTTATCACTTTGATTTCAAGCCATTTCATGATGAACAAAAATTCAAATCCAAGCCTAGGCTGCATAATCTTTGCTTTGCAGGCCTCAAACTTGTTTCTCACTCCATAATTAAATGTTTTCACAGATGTTGGAAGCTTTAAGCCAAGCATTGAATGCATTGTACAAGAACAATTCCCTTTTTGGCACAAAGGTGCCATTTCCATTTTGATAAAGTATTACTTTTGCAATTTTCCACTTCTTAAGCCTCTCAATTTTTTTCTCTACACACAAGCAAAGTCAAAAACAAAAGAAACTTGCCTGAAGCCTCTCCCAAACCAGACCATGCTTGTACAACACTTAGAGAGTTGTCTCCTCACTTTTCTTCAAAAGCAAGCCATAGAGCCAAAAGGCTATAACTCATAAATCTAGAGTGGAGTTGATATCTAACCTTTTCCATACATATACACAAATGTATTGCAACATAAGACACGAATGCTAAGACTCATAAACACTCCCAAACACTTTGCCATTGAAAATCTGCCATAGCTTGATAGTTTTGAACCTTACTTAGCCATCTCTAAATCCACTCGTGCGTTTTGAGTTTTAACCACCTAAACACTTAATATACATCACACCTAAGTGATACAAACCCATGTTCCCTCACTGTAACTCATCCTTCTCCATCCACAATTTTTAAACATCAAGCTTGCAGGTTTACTTGTGTAGGGAGATTCAGGGACTTTCAAGATAAAGTAAGGGTTGGAATACACTCAGAGAGGTCCAGGAAAGCTAAACAGATCCTCAGACCTTCTCAAAACTTGCCCAAACTCCATTCACGATCTCAACTGAAAGAGGTAAAAACTTAAACTTCTATCTCTTCATACAAGCATCATTTAGTCCTGATTTGTGAAAGAAAAATGTAGATATCCTTGCACTAAATCTAACCATGTTCATATTTTTCATTTTTATTTACTGTGTATAGAGAATTTTGGATTTGAAATTTCTGTAAAAATTAGGTTTCAAATTGGGGCCAGTAAAATTAGATCTTATCTTTGACTTTTAGTTTACATAAATTATATGGTTGAACTAGTGAGAAGAAACATTGTAACTTGCATGTTTGAACTTTCCATTTTTATGGAGAAATGAGAGAGATACAGGTGGTCCGGTCATGGCTCAAGGTTGAAGATGAAGTTTCCTTCATGAGGCGTTTTCTAATATATATTTATGCTTTTGTTTATATGAACGGATGTATAGCCACCCCAGTGGTAAGGCAGCACGCAAAAATGCTATAGGTCACGGGTTCGAGCCTTAGCGCCTGCGTTTTGCAATTTTCTCACATTTTTGCCATTTTTTGTCCCTTTGCAGTGCTGGGCTTTTTGTTTCATTGGGTCTATGATTTTTTTCTAACTCTGCATCCTGTATACTCATGACACCCCTGGCCCATATCATTTATTTATTTATTTCATTTCCATTTTATTTTCTTAAAAATATTTTCCTTAATATTAAAAAAATCACAAAAATATGAAAATGATAGATTTATATTTTGACTTGTTTTATTTTATTTTTCTCACATAAAATATTTTTATTTTAGTTATATATTATCTATTTTTATTAAATAAACTTGTAAATTAAATTATAATTAGTTTAATATTTATTTTTCCTTTATACCCATTAAATATTTATTTTAATATAAAAGGACCAAAATACCTCATAATGTCATGTATTATTTTCAAGATAAAAAAAATACAAAATACTTACTTTTTCTTAAAGAAATTTATTTTCTTTTAATTAAATAGAATTAGTGTTTATTCAAAAATATTTTATAAAAAAAAAAGAATAATTTCTTTTCTTAATTGATTTAAGTTAATCTTGATTTATTTATTAGGTTTAGGTTAAAGAAAATTCACATAAAAAACAAAACAAAAATCTTCTTTGCATTTACATACCTTTGCATATTTAATTCATCTTGTATTTTATTTATCCCAATATTTGTACATATTCAATTTGGTTGTAATAGATTAATTAGGTTTATATTATTGCAATCCTCATTCATAAATTGTATATCCCCCTCCCACAAATGTTGTAATAGCGTAGGATATTTAAATTTCGCAATTTATCGCTTTTGTATAACATGCTAGTAATTAGGGTTTGTATGGCAAGATAAAACCAATCAAATAGAAAACCCTAATTCAAGACAAAATCAAGCATGAAAATGACACACTTTCACACAAGCACCCTTAGGGTTATCCCACTTGGTTGCCTTATAAAATTATCTTAGTCCCTCAAAAAAGCTAAGATACTTTGCAACATTGTTAATCATGGCCATACGATGACCCACGCCCGTCCCGTTTACATCCAAAGATAGGGTTGCTTACGAAATCAATGGTAAGACAACAAGATCAAAGGAAAATAAAATGAACAAGAAAGACATTTGAGTAGGTAGATTACTTTTAGTTACTTGCTACATTTCAAAACAAATATCCTTGTTATTTTCAAAACAAACACACACATTTCCAAACATCTTACAAACATTGAAAACATTTTCAAAAAGAATATCAACATCTTTGTATACATTCTTACGAACGAGAATCATTACAAAGATTGTCTAAACAATGGCCTCTTTAACAAAATACTTTCAAAACCACACAAAGCACAATTTTAAACAAAAGCAAGTGATCTAGCAAGTAACTAAGAGCCCATGGAAAACAATGGATAAAAAGGGTGCTAATACTTTCCCTTTTCATAATCTATCCCCCGAACTCAAGAAACAATCTCAAAGGTCTTTCCTGTGCTTTTTCACCTTTCCTTTTGGATAAAAGAAAAGTCGATGGTGACTCTTGCTAACCGCAACATTTGCGATCAAACACAAAACAATCAAGTCAGTTCTCCCACCGTATCACAGTGTTTCCACTAGAGTGGGTCCCAAAGATACCATCATGCATGTCTTCCATGATCTCCTCTGCCTCCTTCTTATCCATACACCGGAGTAGAGTAGAATTATGATTGCGTTTGTACAGGGTTCCATTACTTAGGAAGAATTTGGCCAAAAATCTCCACAAAAATTTCTTATTATTGATGGAAGCTCCTTTATGATACTCTTGTGCTTCAAGATATCTCTTCACCTCATGGTACCAAGGTTTCTCTTCCTCTGTGTCAAGCTCACAATAGTGTGTTGGTTCGTTAAATCTTTCAATTGTGATTCTAGGAGCCTCGTTGTCCCAATCGACCTTGAACATGGACGACATTGTTGCTAAAGCATTAGCCAACTGATTATCTTCTCTTGGGAAGTGTTCAAAAGTAACCCCTTAAAGTATGGGATCAATGTTAGCACAAGCTCTTTGTAAGGACACAAATTAGGATGTTTGGTATCCCACTCTCCCTTGACTTGACTGATTACTAGAGCGGAATCTCCGTATACGTCTAAGAACTTAATCCTCAGGTCAATGGAAGCCTTTAGACCTAAGATGCACGCCTCGTACTCAGCCATGTTGTTCATACAGTCTAATCACAATCTAGAGGTTAAAGGTGTATGGCAACCTTCGGGAGAAATAATCATAACACCAATTCCGTTACCCAAAGCATTGGAAGCTCCATCAAAAACCATAGTCCATTGGGATCCTTGTTCAGGTCCGTCATACGGTCCAGGCTTTTCATAGTCAGTTACTAGCATGATATTCTCATCCAGTAATTTAAAGCTCATAGATCGGTAGTTGTCAACAACTTAATGTGCCAAATGATCCGCCAATACACTTCCTTTGATTGCTTTTTGTGTTGTATATTGGATATCATATTCAGTCAAAATCATTTTCCATCTAGCTATTCGCCCGAAGAGAACTGGCTTTTCGAAGATATACTTGATAGGGTTCATCTTAGAAATCAATAGAGTGGTGTGAGTCAACATATACTATCTTGGCCGGCGAGCAGCCCATGCCAGAGCACAACAAGTTTTCTCGAGCAGTGAATATCTTTTTTTACAGTCGGTAAACTTTTTGCTCATGTAGTATATTGCATGCTCTTTTCGACCAGACTCGTCATGTTGGCCCAGCACACACCCCATTGAATTCTCTAATATAGTCAAGTACATAATTAGAGGTCTTCCTTCAACTGGAGGCATCAGGATTGGAGGTTCTTGTAAGTACTCATTGATCTTGTCAAAAGCTACTTGGCAGTAGTTATTCAATCTGATTACTTGATCTTTCTTCAGCAGCTTGAAGAATGGCTCACAAGTAATAGTTAAGTGAGATATGAATCGGAAGATGTAATTGAGTCGAACTAAGAAACCTCTGACCTCCTTCTCAGTACGGGGAGCTGGCATCTCTTAGATTTCTTTGACCTTCTCTAGGTCAACCTCAATACCTTTGCCACTGACGACAAACCCTAGGAGTTTTCCAGACCTTACCTCGAAGGTACATTTGTTGGGGTTCAGCCTTAGCTTGTATTCTTTCAGCCTTTCAAATAGCTTATGTAAGTGATCAAGGTGTTCTTCTTTAGTCTGTGACCTTGCAATCATATCATCCATATAGACCTCTATTTCATGATGGATCATATCATGAAATAAGGCTACCATGGCTCGTTGATATGTTGCCCCTGCATTCTTTAAACAAAACGGCATGACCTTGTAATAAAAGGTGCCCCATTGTGTGACAAAGGTGGTATTCTCCATATCCTCAGGAGCCATCTTAATTTGATTATATCCGGAGAAACCATCCATGAAGGAGAAGACTTTTTGTTGAGTTGTGTTGTCAACTAAAACGTCAATATGTGGGGCTTGCTCTATTCAAATCCCTGTAGTCTATGCACATATGAACCTTCCCATCTTTCTTTAGCACGAGGACCATGTTCACCACCCACTAAGGATACGATGTCACTCATAGGAAACCTGCATTGAATTGCTTCATTACCTCGGCTTTTATCTTTTCAGACATGTCTGGCCGTATACGACGCACTTTTTTCTTGACTGGAGGGAAATCTTCCTTTATTGGTAGACGTGAACCATAATGCCGGTATCCAAACCCGAAATATATTCATACGACCAATCAAACACTTTGACATAGTCATGTAACATATGTACCAATCGCCTTTGACATTGTCTTCCAAGTTGGTGCTGATCTTGACCTCTCTCTTGTCTTCCTCGGTACCTAGGTTGATCACTTCAACTGGTTCTTCATGAGGTTGAATGGCTTTCTCTTCTTGCATCAAAAGTCTGGCTAACTCCCCTGGTATTTCATAATCTTCTTCGCTTTCGGCTTGGTTGATTGGATGTTCAAAGTCATAGTTGGAAATAGCAGAGTCATTGGTAATGAGATCCGGAGTGGATGAGGATCTGCAAGTGTGTATGTGTGTGCATGTAAGATACATGGCTATTTTGAAAATGCAAATAAGAAAAAGAAAGATAATGAGTGCAAAATTTGAATGCAAAAGGTCCAACATTTTCATTGAATGAACATATGGCATATGGAAATGAACAAACTCTTAATAAATGGATCATAGTGCCTCGGGAAAGGCACATGGCCTAAATTTATTGTTTGGAATTAAAATTACAGACAAAAGTTCTTGAATTAACAAAACAGTAAAAGGTAATTACTCCTCGTTGAAGGAGATGGGAATGAAATCTTTGGCATGCTAGTTGTCGAGTCCTTCACCGGTAGTCGGGTAAATCCACTCGTCAAAGTCGCAATCATCCTCAGAGTCTTCAATAGCATTCACCTCATGATTACTAATGTGAAGAGGCAGTTTTCCTATGCGAGCACGTCTGACCTCCCTTTGAGCCTTGGTAGTGAAACCCAACCCAAACTTGTCTGCTTTGAATGGAATGTTAGGGAGTTGTCCCTAAATTGTACTGCTTCTGTCTTTAACCGCAGTGCGGGCATCTTTGAATGAAACCATTCTTGGCACAACTTCATCAGTTTTTGGAATATCATAAGAGATTTTGGTGGCAGCAACCATAGGAGGAACCACTTCGAAGGCCTGGCATAGAGTCTCTATAAACTCACCATCCATCTCCACATATCTTAAGTAATTAAGGTGGCTTACCATGAATTCTTATTCACCATACACTATGAAGATCTTCCCCTTTACTGGGTACTTCAGCTTTTGATGAAGGGTGGATGTCACTGCCCCTGCCCCATGTACCCAAGGGCGCCCAAGTAAACAAGAGTAGGCGGGACGTATATCCATCACATAGAAGGTAGAATTGAAAACTTGCGAACCAACTTTAATGGATAGATCCACCTCTCCATGCACCATCATTTTGGACCTATCAAAATCCCTCACGATTATGTCACTTGGTTTTAACACCAGACATTCGCAATCTAACCGGTCCAAAGCACCTTTGGGTAGAACATTTAGAGAGGAATCAGTATCAATCAAGACATGGGCCAGGGTAGTTCCTTTGCATTCAATAGAGACATGGAAGGCCTTGTTATGATTCCTTCCAACTGGTGTCAAGTCAGCATCAGAGAACCCCAATCCATTATCGGCAGTTAGACTTGCCACACAGTTTTAAAATTGATCATGTGATTGGTGGAAATAGAACAGACTGTTTTGAAATGTTGGTTCGCGTTTGCATTTCGCAAAATGTCGCGGTAAGCAAGAGTCGCCACCGTCTTTTATTTTCTCTAACAAGGAAAGGATAAAAGCACAGCAAAATTCCTTTTTGAGATGTTTCTCGGGTTCAGGAGGTAGATTATAGAAAGGGAAGGTGTTAGCATCCTTTCTATCTGTGGTTATCCACGGGCTCTTAGGTACTTGCTCACTATGTTTTCAAAATGTTTTGCTTTTTTTTGTGTTTGTGGGTTTGAAAAAGTTTTGTTTTGAAAACTTCGATTTAACTCTTGTATCTGTCCTCAAGAGTGTATGAAGTATTTGTTTGAAAACTTTGTTTGAAAAAGTGTAAGTGCAAAAAAGTTGTTTTGTTTTGAAAGAGAAAGTACCTGAGAACCTCTACCTACTCAAAAGAAATTAAGCTGTGTAAATGTCCTTTAGACAGTGCTATCCCACTATTGAGAAGTAGGTAGCACCGTCGTTGGAGTTTCGGGTCAATTCGATTATGGGACATGTGGTCACTAAAGCAATGGTAGGACGCCTTAGCGGTAACCCTAATGTCTTAGATCATTTTTTATCGAGGCAACCGTTTCGAGGCAACTTTGATCTTTAGACAGGAGGGCGACCTCTAAAACACCCTATACTCAATGACCACGTCGAGGCAACAAAGTGAGGCATACCCTAAGAGTGGCATGTGCGAGTGTGTCAGCTTTCAGTTATGTTATCTTTGTACATGTCATGGTGAGCTATGATTGATTTTAATTTAAGAGAGATCTTATCATGCATAGCCTAGTTAGCATACATCTAGCAGTTAATAGTTGCGGCAAATAAAACTACGATATTACAAGGCGTCGGGTATTTACATCGCCAAAAACAAACCCTTGAAAAAGTAAATTGTGGAAAATTAAATGAAAGCGATAAAAAGGTCCTAATTAAAGCTATTACATCCTCGGAGCAAATACAATTATATGATGAAAAATATTAATCAACAAAAATCACACGCACGAGAAAAAAAAATTGAATCGGAGAGTCTTTTAGGGTTTTGACCCTTTTTTGAGAAAGAAAGAGATTTTTTATCATTTTGCATATAATTAAATTAAACCTAGACTAATTAATTAATTAAATAAAAGAAATATATTTTTTGAGTTTTTTATGTTTTTTAAGGGAAAAAATAAAAGATGGTCAAAAGTTATTAAGAACCCTAATTCTATGCTGATTTTAAATTATTGCAAAAAAGTTAGAATTAACCTAATTAAAACTAAGTTAATTATATTTATTTACAAAATAAACTAATTAAGTTTAATAAATAAAAATATTATATTTTTTATGTTTTCTGAATTTTATTAGGAAAGTAAATATTAATTTGTTAGTTAAAATAATAATTATAAAAAATAATTAAATGAAAGAAATAAAAAAAGAAGAGAAAAGAAATAAACTTGAAGGGGGGTGTTGGACCAACTTTGTGGTGTATCAGCAATTCTGAAGCCCATTATGCTTCCAGCCTATTTGACTTTTCCGGTTATCCAAGCATATGTTGACTAGGGAGTATGGTGAGGATCCAGCTTTGGCCATTGGATCTAATTTGCTGGCCATCTGGCGCTTGGACATTTGAGACACATGGTAGACCATCTCCTGGGCATAGCATGGGAATACCTGAAGAGAAAAATTAAATAAACGTTTGGGGGACCTGGTATTCGAACTCAGGTCCCAATGCTTCCAGGCCAACGCACCAACCACTCCACTAAGCTGCTTTATTTGTTATTGGCATAAGAGACAATTATTATATGGGGAAACTAATCAACATGCTGTAAAATAAAAAAATAACGCGCGCTTTTCAAATTGGCCAACCAGGTATCAACACATCATCGTTTTCAACCTTTTTTCTGTATAATTAGAATCAGATAGCGGGGGTTTTTAACCCCCACTACTTCCTGCAAGGAAAAATAGCGATTAGGCACACAACAATCATAAATGTTTCGCGAGGTGTGGGTTGGAATTGTCTTGGCCTCACGATTTCAACCATGTATCTCATTAGTCCCAATTTTTCCTGGTTTAGAAAGCCCTAATTTAAAGCTTGAAAACCCTAGAAATTTGATCATGGCAGCTCACGATTCAGGGGACCATAGTTCAATTCAACCATTCCATTAGCTTTGTATGATCTCTAACAACACAAATCAATCACAAAAACATGTTAAATGTATATGAATTAAGAGTTACGATTTGGAATCAAAAGTGCAAACCGTGAAACTGTATTCAGTGATTCCTTGAGCTTTAGTGCGTGAATTCGATTGCAAATCGTTCCTGGAACCTCCTGCAATGTATTTGAATGGTCAAAACACCTTGAATTAGCCTAGGATGCAAGAACAGATTTTCAGTTTTCTTGAAAATTCTTGAATTTGACAGGGTTGTTTCTGCAGCTTTCAATCGTGTACTAGGTCATGGTTTGCTTGCATACATATAGGAGAATCAAATTAGGTTAAAAGCTGGGCCAATATCCATGTGCATTGATGTTTAAATCTTTGATTGAAAATCAAATATTCTTGATTTTTCATGATTGAACAATGTTGCCAAATTTGGATTTTTTTTGTATCTTTGACTTGTGCACGAATTTGCCAGCATGTTTTGATCATATTTGCTTCACAAATTGATTTAAAAATCAAATCTTCTATTTTCTTATAATTTAAATTAATTAAATGAATTAATATGTATTAAAAATCCAATTAATCAATAAAAATAAGAAAATAAATCCCATTTAGCTTGGTGGGTCGTGAATAGGTCATGGGTGAAGTTTCAAGAAGAGATTTGAGGCCCATTAGCAAAAAAAAGGTGTTTTGGGCAGAGTTGACTTTTGCAAATTCATGAAAATTTCCCAACTTCTCCAATGCACAACTTGCTCAATTTTGATCATATGACCATGTTCTTGGACATTTTGGAAAGCTCTTGAAGTCCTCTAATCAATGCTTTTGGTCCCATGTCATTTGTATTTACCAATCTCAAGTTATGGCCTTTTACTCAAAGTGTACTTTTGTTGACTTTTGAAATTGACCTATAATGTAAAAATTGGTAACTTCTTGTGAGAGCATTTCTTGATCTTGGAGTGTGAAGATGGATTGTAGGAAATTGCATCCTCTCCAATTGGATGGGATTTTTCTGACAAACCATGAAAGAGTTATGCCCTGGTCAAGGTACAGTTGACTTTTTTGTTGTCCAAAAATAGTAACCTTTGCATCTTGATGATTTTTGAGCTATTCTTGTGGAATCATGATCAAGACTTGATCAAATGATGATTGTGTACTCAAAATAAGATGTTGACCAAGAATTCTGACTTTTGACTGCAAAATGACCATTTTGCCCTTGCAGTTGACTGTAGGTCAAATGGAGCTTTTGACTGTGCAAATTGGCACTGTGAGTCTTGAAACTTGGCATGTAGGTGCTTGAGAATGCATATAGGCCTATCAGACTTGATTGAACCAGTGAGAACCCCAAATTCCTTGAAAGAACCAAAACCCTAATTTTGAACTGGTTTAGGAAGTGATTTGACTGTACAACCCTTGAGCCATTTTGAGCAATTTGAGGATCATTCTTGACAAATCTTGAGGAATATGGGAGGGTAAATTTTGGGGTACAACAGTTGCCCCTGTTCAATCTTCTTAAACCTGAGGATGTAGATTGGCTTGCGTGTCTTTCGTGATCCGAAGGTGGAAGATGATTGAACACTAAAGTGCCCAGAAATTTGCACTCGCATGGTGTAGTATCAGCAATGTGATGTCGGGAATGGGCTTACAGATGCCATTTGGAGATTGTTGGTAGAAGGATGGGCTTATAGATGCCATCTGGAGATTGTTTGTTGAATTGTAATTTGGGGCAAAGAAATTATAGGTGAGCCAGCCCGGACGAATGCACCTAAGAAGATCGTTGTGGAAGCCTCTAAACAAGAAATAGAGGAAATACTAAAAAATATCAAGAAGAGCGACTACAATGTAGTCGAGCAGCTGGGGAAGACCTCGTCAAAGATATCCATGTTGTCTCTGCTATTATATTCTGAAGCCCATGCGAAGGCTTTGATTTCATTTCTCAAGACTGCGCATGTGCCGCAGGAAACTTCAGCCAATCAGTTCAAAGATTACGTGGCCAGCCTGACTGCTGACAATGGGTTGGGTTTCTCAGATGCGGATCTAACATCGAAAGGAAGAAATCATAATGATGCTCTGCACGTCTCGATCGAGTGCAGAGGCACCACTATGGCCCATGTACTGGTAGATACCGAATCCTCACTGAATGTTCTGCCAAAGAAAGCGTTAGACAGTTTGGATTGTGAAGGTTTGACTTTAAAGCCGAGTAACATAGTGGTAAGGGCTTTTGATGGATCAAAGAGAATGGTGCATGAAGAGGTGGACATCCATGTCTGTTG
Source organism: Vicia faba (assembly GCA_948472305.1). NCBI lineage: Eukaryota > Viridiplantae > Streptophyta > Magnoliopsida > Fabales > Fabaceae > Vicia > Vicia faba. The sequence continues at coordinate 1,792,873,530 of OX451736.1, forward strand.
TACCCCAAAATTTTCCCTCCCATTTCATCAATATTTTCTCACCACAAGACTCTTGGAGCTCAAGATCAAGTTAGGGTTCACTCTGCTCAAGACTCCTCCTTGCACTGTTGACCCAAATTAGGGTTTGAGTTTGCACAAAGATGTTTTGACCTGAAATGCCCAAGATGACTTTCATGCTTCATGTTGGACTCACAAGTTTATCCATACCAAGTTTCAAGCCTTGATTCCAATCCTTGCCCAGTCAATTGGACAGTTGACCTAGAAATAAGCTGTATTGGGGAAAAAGTCAACTGTGGTCAATTGACAGTCAAACCTCATGATTTTTGACCCACATCAACATTATGAACTCATATGAACCATTTGGTCAAGTTTGGATCACAATTCCACAAGAAATTTGATCAGATCACCAAAAGGGCAAAATGGTCATTTTTAGGGTTTTGACTGCACAAAGGAAGTTTTTGACTGTTTGACCTAACCAATGGCAAACCAAGCTCACATATGGACTCAAGGACTCAATGACATGGTCTTGACACATTCAACAAGTTCAAAAGATCCCAAATGCACAAGATTGACAGATGAATTTTCCAGTCAACTGATCCAAATTTGACTGTATATTGAAAAGTCAAACTTTGACTTTTTGGTCAAAATCAAGTGTCAAGATTCATTTTTCATCAAGACATGTCAAATTTTGAAACTTGTTCATCAAGAAATCAAAAATTACAAATTAGGGTTTGAAATGAAGAAATTTCATAACTTAGAAATTTTCTAAGTTATGAAATTTCCTAATTTCTTCCCATCTTTGTCCCATCTTTTCATCAAGATGAATTTGGATTCAAACAAAACTCAAAACATGAAAGTTATAGTCCATTGCAAAATCTACAACTTTGATTCACAAAGTTTCCTCAAAAGAAGCTTGTAGCTCAAGTTATGATTTTTGGAATAGGGGTGCAAAACATTCTTAACTTAGAAATTTTTTGACCTATTTTAGGCAGGATTTTTGTCCAACTTCATGGCCACTTTCACATGCTTCCACTTGGAATTTCAACTTTCATTACAAAGATGGATTTTAGTACACATTCCAAGCTTTCCAAATTGTCCAAGAACTTCTCAAACACCCTTGTGGTTAGAGAGAATCAAATTGGCAAAGTTGGGCAAAAGTCACTTTTGTTCTTGACCAAATGCATGTTCATAACACTTTGCATTCTCAAACTCAGCATGCACAAGCTAGGTTACAGGCCTCTAATCCCTTTCTTACTCAATAATTCAATGCTAAACCATTGTGCCAAGATGTTATTTCGTTCATTTGGGCAATACATGTTAGATTAATCCATAATTAGAAAAAGCATTTTAGCCATTTTGATAAAGTTACACTTTATGTCAAGTTCCAAATCCAAGAGGCATGGGGCCATATCTCTGAAGCCAAATCAAATCTACAAGTTACAAGTTTAAATAACAAGAGGTGCAACATAGATTGGGGGCATTGTACTGGTTTATATCCAAGAACATATTTCCTTGTTTCACATAGAAGAAATCTTGCAAACACATACCAACTTCCATCTCCTGTCAACACAGCCAAACAAAAACCTTGTGAACATCTTCCATACACCCTAACAGACCTAAGGCACGATTCATTGACCCCTCATACCTCCTTAAACACCAAAACACCATCCTACTGCAAAAAACAGAGTCCCTTCTGCAACTGGACTTCTATAAACCTTTCCACTCATGCACTTTGGCCAAAGGGAGTTCAAACATGTTCCATATCACCCACTGAAGTTGTCCCAAGCATTGAACACAAACAGTAACATCCCTAACATCATTTTCCATTTTCAGTTTTCAACTTTGCAGGTGAACTTCCATAGCTCGATTCAGCTAGTTTCAGAGCAAGCTAGAGGTTGGAGAAGCATCCCTGAACTTCAAGCAAGCTATACAAGTCCTCAAATTCCATTGAAGATACCTCCATTGTTGTACACGATTCAAGTTGAACAGGTAAAAGTTTGGACTTCTATCTCTCAATCTAGGAAAAGTTAGGCTTAGGTTTATGAATGAAACATGCCCTACTCATGTCCCTGAAGCCACCCATATCCTCACTTTCCATTTATATTATGTGTGCTGAGAGAATTTAAGACATGAACATTGAAAAAAACTTAGGTTAAAAATTGGGGGAGAAGAAATTCTCTCTCATTTCTGAGAGTTAGGACAACTTTTTTATATGTATGAGTTCGTGATTTATTGCTCTACATAGTTCATGTTGTGTGTTTTGGCTGAAAATCAAAGAATCAGGATGTTTGAACAAGGCATGAATGGCGCGCGTTTTTCACAGAAGCGTGGCTGGAGGTTGAAGAAGCCTCCTTGGGCTGGGCCTAAGTTTTGTTTTTCTGTTTACACCACCTTTTCACACGTACACCCCCTGGCCCATTGTGTGTTATTTTTATCATTTTTGACTTTTTCTTTTTGATTCTGACTTGTTATTTTTTGTTAAAATATAAAAAACATTAAAAATATTTTTTTCACCTTTTATTTATTTATTAGGCATTTATTTGTTTTATTTGATATGTGTATGTAAATAAATATATATATACTTTTATTTAAAATACTAAAATAATACAAATACATTTTATTTTCTGATTTTATTCTATTTTATCTTTTGAAAACATTTTCTAAAAAAATATACTTTTTTTTTTGTAAATAATAAACATTTTTATTTTTTGTATATATTTAATATATTTAATACATAATATAAATACTTATATATTTAGAATATTTAGGATAAAAATACAAAAATAATACATTTTTATTTTTATTAATATTTGACCTCAAAAATCACTTTTTTATAATATACTTCCTTTTTATTTATTTTTTGTATATAATTAATAAACATTGTATATAATACATAATAAATACCTTTTTATTTAGCAAATTAGGATTTTGCCCTAAAACATGAAAATACCCAAAAATTAATCCTTTTTATTTTTATGTCACATGAAAAATACTTTTACATACATATAAAAATCATTTTTTGCATCTTGCATATTTATTGTATTTTATTTAATTATTGTGCAATTAATTAATTTGTATATTCAATTTGGATGTAATAGCTTAGATTTAAATTTCTTGCTAAATATCCCCATTTGAACATTTGTACCCCCCCATCTCATAATTGTGTTGTAATAATTTAGGATTTTATTTTTCGCATTTAAAAGCTTTCTAATTATGCCATGATAGACTTAAGGTTTGTATGCAAAAATCAAATAAAGAGAAATAGCTTGACCTAATTCAAAGACAAAAAGCATGAAAATGGACAAACACCAATCACACTTGCACCCCTAGGGTTACTCCACTTGTTGCCTTCAATAATGGGCCATGTTGCATGTTGGATGTTTTTGGCAAAACAAAACAATTCAAATGATCATAGTCCCTCGATGACGCTTTCGAAAGTTGCCTAAACAAATGATCAAGTCCCTTAAAGGAAAAATTGCCAAAGACACTTGGCACCATTGCAATCATGGTCTAAACGATGACCCGCGCCCGTCCCGTTACATCCTAACACAAGATTGTCCACCAAATACAATGGTGGAACAAAATTGTTAAAAGGGTTAAAACATAGAAAAAACCTTTGAGTAAATTTAGGGGTAGACAACTCTTAGTTACTTGATCAAACTTGCAAAAACACACTTGCCTACTTTTCAAAACACACATCACAACACACTTTCAAAACAACTTTCAAAAACATTGAAAACTTTTCAAAAGATAAGTACACCTTTGTATACATTCAAACATGGATCATTACAAAGGTTGCCACAACAAATGGCCTCTTTTCAAAACATTTTCAAACCCACACACAAAGCACCATTTCAAATAATTGAAAACACAAGGCAAGTGATCTAAGCAAGTAACTAAGAGCCCATGGATAACCATGGATAGAAAGGGTGCTAATACCTTCCCTTTCTATAATCTACTCCCCGAACCCAAGAAAACATCTCAAAGGTTTTTGCTGTGCTTTTTAACCTTTCCTTAGGATAAAATAAAAAGTCGGTGGCGACTCTTGCTCAACCGAAACATTTGCGAAAACAAACGCAAAACCTCAAGTCAGTTCTCCCACCGTATCACAGAACTGGCGACTCTGCTGGGGAGAATTTTAAAAGTGGAAGTAACCTTAGGGCTTAGATCACCCTCTTGCATGACTAATTGTTTGCTTTGATTGCTTTATATCTTGGTTCTCTTGTTTGGGGTTTGAAATCCTACACCCGGATTTGGGGAAACATTCATAGATAGCAATACATTATGGAAACTGTGCGGGGTATACCTACACGGTTGAAGCAATAGCTATATTAGTGCGACATATTTGTGAGTACCGGTAACCCTTGAGTTCAATCAAGGAGAGTACGGGGCCGCTGAGTGATGTCACTAAGCACTAATGACCTAGAACCTTACTTGACCATCTTGGCCTTTTATTAGGGGTAGTGAGATGACCGGCTTTGGTGCAGTCCGAAGTTGGTAGATACTCGATACTACACTCATTGAGGGTTGTTTTCTTGGAATATTTTGGTTGCTAGTTAAGTGGCTAAACCAAAACAATGAACATGGAAAACAATCCAATGATATTGAGCTCCTTAGAACCCGGTTACTATTTATAGGACAGGTTTTTAAGCCAACTACACTCAAGAGGGTACTTACCTATGAAACCCCATGCAAGGTGGTTTATTTCTCACCTTCCACAATCTGTCTTGAAGAATGACCAAGGCTTAAGGTGGTCACAACGGTTGATGACCCTTACACACTCTGATGTACATTGGTGTTCTCGGTCCAGAGAAAATGTCATCATTGTCGATCGTTGTGGAGAGTTCCCTAATGTTCCATTGCTTGGCATTAGAGGAGGCATTACCTACAACCCTTGTCTAGCTTTGAGACAATTTGGATATGCACGGGGGGATGGCCCTCACGACATGTTGATTCCTGACCTAGTTTTTGACTTCGACAACAATGCGCAAGGACTTCGCCAAAGATTCATCAGAGCTTGGAAGATGCCTAACAAGGTAGACAACAAGACACTGGGGCACAAGAACTCCATCCCTCTTGAGCCTTATCTCAAGTGGGTACGAACCCGAGCCCAAAGTCTAATGATGCCTTACCCTCGTGTTCTCCCTGTGATTAAAGATCCCGTTAAGGAAGGAGAGGTTCCCTACACCATCCTATATCCTGACATGCCAACATCGTGGGAGGAGATGCAGAAGAGTTGGATCCTACTCAAGGAGGAACATAATACTTTTGAAGCCAGCCTTTACGCCAGTGAGAAGAAGGTTTTGGAGCTTACCCGCCGACTCCGTGAGGAAGAGACCCTCAACACCTACATCGCACCAAAGAGGATGCGCAACGTCTTTTTGCCTTGAGAAGTTTTTGTAATATTTGGCCCATGGGGCATTTATGTACTGACAAATTTCTTCTTATTAATAGGACGTGTTTTCTTTTTGTCTGCAACAATTTTGAATTTTCTAAATCCTTGAATGCATTGCATAAACAAACATATCATTCATCATACGCATAAGCAGGTCTCCACACCAGGTTTCCTTATTTTTCTGCTGTTTATTTCAGTAAGATGGATCTCGAACAAACGGTCAAGGATTTGCAGTCTCAAAACTCACAGTTTCAACATCTCCTGATGACCTTGGCAAAGGGTCAGGAGGATCTAAAAGCCCTGCTTGGGAACAAAGAGCAAGTGAAAAAGAAGAAGAAAAGAGTCGGGGTGGCTACCCTGGGAAGAAGGTTTGAGGGTGAAGCCAGAAGAGTTCTTGAATTTCCCCCTACGTCTGAAGAGGGAACCAGTAAAGGAAAAGGGGCTGCGGTACCTTCCGAATCCGAAGCTGAAGAAGAAGAGGCTGAAGAAAACGAAGACTACTCAGAGCAACAATACCCGCCCGCCGATGATAAGTACAAGAGCTTGGAAGACAGGTTGGCAGCTATGGAGCTGCAGAGAGTTCCCGGCTTAGATTTCGAAGATTTGGGATTAGTTGCTGGAATTATGATCCCCCCGAAGTTTAAAGTGCCAATTTTTGCAAGGTATGACGGGTTGTCCTGCCCGAAGATGCATCTCAGATCATATGTAAGGAAGATCCAACCTTACACTGCAGACAAGAACCTATGGATCTATTTCTTCCAGGATAGCCTTTCAGGGGCTCAACTCGAATGGTTCTATCAGCTGAATGGAGCCAGTATCTAAAACTGGGAGGACTTGGCTACTGCATTTTATAAGCAGTATCAGTATAATTCCGACCTCGCTCCCACGCGTACCCAAATCCAGGGTATGTCACTGGGGACGGGCGAAGGATTCAAGGAGTATGCGCAAAAGTGGAGGGACCTGGCTGGCAGGGTGCAGCCACCGCTGACTGACCGTGAACTTGTTGACATGTTCCTGGGGACCCTGTCTGGTCCGTTCTTCAACCACCTGATTGGTAATTCTTCTGCTGGGTTTACAGATTTGATCTTGACTGGTGAGAGAATAGAAGCTGGTATCAAGTCGGGGAAGATACAGAAAGGTGCCTCCTCGAGTACTGAAAAGAAGCCCTTCAAGAAGGAAGCCAGTGCTGTTTATGGTCCCAGAAGACAAAATAAGCCGGAACGCCGCCAAGCTGTCAACGCGTTGGTAATTTCAAAGCCTGCTGCTACTCCTCAGCAGTATAACCAACCAAGGGGTGAGAGACCCAAAAGACAGTACACTCGGCTCAGTATGACCCTGTTTCAGATATTGCCGCAACTACTGTCAACCGATCTGGTAACTGTCAAAGAAGCTCTGAAAGTAGTGAACACAGCTTCTCCCGAGTCCCAGATGGCTCAGCAGCAGGGGTGATAACTGGAGTAAGAACAGGAAGAGTTGCAGGTGTACTAACTGGAGTAGGAACAGGAGAAATGTCAGGAGTGCTGGTTGGAGCAGCAGTTGGAATAACGGTAGGCTTGATGAGAGTCTTCGGGGAAATCCCAGGAGAGAAGACCCTTCCACATAGGGTAACTTTACTAGTCCCGATAATATTACTGACATCAGTATTAGCTTCTTCAATCTTCAGATCTTGTTTAATGCCATGATAATACACATCAGCACCAGAGTGCCATAGGACAGCCTTGTCTGAAGTGTACGGGATGGGACCAGGAACAGTGATTATTAGCAGAGCAATTCTTTGAACAGGTGTAATCCAAACAGGTCTTATCGAGGAAACCTTGGAAGGATTGGCGGAAATGGTTATAATGGAAACATCTTCATTGGTAACAACAAGAGTCATAATCTTCTCAAACAAAACTTCTTTATTATCCATCAGGCGTTGAACACCTGACTTCAACAAACGGCAACCGGAAGGTATAATCGAACACATGTGGAAACCTTCACCACAACTCGGAAATAAACCAGCCAATAACAAATTCTTCTTAACAGTCATCAGAGGAGTAGAAATTTCTTCAACAGAGGTCACAAACAAATCAGTGTCAACAACATTAACTCCACGACCATGTTTGGGCATGGGAGCAGTTATAACATTCGGCTTTTCTGGAGCATCAAACTATATCTCCTTGGCTTCAAGCAGATCTTGTACTTCATTTCTCAGAGCCCAGAAATCATTTGTATCATGGCCAGGACTCTCAGAATGGCAGGCGCACCACGCGTTGGGATTGTATCTGGGAGAAGTAGTGTTTGGATTCTTTGGGGCCTCTCTCAAGGTCTCCAAGTTAGATTTCAGCAGATGAGGCAGAACTTCAGCCAAATTCATGTTGATGCAGGTAAACTGCCGTTGTGGTCTTTCCACCCTTTTCTGATTGTTGCATTGTAGAGCAACTGCGGGTCTTGGTATCACTATAGCATTTACCATTTGACGGTGTTCATATCTACTTTGGCCCCTTGGGTTATAGACTGCACTGGCTTACTTATTACCAGTAAAAGGCTTCTTCACTGAACTCTAAGAGGCATCCTTTTGTAATTTACCACTTCGAATGCCAGCTTTTACTCTTTCTCCAGTCAAAATTAACTCAGTAAAACCAGATGACGAGCTGCTGATCAAGTGATTGAAAAATGGACCAGATAGCGTCCCTAGAAACATGTCAACCAACTCCATATCAGACAAAGGGGGTTGGACTCTTCCAGCCAAGTCTCTCCACTTTTGAGCATAGTCTTTAAAACCTTCACCTGCACCCATGGACATACCCTGGAGCTGAGTACGAGTAGGAGCAAGGTCGGCGTTGTACTGATACTGCTTGTAGAAAGCAGCAGCAAGATCTTCCCAGTTTCGGACACTGGACCCCTCCAACTAATAGAACCATTCAAGCTGAGTCCCTGACAGACTATCTTGAAAGAAATGCACCCACAAATTTCTAACAGCAGTGTGGGGTTGGATTTTCTTGACATACGAGCGGAGATGGAGTTTTGGGCAGGACACCCCATCATACTTGGCGAAAACCGGAGCTTTGAACTTATGAGGGATGACCACTCCTGATACCAGTCCTAGTTCTCCAAAATCCAAACCAGGTACCTTCTGAACCTCCATAGCACTCAACTGGTCTTCTAGCTGCTTATACCTATCCTCAGCAGGAGGATATTGCTCATCATCATAATCAGTATCGTTGCCAGAAACTGCAGGACTAGGGTCCTTTTCCCTTTCTTGATTCTCCCCGTCCTTGGATGAAGAGGTCAAATCAGTTTGATGCCTCAACCTTTCTCCGAACCTTCTACCCATGTTCAGAATACCAGTCTTATTCTTCTTTTTATTTTCTTTCAGAATAAGGGTCTTCAGATCCTCTTGCCCTTTAGCCAGACTTATGAACATCTGTTGGAATTGGGCGTTCTGTGACTGAAGATCTTTGATGGCTTGATCGGAAGACATTTGTGCTGAAATAAACAGCGAAGAAGATGAGAAACCTGTAGGGGTATCTATAATGATGTGCATGATAATGGGATGCACATGTAATGATTTCAAAGACTTTGGGAGATTTAAATTTGCAAACCAAAATAGACAAAACTTTATTAGCTTAAACTTTGAAGGTTCAACAATGCCTTTAAGGCTTTACAAAATAAGTAAATAAAACAAAATCTAAAACTAGAAAAAGCAAAATCAAAAGTCCCATGGACGCTTCCTCTTTGCGCTGATGTAGTCATTGATCACTCTTTCTTCCTCGAGCTGCCTGGTGAGCTTTAAAACCTTCCTTTCTTGCTCATGGAACTGCTCCCGGTAAGTTTCCTGCTCATTCTTCAGCTGAATCCAAGACCTCTGAAACTCCCTAGGATCAGTGGGCATGTAAGGATAGAGAGCCGTGTAAGGAATACCTTCTTCATTAGTGGGCTCCACAATCACTGGTAATACAGCCTCATAAGGCATTATAAGCCTCTGGGCACGAGCTCGGACCCATTGGAGGTAAGGCTACATAGAAAGGGAAGTCTTTGGTCCCAACTCTTCGGGGTCATATCTGTTTACCATACCCCGAGCTAGTATGAAACTCTGGCGATGCTCCTTAACATCCTCCTTATAGTCAAATACAATGTCCTCAAGAAGTAACTCATGGGGACCATCTCTTCGAGCACGACCAAATTGTCGCAATGCTAGAAAAAGATTGTAAGTTATACCCCCTCTGATACCAAGTAATGGGACATTAGGGTACCCCCCACAATGGTCAATAACAGCAGTGTCTTCCATAGCCCGAGAACACCAAAGAATATATGTATGAGCAAGTGACATTATTCTGTAGGACCAACCCAAACCTTCTTCGTTCTTCAGTACAAACTTAGGGAGGTGAGAAATAAACCACCTTGATAGCAACGGCATGCAGCACATAAGAGTCTCTCTTCTTCTCATAGTACGAGTATAGAGAGCATGCAAGATATCTCCCAGCAAGGTAGGCACAGGGTTGCGAGAAAGGAAAATCTTGACAGCATTCACATCTACAAAGGAGTTCGGGTTAGGGAAGAGAACCAAACCATAGATAAGAAGAGCCAGGACATCTTCAAAAGCCTGAAAATACAAATCATCCCAGAATAGCTAAGCCTGGTCTATCAGAAATTTGGCTAGAAAACCTTCGACCCCACTTCGAGTTTCCCAATTAGATACCACATCGGCCCGTTTTAAATGTAAAGTTGAGGCAATGTCTTCTGGCTTGGGAACCTCTTCCATACCTGTGAAGGGTACCTGTTCAAGAATGGATATGCCCAATAGATGAGAGAACTCTTCCAAGGTGGGTACCAGCTGGTAATCTGGGAAGGTGAAGCAATGATGCACGGGATCGAAGAACTGAAATAGTACGCTCATCATTTGTTCATCAAGATTTGAAGTAACCAGGATGAGAAGTTGACCGTGTCTCTTAATGAAAGTAGACATTTCAGAAACTCTTGATGCTAACTCTTTAAGTTGGGCAGGTATTTGCACAAAGTTGACTCGGATGGTATTTCTACGCACGGAAGTCATGATCTGCAAAATAGAACAAAGATAAATTCCCTTGGTCTTTGAAATGGTTAGTGTAATGAAGCATGAATGCCATGTTATGATGCATGATGTTGATGTGTCTGCGATCGACCTAATGTCTAATGGTATCTTAACTGCAAGCGCACAACCTATCGCGGTAGTAATAAAAGATTGTCGAATCCACAGGGACTTTGTGAATGTAGTCTTCTCTTGATCATCAGGGTGAATCAGAATTTGGAAAAATCCGGAATAACTGTCTAAATAGCAGAAATAGGAGTGTTTGGCTAATCGTTCTAACATTTGATCAATAAAGGGTAAAGGAAAATGGTCTTTCCGAGTAGCTTTGTTCAGTTTTCGATAATCAATGCACACTCTGTGTCCACTAACTACTCTTTGTGTTATCGATTCGCCTTGTGCGTTTTTCACGACAGTGACACCTCCTTTCTTAGGTACGACATGCACTGGGCTAACCCATTTACTGTCGGAGATCGGGTATATAATTCCAGCTTCCATTAGCTTTTTGATTTCATCTCTGACTACAGTGCTTAGAATCGGATTGATTCTTCTTTGAGGTTCTCGAGAGGTTTTGCAATCCTCTTCTAATAGAATACAGTGCATACAAATTGAAGGACAAATTCCTTTTAAGTCTGATATGTTGTAACCTAACGCAGTAGGGTATTTCCTTAGAACGTCTAAAAGTTTCTGAGTTTCGAGCGTTCCTAAACTGGAATTCACTATTACAGGTCGAGTTTGTTCAGTATCAAGGAATTCGTATCGTAGATTTTTAGGTAGAACTTTCAATTCTAGTTTTGGTTTCTTGGAACATGGCATATGATCGGGTGTAAGTGCTAGACTTTCGCTTAGACTGTCATCTTTATATGGTTCTCGCTAATTGTCGTCTTCGAATATCAGAGGGGTTTCAATTTTCATTATTTCGGAATATGTGGTTTGTTCAACTTCCATCTCTCTCACACACTCGTCTATAAAATCGAGTAAATAACATGTGTCATTCATGGCGGGTGCTTGTAGAAATTGAGTGAGGATGAATTCCACTTTTTCCTCTCCGACTTCGAATGTTAATTTGCCCTTCTTTACATCAATTATAGCTCCGGTGGTGGCTAGGAATGGTCTTCCTAGTATGATAGGGGTAACTGAGTCCTCGGTTATGTCCATGATGATGAAATCGGTAGGGATATAGAATTGACCTATTCTAACTGGAACGTTTTCCAGTATACCTACAGGGTATTTAACCGATCGGTCGGCTAATTGGACGGACATTTTCGTGGGTCTGAGTTCTCGCATCTCTATCTTTTTGCAGATAGATAAGGGCATGACACTAATGCTTGCTCCTAAGTCACATAGAGCTTTGTCTATGACAAATTTTCCAATATTACAAGGTATAGAGAAACTACCTGGGTCTTTTAGCTTAGGAGGCATATTGTTTTGAATGATCGTGCTACACTCGGCAGTGAGTGTAACTGTTTCATTATCCTCTATCTTCTTCTTGTTGGATAGGATTTCCTTAAGAAATTTAGCGTACGAGGGCATCTGAGTGATGGCTTCTGTAAAAGGTATTGTTATATTGAGTTGTTTCAGAAGTTCAACGAATTTCTTGAACTGGCCCATCATTTTGGAATTTGTAAGTCTCTGAGGATACGGGATTGATGGTTTATAAGGTGGTGGAGGTACATAAGGCTTCTCTTGCTCCACTGCCTCTTGCGTTTCGCTTTCCTTTTCTTTTTCTCTATGTTCATTGGCTTGTTCAGGCGGCTCGCTCTGCTTTTGGTACATGGATGGATTTTCTAGTCTCGGGTCAACAGGTCCGTCGAGTTCTTTTCCACTTCTCAGTATCACAGCATTAGCATGTCCTTTTGGGTTGGGCTGTGGTTGACCAGGAAAAATTCCAGCAGGAGCAGCAGTAGGTGCTTGTTGTTGAGCTACCTGTGAAATTTGCGTCTCAAGCATTTTGTTATAGGTGGCTAAAGCATCAACCTTGCTAGCTAATTGTTTTATCTGCTCATTAGTATGTAAATTTTGATTCATAACGTCTTTATTAGTCTGAGCTTGGGAAGCAACGAAGTGTTCTATCATGATTTCTAGGTTAGATTTTCTAGGAGCATTAGGTCCATTACCAGGATGATTTGGGATAGCTTTTGGATAACTGGGTGGTGTGGCAGGAGCTTGTACAGGTGCGTATAACGCGTTGTTACTTTTGTATGAAAAGTTTGGATGACTTTTCCAACCAGGGTTATAGGTATTGCTATAAGGGTTCCCTTGTACATAGTTTGCTTGTTCAGCTGGAACTCCTGTTAGAAGTGGGCATTCTGGAGCAAGATGTGATTGAAGACCACATAGATCGCAAGTTTGGACAACTACAGCCACGGTAGCTGCAGGAGCAGTGGTAAGGTTTTCTAGCTTTTGGGTAAGAGCTTCCACTTTAGCATTGACTTGGTCCAGGATATTCACTTCAGACATTCCACATTTGGTTTGGGATTTCTCCACATTAGCTCTTTCGCTTCCCCATTGATAGTGGTTCTGGGCCATACTTTTGATAAGTTGATTTGCTTCGGCATATGGTTTATCCATCAGTGCGCCACCAGCAGCGGCGTCTATAGTCATTCTTGTGTTATACAACATACCGTTATAAAACGTATGAATGATTAGCCATTCTTCTAAACCATGATGAGGACAAAGTCTAATCATATCCTTGTAACGTTCCCATGCTTCAAAAAGTGATTCGTTATCTTTTTGTCTAAAACCGTTGATGTTAGCTCTAAGCATAGCAGTTTTGCTTGGTGGGAAATATCTAGCCAAGAAGACTTTTTTCAATTCATCCCATGTGGTGATTGAATTTGAAGGAAGGGATTGGAGCCAGGCTCGGGCTCTGTCTCTTAAAGAAAAAGGAAATAGGCGCAATCGTATCGCCTCGGGGTTTACACCATTCGCTTTCACAGTGTCTGTGTACTGCACAAACACTGACAGATGTAGGTTAGGGTCGTCAGTAGGAGCTCCAGAAAATTGGTTCTGCTGAACGGCGGATAGAAGCGAAGGTTTCAGCTCGAAATCGTTTCGAGCGATAGCAGGGGCGGCAATGCTGTTGTGAGGCTCCGCTTGCGAAGGAACTGCGTAGTCCTTAAGAGCGCGAGGCGGATTTGGTACGTCAGCCATTGTCGATTCTTCGGTAGATTCCGATAACGGGATATCAGGAATTTTAGTCGGAGGAAGATTATTGAGAGATCGGTATTCTTGAATTCGGCGTCTTAATCTTAAGTAATGCTCGATATCGTTAATTTGTAAATGCAAAGGCTCGTTTTGAGAATGAGTGTTTGGCATACAACAGAGGGAAATATAAAAAGTTGCCTTAGTCTAGACAGCGTTGTTTTCAGATTACACTAGTGACTAAACTAAAGTCCCCGGCAACGGCGCCAAAAACTTGATGTGTCTGCGATCGACCTAATGTCTAACGGTATCTTAACTGCAAGCGCACAGCCTATCGCGGTAGTAATAAAAGATTGTCGAATCCACAGGGACTTTGTAATCACTCTAGTGCGGGAAAGTAATGCTAGTTTAGCTAAGGCGGAAATTGTCACGTTTGGTTTTGGGAAGGTTAAGGAAGGTAAACTAATTGATTTTAAAGTAATTATAAAATGAAATGGTCGGTATGCAATAGAGTCGACCTAAAGGATCTAATCGGACCTAGGCATATAAGGATGGTCAACTTGGTTTATCTGTAGAATTAATCAGTTTAAAAACCCTCAACTCACACTTTCATGGTCTTATCTCGGATTATACGTCTAAAGCCCTATACTTGCTTTCGCTAGCCTATAAGTGTTTAGAAGTATTTTTTGGAAACTTAATTAATTCTAATTTGGTTTAAAGCGCTTTCACTGTATTTAAATCAAATGCCTAACTTTAGCTATCCGGTTAAAAACCTCACACTTTCGTGGTCTCGATCTAACCTATTTACTCTTCTTACTTTCGTAACAAAGGTTTTATTTTTAAGCATAAAAAGTTATAACCAGAGTTAAGTTGATTAAAGTTTTAGCCTAAGTTTGATCAGATGCCTAATGTCTCTTACTATCCCATACCGACGCTAAAGGTTTAGCTAGCCATGGAAATTATAATGAACGTACTGGAAATAAAAACAAACAAATATAGATTGGATATTATAAATAATAAATTAAACATGCATTAATTAATTAAAAGGTATGTAATACAATTGCAAAATAAAAACCTGAAAATAAAGCCAATACTTCAATCCCTCTTCCACAGATCGGAAACTCAGACTTGGTATCGGTAATATGACAAATTCCGAGGCTTGAATAATAAATCCTAAACTATAATAATAATTTCCTGATGTTGGAAATTATTATTTGGGCAATGAAATTAAAAGAACGGAAATAAACGAATGCAGAAAAAATAACAACTGAAGGAATAATGGTTTTGATTTCGGCAGAGCTTCCGCACAAGTAAACTGTAATATGCCATGTACTTCTAACGTTGAATGTTGAGGTATTTATAGAGGAATGAATTTGGCAGTTGGCTTGAAGACTTGTAACGAAGCTTTCCTTAAAAATCTCCACAAATGTAGGAACATGGGTAGTTGAGGAAGAAGTGGTGAACGTGGGGTTTGACTGGAGAGAAATAAGGAGTTTGAAAACTCCTTCTGTTTTGCTTTGCCATGATCTGCACTTTCAAATAACTGGTATGCGCATTACGGTCGTCACTGAGGCGTTACGAGCAGGTTTGGTGTTTCTCCGTGTTACGGTCGTGGCAGATGTGTTACGATCATAACACGCTTCATGATGGCTTACGGTCGTGGCAGATGTGTTACGACCGTCACAGCTACAAAATCTGTAATTCTTGACAGATTTATCTTTTTCTTCTATTCTTTTGATGCTTTCTTGCATTGTTTCATGTTTTCTTCTGTTTTGAGCTGAGTTATAAATACCTGCAAAAAGTAATGACAAACTCGAAATATTCGGGAGTTAATCGGATCAAAATAATACAGAACGGGTAAATTTCATGGAAAATAAATGATACAATTTCGTGTTATCAAATTCCCCCATACTTAAACCTTTGCTTGTCCTCAAGAAAAATAATCAATTAAAAATATCGGACAAGTTTTTATAAACGCACATAACTAGTATACCTTTCGTTTTCAAATAATTACAAGAAATCCTAAGTTAGTTCGGCCGAGAAAATCGAATGAAACAACAACGATACGTAAATGACACAAGCAACAAGCTAGTCGACGACTATCCGTTTTAAACGAAACGTCCAATTATACCGTTATAATTCAACTCAAGGTTTCTCGTTCAGATTTCACCTGGTTTCGTTCTTGCGCAATCACATTAAGCCCATTATCCTTGCACGCACGTAGTGGAATAGCCGGTTAGTGGTTCTGATCAAAACACGATGGTTTCTGGCACAATTATGTGGCAACCTCTTTTATCCAATTGCAAGATGCGGGGGATCAAACCGTAGTCTGCCCTACCGAGTTCAGTACCAGATGCTTCTGAACCACCTAGACAATGGATTCTCATGTTACTTAGTAGAAGCTTTTGCATCCGTTGGATTAAACGATCGGGTGAGGATCGCCCAATTTAATTGGTGCAATACCTATTTCCTTAAAGCATGTAACATTCTTTTTAAATCAATTTGCAAGATCATCCACTTATGTTCATCGACTTTCCACGTGGTTTGTGTTAAGACTGGTGCCGACTGCTAATATAAACTACTAGGGGCTGATTTAAGACTTAAAACTCAAAGTATCGGTATAACGAAAATGGAGACGATTCGCGTAAGTAAGGAGTCAAAGGTGTCATAATCGTATAGTTCTCGTGGGATCGCTCTCGGCCTTCTAACTAAGATTTCAGTTAAAGTAGGTAACTAACGGTTATGCGAATATAAAAGGCAAAAAATTTTGGTATGGCTAAATAAAACGGGGAGAAAATGAAATAACGAAATATAACTGAAATAGAAATGAAATTACTCGTTCTGAAAATAAGAATGCAGTGCTCCTCCCACACTATATCAAACATTGTCTCAATGTTATGATATAATGGCGAGGTTAAATGAAAAATACATCGGAAAAACAAGGAAAACAACAAGAAAAGGAAAAACTACTGGCGACCACGGCGGCTTCGGGTTCGTGACCTTCTGGAAGGAGTAGCTTCAGAGTCAGTGCTCTGGGGTCCAAGATATGTAACATCCATCCTTAAAGCATTAAGCTCGCTTAGCACTTCATCAAGCCTTTCATTCGTCGAGCGTTGACCATTCAAGATTTGGGCATTTTGCGCGAGTAAGGCGTCGAAACGCTCCTGGTGCTTTCTTTCAAGAGCTACAGCCATCTGATTTTGCTGATGGAGGGCTCTGAGGACGTCCTCCATAGTAAAAGGAGGTGGTGCAGAAGAGGACGACTCAGGAATGTCAGGCACGGGAACAGCTCGATCCAGTTCTTCCTGCATCTCATCAGCGGGGCCGACATGAGGTTCTTCTTGAGCAGCAGCAGGGCCTTCAGGGTCTTCAAGGTTAAATAGCCAGTTGGCTCGGTTCTGAGGGTCGATTCGGTCCCTGCAAGGCAAAACAATGTTAGTGTAAACTCGGTTCTGTATCACTGGATGGAATTTTCCGTCGTCCCGCTCGTGGATGAGGTGGGCTGATTTGCAATGATCCAAAGTAAGCAGGACCGGTGGTCGGGATGGAAGATGAGCAAGGGTGTCACCATGGTTTAGTGCTAAAGCAAGAGAAGTGACAAGCCCTCCGAAATAGAAAGGTTTTCCGCCTCTGGTGCAGATGGAGTGAATATGGGCCAGGAGGAAAGGTGCGGCATTAATTTTCTGACCCGAGAATGCACAATGCATGAAAAATAGCTCCTTGGAGTTGAGCTTGTGGTTACTATCCCTTGCAAAGATGGTGTTGGATAAGATGCGGTGGAAGTAGCGAATGGCGGGGTTGTGGATTTGGGTAGCATTGAGGTGATCGTATGAGTTAGCCCGATTATTGGTCAAGCTATGCCAAAGGTTGAAGGATTCCTCATGAAAGGTGTCGGGCACACGTAGGTGAGAGCCTTCATCAGTACAGAAGTCTAGTAGGCGACCGAATGCATTCTGAGGGAATTCGTATTCGGTGCTGAAAATGCGGAACCTTACCACACCGGTAAGTTGATTTCTTGGGCCGTTCGGAGTGATGTAGCAAAATGAACTGAGGAACTCAAGGGTGAGATTCTCGTACGTTGGTTGTGGCTGGCTACATAGGGTCCAAAGGTTGACATTATGTAGGAGGTGTTGGACACTTTCAAGTAACCCGAGGTCTCGGAGGCAGTCAATGTCGACGAACCTCGTGGGATGGATGCCTCGGCGTTGGAACTTCAGGAACCTTGTGCGCTGAGTTTCACCTGCTTCGCCATCGCATAAGGTAATGCCAGGAATGGGTTGGAGATTGTTCGCCATTTGCATGCAAGAGTGTTTGAGTGAGAATGGTTGTGGTTGGTGAATGAGAGAATGGGAAGATGATACGGGTAATGGATGTATATATAGTGGAGGGAGATAGTGGGAAGTTTGAAAATTGATAGGGATTAGTGGTGGGTTGAATGGGGTTAATGGGTAGTTAATGGAGGAAGAAGAGAGAAAGGTTGAGGGAAGAAGAAAAGGGAACGTTCTGCTAACAGGGTTACTGATGTAGCCCGTGTTACGGTCGTAACACCAAGCTGACGAGCGTAACGCGCTGAAAGGCGTGTGACGGTCGTGGGGGATGTATTACGATCGTGGCAGCTACAAATTTTGCAAATTTTTACAGAACAGAACACAATTACACAGAGTATATATTTTTATAGCAGGCAGAACATCTCAGGCATTCCAACATAAACACAACATCAATTTATTCAACATATAATCCAACATATATAATTCGCAATAGAGTGGAAAACCATAAAACATTGTAAGCAGCATAATGATTGTAAGTTTAAAATTGAAAACAAACAATTGCATTAATTCAAATTGAGTAACTTGTTCTTTTTGACAGAAAATAAATGACTTGTAAATTGAAACGCAGTAATTTAACAAAAAATTGAAACTACCTAGAAACAAAGCAGAATGGAAAAAATCTAAAAACTAAGAATTGAAAAACTGAAAACTGAAAAACTAAGAAACTAAAAACTGCTTCATCCAATCTTTTCTTTTAATATCTCTAAAGCTTGGGTGATGTTATAGAATTGCTCCACCGAGATGTCAGTTAAACCAATAAGATCCAAACGCATAGTCTTCAACTCATTCTTTATTCCATCAATGTCAGTTTTATAAGCATCCAAAGTGGTCAGAATGGTGTTTAATTGTGTAGTATATTCTCCTTGGTTTATATCAGGGGCTACTTATGCTTCAGCCATATTTGTAAAGTCATGGTAACCAGGAGGAGTTTCAGGATCTGTTTCGTTTTCAGACATGAAATTATTAGCAACAAAATATGATTGTGGTGTTTCTGGTGTCGAAGGATGGTCGGGTGGATTCAATTTGTACAACCAATTTTCACGGTTGTGGACACTTACTCGGGCATGGTTCGGAAGGGTAAAAAGAGTAACAACTTCATTTCTGATCAGGTAATCATAAGGTGCAGGGCCTAAATTTCCTATTATCATGTTGTTGAAACAGAAATCAATATTCATAGGCCTAATTGATCCAAATGGTGCACAGTTATTAAGTTGGTAACGAGGTTCAAGAGCATGTGCAATCATTGTAACTAATCCTCCCACACTGACAGGAACATTAGGGTCCTCACTAATGCGGGTAAAGGTCTTCATCAGGAGTGGGACAGCATTGACAGGGCGTCCTAGATTCATACAATAAAGCAAAGATAATTCATCCTTGGATACAACATTTTGATTTTGTTCTTTTCCAAACAGAGTGTGGGCAAGGATCCTATGGAAATAACGGATGGCTGGGTTATGTATCTCATTGTTATCCATACTTTCTGGGTCAGGGTGATAGTTTCCGGTTAAAGTACCCCAGAAGTAATCCAGCTCAAAATCCAATAAATCGGCCTCAGGGGTAGTAAAAGCTAAGGGTCCGCTGGGGAATCCTAATAAAGCAGCTAAGTCCCTATGGTTATAGGTGAACTCAATACCAAAAAGTCTGAAGGTAATGATTCCTTTTCGGGCTCCGACACCGTGTTCAGGGATGTAAACTAGAGAACTCAAGAACTCAAGGGTAAGCTCTCGGTAAGTGATAAACATATTTTTCAAGTGGGCTTTCTCCCATCCCAACTGGTTAAACATGTAGTAAACACTGTCAGTAATTCCTAAAGAGTCCATAGTGGGTTCATCATGATACAGGGTTAAACTGATGTCTCGCTGAGACAAAGCCTCAAATCTTCTTCGTTGGTTTCTACCTCTAAAGGTGGTTTCCATAAAGTTCTGTGGAGGAGTCATAGCAAAAACAAAGCGGGGAAACAGAGTAGAGGAGAAAGTAAAGAGAAAAAGACTATTCAGAAATCCTGTGGCAAGTAAAATTATTTTGAAATCAGCAGCAGTTTTATAGAAATTAAAACAAAAGAAAAAAAAAAAATTTAAATAGGAAAAATGCAAAAACGAAAAGTATAATAAATAAATAAATAAAAACAAATAACAATTAACAAATAAGTGGGTTGCCTCCCACTAAGCGCTGTGTTTAACGTCATAAGCCTGGCGAAATACCTAGTGAAAGATTAGTCGGGAGAAATAGGTGGCAGTTCTACGAGTGTAAGCTTATTCGTATAATCTCTATTATCTATACGATGATATTGTTTTAACCGCTGCCCATTTACAATAAACGGGGCGCTATTTCTATCCTTAATTTCTACTGCTCCGCTAGGAAAAACTCTTGTAATTTCGAAAGGACCGGACCATCTAGATTTAAGTTTTCCAGGGAAGAGTCTAAGTCTAGAATTAAATAAAAGTACGACATCTCCCACACTAAATTATTTCCGAGATAAACGCTGATCGTGCCATTTTTTAGTTCGTTCTTTGTATATTTTAGCGTTTTCGTAAGCGTCTAGTCTTAATTCTTCCAGTTCATGTAAATCGAGGATTCGTTTCTCGCCAGCGGCAGTGTAATTAATATTGAGTGTCTTTATCGCCCAATAAGCTTTATGCTCTAATTCTACCGGGAGATGACATGATTTTCCGTAAACAAGTTTGAAAGGTGTAGTTCCGATAGGAGTCTTGTAAGCCGTCCTATAAGCCCATAAAGCTTCGTTAAGCTTGGATGACCAATCTTTTCGAGATATCGCGACAGTTTTTTCTAATATTTGTTTAATCTCTCTGTTCGAAACTTCGACTTGTCCGCTAGTTTGTGGATGATAAGGTGTTGCTACGCGGTGTTTCACTCCATATTTAGATAGTAATTTATCAAATATCTTCGAAATAAAATGAGATCCACCATCACTGATAACAAGTCGGGGAACACCAAAACGCGGGAAAATTATATTCTTGAAAAGCTTTATCACTACTCGTGTGTCATTTGTAGGAGAAGCTATTGCCTCGATCCATTTTGAAACGTAATCGACAGCGACGAGTATAAACTTGTTTCCAAAAGAAGATGGGAAAGGTCCCATAAAATCTATTCCCCAAACATCAAAGACTTCAACTTCAAGTATTCCTTTCTGAGGCATTTCATCGCGTCTTGAGATATTACCGGTGCGTTGGCATCGGTCACAGTTTTTAACGGCGACGTGGACATCCTTCCACAGGTTAGGCCAGAAAAGGCCGGCTTGGAGAATTTTGGCACACGTTTTAGAGGTGCTAGTATGTCCGCCATAAGGAGATGAATGACAATGGGAAATGACGTTTTCTATTTCTTCGTCGGGTATACACCAGCGGAAAATTCCATCAGGTCCTCGTTTAAATAAAAGTGGTTCGTCCCAATAGTAACTCTTGAGATCATGGAAGAATTTCTTTTTCTGTTGGTAAGTTAAGTCAGGTGGAAGCGCTCCGACAGCTAAATAATTAACGATGTCAGCATACCAAGGCAATCCTATGGTCATGTCGATGGCTTCCACGACTTCTTTAGCTTCTGGTTTATTTAAATCCAATTGAGCTAGGTCGCTTATCATATGTGCTATCAGATGTTCATACGGAAGATCGTCGTTAATTGGCACTTGTTCGGGTTTTATACCTTCTAAACGGGATAAATGATCCGCTACGACGTTTTCGGTTCCTTTCTTATCTTTAATTTCCAAGTCGAATTCTTGTAAAAGTAAGATCCATCGGAGGAGTCTGGGTTTTGCATCTTTCTTGGCAAGTAAATATCTGATAGCAGCGTGGTCCGTGTAAATGATGATTTTTGCTCCTACAAGGTAAGAACGGAATTTGTCAAGCGCGAAGACCACGGCTAAGAGTTCTTTTTCAGTGGTGGCGTAGTTCATCTGAGCTGAGTCTAGCGTTCTGCTGGCGTAGTAAATTGCGTGAAGTTTCTTATCTTTCCTTTGTCCAAGAACTGCGCCTACAGCGTAATCACTTGCATCGCACATGATTTCGAAAGGTAACCTCCAATCGGGCGGTTGCATGATTGGTACAGAAATAAGTGCGGCTTTAAGGGTTTCAAAAGCTTTAAGACAATCGTCATCGAATATGAACTCAGCATCCTTCATTAATAGACCGGTAAGTGGTTTTGTAATTTTCGAGAAATCTTTAATAAAGCGTCGGTAAAAACCGGCGTGTCCTAGAAAACTTCGTATCTCTCGAACGGTCTTTGGTGGTTGGAGTTCTTTAATCACTTCTATCTTAGCTTTATCAACTTCAATTCCTTTATTAGAAATAACATGTCCAAGTACGATTCCTTCTCTGACCATGAAATGGCATTTTTCCCAGTTGAGCACAAGGTTTACTTTCACACATCATTCTAAAACACTTTCTAAATTAGATAGACATCCTTCAAAGCTTTGTCCACACACAGAGAAGTCGTCCATAAACACTTCCATGATGTTGTCAATGAAATCTGCGAAGATGGCCATCATACATCGTTGGAAAGTTGCGGGAGCATTACATAATCCAAATGGCATTCGTCTGTACGCGGACGTTCCATAGGGACACGTGAATGTAGTCTTCTCTTGATCATCAGGGTGAATCGGAATTTGGAAAAATCCAGAATAACTGTCTAAATAGCAGAAATAGGAGTGTTTGGCTAATCGTTCTAACATTTGATCAATAAAGGGTAAAGGAAAATGGTCTTTCCGAGTAGCTTTGTTCAGTTTTCGATAATCAATGCACACTCTGTGTCCACTAACTACTCTTTGTGTTATCTATTCGCCTTGTGCGTTTTTCACGACAGTGACACCTCCTTTCTTAGGTACGACATGCACTGGGCTAACCCATTTACTGTCGGAGATCGGGTATATAATTCCAGCTTCCATTAGCTTTTTGATTTCATCTCTGACTACAGTGCTTAGAATCGGATTGATTCTTCTTTGAGGTTCTCGAGAGGTTTTGCAATCCTCTTCTAATAGAATACGGTGCATACAAATTGAAGGACAAATTCCTTTTAAGTCTGATATGTTGTAACCTAACACAGTAGGGTATTTCCTTAGAACGTCTAAAATTTTCTGAGTTTCGAGCGTTCCTAAACTGGAATTCACTATTACAGGTCGAGTTTGTTCAGTATCAAGGAATTCGTATCGTAGATTTTTAGGTAGAACTTTCAATTCTAGTTTTGGTTTCTTGGAACATGGCATATGATCGGGTGTAAGTGCTAGACTTTCGCTTAGACTGTCATCTTTATATGGTTCTCGCCAATTGTCGTCTTCGAATATCAGAGGGGTTTCAATTTTCATTATTTCGGAATATGTGGTTTGTTCAACTTCCATCTCTCTCACGCACTCGTCTATAAAATCGAGTAAATAACATGTGTCATTCATGGCGGGTGCTTGTAGAAATTGAGTGAGGATGAATTCCACTTTTTCCTCTCCGACTTCGAATGTTAATCTGCCCTTCTTTACATCAATTATAGCTCCGGCGGTGGCTAGGAACGGTCTTCCTAGTATGATAGGGGTAACTGAGTCCTCGGTTATGTCCATGATGATGAAATCGGTAGGGATATAGAATTGACCTATTCTAACTGGAACGTTTTCCAGTATACCTACAGGGTATTTAACCGATCGGTCGGCTAATTGGATGGACATTTTCGTGGGTCTGAGTTCTCCCATCTCTAGCTTTTTGTAGATAGATAAGGGCATGACACTAATGCTTGCTCCTAAGTCACATAGAGCTTTGTCTATGACAAATTTTCCAATATTACAAGGTATAGAGAAACTACCTGGGTCTTTTAGCTTAGGAGGCATATTGTTTTGAATGATCGTGCTACACTCGGCAGTGAGTGTAACTGTTTCGTTATCCTCTATCTTCTTCTTGTTGGATAGGATTTCCTTAAGAAATTTAGCGTACGAGGGCATCTGAGTGATGGCTTCTGTAAAAGGTATTGTTATATTGAGTTGTTTCAGAAGTTCAACGAATTTCTTGAACTGGCCCATCGTTTTGGAATTTGTAAGTCTCTGAGGATACGGGATTGATGGTTTATAAGGTGGTGGAGGTACATAAGGCTTCTCTTGCTCCACTGCCTCTTGCATTTCGCTTTCCTTTTCTTTTTCTCTAGGTTCATTGGCTTGTTCAGGCGGCTCGATCTGCTTTTGGTACATGGATGGATTTTCTAGTCTCGGGTCAACAGGTCCGTCGAGTTCTTTTCCACTTCTCAGTATCACAGCATTAGCATGTCCTTTTGGGTTGGGCTGTGGTTGACCAGGAAAAATTCCAGCAGGAGCAGCAGTAGGTGCTTGTTGTTGAGCTACCTGTGAAATTTGCATCTCAAGCATCTTGTTATGGGTGGCTAAAGCATCAACCTTGCTAGCTAATTGTTTTATCTGCTCATTAGTATGTAAATTTTGATTCATAACGTCTTTATTAGTCTGAGCTTGGGAAGCAACGAAGTGTTCTATCATGATTTCTAGGTTAGATTTTCTAGGAGCATTAGGTCCATTACCAGGATGATTTGGGATAGCTTTTGGATAACTGGGTGGTGTGGCAGGAGCTTGTACAGGTGCGTATAACGCGTTGTTACTTTTGTATGAAAAGTTTGGATGACTTTTCCAGCCAGGGTTATAGGTATTGCTATAAGGGTTCCCTTGTACATAGTTTGCTTGTTCAGCTGGAACTCCTGTTAGAAGTGGGCATTCTGGAGCAAGATATGATTGAAGACCACATAGATCGCAAGTTTGGACAACTGCAGCCACGGTAGTTGCAGGAGCAGTGGTAAGGTTTTCTAGCTTTTGGGTAAGAGCTTCCACTTTAGCATTGACTTGGTCCAGGATATTCAATTCAGACATTCCACCTTTGGTTTGGGATTTCTCCACATTAGCTCTTTCGCTTCCCCATTGATAGTGGTTCTGGGCCATACTTTTGATAAGTTGATTTGCTTCGGCATATGGTTTATCCATCAGTGCGCCACCAGCAGCGGCGTCTATAGTCATTCTTGTGTTATACAACATACCGTTATAAAACGTATGAATGATTAGCCATTCTTCTAAACCATGATGAGGACAGAGTCTAATCATATCCTTGTAACGTTCCCATGCTTCGAAAAGTGACTCGTTATCTTTTTGTCTAAAACCGTTGATGTTAGCTCTAAGCATAGCAGTTTTGCTTGGTGGGAAATATCTAGCCAAGAAGACTTTTTTCAATTCATCCCATGTGGTGATTGAATTTGAAGGAAGGGATTGGAGCCAGGCTCGGGCTCTGTCTCTTAAAGAAAAAGGAAATAGGCACAATCGTATCGCCTCGGGGTTTACACCATTCGCTTTCACAGTGTCTGTGTACTGCACAAACACTGACAGATGTAGGTTAGGGTCGTCAGTAGGAGCTCCAGAAAATTGGTTCTGCTGAACGGCGGATAGAAGCGAAGGTTTTAGCTCGAAATCGTTTCGAGCGATAGTAGGGGCGGCAATGCTGTTGTGAGGCTCCGCTTGCGAAGGAACTGCGTAGTCCTTAAGAGCGCGAGGCGGATTTGGTACGTCAGCCATTGTCGATTCTTCGGTAGATTCCGATAACGGGATATCAGGAATTTTAGTCGGAGGAAGATTATTGAGAGATCGGTATTCTTGAATTCGGCGTCTTAATCTTAAGTAACGCTCGATATCGTTAATTTGTAAATGCAAAGGCTCGTTTTGAGAATGAGTGTTTGGCATACAACAGAGGGAAATATAAAAAGTTGCCTTAGTCTAGACAGCGTTGTTTTTAGATTACACTAGTGACTAAACTAAAGTCCCCGGCAACGGCGCCAAAAACTTGATGTGTCTGCGATCGACCTAATGTCTAACGGTATCTTAACTGCAAGCGCACAGCCTATCACGGTAGTAATAAAAGATTGTCGAATCCACAGGGACTTTGTAATCACTCTAGTGCGGGAAAGTAATGCTAGTTTAGCTAAGGCGGAAATTGTCACGTTTGGTTTTGGGAAGGTTAAGGAAGGTAAACTAATTGATTTTAAAGTAATTATAAAATGAAATGGTCGGTATGCAATAGAGTCGACCTAAAGGATCTAATCGGACCTAGGCATATAAGGATGGTCAACTTGGTTTATCTGTAGAATTAATCAGTTTAAAAACCCTCAACTCACACTTTCATGGTCTTATCTCGGATTATACGTCTAAAGCCCTATACCTGCTTTCGCTAGCCTATAAGTGTTTAGAAGTATTTTTTGGAAACTTAATTAATTCTAATTTGGTTTAAAGCGTTTTCACTGTATTTAAATCAAATGCCTAACTTTAGCTATCCGGTTAAAAACCTCACACTTTCGTGGTCTCGATCTAACCTATTTACTCTTCTTACTTTCGTAACAAAGGTTTTATTTTTAAGCATAAAAAGTTATAACCAGAGTTAAGTTGATTAAAGTTTTAGCCTAAGTTTGATCAGATGCCTAATGTCTCTTACTATCCCATACCGACGCTAAAGGTTTAGCTAGCCATGGAAATTATAATGAACGTACTGGAAATAAAAACAAACAAATATAGATTGGACATTATAAATAATAAATTAAACATGCATTAATTAATTAAAAGGTATGTAATACAATTGCAAAATAGAAACCTGAAAATAAAGCCAATACTTCAATCCCTCTTCCACAGATCGGAAACTCAGACTTGGTATCGGTAATATGACAAATTCTGAGGCTTGAATAATAAATCCTAAACTATAATAATAATTTCCTGATGTTGGAAATTATTATTTGGGCAATGAAATTAAAAGAACAGAAATAAACGAATGCAGAAAAAATAACAACTGAAGGAATAATGGTTTTGATTTCGG
Source organism: Vicia faba (assembly GCA_948472305.1). Lineage (NCBI taxonomy): Eukaryota > Viridiplantae > Streptophyta > Magnoliopsida > Fabales > Fabaceae > Vicia > Vicia faba. Next base: position 1,792,900,281 of record OX451736.1, read on the forward strand.
CAGAGCTTCCGCACAAGTAAACTGTAATATGCCCTGTACTTCTAACGTTGAATGTTGAGGTATTTATAGAGGAATGAATTTGGCAGTTGGCTTGAAGACTTGTAACGAAGCTTTCCTTAAAAATCTCCACAAATGTAGGAACGTCGGTAGTTGAGGAAGAAGTGGTGAACGTGGGGTTTGACTGGAGAGAAATAAGGAGTTTGAAAACTCCTTCTGTTTTGCTTTGCCATGATCTGCACTTTCAAATAACTGGTATGCGCATTACGGTCGTCACTGAGGCGTTACGAGCAGGTTTGGTGTTTCTCCGTGTTACGGTCGTGGCAGTTGTGTTACGGTTGTAACACGCTTCATGATGGCTTACAGTCGTGGCAGATGTGTTACGACCGTCACAGCTACAAAATCTGTAATTCTTGACAGATTTATCTTTTTCTTCTATTCTTTTGATGCTTTCTTGCATTGTTTCATGTTTTCTTCTGTTTTGAGCTGAGTTATAAATACCTGCAAAAAGTAATGACAAACTCGAAATATTCGGGAGTTAATCGGGTTAAGATAATACAGAACGGGTAAATTTCATGGAAAATAAACGATACAATTTCGTGTTATCAGATGTCATGACAAACCACAAGTATAGCAAACAACAGGTATTGCAAACACAGTCAAATCACACAAAACCCTTAGGTTTAAGGCTTGCATGAGGTCAAAGGTAGTACCCTCTAGAAGTTAAGTTGGTTTTAACCTGTCCTAGAAAAAGTAACCGGGTTCTAGAGGATCTCGATATCACTGACCATCCTCCATCGGTCATGGTTTCAGCTCACACAATCAATCCTTGCGGCCGGAACTATTCCGAGAGTATGGTCTTAATGAGTGTAGCATCGAGTATCAACCAGTTCTCAGCTCTACACCGAGAGTATGGTCTACTGCCAGTTATGAATTCGAAAATCCGATCAACTTAGCCGAAGACGAAGGTGAAGATGATTGCGAAGTGCCTGGCGAGCTTGCAAGACTGTTACTCCAGGAAGAGAGGGCAATTCAACCACACGAAGAGCCAGTGGAAATAATAAACTTGGGTACTGAGGCAGACAGGAAAGAGGTAAAGATTGGTGCCAACCTAGAGCTCAGCGTGAAGCAACGGTTGACTAAGATGCTACATGATTATATGGAGATCTTTGCCTGGTCCTACGAAGACATGCCCGGGTTGGATACCGATATTATGGTCCATCACTTGCCTACTAAGGAAGATTGCCCTCCGGTTAAGCAAAAGGTCTGTCGTATGCGTCCAGAGATGTCTGAGAAGATCAAAGCCGAGGTTATGAAACAGTTTGATGCTGGGTTCCTTGCAGTGACTTCTTACCCTCAGTGGGTTGCTAACATGGTGCCGGTACCAAAGAAGGACGGTAAGGTCAGAATGTGTGTCGACTACAGGGATCTGAACAGGGCCAGCCCTAAAGATGACTTCCCCTACCTCACATTGATGTCCTTATTGACAATACTGCTCAGCATAAGGTGTTCTCTTTCATGGATGGTTTTTCAGGTTACAATCAAATCAAGATGGCTCCTGAAGACATGGAGAAGACTACCTTTGTTACTCAGTGGGGAACCTTCTGCTACAAGGTCATGCCTTTTGGACTGAAGAACGCTGGGCAACCTACCAACGTGCCATGGTTGCTTTATTTCATGACATGATCCATCATGAGATAGAAGTGTATGTTGACGACATGATTGCAAGGTCCCAGACTGAGGAAGAGCACCTAGATCATCTGCAGAAGTTGTTTGACCGTCTGAAGTTGTACAAACTGAGGTTGAACCCGAACAAGTGCACCTTCGGGGTAAGATCTGGAAAGTTGCTAGGCTTCGTTGTAAGTGACAAGGGTATTCAAGTGGACCCTGCCAAGGTTAAAGCTATTCAAGAGATGCCAGTTCCTAAGACAGAGAAAGAAGTCAGAGGCTTTTTAGGACGCCTGAATTACATTGCTCGCTTCATCTCGCACCTGACTGCTACCTGTGAGCCAATCTTCAAGCTGCTGAAGAAAGATCAGGTAGTACGTTGGAATGATGAATGTCAGGCCGCTTTTGACAGAATCAAAGAATATCTCCAAGAACCACCCATCCTTATGCCACCGGTTGAAGGGAGACCTCTGATATTATACCTGACAGTTCTTGACAATTCAATGGGGTGTGTGCTGGGGCAGCATGACGAGTCTGGCCGAAAAGAGCACGCCATTTATTACCTTAGCAAAAATTTTACCGACTGTGAGACCCAATACTCACTGCTTGAGAAAAATTGCTGCGCTTTGGTATGGGCTGCTCGCCGGTTGAGACAGTATATGCTGACTCACACTACTTTGTTGATCTCAAAGATGGATCCTATAAAGTACATATTTGAAAAGCCTGCTCTGTCTGGGAGAATAGCAAGATGGCAAATGATCTTGACGGAATACGACATTCAGTATACGACCCAGAAAGCCATCAAGGGAAGTGTATTGGCAGACCACTTGGCACATCAGGCCGTAGATGACTATCAGTCAATGAACTTCGAGTTTCCAGACGAGAGCATCATGATAGTGACTGGTTGTGAAGTACCTGGACCGGATGAAGGACCTGAGGAAGGATCCCGATGGTCTATGCACTTTGACGGAGCCTCCAATGCTTTGAGTAACGGTATCGGCGCTGTAATCATATCCCCTCAAGGCACTCACACTCCACTTACTGCCCGGCTATGTTTCAACTGTACCAACAACATGGCGGAGTATGAGGCGTGCATCATGGGTCTTCGAGCTGCGATCGACTTAAGGATCAAGTTTTTGAGTGTCTTCGGAGATTCCGCTCTCGTGATCAATCAGATCAAAGGAGAGTGGGATACGAAACATCCGAACCTTATTCCTTATAGAGAATGTGTGTTGACCTTGATCCCTCACTTCACGAAGATAATCTTTGAACACTTTCCGAGAGAGGAGAATCAGTTAGTGGACGCGTTAGCTACAATGTCTTCTATGTTCAAGGTCAAGTGGGACAATGAGGCTCCCCGGATCATCATCTGGAAACTGGACGAACCGGCATACTGTTGTGATCTTGAGACTGAATTGGTGACTGAGAAGCCTTGGTACCATGAAGTGAAGAGATATCTGGAAGCTCAGGAATACCCTGAAGGTGCATCTGTCAATGATAAGAAGTTCCTGAGAAGGTTCGCAGCGAAGTTCTTCCTTAGCAACGACATCTTGTACAAGCGAAACCATGATTCGACTTTACTGCGTTGTGTGGACAAGACTGAAGTAGAAAGGATCATGGAAGAGCTACATGAAGGGACCTTTGGTACACATTCCAGTGGACACACAATGGCAAAGAAGATCCTTCGGGCAGGGTATTTCTGGTCCACAATGGAAGCTGACTGTTACCAGCACTCTCGGACATGCCATAAATGCCAGATTTATGCAGACAAGGTGCATGTTCCTCCAGTTCCTCTGAATGTTCTGACTGCGCCTTGGCCGTTTGCAATGTGGGGCATAGACATGATCGGTGAGATTAAACCTACAGCATCTAACGGGCATCGCTTCATCCTGGTAGCAATTGATTATTTCACGAAGTGGGTTGAGGCAGCTTCCTACGCTACGGTAACCAAGACTGTTGTGGCACGGTTCATTCGGCATAACTTGATCTGTCGATACGGCGTCCCAGAGAGGATCATTACAGACAACGGTACCAATCTGAATAACAAGATGATCACTGAGCTCTGCGAGCAGTTTAAGATACAGCACCATAATTCTTCTCCTTACAGACCGAAGATGAATGGGGCTGTAGAAGCAGCAAATAAAAATATCAAGAAAATCGTGCAGAAGATGACAGTGACTTGCAAAGATTGGCACGAGATGTTACCGTTCACTCTACATGGGTATCGTACCTCAGCTAGGACGTCAACTGGGGCAACTCCTTTCTCCTTGGTCTACAACATGGAGGCAGTCTTACTGATCGAAGTGCAAATACCCTCTCTCCGGATAATGAAGGATGCAAATCTGAACGAAGATGATTGGATCCAGACACGACTTGATCAGCTAAACCTTATTGATGAAAAGAGACTTGCTGCTATCTGTCATGGTCAGACGTACCAAAAACGAATGATCAGGGCATTTAACAAAAAGGTCAGACCACAGGAATATCAAGTTGGGGATCTGGTAATCAAGCGAATCATCCTTCCTCAGAGTGATCCAAGGGGCAAATGGACCCCTACGTACGAAGGGCCATTTGTGGTTAAACATGTGTTCTCAGGAGGAGCCATGATTCTAACCAACATGGATGGTAACGACCTTCCTCACCCCGCCAATGCAGACATAGTAAAAAGATATTACGCATAAAAAAGGACCCGCTAGGCTGACATGCCTAGGCAAAAATTAGGGCTTCCTGGCGAACCAAAAGGGTTCGGGCAAAATGAAGGGATGAAATGAAAGAAATTTGTACACCCGGTAAGTCGAAAACCTGAAAAGGCGGCTTGGGCAAAAATGGGTATCCCGGTGGACTGAAAACCCGAAAGGGCGGTCCAGGCAAAAGTTAGGGATAAAGCGTAATACTATGTCTCATTGGATCACTTTGCATCCAGAATCCGGTGTCTACATCAAGTTCAGACGGCATCGATCAGTCAGCTTCACCTTCAACTAAGGTCATCAAGTGATGAGACGCTCGGAGTTATAAAGGCAATAGCAGAGTTGAAACCCAGTGGATCATTCATTTCACACAGCTGTTTTATTTTCTTTTGAACAAATTGTATAAACTCTTTGTTCGGCGGCGTTCTCTTACTAGGACGTCAGCCTCTTGTACATAAACGCCTATTTACAGGCTATTCAAAAATCAATACAAAATCACTTTTCAGTTAAAATTGCCAATTGTTTTTCCTTTTATGTTTTGTTTTGCGAAGAACGTCCAAGGTTCAATTTGTGATATATGCATTGACAATAATTTGCTAACTCATGAATATTTGCATACGAAACAAAGGATTAATTGCAGGTAACATTAGAAACAGGGGCAATAAAGAGTTGTCTAAGCAATCTAATTGTTCTATCCTCCAAAGGTATCAAGGTAGGTTCAGTTAAAGAATACAACCAGATATCTTAATTCCCCAGAGAGTGAGCCAGCAAGTCAGTACACTCTCCTCAAGCAAAGTTAATGTCAAACCTTAAGGAAAGTTGGGTACTCCCGCAAATCTCAACATTCCCCAGCAGTACATATTCTTAACAAGCATCCCCAGCAGTCTTGGTCTAAAGATTGTTCCCCGGCGGTATATCCAACATTCAGTGGAGTCACTTCCCCGATACAGTGCAAAAAAACTCCCCCAGGAGAGTCCAATCTAGTTCCCCAGGAAAGTTGGAATCCATCTCCCCAAGCAGTAAGCTTATCCCCAGTAGATTCTGGAAGCTTATCCCTCGCAGAGCACGACCGCATCTCTCGGCTTTATTTAAAGAGTTATTTCCTTACCAGGATATAACTGGGTTATCCTCAGCCAAAAGCCACGGAAAGATCGTCCTCAACGAAGTCTTCTTATCCCCAGCGAAGTCTATTAACACTTCCAACACAACAAGGGTATCCCCAGCAAGTTGTTATCAGCACTCAACAAAGTATCTCTCTCCCCACAGAGTATTGCTTCCCAGCAAGATCGTTAGAGTACTTTTCTCCCCGCAGAGTTATCCATTCGCCAAGTTTATTCCCCAACGGAGTTATCTTCTCCTACCGGTATTCTTGCAACTATCATTCCCAGCGGAAGCAAAATCTATTTTCCAACATCATCCCAGGAGTGACTTCCCGGCACCCGTCAAGGATCTATTTTCCTGGACGAAAAACATACATTCATAAACATCACATTTTCATACATTATAGCATGCATATACGCATCACATCTTACAAATCTCATTTATGTTGAGAACATCATTGCTTGATATATATCATGCATTGCATATGACTGACCTTTACCTTTCAGGAAAAAGCCAGTTAAAGTTCTCAGCTATATCTCAAGACCTAGACCGGTTCAGTTAAATCGACCCTAAGATTTTTCTGTTTCTTATCCAGTCAAAGGCCTTCTCTGGTTCAGTCAGATAGACCCTAAGATCTCCCTGTTTCTTATCCAGTTGAAGATTTCAAGACCTAGACCGGTTCAGTTAAGTCGACCCTAAGACTTTTCTGTTTCTTATCCAGTCCAAGGCCTTCTCTGGTTCAGTCAGATCGACCCTAAGATCTCCCTGTTTCTTATCCAGTTGAAGACATTTCAAGACCTAGACCGGTTCAGTTAATCGACCCTAAGATTTTTTGTTTCTTATCCAGTCAAAGGCCTTCTCTAGTCCAGTTAAATCGACCCCTAACAGATTTTCCTGATAAAGACTCAGTAGAAGTTATCCAAGATTCTCTCAATGATTACTGTTGAGGTTGTAGTCGCCTGTGGTTCTCTCCCCGTTACTGCGGAGGTAGTAATCACCCCAAGTTTCTCTCAGCGTTACTGTTGAAGTAGAAGTTATCCAAGATTCTCTCAATGATTACTGTTGAGGTTGTAGTCGCCTGTGGTTCTCTCCCCGTTACTGCGGAGGTAGTAATCACCCCAAGTTTCTCTCAGCGTTACTGTTGAAGTAGAAGTTGTCCAAGATTCTCTCAATGATTACTGTTGAGGTTGTAGTCGCCTGTGGTTCTCTCCCCGTTACTGCGGAGGTAGTAATCGTCCCCAGATTCTCTCAACGATACTGTTGAGGTTGAAGTCATCCAAGGTTCTCTCACCGTTCCTGTTGAGGTAGTAACCATCCCTGGTTCATTCATCACCTTTTGAAGATCCAGATCCAGCTCCTGTAACCAGTCAGGACACATCCATACAAAGAATCTGAAGACCAGTTCCTGTAACGGGTCAGGTAATCCTTTTCTTTTGCAGGTACGCAAGTTCTCACTAAGGAATCTCTTACGCGATCAACATCCAGATGGCATCTGTAAGCCCATCCACCTTCCATCATCTCTCAGCATGGCATCTATAAGCCCATCATCCTATCCATCTATCTCCAAATGGCATCTATAAGCCCATTCCCATCATCACACTACTATGTGAGCGCAAATTTCTGGGCACTCTAGTGTTCAATCATCTTCTACCTTCGGATTACGAAAGGCACGTCAGCCAATCTGCATCCTCAGGTCTAAGAAGATTGAACAGGGGCAACTGTTGTACCCCAAAATTTTCCCTCCCATATTCTTCAAGATTTGCCAAGTCAAAGCTTCAGAATCTCCCAAAGGGTTGCACAGTTCAGGGGCCTCCTAACAGTCAAAATTAGGGTTTTGGTTCAGACAAAGAAAATGAAGTTTTCAAGGGCCCAATCAAGTCCCACATGCCTATAAACATGGACAAGCATCCTCATACCAAGTTTCAAGACTTACAGCTCAAAATTGCACAGTCAAAAACCCTAATTGCACTGCAGTCAACTGTAGGGGCAAAATGGTCATTTGACAGTCAAAAGTTCAAATTTTTGGTCAACATATCATTTTGAAGCCACAAACATCATTTGATCAATGCTTGATCATGATTCTCAAAGCTTGGCTCAAAAAGTCTCAAGATGCAAAAGTTTCCATATTTGGACAGTTGAAAAAGTCAACTGTAACTTGACCAAGGCATAACTTCCACATGGTTTATTAGAAAAATTCCATCCAAAGCTCATTTTGAAGATAAAGACATTTCCTACAACTCCTCTTCACACTTCAAGTCCAAGAAATGCTCTCACAAAAATTTATCAATTTCAACATTATAGGTCATTTTTAAAAGTCAACAAAAAGGGACTTTAAGTCAAAGACCATAACTTGATATTGGTAAATCAAAATGACATGGGACCAAAGACATTGGTTAGAGGACTCAAATACCTTTCCAAAATGTCCAAGAACATGAGCAAAGCTTAAAAATTGAGCAAGTTATGCCTTGTGGAAGTTGGGAAATGTTTGGGTATTTTGAAAAGTCAACATTGCTTCAAATGTCTTAAAAATGCTAATGAGCCTCTTTTTCTTCCACAATTCATCATCCAAAGCATGTGCACGACCATTTGGCCCAAAGGGAAGTTTTTTATCATTTTTATTTATTTATTTGGATTTTTAATTATTAATAATTCATTTAATTAAAATAAATAGGTGAAAAATACTAAACCTAATGTTTTAAATCTTTTTTGTGCATGGAATAGGCTTAAGATTTCGTGCACAATCAGATATAGAAAGAATCATGGCAATTGGATATGATTGGCATCAAAAGCATGTGAAAAAGATTGGAAACATTATGCATGAAAATCAAATCTTCCATACATCAATGCATTGATTCTTTGGACAAAAAAACCTACCCTAATCATTCACATATAAGTACTCATGCAAACCCTAATGCCAACAACCACAAAGCTGCGCAAGAACCTGACCAACAAGTTTGCATTTTTCTCAAGAAAATTCAAAGACTGGAAACTAGGTTACCGGTCGATTCAAGCCAAAAGAATTATCCTATTGCCTTCCTGAGACCTCAAGGAAGGTTTTCAGATCAAAACCATAAGCTCTAACACCAAGAAACGTGAGAATGATGGTGTCCTGTACAGGAAATTTTTTTACATTCTTGCATTACGATTCATGCATCTTTAGTAATTTTTGATGTTTGATTTATGTTCCTTGATTAATTCTAAAGCTAACTGTGTGCTTTGATTGAGCTTTCATGCGTTATATGATGAATCACCATTAAAGGATGCTAGGGTTACCAAGCTTTCAAATTAGGCGTTTCTGGATGCTGTAAAATTAGGACATGCCAATACCATGGTTGAGTTCAGGAAGTTTGGACGATTGGAAAACACTCATCGCGCCTAATTTATGTGGCCACATGGCCTAATCGCTATTTTGGAAAATTGCTTATTTTGGGGGGGTTTAAAACCCCCGCTAACCCTTTTATATTTTCAGGAAAAACGCATTAAGGAAGAAGATGATGAAGTGTAAGGCGTTGGTTGGTCCATTTGAAATTTCGCGCGGAAACAGGCACTAACGATTGTTTTATATTATAATGTTTATTGATTATATAATATACAAATGAATACAGCAGCGCGGTTGGCATGCATAGGCATTGGTAATCTCCAGGACCTGGGTTCGAGCCCCAGGTCCCCCTCCCTTTCCTTATATTTTTCCCTTAATCATGTTCCTATGCAGTTTCAATACAAGAAGTCCACCATGCAACTTACCATCCAGCTTGCCACGCATATGCTAAGACCAATCCAAGGGGCATGGTTTGAAGACCATCATGGATACAAGTCAAAGATGCCACATGCTAGCGTCAGAGTCAAATGAGGCCATAGACAAATGGGCCTAAATTACTAAGCAAAACCTCCAATATTGGGGACAGACCCCCCTAGGTTTGCAATTTCTTTTACATATTTTCCATTTTATTTTGATTCAACTATTTCTTTTTTTAATTAATTTCTTTAAATATTTTCTTAAAAAACATAAAGACAATATAAAAATCAGAAAAGAGACAAAAATAAATATTTTTATTTAATATTATTTTTTTTGTAAATAAACATCATTAATTGATTCTAGTTTTAATTTAGGTTTAAATCTTAATATTTTTCTAATAAACTTAAAATTGGTAGAATTAGGGTTTGTATCAATTTTTTATCCTTTTTCTTTTCTTTTCACCATATTAATTACTAATAATTAAATATTATTTATTTTTATAAATCCAATTGCATGTAAATAATTAGGGTTAATTTTAGGTTAAAACTTTAATATGTTTTCTCAATAAATAAAAATTAGAATTAGGATTAATTTCTCAATTTCATTTAATTCTCATTAAAATCATAAATACCAAAAATCTCAAAAAAATAATTTCTTTTTTTATTTCATTAATTTAAATAATTTAATTTAATTTCATTAAAAAGGGTCCAATGCCCTCGCTTTCGATTATTAATTTGTTTCGCGCATTTTTATTTTATTTCTTGTAAATATTTATGTACCTCTCCCAAAGCCGTGTAAACTTAATTTCTCGCACTTTACTTTATTTCTTTATTTTCTGTCAAATCGGGTCCTGGATTTTAATTTGGCGATGTGGACCCGCGCCTTTGTAATAGTTTAGAACTTTTAAATTCTCGCAATTTTTAACTATTAAATAAATGCATGCAAGAATGAATGGCCTAAAATAAAAACAAACGCATAGATCACTTTGACATGGACAAGACAAAAATAAATGAACATGACACACAAATCACACACCACCCCTAGGGTACGCCTCGCTGTTGCCTTGCCTCGAAAGGTGATCGTCGAGTAGAGGATGTCTTAGTAAGTCCTCATGATCCGGGAACCTGGCATGAGGGTAGCTTCTAAGGTGTCTTCCCATTGCTCTGGTGATCACCATGTCCCGAACCTCGAATTGACCCGAACACCTCCAACGGTGGTGCTACCTACCTCTCAATGGTGGGATGGCACTACTTTAAAGGACATTTACACAGACGAATTCCTTAGGGTAGGTAGACGACTCTAGATACTTGCTCTAAACTTCAAAACAAATCAAAAATACTTTTCACACCAACACATTTTCAAAAAGCTTTCGAAAGCATTTTTTCAAACACTCTTGAGGACCGATACAAGAGTCGAACTGGAATTTTCAAAGAAACTTTTTTTAAAACCCACAGTTGAAAAGCAAGCAAACAAATTTTGAAAACACAAGTGAGCAAGTATCTAAGAGCCCATGGATAACCATGGATAGAAAGGGTGCTAACACCTTCCCTTTCTATAACCTACCTCCCGAACCGAGAGCTAATCTCATAAGGAATTTTGCTGTGCTTTTGTCCTTTCCTTGTTGGAGAAAATAAAAGACGGTGGCGACTCTTGCTTCCGCGACATTTCGCGAACCAGCATTAAACAGTCAGTTCCAGATCCACCGATCACAGAACTGGCGACTCTGCTGGGGATTCTTATAAAGTGAGGTGTACCTTAGGGCTAAGATCACTGTGTTTTCAATTACTTTGACTTGTGTGCTTTAAATTGTGGGACTGTCTTGGGAGTTCTATAGATCCTAACCCGGATCTGGGGGATACCTTCTTAGAAAGTAGCAACAAGGCTGTGAGGGAACTGTGCGGGGTATACCGACATGGTTGAAACAGTCTGCTACATTGATGTGGCACTTTGGTGTGTACCGGTAACCCTTGAGTTCAGTCAAGGAGAGTACGGGGCCTCCGCGTGGTGTCATGAAGCATCAACAGACCTTAGGAACCTTAATTGAACTATCTTGGCCTCTTTAGGGTAGTGAGATAACTGATTTTGGTGCAGTCCGAGGTTGGTTGATACTCGATACTACACTCAATTGAGGGTTGCTTTCCTGGAATATTTTGGTCGCCAGTTCAGTGGCTAAATCGAAACGATGAACAATGAAAGCAATCCCGTGATATTGGGACCCTTAGAACCCGGTTACTTCTAATAGGACAGGTTGAGCCCACCAACTTCAAGAGGGTACTACCCAAACCCCATGTTGGCCTTAAACCCTAAGGGCTTGTCTTGTGTGCCTTGTGTGCCTTACATGTTTGTCTTTGTAAATATCTGTGATGTGTTTAAATCATAGCATCATGACATCATCCAGCATCATATGCATTGACTAACCATTTCAGGGGTTCGAATCTTCATCTTTGTTCCTGTTTTGTAGGACATGGAAACTCTTCGCAGAAAGACAATTCAAATCAGTCTTGTAAGGGTCCCTCCTCAGCTTAAGGAACTTATATCCAGGATTCCCGAGAGCTCTTCATTCAGTGAGAGACATGGAAGACTCATTAGCTTGGTCAACACCAACATTGAGGAAGATATGATAAAGGTCCTGTTCCAGTTCTTTGACCCTCTGCATCACTGTTTCACCTTCTTGGATTATCAGCTGGTACCTACATTGGAGGAGTTCTCCCGGCTCCTGAAGATCCCTATTGTGATCGGTGGATCTGGAACTGACTGTTTAACGCTGGTTCGCGAAATGTCGCGGAAGCAAGAGTCGCCACCGTCTTTTATTTTCTCCAAATGGAAAGGACAAAAGCACAGAAAAATTCCTTAAAAGAGATTGCTCTCGGTTCGGGAGGTAGGTTATAGAAAGGGAAGGTGTTAGCACCCTTTCTATCCATGGTTATCCATGGGCTCTTAGATACTTGCTCAATGTGTTTTCAAAATGTTTGCTTGCTTTTCAATGTGGGTTTCAAAAATATTCTTTGAAAAGTTTCAGTTCAACTCGTACGTCAGAGTGTTTGAAAAGTTTGTTTTGAAAGTTTTTGAAAGTGTGTTGGTGTGAAAAGTATTTGGATTTGTTTGAAATTAGAGCAAGTATCCTTGAGAACCTACCTACCCTAAGGAATTCGTCTGTGTAAATGTCCTTTAAAGTAGTGCCATCCCACCATTGAGAGGTAGGTAGCACCACTGTTGGAGGTGTTCGGGTCAATTCGAGTTTTAGGGACATGGTGATCACCGGAGCAATGGGAAGACACCTTAGAAGCTACCCTCATGCCAGGTTCCCGGATCATGAGGACTTACTAAGACGTCTTCTACTCGACGACCACCTTTCGAAAGGCAACAGGGAGGCGTACCCTAGGGGTGGTGTGTGCGATTCGTGTGTCATGTTTCAATTATTTTATCTTGTCATGTTTGTTGCGATCTACGCTTGATTTTATTTTTAGGGCCATACATTCTTTCATGCTTTTTGTTAACAGTTATATATTTGCGAGAAAATAAATCTAAACTATTACAAATGGCGCGGGTCCACATCGCCAAAATAAACCGAACCCGATTTGACTGAAAGTAAAGAAGCAATAAAATAAAAGTGCGAGAAATAAGGTTACAAGGCTTTGGGGCATGTACATAATTATAATAGATGACATAAAATAAATGCGCAAATTGAATAAATTATGAACATGGGCGTTGGACCCTTTTGCAATAAATTAAAATTAATGAAGAATTAAAATTAAAATTAAATGTTTTGGTATTTTTGTGTTTTTTTAAGATTTAAAAGAAAAAGAATTAATGAAAACAAAAAAGTTGGATGTAAACCCTAATTCTAATGTTTTTTAAGTTATTAAGAAAAAGATTGAATTTTTAACCTAATTTAAATCTAAGTTATTTATATACCTTTAATTATAAAAATAAAATAAATAAATAATAATATTATGATCAAAAAGAAAAATTTAAGAGGAATGAACATTGTTAATTAACCTAATTCTATGTTTTTTTTGGATTTTTATTAAAAGGAATTAAAGTTAAAAAACCTAATTAAACTAAATAATTTACATATTAATTATTTACAAGAAAATAAAATAGAATAAATATTTTTCATGTTTTTTATCCTTTTTCTGATTTTTTTTTGTGATGTTTTTATATTTTGTAAAGAAAACAATTAATTAATTAAAACAATGAAAATAAATAAAAAAATAAATTATGAAAAGCAAAGCAAACCAGGGGGGGTAGCCCCAAAATTGGAGGTCAAATTAGTGGAATCTGGCCCAATAAGCATGGCCTTTCTTGACTTTTTGCATAGTGTGTGGGTGCGTTGACCTGAGCATACGTGTTCCTCCATCCTCAGCCTTGTGATTATGGACATTGGGCACGTGTATGGCTTGATGGTGAGGGAACATGGTGCTCCTCAATAGGCGTGCTGCATAAGAATTGTTAGTGCAAAATAATGTGGAAATTGTATAGACCTGGGGTTCGAACCCAGGTCACTAACATCACCAAGCGATACCTGCACCACTGAGCCAATTAACGCATTTGGTATATTAATAATAAACAAATAACAAAAGAATAGAATGAACGCATTAGTGGTTTACGCGCCAGTTTTCAAACCAGCCTATCACTAACGGACAACACATCATCTCTTTCGTTTTCCTGAAACATAAAGAACAAAGGCAACGATTTTCGTTGTGTTTTCTTAGGCTGCCTTTGAAGAAATAGCGAATGGAGCTATAGGCTTCATAAATTGTTCGCGAATAGTGGTTCATGTCCGTCTCAACACACTGAATTCAATGGCCATGGTCTGAAGCTTTGATTTTGCCTATTTTTGAAAGCCCCAATTTTGAGCTTCGTAACCCTAGAAAAACAACAATGGCTAAATTGCATACACAGCCTAATAATCAAATTAATGGCATGGGTTAGCTTCAGAACATCATGAGGAAGAAGAATCTATGCACAAATTTTACAAAGAATGCTTATAACATGATATTCGATTATGAGATTTTTCTTGTACAGTTTGAATCCAATATACCAGTTCTTCGCGTTTGGGTTGTTGTTTGTGATTGGGATGTGTTCAGAAATGGTCAAGGAAACTTTTAGAATCAATCTTATGACTTGAAATTACCTCCAACTTTGAAATCAGTTTTGTGTTTTTATCCAAAAATTTCAATGTTGCAATCAGCTTTTTAGCGCAGCCTTTGATGTGTTATGGTTAGGGTTTGACTTGGCCCTTATGAGGGAAGAGAATTGGCTTGCTAGCTGACCTAGATTCATGCTCATGAGAGAACTAGTCCTAGGGTTTTTTCATTAACAAATTTTTCCTTCTTTTAAGCCAAGACCAAGACTTAGTGTGCAATTTAACCCTAGCCTGAGTTTTTGAGTTGGCCCATGATATATGGAAGTTGTCCAAATTCAAATGACACTATTCCATTGGTTTTTGAATTTTATTTGAATTTTTAAAGATTTAAAATGAATTAAATTATCAAAAATTAAATAAAATAGAAAAATCAATATTTGGTCTTGAAATCAATCATGGGACACGTGTGTGGCATGACAAGGATGAATCAAGTGGAAGAAAGTGGGCCCTTTTGTCAAAAATTGGAGTTTCAAGGATAGTTGACTTTTGCCATTTCACAAAAATTTCCCAACTTCTACAAGGCATAACTTGCTCAATTTTTAAGCTTTTCTCATGTTCTTGGACATTTTGGAAAGGTCTTTGAGTCCTTTAACCAATGCCTTTGGTCCCATGTCATTTTGATTTACCAATCTCAAGTTATGGTCTTTGACTTAAAGTCCCTTTTTGTTGACTTTTGAAAATGACCTATAATGTTGAAATTGATAACTTTTTATGAGAGCATTTCTTGGACTTGAAGTATGAAGATGAGTTGTAGGAAATGTCTTTCTCTTCAAAATGAGCTTTGGATGGAATTTTTCTGATAATCCATGTGAAAGTTATGCCCTGGTCAATTTCAGTTGACTTTTTCAGCTGTCCAAATATAGCAACTTTTGCATCTTTGATGATTTCTGAGCCAAATTTTGAGAATCATGATCAAGCATTGATCAAATGATGTTTGTGGCTTCAAAATGATATGTTGACCAAAAATTTGAACTTTTGACTGTCAAATGACCATTTTGCCCCTACAGTTGACTGTAGTGCAATTTAGGGTTTTGACTGTGCAATTTTGAGCTGAATGCCTTGAAACTTGATATGAGGATGCTTGACCATGTTTGTAAGCATATGAGACTTGATTGGGCCTTTGAAAACTTCCTTCCTTTGATCAGAACCCAAACCCTAGTTTTGACTGTAGGGGAGACTGTTGCACTGCACAACCCTTGGGGAATTTTGTAGCTTGGCTTGGCAATTTCTTGAGGAATATGGGAGGGCAAATTTTGGGGTATAACACCTATCCTTGATCAACTACCCTACAACGGTACGGAAAAGGAACCCAAGCTTGAAGAGATTGCTAAAGCCTTGCACCTGCAGTCATCTGACCTCAAGGGACATTGGGAAGTTAGAAGTGGTATCAAAGGGTTCTTAGCCAGGTTTCTGTTTGAAAAGGCCCATGAATGTTGGAACTCCCTTGATTTACAAGCTTTTGAAGAAGTTGTGGCCCTCCTTGTCTATGGTTTGGTGTTGTTCCCTAACCCAGATCAGCTTATAGATATCAGTGCTGTCCAGATCTTCATGTCCAGGAATCTTATACCTACGTTACTGGGGGACATCCTTCACTCATGTTACACTCGAACCATGAGAAAAAGAGGTGTCCTTATGTGTTGCACTCCTCTCCTGGGAAGGTGGTTTATTTCGCACCTTCTACAATCAGTTTTGAAGAACGAGCGGGGTTTGAGATGGTCACAACGGTTGATGACTCTTACACATGCAGATATACATTGGTGCCCTCGGTCCAGAGAGGATGTCACTATCATTGATCGTTGTGGGGAGTACCCTAATGTTCCTTTACTTGGAATCAGGGGAGGTATCACTTATAACCCATGCCTGGCTTGGAGACAGTTTGGTTATGCTCGAAGGGATGGTCCTCATGATATGTTAATTCCTGACATAGTTTTTGACTTCGACAACGATGCACAAGGACTTCGCCAGAGATTTATCAGAGCTTGGAGGATGCCCAGTAGGATAGACAGTAAGACACTGGGGCACAGGAACTCCATCCCGTTGGAACCTTATCTCAAGTGGGTACGCGCCCGCTCCCAGAAGTTAGTAATGCCTTATCCTCGTATGCTCCCTGTGATCAAAGAACCAGTCTTGGAAGAAGAAGTGTCCTACACCATTCAGCACCCTGACATGCCCACATCTTGGGAAGAGATGCAGAAGAGCTGGATCCAGCTCAAGGAAGAACGGAATTCTCTTGAGGCCAGTCTACATGCTAGTGAAAAGAAGGTCTTGGAGCTCACCCGTCTATTGCATGAGGAGAGGAATCTCAACACCTACATAGCTCCAAAGAGGATGCGTAGTGTCTTTTGGGATTGATTTGCTTTGTAATTTGTGCCCATGAGGCTCTGATGTACTGAACAATTATTTCCTTAATGATAACGTGTGTTCTTTTTTTGTCTACAACAAATTTGAATTTTCGAACCCTTGAATGCATTGCATAAACACATATCATTCATCATGTGCATAGCAGGTTTTCTTCTTTTCAGGTTGCTTACAGTTCTTCGCTGTTTATTTCAGCATCATGAATCCTGACTCATCATCAACTGAGATGTCCATCAAAGCTCTTCAGGCGCAGAATGCGCAATTTCAGGAACTAATCATGGGTTTGGCTCAGGGCCAAGAAGAGCTGAAGGCTCTGCTCCTGAAGAAGGAAAAGAAGAAGAAGAGAAGAACTGTTCTTTTCAACTCGGGCCGAAGGTTTGGCAACACTCTGCAGAATGAAGAGGTTGGTTCTTCTATAGGCAAGGGTACCCCCCAAGGGGAAAAAGGTCCTAGTCCGGTAGTCTCCGACAACGAGACTGATTTTGATGAGGAACAGTATCCTCCGGCTGAAGACAGATACAAGCAGTTGGAGGACAGATTGAATGATATGGAGATACAACAGGTACCTGGGCTGGATTTTGGAGACTTGGGTTTGTCTACTGGTGTGATCATTCCTCGTAAGTTCAAAGCACCATCTTTCACCAAATATGACGGGGCATCTTGTCCCAAGCTACACCTCAGGTCGTATGTGCGGAAGATTCAACCGTACTTAGTGGATAAGAATTTGTGGATCCACTTCTTCCAGGAGAGTCTTTCAGGGACTCATCTCGAATGGTTCTATCAGTTGGATGGGACCAAGGTTCGTAACTGGGAGGAGTTGGCTACTGCTTTCTATAAGCAGTATCAATATAATGCCGACCTTGCCCCTACACGTACCCAACTCCAGGGTATGTCGTTAGGTTCAAGTGAAGATTTTAAAGAGTACGCTCAGAAGTGGAGGGATCTAGATGGTAGGGTGCAGCCTCCATTGACTGATCGGGAGTTGGTAGACATGTTCTTGGGGACCTTATCTGGGCCATTTTTCAACCATCTTATCGGTAACTCGTCTGCAGGGTTTACTGATCTTATTCTGACTGGAGAGAGAATTGAGGCTGGGTTGAAGTCTGGTAAGATTCCGAAGGGTGCATCTACAAGTTCAGAGAAGAAACCCTTCAAGACGGAGGCTAGTGTTGTATATGGCTCCCGGAGACAAGAGAAATCTGAGTGCCGCCAATCTGTCAGTGCGGTAATGATTGCTAAGCCTGCTGCCGCTCCTCGGCAAAACAATCCTCAAAGGGCTGAAAGACCCCGGAGAGAGTTCACTCGTTTGAGCATGACTTTGTCGCAGATCTTGCCACAGTTGCTGTCCACCAATTTAATGACTGTCAGGGAGGCCCCAAAGGTCGTGAACACTGCTTCCCCCAAATACAATCCGAATGCCCGCTG
The DNA here is from genome assembly GCA_948472305.1 of Vicia faba. Classification (NCBI taxonomy): domain Eukaryota; kingdom Viridiplantae; phylum Streptophyta; class Magnoliopsida; order Fabales; family Fabaceae; genus Vicia; species Vicia faba. Next base: position 1,792,918,402 of record OX451736.1, read on the forward strand.
TGCTTATCACTCCGATAGCCCAGGGCACTCCACTGATGACTGTTGGGCATTAAGAAATAAGGTGCAAGACCTTATCGACGCAAAAGAAATACAGTTTGAAGCGCCTGAGAGGCCGAATGTGGTGACTGCTCATATGCCCCAGCATGGAGTAAATGCGGTTGATGAAGATGTATACGCTGTTTCTGTGGATGATGTAGCTACTCCTTTGAAGACTGTCAAGAGGAACCTACTGCTGGCCGGTTTATTTTCGGGTTGCAATGAGGGTTGCCTGTTCTGTGTTGTTTCCCTATCTGGTTGTCCTTTGCTGAAGTTGGGCATCCAAAGCCTAATGGACAGCAAGGAAATTCTGTTCAAGAAGTCCGTTGTTCAGTCTGTTCCGGTAGAAGAAGTTGTTGTTGTTACAATCTTCAATAATCTAATCAAGGCTCTCCCAAGGAAGCCTGTTCAAATCATGACTGTCGCACCTGTTGTTATTACTGTTCCGGGGCCTCTCCCCTACGTATCTGATAAAGCTGTCCCCTGGCACTATGGGGCAGATGTATATGTGAATGGAATCAAACAAGAGTTCAACACTGGCGCCAGTATCTGCGATATCACTGGTCCAGCCAAGGTTACCCGCAGTGGCAGGCTCTTCTCGCCTGACATTGCACCGCCCGCTATTCGAAGACCCCTTACAATAACACCTACAAGTGTGCTTGTTCCTGTTTCTGACCAAGTTGTTTCCCCTGCTACCGAGTCATCTAATGCTCGGGGCAAAGGGATTGAAGATGAGCCTGCCCGGATGGAGGCACCAATACCTATAAATGCTGAGGCCTCCCAACAAGAGATGGAGGAAATCCTAAAAATAATAAAGAAGAGTGACTTCAATGTTGTCGAGCAGTTGGGGCATACGCCCTCCAAGATCTCCATGCTCTCCTTGCTCTTGTGCTCAGAGGCCCATGCTAAGGCCTTAATTTCATTTCTCAAGACGGCCCATGTGCCACAGGAGACATCTGCAGTTCAGTTTACTGATTGCGTAGCAAATCTGACAGCGGACAATGGTTTGGGTTTTTCAGATGCTGACCTTACTGCAAAGGGAAGGGACCACAATGATGCCCTGCATGTCTCTATTAAATGCAGGGGCACTACTCTTGCACACGTGTTGGTGGACACTGGCTCTTCCCTAAATGTGCTACCCAAGAAAGCCTTAGATCGTTTAGATTGTGAAGGCCTGGAATTAAAACCTAGCAATATCATCGTCAGAGCCTTTGACGGTTCCAAGAGGATGGTTCATGGAGAGGTTGACATTCCTATTCGTGTGGGCTCTCAGGTGTTCGACTCCACTTTCTATGTGATGGATATCCGTCCATCGTATTCTTGCCTACTGGGTCGACCTTGGATCCACAAAGCTGGGGCAGTGACCTCTACCTTGCACCAGAAGCTGAAATACCCCGTCAGAGGGAAGATTGTCACTGTGCAAGGAGAGGAGGAGTATATGGTGAGCCACTTGAATTCCTTCAGATACATTGAGATGGACGGGGAGTTTATTGAAACCCCCTTTTAGCATTTCGAAGAGGTACTTCCAATTTCAGCAGCAACAGAAACAGTAGTCGAAGAGAATGTTCCTTTGAAGATGGCTTCCCTGAAGGATTCCCGGGCTGTGGTTCAGAAAGGTGAATGTGCTAACTGGGGCAGGCTTCCCGACTTTACACAGAAAACTGACAAATTTGGACTGGGTTTTACTGCAGAGGGACAGAAAGCTATGCGGAAGGCAAAGACTAGAAGACCTCTTGTGCTCATTACCAATCTAGGAGTGAATGCTGTTGGGGAGGATAATGAAGTGGATGAAGCTGAGTTCAATAGTTGGATCTACCCGACAACTGATGGCGGATTGACCAATTGGATTGCCAAAGACCATACTCCTGTTACTTTTGTTACGCAGTAATAAACTTCTTTGTTTTGTTATTTGTAATAAACAATAAATTGAACTCTATGGCCCGGTGTCTTACCCGGGGCACCGTGGCTTCATTTGTGAGGGCATATAAATTGTCATTTCATATATCATAAATAAAAATCTTGGACGTTTTCTCGCATTTCAAATCTTATGCTCCTTTTCTGTCTTTCCTTCCTTTATATATTTCAAAACAGCTGTATTTACACACACTCACTCATACAGGTTTCAATCCACTCTGGATCTCACTGGTAACGACTCTGCTACTGCCAGTTATGACTTCGAAAATCCGATCAACTTAGCCGAAGACGAAGGTGAAGATGATTGCAAAGTGCTTGGCGAGCTTGCAAGACTGTTACTCCAGGAAGAGAGGGCAATTCAACCACACGAAGAGCCAGTGGAAATAATAAACTTGGGTACTGAGGCAGACAGGAAAGAGGTAAAGATTGGTGCCAACCTAGAGCTCAGCGTGAAGCAACGGTTGACTAAGATGCTACATGATTATATGGAGATCTTTGCCTGGTCCTACGAAGACATGCCCGGGTTGGATACCGATATTGTGGTCCATCACTTGCCTACTAAGGAAGATTGCCCTCTGGTTAAGCAAAAGGTCCGTCGTATGCGTCCAGAGATGTCTGAGAAGATCAAAGCCGAGGTTATGAAACAGTTTGATGTTGGGTTCCTTGCAGTGACTTCTTACCCTCAGTGGGTTGCTAACGTGGTGCCGGTACCAAAGAAGGACGGTAAGGTCAGAATGTGTGTCGACTACAGGGATCTGAACAGGGCCAGCCCTAAAGATGACTTCCCTTACCTCACATTGATGTCCTTATTGATAATACTGCTCAGCATAAGGTGTTCTCTTTCATGGATGGTTTTTCAGGTTACAATCAAATCAAGATGGCTCCTGAAGACATGGAGAAGACTACCTTTGTTACTCAGTGGGGCACCTTCTGCTACAAGGTCATGCCTTTTGGACTGAAGAACGCTGGGCAACCTACCAACGTGCCATGGTTGCTTTATTTCATGACATGATCCATCATGAGATAGAAGTGTATGTTGACGACATGATTGCAAGGTCCCAGACTGAGGAAGAGCACCTAGATCATCTGCAGAAGTTGTTTGACCGTCTGAAGTTGTACAAACTGAGGTTGAACCCGAACAAGTGCACCTTCGGGGTAAGATCTGGAAAGTTGCTAGGCTTCGTTGTAAGTGACAAGGGTATTCAAGTGGACCCTGCCAAGGTTAAAGCTATTCAAGAGATGCCAGTTCCTAAGACAGAGAAAGAAGTCAGAGGCTTTTTAGGACGCCTGAATTACATTGCTCGCTTTATCTCGCACCTGACTGCTACCTGTGAGCCAATCTTCAAGTTGCTGAAGAAAGATCAGGTAGTACGTTGGAATGATGAATCTCAGGCCGCTTTTGACAGAATCAAAGAATATCTCCAAGAACCACCCATCCTTATGCCACCGGTTGAAGGGAGACCTCTGATACTATACGGGACAGTTCTTGACAATTCAATGGGGTGTGCGCTGGGGCAGCATGACGAGTCTGGCCAAAAAGAGCACGCCATTTATTACCTTAGCAAAAATTTTACCGACTGTGAGACCCGATACTCACTGCTTGAGAAAACTTGTTGCGCTTTGGTATGGGCTGCTCGCCGGCTGAGACAGTATATGCTGACTCACACTACTTTGTTGATCTCAAAGATGGATCCTATAAAGTACATATTTGAAAAGCCTGCTCTGTCTGGGAGAATAGCAAGATGGCAAATGATCTTGACAGAATACGACATTCAGTATACGACCCAGAAAGCCATCAAGGGAAGTGTATTGGCAGACCACTTGGCACATCAGGCCGTAGATGACTATCAGTCAATGAACTTCGAGTTTCCAGACGAGAGCATCATGATAGTGACTGATTGTGAAGTACCTGGACCGGATGAAGGACCTGAGGAAGGATCCCGATGGTCTATGCACTTTGACGGAGCCTCCAATGCTTTGGGTAACGGTATCAGCGCTGTAATCATATCCCCTCAAGGCACTCACACTCCACTTACTGCCCGGCTATGTTTCAACTGTACCAACAACATGGCGGAGTATGAGGCGTGCATCATGGGTCTTCGAGCTGCGATCGACTTAAGGATCAAGTTTCTGAGTGTCTTCGGAGATTCCTCTCTCGTGATCAATCAGATCAAAGGAGAGTGGGATACGAAACATCCGAACCTTATTCCTTATAGAGAATGTGTGTTGACCTTGATCCCTCACTTCACGAAGATAATCTTTGAACACTTTCCGAGAGAGGAGAATCAGTTAGCGGACGCGTTAGCTACAATGTCTTCTATGTTCAAGGTCAAGTGGGACAATGAGGCTCCCCGGATCATCATCTGGAAACTGGACGAACCGGCATACTGTTGTGATCTTGAGACTGAATTGGTGACTGAGAAGCCTTGGTACCATGAAGTGAAGAGATATCTGGAAGCTCAGGAATACCCTGAAGGTGCATCTGTCAATGATAAGAAGTTCCTGAGAAGGTTCGCAGCGAAGTTCTTCCTTAGCAACGACATCTTGTACAAGCGAAACCATGATTCGACCTTACTGCGCTGTGTGGACAAGACTGAAGTAGAAAGGATCATGGAAGAGCTACATGAAGGGACCTTTGGTACACATTCCAGTGGACACACAATGGCAAAGAAGATCCTTCGGGCAGGGTATTTCTGGTCCACAATGGAAGTTGACTGTTACCAGCACTCTCGGACATGCCATAAATGCCAGATTTATGCAGACAAGGTGCATGTTCCTCCAGTTCCTCTGAATGTTCTGACTGCGCCTTGGCCGTTTGCAATGTGGGGCATAGACATGATCGGTGAGATTAAACCTACAGCATCTAACGGGCATCGCTTCATCCTGGTAGCAATTGATTATTTCACGAAGTGGGTTGAGGCAGCTTCCTACGCTACGGTAACCAAGACTGTTGTGGCACGGTTCATTCGGTATAACCTGATCTGTCGATACGGCGTCCCAGAGAGGATCATTACAGACAACGGTACCAATCTGAATAACAAGATGATCACTGAGCTCTGCGAGCAGTTTAAGATACAGCACCATAATTCTTCTCCTTACAGACCGAAGATGAATGGGGCTGTAGAAGCAGCAAATAAAAATATCAAGAAAATCGTGCAGAAGATGACAGTGACTTACAAAGATTGGCACGAGATGTTACCGTTCACTCTACATGGGTACCGTACCTCAACTAGGACATCAACCGGGGCAACTCCTTTCTCCTTGGTCTACAGCATGGAGGCAGTCTTACCGATCGAAGTGCAAATACCCTCTCTCCGGATAATGAAGGATGCAAATCTGAACGAAGATGATTGGATCCAGACACGACTTGATCAGCTAAACCTTATTGATGAAAAGAGACTTGCTGCTATCTGTCATGGTCAGACGTACCAAAAACGAATGATCAGGGCATTTAACAAAAAGGTCAGACCACAGGAATATCAAGTTGGGGATCTGGTAATCAAGCGAATCATCCTTCCTCAGAGTGATCCAAGGGGCAAATGGACCCCTACGTACAAAGGGCCATTTGTGGTTAAACATGTGTTCTCAGGAGGAGCCATGATTCTAACCAACATGGATGGTAACGACCTTCCTCACCCCACCAATGCAGACATAGTAAAAAGATACTACGCATAAAAAAGGACCCGCTAGGCTGACATGCCTAGGCAAAAATTAGGGCTTCCCGGCGAACCAAAAGGGTTCGGGCAAAATGAAGGGATGAAATGAAAAAAATCTGTACACCCGGCAAGTCGAAAACCTGAAAAGGCGGCTTGGGCAAAAATGGGTATCCCGGTGGACTGAAAACCCGAAAGGGCGGTCCAGGCAAAAGTTAGGGATAAAGCGTAATACTATGTCTCATTGGATCACTTTGCATCCAGAATCCGGTGTCTACATCAAGTTCAGACGGCATCGATCAGTCAGCTTCACCTTCAACTAAGGTCATCAAGTGATGAGACGCTCGGAGTTATAAAGGCAATAACAGAGTTGAAACCCAGTGGATCATTCATTTCACACAGCTGTTTTATTTTCTTTTGAACAAATTGTATAAACTCTTTGTTCGGCGACGTTCTCTTACTAGGACGTCAGCCTCTTGTACATAAACGCCTATTTACAGGCTATTCAAAAATCAATACAAAATCACTTTTCAGTTAAAATTGCCAATTGTTTTTCCTTTTCTGTTTTGTTTTGCGAAGAACGTCCAAGGTTCAATTTGTGATATATGCATTGACAATAATTTGCTAACTCATGAATATTTGCATACGAAACAAAGGATTAATTGCAGGTAACATTAGAAACAGGGGCAATAAAGAGTTGTCTAAGCAATCTAATTGTTCTATCCTCCAAAGGTATCAAGGTAGGTTCAGTTAAAGAATAAAACCAGATATCTTAATTCCCCAGAGAGTGAGCCAGCAAGTCAGTACACTCTCCTCAAGCAAAGTTAATGTCAAACCTTAAGGAAAGTTGGGTACTCCCGCAAATCTCAACATTCCCCAGCAGTACATATTCTTAACAAGCATCCCCAGCAGTCTTGGTCTAAAGATTGTTCCCCGGCGGTATATCCAACATTCAGTGGAGTCACTTCCCCGATACAGTGCAAAAAAACTCCCCCAAGAGAGTCCAATCTAGTTCCCCAGGAAAGTTGGAATCCATCTCCCCAAGCAGTAAGCTTATCCCCAGTAGATTCTGGAAGCTTATCCCTCGCAGAGCACGACCGCATCTCCCGGCTTTATTTAAAGAGTTATTTCCTTACCAGGATATAACTGGGTTATCCTCAGCCAAAAGCCACGGAAAGATCGTCCTCAACGAAGTCTTCTTATCCCCAGCGAAGTCTATTAACACTTCCAACACAACAAGGGTATCCCCAGCAAGTTGTTATCAGCACTCAACAAAGTATCTCTCTCCCCACAGAGTATTGCTTCCCAGCAAGATCGTTAGAGTACTTTTCTCCCCGCAGAGTTATCCATTCGCCAAGTTTATTCCCCAACGGAGTTATCTTCTCCTACCGGTATTCTTGCAACTATCATTCCTAGCGGAAGCAAAATCTATTTTCCAACATCATCCCAGGAGTGACTTCCCGGCACCCGTCAAGGATCTATTTTCCTGGACGAAAAACATACATTCATAAACATCACATTTTCATACATTATAGCATGCATATACGCATCACATCTTACAAATCTCATTTATGTTGAGAACATCATTGCTTGATATATATCATGCATTGCATATGACTGACCTTTACCTTTCAGGAAAAAGCCAGTTAAAGTTCTCAGCTATATCTCAAGACCTAGACCGGTTCAGTTAAATCGACCCTAAGATTTTTCTGTTTCTTATCCAGTCAAAGGCCTTCTCTGGTTCAGTCAGATCGACCCTAAGATCTCCCTGTTTCTTATCCAGTTGAAGATTTCAAGACCTAGACCGGTTCAGTTAAGTCGACCCTAAGACTTTTCTGTTTCTTATCCAGTCCAAGGCCTTCTCTGGTTCAGTCAGATCGACCCTAAGATCTCCCTGTTTCTTATCCAGTTGAAGACATTTCAAGACCTAGACCGGTTCAGTTAATCGACCCTAAGATTTTTTGTTTCTTATCCAGTCAAAGGCCTTCTCTAGTCCAGTTAAATCGACCCCTAACAGATTTTCCTGATAAAGACTCAGTAGAAGTTATCCAAGATTCTCTCAATGATTACTGTTGAGGTTGTAGTCGCCTGTGGTTCTCTCCCCGTTACTGCGGAGGTAGTAATCACCCCAAGTTTCTCTCAGCGTTACTGTTGAAGTAAAAGTTGTCCAAGATTCTCTCAATGATTACTGTTGAGGTTGTAGTCGTCTGTGGTTCTCTCCCCGTTACTGCGGAGGTAGTAATCACCCCAAGTTTCTCTCAGCGTTACTGTTGAAGTAGAAGTTGTCCAAGATTCTCTCAATGATTACTGTTGAGGTTGTAGTCGCCTGTGGTTCTCTCCCCGTTACTGCGGAGGTAGTAATCGTCCCCAGATTCTCTCAACGATACTGTTGAGGTTGAAGTCATCCAAGGTTCTCTCACCGTTCCTGTTGAGGTAGTAACCATCCCTGGTTCATTCATCACCTTTTGAAGATCCAGATCCAGCTCCTGTAACCAGTCAGGACACATCCATACAAAGAATCTGAAGACCAGTTCCTGTAACGGGTCAGGTAATCCTTTTCTTTTGCAGGTACGCAAGTTCTCACTAAGGAATCTCTTACGCGATCAACATTCAGATGGCATCTGTAAGCCCATCCACCTTCCATCATCTCTCAGCATGGCATCTATAAGCCCATCATCCTATCCATCTATCTCCAAATGGCATCTATAAGCCCATTCCCATCATCACACTACTATGTGAGCGCAAATTTCTGGGCACTCTAGTGTTCAATCATCTTCTACCTTCGGATTACGAAAGGCACGTCAGCCAATCTGCATCCTCAGGTCTAAGAAGATTGAACAGGGGCAACTGTTGTACCCCAAAATTTTCCCTCCCATATTCTTCAAGATTTGCCAAGTCAAAGCTTCAGAATCTCCCAAAGGGTTGCACAGTTCAGGGGCCTCCTAACAGTCAAAATTAGGGTTTTGGTTCAGACAAAGAAAATGAAGTTTTCAAGGGCCCAATCAAGTCCCACATGCCTATAAACATGGACAAGCATCCTCATACCAAGTTTCAAGACTTACAACTCAAAATTGCACAGTCAAAAACCCTAATTGCACTGCAGTCAACTGTAGGGGCAAAATGGTCATTTGACAGTCAAAAGTTCAAATTCTTGGTCAACATATCATTTTGAAGCCACAAACATCATTTGATCAATGCTTGATCATGATTCTCAAAGCTTGGCTCAAAAAGTCTCAAGATGCAAAAGTTTCCATATTTGGACAGTTGAAAAAGTCAACTGTAACTTGACCAAGGCATAACTTCCACATGGTTTATCAGAAAAATTCCATCCAAAGCTCATTTTGAAGATAAAGACATTTCCTACAACTCCTCTTCACACTTCAAGTCCAAGAAATGCTCTCACAAAAAGTTATCAATTTCAACATTATAGGTCATTTTCAAAAGTCAACAAAAAGGGACTTTAAGTCAAAGACCATAACTTGATATTGGTAAATCAAAATTACATGGGACCAAGGACATTGGTTAGAGGACTCAAATACCTTTCCAAAATGTCCAAGAAGATGAGCAAAGCTTAAAAATTGAGCAAGTTATGCCTTGTGGAAGTTGGGAAATTTTTGGGTATTTTGAAAAGTCAACATTGCTTCAAATGTCTTAAAAATGCTAATGGGCCTCTTTTTCTTCCACAATTCATCATCCAAAGCATGTGCACGACCATTTGGCCCAAAGGGAAGTTTTTTATCATTTTTATTTATTTATTTGGATTTTTAATTATTAATAATTCATTTAATTAAAATAAATAGGTGAAAAATACTAAACCTAATGTTTTAAATCTTTTTTGTGCATGGAATAGGCTTAAGATTTCGTGCACAATCAGATATAGAAAGAATCATGGCAATTGGATATGATTGGCATCAAAAGCATGTGAAAAAGATTGGAAACATTATGCATGAAAATCAAATCTTCCATACATCAATGCATTGATTCTTTGGACAAAAAAACCTACCCTAATCATTCACATATAAGTACTCATGCAAACCCTAATGCCAACAACCACAAAGCTGCGCAAGAACCTGACCAACAAGTTTGCATTTTTCTCAAGAAAATTCAAAGACTGGAAACTAGGTTACCGGTCGATTCAAGCCAAAAGAATTATCCTATTGCCTTCCTGAGACCTCAAGGAAGGTTTTCAGATCAAAACCATAAGCTCTAACACCAAGAAACGTGAGAATGATGGTGTCCTGTACAGGAAATTTTTTTACATTCTTGCATCACGATTCATGCATCTTTAGTAATTTTTGATGTTTGATTTATGTTCCTTGATTAATTATAAAGCTAATTGTGTGCTTTGATTGAGCTTTCATGCGTTATATGATGAATCACCATTAAAGGATGCTAGGGTTACCAAGCTTTCAAATTAGGCGTTTCTGGATGCTGTAAAATTAGGACATGCCAATACCATGGTTGAGTTCAGGAAGTTTGGACGATTGGAAAACACTCATCGCGCCTAATTTATGTGGCCACATGGCCTAATCGCTATTTTGGAAAATTGCTTGTTTTGGGGGGGTTTAAAACCCCCGCTAACCCTTTTATAGTTTCAGGAAAAACGCATTAAGGAAGAAGATGATGAAGTGTAAGGCGTTGATTGGTCCATTTGAAATTTCGCGCGGAAACAGGCACTAACGATTGTTTTATATTATAATGTTTATTGATTATATAATATACAAATGAATACAGCAGCGCGGTTGGCAGGCATAGGCATTGGTAATCTCCAGGACCTGGGTTCGAGCCCCAGGTCCCCCTCCCTTTCCTTATATTTTTCCCTTAATCATGTTCCTATGCAGTTTCAATACAAGAAGTCCACCATGCAACTTACCATCCAGCTTGCCACGCATATGCTAAGACCAATCCAAGGGGCATGGTTTGAAGACCATCATGGATACAAGTCAAAGATGCCACATGCTAGCGTCAGAGTCAAATGAGGCCATAGACAAATGGGCCTAAATTACTAAGCAAAACCTCCAATATTAGGGACAGACCCCCCTAGGTTTGCAATTTCTTTTACATATTTTCCATTTTATTTTGATTCAACTATTTCTTTTTTTAATTAATTTCTTTAAATATTTTCTTAAAAAACATAAAGACAATATAAAAATCAGAAAAGAGACAAAAATAAATATTTTTATTTAATATTATTTTTTTTGTAAATAAACATCATTAATTGATTCTAGTTTTAATTTAGGTTTAAATCTTAATATTTTTCTAATAAACTTAAAATTGGTAGAATTAGGGTTTGTATCAATTTTTTATCCTTTTTCTTTTCTTTTCACCATATTAATTACTAATAATTAAATATTATTTATTTTTATAAATCCAATTGCATGTAAATAATTAGGGTTAATTTTAGGTTAAAACTTTAATATGTTTTCTCAATAAATAAAAATTAGAATTAGGGTTAATTTCTCAATTTCATTTAATTCTCATTAAAATCATAAATACCAAAAATCTCAAAAAAATAATTTCTTTTTTTATTTCATTAATTTAAATAATTTAATTTAATTTCATTAAAAAGGGTCCAATGCCCTCGCTTTCGATTATTAATTTGTTTCGCGCATTTTTATTTTATTTCTTGTAAATATTTATGTACCTCTCCCAAAGCCGCGTAAACTTAATTTCTCGCACTTTACTTTATTTCTTTATTTTCTGTCAAATCGGGGTCTGGATTTTAATTTGGCGATGTGGACCCGCGCCTTTGTAATAGTTTAGAACTTTTAAATTCTCGCAATTTTTAACTGTTAAATAAATGCATGCAAGAATGAATGGCCTAAAATAAAAACAAACGCATAGATCACTTTGACATGGACAAGACAAAAATAAATGAACATGACACACAAATCACACACCACCCCTAGGGTACGCCTCACTGTTGCCTTGCCTCGAAAGGTGATCGTCGAGTAGAGGATGTCTTAGTAAGCCCTCATGATCCGGGAACCTGGCATGAGGGTAGCTTCTAAGGTGTCTTCCCATTGCTCTGGTGATCACCATGTCCCGAACCTCGAATTGACCCGAACACCTCCAACGGTGGTGCTACCTACCTCTCAATGGTGGGATGGCACTACTTTAAAGGACATTTACACAGACGAATTCCTTAGGGTAGGTAGACGACTCTAGATACTTGCTCTAAACTTCAAAACAAATCAAAAATACTTTTCACACCAACACATTTTCAAAAAGCTTTCGAAAGCATTTTTTCAAACACTCTTGAGGACCGATACAAGAGTCGAACTGGAATTTTCAAAGAAACTTTTTTTAAAACCCACAGTTGAAAAGCAAGCAAACAAATTTTGAAAACACAAGTGAGCAAGTATCTAAGAGCCCATGGATAACCATGGATAGAAAGGGTGCTAACACCTTCCCTTTCTATAACCTACCTCCCGAACCGAGAGCTAATCTCATAAGGAATTTCGCTGTGCTTTTGTCCTTTCCTTGTTGGAGAAAATAAAAGACGGTGGCGACTCTTGCTTCCGCGACATTTCGCGAACCAGCTTTAAATAGTCAGTTCCAGATCCACCGATCACACTACTGCTTCAACCGTATCGGTCTACACCGTACAGTTCCCTCACAGTCTATTGCTACTTACCTAAAAGGTATCCCCAGATCCAGGTGTAGGATCCGTAGTAACCCCAAACAGAACCCTCAAAAATAAAGCAAACAAAGCAATCAAGAGAAGCAAATATGATGAACTAGATCCTAAGGTATACCCCACTTAAATCCCTAGCAGAGCCGCTAATTCTGTGTTATGGTGGCAGAACCGACTGTTTGATGCTGGTTTGCATTTTTCATTTTGTGTTCACAAAATGTCGCGGTAAGCAAGAGTCGCCACCAACTTTTATTTCATCCAATCAGAAAGGAAAAAAGTACAGAAAAAATCATTTTTCGAGATATTCTGAGTACGGGGGGTAGATTATAGAAAGGGAAGGTGTTAGCACCCTTTCTATCCATGGTTTTCCATGGGCTCTTAGGTACTTGCTCATCTTTCTAAAATTTCTTGTGTATGTGCTTTGTTTTTGAAAAGTTTGACTTTGTGATAACCCTTGTATCAGTCCTCAAAGGTGTGACGAAGTTGTTTTAAAAATATGTCTGAAAAGTGTAAGTTTGAAAAGTTTTGATTTGAGCAAGTACCTATTAGCATCTACCTACTCGAAAAAAGATTGTTTTTATTCTTGTTTCCTTTAGACAGCACTATCCTACTATTGAGAAATAGGTAGCATCGTCGTTGGAATTGTAAGGGTCAATTCGAAAGGGACGTACGATCACTAAAGTAATGTTAGGATACCTTAGTAATAACCTTAGAGTATTAAGATCATATTTGAGGCAACATTTCCGAGGCAACATTTATGAGGCAACATTTGAATGGGACGTTTGATCTTTTTTAGACAAGAGGACAACCACTAAGACACCCTATGCTTAATGATCGTTTACCGAAGGCAACCGAAGTGAGAGTATACCCTAAGAGTGATATGTGCGAGTGAGTTGTTTTCAGTTATTTAATCTTTGCACATTAGGGTTTTCTAAGTGTATTAATTTGTCATGCATTCTTGTCATACAATCCTAGTAGCATACATCTAAACAGTTAAATATTTGCAGAAATTAAGATGCGAGGAAGTAAATCTACGCTATTACAAGGCTTCGGGGAGGGGGATTAATTACATATCCAAAAACTTGGGGAAAAGCGATAAGTAAAAAGTCCTAGATTAAACTATTACAAACCATGAACAGTTACAAAAATATTGGCAAAAATAAATAACACGCGCGCGATGAATCAAATACGAAACAACTAGGGTTTTGACCCTTGCCTAAACCTAATTGTGATTGATTAAGAAAATGTTTTTGTCATGTTTTGTTATTTAAGGAAATAAAGAAATCATTAAATTAAAAATAAAAATCTTAATTCTAATTAATTTTAAATTAAGAAAGATAAATTGATTTTAATCTTAACAAACCTATTTTTTTTTATTTGAAAAAAAAAAGAGAATAAAATTAAATTAAGAGATAACCTAATTTTCTATTTGATTTTATTTATGAAAACAAATTACAATTTTCTAAGTTAAAATAAATTAAATTAATTTTGATAATAATAAAAAAACTAATCCTAATTTTTGTGAATTATTGATTTTATGACTTTATAAAAAAAAGATTAATTTGTGAATTAAAAAAATAAAAATAAGTATTGAAGGATTTAAATAAAATAAAAGAAAAAGAAAGGAATAATGGGCCTGTGCTTAGCAATTGGGGGTTGGAATATGAATTTTCTGGGCCCAAGGTTGATGGCCCGTTTTGACTTTGCTGGTTTTGGTGTGTAGGTTGACTTGAGGCGCATGGTAGTCCTTCAGACTGGAACGCGTACACTTGGCTGGCTACTGCATCCACTGGTTGATTATTGAAGGTGCATGGTAGGCGTGTGAAAGTGAATTGCATTGAATCGGTGGAAGGAAAAGAAAATAAAGAAAGTTGTCTGGACCTGGGATCGAACCCAGGTCCTTATGCCTTCTGCCCATGCCATGTTGCCATCTGCGCTGCAATTGTTATTTGTATATACAATAAAAGCAAAATATAATACAATGAAAACAGAAACTCTGAAACCCAAATGCGCGAAAATTTGAATGGGCGAGTAGTTGGATGACACGTATCTTCTTCCCCAAAGAACCGTCGTCTTATGTTCCTGGACTTTTACCTACAGAAACTTGTTGTAACTACAACCCTGTGTCACTCAAAAATTATCCACAAGCAAGATAAATGAAATTCAATGGTACCAATCAACTCGTCTCATCCTCACGAGTGTCATGGTACCAGAATCCAAGCCCAATTTAACCTGTACTGCAAAGCCCTAAAACTAACCAAGAAACCCTAGCCATGGCAGTTTTACATACAGTCATCAAAAATGCAATTAAATAGAATGATTAGCTTGCAAACTCAATAAGGAATAAGAATATATAATCAAAACGTGCAATATGATACATGAGTGTGTGTGTGTGTGTGTGTGTGTGTAAGTGAATAGCTGTTTTGATAAAGTGAGAAACAGAAAAGAAAAACAAAGAGCACATAATTTGTAATGCAAGAAACGTCCAATGCTTTATTAATGATATATGAAATGTCAAATAATAAGCCCTCACAAGCAAATCCAAGGTGCCTCGGGCAAGGCACCAGGCCATAAAGTTTCAAACTATTTATTACAAATATTAAAACAAGTCAATTACTGCGGAATAAAAGAAACAGGTATAAAGTCCTTCGCCGTCCAGTTGTTCAGTCCACCGTTGGTTGTTGGGTAGATCCAGCTGTCGATGTCTGAGTCCTCTTCACTGTCCTCAATTACATTAACTCCCTGATTGCTAATGTGTAGCGAAGGTCTTCCAGCACGAGCACGCCTAACAGCCCTTTGAGCCCCTTCTTCAACTATAGCCCTGGCGTCCTTGAGAGATGCCATCTTTAATGGAGGTTTGTTGGTAGCAACTTCACTTGATGCCGAGACTTTAGGGACCTCTTCGAAGTTCTGACAAGGCGAGTTTCTATGAATTCCCCGTCCATCTCTACGTAGCGAAAGGAATTGAGATGACTCACCATATACTCTTCTTCACCTCACACTATGACAATCTTCCCCTTCACCGGATATTTCAGCATTTGATCGAGTGTGGAGGTAACGGCCCCAGCCTCATGAATTCAAGGACGACCCAGCAAGCAAGAATACGATGGCTTGATATCCATTACGTAGAAGGTGGACCCAAAAGTCTGAGAACCCACTTTGACAGTGTGATACGGTGGGAGAACTGACTTGAGGTTTTGCGTTTGTTTTCGCAAATGTTTCGGTTGAGCAAGAGTCGCCACCGACTTTTTATTTTATCCTAAGGAAAGGTTAAAAAGCACAGCAAAAACCTTTGAGATGTTTTCTTGGGTTCGGGGAGTAGATTATAGAAAGGGAAGGTATTAGCACCCTTTCTATCCATGGTTATCCATGGGCTCTTAGTTACTTGCTTAGATCACTTGCCTTGTGTTTTCAATTGTTTGAAATGGTGCTTTGTGTGTGGGTTTGAAAATGTTTTGAAAAGAGGCCATTTGTTGTGGCAACCTTTGTAATGATCCATGTTTGAATGTATACAAAGGTGTACTTATCTTTTGAAAAGTTTTCAATGTTTTTGAAAGTTGTTTTAAAAGTGTGTTGTGATGTGTGTTTTGAAAAGTAGGCAAGTGTGTTTTTGCAAGTTTGATCAAGTAACTAAGAGTTGTCTACCCCTAAATTTACTCAAAGGTTTTTTCTATGTTTTAACCCTTTTAACAATTTTGTTCCACCATTGTATTTGGTGGACAATCTTCTGTTAGGATGTAACGGGACGGGCGCGGGTCATCGTTTAGACCATGATTGCAATGGTTCCAAGTGTCTTTGGCAATTTTTCCTTTAAGGGACTTGATCATTTGTTTAGGCAACTTTCGAAAGCGTCATCGAGGGACTATGATCATTTGAATTGTTTTGTTTTTCCAAAAACACCCAACATGCAACATGGCCCATTATTGAAGGCAACAAGTGGAGTAACCCTAGGGGTGCAAGTGTGATTGGTGTTTGTCCATTTTCATGCTTTTTGTCTTTGAATTAGGTCAAGCTATTTCTCTTTATTTGATTTTTGCATACAAACCTTAAGTCTATCATGGCATAATTAGAAAGCTTTTAAATGCGAAAAATAAAATCCTAAATTATTACAACACAATTATGGGATGGGGGGTACAAATTTTCAAATGGGGATATTTAGCAAGAAATTTAAATCTAAGCTATTACATCCAAATTGAATATACAAATTAATTAATTGCACAATAATTAAATAAAATACAATAAATATGCAAGATGCAAAAAATGATTTTTATATGTATGTAAAAGTATTTTTCATGTGACATAAAAATAAAAAGGATTAATTTTTGGGTATTTTCATGTTTTAGGGCAAAATCCTAATTTGCTAAATAAAAAGGTATTTATTATGTATTATATACAATGTTTATTAATTATATACAAAAAATAAATAAAAAGGAAGTATATTATAAAAAAGTGATTTTTGAGGTCAAATATTAATAAAAATAAAAATGTATTATTTTTGTATTTTTATCCTAAATATTCTAAATATATAAGTATTTATATTATGTATTAAATATATTAAATATATACAAAAAATAAAAATGTTTATTATTTACAAAAAAAAAAGTATATTTTTTTAGAAAATGTTTTCAAAAGATAAAATAGAATAAAATCAGAAAATAAAATGTATTTGTATTATTTTAGTATTTTAAATAAAAGTATATATATATTTATTTACATACACATATCAAATAAATGCCTAATAAATAAATAAAAGGTGAAAAAAATATTTTTAATGTTTTTTATATTTTAACAAAAAATAACAAGTCAGAATCAAAAAGAAAAAGTCAAAAATGATAAAAATAACACACAATGGGCCAGGGGGTGTACGTGTGAAAAGGTGGTGTAAACAGAAAAACAAAACTTAGGCCCGGCCCAAGGAGGCTTCTTCAACCTCCAGCCACGCTTCTGTCAAAAACGCGCGCCATTCATGCCTTGTTCAAACATCCTGATTCTTTGATTTTCAGCCAAAACACACAACATGAACTATGTAGAGCAATAAATCACGAACTCATACATATAAAAAAGTTGTCCTAACTCTCAGAAATGAGAGAGAATTTCTTCTCCCCCAATTTTTAACCTAAGTTTTTTTCAATGTTCATGTCTTAAATTCTCTCAGCACACACAATATAAATGGAAAGTGAGGATATGGGTGGCTTCAGGGACATGAGTAGGACATGTTTCATTCATAAACCTAAGCCTAACTCTTCCTAGATTGAGAGATAGAAGTCCAAACTTTTACCTGTTCAGCTTGAATCATGTACAGCAATGGAGGTATCTTCAATGGAATTTGAGGACTTGTATAGCTTGCTTGAAGTTCAGGGATGCTTCTCCAACCTCTAGCTTGCTCTGAAACTAGCTGAATCGAGCTATGGAAGTTCACCTGCAAAGTTGAAAACTGAAAATGGCAAATGATGTTAGGGATGTTACAGTTTGTGTTCAATGCTTGGGACAGCTTCAGTGGGTGATATGGAACATGTTTGAACTCCCTTTGGCCAAAGTGCACGAGTGGAAAGGTTTATAGAAGTCCAGTTGCAGAAGGGACTCTGTTTTTTGCAGTAGGATGGTGTTTTGGTGTTTAAGGAGGTATGAGGGGTCAATGAATCGTGCCTTAGGTCTGTTAGGGTGTATGGAAGATGTTCACAAGGTTTTTGTTTGGTTGTGTTGACAGGAGATGGAAGTTGGTATGTGTTTGCAAGATTTCTTCTATGTGAAGCAAGGAAATGTGTTCTTGGATATAAACCAGTACAATGCCCCCAATCTATGTTGCATCTCTTGTTATTGAAACTTGTAACTTGTAGATTTGATTTGGCTTCAGAGATATGGCCCCATGCCTCTTGGATTTGGAACTTGACATAAAGTGTAACTTTATCAAAATGGCTAAAATGCTTTTTCTAATTATGGATTAATCTAACATGTATTGCCCAAATGAATGAAATAACATCTTGGCACAATGGTTTAGCATTGAATTATTGATTAAGAAATGGATTAGAGGCCTGTAACCTAGCTTGTGCATGCTGAGCTTGAGAATGCAAAGTGTTATGAACATGCATTTGGTCAAGAACAAAAGTGACTTTTGCCCAACTTTTCCAATTCGATTCTCTCTAACCACAAGGGTGTTTGAGAAGTTCTTGGACAATTTGGAAATCTTGGAATGTGTACTACAATCCGTATTTGTAATGCAAGTTGAAATTCCAAGTGGAAGCATGTGAAAAGTGGCCATGAAGTTGGGCAAAAATCCTGCCTAAAATAGGTCAAAAAATTTCTAAGTTAAGAATGTTTTGCACCCCTATTCTAAAAATCATAACTTGAGCTACAAGCTTCTTTTGAGGAAACTTTGTGAATAAAAGTTGTAGATTTTGCAATGGACTATAACTTTCATGTTTTGAGTTTTGTTTGAATCCAAATGCATCTTGATGAAAAGATGGGACAAAGTTTGGAAAAAATTAGGAAATTTCATAACTTAGAAAATTTCTAAGTTATGAAATTTCTTCATTTCAAACCCTAATTTGTAATTTTTGATTTCTTGATGAACAAGTTTCAAAATTTGACATGTCTTGATGAAAAATGAATCTTGACACTTGATTTTGACAAAAAAGTCAAAGTTTGACTTTTCAGTATACAGTCAAATTTGGATCAGTTGACTGGAAAATTCATCTGTCAATCTTGTGCATTTGGGATCTTTTGAACTTGTTGAATGTGTCAAGACCATGTCATTGAGTCCTTGAGTCCATATGTGAGCTTGGTTTGCCATTGGTTAGGTCAAACAGTCAAAAACTTCCTTTGTGCAGTCAAAACCCTAAAAATGACCATTTTGCCCTTTTGGTGATCTGATCAAATTTCTTGTGGAATTGTGATCCAAACTTGACCAAATGGTTCATATGAGTTCATAATGTTGATGTGGGTCAAAAATCATGAGGTTTGACTGTCAATTGACCACAGTTGACTTTTTCCCCAATACAGTTGATTTCTAGGTCAACTGTCCAATTGACTGGGCAAGGATTGGAATCAAGGCTTGAAACTTGGTATGGGTAAACTTGTGAGTCCAACATGAAGCATGAAAGTCATCTTGGGCATTTCAGGTCAAAACATCTTTGTGCAAACTCAAACCCTAATTTGGGTCAACAGTGCAAGGAGGAGTCTTGAGCAGAGTAAACCCTAACTTGATCTTGAGCTCCAAGAGTCTTGTGGTGAGAAAATATTGATGAAATGGGAGGGCAAATTTTGGGGTACAACAGTTGCCCCTGTTCAATCTTCTTAGACCTGAGGATGTAGATTGGCTTGCGTGCCTTTCGTGATCCGAAGGTGGAAGATGATTGAACACTAAAGTGCCCAGAAATTTGCACTCGCATACTGGAGTATCAGCAATGTGATGGCGGGAATGGGCTTATAGATGCCATTTGGAGAGATGGTGGATAGGAGGATGGGCTTATAGATGCCATCTGGAGGCGTGATAGAACCTTGTCGGGAATGGGCTTATAGATGCCATTTGGAAGTGTTGATCGCGTAAGAGATTCCTTAGCGAGAACTTGCGTACTTGAGAAAGAAAGATGGTTTCCTGGCTTGTTACAGGCATTGATCTTCAAACTCTTCATGCAGATATGCCATGGCTAGGTACAGGTATCGAATCTACAATTAGTTGCTCACAGATGTGCCCTGGCTAGATACAGGAATCGAATCCGGAACTTCAAAAGGTTGCTTATAGACGTGCCCTGGCTGGATACAGGTATCGAATCTCTAAACTATTCATGCAGATATGCCCTGGCTAGATACAGGTGTCGAATCCATAATCAAATATTCGTAGATATGCCCTGGCTGGATACAGGAATCGAATATAGAATTGGTCGTCTACAGATATGCCCTGGCTGGATATAGGTATCGAATCTGGAAATTATCGTCTACAGATATGCCCTGGCTGGATATAGGAATCGAATCTGGAAACTCTTCATGCAGATATGCCCTGGCTGGATACAGGTATCGAATCTACAATCAATCACTCACAGATATGCCCTAGCTAGATACAGGAATCGAATCTGGAATTGTGACAGTTGATGGTAATCATCTTTGGATTGATCTTTTCCTGAAAAGGCAAGACATCAGTTGTATGCAATGTCATGATGTATGAAATGCATGATGTCATGATGCTCAAAATGAGATAGTGTCGTATGCACTTTATCATGTATATAAGCAGGATGTATGAAATGTGAAATGTCTATGAATGTATTTTCGTCCAGGAAAATAAATCCTTGACGAGTGCCGGGAACTTGTTGAATCCTGGGCTGACGTTTTGAAGAGTAGAGTTCTTCGTTTCCACTGGGGATAACGGTTGCAAGAATAAACCGGTAGAAGAAGATGACTCCGTTGGGGAATAAACTTGTTGGAGAGATTACTCTACGGGGAATTACTCTGGGAAGAGATACTTCGTTGAGGTTTTGATGAGAGCTCCGCTGGGGATTCCACTGATAAGTTATGTTGGGGAATTTGATGAACTCCGCTGGGGAATAGGAAGAACTTCGCCGAGGACGATCTTTCCGTGGTTATTAGCTGAGGATAACCCAGTTATACCCTGGTGGGGAAATAACCTTTGAATAAAGTCGGGGAGAGACGTATGTAATCTGCAGGTGATAAGCTTCCAGAATCTACTGGGGATAAGCTTCCAGAATCTACTAGGGATATGGATTCCATTTTCCTGGGGAAACTTTGGATTGTACTGAGGAATGGTTCCACTGGGGTGTCTGTATTTCACCGGGGAGCAATCTTATATTAAGACTGTCGGGGATGCTTGCTGAGGAATGCTTATACCCCGCTGGGGAATGTTGAGATATTCTGGGGATACCCAACTTCCTTAAGGCAGACAGTAGACTAACTCTGCTTGGGGAGAGTATTGCTGACTTGCTGGAGATACTGTGCCTTTTCGGGGCTGACGGGAGACCAGCTCTGCTTGGGGAGAGTATTGCTGACATCTGGTCTTACTCTGTGGGGAGTTGAGGTAACTTGGTTACGTTCTTCAGCCGAACCTACCTTGGTACCTTGGTGGACAAAGCAACTAGATCGCTTGGACAATTCTAAATTGCCCCTGTTTCTGATGTCATCTGTAATTAGTCCTTTGTTTCGCATGCAAATATTCATGATTAGCGATTAATGTCAAATGCATATATCAAAAATGAACATTGGACGTTCTTTGCAAAACAAAACAGAAAAAAGGAAAAAACGATGGGTAATTTGTCTGAAAAATTGAACTTGTATTGATTTTGAAGTTTGCCTATAAATAGGCGTTTTGTGTACAGGAGGCTGACGTCCTAGTAAGAGAATGCCGCCGAGCAAAATAGAGTTTATACAATTTTGTGAAAAGGAAACAAAACAGCTATGTGAAAAAATAAATCCCACTGGGTTCCAACTCTGCTATCGCCTTTATGTCTTCAAACGTCTCATCACTTTGCTGTTTAGTTGAAGATGAAACTGATTGATTGGAGTCATCTGAGCCTGATAGCTGATTCCGAAATCTGGATGCAAGGTGATCCAATGAGACATAGTATTACGCTTTATCCCTAACTTTTGCTTGTACCGCCCTTTCGGGTTTTCAGTCCACCGGGATACCCATTTTTGCCCAAGCCGCCTTTTCAGGTTTTCGACTTGCCGGGTGTACAGATTTTTTCATTTCATCCCTTATTTTTTCCTAGGTGTGTCAACCTAGTGGGTCTTTAATTCATGCGTAGTATCTTTTTACTATGTCTGCATTGGCAGGGTGAGGAAGGTCGTCACCATCCATGGTGGTTAGAATCATAGCTCCTTCTGAGAAGATATGTTTAACCACAAATGGCCCTTCGTACATGGGGGTCCATTTTCCCCTGGGATCACTTTGAGGAAGAATGATGCGCTTGATTACCAGGTCTCCGACTTGATACTCTTGTCATCTGACCTTCTTGTTAAATGCCCTGATCATCCGTTTTTGGTACGTCTGACCATGACAAATAGCAGAGAGTCTCTTTTCGTCAATTAGGTTTAATTGATCAAGCCGAGTCTGGATCCAGTCATCTTTGCTCAAACCTGCATCCTTCATTATCCGGAGAGAGGGTATCTGGACTTCAATAGGCAAGACTGCCTTCATGCCATAGACCAAGGAAAAGGGAGTTGCCCCTGTTGACGTCTGTGCTGAGGTACGGTACCCATGAAGAGAAAACGGTAACATTTCGTGCTAATCTTTGTAGGTCACTGTCATCTTCTGCACAATCTTCTTGATGTTCTTATTCGCTGCTTCTACAGCCCCATTCATTTTCGGTCGATAGGGAGAAGAGTTGTGGTGCTGTATCTTGAATTGCTCGCAGAGCTCAGTGATCATCTTGTTGTTAAGATTGGTACCATTATCTGTAATGATCCTATCAGGTACACCGTATCGATAGATCAGGTTGTGCCGAATGAACTGTGCCACGACATTCTTGGTTACGGTAGCGAATGAGGCTGCTTCGACCCACTTTGTGAAGTAATCAATTACTACCAAGATGAAGCGGTGCCCGTTAGATGTCGTAGGTCGGATCTCGCCGATCATATCAATGCCCCACATTGCAAAAGGCCAAGGTGCTGTCAAGATGTTCAGAGGAACCGGAGGAATGTGCACCTTATCAGCATAGATCTGGCATTTATGACAAGTTCGCGAATGCTGATAACAGTCGGCTTCCATTGTGGACCAGAAATATCCTGCCCGAAGGATTTTCTTTGCCATGGTATGTCTACTGGAATGTGTTCCGAAGGTACCTTCATGTAGCTCTGCCATGATCTTTTCTGCTTCAGTCTTATCCACACAACGCAGTAAGGTTGAATCATGGTTTCGCTTGTAGAGAATGCCATTGCTGAGGAAGAACTTTGCCGCAAACCTTCTCAGGAACTTCTTGTCATTAACAGATGCGCCTTCGGGGTATTCTTGAGCTTCAAGGTACCTCTTCACTTCATGATACCATGGTTTTTCTGTTACCTCTTCGGTCTCGAGATTGCAGCAATGTGCGGGTTCGTCCAACTTCCAAATAATGATCTGGGGCGCCTCGTTGTCCCATTTGACTTTGAACATAGAAGACATCGTATCTAATGCGTCCGCTAACTGATTCTCCTCTCTTGGGAAGTGTTCAAAAGTTATCTCCTCGAAGTGGGGAATCAACGTCAACACATACTCCTTGTAAGGAATAAGATCCGTGTGTTTCGTATCCCACTCGCCCTTGATCTGATTGATCACGAGAACGGAATCTCCGAAGACACTCAGAAACTTGATCCTTAGGTCAATTGCAGCTTGAAGACCCATGATGCATGCCTCATACTCCGCCATGTTGTTGGTGTAGTTGAAACATAGTCGGGCGGTGAGTGGAGTATGAGTGCCTTTAGGGGATATGATTATAGCGCCGATACCGTTACCCAAAGCGTTTGAGGCTCCGTCAAAATGCATAGACCATCAGGATCCTTCCTCAGGTCCTTCATCTGGCCCAGGTACTTCACAATCAGTCACTACCATGATATCCTCGTCTGGAAATTCAAAGTTCATCGACTGGTAATCATCCACTGCCTGGTGTGCCGAATGATCTGCCAATACACTTCCCTTGATTGCTTTTTGAGTCGTGTACTGGATGTCATATTCCGTCAAGATCATCTTCCATCTTGCTATTCTTCCGGACAAGGCAGGCTTTTCGAAGATGTACTTTATTGGATCCATTTTTGAAATCAACAGAGTAGTGTGAGTCAACATATACTGTCTCAACCGGCGAGCAGCCCATACCAAAGCGCAGCAAGTTTTCTCGAGCAGTGAGTATCGGGTCTCACAGTCGATAAACTTTTTGCTAAGGTAATAAATGGCGTGTTCTTTTCGGCCAGACTCGTCATACTGCCCCAGCACACACCCCATTGAGTTGTTTAGTACTGTCAAGTATAAGATTAGAGGTCTCCCTTCAACCGGCGGCATAAGAATGGGTGGTTCTTGGAGATACTCTTTGATCCTTTCGAAAGCGGCCTGACATTCATCGTTCCAACGTACTACTTGATCTTTCTTCAGCAGCTTGAAGATTGGTTCACAGGTAGCAGTTAGATGCGAGATGAATCGGGAAATGTAGTTCAATCGTCCTAGAAAGCCTCTGACTTCTTTCTCTGTCTTGGGAGTTGGAATCTCTTGTATGGCTTTCACTTTGGCAGGGTCCACTTGAATGCCTTTGTCGCTTACGACGAAGCCTAGCAATTTTCCAGATCTCACCCCAAAGGTGAACTTGTTTGGGTTCAACCTCAGCTTGTACAACTTCAGACGGTCAAACAGCTTCTGTAGATGGTCAAGGTGTTCCTCCTCAGTCTGGGACCTTGCAATCATATCATCGACGTATACTTCTATCTCGTGGTGGATCATGTCATGAAATAAAGCAACCATGGCACGTTGGTAGGTTGCCCCAGCATTTTTCAACCCAAAAGGCATGACCTTGTAGCAAAAGGTGCCCCACTGAGTAAAAAAAGTGGTCTTCTCCATGTCTTCAGGAGCCATCTTGATCTGATTATAACCGGAGAAGCCATCCATGAAGGAGAATACTTTATGCTGAGCAGTGTTGTCAACTAGAACGTCGATATGAGGCAGAGGGAAATCATCCTTAGGGCTCGCCCTGTTCAAATCCCTGTAATCAACACACATTCGGACCTTACCATCCTTCTTCGGCACTGGAACCACGTTGGCAACCCACTGAGGGTAAGAAGTCACTGCTAGAAACCCGGCATCAAATTTTTTTATAACCTCAGCTTTGATTTTCTCGGACATTTCTGGACGCATACGGTGGACCTTCTGTTTTACCGGAGGGCATTCTTCCTTGGTAGGCAGGTGATGAACCACAATGTCGGTATCCAACCCAGGCATGTCTTCGTAAGACCAGGCAAAGATTTCCACATAGTCATGCAGCATCTGAATCAACCGTTGTTTCACACTGAGCTCTAGATTGGCACCAATCTTGACTTCCTTTTTGTCTGTCTCAGTACCCAGATTTACCGTTTCCACTGGCTCTTCATGTGGCTGAATGGCCCTCTCTTCCTAGAGTAGTAGTCTTGCAAGTTCACCAGGCACTTCGCAATCATCTTCACCTTCGTCTTCGGCTAAGTTGATCGGATTTTCGAAGTCATAACTGGCAGTAGCAGAGTCGTTACCAGTGAGATCCAGAGTGGATTGAAACCTGTATGGGTGAGTGTGTGTAAATATAGTTGTTTTGCAATATATAATAAAGAAAGAAAAGGAGCGCGAGATTTTGAAATGCAACAAACGTCCAATGTTTTTATTGATGATATATGAAAATGACACACAAAAGCCCTCACAAATGAAGCCACGGTGCCCCGGGTAAGACACCGAGCCATAAAAGTTTCAAAATATTGTCTGTTACAAATTCAAAACAAGAGAGTTCATTACTGAGTGACAAAAGTAATAGGTGTGAAGTCTTTGACAGTCCAGTTGCTTGGCCCACCGTCAATTGTTGGGTAGATCCAGCTGTTGAATTCGGATTCCTCCACGTCGTCTTCAATAGCATTTACTCCCGAGTTGGTGATGAACACAGGAGATCTTCCAATCCTTGCCTTACGAACAGCCCTCTGAGCCTCTGCAGTGAAACCCAGACCAAACTTGTCGGTCTTTGGAGTGAAATCATGAAGTCGGCCCCAGTTTGCGCACTCACCCTTCTCAATCACAGCCCGAGCATCCTTTAAGGAAGCCATCTTCAAAGGAGAATCTTCTACAGTTACAGTCTCTGCAGATGCTAGTGTTTGAGGCACTCTTCAAAGTGTTGAAAGGGAGTTTCAATGAATTCCCCATCCATCTCTATGTACCGGAACGAGTTGAGGTGGCTGACCATATATTCTTCTTCCCCCTGAACTGTAACAATCTTCCCTCTGACCGGGTACTTCAGCTTCTGATGTAGTGTGGAGGTCACAGCTCCAGCCTTGTGGATCCATGGACGACCCAGCAAACAAGAATAGGATGGTCGAATGTCCATCACATAGAAAGTAGAATCAAAGACTTGAGAACCAACCCTGATTGGAATGTCAACTTCCCCATGTACCATCCTTTTCGAACCGTCAAAGGCCCGGACAACGATGTTACTAGGCTTGAGCTCCAAACCCTCACAATACAACCTGTCTAGGGCCTTCTTGGGTAATACGTTCAATGAAGAACCGGTGTCTACCAACACATGGGGAAGAGTAGTGCCCCTGCATTCAATGGAGACATGCAGGGCGTCGTTATGGTTCTTTCCTTTGGCAGTCAGATCGGCGTCAGAGAAGCCCAACCCGTTATCAGCAGTCAAGTTGGCCACACAATTGGTAAATTGATCAGCAGACGTTTCTTGTGGCACATAGGCCGTCTTCAGGAAGGAAATTAGGGCCTTGGCATGGGCCTCTGAACACAACAACAGTCATAGAATAGAAATTTTAGATGGGGTGTGCCCCAACTGCTCAACTACATTGAAATCACTCTTCTTAATGATCTTGAGAATCTCTTCCATCTCTTGCTGGGAAGCTTCAACATTGGTTGTCTTTGGTGCCTCCGTCTGGGCAGGCATATCAGTAGCAATCCCTTTGCCCCGAGCGTCAGATGACTCGGCAGCAGGGGCAGAAACAGGAACTTGATCATGAAGGGAAGCAGGCACACTTGCAGGTGTGATGACAAGAGGTCTTTGAATAGCTGGTGGCGCAATATCTGGTGAGAACAGCCTACCACTGCGAGTAACTTTGGCAGGCCCGGTGATGTTGCTGACACTGGTACTAGTATCAAACTCTTGTTTTACTCCGAGCACATAAACATCTGCCCCATAGTGCCATGGGACAGCTTTGTCAGATGTATAAGGGAGGGGCCCCAGAACAGTAATGATGATAGGAGCAATCTTCTGAGTGGACATGATTTTGACAAGCTTCTTTGAGGGAGCCTTATGAGGGTTGTTGAAAATAGTAACAATAGACACTTCTTCAGCAGGGATAGCAGGAACAACAATCTTCTCGAACAAGATTTCTTTGTTATCCATCAGGCTTTGGATACCTGATTTCAGCAAAGGATAACCAACAGGTGAAATAGCACATAGAAGGCAACCTTTACCACATCTCGGAAATAAACCGGCTAGCAACAGGTTCCTCTTGACAGTCAACAACGGAGTAACAATCTCTTCCACGGAGGCTACATACCGGTCTTCTTCCACGGCATTCACTCCATGCTAGGGCATGGGAGCAGTCACAACATTGGGCCTTTCGGGCGCCTCGAACTGTATTTCTTTAGCATCAATAAGGTCCTGAACCTTATTCCTCAGAGCCCAGCAATCATCTGTAGTATGCCCTGGGCTATCAAAGTGATAAGTGCAACGGGCGTTGGGGTTGTACTTTGGAAATGGTGTATAAATCATGATAATCGAATTCCAAGAAATAGGGCAAACCGTGATGCTCCTACAATGTGTTTCAGGACGTGGGGAGGCTTGTTAGTGATTGGAACACGTTCCTAAGACGTCCAGCAACCAATTGGTAAGGTTGGGATGACTTGAGATGGCTTGTAGCTTGGAATTCGATCTGCACATTTTCTTTGAAATTTTGAAGTTTGTTCTGCCTCTTTCACGACTTCTCCACCTCTCCTCTAGCCTTGGATCCCTTCTGTATATGTAGTGCAACACATTAGGTCAACAAAAACGAATTGAATCTTGCCCATTACGAAGATTTGATTTGGTCTTTCATGGTATATGATATCTTTCCAAATTTGCTTCAATCCAATCTTTTTCAACACAAATCAATCTTGCACGAATTGGTCATCCTGCTAGCTATACATAGACTCAAAAGATGCACAAAAAATCCAAGATTTGATTTGATTTTATTATTTTACCATTTGATTAGATTTATTTTGATTTAAATGAATAAAAAGAAAAATAAATGATAAAAAAATAAAATAAAAGGTGAAAAAGCTTAGGGGTCGTGGGTCCTATTAGAGACATGTTTCAAACAAGAAAACATGGGCCCCTTTGGGAAAAATGCAAATTTGATCAATGTTGACTTTTGGCAATTTTGCAAAAAAGGTCAACTTGTCCAACACATAACTCTCTCAATTTTGACCCTAGAGAGGTGTTCTTGGACTTTTTAGAAAGCTTATGATGTCCCCTAAGAAACCCTTTTGGTATTATCTCAATTGAGTCTTCCATGTTCATGTATGAATCTTTGACCCAAAAGGTGTTTTTGTTGACTTTCCAAAATGACCTATAATGTCAAAATTCATATCTTTTTGTGAGTGCATATTTTGAACTTGGGAGCTGAAGATTAATTGTAGAGAATTGCATCCCCTTCAAAATGAGCTTTGGATGGGTCATTCTTATGAAGTAAAAGAAAGTTATGCTTGGTCAAAGTTGAGTTGACTTTTCCTGTAAAACCCTAATTTAGCAACTTTTGGGTTTTAATGAATTATGAGCAACCCTTGATGAATCATGATCAACCCTTGATCAAATGATGAATGATACTTCAAAATGAGGATATTGACCAAAAATCTTGAAGTTTGATTGTATGTGGGCCACATTTTACTTTTGACCTAGCACAATCGATTTTCAGGCCTTTGAACAATTTACTGAGCAAACTTCTTCTGCAAGGCTTGAAACTTGACATGGATGATCTTGAGAACATATTAAGACAATGGTGAGCATTTGAGTCCTTTATGGTTCACTCATATTGATGAAAATAGAAACCCTAATTTCAGGTACATTGCCTTAGGAGAGAGTTTGTCTGGTCAACTCTTGAACTTCCTTGAGCAATTTGGGGACCTCACATGAGATTTGTTGAGAAATATGGGAGGGCAAATTTTGGGGTAAAACACCGTCTTCTAGATATCTTCATCCTTCACTTTAATCTGATGGTAACCCGACCTCAAATAAATCTTACTAAACACACGGGCATCCACCAATTGGTCCATCAAGTCATCTATCCTTGGAAGCGGATACTTGTTCTTAATCATCACTTTATTCAACTGTCTATAATCAACACAGAGCATCATACTTCCATCTTTCTTCTTTACTAACAACATTGGAGCTCCCCACAGCGATACACTATGTCTTACAAACTTCTTCTCAAGCAACTCTTCCAATTGCTCCTTCAACTCTGACAATTCAGATGCAGACATCCTGTATGGTGCCATAGATACAGGTCTGGTACCAGGTACAAGATCAATTGCAAATTCAACTTCCCTCTCCGGCGGTACATCAGGAATCTCATCAGGGAAAACTTCAGGAAAGTCACACACCACCCGCAATTCCTCAATTATAGCTTGAGTCTCTACAGATAGTGACACCATCAACGAGAACATCTGTGCTTCCTCTTGTATCAACTTCCTCAACTGTCTAGCAGACAACAGACTATCTTCCTCTACTTCAGGAGTATAAAACCTCACATACTTGTCATAGCAGTTAATGTGAACACAGTTATGCTCTAACCAGTTCATACCCAAAATCACATCCAAACCTCTTAACGATAAACAAAGCAAATCAACAGCAAAGTCTTTGTCGAAGATCGACAAGGGACACTTAACACACACAAAAGAAGTAGTCACCGACCCCTTGGCTGGAGTATCGACGACCATTTCTCCATTCAAAGAAGACAACATAAGACCCAATGTCTCAACACAATCAGCAGCAATAAAACAATGAGTAGAACCAGTATCAATAATAGTAATTAGAGGAGTACTATTAATGAAACATGTACCTCTGATAAGTCTGTCCTCAACAGCTGTCTGATCCTCCACCAAAGAGAACACTTTACCACTTGACTGAGCCCTATTTGGTTTCTGACACTGACTACCAATGTGCCCTTCCTCTCTATAATTGAAACAAATCACATCCTTATGTTCACACTCAAACACAACATATCCATTATTACCACAACGGAAACACCTCTTCACTTCAGTAGTGCATACATTACTCTTGTGCCCAGGTTTTCCACACTTAAAATAAACCACACCAGCAGGAGCATATCCCCTACTAGTCCTCTAACTCTGAGCAACTTTCTGTTTACCTTTACCAGCTGGGGCATCATAAGGCTTACCACGATTCTGTTGGTGCTTACCCCTCTTCTCACTGATAATCT
Source organism: Vicia faba (assembly GCA_948472305.1). NCBI lineage: Eukaryota > Viridiplantae > Streptophyta > Magnoliopsida > Fabales > Fabaceae > Vicia > Vicia faba. Next base: position 1,792,948,765 of record OX451736.1, read on the forward strand.
TGTAATGAGCATTATTATCCTCCTCATAAATCCTGCAGCTATCAACCAAATCAGCAAAGACACGAATCTTCTGGTATCCAACTGCCTTCTTGATCTCCAGGTGCAACCCGTTCTCAAACTTGATACACTTCGAAAACTTAGCATCTGCCTCAGCATAATGCGGATAAAACTTAGCCAACTCAACAAACTTGGCAGCTCAAGGAACTCAATCTCCTTCTTACCACGGACATCTTAAGGAAAGTACTTCTTCAAAAACTCCCTACGGAACACACCCCAAGTGACATTCTCACCTGCAGCTTCCAACTTCTGACAAGTCTCTAGCCACCAGTCATCGGCCTCGACTGCTAGCACATGAGTACCATATCGAACCTTCTGCGCTGGAGTGCAATCCATCACATAGAATATTCTCTCAATCTCTTTCAACCACTCCAACGCTCCATCAGGGTCATACTTTCCCTTGAACATAGGTGGATTCTCTCTCTGGAAAGTCGCCAAGATACGAGATCCAGCATTCCCGTCAGCATTCGGCTGATTTTCCATCGCATGAGCCATTGCTTCTAAAGCACCAGCAAGTGCATCATCATTCCTTCTAGCCATTTCAACTTAGCACTACAACATAAACAACTGTTAGAATTCAAATTAACAATACTTGATTGTTAGACAACTACGACTCGGTGACAAGGTCGGACCAACCGTTTGCTCTGATACCAACTTTGTAACACCCCAGTTGTACCCCGACAATTATATAAATAAACCAGAGTTATAAAAATCATTCATGCAAACGAATCAGGATGCCACAAATTCTTCTATCAAAATTCATTGCATTCATCGTGGACATATAACACTTTTTAAAACATCGGATGAACCATCATCATAACATATTTAATTAAATAATTCAACATCTATGCAGCGGAATTCTTAATAACATCTTTACCATCATTACAGCAACTTCGAAACATCATAATTTAATAATTAATCAACTTGAAGTTCAACGATGAAATTAATCAACAATCAAAAGAAACAAGTGTTCATCCCTCTGAGTGTCACATATCAGAGCAATGACATTGACTCGAACTATTGAAGGTATACACCCTTCACTCTCGATTACCTGCACGTTACCAACATAAGGGAAACATTCAAACAGAAGGGGTGAGATATCTAATAATATAATAAAGCGTATGATAATTAATATATTAAATTACATCATATAACATCACCACTTCTCATCTCATAATCAACAATAATCACAACAATAATACACATTCACAACATCAATACACACTTCTTTATGAAATCATATAATGCGACTCAATACTATACAAATGCATGTGGTACCATTAGAGCAGAACTCCCATCTCAAAAATTTGCCAATTAACAGAGGCGTCAACAAGGCATAAACCTTCATCTCAATATTCGCCAATACAGACCATCTCAACGAGCATAAGCTCCATCTCAAAATGCAATGTATGCGACACAATCATGAATGTAATAACAACACCACGATTAACAACATCTCAATACAACACCATCGTTGGCCAAAGGTCTACATCTCAAAAGCATCCCAAATCTCTTCATCAACATCCCATATCATTCATAATAATTCATCAAACATCATTTATTCATCAAACATAACTTCATTAATAACATCTCATCAACAACTCAGTTGTACTTTAATACAACAGTAACTCATCAATTTCACAACGTTGGCCATAGGCCTATACAAGATATTAACCAACTAAGGCTTACTTTTAAATCACTAAATCTCCACATACTACTATTCTATAATATTACATCGTTACTATTATTAATCCTACTGTTACAATTCAAACAACAACCTCTAATCATCTCATCTTCATTCTTCTTCATAAAAACCAACATGTCGATCAACACGGGAACTAACTCTAATCCTAAATCGACTACTAGGATTACACATCCTATTCTTCATTTTAATTCTCAAGAATAAAGCTCATCGCGTTAGCTATTCAACGCTTCGAACGACACCTCAAACGAAGTCCGAAAACTCAAGTTACAGCATCTTCAAAATGATTCTGCCAAAAAAACAAACAATATGAATCGACGCATAACGTCTTGGATCGACGCGTACTGCACTGAACTCGCAACATGAGTTGACGCATCTCTCTTGTATCGACTCATCCTGAGTCTAACACACAGCATGTATCGACACATGCCCCTACGTATCGACTCATCCTGAGTCGAAAAGTCCTCATGGATCGGCGCAAGACCTCTTCATGTCAACTCATCCTGAGTCTCTAAACCTTCTTTTATCGACACATCATGTTTGGGGTCGACGCATACTGCTCCATCCTGTATAAATTCTGCGATTTTCTCTATGTTTTCACTACGGGTTCCATAATTTAATCCCTAAAAACTTAATCTAATCATAGATAATCATCACTTACAATTACCCTATAATTCTACATCAATTAAACAGCTTCGGGACATCATCATTCATCTATAATTCATCAATTTCACCATACAACATCATATACATTCAATTCATGATCAAGGCAACAATCACCTCTAACCCCACATACCAATTATCATGAACCCAATTATAGAGTCAGAACCCCACCCTTACCTTGGATCGAATGTCTCTCTATAATCTTTCGGTTGAATCCTCGTTCTGCCATTTTTCCTCTTTTTCCAGCAGCTTCACGTTCTTCTTCTCAATCCTTATTCTTCTACTACCTCTTCTTTCTATTCTTTCTAACAATAATAAAATAATCTATTATTCTTTATTCCTTAATGGGCTCAAAACTAATACACCCCCTTATTACTTCTATTTCTTTCAAACAAGCCCACATCAAATAATATTATGCTTCTAATATTATTTCACCACTTAATAAAATAATTAAATCCAATTAATCACAACACAACTTCTCAAATATTCCAAAAATAATTTAATTAAATAATTAATTAAATTACGGGCGTTACACATCATACTGCCGCAAGGTGATCCCAGGGGTAAATGGACTCCCACATATGAAGGTCCATTTGTGATAAAGAACATATTTTCTAGTGGAGCCATGATCCTAACCACTATAGACGGTGACGACCTTCCTCACCCTGTGAATGCAGACATAGTTAAAAGATACTACGCATGAACAAAGACCCGCTAGGTTGACTGGCCTAGGCAAAAATAAGGGCATCCCGGCGAACCAAAAGGGTTTGGGCAAAAATTAGGGATATACATGAAGAAAACATTGTACACCCGACAAGTCGAAAACCTTAAAAGGCGGCTTGGGCAAAAAAGGGTATCCCGGTGGACTGAAAACCTGAAAGGGCGGTCCAGGAAAAAGTTAGGAATTTAAAGCGTATAACTATGTCCCGTTGGACCACCTTACAGTCAGTCTTCAGTATCAACTATCAAGCTCAAAGTGGTATTAATCAATCCAATCAACTTCGGACAAGCAGCGAAAGTGATAAGACGCTCAAAGACATAAAAGCAATAGCAGAATGGGAACCCAATGGGATTATTTCACATAGCTATCTTTTCTTTGTATACTATTTTACATAATTTACATTCTTACGATGTCATTCTCTTACTAGGATGTTTGTCTCCTTGTACAAAAACACTTATTTCAAGTTAATACAAAACTATTCCTTTGAAAGTGCAAAACTTCTGTTTTTATTTTTCTGTTTGGTGTATGAAAACATCCAGTGACTATTATTGAACATATGCATTTGAATATTATTACTGCTTACAAATATACGCATAAAAACAGAAAGACAATTTCTAATGACTTTAAGAAACGGGACAATATTTAAGGGCCATCCACAAGATCCCTGCAGATGTCTTCCCCGACAGATACTTTCTCCAGCAAGTACAGAGGCATAGATATTCTACTACAAGGTCTATGCCACATTCTCAGTATGCAGCCTAAAAGTGTGAGGTTCTCATATCCATGACCGAGAAACAATCTCCAAACTACTACTTTAACATCTGAGGAAAATTCCCCAGTGAAGTCGCCAAGCTTCTCGAGATTCCCCAACAGGATTTCAACAAAATCCCCAAGCAGTTTATGGAGTTCACCTTCCGCGACATAGTTTTATAAGTCTCAAGTAGTTTATAAAGCCTTATCCCCAGTAGAGTTTATTTCTCTAGCTACATAAGTTTATCCCCCAGTGGAGTTTATTTCTCCAAATCAGTGAAATCTTCCAACAGAACTCTTCCCCTTGGCAAAATCATTTTCAAACAGAAGTCGAAGATCCTCAGTAGAGAAAGGGAATTGCCAACAAAACTATATTCATTAACTATCCCAAATGGAAATTAAAGAATCACTTTCTTCACTCACCAACAACAGTCTGGGATTCAACTTCCCGGCACTCTTTAGCAGCAGTTAGGGATTTATTTTCCCAGACAAAGATATTGCACAATAGCATTACATGTTTGTATATCATGGCATGTGCATACAAATACATATATCATAATCTCATTTATTTTGGGATCATCATGCAATTCATACATCATGACATCGCATGAAACTAATTTTACCTTTTCAGGTTAAATTAGCAAACAGATAAATACTATCAACTTTTACAACAGGTCAAAGATTAATGCCCGAAACTAGACAAGGAAACTATCTGCACGACCAAGTGGTATAAACTCCCGATGCAAGACGGGTCTACTAACAAATGCAGCAGGCTACATATTAATGCCCGAAACCAGACGGGGAAACTATCTATGTAACCAACAAAGCAAGTTCCAGATTAATACCTGTAACAAGCCAGGACAACTATCTGTGGATGATCGATTGTAGATTAATACTTGTAACAAGCAAGGATAGATATCTACATAAAGAGATTAAAGATTAATACATGTAACAAGCCAGGAAAACTATCTTTATTTCTTAAGTCATAGATTAATACCTGAAACCAGACAGGTCAACTATCTCAACGACCAAGCAAAAACATAGTTCCAAATTAACATCTGTAACAAGCCAGGAGAACCATTTATGGACGACCGACTATGGATTAATACCTATAACAATCCAGGAAAACTATCTACATAAGAATATTGAAGATTAACACCTGAAACCAGACGGGAAAACTATCTTTATTTCTTTGGTTAGAGATTAATACCTGAAACCATCCAGGACAACTATCTCAACGACCGACAATTTTTCAAATTCTAGATTAATACCTGAAACCAGACAGGACAACTATCTGTGAACGAATGATTGTAGATCAACACCTGAAACCAGACAGGAGAGCTATCTACATGACCAGACGAAGCAATCTTATATAGGTTTCTTCTCATATAGTCTAACACGGGCTCATCTTGAAGCAACCCTACACAGGCTCTTTCTAATACATTTCCAGATAACGATTAATTCCATTATCCCCAGCAAATCACTGGAAACCTGGACATTAACCAGAATACAACAAACTGTCATCTCTCCATAGATAACTCTTTAGCAGAGCCTTGGACAACTGAAGTGCCTAGACTCTATTCCCCCAGAGTTTTCCTCAAACAGGAGAACAACAGAAACCCACAATCCCCAATGGACTCCTCCTCAAACAGCAGGAACAGGAACCCCCAAAGGGACCATGTGTGAAATCAGCATCTACTTTAGATGGCATATTTAAGCCCATCTTTGATGACTCTCTGTCATCTCCTCCAAATGGAATATGTAAGCCCATTCCCCACATCATCAACTATCAGTATTATTTTATGCGAGTGCAAATTTCTGGGCACTGTAGTGTTCAATCATCTTCCACCTTCAGATCACGAAAGGCATACAAGCCAATCTAAATCCTGAGGTTTAAGAAGATTGAACAGGGGAAGCTGTTGTTCCCCAAAATTTTCCCTCTCATATTTTCCCAAGATTTTTCTCTTACGTAGGTGATTACATACACTTGATTAAAGAAAAATAATTTTTTTGAAGATAAACAAGGTCTTTCGATTGGCATGAACAAAGTGTCTTTCTATTGGCATTTTGATAGGCTTCGATTGAGCACCTAACCTTCTCCAAGCTTGCCTCAAATTTTCAAGCTTCGATTTAAGCCTTGGTATTTTATTTGTTTGTTTCATACCAGCTTCGACTGGACATGGGCTTCCTTTGAAACAGCCTCCTTCAATATAAAAAGGAAGGGCATCTTGTTAATTCTCCTTCGATTGCACCATTGGCTTTGTATACTGTCTTAATTCACAAGTGCAATGGCTACCTGCATACAATCTTGATTCCTACTTCTACTAGGAAAATTTTCCCTCTGTGCGTGCCTTCAACGCACAAAGCAAGAACTTCTTCAAAATGGCCTTCGATTCACAAGGCAAAGGCCCCCTCTTCAGCTTGTCTTCAGTACAAGGCCAAGACTCCTTCAAAGTTGCCTTTGATCCACAAGGCACTGGCTACCTTTTTTCCAGCTTCTCCTAGGCAAAAAGCTTCTTTTGATTCACCAGACAAAAAATGTTGCCTTCGACCCACAAGGCACTGGCTGCCTTTGTGCCAGCTTTGCCTAGGCAATGGCCCCAGTTTAAATAATTGTAAGCACTTAAACATGCGTGATAGCCATTAGAAGGACACACTTTGGTGGCCCATTAGAAGAGGGCACAAAGCATAAATAGAAAGTCCATTCAAAATAGCCATGCTAAGGACGCACCAAAGGCACATTCGAAGGGTACACCAAAAGGACCATCTAAAGACCCATTTGAAGGAAGTAATACTATAACCAGTCGAAGGGTACACAAGAGGTACATTTGAAGAAGCATGCAGAAGGCCCAGTCGAAGGCTACATAATAACCAGTCGAAGGAGGCAACTTGAGGCCAATCGAAGGGCAAGGATTGAAGGCGTTCGAAAGAGGGAAGCGTGTCCAGGTTCATTCAAATTCAAAAGGAGACAAGTTCCCATGACTTTTGCAATGTTACAAAACACCACACATGGCTTTGAAAACACTTACTTATGTATGTTTAAATATTTGCCTTCTTGTTTCCTCCATCCCTTCTATATAAAGAAGACACTAGCAAGCTCAAAAGAGGCTATACACAACAGGAGGGAGAATCACACGAAATCAAAAACATATTCTTGGAGGTTTACCTGAAGCTTTTTTCCAATCATCCCCAGCCCTTAAGCAAGTGTCTCCACATCCAGAAAGTGCCAAATCGAAGGTTCCAACTATTGGTAAGAGAGGGTAAAAGACCAAACTTTGTATTTTCATGACACATATATACTTGTAGTCATTCGATTTGTAATCAAAATTAAGGACCTGGGTTCGACACCCAGGTCTACATTTATTTTGTTGCTAACACTTACTGCAGACGTAGCCTGAATAGACCCAACGCATGCAGAATCGAAAGACCTGGGTTTGGAACCTAGGTCATGCTTTTCGTTTTACCAACATGTTGGTAAATGTAGTGCCTTCATAAGTGATCCATCAGGAAATTCCAATAGCGCCCTCTAGATCGAAAGCCACATCCTATCACTGGATCAAAGGGTAATCAAAAGACAACTTTCCCTTTATAGAATCAAAAGACACCATCTCCCTGCAATCGAAGGATGCTTCCTATTCTATTTTTATTTTTGTTTTCATTTCTTTATTGACCCTCTTTTATTTAAATTGACCTTAAATCAAAAATCACAAAAAATATTAGGCTAGTTATTTTTCTAATTAAATTAATTTTGTAAATAAATTAATTAATTATTTTAATTTCTTTCTTGAAATTAAAATTAAATAGACTTAGGTTATATTTTCTTAAAATAAAAACAAAACAAAAAGATTTCTTTTCCTTAGGATTGAGACGTCCATCTTATTTTGTTTGCGCATTCATTCATCTTTGCATTTTGTTTCATTTTATTGTAACTGCTTCCTAGTTTGTAATAGTAACTAGGACTCTATTTCCTGCATTTTTATAATGTACCTCTCACAAAGCCATGTAATAGTGTAAGATTTACATTCCCGTACTTTACATTTATGTACTTTACATTTATGTATATATTAACTGCTAGTAACTAGGATTACATGATAAGACTAATAATCAAACGCTAGCAAACTTAACAAAAAGAAAAAAAATAACTGAATTGAATCAATTGCACATATACACCTCTAGGGTACCCCACTTTGGGTTCCTTCAGAAATAAAACAGTCATGAGGCAGGAACACTTAGCAAAGACCCATAAATCAAAAGATCATAGTCCCTCGATGACCCTAAGTTGCCTTCTCGACAAATGATCTAGTCCCTAAACAAAATTGCTAAAGCATCTCCACAAGTTGCCTTCGTGACTGTAACGTCCCTTCAAATGTCCCTTTTACATCCAACGATATGGCTACCTACTCACTAATAGTAGGATATCACTGTCTAAAGGATAGGAGAAAAAGAATTACCTTTTTGAGTACAAAGTAGATAGTTGTTAGAAGTTTTCTCAAAAACATTTTCCACTTACACAAATGCTACTTTTCAAAAGCAATTTTCAAAACATTTGCTTTGTTAACACTCTTGAGGACTGATACAAGAGTTAAATGCAAAGCAAATTACCACACTAAGGCATTTTCCAAACATTTTCAAAATACATAAAGCACAAAGGTATTTCAAAATGAGCAAACCTTTAAGAGCCCATAGATAACTACTGATGGAAAGGGTGATAACACCTTCCCTTTCCATAATCTACCCCCCTTACTCAGAAAAACCTCGAAAAGGTCTTTTTTATGTTCTTTTCACCCTTTTCTTAATTTGGATAAAACAAAAGTAGGTGGTGAATCTTGCTTACTGTAACATTTGCGAACACAAAAGTAAAACCAGTATTAGCAGTCGATTCTGCCACCGTATCACACCCAGCAGAGTTGTCAGTTCTGTAATACGGTGGAAGAACTGACTTGGGTATTTTGCGTTTAATCACAATTGTTGCGAATAGCAAGAGTTGCCACCAAATTTTCTTTTATCTAATAAAGGAAATGGTGAAAAGAACAGGAAAGACCTTTTGAGATATTTTCTTGAGTTTGGGGGGTAGGTTATGAAAAGGGAAGGTGTTAGCACCCTTTTCATCTGTAGTTACCTACAGGTTCTTAGTTGCTTGATCACTTTGAAATGCTTTGTTTGAAATGTCATTATGATTGGTGCAAGTTTGAAAATGCCTTTGTTTAGGAAATCTTTGTAATGACTCTCGTCTCTATAAGAATGTATACAAAGTGTTGGTTTTGAAAATAGTTCAAAGAGATGTTTATTTTTGGAAAGATGTTTTGAAAGTGTAAGTGTGTAAATGGTTTTTTATTTATGAGCAAGAAACTATTAGCGTCTTACTTACTCAAAAGGTCTTTATTCTTTTTCTCCTCCTTTAGATGTTGATGTATTACCATTGATTGGTAAGAAGCCCCATCATTAGATGTGAAGGGACAGGCGCGGGTCAATCGTATAGTCATAGAAGGCAACTTGGGAGACGCTTTAGCAATTTTCGTAAGAGACTAAGATCATTTTACCGAAGGCAACATCGAGGGACATCGAGGGACTACGATCTTTTTTATTAAAGGATCTTTGCTAAAGCGTACCACATACGAGGGACGTGACTATTTTTCCGAGGCAACAAGCGAGGTTACCCTAGAGGTGCGCGTGTGAAAAGTGTGTTTGATTCGAGTTAATTTGTCTTTGATTAGGGTTGTCCAGCGATTGATTTTAAATCTTACCATACACGCCTAATTACTATACAATATAAATAAAAACAGTAAATTACGGAAATTAAAATTCTACGATATTACAGAGTTTTTGGGAATTGGGGTATAATTTACAAATGGGGATGGATCGAATCGACAATGCGATTAAAAATCTAAATAGGCAATCAATACAACCAAATTGAATTATAAATAAATAGTTAATTAGACAAAAATAAACTATTAAAGTAAAATTAATAGGAAAAATAAAGTTTTTTTGTATTTTGTTTGTGAGAAATTTGGAAAGAAAATAAACAATCTATTCCATTATTTTTATTTGAATTTTATTATGTAGAAACTAAATAATTTAAAAGAAAGTTTATTAAACTATATATAAAAATGTTAACAAAATTATTCACAAAATCCTAAATTAATTAACTAATTTTGAAATTGTATATCTTTTATTTAATTGAGTTTTAAAGTTAAAACTAAATATTAACAAAATTAAACCTAAACAAATATAAAGTTATTTTTAAAAATAAATTCTAAACTAACTTAAATTCTAAGTTATTAAATTAAACCTAAACTAAATAAAGTTATTGAGATAATCCTAATTTAATTTAAAATTCTAAGTTACTAAACTAAACCTAAACTAAATTAATTATAAAATTACTAAATTAAATATTAACTCTAATACTATTAAATAAAATCTACACTTATTTAAAAATAATATGCTAATTTAAATCTACACTAAAAAAAATCTATCAAGTAAGCAAATCTACATTAACCTAAAAAACAGTAAAAGAAGTTACAAATAGAAAACTAGGAGGTGATGCTGGTACTTTGCTGATGGGCTTAAGAGGAAGCATAAACCTGTTGGGCCCAGGAATTAGTAAACAAAAAAAATATTAAAACAAAAAAAACACAAGAGAAAAAAAATGTACGGGGCTTGTAAACGGACCAGGTCGGGTCAGACCCAGGTCCAGCCCCTTAAAAAACAAAAACAAGTGGTTCAAAGAACCCTAGCAGGCCACTCAACACTTCAACCCTCTCACGTTGTTTTCTTCCTTCTTCCACTTTTCGACCAAACGAAAATAATCCCTCTGCCTCTTAATCTCCTGAAATGTTTATGGTAACACAATAATAACAAAATTCCGCATGGCATCAACGAATGAAACTCTCGGTTCAGCTCTCAATTTTCTCTCTTCCGTAAATCGACTGCAATAATAACAATCTGAATCCTCTCTTGCGCATCTCGTTTTTGCATTCATATGTTCATCCGCCTCTCTCAACCAGTTTCATGAAGATGACGATAACAACTTGTTCAAATGCTCTCATCGTTTGAATTAGAACATCATGCAACGATAACCAAATTACTCATCTCAGTTTGTGAACAAAGGCATCAAACGAAATTAAAAAACAATAAAGCAATTCAACAAACCAGCAGAATTACAAAGTAAAGACGAAGTAAAAGGAAGAGGAATGTACCGAGTCAAAGTCTCTCTGACGTAGCTTCAACAAGGTAAGTATAAGAAATTCTTTCTATTTCCGCATTTATTGTTATTTTCGAATTGCTGTTGTGTTGAGGGTAATGAGAATTGTTTCAGTTGTAGGTTTGGAATCGGTTTGTGGTGCTGATGTTTGAAGTTGGCTTCACAAATTGGAGGTATTGAGGTTAAGGGTTTGCAGTTACGATGAGGGATGGTTTTTTGACAGGGAGGTCCTTTTTTCTGTTTCTGTATAATTTCGTTTTTTTCTTGAAGAGAATTTTTTTTGTTTTTTTCTTCTAAAGGGGTATGGTTCAAGGAAAATGATGAAGATTTTCTAGGGTTTTTGTCTTTGTGCATCTTTCTGTATTTTTTTAACAATGTTTTTTTGTTGCCTGTTGTGATTTCTTTGGAATAACAAAATTGTTCTGTTCTTTTCTCTCTTCTGATGGATAGTCGATCTCCATTTTGTTATGTTATTTGTTTCTCTTATATTAGTAAGGGAATGGAAATTTTGGGGGAAAAAGAAATTGGGTTTGAACACTTGAGATATGTTGTTGTTACAACTTTTTGACATAACTTTTGTATTACCTATTTGTGTGCAACCTTGGCTGGCTTATTGACTGGTTTTGATGCAGATTTTTGGACTATTTTGATATAGCTTCTACAGGGCTGCAATGCAGTTTGTTTTTGACAGAATTTTGGCCTCTTGTGTTTGTCCCTTTTTACAGTAATGCAGACTGGTTTCTTTTTTTGACAATATTTTGTTTTCTTTGTGAACCAAAAAAATATTTTTGTAATTTGCAATGAAGATATTTTTGGGCCAATGATATAAAACTATTTAGCAAATATAAATAAGGCCTTTGTTGGGCTTTGGCAAATGATGAATACCCTCCTAACTTTCTGATTCCAAACATAACCCTCATGATGAGAAATTTCTTGAAAAAATTTAATTTCATGCTTAATGTTTCATGTTGCTAACACTTTTTTCTTCTTTTCTTTCATGTGACGAGTGTTGACTTGGAGGTGAAGAAGACGAGGCAAGGTTGAAGATTGATGCTAGGTTCAAAGCAACATGAAGAATTGAAAATGAAAAGCCTTGGTTGGAAACCAAATGAAGCATGGAGGATTTTAGAAGCAAGTTAGCATATGTTTAGGGAGGACTTTAGGTTTCCATGTACAAAAAAAAAACTTGTGTAATTTTCTTGTAATTTGTAATTTGAAACTTGGAAAACATGAATTGAATTTGTATTTTTGTAAACTTGAATTAAATTGAATGAATATAAAATCTTGAGTGATTTTGTGAATAGAACTTCAAATAAAAATGGATCTTAAACCCTTGATGTCTTGAGTTTGCATCGTGAAATGATGAACTTTGAATGATGAATGAACGTGAACATTTGAGCGCCTTGATTCTTGAATGAGCCTTCGAATTCATAATGGACTTGAGCTTTGTATCTTGACTTATAAGTAATTCACTCATATTATTTTCCATCCTTTAATCTCAAATCAAAACTTTGAATAAAGTGAATGTCCTATGAGCTTAAACATGTCCAACACCGATCCAATGATCATCATTGTTTTAACACCAGTGATTCGCAATGCCAGCATCAAAACGATTAATGAATTTTCAAACTCAAACTTCCTGTTTTAATGAATTATCCTGAAATAAGAATCAATTTTTTTTGAGAAAATTATTATGGCATGAACAGAACATAGAAGTTAAGAGCATTCAAAATCAAGCAAAGGACCTATGACGATTCAATAACTTTCAAGGTCTTCTAAACACAAATTTCCTTCGATCCTTGAAGAGAATTTGTAGATGACATCACTTATGACAATGTGCAAGAATAATCGCCTCAAGATCTTGAAAATTGGAGAAATTCTAATTCTTGGAAGTCAGGCAAAATTTATTTTTAGATTAGGTCAAAAATCCAGAAAGTGAACTCTAAAGTATTCGAATTTTGATGATCTTTCGCACATAATCGGCTCTTGACTTGTAAATAGAAATTGGAGATGACGTCAAGGAGAATCATACGTAAAAAGAACCACTAAAAAATATTGAATAATGAAGAAGTTACAATCGTTTGAACTTGATCTTGGACAGGTCGGCTTTTGGGTCAACATAGTTGATTTTCAGTCATCTGAACCATTGACCGAACAAACTTGCAATGTGAAGCTTGAAACTTGGCACGAGCATCCTTAATAATACATGAAGAACCATGATGACCATTTGAAACTTTGGAAACTCAATTTTTCTCAAGAAATACTAAACCCTAGTTGTTGACTCAATGCCTAGGAGGAGAATCTGTCTTATCAAACCCTAAGCCATTTTAAATATTTGAGAAACCCTATAATAGCATCTTGAATGAAAAATGGGAGGGAAATTTTTTGGGTACAACAAGTACTATGGAGCTCGATCGAGTTATCCACGTCGTTCTGATGGTGCGCTCGTTATAAGAGCGGAGTTTCGTCCCTTCTGAATTTTCTGGGTGTTATGCTTGTGCCTAGGCATGTATGCATGGTCAGGCCTGGGTGAGTTTGTCTTGTCGGCCAAACTTGTCGACTGCTCAGTGTTTTTAACTGTAATATTTTTTTAGCTTTTTAGCATTTCATGATCGAACAAGTTGTTCCCTTTGTAAGTTTTCCAAGTAATACGCTCTGATCCTTGTTTTCGCGTAGACGCGATAAGAGCCTTCCCAGTTTGTTGCGAGCTTGCCCTTGCGAGATTCTTTGTGATTTATCTTCAAGACAAGGATGTCGACCTCGAACTCTCATCATATGACCTTGGCGTCGCAGACCATGGCTATTTGTTGTTTGAGCGAGGCCTCTTGTAGGGCCGCTCCTGTTCTGATTTCTTCTACTAGATCCAGTTCCTCTGGAAGGGTGACATCATTCACCTCCTCGTCTGGAGGAGCCTCAATTCGTATAGAAGGTTCTTCGATGTCCACGGGAATGACGACCTCTGTCCTGTAATCTAGTCGTAAAGGGGTCTCCTCGATTGACAAATACACAGTTGTTTGGTATCCCCAGAGTACATTGTGTAACTCTTTGACCCATCTTTTCTTAGTTTCGTTCAATCTTTGCTTAAGACCCCTGAGTATTACTCTATTCACGGATTCGGCTTGGCCGTTCGTTTGGGAATGCTCGACAGAGGCGAAGTGTTGGGTGGTGCCTAGTTTGGCGGTGATGAATTCCTGACAGGTGTGGTCTGTGAATTGAGTCCCGTTGTCGGTGACTATCGCTTGTGGGATGCAGAACAGAGTGAGGATATTTCTTTTATAGAAGCGAAGGAAGTTTTGGATGGTGATTTTGGCCAAAGCTTCGGCTTCTATCAATTTGGTGAAGTAGTCGACTGTTACGATTAAATATTTGTTTTGATTGGTTCCGACCACGGATGGACCGAGGAGATCCAATCCCCACCAGGCGAAGGGCCAAGGAGAGGAGAGGAATTTGAGCTCGTTGGGAGGAGCTAAATGCATGTCTCTGTGTCATTGTCATTTGTCGCATTTTTTCACGTGCTCTTTCACGTCGTGCTGCAAGGTAGGCCAATAATATCCTGCTCGCATAGCTTTTCTCACAAGGGATCTTCTGCCCAGGTGCTGGTCGCTGATACCCTCGTGGATTTCTAGCAAGACACGATCCACACTGCTTAGGTTGACACACTTGAAAAGAGGAATGGAAAATCCTCTCCTGCAAAGTTTTCCCTCGACCAAAACGTATGAGCAATCTCTTCGCCTGATGACTTCTTCTTATTTCGGGTCGTCAGGGAGTTTTCCCTTAGTGAGGTAATTGTGTACGGGGGTCATCCAGCAATCACTGTCTCTGATGGCGAACACTTCTAAGGTAGAGGGTGGCTTCTGGGTTCTTGGTCGAGGAAGGATTTCCTGCATTACTGTGATATGGTGGGAGAACTGACTTGGGTGTTTTGCATTTGATCGCAAATGTTGCGGTTAGCAAGAGTCGCCACCGACTTTTCTTTTATCCAAAAGGAAAGGCTGAAAAGAACAGGAAAGACCTTTGAGATTATTTCTGATTTCGGTGGGTAGATTATGAAAAGGGAAGGTATTAGCACCCTTTTCATCCGTATTTATTTATGGGCTCTTAGTCGCTTGCTAGATCACTTGCTTTTGTTTGAAAATATGCTTTGTGGTGGTTTTTGAAAGTATTTTGAAAAGGCGCTTTCGTTTAGGCAAACTTTGTAATAGTTCTCATTCGTAAGAACGTATACAAAGTCTTGAGCTTTTGAAAATGTTTCACATTTTTGAAAGTGTTTTTGAAAGTGATTTTGAAAAGGGTGTCTTTGTAATGGTTCTTGTCTCTATAAGAATTCATACAAAGTGTTGTCTTTTGAAAATGTTTCAAATGAAAGTGTTGGTGTATAAAATGTTTTTGTTGTGAGCAAGCGAGCAACTAGGAGTAATCAACCTACTCAAAAGGTCTTAGATGTTCTTTTCCTCCTCCTTTAGATATTTATATCTTACCATTGATTTGGTAATAATCCCCATCGTTGGATGTGAAGGGACGGGCGTGGGACGTTTGTATAGTCATAGAAGGCAACCTATGGGATGTTTTAGCAATGTCGTTTAGGGACTAGATCATTTACCGAAGGCAACATTGAGGGTCATCGAGGGACTACGATCTTTTATCAAGGGTCTTTGCTAAAACACACATATTCGAGGGACATGACTATTTTCCGAGCCAACAAGTGAGATTACCCTAAGGGTGCATGTGTGAATAGTGTGTTTGATTGCATGCATTTGTCTTTGATTTTTAGGTTATCTACTTGTTGGTTTAATCTTGGCATACACACCTAATTACTAGTATTTGTACAACATTAATAAAAAAAGTGCAAAAAATAAATCCTACACTATTACAACTATATTGAAGTGCATAAAAATATAAAAGCAAAAAGAAGGTAAAAAGAAGAAAAAAGAGCTCCTTCGGTTAGGGGGAAAGCACACTTCGATTCTGCTTCTGTTGGCCTCATTCGATTGGGGGCTAGCATCTAGCAAGTCATGGCCTTTGATTGGGCATTGGCAGCAGCTGGGCGTGACTTCTGGTTATGCCTAGTTGCCTGGTTACCTTCTTCGATTGGGCCTGGAATCAGTAAGTCATGGCCTTCGATTCTGGCTTTCTGGGGCTTGGAAGTCAGCATGAGCATGCGTTCTGGCTGGGCCTGTAAGTTAGCATTGAAGCCCAAGGCTTCGTTTTATATTCCTTTCCCCCTGTCTCTTTCATTTGGGATATAAAATGGCAACATGGCCTAGGGCCATGCTAGTATTTGTCTTGCAAACAGTTTAATACTTAAAGCATGTTTAGGTAAACAAGAAGCAAATGAAAGGTTTAGTTCTGAAAATATATTAAGAGGGTGGAAACGAAAAGAACAAAGTATTATGTACATGTTTCAAACGAAAGGGAAAGTTACTCACATGATATGCCATGAAACGAAAGGTTCAAGGGTAAGAGTGACTTACCTTGTTACATCCTTGAAGATGAACTGGGCCTTGAGTGGTGGCCCTGGATTCGAAGGGAGGGGCCAGTAGCTGGGCTTTGAATGCTAGATTCGAAGGAGAGGAGAAAACATGATGCTCCTTGGGATTCGAAGGAAACTGAAGTGTGGTTGTTCTTCAGAATCGAAGGAGGTGACAATGATTCTGGGTTTTTGATTTCACAAGTGTTTCAGGGACTTGAGAGTTTTGTTGTGTTTGATAATATTTTGGAGGTTTCGTTCCTCTGGTCTAAAGATCCTCTCCTTAGCTTTGCAAAAATTCCTCTATTTATAGAGAAAATAATGGACATGTTGAAGTAGCCAGCCTTGCAAAACAATAAAATATGAAACGAAGAAAGGTAAAAGTGGGGGGCCTGTTGGCAGTTAGGGTGTAGAAGATGTGACTTATGCTTCTGGCCTAGCTTGTGCTCAAACCAAAATCAGGTTGAAAGCTGATTTTGTGACTAAAGTACCTTTTATGAAGAAAGGGTACACAGTCCTTTTCCATTTCATCCAGGAATGGTATTATCCAGTGGATAAACCATCGAATCTTTGTGTAATGTATCACAAATTTGTGTAAGCCTCTGATTATGTAAAGATTTGGAGGCAACATAGCCTGGTGTTGTACCCCAAAATTTGCCCTCCCATATTCTTCAAAGTTTTGACAAGCATCATCTCAATTTGCTCAAGTCTACTCAAGGGCTACACAGTTCAAACACCCTCCTAAGCCAGTCAAATTAGAGTTTTGGTTCTTTCAAGGAAGTTGAGGTTTTCAAGGGCTCAATCAAGTCCCATATGCTCATATACATTGTCAAGCACCTACATGTCAAGTTTCAAGGCTCACAAGGTCAAGTTGCACAGTCAAAAACCCTAATTGCTTCACAATCAACTGTAGGGGCAAAATGGTCATTTGGCAGTCAAAAGTCAACATTTTTGGTCAACATCTTATTTTGAAGCCAGAATCATCATTTGATCAAGTCTTGATCATGATTCCACAAGAATGGCTCAAAAATCATCAAGATGCAAAAGTTTCTATTTTTGGACAGCTGAAAAGTCAACTGTAACTTGACCAAGGCATAACCTTTTCATGGTTCATCAGAAAAATCCCATCCAATGATCATTTTGAAGGGGATTACATTTCCTACAACTCATCTTCACATTCCAAGTCCAAGAAATGCTCTCACAAAAAGTTATCAATTTCAATATTATAGGTCATTTTCAAAAGTCAACAAAAAGGCACTTTAAGTCAAAGACCATAACTTGAGATTGGTAAATCAAAATGACATGGGACCAAAGGCATTGGTTGGAGGACTTCAATACCTTTCCAAAATGTCAAAGAACATGTTCATATGATCAAAATTAAGCAAGATATGCATTGGAGAAGTTGGGAAATTTTTGTGAAATGGCAAAAGTCAACTATCCTTGAAACTTCAATTTTTGACAAAAGGGCCCACTTTTTTCCACTTGATTCATCCTTGTCATGCCACCCACGTGTCCCATGATCAATTTCAAGACCAAATAATTATTTTTCCATTTTTATTTAATTTTTATGGATTTAATTCATTTTAATCCATAATAATTCAAATATAATTAAAAAAATTAATTAAATGGTATCTTGTGGTTTGATTAGCCTTCATGTATCATATTCCACATACCAAAACCGTGCCAAGCTCATTTATGCACGAAATTTTGAATTTGGACAAAGCTTTGAAAGGCCTTTAATGGTGGTTAAGACAAAATCCAAAAACATAATGGCACAAGTTTAAGGCTCCTAAAGGTGAATTATTCTCATTCATGACTACATATGCAAGCCTTGCAAGCCTCATTCACAACCTAGTGTGTGCAGAAACGTCCAAGAGCAAAACCAAAAATTGTTTAAAAAGTGAGAGTTCTAAAACAGAGTTGTGAGCATCTTCAGATCAAAACAAGCACATGGTTCTATTCCTTGCCACACCCTGAAGCTAAAGAAACCTTTGCCAAGTCCTGAGGCTCAATATCAAGCACTGTAAGTCATCACAAACTCGTCTCTGAACATGAAATTGGAATTCTTTATTCTTGCGTTTTTTCTCAAAAAAGCTAGCATATTCATACTCCTTGATTAATTTCCAACATGATTGCATTAGCCAATTTTATTGTTAGGCCCTGAATCGTGATGCCCAATTCTAGGGTTCACGTTCTTGCGTTTTAGGCATTTTTGTTTCAGGTTAAATCAAGGCCAGCCAAGGGCATAAGTGTGATCAGGGGACATGGACGAGGTCAACCATGGTTTTGAAATGGATTTTCATGGCCTAGGGACGAGTTTCGAAACAACCTACGAAACCACCTGCGGATAAAATCCGCAGGTAAAAAAACCTGCAATTTTTGAGGAAGAAGATGACCACATGCTTGCATCTGATTGGCCTGTTTAAAATAACGCGCGTGTTTTTTTTATTTCCAGGAATATTGCTTTTTATTACATATATTAATCATTGCTTATTCTTAGATCAAATGAAACGCGCAGCTCAGTTGGTGGCCATGCTATTGGAAAAGGCTACAGGACATGGGTTTCGATTCCCAGGTCCACTCAATAATTGTTTCAATTTTTCCTAACATATTCCTATGCAGGCTCCCTGAAGGGCTTCATCATACACCTCACCAATCCATGTGCCACATGTCCATAATCATGGATCCAAAGGCCAAGAAATGAAGGAGCGCCATGCTCCCTAGTCAAGCCAGCGCAATCAATTGCAAAAAGTCAAACAGGCTTGCTTCTATTAGGCCAGAAATTCAACAAAAAAACCTCCCATTGGTCCATTAACCTCCTGGTTTATTTGCCTTTTTATATTTTTCTCTTTTCAATTCTTTTAATTATTAATATTATTTTCATTAACTAACAAATTAATTTTTTTTATAAATTCAGAAAAAACCAAAAAAATAGTAATAATATTTTCATTAATTAGATTTAATTAGTTATTATTTTGTAAATAAATATGGTTAATTAATTTAGTCTTTTTTAAATTAGAGCAACTTTAATTTTTTTTTTCATAATAAATAAAAACCATTTAGAATTAGGTTTTTGCTAACTTTTAATTTCTTTTTATTTTCTCTTTATTTTCATAAAAAACACAAAAACACAAAAATATCATTTTCTTAATTAATTAATTAATTGGTTATTAGTTTTAATTTCATTAATTACAAAAAGGACAAATTCAATTTCTTTCTCAAAAGGGTCAAAACCTTTAAGACGTTCCCGATTCCATTTTCTATTCGCGCGTATTTATTTATTTTGATTATTTTTGTAAATGCTTCTGGAAGTGTAATAGTTAATTAGGACCTCCTTTATTGCTTTATTTATTTTCCTGCACTTTATTTACCAAAACGGGTTTTTGTTTTTGGCGATGTATAGACCCGCGCCTTGTAATAGCTAGATTTATCTTCCCGCAATTTATTTTCCGCACTCCTAACTGTTAAAAAATGCATGAAAGAATGTATGAAAAATAAAATCAATCCGTAGCTCACAAATAACATGTACAAGATAAACATAAACTGAAATAACACACATGCACATGCCACCCCTAGGGTACGCCTCACCGGTTGCCTCGAACGTGGTCATCAAGTATAGGGTGTCTTAGAGGTCGCCCTTCTGTCTAAAAGATCCAGTCGCCTCGAAACGGTTGCCTCGGATAAAAAAAGGATCTAGGACATCAGGGTTACTTCTAAGGTGTCCTACCATTGCTTCGGTGACCACATTGTCCCTAATCATCGAATTGACCCGAATACCTCCAACGACGGTGCTACCTACCTCTCAATAGTGGGATAGCACTATCTAAAGGACTCTTATACAGCCTAATTCCTTAGAGTAGGTAGATCTCATGGGTACTTGCTCTTTTCAAACAAACAAAAACAACTTTTCACACTCACATTTTCTAAAAGTTTTCAAACAAATTTTTCATACACTCTTGAGGACAAATACAAGAGTTACTTAGAAATCTTTCAAAAGAACTTTTCCAAAACCCACGCACACTTGAAAAGCAAACAAATTTTGAAAACATAAGAGCAAGTACCTAAGAGCCCGTGGATAACCACGGATAAAAAGGGTGCTAACACCTTCCCTTTCTATAAATCTACCTCCCGAACCGAGAAACATTCTCGAATAAGGAATTTTGTTGTGCTTTTGTCCTTTCCATGTTGGAGAACATAAAAGACGGTGGCGACTCTTGCTTACCGCGACATTTCGCGAACCAGCTAAAAAAACAGTCAGTTCTATTTCCACCGATCATAGAACTGGCGACTCTGCTGGGGACTTAATAAGTGGGGTGTACCTTAGGAATAGTTTATCATCATGTTTTCAATTGCTTGATTTGTTTGCTTTAATATTGTGGGCTTGTTTTGGGAGTTTCATAGATCCTAACCCGGATCTGAGGGATACCTTCTTAGAAAGTAGCAACAACTGACCTTAGGAACCTTACTTGAACCATCCTGGCCTCTTTAGGGGTAGTGAGATGACCGACTTTGGTGTAGTCCGAAGTTGGTAGATACTCGATACTACACTCATTGAGGGTTGCTTTCTTGGAATATTTTGATCGCCGGTTCAGTGGCTAAATCAAAACAATGAACACAGAAAACAACCCAATGATATTGAGCTCCTTAGAACCCGGTTACTTTTGATAGGACAGGTTTTTGAGCCCACCAACTTCAAGAGGGTAGTACCCCAAACTTCATGCTGGCCTAAACTCTAAGGGCTGTCTTGTGTGACTTGTGTGCCTTCAAACTTGACTACTTGCATGCTTGTTATCTGACACTTGAGTTTCTTGCAGGTTTTATGTACAGTCCTTTAATCTGGACTCATAACAGAGTTTACCTACATTACTCCACGCATAGCATAACATCATGCCATCATACCATTGCATACATACCGCATAAGGGCTAATCCATTTCAAGGATCTCAAGGGTTTGTGATACAGGTCATGATGAATCAAATGTCCAGCAAAGGGCAAAGGGGATTTATTTTCCTCCAGCCAAGGTTGATAACTTGAGTCAGGGGCTATGACCCACTCGATATGGTGAGCCTTGACTCTTGAAGAAGGACTCTCAGCAACATGAAGTTCCTTCAATCAAGCTACCCAAATCCAAATTCTAACAAGTTTCTCTGTTTACCCCGCGAGATCCTTGAAAACATCGCATGCATACATACATATCATTGCATTACAGGTACTCCTTTTACAAGTCGCTTATCTTCTTCGCTGTTTATTTCAGCCATCATCATGAATCCTGAATCATCCAATGAACAAGCTATCAAGGCCCTCCAGGCCCAGAACGCCCAGTTCCAGGAGCTGGTCATGAGCTTAGCCCAGGGACAACAGGAATTGAAGACCCTGCTTTTGAAGAAAAAGAAGAAGAGGACTGTTTTGTTCAACCCTAGACGCAGATCTGGGAATACACTGCAGAATGAAGCTGAGCGGACTACTCCATCTGTTGGGGAAGGCAGTCACCAAGAGGGAAGGGTTCCTAGTCCCGTAGTCTCTGACACCGAGATAGATTTCAATGATGAACAATACCCTCCTGCTGAGGACAGGTACAAACAGCTGGAGGACCGGTTAAATGCTATGGAAATTCAACGTGTGCCTGGGTTGGACTTTGGGGACCTAGGTTTATCTTCTGGGGTGGTGATCCCTCACAAGTTCAAGGCACCTGCCTTTGTAAAGTACGACGGGGCTTCCTGTCCTAAGCTGCACCTTCGTTCATACGCAAGGAAGATCTAGCCCTACACGACAGACAAGAACCTATGGATCCATTTCTTCCATGAAAGTCTTTCAGGGACTCAACTCGAATGGTTCTATCAGCTGGATGGAACCAGTATTCGTAACTGGGAGGACTTGGCAACTGCTTTTTATAAGCAGTATCAGTATAATGCCGACCTCGCTCCTACGCGTACCCAAAAATTGGTAAACAACTGCTGATCCTCCAAAAGGTTACTTAATTGGTGACTCGCAGGATCGATCAGATTGATCCTAAGACATGGTTGATTTTTGGGATTTTGACTAAGTTTAATGATGGTTAATGACAAGAAAATAAAGACACTTTATGTAAATTGCATGAAGAAAACTTGGTAGAATAAAAGAAAGCTTTAAATAAAGGCTTCGACTGGGAAAAGTAAATGAAAGGCAATAAAGTTCTGGAAAATAAATGACTTTGATTAATTTAAATGGTGTTTCACACATACATTCTCAACAATTCTTTCGCTCACACTAGGTACTTGAATCTAAATGAGTAACTTGTATATAATTGTGAACACACGCTGTTGTACCCCAAAATTTGCCCTCCCATATTCTTCAAAATTTGCAAAGAGCATGCTTCAAATCTCCCCAAGGGTTGCACAGTTCAAGGGCCTCCTAACAGTTAAAAATTAGGGTTTTGGTTCTGACAAAGAAAATGAAGTTTCCAAGGGTCCAATCAAGTCCCACATGCCTACAAACATGGTCAAGCATCCTCATACCAAGTTTCAAGACTTACAGCACAAAATTGCACAGTCAAAAACCCTAATTGCACTATAGTCAATTGTAGGGGCAAAATGGTCATTTGACAGTCAAAAGTTCAAATTTTTGGTCAACATCTCATTTTGAAGCCACAAACATCATTTGATCAATGCTTGATCATGATTCTCAAATCTTGGCTCAAAAAGTCTCAAGATGCAAAAGTTTCCATATTTGGATAGTTGAAAAAGTCAACTGTAACTTGACCAAGGCATAACTTCCACATGGATTATTAGAAAAATTCCATCCAAAGCTCATTTTGAATAGAATCACATTTCCTACAACTCCTCTTCACACTTCAAGTCCAAGAAATGATCTCACAAAAAGTTATTGATTTCAACATTATAGGTCATTTTCAAAAGTCAACAAAAAGGGACTTTAAGTCAAAGACCATAACTTGATATTGGTAAATCAAAATGACATGGGACCAAATACATTGGTTAGAGGACTCAAAGACCTTTCCAAAATGTCCCAGAACATGAGCAAATCTTAAAAATTGAGCAAGATATGCCTTGTGGAAGTTGGGAAATTTTTGGATATTTTGAAAAGTCAACATTGCTTCAAAAGTCTTAAAATTGCTAATGGGCCTCTTTTTCTTCCAAAATCCATCATCCAAAACATGTGCACGACCATTTGGCCCAAAGGGAAGTTTTTTATCATTTTTATTTATTTATTTGGATTTTTAATTATTAATAATTCATTTAATTAAAATAGATATGTGAAAAATACCAAAGCAAGTCAATCAAATCTTTTTATGCATGGGATAACTTCAATATTTCGTGCATGATCAGATTTGGAAAAAATCTTGGTAATTGGACATGATTTGAAGCAAATTTGCATGAAAAAGATTGGAAAATATATGCCATAAAAATCAAATATTCTCTTCATCAATTCATTGATTTTTTGATCCAATTTCTAACCCTAATCATTCCAGTACATATATACATGAAAACCCTAGTGTCCATAATCTCCAGCTGCGCAAGAACATCATCACCACTTTTGCATTTTTTGTGAAAAACTCAAATACTGAAAACTAGGTTACAGTGCGATTCAAGCAAAAATAACCATTCCATTACCTTCCTGAGACTTCAAGGAAGGTTTTCAAATCAATACCATCCATCCTAACTCAGAGAAACGGTAGAACGATCGTGCCCTGTACAAGATTTTTTTCATATGCTTGCATCATGATTCATGCGTTTTTAGTAATTTTTAATGTTTGATTTATGTTCCTTGATTGATTCTAAAGCTAACTGTATTGTTTAATTAAGCTTTCATCACTTGTACGCGAAACCACCATGGGCGATTATTAGGGTTATTCAAACTTGAAATTGGGCGTTTCTAAATACTGTAAAATTAGAGAACCTCAATGCCATGGTTGAAATCAGCATGCTTGGACGAATACAACACACCTCTCGCGCCTAATTTATGTGATACCATGGCCTATTCGCTATTTTAGAAAACTGCATATTTTGGGGGGGTTTAAAACCCCCGCTAACCCTTTTATGTTTCAGGAAAAAAAGCAAAACGAGGAAGAAGAAGGGTAGGTGGCACCATCTGATTGAGTAGTTTGAATTTCGCGCGAAAAAAGAGCACTAACGCTTATTTTACCTTATGTTAATTATTACCCATTATACATACAAAGTGCATCAGCAGCGCAGCTGGCAAGGAACGCGTTGGTAACCCCTGGGACCTGGGTTCGAATCCCAGGTCCCCCATCCCTTTCCATATTATTTTTTTACTCACGCTTCTATGCAGTTTCATTACAAGGGTGCATCATACATCCCCAATCTCAAGCTTGCCGCGCGTATAGCAAGATCAATCCAAAGGCACTGATTGGAAGGACACCCTGGGCGTTAGTCAACACACATGCATGCCAGCACAAAAGTCAAATGAGGCCAGGAGCTTAATGGGCCTGAATTACTAAACAAAACCTCCAATTGGGGACAGACCCCCCATGGTTTGCCTTTCTAATTCTTTTTCTCATATTTTTCTATTTTTGTTTTAATTAGTTTTTTTTTAATTTAATTCTTTAAACCAATTTATTTTCATAAGAATATAAAAATAACAAAAAATCAGAAAAGACAAAAATTAAATATATTTTATTTAACTAATATTTTTGTAAATAAAGTCTTGTATCAATTAATTAGTTTTCTAGGGTTAATTTCAATGTCTTTTCTTAATAAATTAAAAACTTGTAGAATTAGGTTTAAATTACTTTAGTTACCTTTTTTTATTTATTTTCTTTTCACTAATAATTAATTATTTATTTTTATAAATCAAATTGCCATTAATTAATTAATTTAATTTTAGGTTTAATTTTAACATGTTTTTCTTAACAAATAAAAGTTGTAGAATTAGGGTTAATTAGTTAATTTCATTTAATAAAAAACCATAAATCCAAAAAATCTCAAAATAATTTCTTTTTTCATTTTTATTTAATTAATTTAATAATTTAATTTAATTTCATTAAAAAGGATCCAACGCCCTCGCTTCCAATTTTAATTCCAATTCGCGCATTTTATTTTACTTCTTGTAATATTCATGTAATTCTCCCAAAGCCTTCTAAACTCGGACATTTTATTTCTCGCACTTTATTTACTTTCTGTCAAATCGGGTCCTGGATTAAATTTGGCGATGTGGACCCGCGCCTTTGTAATAGTTTAGAACTTTTAATTTCCGCATCTTTTTTAACTGTTAATAATGGCATGCAAGAATGAATGACAAAATAAAAACGAACGCGTAGATCACCTGACATGAACAAGACAAACATAACTGAACGTGACACACAAATCACACACCACCCCTAGGGTACGCCTCACTGTTGCCTTGCCTCGAAAGGTGATCGTCGAGTAGAGGATGTCTTAGTAAGTCCTCATGATCCGGGAACCTGGCATGAGGGTAGCTTCTAAGGTGTCTTCCTATTGCTCTGGTGATCACCATGTCCCGAACCTCGAATTGACCCGAACACCTCCAACGGTGGTGCTACCTACCTCTCAAGGGTGGGATGGCACTACCTTAAGGACATTTACACAGCCTAATTCCTTAGGGTAGGTAGATGACTCATGGATACTTGCTCTAATTTCAAAAACGAATCAAAAATACTTTTCACACCGACACCTTTTCAAAAAGCTTTCGAAAGCAATTTTTCAAACACTCTTGAGGACCGATACAAGAGTCGAACTGGAATTTTCAAAGAAACTTTTTAAAACCCACAGTTGAAAAGCAAACAAACCATTTTTGAAAACACAAATGAGCAAGTATCTAAGAGCCCATGGATAACACTGGATAGAAAGGGTGCTAACAACTTCCCTTTCTATAATCTACCTCCCGAACCGAGAGCAATCTCTTTAAGGAATTTTTCTGTGCTTTTGTCCTTTCCATTTGGAGAAAATAAAAGACGGTGGCGACTCTTGCTTCCGCGACATTTCGCGAACCAGCTTTAAACAGTCAGTTCCAGATCCACCGATCACAGAACTGGCGACTCTGCTGGGGATAAACTTAAAGTGAGGTGTACCTTAGGGTTAGTTCATAACTGTGTTTTCAATTGTATTGACTTGTCTGCTTTAAATTTGTGGGTTGCATGGGAGTTACATAGATCCTAACCCGGATCTGGGGATACCCTGTTTAGGTAGCATAAGCTGTGAGGGACCTGTCCGGCGTAGACCGACACGGGTGAAGCAGTGGCTACGTTGGTGTGGCACCTTGGTCTGTACTGATATCCCTTGTGTTGCAACGAGGAGAATATGGGTCTTCTGAGGAGTCATTAAGCACCAACAGACCTTAGAACCTTAAATGACCCAACTTGGCCATTAGAACAGTAGCAGTATGTTACGCCCATTGAGGCTAAACTCTCGTGATGGTTCTGGCTGCAAGAAAAGATTGCGATGCTGGAGTTATGACCGATTGAGGGTAGTCAATGATATTGGGATCCTCTAAGAACCCGGTTACTTTGATAGGACAGGTATGAACCAACCAACTGAAAGAGGGTAACACCTAGACCTCATGCTGGCCTAAACTCTAAGGGCTTCTCTTGTGTGACTTGTGTGCCTTCGTACTTGACTAATTGCATGCGTGTTATCTGACACATAAGCTACTTGCAGGTTTTGGTTATAGTCCTTAACTGGGACTCATAACAGGGTCTACTAGGTCTCTTGCAGGTTTTGTTTATAGTCCTTAATTGGGACTCATAACAAAGTATACTGACTTTCTTGCAGGGTTTGTTTATAGTCCTTAATTGGGACTCATAACAGGGTTTACCTACATCACCCCATGCATAGCATGACATCATACCATTGCATACATCTTAACCCATTTCAAGGATCTCAAGGGCTTGTGATGCAGGTCATGATAAATCAAACATCTAGCAAGGGGAAAAGAGGATTTATTTTCCTCTAGCTAAGGTTGTCAGGGGCTATGACCACTCGATATGGTGAGCCTTTGACCCTTTGAAGAAGGACTCTCAATAATATGCAGTTCCTTCAATCAAGCTACCGGACCCAAATTCTAACAAATTTTCTTGTTTACCCTGCAAGATCCTTGAAAACATTGCATGCATATCATACACATCATTGCATAACAGGTATCCTTGTTGCAGGTCACTTACCTTTCTCGCTGTTTATTTCAGCAATGGCTTCCCAACAAGATAATCAGGACCTTCTTGCTCAAGAGACTCGGTTCGGGGAAATCCTCCTGAATCTATCCAAGGGGCAGGAGGAGCTAAGGACACTTATCATGGAGACTTTGGTCAGGAACAACGCTGAGGACGAACGGCTGAAACATCTGCAAGCTGAAGTGGATGCAATGAGAGCCCAGATGCTGGGGCAGGTGACTATCATCCAAGACTTAGCTCAAAGACAAGATGAGCTCGGGGTTCTCGTCAACCAACTGCTTCGGGGTAACCAACTGGGGAAAACATCTAAGGTTGAAGGGCCAGTCATCATTCAACCATCTTTGAGACAAGGAGATAAGGGGAGAGCTCCTCAAATGGCTCCAGTGTCACAAATTCAGCATCAACCTCACCAGCTTCAGCCAGACAAGCCCAGGAGGCAATTCACCCAACTCAACATGTCGCTGTTTCAAGCTTTACAACGCCTGTTGGGATTGAACCTGATCACATTAAGGGATCATCCCCAGAACCCCAACACAGCACATCCTACTTATGATCCCAATAAAAGGTGTGCCTACCACTCTGCCTGTCCGGGACACGATACAAATGAGTGTTGGGCTCTGAAGAACAAGATCCAGGATCTGATTGATGAAGGGGCACTAGAGTTCACTCAAGATGGCCAGACTGAGTTTTTCTACCATCCCTCCAAGGCTCACCATTTGAAATGACAAGCCCTGAGACTAGAAAACTTGTGTTCATTCGAATGTTCAAGTTGTAATTTTCTTTTTGTTCAAACATTTACTCATACTAAACGTTGTTATTTCATTAATGCATCGCATATGTCTGTTTTGAAACAATATATTCGTATTCACTAAATGCAAATTATTTTCATATTTTTTCTGATGATCAACTCTCAATTAATAATTCTAAGCCTCTTTAGGGAGGATGACGAAAACGATACCATAATCTACAGTATGCTTTTGAACAGACCCCGCTGACGAGGTACAGGCATTATTTCAATCCCTAAACACTGGAGTTATAAGGATGATAATCCCTCGTCAACCCCTCTGAGCCAAAGAAGTAGGAGTTTTTCTTTTCGAAATTTAAAACCCTTAATCATAACCTGGGGCAGGGTAGTTATCTCAGTTGATCCAAGTGCATAACGAATGGCACCAAAGAGGTCCTTACAAAACAAAGAAAGATAGTGTTGATTCCGAATAATCATAAGGATAGGCAGTCATTATATCTCAAAAATAAAAACCCAATAAGTCAAAACCTATGAAGGAGACTTACAAAACTGGGGCATCCCACTGACTGTAATTCCAAAAAAGGAAACAGTTCAGGCAAAAAAGAAAGGGATAACAAAAATCAGACAAGAAAGAGGTCTTACAAACCCTCAACAAAAAAGGAAGGACTGCCTATTCAAAATAAGTTATCAACATTCGAATCATCACCGGAAAATCAGAGCAAAGACTCGAACAAGGTCTGACGTGCGATCAACTGAGTTTAGGTTTGAAGAACATCACGAAGAGCGGGTGGGTACAAATAATTTGAGCCTTTATCCTTTGTTTCTTAAACCGTGAACCAGGCCACGCTACAACCCTTAAAAGTCCTAGCTGAAGCATGGGTTAGTTCGAAAGCATATTGTTACAAAGGTATCCTGACTCCTTAAGGCCTACGATAAAATACGGAGTTGACATCACGTTTTACAAACATTCATTTGTTTTATGAAAAAGAAAGCATTTTCAAAATCTTCAAGACAGACATAAGCTTTTCATTTTTAACATAACTTTGTTTGCATATGACTTTTTGTTTGAACAGCAGGGAAATTCGCACGATGAATACCTAGTGAATAAAAGCATTTCCAATCAAGGGGCACGACATGATCATGGTCCATCATCTGGGGCAATCCAATCAAGATTCGGAGAATCTCTTAAAGGCCAAATAGCCTGGGGCAAGTCTCCGCCTGAGTCACTTAGGGCACTCCAACAACGAATCTTGCCTGATCAAACACCTTCTGGTGGCGTGGCAAAATACTTCCAACAGGGGCAACTCCCTACATTCCCTGAACGTGGACATAGTCAAAAAAATACTACGCATAATCAAAGACCCGCTAGGTTGACATACCTAGGCAAAAATTAGGGCTTCCCGGCGAACCAAAAGGGTTCGGGCAAAATGAAGGGATGAAATGAAAAAATCTGTACACCCGGCAAGTCGAAAACCTGAAAAGGCGGCTTGGGCAAAAATGGGTATCCCGGTGGACTGAAAACCCGAAAGGGCGGTCCAGGAAAAAGTTAGGGATCAAAGCGTACGACTATGTCCTGTCATCTTGTCACCTGCCTACCTGAAGAAGGTTTGACCCTCAATAATTATCAGCATCCCACAGGTGCCTCCCCCATAGAAACAGGGGCAATAATGGGTGGTCTAAGCAATCTGATTGTTCTGTCTTCCAAGGTATCAAGGTAGGTTCCGTTGAAGAACATAACCAATACAGTTCAATACTTCCCCAGGAGAGTCCAATCCAGTTTCCCCAAGAAAGTTGGAATCCACCTCTCCAAGCAGTAAGCTTATCCCCAGTAAATTCTGGAAGCTCACCCTCGCAGAGCACGAACATGCGTCTCCCGGTTTTATTCAAAGAGTTATTTCCTTACCAGGATATAACTGGGTTATCCTCGGCCAAAAGCCACGGAGAGATCGTCCTCGATGAAGTCTTCTTATCCCCAGCGAAGTCTATTAATGCTTCCAACACAACAAGAGTATCCCCAGCAAGTTATTATCAATAACTCAGCAAAGTACCTCTCTCCCCACAGAGTATTGCTTCCCAGCAAGATCGTTAGAGTACTTTTCTCCCCGCAGAGTAATCCATTCGCCAAGTTTATTCCCCAACGGAGTTATCTTCTCCTACCGGTATTCTTGCAACTATCATCCCCAGCGGAAGCAAAGATCTATTCTTTAACAGCAGCCCAGGAGTGACTTCCTGGCACCCGTCAAGGATTTATTATCCTAGACGAAAAGATACATTCATAAACATCACGTTTCCATACATTATAGCATGCATATATACATCATATCTAAATCTCATTTATGTTGAGAACATCATTGCTTGATCCATATCATGCATTGCATATGACTGACCTTTACCTTTCAGGAAAAAGCCTGTTAAAGTCCTCAGCTACATCTCAAGACCTAGACCGGTTCAGTTAAGTCGACCCTAAGACTTTTCTGTTTCTTATCCAGTCAAAGGCCTTCTCTGGTTCAGTCAGATCGACCCTAAGATCTCCCTGTTTCTTATCCAATTGAAGACATTTCAAGACCTAGACCGGTTCAGTTAAATCGACCCTAAGATTTTTCTGTTTCTTATCCAGTCAAAGGCCTTCTCTGGTTCAGTCAGATCGACCCTAAGATCTCCCTGTTTCTTATCCAGTTGAAGATTTCAAGACCTAGACCGGTTCAGTTAAATCGACCCTAAGATTTTTCTGTTTCTTATCCAGTCCAAGGCCTTCTCTAGTCCAGCTAAATCGACCCCTAACAGATTTTCCTGATAAAGACTCAGCAGAAGATATCCAAGATTCTCTCAATGATTACTGTTGAGGTTGAAGTCGCCCAAGATTCTCTCAATGATTACTGTTGAGGTTGAAGTCGCCCAATATTCTCTCAATGATTACTGTTGAGGTTGAAGTCGCCCAAGATTCTCTCAATGATTACTGTTGAGGTTGAAGTCGCCCAAGATTCTCTCAATGATTACTGTTAAGGTTGAAGTCGCCCAAGATTCTCTCAATGATTACTGTTGAGGTTGAAGTCGCCCAAGATTCTCTCAATGATTACTGTTGAGGTTGAAGTCGCCCAAGATTCTCTCAATGATTACTGTTGAGGTTGAAGTCGTCCCCAGATTCTCTCAATGATTACTGTTGAGGTTGAAGTCGCCCAAGATTCTCTCAATGATACTGTTGAGGTCGAAGTCGCCTATGGTTCTCTCCCCGTTACTGCGGAGGTAGTAATCGTCCCCGGATTCTCTCAGCGATACTGTTGAGGTTGAGGTCATCCAAGGTTCTCTCACCGTTCCTGTTGAGATAGTAACCATCCCTGGTTCATTCATCACCTTTTGAAGATCCAGATCCAGCTCCTGTAACCAGTCAGGACACGTCATACAAAGAGTTTGAAGACCAGCTCCTGTAACAGGTCAGGTAATCATTTTCTTTTGCAGGTACGTAAGTTCTCGCTAAGGAATCTCTTACGCGATCAACATCCAGATGGCATCTATAAGCCCATCACCATCCATCATCTCTCAGCATGGCATCTATAAGCCCATCATCCTATCCATCAATCTCCAAATGGCATCTGTAAGCCCATTCCCATCATCACACCACTATGTGAGCGCAAATTTCTGGGCACTCTAGTGTTCAATCATCTTCCACCTTCGGATTACGAAAGGCACGTCAGCCAATCTGCATCCTCAGGTCTAAGAAGATTTAACATGGGCAACTGTTGTACCCCAAAATTTTCCCTCCCATATTCTTCAAAATTTGCAAAGAGCATGCTTCAAATCTCCCCAAGGGTTGCACAGTTCAAGGGCCTCCTAACAGTTAAAAATTAGGGTTTTGGTTCTGACAAAGAAAATGAAGTTTCCAAGGGTCCAATCAAGTCCCACATGCCTACAAACATGGTCAAGCATCCTCATACCAAGTTTCAAGACTTACAGCACAAAATTGCACAGTCAAAAACCCTAATTGCACTATAGTCAACTGTAGGGGCAAAATGGTCATTTGACAGTCAAAAGTTCAAATTTTTGGTCAACATCTCATTTTGAAGCCACAAACATCATTTGATCAATGCTTGATCATGATTCTCAAATCTTGGCTCAAAAAGTCTCAAGATGCAAAAGTTTCCATATTTGGATAGTTGAAAAAGTCAACTGTAACTTGACCAAGGCATAACTTCCACATGGATTATTAGAAAAATTCCATCCAAAGCTCATTTTGAATAGAATCACATTTCCTACAACTCCTCTTCACACTTCAAGTCCAAGAAATGATCTCACAAAAAGTTATTGATTTCAACATTATAGGTCATTTTCAAAAGTCAACAAAAAGGGACTTTAAGTCAAAGACCATAACTTGATATTGGTAAATCAAAATGACATGGGACCAAATACATTGGTTAGAGGACTCAAAGACCTTTCCAAAATGTCCCAGAACATGAGCAAATCTTAAAAATTGAGCAAGATATGCCTTGTGGAAGTTGGGAAATTTTTGGATATTTTGAAAAGTCAACATTGCTTCAAAAGTCTTAAAATTGCTAATGGGCCTCTTTTTCTTCCAAAATCCATCATCCAAAACATGTGCACGACCATTTGGCCCAAAGGGAAGTTTTTTATCATTTTTATTTATTTATTTGGATTTTTAATTATTAATAATTCATTTAATTAAAATAGATATGTGAAAAATACCAAAGCAAGTCAATCAAATCTTTTTATGCATGGGATAACTTCAATATTTCGTGCATGATCAGATTTGGAAAAAATCTTGGTAATTGGACATGATTTGAAGCAAATTTGCATGAAAAAGATTGGAAAATATATGCCATAAAAATCAAATATTCTCTTCATCAATTCATTGATTTTTTGATCCAATTTCTAACCCTAATCATTCCAGTACATATATACATGAAAACCCTAGTGTCCATAATCTCCAGCTGCGCAAGAACATCATCACCACTTTTGCATTTTTTGTGAAAAACTCAAATACTGAAAACTAGGTTACAGTGCGATTCAAGCAAAAATAACCATTCCATTACCTTCCTGAGACTTCAAGGAAGGTTTTCAAATCAATACCATCCATCCTAACTCAGAGAAACGGTAGAACGATCGTGCCCTGTACAAGATTTTTTTCATATGCTTGCATCATGATTCATGCGTTTTTAGTAATTTTTAATGTTTGATTTATGTTCCTTGATTGATTCTAAAGCTAACTGTATTGTTTAATTAAGCTTTCATCACTTGTACGCGAAACCACCATGGGCGATTATTAGGGTTATTCAAACTTGAAATTGGGCGTTTCTAAATACTGTAAAATTAGAGAACCTCAATGCCATGGTTGAAATCAGCATGCTTGGACGAATACAACACACCTCTCGCGCCTAATTTATGTGATACCATGGCCTATTCGCTATTTTAGAAAACTGCATATTTTGGGGGGGTTTAAAACCCCCGCTAACCCTTTTATGTTTCAGGAAAAAAAGCAAAACGAGGAAGAAGAAGGGTAGGTGGCACCATCTGATTGAGTAGTTTGAATTTCGCGCGAAAAAAGAGCACTAACGCTTATTTTACCTTATGTTAATTATTACCCATTATACATACAAAGTGCATCAGCAGCGCAGCTGGCAAGGAACGCGTTGGTAACCCCTGGGACCTGGGTTCGAATCCCAGGTCCCCCATCCCTTTCCATATTATTTTTTTACTCACGCTTCTATGCAGTTTCATTACAAGGGTGCATCATACATCCCCAATCTCAAGCTTGCCGCGCGTATAGCAAGATCAATCCAAAGGCACTGATTGGAAGGACACCCTGGGCGTTAGTCAACACACATGCATGCCAGCACAAAAGTCAAATGAGGCCAGGAGCTTAATGGGCCTGAATTACTAAACAAAACCTCCAATTGGGGACAGACCCCCCATGGTTTGCCTTTCTAATTCTTTTTCTCATATTTTTCTATTTTTGTTTTAATTAGTTTTTTTTTAATTTAATTCTTTAAACCAATTTATTTTCATAAGAATATAAAAATAACAAAAAATCAGAAAAGACAAAAATTAAATATATTTTATTTAACTAATATTTTTGTAAATAAAGTCTTGTATCAATTAATTAGTTTTCTAGGGTTAATTTCAATGTCTTTTCTTAATAAATTAAAAACTTGTAGAATTAGGTTTAAATTACTTTAGTTACCTTTTATTTATTTATTTTCTTTTCACTAATAATTAATTATTTATTTTTATAAATCAAATTGCCATTAATTAATTAATTTAATTTTAGGTTTAATTTTAACATGTTTTTCTTAACAAATAAAAGTTGTAGAATTAGAGTTAATTAGTTAATTTCATTTAATAAAAAACCATAAATCCAAAAAATCTCAAAATAATTTCTTTTTTCATTTTTATTTAATTAATTTAATAATTTAATTTAATTTCATTAAAAAGGGTCCAACGCCCTCGCTTCCAATTTTAATTCCAATTCGCGCATTTTATTTTACTTCTTATAATATTGATGTAATTCTCCCAAAGCCTTGTAAACTCGGACATTTTATTTCTCGCACTTTATTTACTTTCTGTCAAATCGGGTCCTGGATTAAATTTGGCGATGTGGACCCGCGCCTTTGTAATAGTTTAGAACTTTTAATTTCCGCATCTTTTTTAACTGTTAATAATGGCATGCAAGAATGAATGACAAAATAAAAACGAACGTGTAGATCACCTGACATGAACAAGACAAACATAACTGAACGTGACACACAAATCACACACCACCCCTAGGGTACGCCTCACTGTTGCCTTGCCTCGAAAGGTGATCGTCGAGTAGAGGATGTCTTAGTAAGTCCTCATGATCCGGGAACCTGGCATGAGGGTAGCTTCTAAGGTGTCTTCCTATTGCTCTGGTGATCACCATGTCCCGAACCTCGAATTGACCCGAACACCTCCAACGGTGGTGCTACCTACCTCTCAAGGGTGGGATGGCACTACCTTAAGGACATTTACACAGCCTAATTCCTTAGGGTAGGTAGATGACTCATGGATACTTGCTCTAATTTCAAAAACGAATCAAAAATACTTTTCACACCGACACCTTTTCAAAAAGCTTTCGAAATCAATTTTTCAAACACTCTTGAGGACCGATACAAGAGTCGAACTGGAATTTTCAAAGAAACTTTTTAAAACCCACAGTTGAAAAGCAAACAAACCATTTTTGAAAACACAAATGAGCAAGTATCTAAGAGCCCATGGATAACCATGGATAGAAAGGGTGCTAACACCTTCCCTTTCTATAATCTACCTCCCGAACCGAGAGCAATCTCTTTAAGGAATTTTTCTGTGCTTTTGTCCTTTCCATTTGGAGAAAATAAAAGACGGTGGCGACTCTTGCTTCCGCGACATTTCGTGAACCAACTTTAAACAGTCAGTTCCAGATCCACCGATCACACACGCGAAAAACTACGTGAACAACTAATATTTATACTAAACACATCTTAAGTAACCGTCGGGCGGTTACGCTGCTTCGAGATGACTCCACTTGGCATGCTCACAGCATTCGATGCTCCTGATCTTGGCACGTTGCACTTGGTAACCGCTGGGAACCGTTTTCCCTCCAAACATTTGAATCTCAAACCGTTCCACTCTGAGCGTCGAATACCTTTGTCGAGAAGCACCTTCGACGTCGAAGGCAAGAAGATTCCTACTTAGAAGAAATTCTCTAAGTACCTTGCCACCTTCTGATAAGCATTTCGACAGAATCAGCTGGTCGAAACCATCCCTCATGATTAATGGTTTATATTAATAAAAACAAGGGTGTCGAACTTAGGAGCCAACAAATTGCCCCCCAAGAATGCCTTATTTCGACGCTGAAAATAAAAAGGCATTCTTTGAGATTCCACTCGACACCTGTCCTTCATTCTTAGCCACAGATTAACCTGTGCGCTTTTTGTCTTCTACCAACCAACTGACAATCCCAAGAAAAAGCCATCATTCCATTTGTACCTAAGACGTCACCTCAGTAAGGCGTTTAGCGTGCCCAATGTCTTTTCACAAATTGTCATCATGACAATTTCCCAAAACCGAGGGTGCACGCTGCACCGTTTCGTTTCTGCAGAACGGCTATGTCAGCGAAGGAGCGCCACGTGCCCCACTATCATCTGCAACATTAAATGGCCTCGAATTTTGTGGTTTCCCAACCACTATAAATAGCACTAGGTACCCATTGTGGGACTTTTTCACGCCATTCTGCATCCAAACCTTATTGCTTGAACAAAAACTTCTGCAAACCTGTAAACACTTTGTTCTTCACTCACCTTCAATCTTAACCCAAAAATGGCTCCAGGTTCCTCTAATGCTCCTAGTTCCAACATTCCTTCTAGAACTGCTAAACCAAAAATCTTCTCAACTGTTCCCACAGTTAACTCTACAGGCATGCGAAGGATTCCTGAACCCCTGGGAACTGCTAAGCGTGAGGCTTATTCTCATCAACTACTGATTCCGGTTGGATACTCCAACCAGATTTTCGCCATGTCTGGCCCGTTATCCACATGCATTGATGAATCTACGAAGATCAAGAACTTCTTCCTGGTGCTTGAGGCACTCAAACCTGTTGGGTGTTCCAAAAAGGCTGCAGATGACAACGAAGATCCTGCTAAGGAGAAGATAGATCTTCGCTTTTTCAATAGGGGTGTTAGGGCTTTTAGGTCTAGCCCTAGTCTTACACCAGACTACAGTGCTTGGCTAGAGAGGATGGAAAAAAGCCAGGCTTCGATCTGGAAGAACCTGGGGATATACGACCTGGTCATGCTGTCGAAGACTGGTCTCAACTACTCCCCTGAGATGCTGATAGCCTCTTTGCTTTTCTGGGATTATACTCACTTCACTTTCCACTTGCCTTGTGGAATGCTAACACCCACTCTTTTCGACGTGGCTGCCATCACCGGTATTCGACCAACTGGGGATTATTTCGACCCAGAGGAAATGTCGGAGGACCAAATTGGGTTTTCAGCTACTAAACCCACCTATACCACCTATATTAACCACTACCATGATAGGTCGACAACCAATGTGACGGATGTGGAGCACATTACGTTTCTAGCCCTTTGGCTGTCACGCTTTGTGTTCTGCACGAAGTCTCTACAGGTGACAAAGAAAATGGTCACCCTTGCTACCCAGCTTCACCATGGTCAAAACATTTGTTTGGCCGAATTAATCCTGGCGAATCTGTATGAGTCGATCAGCAGCGGAGCGACTCTGTTAAAGGTCATCGAAAATAGAGCCAGTTTGTTGCTTGCAGGACCCTTCTGGCTACTTCAACTATGGCTAAATGCCACTTTTGAGTCTTTCTTACCTCAGAAAACTCAAAAAGACGAACAAGCTCCTGAGATAGCCAACAGGCGCATCGAAGGCACCAGACTGGCTTTGCTGACTCCGACTGAGGACGGGTTGGAACTCCAACAGACTTTTGCAAACTTCGTCTTGATGTTTGCAAGAAGAAAAGAATTCACCTCGACCATGGCTCCTTTCGCCCGTCGAAAGTTTGGTCCAGAATGGTTCACCAGGCCCCATCCCAAGTCGTCAGGTGACCCTCATGTCGAAGAACACACAATAATGTGGGAAGCATTTCTCACACCCAGAATAATGCCACTGTGTTTTAAGAGTTCCAAGAATCACCTGAGCTTGATCGCTTATCAGCCAAACTTGGTCTCTCGACAGTTTGGTATCGTCCAATCGCTTCCTTCTCCTATTTTTCCTAGGGAGAAATCAATGTTATATTTTTGCAATGATTATACTGAGGATGCTGCCACCAAGCATATTGCCAGGTATGCTGGTCGAACAGTACTTTCACTGTTCGACTATCAACTTAACTTCCTCTGTTCACCATCTTTCGAAGACTGGTGGAAGAGTTATTATGCTGAAGAGTTCTTCGATGAAAAAGATTTTGTGGACGAACTTCAGAAGTCCTTCGTTCTAGTCCTAGACAAAATAAAGAAATGTACGTTCACTCTCCAAATTACTTTTGTCTTTCCATTTCGACTTGTAACTTGTTAATTATAACTTGTGAACGCATCTTCTTTCAGTTGTTCGAAAGCCTGCAGCAAAGAAAGCCGCAGAAGGCCATCAGGGAGGAGGTCCCTCGACAAAACCTTCAGCACCGGAAAAAACCACAGAAAGCCATCAGGGAGGAGGTCCCTCGACAAAACCTTCAGCACCGGTAACCAAACTTTTATTATTTACTTCTGGTTTTAACATCCTGATTTTCGATGTGGCGTTCTAAATCGAACTCCAATTGGCTTTCAGGCACCTTCACCCAAGAAACGACCTGCACTAACGGTCGAATCAGGGAGTGACGACGAGGACGAATCTCCCCCCGCTCCTCTTAAACGGAGAAAACTGAAGAAAGATGCTCCTTCTCCTGAGTCTCGATCCATGATCAGAATAAAGGTTGCAGGGAGAAGACCCAGGCCACCTCCCGTGATCATCGAAGAGCCCACGGAGGAGGAGCTAAACGTTTTGCTCAATAAACCCGTCGAAAGTGATAATTCCAGCCCTGGGGATGAAATTCCTCTGCAGGTAGTTTCTCTGACCATTTTTAACTCAGGTGTCGATGCTCACTTTCGATTGTGTCTCTTTCTAAACCAGAAGATTCTTCCTCTTCTATTTTCAGGAGACCACCGAAAGTTCAGCACCAAAAACTTCAGAGACACTAGACTCTGCTGAACACAGTAGGCAACAAGAGGAAGAATTGGCGAACGATGAAGCCATTGTCGAAGTAGAGGAACAACAACCAAAGGAAACTCAAGTGGTCGATCTGTCAGAGGAACAACATGAAGAAGGGGATCACGCTGATGCTGGCACTACAGAACTACATGTCGAAGAGAGTCGTGTCGATGCAAACGCTACTCAACAACTTCAACCCCAAGCCAACGCTGCTGTAAGGGTTACCACCTCGACAAAGCCTAAGTCTAAAGAAGACTTGGCACTCTTGAAGCAAACTGATCCCATTGGCTACCTGAATGCCATTATCGAGAGTAGGGGAAGTTCATCTGACCTTAGTCATGATGCTTCTACTGCATCGGGGAAGTCCACTTCGACTTCTCCTCTTGATGAGGCTTTGATGAAGGTCAAGGCTCAGTTCTTCAAGAAAGATCTGATGAAGGCTTTGGAGGGGGATCCTACTGCTCCATCTTGTTTGGGAGCTGTTTTGAATGCAGTCGACTTGCTTGCTGTGACTCCAGAGGTTTCGAGCTTTATCTTGGAGTTATACTTCATTGTTGACCAAGTCTCTGCGGACTATCGACGTCAGAGGGGCTTCAACAGCCAGCTCGAAGCGCTACATGGCAAAAGTTCTTCTGCCTGGACTGAGGTAGCTGAGACGACTTCTCGAATTGCAGAGTTGTTGAAGCAGAAGGCATCCAAGCAAGAAGAAATTGATGCCATAGATCGAGACAATACCTCTATAAAGGCGCAAATCGAAGAGCTGGAGGCCAAGATAAATGCTAATACCAAGCGTAAGGAGGAGCTTCTCTCGACTGTTTCAGACACAGAGAGCCAAGCTGAAGTTACACGAGGCCTAGAGTTTGCTGAGAAAGCCCAAGCCTTCGATGACCAGATTGCCAAGCTTTCCCAGGCGAATGCCTTGTGCAACAAAAGACTGGAGTTGCAG
Source organism: Vicia faba (assembly GCA_948472305.1). Classification (NCBI taxonomy): domain Eukaryota; kingdom Viridiplantae; phylum Streptophyta; class Magnoliopsida; order Fabales; family Fabaceae; genus Vicia; species Vicia faba. Next base: position 1,792,988,869 of record OX451736.1, read on the forward strand.
CAGGCCAAGTACCTTCGACTTAGAGATTCTATCCCCTTCTAATTTACTCAGCCATTTATTAACCATGTATTGTAATATTTATTTGACAATGTAACCATTTTGGCTAATTCTTATAAAATTTTCCATTTTGGCTATTTATGGTTAATTTGGTCATTACTTGCTATTTATTTTGATCTCTTGGAGCATAGGTTTATAATTTTTCAAATATTTGCCGTTTACTCTCAAGAGTCTTTAATCTTCACCTAACTCTTCGACTTCATAAGCTCCACCAGAGAAAGTTTAGATAATTCTGAATGGTCCTTCCCATTTGGGTGACCATTTTCCCATGCTTCGATCCCTTCGATCCATGGGGAGAATCACCTTCCAAACTAATTCTCCAGGCGAAAATGCCTTAGGTTTTACTTTTTTATTGTAAGAGTCTTCTACTCTTTTCTTCTGAATCCTTAGTAGGTCGAGAGCGTGTAGTCTCTCTTCGTCTAAATCTACTAGTTCGTCTAACATCATATCCCAATAAACCTCAGAGGGGATATCATGATGTCTCTGAACCCTTGCAGATTGAAGACAAATTTCCGCTGGCAACACTGCGTCATGACCAAAAGTTAGCCGATACGGTGTTGTACCTATGGCTTCTTTTGGGGACGTTCGACAGGCCCACAAGATCTGGTCTAACGTCTTATGCCAATTTTTTGGCTTCTTCCCTACATGCTTTTTTATCAAGCCAATTACTATTTTATTCGCTGCTTCAACTTGACCGTTTGCCTGTGCATAATAAGGTGTTGATGTTAGGAGTCTAAAGCTTGTTTCTTGAGCGAATTCCTGCATCTTTCGACCGGTGAAAACTGATCCTTGATCAGTCGTTATAGTTTCAGGGATTCCAAATCTAAAGATAATGTTCTTTTGAATAAATTCAATGACATTTTCTTGGTCTACATTGACTAAAGGAATAGCTTCGATCCATTTAGTGAAATAATCAATGCCTACCAATATATACTTCTGCCTCTTTGATGATGCTGGTCGAATCTCTCCAATAAGGTCCAACGCCCATCCTCTAAAGGGCCAAGGTTTCACTATTGAGTGAAGTTCGATTGCTGGTACATGCTGGATGCCTGTATGGACTTGACATTCTTGGCAACCCTTCGCGAACTCGACACAATCTTTCAAGATGGTGGGCCAGTATAGTCCTTGTCGAAACAACAACCATTTCATCTTATGGCCTACTTGGTGAGCCCCACATGCTCCAGCGTGCATAGTCGAAAGGGCTATGTATGCTTCAGTTTCACTTAAGCACTTTAGCAATACCCCTTCAGGCGTCTTTTTAAATAACTCATTACCCATGAGTACGTAACTCAACGCCCTATATTTTATTTTCCGTTCTGTCGAAGCTGCTGGATTTTGTAGATAATCCATAATGGGTTTCCTCCAATCTTGCTCTAACAAATTGTCTATGAACGATATTTTAAAGTTCCTTTGATCAGCATACCCTAGTCTTGTCGATTTCAAATCTGTTGGTGACAGACTAGTTGCTTTTATTTTTTCTCGGACTTCGATTGCTCTTTGTAATCTCGTTTTTGAAATTTTGTACCCAGATGCAATTTGTGCCAAATCGTTGGCTATTTGATTTTCCAATCTGGGTATATGTCGAATGTTGACCATTTCGAATTTTTTCAATAAACGATTTGCTATCACAAAGTACATAATAAGATTTTCTCTTATGCACTTATATTCTTTTGTGACTTGCTTAATGACTAACTCTGAGTCTCCCATTATTTCGACTCGAGTTGCCCCCAATTCCAACAATATCTCAAGGCCAGTAATTAGAGCTTCGTACTCAGCCTCATTGTTCGAACAAGTACCTGATATCTTGTACTTGAATGTTGTTGGAATTTTTTCTGGAGAAATAATCAAGACCCCTACTCCTGTTCCATCTTTATGACTGGAACCATCGAAGTAGAATTTCCAAGGCTCTATCTCCACATAATTTATATTCTCAACCTGAATTGAGTGGTCGACTATAAAGTCTGCCACCACTTGTCCTTTCACTGCCTTAAGAGGCATAAAGGTCAAGGAGTACTCAGTTAACGCTAGCGCCCACTTGCCAATTCGGCTGTGCAGGATGGGTTTCGACAACATGTACTTGAAAACATCAAAATGAGACAAAACATACACATCAACTGGTTTTATATATTGCTTGAGCTTTGTACAAGAGAAATAAAGACATAAACATAATTTTTCAACTTCGCTATATCTAGTTTCTGCATCGTTCAAAACTCTACTAAGATAGTAAATGGGTCTTTCGACTCCATTTTCATCTTCTTGGGCTAACATGCTTCCCAAAGATTTGTCGGATGCAGCTATGTACAATCTCATACTCCTGTTGCTGCAAGGAGGCACCAAAATAGGTGGCTTTGTGAGATACCCTTTGATTTTGTCGAAGGCTTCCTATTGCTCTTGCCCCCATTCGAATCTTTCTTTGTTCAATCGAAGTAAGGGTGAAAAGGCTTGAGCTTTTCCACTTAGGTTAGATATGAATCTCCTTAAGAAATTTATCTTGCCCAGCAGAGATTGCAGTTCCTTTTTGTTCGCTGGCGCTTTCGCTTCCAGAATTGCCTTCGTCTTGTTCTGGTTGATTTCGATTCCTTTCTTGTGGACGACGAAGCCCAAGAAATCTCCAGCTTTTACACAGAATGCACACTTCAAAGGGTTTATTTTCAGACCATGTTCTCTCATTCTTTCAAATGATTGTCGAAGGTGGTCTATATGGTTCCTCCTGGAAACAGATTTTACAACAATATCATCAATATATACTTGCATAAAAGTGTTAATAAAATCATGGAAGATAGAGTTCATTGCTCGTTGATATGTTGCCCCAGCGTTCTTTAGGCCAAAAGGCATCACTACCCATTCGTAAGTGCCTAAAGCCACGGGGCATCGAAAAGCTGTTTTCGACACATCTTCTTCAGCAATGAATATTTGATTATATCCTGAATAACCATCGAGCATACTCAGGTACTCATAGCCAGTGGCAGAATCGACTAGCATTTCCGCCACAGGCATAGGATATTCATCTTTGGGTGTAGCAGCATTCAAATCTCTGAAATCTATGCACACCCTCAATGTACCATTTTTCTTAATCACTGGCACAGTGTTTGCAATCCATTCGACATACCTCGTGGCTCGTATGAATTTGCACTTCAGCAGACTTTCGACTTCCGTTTTGATCTTCGACAGTATTTCTAGAGCGAAGCATCTTGGACTTTGCTTGACTGGCTTCTTCCCAGGTTTGATTGGCAACTGAAGTTCTACCAATCTTCTGTCGAGACCAGGCATCTCGTCGTAATCCCATGCAAAACAGTCCTTGAACTCCTTTAACAAATGGATTACTTCCAACCTGAGTTCTGGGTCTATTTTTGCGCTAATGTAAGTTGGCTTTTTCTCTAACCCTTCGCCCAAGTTGATTTCTTCTAAAGGATCCTGCGCTAACATTTTGATGTTGTTCGCTAAGGGGTCCTTTTCGAATCCCAAAGGCTCATCGTCGTAGATGGCGTCGAGCCTTTGTTCCTGCATTCCTTCTGGCATGATATCAGGAGGTTCTGGATCGAAATCCTTTCCAGGACCTGCAGAAGGTAACTCTTGATCATTGGCCTGTGTGGCCATATATTTTACTTCGGCTTCGAGAGCCGTTATCATCCTTGTTTCGGCTACGTAAGCCGAAATTCGCTGCAGTGATTGTGACTCAGTCATTGTCACTGAATTCACTTCCCCAACCAGTTGGCTGGATATCAGTTAGCCCACTAAAATCAATGTGGGATAAGTCTTCTCTGTCCCATTGAAAACCATGCTCAAGGTGCAGGTATAAGGAACAAAAAGCATTTGGCGCTGGCGCCAAGTCGAAGTCAGGTGCTGGCCATGGCCCAATGTGAGCCAGATTTTTGTCGAAGTCTGCCATCCCTAGGTGATTTACTTCGCCCAAGTAATAGCTTTGATCTGCTTCTATATTTTCGACCATTCCATCAGGACGCCATAGTATCAACCTTTGGTGCATTGATGATGGTACAGCTCCAACACCATGTATCCATTCTCGGCCCAACAAAAGATTATAATTTGGTTTGGCCGATATGACCATAAACATAGTTGATCGAAGGATGGATCCCACCTTGATGTCCAGTTGGATCACACCCATAGTGGTCCCTATGCCGCCTTCATAATTCGACAGGACCATGTTATGAGGCTTGATATTTTCATCGCTCTTGCCTATTTTTCTCAGCATAAAGTGAGGGATGATGTTGATGGTTGCCCCACAGTCCACCAAGATCTTATTTACTGTGGTTTCTTCGAGTTTAGCCCTTATAAATAAAGGCTTGACGTGATTTTTCATAGCCTCTGTAGGAGGTTCGAAGAACCCATTTTGCTCTTCAGTAGCGCCATTATCCATGACGAAGTAGCACACTGGCCTATGCTTGGCCATTTCTTGTTCAACTTCCCAATCGCTTGCTTCGACCTCCACCTGGCGGTTGAACTCTCTTGGAAAAACTGAGACTATGTTCACCATGATATCTAAGGTGTCATCAGACTCAGAGCCATCTTAGTTATCAACTTCACCCTGGTTAGGCCAAACTAGCCTATTGGTCACTGGTTGTCTTTCAAGAGGCTTCCTCTGCTTTCTCTGAGGGAAATTTGAACTTGATTCTGGCTTTGGTTCATTAGCAGCTTCCCTCTCAGCCTTTCGCCGCATCTGGTATCTTCTCCATTGAGATCGAGACATGGGATTCTTTCCTTTGTAGTTGCTTGATACCTGGGTCACTTTAGGGGTAACAACCTAAGGTTCTTTCTTATGTGTAAAATATGAACCTCATGGCACTTCGAAAGAGTGCCATCTTTCCTCGCTTGGCCTCTTTCGACCTGATGTTTTGTACCATGTATCAACTGGCACATTGGTTGGAGGCCTGAAAGTTAGTGGCCTCTTTTCTTGATTTGAACCCTATTGGTAGGTTCTTCTGGGGTCATGTCGAGTATCAACACTTTCCCTTTTTCTGTTTGCTGCTCTTACACCTTGGATATGTTCAGCAGCTTTTTTGTCGAAAATCGAACTGCATCGAGGACACAACATCACTTCTGACTTCTTCTTCTGGCATCTTTGCAGGAAATCTGCCAGATTTTCATTTTCCCGGGGGAAAGCTGTTTTGTTGGCTTATTCTTGCCTAGTGGCCTCCTCTGATGCTTTTGGTTCAGAGACTTCGACCATGTTGACATTCATGGTGTCTTTGGTGGCAAGAGTCAACTACTTCATCTGAGTCTCCAAGTCCTCTGTCTGGCCTTGAACTGCAGCCAAGTAGGAACTGGGTTTTGTTCCAGATTTTTGGGCTCCAACTGTCTCCAGCTTTGGGCTTTCAACCTCTTTTTGGACCGCTTCAATTGTTTTTCTAGATAGATTCCCAGAAAAAATGCTAAAGATTGGCATGTTGACATGATCCTTGGTGACTTCGACCATAGTTATTCCTGGCCTCTTCGCCTGGCTTCTGGATGCCTCGATCACGTTCACCTCTGAAGGTTCAGCATAATGGGCTTCAGCCTGCAAAGGGTTAGAGTCCACAGTCATGGGGGTCTTGTCAGCAAATTTCAGCCTCCCTTCTTCGATAGCATCTTGCACGAGATTCCTGAAAAGAAAACATTGAGATGGTTTATGGCCCAGAAAATTATGATATTTACAAAAGCCTCTTTTCTTTCTTTGATCAAGAGGAGGCACTTTTACCCCTAGGGGTACTATCATTTGGCCATCTTTTACAAGTAAGTCAAAAATTTCATCACATTTTGTAATATCAAAACTGTAAGTCTTTTTGGGGAACCTATCGTTGGTCCTTTCTGGACCAGTGGGATTTTTTCCACTTGAGGGGACTAACAGTTTGCAAGAGTATGGTGGCCCTTGTTTTAGTTCCGCTAAATCGACCTCGCTTTCTTCGACGGTTATAGTTTTGTCGAAGGTTTCTGGATCTTCATCGTCCATTTCGACATATGCTATCCTTTCTCTTTTATGAGTTTTTGTCGCCTTGGCTTTTTCAGCTTTAAGGCGTTCTACCTGTCGAACTCTATCGGCCAATTGGGCCATGTCTCTCAGGTATTGAGTGTCTAATTTCTTCCTAATGGAATAATCTAAGCCCCCTGCGGCTATTTCGACTAACTCATGTTCTGGCACTTGCGTAAAGCATCTTGCTTTGAGCAACCTAAACCTATTTAGATATTCTTCTATAGGTTCAGTGAAACGTCTCTTTACACTGGCCAATTCTTTCAGGCTTATCTTGGTTTGTCCCATGTAGAATTGCTCATGGAACAATCTCTCCAACTGGGTCCAATGATTGATCGAATTGGGGGGGAGAGTTGTGAACCAAATAAACGCGTTCTTTGTTAAAGAACTTGGGAAATACTTAATCCTCAGGTTTTCGTTGTTTGGAATATCTCCTGCTTCGATTAAGTATCTCGCCACATGTTCGACAGTAGATTCTGTCGTGTCCCCTGAAAATTTAGTGAACTTAGGGACTTTACATCTAGGAGGTAAGTCTGTTTGTAACACATATTCTGACAGTGGGGATATGAATTTGGGCCTACGAAAGCCCATATTCATCCCGTTTTGTGTCATGATTCTTTCGATCATGGCTGCCAGGTTATTTTCCAAACCCATGTTCTGGTATTGGATGTGCTGAACTACTTCGTCAGCATTTTGGTTTCTGTTGACTATCCTTACCTCCGGGGCTATGACCCTAGGTTCTTCGACCCCGGGTTGCTCTAATCGTGCCCTAAGGTTTTCTTCGACAGGCTGCTGGACTTGGTTAATAGTGGTTTCTTCCTCTAGAAGTATACCTTGGTTTCCCCTTATTTGCGCCCTTTGGGGCTGTCGAATAGGTTGGGGTACCCCAAAGAAATCAGCCAGACGCGTCATTTGCGCTGCCATCTGCTGATTCGACTGGGTGGTGTTTTGTATTAGAGGATTCAGCACTGTACTTAAAGTTTGTGCCAACATTTGAACCATATCGTGGTTGCTTTCGTCCATTTGTTGCCTCAAGACTGCTGTCGAGGCATTCGTAAGGCCATGCGCTACTTGGGACGTTCCTCCTAAGAGTTGGGTCCTATTTCTGTTCGCCATACCAACTCCAGAACCTTGGAGTGGCAAAGAGGCACTCACTAAAGGGTCTGAAAAAGTGGACGCAGTGTTCGTCAGGCTAGCCAATTCAGAAGTTGGCATGCCATAGAGTGGTTCTCGATTTGGACCGCCTGTCATAAATCCTGGGGGAACATAAGGCCTAGTTCCTAGATTTCCCCTTGGTGGGGGAGTCCCCAAAGGCACTCTGGGGCCAGTGAACGGAGGTAATGGCCCCGTTTGTGTGACCGTTACGGCTGGTGTTGAACCAGCGGTTAGCGTTTCACTTACGGTTGGGATAACCGTTGTTCCCACATTCGTTTGTGGGATTTCACTATTGTTTGGCGGATTCGCCATCGCTTCTCTTCTTCTGGCAGTATTGGTATTGTTAGCGTATATTCTACCACTTCTCAATAACATGCAATACTTCTCGAAAAAGATGATATTCTGTATAAATACGGTTAACCTTCAAAATCAACACAAGGTCCCACCAGGTGTGCCAATTTGTTTACCGTGGAAATTGGTAAACAACCGCTGATCCTCCAAAAGGTTACTTATTTGGTGACTCGCAGGATCGATCAGATTGATCCTAAGACATGGTTGATTTTTGGGGTTTTGACTAAGTTTAATGATGGTTAATGACAAGAAAATAAAGACACTTTATGTAAATTGCATGAAGAAAACTTGGTAGAATAAAAGAAAGCTTTAAATAAAGGCTTCGACTGGGAAAAGTAAATGAAAGGCAATAAAGTTCTGGAAAATAAATGACTTTGATTAATTTAAATGGTGTTTCACACATACATTCTCAACATTTCTTTCGCTCACACTGGGTACTTGAATCTAAATGAGTAACTTGTATATAATTGTGAACACACGCGAAAAACTACGTGAACAACTAATATTTATACTAAACACATCTCAAGTAACCGTCGGGCGGTTACGCTGCTTCGAGATGACTCCACTTGGCATGCTCACAGGATTCGACGCTCCTGATCTTGGCACGTTGCACTTGGTAACCGCTGGGAACCGTTTTCCCTCCAAACATTTGAATCTCAAACCGTTCCACTCTGAGCGTCGAATACCTTTGTCGAGAAGCACCTTCGACGTCGAAGGCAAGAAGATTCCTACTTAGAAGAAATTCTCTAAGTACCTTGCCACCTTCTGATGAGCATTTCGACAGAATCAGCTGGTCGAAACCATCCCTCATGATTAATGGTTTATATTAATAAAAACAAGGGTGTCGAACTTAGGAGCCAACACCCTACACGGCAGACAAGAACCTATGGATCCATTTCTTCCAGGAAAGTCTTTCAGGGACTCAGCTCGAATGGTTCTATCAGCTAGATGGAACCAGTATTCGTAACTGGGAGGACTTGGCAACTGCTTTTTATAAGCAGTATCAGTATAATGCCGACCTCGCTCCTACGCGTACCCAACTCCAGGGTATGTCACTGGGGACGGGTGAAGGTTTTAAGGAGTATGCGCAAAAGTGGAGAGACCTGGCTGGCAGGGTGCAGCCACCGTTGACTGACCGTGAGCTCGTTGACATGTTCTTAGGGACCCTGTCTGGTCCTTTCTTCAACCATCTGATTGGGAATTCTTCTGCTCGGTTCACAGATCTGATCTTAACTGGTGAGAGAATAGAAGCTGGTATCAAGTCCGGGAAGATACAAAAGGGTGACTCCTCGAACGCTGAGAAGAAACCATTCAAGAAAGAGTCCAATGTTGCGTACAGTCAGAAGGATCGTCGTGACCAACATGTAGGGGAAGTCATGATCTCAGGTTCTGCGTCACACCGACAACCGCCAAAGGGAAACCAGAGAAGGCCAGACGAGCCTAAAAGACAATTCACCAACATCAACATGCCATTGTCACAGGCATTACATCACATGTTGAAAATGAATCTGATTGCGGTGATCAACCCTCCTGCAAATCCCAGGACCTCTTCTCCAAACTACAACCCAGATGCGAGGTGTGCTTATCATTCTGGTACCCCGGGGCATGATACTGAGGATTGTTGGGCGCTGAAATACAAGATCCAGAACATGATTGACGCCAAGTGTGATCGGTGGATCTGGAACTGACTGTTTAATGCTGGTTCGCGAAATGTCGCAGAAGCAAGAGTCGCCACCGTCTTTTATTTTTTCCAACATGGACAGGACAAAAGCACAGCAAAATTCCTTATGAGATAGTTTCTCGGTTCGGGAGGTAGATTTATAGAAAGGGAAGGTGTTAGCACTCTTCCTATCCATGGTTATCCATGGGCTCTTAGATACTTGCTCATTGTGTTTTCAAAATGTTTGCTTTTCAATTGTGAGTGGGTTTGAAAAAAGTTTCGTTTAAAGATTTCAGATCGACTCTTGTATCAGTCCTCAAGAGTGTTTAAAAAATTGTTTTGAAAGCTTTTTTTTGAAAAAGTGTCAGTGTGAAAAGAGTTTTTGATTTGTTTTATTAGAGCAAGTATCTATGAGTCATCCACCTACCCTAAGGAATTAGGCTGTGTAAATGTCCTTAAGGTAGTGCCATCCCACCATTGAGAGGTAGGTAGCACCACCGTTGGAGGTGTTCGGGTCAGTTCGTTTGTAGGGATAGTGTGGCCACCAGAGCAACAGTAGGACACCTTAGAAGCTACCCTTATGTCATTGATCCTTGTTGTACCCCAAAATTTGCCCTCCCATATTCTTCAATATTTGCCAAGTCAAGCTTCAAAATTCCCCAAGGGTTGCACAGTTCAAGGGCCTCTTAAGCAGTCAAAATTAGGGTTTGGTCTCTGATCAAGAAAATGAAGTTTCCAAAGGTCCAATCAAGTCCCACATGCCTACAAATATGGTCAAGTATCCTCATATCAAGTTTCAAGACTTTCAGTACAAAACTGCACAGTCAAAACCCTAATTGCACTACAGTCAACTGTAGGGGCAAAATGGTCATTTGACAGTCAAAAGTTCAAATTTTTGGTCAACATCTCATTTTTAAGCCACAAACATCATTTGATCAATGCTTGATCATGATTCTCAAAGCTTGGCTCAAAAATCATCAAGATGCAAAAGTTTCCTTATTTGGACAGTTGAAAAAGTCAACTGTAAATTGACCAAGACATAACTTTCACATGGATTATCAGAAAAATTCCACCCAAAGCTCATTTTGAATAGAAAGACATTTCCTACAACTCATCTTCATATTTCAAGTCCAAGAAATGCTCTCATAAAAAGTTATCAATTTCAACATTATAGGTCATTTTCAAAAGTCAACAAAAAGGGACTTTAAGTCAAAGGCCATAACTTGAGATTGGTAAATCAAAATGACATGGGACCAAAGGCATTGGTTAGAGGACTCAAAGACCTTTCCAAAATGTCCCAGAACATGAGCAAAGCTTAAAAATTGAGCAAGTTATGCCTTGTGGAAGTTGGGAAATTTTTGGATATTTTGAAAAGTCAACATTGATTCAAATGACCTAAAATTGCTAATGGGCCTATTTTTCTTCCATAATTCATCATCCAATACATGTGCACGACCACTTGGCCCAAAGGGAAGTATTTCTTCATTTTTTATTTATTTATTTGAATTTTTATTAATAATAATTCATTTAAATCAAATTAAGTACATGAAAAATATTTAACCTAAGCTTTACAATCTTTTTGTGCATGAAATCTACTCAATAATTCGTGCATAATCAAATATGGAAAGATTTGGAGAGAATTGATCATGATTTATACAAAAAGTGCATAAAAAAGATTGAAAAAGATCTTTGAAAATCAAATTTCAAAAACCATGAATGCAAATAATTTGGTTTGTTTTTCTTGACCTAATTCACTCATACTTATACAAGGAATCAAAACCTAATGAAAAGAACCATTAAGCTGCGCTAGAAACTCCATTCATAAACTTGAAATTTTGTTTAAAAACTCAAAAATTGAAAACAGGTTTGGAGGTCGTTTCAAGCCACGAGACTCATCCCATTGCATTCTTGGGACATCAAACAACGTGCTTGGATCAAAAACATCAATCCTAACGCCTTGAAACGGTATACAGAAGTCCAGTTTTTTTCACTTTTTCTCATAATCGTGTTTTACATTCTATGCACATTCATGGCATTTTGTTTATATATTCATGATCAGTGAAGTGTTTTAAAGCTAACCATGTGATTTGATTGGGTTTTTATGCGCTATACAAGAAATTGCCATGGTCGTATTTTAGGGTTTACAGGATTTCAAATTGGGGGTTTTTAAATAAGGAACAATTGGAGCACATGACTTACACCATTGAATCGAGCATGTCTGGACGAACAGAAACAAGCACTCGCGCCTAATTTATGAGGCCTTATGGCCTGTTCGCTATTTTCTGTAAAGATGCTTTCTGCAACGGTGTAAAAACCGTTGCCTATGATTTATTATATTTTCAGGAAAAACAAACATGAGGAAGACGATGAAGTGGAAGACGTTGATTGGACCATTTAAAAGCTTCGCGCGTTTTTGGAGCCACTGACCACTTTGCTTTTATAATGTTTGTCAATTATTATATGTTAAATGCGCTTGGAATGGCTCAGTGGCACACGCGTAGGCTGGTAACGTACATGACCTGGGTTCGAGCCCCAGGTCTTCATTCTTTCAATGTTATTTTTCAATTAACATTCATATGCAGCTCAAGCCTTGAAGACCACCATACGCCTTCATAATCAAGCGTCCACGTGTCCCAGAGCATCAGATCAAAGGCCATGAGTTGAAGACCATGGTGAGCCCCAGTCAACACGCCAGCACGCTGCCTGGAAAAAGTCAAAAGGGCCAATTGCTAATGGGCCAGATTACTGGAAAAAAACCTCCATGTTGGGGACTGCAACCCCCCTAGGTTTGCAATTCTTTCTACTTTCTTTACTTTTTTATTTTATTTTTTATTTTCTTTTAATTATTGTTCTTAATTAATTTAATATTTTCATAAAAACACAAAACCATAAAAAATCAGAAAAGAGTAAAAATAATAAATATTCTTTATTTTTATATTTTTGTAAATAAATTCATAAATTAATTAGTTTTAAATTAGGTTTTAATTTTAATTCTTTTAATAAAAACCTAAAAAAATATAGAATTAGGGTTTAATTAATTTTCATCTTTTTTTTTCTTTTTATAATAATTAAATATTAGATATTTATTTTTTTGTATGTAAATTAATTAGGGCTAATTTTAGGTCAAATTTAATCTTTTCTTAACAAATAAAAATTGTAGAATTAGGTTTAATTTTAATTGCATTTAATTCTTTTTCATTAAAATCATAAAATACCAAAAAAAAACAATTTCCTTTCTTTTTTTAATTAATTAATGTCATCGTTTAATTTAATTTTGCAAAAAGGGTCCAACGCCCTCGTTTTTAATTCTTATTAATTCGCATATTTATTTTATTTCGTTTAAATATTTATGTATCTCTCCCGAAGCCATGTAATTAATCTGTCGCACTTTCAATTCTTTATTTTCTTTACTTTCTTTATTTTTCTGTCAAATCGGGTTCGAGAAATTTTGGCGATGTGGACCCGCGCCTTTTGTAATAGCTTAGAATCTTTACTTTTCTCGCACTTTTTAACTGTTAATCAAAGCATGAAAGAATGTATGGACAAAAATAAAAACAAACGCTAGATCACCAATAACATGACAAAAGACAAAAATAATTGAACATGACACACGAATCACACACCACCCTTAGGGTACGCCTCACTGTTGCCTTGCCTCGAAAGGTGATCGTCGAGTAGAGGATGTCTTAGTAAGTCCTCATGATCCGGGAACCTGGCATGAGGGTAGCTTCTAAGGTGTCTTCCCATTGCTCTGGTGATCACCATGTCCCGAACCTCGAATTGACCCGAACACCTCCAACGGTGATGCTACCTACCTCTCAATGGTGGGATGGCATTACTTTAAAGGACATCTACACAGACGAATTCCTTAGGGTAGGTAGGTTCTCGTAGGTACTTGCTCTAATTTCAAAACAAAATTCAAAAATACTTTTCACACCGACACCTTTTCAAAAAGCTTTCGAAAGCAAATTTTTCAAACACTCTTGAGGACCGATACAAGAGTCGAACTGAAATTTTCAAAGAAGCTTTTTAAAACCCACAATTGAAAAGCAAACAAACAATTTTGAAAACACAATGAGCAAGTATCTAAGAGCCCATGGATAACCATGGATAGAAAGGGTGCTAACACCTTCCCTTTCTATAACCTACCTCCCGAACCGAGAGCAATCTCTTTAAGGAATTTTTCTGTGCTTTTGTCCTTTCCATTTGGAGAAAATAAAAGACGGTGGCGACTCTTGCTTCCGCGACATTTCGCGAACCAGCGTTAAACAGTCAGTTCCAGATCCACCGATCACAGAACTGGCGACTCTGCTAGGGAGTTAACTTAAAGTGAGGTGTACCTTAGGGTTAGTTCATAACTGTGTTTTCAATTGCTTTCCTTGTTTGCTTTAAATTGTGGGACTGTCTTGGGAGTTCTATAGATCCTAACCCGGATCTGGGGATACCTTCTTAGAAAGTAGCAACAAGGCTGTGAGGGAACTGTGCGGGGTATACCGACATGGTTGAAACAGTCTGCTACGTTGATGTGGCACTTTGGTGTGTACCGGTAACCCTTGAGTTCAGTCAAGGAGAGTACGGGGCCTCCGCGTGGTGTCGTGAAGCATCAACAGACTTTAGGAACCTTAATTGAACTATCTTGGCCTCTTTAGGGTAGTGAGATAACTGACTTTGGTTCAGTCCGAAGTTGGTAGATACTCGATACTACACTCAATTGAGGGTTGCTTTCCTGGAATATTTCGGTCGCCAGTTCAGTGGCTAAATCGAAACGATGAACAATGAAAGCAATCCCGTGATATTGGGACCCTTAGAACCCGGTTACTTCTAATAGGACAGGTTGAACCCACCAGCTTCAAGAGGGTACTACCCAGACCCCATGCTGGCCTAAACTCTAAGGGTTTCTCTTGTGTGACTTGTGTGCCTTCGTACTTGCCTACTTGCATGCTTGTTACCTAACACATACTACTTGCAGGTTTCGTTCATAGTCCTTAACCAGGGCTCATGATAAAGTGTACTAAGTCTCTTGCAGGTTTTGTTTATAGCCCTTAACTGGGACTCATGACAGGTTTTACATGAACTTCTTGCAGGTTTTGTTTATAGTCCTTAATAGGGACTCATAACAGGGAACACTAAGTTTCTTACAGATTTTGGTTTGCAGTCCTTAATTAGGACTCATAACAGGGTTTACCCAGTTTCTTGCAGGTTTTGTTCTTTGGTCCTTAACTGGGACTCATGACAGGTTTACTGAATTTCTTGCAAGGCTTGTTTATAGTCCGTAATTGGGACTCATAACAGGGTCTACCTACATCACCCCATGCATATCATGACATCATACCATTGCATACATCCTAACCCATTTCAAGGATCTCAAGGGCTTGTGATGCAGGTCATGATGAATCAAACATCTAGCAAAGGGCAAAGAGGATTTATTTTCCTCTAGCCAAAGTTGTCAGGGGCTATGACCCACTGGATATGGTGAGCCGTTGACCCTTAAAGAAGAATCCTCAACAACATGGGTTTCCTTCAATCAAAGCTACCAATTCCGATGCTAACAATTTTCTTGTTTACCCTGCGAGACCCTTGAAAACATTGCATGCATATCATACATATCATCGCATTGCAGGTATCCCTTTTACAGGTTGCTCACCCTCTCGCTGTTTATTTCAGTCATGGCTTCCCAACAAGATAACCGGGACCTTCACGCTCAAGAGACTCAGTTCAGGGAAATCTTCCTAGGTCTATCCAAGGGGCAGGAAGAGTTGAGGACACTCCTCATGGGGAATCTGATCAGAAAGAGTCCTGAAGATGACAAGGACGAGCAGCTGAAACGTCTACAAGCTGAGGTAGACACATTGAAAACCCAGATGCTGGGGCAAAGGGCCCTCATTCAAGGTTTATCTCAGGAGCAAGGAGAGCTGAGAGCCATGATCAGCCAGCTTCATCAAGACATGAAGCAACCAGCCCAAGTCAGGGACCCAGTCATTAATCAACTTCCAAGAAGTCAAAGGTTTGGGTCTCTCCGAGCTGTTACTACTTCACAGGTCCAACAACGACCTCGCCCAGAACAACGGGCTGATCAGAGTAAGCCAGACAAGCCTAAAAGGCAGTTCACCAAACTCAACATGTCACCGTCTCAAGCTTTACAACAATTGTTGAGGTTGAATCTGGTGACGTTAAGGGACCCTCCTAAGCGTCTCAACACAACCTCCCTAAAGTACAATCCTGAGGAAAGATGTGCATACCACTCTGACAGTCCAGGACATGACACCGACGACTGCTGGGCTTTGAAGAATAAGATTCAAGATCTGATTAATGAAAGAGCTGTGGATTTCACCCAGATGGGCCAGGCTGAATGCTCCTGCCATCCCTACAAGATGCACCAGTCGAAGTAATAAGCCCTGAGACTGGAAGACTTGTGTTTATTAGAATTTTCAAGTTGTAACTTTCTTTTAACTATTCAAACATTTATTCATGATTAAACGTTGTTAGTTCATTAATGCATCGCATATGTCTGTTTTGAAGCAATATATTTGCATTCACTATACGCAAACTATTTTCATATTTTTTTCTAATGTCAACTCTTGATCTAAAATTCTAAAGCCTCTTGAGGGAGGATGACGAAAACGATACCGCAATCTTTACAGTATGCTTTTGAACAGACCCCGCTGATGAGGTACAGGCATTGTTTCAATCCCTAAACACTGGAGTTATAAGGATGATAACCCCTCGTCAACCCCTCTGAGCCAAAGAAGTAGGAGTTTTTTTTTTTTTTCTTTTCGAAATTTAAAACCCTTAATCATAACATGGGGCAGGGTAGTCTCTCAGTTGATCCAAGTGCATAACGAATGGCACCAAAGAGGTCTTTACAAAACAAAGAAAGACGGTGATGGTTCCGAATAATCAAGAAGGACAGGCAGTCATTACTTCTCAAAATAAAAACCCATTAAGTCAAAACCTATGAAGGAGACTTACGAAACTGGGGCATCCCGCTGACTGTAATTCCAAAAAAGGAAACAGTTCAGGAAAAAAAGAAAGGGATAACAAAAAAAAAAATCAGACAAGAAAGAGGTCTTACCAACCCTCAACAAGAAAGGAATGACTGCCTATTCAAAATAAGTTATCAACATCCAAATCATCACCGGAAAATCAGAACAAAGACTCAGACAAGGTCTAACGTATGATCAACTGAGTTTAGGTTTGGAGAACATCACGAAGAGCGGGTGGGTACAAATAAAATTTGAGCCTTTATCCTTTGTTTCTTAAACCGTGAACCAGGCCACGTTATAACCCTTAAAAGTCCTAGCTGAAGCATGGGTTAGTTCGAAAGCATACTGTGACGAAAGGTATCCTGACTCCTTAAGGCTTACTATAAAGAAGGAGTTGACATCACGTTTTACAAACATTCACTTGTTTTATGGAAAAAGAATGCATTTTCAAAATCTGCAAGATAGACATAGGCTTTGCATTTTTAACATAACTTTGTTTGCATATGACTTTTTGTTTGAACAGCATAGAAATTCGCACGACGAAGTCCTAATGAACAGAAGTACCTCCAATCAAGGGGCAGACATGACCATGGTCCATCATCTGGGGCAATCCAATCAAGATTCAAAGAATCTCTCAAAGGCCAAATAGCTTGGGGCAAATCTCTGCCTGAATCACTTGGGGCATTCCAGCAACGAATCTTGCCTGATCAAACACCTTCTGGGGCAGGACAAAATACTTCTAACAGGGGCAACTCCCTACATCCTGAGAGCGTGGACATAGTCGAAGAAAATACTACGCGTAATCAAAGACCCGCTAGGTTGACATACCTCGGCAAAAATAAGGGCTTCTCGACGAACCAAAAGGGTTCGGGCAAAATGAGGGGATGAAATGAAAAAAACCTGTACACCCGGCAAGTCGAAAACCTGAAAAGGCGGCTTGGGCAAAAAAGGGTATCCCGGTGGACTGAAAACCCGAAAGGGCGGTCCAGGCAAAAGTTAGGGATCAAAGCGTACGACTATGTCCAGTAATCTTGTCACCTACCAGAAGAAGGTTTGTCCATCAACGACTATCAGCACCTCATAGGTCTTCCTCTCCCACCTCAGAAACAGGGGCAATAAAGAGTTGTCTAAGCAATCTAATTGTTCTGTCCTCCAAGGTATCAAGGCGAGTTTAGTTGAAGCAAATCACCAGATATCCTAATTCCCCAGAGAGTCAGCAGTCAGCGCACTCTCTCCAAGCTATATTATCAAATCTTAAGGAAGTTGGGTATCCTCCAGCAGATCCCAACATTCCCCAGCAGCAATATACATATTCATAACAAGCATCCCCGGCAGTCTTGGTCTAAAGATTGTTCCCCGGCAGTATATCAAATATTCAAAGGAATCGCTTCCTCCGCAGTTCAAAACTTCCCCAAGAAAGTCCAATCTAGTTCCCCAGGAAAGTTGGAATTCATCTCCCCAAGCAGTAAGCTTATCCCCAGTAGATTCTGGAAGCTTATCCCTCGCAGAGCACGACCGCGTCGCCCGGCTTTATTCAAAGAGTTATTTCCTTAACAGGATATAACTGGGTTATCCTCAGCCAAAAGCCACGGAAAGGTCATTGTCAACACAGTTCTTTCTTATCCCCAGCAAAGTCCATTAATACTTCCGATACAACAAAGGTATTCCCAGCAAGTTACTATCAACAATTCAGCAAAAGCGTCTCTCTCCCCACAGAGTATTGCTCCCCAGCAAGATCGTTAGAGTACTTTCCCTCCCGCAGAGTTATTCCATTCGCCAAAGTTTATTCCCCAACGGATTTATCTTCTCCTACCGGCATTCTTGCAACTATCATCCCCAGCAGAAGCAAAATCTATTCTTCAACATCAGCCCAGGAGTGACTTCCCGGCATCTGTCAAGGATTTACTTTCCTAGACGAAAAATACATGCATAAACATCACATACATCATTATAGCATGCATAGACGCATCATATCTTACAAATCTCATTTATGTTGAGAATATCATTGCTTGATCCATATCATGCATTACATATGACTGACCTCTACCTTTCAGGAAAGATGCAGTTAAATTCTCAATCATATTTCAAGACCTAGACCGGTTCAGTTAATCGACTCCAAAGATTTCTTATCCAGTCCAAGGCCTTCTCTAGTCCAGCTAAATCGACTCCCAACAGATTTTTCTGATGAAGACTCGGTAGAAGTTAGCCCAGGTTTTTCTCAAACGTCCGCTTTTGAGATTATAATTTCCTATGGTTCTCTCCCCGACGGTGCGTGAGATGATAATTCCAGCCCAGGTTTTTCTCAAACGTCCGCTTTTGAGATTATAATTTCCTATGGTTCTCTCCCCGACGGTGCGTGAGATGATAATTCCAGCCCAGGTTTTTCTTAAACGTCCGCTTTTGAGATTATAATTTCCTATGGTTCTCTCCCCGACGGTGCGTGAGATGATAATTCCAGCCCAGGTTTTTCTCAAACGTCCGCTTTTGAGATTATAATTTCTTATGGTTCTCTCTCCGACGGTGCGTGAGATGATAATTCCAGCCCAGGTTTTTCTCAAACGACCGCTTTTGAGATTATAATTTCCTATGGTTCTCTCCCCGATGGTGCGTGAGATGATAATTCCAGCCCAGGTTTTTCTCAAACGTCCGCTTTTGAGATTATAATTTCCTATGGTTCTCTCCCCGACGGTGCGTGAGATGATAATTCCAGCCCAGGTTTTTCTCAAACGTCCGCTTTTGAGATTATAATTTCCTATGGTTCTCTCCCCGACGGTGCGTGAGATGATAATTCCATTCCAGGTTTTTTTTCAAACGTCCGCTTTTGAGATTATAATTTCCTATGGTTCTCTCCCCAGCGGTGCGTGAGATGATAATTCCATTCCAGGTTCTTCTCAAACATCCGCTTTTGAGATTATAATTGCTTATGGTTCTCTTCCCGATACTACGAAGATGGTAATTCCCACCAAGATTTTCTCAGCGAGCGTTGTTGAAGTTAAAGTCACCCAAGGTTCTCTCACCGTTCATGCTGAGGTAGTAACCATCCCTGGTTTATTCATCATCTTTTGAAGTTCCAGACTCATCTCCTGTAACCAGTTAGGACACATCTATAATCAAGCATCTGAAAACCAGCTCCTGTAACACGTCAGGTAATCGTTTTCTTTTTTGCAGGTATGCAAGTTCTCGCTAAGGAATCTCTTATGCGATCAACATCCAGATGGCATCTATAAGCCCATCATCCTATTCATCAATCTCCAAATGGCATCTATAAGCCCATTCCCATCATCACACTGCTACTATGTGAGCGCAAATTTCTGGGCACTCTAGTGTTCAATCATCTTCTACCCTCGGATTACGAAAGGCACGTCAGCCAATCTGCATCCTCAGGTCTAAGAAGATTGAACAGGGGCAACTGTTGTACCCCAAAATTTGCCCTTCCATATTCTTCAAGATTTGCCAAGTCAAGCTTCAAAATTCCCCAAGGGTTGCACAGTTCAAGGGCCTCTTAAGCAGTCAAAATTAGGGTTTGGTCTCTGATCAAGAAAATGAAGTTTCCAAAGGTCCAATCAAGTCCCACATGCCTACAAATATGGTCAAGTATCCTCATATCAAGTTTCAAGACTTTCAGTACAAAACTGCACAGTCAAAACCCTAATTGCACTACAGTCAACTGTAGGGGCAAAATGGTCATTTGACAGTCAAAAGTTCAAATTTTTGGTCAACATCTCATTTTGAAGCCACAAACATCATTTTATCAATGCTTGATCATGATTCTCAAAGCTTGGCTCAAAAATCATCAAGATGCAAAAGTTTCCTTATTTGGACAGTTGAAAAAGTCAACTGTAAATTGACCAGGACATAACTTTCACATGGATTATCAGAAAAATTCGATCCAAAGCTCATTTTGAATAGAAAGACATTTCCAACAACTCATCTTCATACTTCAAGTCCAAGAAATGCTCTCATAAAAAGTTATCAATTTCAACATTATAGGTCATTTTCAAAAGTCAACAAAAAGGGACTTTAAGTCAAAGGCCATAACTTGAGATTGGTAAATCAAAATGACATGGGACCAAAGGAATTGGTTAGAGGACTCAAAGACCTTTCCAAAATGTCCAAGAACACGAGCAAAGCTTAACAATTGAGCAAGTTATGCCTTGTGGAAGTTGGGAAATTTTTGGATATTTTGAAAAGTCAACATTGATTCAAATGACCTAAAATTGCTAATGGGCCTATTTTTCTTCCATAATTCATCATCCAATACATGTGCACGACCACTTGGCCCAAAGGGAAGTATTTCTTCATTTTTTATTTATTTATTTGAATTTTTATTAATAATAATTCATTTAAATCAAATTAAGTACATGAAAAATATTTAACCTAAGCTTTACAATCTTTGTGTGCATGAAATCTACTCAATAATTCGTGCATAATCAAATATGGAAAGATTTGGAGAGAATTGATCATGATTTATACAAAAAGTGCATAAAAAAGATTGAAAAAGATCTTTGAAAATCAAATTTCAAAAACCATGAATGCAAATGATTTGGTTTGTTTTTCTTGACCTAATTCACTCATACTTATACAAGGAATCAAAACCTAATGAAAAGAACCATTAAGCTGCGCTAGAAACTCCATTCATAAACTTGAAATTTTGTTTAAAAACTCAAAAACTGAAAACATGTTTGGAGGTCGTTTCAAGCCACGAGACTCATCCCATTGCATTCCTGGGACATCAAACAACGTGCTAGGATAAAAAACATCAATCCTAACGCCTTGAAACGGTATACAGAAGTCCAGTTTTTTTCACTTTTTCTCATAATCGTGTTTTACATTCTATGCACATTCATGGCATTTTGTTTATATATTCATGATCAGTGAAGTGTTTTAAAGCTAACCATGTGATTTGATTGGGTTTTTATGCGCTATACAAGAAATTGCCATGGTCGTATTTTAGGGTTTACAGGATTTCAAATTGGGGGTTTTTAAATAAGGAACAATTGGAGCACATGACTTACACCATTGAATCGAGCATGTCTGGACGAACAGAAACAAGCACTCGCGCCTAATTTATGAGGCCTTATGGCCTGTTCGCTATTTTCTGTAAAGATGCTTTCTGCAACGGTGTAAAAACCGTTGCCTATGTTTTATTATATTTTCAGGAAAAACAAACATGAGGAAGACGATGAAGTGGAAGACGTTGATTGGACCATTTAAAAGCTTCGCGCATTTTTGGAGCCACTGACCACTTTGCTTTTATAATGTTTGTCAATTATTATATGTTAAACGCACTTGGAATGGCTCAGTGGCACACGCGTAGGCTGGTAACGTACATGACATGGGTTCGAGCCCCAGGTCTTCATTCTTTCAATGTTATTTTTCAATTAACATTCATATGCAGCTCAAGCCTTGAAGACCACCATACGCCTTCATAATCAAGCGTCCACGTGTCCCAGAGCATCAGATCAAAGGCCATGAGTTGAAGACCATGGTGAGCCCCAGTCAACACGCCAGCACGCTGCCTGGAAAAAGTCAAAAGGGCCAATTGCTAATGGGCCAGATTACTGAAAAAAAACCTCCATGTTGGGGACTGCAACCCCCCTAGGTTTGTAATTCTTTCTACTTTCTTTACTTTTTTATTTT
This sequence comes from Vicia faba, assembly GCA_948472305.1. Classification (NCBI taxonomy): domain Eukaryota; kingdom Viridiplantae; phylum Streptophyta; class Magnoliopsida; order Fabales; family Fabaceae; genus Vicia; species Vicia faba. The sequence goes on from OX451736.1 coordinate 1,793,010,677, forward strand.
ATTTTTTATTTTCTTTTAATTATTGTTCTTAATTAATTTAATATTTTCATAAAAACACAAAACCATAAAAAATCAGAAAAGAGTAAAAATAATAAATATTCTTTATTTTTATATTTTTGTAAATAAATTCATAAATTAATTAGTTTTAAATTAGGTTTTAATTTTAATTCTTTTAATAAAAACCTAAAAAAATATAGAATTAGGGTTTAATTAATTTTCATCTTTTTTTTTCTTTTTATAATAATTAAATATTAGATATTTATTTTTTTGTATGTAAATTAATTAGGGCTAATTTTAGGTCAAATTTAATCTTTTCTTAACAAATAAAAATTGTAGAATTAGGTTTAATTTTAATTGCATTTAATTCTTTTTCATTAAAATCATAAAATACCAAAAAAAAAACAATTTCCTTTCTTTTTTTAATTAATTAATGTCATCGTTTAATTTAATTTTGCAAAAAGGGTCCAACGCCCTCGTTTTTAATTCTTATTAATTCGCATATTTATTTTATTTCGTTTAAATATTTATGTATCTCTCCCGAAGCCATGTAATTAATCTGTCGCACTTTCAATTCTTTATTTTCTTTACTTTCTTTATTTTTCTGTCAAATCGGGTTCGAGAAATTTTGGCGATGTGGACCCGCGCCTTTTGTAATAGCTTAGAATCTTTACTTTTCTCGCACTTTTTAACTGTTAATCAAAGCATGAAAGAATGTATGGACAAAAATAAAAACAAACGCTAGATCACCAATAACATGACAAAAGACAAAAATAACTGAACATGACACACGAATCACACACCACCCTTAGGGTACGCCTCACTGTTGCCTTGCCTCGAAAGGTGATCGTCGAGTAGAGGATGTCTTAGTAAGTCCTCATGATCCGGGAACCTGGCATGAGGGTAGCTTCTAAGGTGTCTTCCCATTGCTCTGGTGATCACCATGTCCCGAACCTCGAATTGACCCGAACACCTCCAACGGTGATGCTACCTACCTCTCAATGGTGGGATGGCATTACTTTAAAGGACATCTACACAGACGAATTCCTTAGGGTATGTAGGTTCTCGTAGGTACCTGCTCTAATTTCAAAATAAAATTCAAAAATACTTTTCACACCGACACCTTTTCAAAAAGCTTTCGAAAGCAAATTTTTCAAACACTCTTGAGGACCGATACAAGAGTCGAACTGAAATTTTCAAAGAAACTTTTTAAAACCCACAATTGAAAAGCAAACAAACAATTTTGAAAACACAATGAGCAAGTATCTAAGAGCCCATGGATAACCATGGATAGAAAGGGTGCTAACACCTTCCCTTTCTATAACCTACCTCCCGAACCGAGAGCAATCTCTTTAAGGAATTTTTCTGTGCTTTTGTCCTTTCCATTTGGAGAAAATAAAAGACGGTGGCGACTCTTGCTTCCGCGACATTTTGCGAACCAGCGTTAAACAGTCAGTTCCAGATCCACCGATCACAATCCTTTTTAATTCGAGGCAACTTTTTCGAGGCAACTTGTTTTGAGGCATATGGATCAACGGACATAAGGACTTACTAAAACATCCTATACTCGACGACCACGTTTCGAGGGCAAGGCAACAGTGAGGCGTACCCTAAGAGTGGTGTGTGAATTTGTGTATTATTTCAGTTATGTTTTATCTTGTACATGTATCATGGTGATCTACGCTTGTTTTTAATTTAGTCATTCATTCTTTCATGCAAAGTTTAGCAGTTTAAAAGTGCGGAAATTTAAATGTGGAAAGTAAAATCCTACGCTATTACAAGGCGCGGGTCTATACATCGCCAAATTAACAGAGACCCGTTTGAATAAAAATGCGGAAAGTAAATAAATTCCTAATTACTATTACATGGCTTAAACAGTTACATAATATTTGAAAGAAAATAAATAAGAATAAATGCGCGAAGAGAAATTAGAATCGAATGTTCGAGGGCGTTGAACCCTTTTGAAATTAAATTGAAATTAAAAAGCTAATTAATTATTAAATTAAAGAAAAGAAATGTTTTTTAGGTTTTGTTTTGTATTTATGAAATAAAGAAAATTAATTAGAAGTTAAATGAAACCCTAGTTCTAAGTATTTTTAATTATAAAAAAAATTAAAGTTAACCTAATTTACTAGTTAATTAATTTATTTACATGTTTATTTACAAAATTAATGATAATTAATAATAATAATGATGAGAAAATTATTTATTAAAAAAAAGGATGAGAATATTAAAAAAACCTAATTTCTACATATTTTAATTTATTAAGAAAAATGTTAAAATTGAAACCTAAATTAACTAAGTTAATGGTTAGATTTTATTTACAAAAAAAAATAGATTAGTGATGAAATTAATAATAATTAAATATATTTGTATTTTTGATATTTCTGTTTTCATTATAGAAAATTATTTTATGGTAAAAAAAACAATTAAAACAATTAAAAAAGAATTAGAAAAGAAAAGAATATAAAATTAAAAAGGATGCAAATCAATGGGGGTTTCAGGCCCAATGGGAGGTTTTTTTGAACGGTCTGCATTCTTTGGCCATTGGATTGGGTTTCATGGCCATTTGTGTTCTGGATGTTAGCCATTTGTGTTCTGGCCTCCATGTTCCTTAACCTTCTCAGGATGTCTGTCTCGCCATGTATTGGTGTCATGCATAAGTTGTTCTTTTAGCCATTTGGCTTTTGGCTTTTGGCTTTTGGCTTTTGGCTTTTGGCCATTTGGCTTTTGGCATCAACGTTCCTTAATGAACCTGCATGGGATCCTGTCTAAATCTGCAGTGTTGAATCTCATGAACACATTAAATAAAATCATAAAATGCAAATAAAGCCAATATATGAAGAAATTTAATGTTTAGGCACAATATGGCATGTATGAATGATTATACCCTTTTGATTATGGAGATCAAATCAATCTTACCCTCACTGGAAAATTAGTGACATGAATGCTTTTATGCCTTTTGGATCATGGAGATCAAGTCAGCCTTACACTTACTGAAGAAGTAGTGAGGTGTTGGTTTGTAACTGTGATGGCTTGTTTGTAGTGAGAGAGAGATTTGTAATAAGGATTTCAAGGTTTTAGGGTTCTTGAAAGAATTTGATATTCTGATAGTGTTGTGGCCAGGTTTTTTTCTCTCTTTTTTTCTCCTCCCTGGTTTGTGTGAAAAGAAGGTGATTATATAATGGAAATTAGGGTAAAGAAAATGGGCTTTGAATATGCAATTGGGCCTCCAATGTTCACTTGAGTTCGTCACTTTCCAGGCTAAATCGCAGGGACTTAAGTGCAATTTTTGAAGTTGAAATGTGAAAACAAAATGTAGCTGACATCAATAACTGACTCCTGTCCGAAAATCGGCTCAATCGGATAAACGGTGAATTAGTTATGAATTTTTGAAGTTTCAGCTCAGACAAACTTATTTTGGGCTCCAGTGTCGACTCTGACACGTTCTTCAATAAAAAAATGGTATTGATCGGTGCATAATTTGGTCTCGACTTTTGAAGCAAAGTTGTAGATCTATGAGTCAGTGACCTTGTGTAAAAATATGAGCCCAATCTGATAAAAATTGACCGAGTTATGAATTTTCGAAGTTTCGGCCCAGATGAAATAATATTCAGCATTCAGGATTTTCAGCGTGTCACGAACTCTGAGCAAAAAACGAAGGCCTTTTGAATACCGTTTGAACTCAATACCTTTTGTGAAAATGTAGCCAACTCAATTTGTGAAATTTTGGCGCTGAAACCAGCTCGATACGATGAAAATCGACCAAGTTATGATTTTCTGAACATGACGCAAATAAACTTCTATCACAAATTTTCTGTACGAAAATACATGATAAATCCACATTTTTGAAGACCTTCTGATCGAAATTGGCTTCCATCCGTGAGAGATGAAAACGTAGATAATGTCAAGACGGAATTTAGGCCACCGGAACGGGTTTAAAACGAGCCATATCTTCAAGTTATGGATTTTTTAGCGCATAAAAACTGCACTTCCAGCACACTTTTTCACCATATTTCTTCGAGAAAACTCACACAGTCGGATACCTTCTTTAAAGAATTGACTCTTGAGCTGAATCTGAATTTGAGCATAAGTTAGGACATTAAGGAGCACTTGAGGTCATTTGGATGTAAGGACCTTGATGCAACACAAAACCCTAATTTTGACTTGACTGCCTTAGGAGGTGATTTGACTGTGCAACCTTTGAGAAATCTTGAGGAATATGGGAGGACAAATTTTGGGGTACAACACCAAGGAGATCGAATTCGAGCCCGCTGAGACTCCCGATGTGATCACTGCTCCCTTGCCAAGACATGGCTAGGATTGAGAAACTCTTGTTCATTTAAATTCTGATATTGTATTTTTCTATGCTTATTCAAACAATTATTATGTCAAACTTTATTATTTCATTAATGCATTACACGTGTCTGTTTTGAAGTAATTGTGTTCTCTATATTCAAAAGTGCTTTTATTTTTTCTTGATGTTCAACTCTCGATTGAAAATTCTAAGCCTCTTGAGGGAGGATGACGAAAACGGTACCACAATCTACAGTATGATTTTGAACAAACCCCGCTGATGAGGTACAGGCATTGTTTCAATTCCTAAACACTAGAGTTATAAGGAAGATAATCCCCCGTCAACCCCTCTGAGCCAAAGAAGTAGGAGTTTTTCTTTTCGAAAATTAAAAACCTTAATCATAACCTGGGGCAGGGTAGTTCTCTTAGTTGATCCAAGTGCACAACGAATGACACCAAAGAAGTCCTTACAAAACAAAAGACAGTGATGGTTCCGAATTATCATAAAGACAGGCAGTTATCATTTCTCAAAATAAAAGCCCAACAAGTCAAAACCTATGAAAGAGACTTACAAAACTGGGGCACCCCGCTGGCTGTAATCGCAAAAAGGAACAGTTCAGGCAAAAAATAGGGATAACGAAATCAAAAAAGAAAGAGGTCCTACAAACCCTCAACACAAAAGGAAATGACTGCCCATTCAAAATAAGTTGTCAGTATCCGAACCATCACTGGTATATCAAAGCAAAGACTCAAACAAGGTATAGCGCACGATCAGCTGAGTTTAGGTTTGAAGAACATCACGAAGAGCAGGTGGGTACAGATAAATTTGAGCCTTTATTCTTTGTTTCTTAAACTGTGAACCAGGCCACGTTATAACCCTCAAAAGTCCTAGCTGAAGCATGGGTTAATTCGAAAGCATATTGTTACAAAGGTATCCTGACTCCTTAAGGCTCGCTGTAAAATCTTGAGTTGACATCACATAATTTGCTTGTTTTACTGAAAAAATGCATTTTCAAAAACTTCAAGACAGACATAGGCTTTGCATTTTTATAACATTGATTGCATATGACTATTTGTTTGAACAACATAGAAGTTCGCACGACGAATATCTAAGTGAACAAAAGTACTTCCAACCAAGGGGCAGACATGTTCATGGTCTATCATCTGGGGCAGTTAGGTCAAGATTCGGAGAATCTCTCAAAATACCAACTAGCTTGGGGAAAATCTCCATCTGGATCACTTGGGGCATTGGACAGGAATTCTAGCAACGAATCTTGCACGATCAAACATCTTTTGGTAGCATGGTAACACTGCGCTATTGACAGTGACAACTTCCTGTATCCTAAGAGCGTGGACATAGTCGAAAAAATACTGCGTATAATCACAGACCCGCTAGGTTGACACACCTAGGCAAAAATAAGGGCTTCCCGGCGAACCAAAAGGGTTCGGGCAAAAAATAAGGGATGAAAATAAAAAAAAGTTTGTACACCCGACAAGTCGAAAACCTGAAAAGGCGGCTTGGGCAAAAATGGGTATCCCGGTGGACTGAAAACCTGAAAGGGCGGTCCAGGCAAAAGTTAGGGACCAAAAGCGTATGACTATGTTCCGTCATCTCGTCACTTTCCTATCAGAAGAAGCTTCATCAATCGGAAACTATCAAGCACCTCCACAGGTACCTCCTCCCACAGAAACTGGGGCAATACAAATTATCTAAGCAATCTGGTTGCTTTGTCCACCAAGGTGCCAAGGTATGTTCGGCTGAAAAACGTAACCAAGATACCTCCACTCCCCACAGAGTAAGACAAGATTCAACAATTCTCCCCGAACAGAGTTGGTCTCCAATCAACCCCGAAAAGGCACAGTATCTCCAGCAAGTCAGCGATGCTCTCCCCAAGCAGAGTTAGCCTACTGTCAGCCTTAAGGAAGATGGGTATCCCCAGAAAATCTCAATATTCCCCAGCGGAGTATACAGATGTTCCTAAGCAAGCGTCCCTGGCAGTCTTAATATAAGATTGTTCCCCGATGGAATATCAGACACCCCAGTGGAGTCATTCCCCCCAATACAGTCCAAAAGGTTTCCCCAGGAGAGTTGAATCAATCTCTCCAGTAGATTCTGGGAGCTCATCCCCAGTAGATTCTGGAAGCTTATCACCTGCAGAGTACGAACGCGTCTCTCCCCGGTTTTATTCAAAGGTTATTCTCCACCAGAGCTTATAACTGGTTTATCCTCATCTAATTACCCCGGAAAGAATTTCCCCGACGAAGTTCTTCCTATCCCCCAACGGAGTTCATCGAATCCCCAACATAACATATCAATGGTATCCCCAGCGGAGTTATCATCAAACATCAGCGAAGTATCTCTTCCCACAGATTAATTCCCCGCAGAGTAACCTCTTAAACAAGTTTATTCCCCAACGGAGTCATCTTCTCCTACCGGTTTATTCTTACAACCATCATCCCCAGCGGAAACGAAGAACTCTACTCTTCAACATCAGCCCAGGATTCAACAAACTCCCGGCATTCGTCAAGGATTTATTTTCCCAGACAAGAATACATTCATAAACATCACATCTTCATACATTATAGCATGCATACGCATCATACAACACAAATCTCATTTATTTTTGAGAACATCTTAAAATCATGCAGTTCATGCATCATGACATTGCATATGACTAATACTTTGTCTTTTCAGAAAAAAGTCAATCAAAAGATGGTTACCATCTACCTTTACAGTTCTAGATCAACACCGGTAACAAGCCAGGAAAATTCTGTGGACGACTGATCATGGGTTAATATCTGAAACCAAACAGGACAATTATCTACTTGATCATCCTCAGGCAACCCTACACCGGTTCCTTTTCTTTCAGAAGAAGTCTTACACGGGCTCATCAACAGGCAACCCTACACCGGTTCCTTTTCCTTCAGAAGAAGTCTTATACGGGCTCATCAACAGGCAACCCTACACCGGTTCCTTCTCAACCTCAGATGTACTTTTACACGAACTCATCATCAGGCAACCCTACACCGGTTCCTCCTCAATTTTCAGACGAAGTCTTACACGGACTTATCATCAAAGTAACCCTATGCCGGTTCCTTTTCTTTCAGAAGAAGTCTTACACGGACTTATCTCAAGATGACCTTACCCCGGTTCATCAAGAAGTTTTACACGAACTTATCCTGCAGTAACCTTACCCCGGTTCCTCAAGAAGTCTTACACGGACTTATCTCAAGATGACCTTACCCCGGTTCATCAAGAAGTTTTACACGAACTTATCCTGCAGTAACCTTACCCCGGTTCCTCCAGAAGCCTTACACGGACTTATCTCAAGATGACCTTACCCCGGTTCATCCAGAAGTTTTACACGAACTTATCCTGCAGTAACCTTACCCCGGTTCCTCCAGAAGTCTTACACAGACTTATCTCAAGATGACCTTACCCCGGTTCATCAAGAAGTTTTACACGAACTTATCCTGCAGTAACCTTACCCCGGTTCCTCCAGAAGTCTTACACGGACTTATCTCAAGATGACCTTACCCCGGTTCCTCCATAAGTATTACACGGACTTATCCCGAGGTAACCTTACCCTGGTTCCTCCAGAAGTCTTACACGGACTTATCTCAAGATGACCTTACCCCGGTTCATCCAGAAGTTTTACACGAACTTATCCTGCGGTAACCTTACCCCGGTTCCTCCAGAAGTCTTACACGGACTTATCTCAAGATGACCTTACCCCGGTTCATCAAGAAGTTTTACACGAACTTATCTTGCAGTAACCTTACCCCGGTTCCTCCAGAAGTCTTACACGGACTTATCTCAAGATGACCTTACCCCGGTTCCTCCAGAAGTCTTACACGGACTTATCCCGAGGTAACCTTACCCCGGTTCCTCCAAAAGTTTTACACGGACTTATCCCGAGGTAACCTTACCCCGGTTCCTCCAGAAGTCTTACACGGACTTATCCCGAAGTAACCTTACCCCGGTTCCTCCAGAAGTTTTACACGAACTTATCCCGAAGAAACCCTACACAGGTTCTCTCCTCCCAAAGATGCAGTTTTACACGGACTCGTCATCAGAAACCCTACCCAGGTTTTACTTCTTCCAGGATGCAGTTTTACACGGACTCATCATCAAAGTAACCCCACACAGGTTCCCTTCTCAAACTCCAGACGTAGTTTTACACGGACTCGTCATCAGTAAACCCTACACAGGTTTCCTTCTCAGCTCTAGATGCGGTTTTACACTGACTCGTCATCAAAGTAACCCTACACAGGTTCCTTCTCCACTTCAGATGCAGTCTTATACGGACTCATTATCAGTAAACCCTACACAGGTTTCCTTCCTCCAAAGGTGCAGTTTACACGAGCTCATCATCAGTCAACCCTACACAGGTGTCCTTCTTTCCAAGATGCAGTTTTACACGAGCTCATCATTAGGCAACCCTACATAGGTTCCCTCTTTCAACTTACAAAAATTACAATTCAACAGACCACTTCCAGATGGCATCTATAAGCCCATCCACCTATCAACAGTCTCCAAATGGCATCTATAAGCCCATTCCTGACAAGGTTCTGTCACATCTCCAGATGGCATCTATAAGCCCATCCACCTATCAACAGTCTCCAAATGGCATCTATAAGCCCATTCCCGACAAGGTTCTGTCACATCTCCAGATGGCATCTATAAGCCCATCCTCCTATCCACCATCTCTCCAAATGGCATCTGTAAGCCCATTCCCGACATCACATTGCTGATACCTCACTATGTGAGTGCAAATTTCTGGGCACTCTAGTGTTCAATCATCTTCCACCTTCGGATCACGAAAGGCACACAAGCCAATCTACATCCTCAGGTCTAAGAAGATTGAACAGGGGAAACTGTTGTACCCCAAAATTTTCCCTCCCATATTCTTCAAAGTTTTGACAAGTATCATCTCAATTTGCTCAAGTCTACTCAAGGGCTACACAGTTCAAACACCCTCCTAAGCCAGTCAAATTAGGGTTTTGGTTCTTGCAAGGAAGTTGAGGTTTTCAAGGGCTCAATCAAGTCCCATATGCTCATATACATTGTCAAGCACCTACATGTCAAGTTTCAAGGCTCACAAGGTCAAGTTGCACAGTCAAAAACCCTAATTGCTTCACAATCAACTATAGGGGCAAAATGGTCATTTGGCAGTCAAAAGTCAAAATTTTTTGTCAACATCTTATTTTGAAGCCACAATCATCATTTGATCAAGTCTTGGTCATGATTCCACAAGAATGGCTCAAAAATCATCAAGATGCAAAAGTTTCTATTTTTGGACAGCTGAAAAGTCAACTGTAACTTGACCAAGGCATAACCTTTTCATGGTTCATCAGAAAAATCCCATCCAATGCTCATTTTTAAGGGGATGACATTTCCTACAACTCATATTCACATTCCAAGTCCAAGAAATGCTCTCACAAAAAGTTATCAATTTCAACATTATAGGTCATTTTCAAAAGTCAACAAAAAGGCACTTTAAGTCAAAGACCATAACTTTAGATTGGTAAATCAAAATGACATGGGACCAAAGTCATTGGTTAGAGGACTTCAAGACCTTTCCAAAATGTCCAAGAACATGTTTATATGATCAAATTTGAGCAAGATATGCATTGGAGAAGTTGGGAAATTTTTGTGAAATGGCAAAAGTCAACTATCCTTGAAACTTCAATTTTTGACAAAAGGGCCCACTTTTTTCCACTTGATTCATCCTTGTCATTCCACCCATGTGTCCCATGATCAATTTCAAGACCAAATAATTATTTTTCCATTTTTATTTAATTTTTATGGATTTAATTCATTTTAATCCATAATAATTCAAATAAAATTAAAAAAATTAATTAAATGGTATCTTGTGGTTTGATTAGCCTTCATGTATCATATTCCACATACCAAAACCGTGCCAAGCTCATTTATGCACGAAATTTTGAATTTGGACAAAGCTTTGAAAGGCCTTTAATGGTGGTTAAGACAAAATCCAAAAACATAATGGCACAAGTTTAAGGCTCCTAAAGGTGAATTATTCTCATTCATGACTACATATGCAAGTCTTGCAAGCCTCATTCACGACCTAGTGTATGCAGAAACGGCCAAGAGCAAAACCAAAAATTGTTCAAAAAGTGAGAGTTCTAAAACATAGTTGCGAGCATCTTCAGATCAAAACAAGCACGTGGTTCTATTCCTTGCCACACCCTGAAGCTAAAGCAACCTTTGCCAAGTCCTGAGGCTCAATATCAAGCACTGTAAGTCATCACAAACTCGTCTCTGAACATGAAATTGGAATTCTCTATTCTTTCGTTTTTTCTCAAAAAAAGCTAGCATATTCATACTCCTTGATTAATTTCCAACATGATTGCATTAGCCAATTTCATTGTTAGGCCCTGAATCGTGATGCCCGATTCTAGGGTTCACGTTCTTGCGTTTTAGGCATTTTTGTTTCAGGTTAAATCAAGGCCAGCCAAGGGCATAAGTGTGATCAGGGGACATGGACGAGGTCAACCATGGTTTTGAAATAGATTTTCATGGCCTAGGGACGAGTTTCGAAACAACCTACGAAACCACCTGCGGATAAAATCTGCAGGTAAAAAAACCTGCAATTTTTGAGGAAGAAGATGACCACATGCTTGCATCTGATTGGCCTGTTTAAAATAACGCGCGTGTTTTTTTTATTTCCAGGAATATTGCTTTTTGTTGTACCCCAAAATTTGCCCTCCCATATTCTTCAAAGATTTGCCAAGTCAAGCCTCAAAATCTCCCTAAGAGTTGCACAGTCAAGGGTCTCCTAAACAGTCAAGATTAGGGTTTTTGTGTTCTGATCAAGAAAATAAAGTTTTCAAAGGTCCAATCAAGTCTCACATGCCTACAAATATGTTCAAGCATCCTCATACCAAGTTTCAAGACTTTCAGCACAAGATTGCACAGTCAAACACCCTAATTGCACTACAGTCAACTGTAGGGGCAAAATGGTCATTTGACAGTCAAAAGTTCAAATTTTTGGTCAACATATCATTTTGAAGCCACAAACATCATTTGATCAATGCTTGATCATGATTCTCAAAGTTTGGCTCAAAAATCATCAAGATGCAAAAGTTTCCTTATTTGGACAGCTGAAAAAGTCAACTATAAATTGACCAGGGCATAACTTTCACATGGATTATCAGAAAAATTCCATCCAAAGCTCATTTTGAAGAGAAAGACATTTCCTTCATCTCATATTCATACTTCAAGTCCAAGAAATGCTCTCACAAAAAGTTATCAATTTCAACATTATAGGTCATTTTCAAAAGTCAACAAAAAGGGACTTTAAGTCAAAGGCCATAACTTGAGATTGGTAAATCAAAATGACATAGGACCAAAGACATTGGTTAGAGGACTCAAATACCTTTCCAAAATGTCCAAGAACATGAGCAAAGCTTAAAAATTGAGCAAGTTATGCCTTGTGGAAGTTGGGAAATATTTGGATATTTTGAAAAGTCAACATTGATTCAAATGACCGAAAATTGCTAATGGGCCCATTTTTCTTCCACAATTCATTATCCCAAGCATGCACACGACCATTAGGCCCAAAAGGAAGTTTTTCTCCATTTTTATTTATTTATTTGGATTTTTTATTATTAATAAATCATTTAATTAAATAAAAGGCATGAAAAATACAAAACTAATGAAATAAAATCTTTTTGTGCAGAAATTATTCTCATTGGACACTCAAAATCGTGCATGATCATTTGTGGAAAGTTTTGGAAAGATTTTGTATCAAATTGCATGAAAAGATATGAAAATATTTTGCCATAAAAACTAAATATCCATATATCAAATCTTTGATTCTTTGGACAAGGAACTTGACCTAATTCACTCAGTACTTAAGCTTGATCATAAACCTAATGCAAAGGACCACTGAGCTGCGCTAAAAGCCATCCATCAAACTTGAAATTTTTGTTAAGAAACTCAATTCTGAAAACACCTTTGCAGGACGATTCAAGGCGAAATTTCCATCCTATTGCCTTCAAAGGACTTCAAGTAAACTTCCTGGATCAAGAGCATCCATTCTACAGCCTTAAATCATTGTACAGAATCAAAATTTTTCTCATAAAATTGCATACTCGTATCTTAATTTTGAGGCATTTCCATGACATTTAGTTTAGGTATTCTTACTAAATGATACATTCTGATGCTTACCATATGAATTAATTGCATTTTTATGCATTGTGTGCAAATATACCATTATCATTTTCTAGGGTTTACAGGACCTTGGATTAGGGGTTTTTGAATGAGGAAAAATTGGCCCTCAAGACCACCACCATTCAAATCAGGGCGATCAGACGATTATAAGGCTACCCTCGCGCCTAATTTATAGAGCCCCTGGGGCTAGTCGCTATTTTTCCAAAACCGGCCTAGGAGAACGCTAACAAAACCGTGGCCTATGTTTTTGTATTTCAGGGATGAAGAAGAAGACGATATTGTGGCGTTAGATGATTGGCCAGTTTAAATTTCGCGCGGAAAACGAAACGCTAATGCATATGTGTTTTATTATATTTGTTTGTTATATTGATTACAGAAAAGCAAATTGGCACGGTTGGCAAGCATAGTGGTTGGCAAAGCACATGACCTGGGTTCGAGCCCCAGGTCTTCGTTACTTCCATATTATTTTTCAATAACAATTCCTATGCAGTTTCAATAACAAAGGCCACCATACACTTCCAAGATCCAGTCGTCCACGCATCCAATGGAATCAAATCAAAGGCTCAGATCCAAGGCACATGGTAGTCCCTGTCAACGCGCCAGCATGCTCCCTGGAGAAAGTCAATGAAGTCAGGCTTGTTTGGGCCTGAATTGCTTGGGCTATACCTCCATATTGGGGACTACACCCCCCTAGGTTTGCCATAATATTTTCTATTTTTATTTTCTATTTGCTTTTAATTATTATTTGTTTAATTGATTTATTATTTTCACAAAAATATCAAAAACACCTAAAAATCAAAAAAATCAGAAAAGAGGAAAAATATAATAAACATTTTTGTTTTAATATTTTCCATAAGTGAATTGTATATAATTATTTAGTTTTAAATTAGGTTGTAATTTTAATTCTTTTCATAATAAAATCTCAAAAACATAGAATTAGGTTTAATTAATAATTTTTCATCCTTTTTATTCTTCTTTCATAAATAATATTATTTATTTTATTTATTTTTATAATTAAATTTGCATATAAAAATTAGGGTAATTTTAGGTTAACAACTTCAATATTTTCTTAATAAACTAAAAATAATTAGAATTAGGGTTTGCATCTTATTTTAATTTTAGTTAATTCTCTTTTTTCATATTAAATCATAAATACTAAAAAAATACCAAAAAACAAGTTCTTTCTTTCTTTTAATTTTAATTAATTCCTCATTATTTTAACTTTGCAAAAAGGGTCCAACGCCCTCGTTTCGATTTAATTATTAATTCACATATTATTTTATTCTGTTTAAATATTCATGTATCTCTCCCGAAGCCATGTATTTAATTACTCGCACTTTTAATTCTTTATTTACTTTGTTTATTTATTTTCCGTCAAATCGGGTCCTGGTTTAATTTTGGCGATGTGGACCCGCGCCATTTGTAATAGTTTAGAATTTACTTTTCCCGCAATATTTTTAACTGTTAAATCAAAGGATGAAAGAATGTATGGACAAAAATAAAAACAAGCGTAGAACACCAATAACATGACAAGATAAATGCAAATGAACATGACACACAAATCACACACCACCCCTAGGGTACGCCTCACTGTTGCCTTACCTCGAAAGGTGATCGTCGAGTAGAGGATGTCTTAGTAAGTCCTCATGATCCGGGAACCTGGCATGAGGGTAGCTTCTAAGGTGTCTTCCCATTGCTCTGGTGATCACCATGTCCCGAACCTCGAATTGACTCGAACACCTCCAACGGTGGTGCTACCTACCTCTCAATGGTGGGATGGCACTACTTTAAAGGACATTTACACAGACGAATTCCTTAGGGTAGGTAGACAACTCTAAGATACTTGCTCTAATTTCAAAACAAATCAAAAATACTTTTCACACCAACACATTTTCAAAAAGCTTTCGAAAGCAATTTTTCAAACACTCTTGAGGACCGATACAAGAGTCGAACTGAAATTTTCAAAGAAACTTTTTAAAACCCACAGTTGAAAAAGCAAACAAACCTTTTGAAAACACAAATGAGCAAGTATCTAAGAGCCCATGGATAACCATGGATAGAAAGGGTGCTAATACCTTCCCTTTCTATAACCTACCTCCCGAACCGAGAGCAATCTCTATAAGGAATTTTTCTATGCTTTTGTCCTTTCCATTTGGAGAAAATAAAAGACGGTGGCGACTCTTGCTTCCGCGACATTTCGCGAACCAGCGTTAAACAGTCAGTTCCAGATCCACCGATCACACTTTTTATTACATATATTAATCATTGCTTATTCTTAGATCAAATGAAACGCGCAGCTCAGTTGGTGGCCATGCTATTGGAAAAGGCTACAGGACCTGGGTTTCGATTCCCAGGTCCACTCAATAATTGTTTCAATTTTTCCTAACATATTCCTATGCAGGCTCCCTGAAGGGCTTCATCATACACCTCACCAATCCATGCGCCACATGTCCATAATCATGGATCCAAAGGCCAAGAAATGAAGGAGCACCATGCTCCCCAGTCAAGCCAGCGCAGTCAATTGCAAAAAGTCAAACAGGCTTGCTTCTATTGGGCCAAAAATTCAACAAAAAAACCTCCCATTGGTCCATTAACCTCCTGGTCTATTTGCCTTTTTATATTTTTCTCTTTTCAATTCTTTTAATTATTAATATTATTTTCATTAACTAACAAATTAATTTTTTTATAAATTCAGAAAAAACCAAAAAAATAGTAATAATATTTTCATTAATTAGATTTAATTAGTTATTATTTTGTAAATAAATATGGTTAATTAATTTAGTCTTTTTAAAATTAGAGCAACTTTAATTATTTTTTTTCATAATAAATAAAAACCATTTAGAATTAGGTTTTTGCTAACTTTTAATTTCTTTTTATTTTCTCTTTATTTTCATAAAAAACACAAAAACACAAAAATATCATTTTCTTAATTAATTAATTAATTAGTTATTAGTTTTAATTTCATTAATTACAAAAAGGACAAATTCAATTTCTTTCTCAAAAGGGTCAAAACCTTTAAGACGTTCCCGATTCCATTTTCTATTCGCGCGTATTTATTTATTTTGATTATTTTTGTAAATGCTTCTGGAAGTGTAATAGTTAATTAGGACCTCCTTTATTGCTTTATTTATTTTCCTGCACTTTATTTACCAAAACGGGTTTTTGTTTTTGGCGATGTATAGACCCGCGCCTTGTAATAGCTAGATTTATCTTCCCGCAATTTATTTTCCGCACTCCTAACTGTTAAAAAATGCATGAAAGAATGTATGAAAAATAAAATCAATCCGTAGCTCACAAATAACATGTACAAGATAAACATAAACTGAAATAACACACATGCACATGCCACCCCTAGGGTACGCCTCACTGGTTGCCTCGAACGTGGCCATCAAGTATAGGGTGTCTTAGAGGTCGCCCTTCTGTCTAAAAGATCCAGTCGCCTCGAAACGGTTGCCTCGGATATAAAAAAAGGATCTAGGACATCAGGGTTACTTCTAAGGTGTCCTACCATTGCTTCGGTGACCACATTGTCCCTAATCATCGAATTGACCCGAATACCTCCAACGACGGTGCTACCTACCTCTCAATGGTGGGATAGCACTATCAAAAGGACTCTTACACAGCCTAATTCCTTAGAGTAGGTAGATCTCATGGGTACTTGCTCTTTTCAAACAAACAAAAACAACTTTTCACACTCACATTTTCTAAAAGTTTTCAAACAAATTTTTCATACACTCTTGAGGACAGATACAAGAGTTACTTAGAAATCTTTCAAAAGAACTTTTCCAAAACCCACGCACACTTGAAAAGCAAACAAATTTTGAAAACATAAGAGCAAGTACCTAAGAGCCCGTGGATAACCACGGATAGAAAGGGTGCTAACACCTTCCCTTTCTATAAATCTACCTCCCGAACCAAGAAACATTCTCGAATAAGGAATTTTGTTGTGCTTTTGTCCTTTCCGTGTTGGAGAACATAAAAGACGGTGGCGACTCTTGCTTACCGCGACATTTCGCGAACCAGCTAAAAAAAACAGTCAGTTCTATTTCCACCGATCACACCTGGCAAATGAGATTTGGTCTTGAGTCGAATGCAAGAATGAGATCGAAGCACACTTTTTCGAAGGAAGCCTTTGCCTCATTCGAAGCTTGTGGTCGAAACAAGCTTACTCGAAGGAAGCTAATACCCAGTCGAAGCTTGGATCGAAGCAAACACATTGCCCAATCGAAAGCTCATGTTCGAAGGAAGCATATTTCCCAATCGAAGCATGTGGATCGAAACAAACATAAAGGGAGTCATTGCCTTGTGTCTGTTTAGCATGAGGGAAGTTTCTGGCTTCTGAATCAAAGGGCGCTCTTTCAAGGGAAGCAAGAACTTAGTCAAATCTTGTATGAAGATACCTCTTGGATCAAACGAAGCTTGTATGAAGCAAAGTCTGCAAGAGGCCCTTGGTGCAAGTGGATTCGAAGGTTGCATAGAGATGGTTACTTTGTCTTATCGAAACTTGTCCAAACGAAGCAAGCATGCAGGCTGATAACGAGAAATCGTATCATATAATTGCTACCTTTTTAATCGATTTTCATACTGCATTGACCCATTTAACTCCTGATTGTTTCGAGTTTTTATGTCTTTTCACAGGTACAACATGTTTCAAATCAAATTAGTGAAAAAGGATCACATGAAGAAAGCTAACCAAAAAAATCAGAAGAAAAAGAACTAATCTGCAAAATCTGCAAAGTTTGATGTCATGACGACCGTCACACCTCCGTTACGAGCGTAACATGCTCACATCCTGAAGAACGCCCGTCACACATCATTAACGACCGTAACACTCTATTTAAGCGCATTACGAGTGTCACCTCCTCATGACGACCGTCACACGCGTAATTCAGTGTCATGCAAAACAGAAGACGTGGGTAACGTAATGGATGTTTTCTTCTCCTACAATTTCTCAACTTCAGCAACAAACAGTCTGAGTCTTCCTCCACTCAAGCAGTGCAAGTCCATGTTCCTAAATTTTCTTAACTGCAAAAATCCTCTTCTATAAATAGGAGACATTTTAATGGAACGAGAGAGAGTTTTTGCTACATAATTTTCTTGCGGAAGCCCTGCCAATTTAATACTGCAGTTTTTGCTACATAATTTTCTTGCGGAAGCCCTGCCAACATTAGGAAATTGTTATTGTAGTCAGAATTTATTTTTAGCCTCAGAATTTGTTTCAAGTTCCGATTTCGAAGTTCCAATTTTGCCGACTTGTGGAAGAGGGAGCTTGAGGAATAATATTGTTATTCAGGTTTTTAATCGCATTAAATTTTTATATAATTTATTTACGTCTATTTATTTATTTATTTTGTCATGAATGCTTTATTCTTTCCCAATTATATTTCCTGTATGACTATTTCGAGTACTATGACTAGCTAATTTTCTAGAGTCGGGATGTGATAATAGTAATCGAATGGATTAAATTGTGCCTAAGCTAAAATCTAAATTAACTTAATTTCTGGCTGTGACTTTTTATAATTAAAATCAATCTTTTTGTTACGAGAGTAAGAAAAGTAGAATAGGTTAGGATCAAGACCACGAGAGTGTGAGGTTTTAATCGGATAGCTAAAGTTATGCATTTGATTTAAATACAACAAGAGCGCTTTAAAACGAATTAGATTTTATTAAGTTTTCAAAAAGTATTTTCTAAACACTTATGGGCTAGTGAGAGCAGGCATAGGGCTTTAGGGGTATAATCCGAGATAAGACCATGAGAGTGTGAGTTGAGAGATTTTAAACTGATAATTTCTACAGAACCATCTAAGTTAAACATCTTTATATGCTTAGGTTCAATTAGATCCACTTAGGTTCACTACATTACATACTAACCGTTTTATTATTATTATTCCTTTAATTCGATTTATTTTTCCCTTACCTTAACCTCTAAACAACCAAATGTGACAGTATTCACCTTAGCTAAACTAGCAAACCTTTATAGCACTAGAGTGATTACAAAGTCCCTGTGGATTTGACATCTTTTTATTACTACCGCGATAGGATATGCACTTGCAGTTAAGATACCGTTAGACACATTAGGTCGATCGCACATCACAGGCAGCAAACTTGTCGAATTGAAACAGGCTTGTAGGCAGTAAACTTGTTCAAAATGAAGCAGGCTTGTTGGCAGCTAATTTTGAGCAATTGAAGGAGGTGCAAAGTCTAATCGAAGGGTGCTGAATCAAAGGAGGCCTATTTTTCTCCAAATTTGTCAAAATGTTATTTTTATCTGTTTTCTCACTTTTTGACAGTTCCTTTTAATTTTGGTACTGGAAAATCCCAATGCACTTGTGCAAGCTTGAATCCTAAGAATCTTTGTGAGAAAAGCCTTGAGAATTGAGAGGATAAATTTTGGGGTACAACAATTACTGACTTATTCCCTTCCTTCCTCTTTGTGCTTGCTAGTTTAGATAAGATATCTGCACGAGCATTATGCCCACGAGGATCATGTTGTACGTCCACAAATTTAAATTTCTTTTTCCTCTCTTGGACCAGGGCCCAATGTTCAACGAGTTGGTCGTTTTTGACTTGATATTCGCCTCAGAATTAAGAAGCGACCAATTGAGAGTTGGTGAAATCTTTACTTCCTCGGCTCCCAGATCTTCGGCCAGTCAAAAGCCTGCAAGGAATGCCTCGTATTCGGCTAGATTGTTGGAGGTCGGAAAAGATAGAACAAGGGAGACCTCGATTAGGATCCCTTCTTCGTTTTCCAATATGATGTAAATGCCAATTCCTGTTGAATTGGAGGCGCCATCGATGAAGATTATCCAGCGGCGTGATCCGTCGTGTTCTACGGGCAAGGTCATTTCAGATATGAAATCGGCCAATGGTTGAGCCTTAAGGGCTTTCCTGCTCTCGTATTGGATATCAAATTCAGAGAGTTCCAAGGACCATTTCAACATTTTTCCGGCCATATCTGGTCTTCGAGCAGTTGTTTTATTGGCTGGTTCATTCAGACGACTATGGTGTGGACCAAAAAGTAGTGTCTGATCCTCCTCGCCACGTTACCAAGGACTACAGATACTTTTTCAATTTGTTAATATCTCACCTTCGGGCCTTGCATGGCCTTGCTTTTGAAGTAAATTGGTCTTTGTCCTTCTGGAGTTTCTCTAATCAGTGTTGCGCTTATCACCTCGGAGGCGACGACTAGATAGAGGTAGAGGGCCTCGTCTTTTTCGGGTCAAGAAAGGACGGTCGACTATGATAGAACTTGTTTTAAGTGAATGAGGGCTCGCTCACATACAAGCGTCCATTCGAAAGTAGCTTCCTTACGGAAGAGTTTAAACAAGGGAAGCGTGTGCTGGGTGGATTTTGCCACGAATCGAGAGAGAGAAGTGAGCATGCCGTTTATGATTTGGATGGACTTTTAGAGGTGGGAGTCGAAAATTCGTAAAATGCCCGACATTTGTCGGGGTTTTCTTTAATGCCTCATTCTGTTAGGTAGAATCCGAGGAAATTTCATACCCGTACACCAAAGGTACATTTTTCCGGGTTGAATCGCATCTGGAACTTTCGAGCCTGCTCGAACACTTTCTTTAAGTGGAGGGCATGGTTGAGCTCTTCCGTGGACTTGACGATCAAGTCATCCATATAGACTTCGAGCATGTCGCCTATCTCGTTGCGAAAAACTTTGTTCATCATGTGCTGATATGTAACACCCACATTTTTTAGGCCGAAGGGCATTACATTGTAGTAATAGTTTCCCAATTCGATCATGAAAGCAGTGTATTTTTTGTCTATTTTTGCCATTGGGATCTGGTTATAACTAGAGTATGCGTCCATAAATGATATCAATTTGAATCCGACCGAGTTGTCGACCAGTTTTTCAATATTGGGAGGGGATTAGCATCTTTCGGGCAAGCTCGGTTGAAATCAGTATAATCAATACACATGCACCACTTTCCATTAGATTTTTTCACAAGAACCACATTTGAGAGCCAGGTTATGTACTGGGCTTCAAAAATAAAATGTGCCTTTAGGAGGTCTTTTACAGCTAGTTCTGCAGCCTCTGCTTTCTCAGAGGAATGTTTTCTTCTACGCTGGGCGACCGCCTTGAGGGCAGGATCTATAGTCAAGTGATGACATGTGATTTCTGGATTTAATCTGGGCATCTCAACCGCACTCTAGGCGAACATGTCAGCATTCTCCCTTATGAAAGCTTTGAGTTGCCTTTTTGCCAAGTCGGGGAGGTCTGCTCCAATCTTCACTCCTCTGGTGGAATCTTCTCCAAGGGGAACGAGCTCGAAGTCGCCGTCTGGGATTGGTCGAGCGTGACTCAAGATTTCGTTACAATCAGCAGAGGGGATTGGATTTTTGCCTTCAACCACTGGCTTATTTCCCTTCCTTCTTTGCTCAACATGATCTTCCTTGGAGAAGCGGTTGTCGAGGTCAATAGTGTCAACCCTCGACAGTGGCTTGACTTCCTCAGAGTTGGACAGCAGTGCGGTTCCGGTGGTCGTTCGAGGTTGAACGTTGATGGAACTGAGGCCCCTAGTTGAGGCTTCAAAACACCTTCTTGCTGCTTGGATATCCCCGTAGAGGGTGGCGACCAAGCCTTCGGTGGTGTAGTACTTCATTTTGAGATGTACGGTGGAGGGAACCACGATGAGTTCGGCGAGAGTAGGTCTCTTAAAGATGCACTAGTAGAGAGACGGGAAATCTACTACCAGGAATTGGGTCTTCATGGCTCTGGCCATTACCCCTCTCCCGAAGGTGACGATCAACTCGACATATCCCCATGGTTTTGTGCTGGCTCCATTGAAGCCCTGGTGATCTGATCCCATGTGTTATACCCCAAAATTTGCCCTCTCATTTCTCAAGATCAATTATTGAAATTTGGTCAACTGATGGAAACGTCAACTGTAGCACCAAAAGTCAAACTTTGACTTTTTGGTCAACATTAAGTCTCAAAGATCAAAATACATCAAGACATTCAAAAAATTTAAACTTAATCATCAATAAATCAAGAAAGTCAAAAGTCAATATGAAAATTCAAACTCTTCAAGACTTAGAAATTTTTCTAGGGTTTTTTATACATGATAGTTTCATTTCTTCATGCCAACTTTTCACCATGATGCAAGATGATTCAAGGAAAATTTCCAACATGAAAGTTGTAGATATCAATGAGATCTAAAACTTTGTAGGGAATGGATTTTTATAGAAATGCTTGGATTTTGAGTTATAAATTCATGAAGTCACGACATTTTTGAATAAACACTAAGAGAAATTTCAGCAGCTTTGGTCAGGTTTTTATCCCAACTTCTTGGCCAATTTTCATTAAGTTCCAGTTTGATTTAACAAAAGTGGTCAACATGAAAGTTGTATAGGGTGTTTCAAGCTTTCCAAAACATAAAAGAGCATGAATTTATCATATTTGAGCTAGGATATTCAAGGATCTGAAGTTGGACATTCGTTCTTGATTTACAAGGCAGATTTGTGATGAACAAGGAACCAAAATCTTAGCCATGCTGCATAATCTACACTTTGCAGGCCTCTTGACTTGCAAATCTATCCATAATCAGATGTTTATACAATTGATTAAACCATTATCCAAGTGGTTCAAGTATTGTCCATTGCACCTTTCCATTTTTGGCACAAAGGCACCATTGCCATTCTTGCAAAGTTCACTTTAATCATAAAGTCAATTTCTTGAGCCTCTAACTTGTTGTTCTAATCACACTCAACTTCTACAAGTCAGAACAAACATGTTTAAAGTGATCAACCACTTTAGATAGCTTGGTACAAGCATTGGAAACATGTTCTTCAAGCTTGCTTCATGTACAATCTAACCTAGTCATAACATGTGATCCAAAATCTGAGTTTGTTCAAGTCTCAAACCTTCTCTATAAATAGAGAGGCCAATCACAAGAGAAAAGGGCCAGAAAAAATAGAAGGAGAAACAAACACTCAAACTCATTTTTGCTGTTAAAAAAACAGATTTGTCCATAAAACCTCCATTTTTAAGCTTTGAAGTTCAAATCTTTGAATCTCATACCTTGCAAGTTTTCTCCAAACAAACCATCCAAACACTTCACATACACCATATATAAGTTGTTCAAACATAATAATAACTTCTGTAAAATCACTATCACCATCTTCCAAATTCAAAAACATACATTGCAACTTGACTTGGTTAGAGCAGTTCAACCATTTTCAGTACAAAAGGAAGGTTGGAGTTACTTCAAGAAGGATCAAAGAAGCTCGATCAATCACCACTTTACACCCAAAAACATCCGTACATGTTCTAAAGCTTCCGCTTCGAGAGGTAAACTTTCTCAAACTGTGATATCATTGTTCATACATCATTTGCTTTTGCGCTCAAAAGATATAACAAGACAGATCAAAGAGAAAAAACTAAAAAAAAGCCAGACCAGAGGCTGACACGGGTTCCCGTGTCACACGACACGGCCCATGTCAGCTTAATTGGGTTGAAAAACATAAGTAAAATGCAGGGACAGAGGCTGACACGGGTGCCCGTGTCATACGACACGGTCCGTGTCATACGACACGGTCCGTGTCAATGTTACTGGTGCGTACACAAGCAAAAAAAGATGGAAAAGGGCTGACACGGGCGCTCGTGTCACGTGATACGGCCGTGTCAGATTGACTGGAACCAAAAAATGCAGAAAAGTTATGGACAGGTCCTGACACGGGTGCTCGTGTCCATTGACACGGCCTGTGTCAACTCAAGCACCAAATTGATTTTTGAGATTCTTTATTTTATTTTGGACATATTGCATTGCTTGGAAATGACCTAACACTATAAAACCTTTTTTTTCAAATGAAACCTCAAAAACATTTTTCCAAACAATTAGTTTTTTTATAGTTAATTTAGACTTAGGTTTTTCTTCAATGAAATTAGTTATAAAACCTTTTCTATAAAAAACCCTAAAAAACAATTTCTCTCACTTTACATCTTCTTGCATATTTTACTATTTTTGCATTATAAATTATGTAATTGTCAAAGCCTTGTAATAGTAATTAGGGTTTACTTTACTTGTCATCCCCATTTGTAAATTTATATCCCCCGTCTCTAAGTGATGTAATAGCATAGTAATTTTACTTTCCGCAATTTATCGCTTTCATATAAATGTTAGTAATTAGGGTTTGTATGGAAAGATAAAACCAACAAGTAGCAAACCCTAATTCAAGACAAAACAATACATGTAAATTAAGACACTTGCACACCTACACCCTTAGGGTAAATCCACTTTGTTGCCTTATAAAAATGGCCATGTTATGCATGTGGAGTATCTTAGAAAAAGCAATAAAAAATACAAGATCATAGTCCCTCGATGACGCTATCAAAGTTGCCTTTCAAAATGATCTTAGTCCCTCAAAGAGAATTGCTAAGATATTTCATAACATTTCTATCATGGCTATACGATGACCCATGTATGTCCCTTTACATCTAAAGATAAGGCTTATTACCAAATCAATGGTAAAATAGCAATATCAAAGGAAAGGAAGAAATGAACTAAGACTTTTGAGTAGGCATATTGTTCCTAGTCGCTTGCTCAATTTCAAATCAAACACTCTTGCTTATTTTCAAAACAAACACCAACACTTTCAAAAACACTTTCAAAATATCTTCCAAACTTGAAACATTTTCAAAAGCTCAACACTTTGTATACGTTCTTACGAACGGGAACTATTACAAAGTTTGCCTAAACGATGGCGCCTTTTCAAAATACTTTCAAAAACCACACAAAGAACACTTTCAAAGAAAATCAAGTGATATAGAAAGCAACTAAGAGACCATAGATAAATATGGATGAAAAGGGTGCTAACACCTTTCCTTTTCATAATCTACCCCCCGAACTCAAGAAACAATCTCAAAGGTCTTTTCTGTTCTTTTCAGCCTTTCCTTTTTGGATAAAAGAAAAGTCGGTGGCGACTCTTGATAACCGCAACATTTGCGATAAAACACAAAACAACCAAGTCAGTTCTCCCACCGTATCACAGATCTGGCGACTCTGCTGGGGACAAAATTAAAAGTTGGGTTACCTTAGGGCTAGATCACCTTTACTTGTTTTCATTGTTTGACTTGTATGCTTTACATTTTGGTTCTTTGTTTGGGCTTAAATCCTCTACCCGGATTTGGGATACCTTATAGGTAAGTAGCAATACATTGTAAAAACTGCACCGGGTATACCGACATGGTCTAAGAAATAGCTATGTTAGTGTGACATATTTGTGGGTACCAGTAGCCCTTGAGTAGTCAAGGAGAATACGGGGCCGCTGAGTGATGTCATGAAGTACTAACTGACTTTAGAACCTTTACTTGACCAACTTGGCCATTAAGACGTAGTGAGATTACCGACTTTGGTGCAGTCCAAAGTTGGTAGATACTCAATACTAAATTCATTGAGGTTTTTTTTTGGGATATTTCGGTCGCCATTAAAGAGGCTTGTGCTGAAACAATGCCCGAGAAGACAAACCAGTGATATTGAGCTCCTTTAGAACCCGATTACTATTTCTAAGACAGGTTTGAGCTAACTAAACTTCAAGAGGGTACTTACCTATAAGACTCCATACAAGCCTAAACCTAAGGACTTATTTGCCTTATTTGTATATACTTACTTGTATATAACATCATGACATCATACCATAGCATTTTCAATAACCATTTCAAGGGTCTCGAGGGCCTATGATGCAGGGTCACGTTGAACCCGACGTCTATCAAGGGGTAAGAGGATTTATTTTCCTCTAACCAAACACTATCAAGACTAAAGCACGGTAACTTGAGTCAAGGGCTACAACCCACTTGACATGGTGAGCTTGATCCTCGTGGAAGGACATCCACCGATACAAAGTTTTCCAATCAAAGCTGTTGATCATTGTTCAAATGTTTACCCTACGAGATGCTTGAAAATATTGCATCCACATATCATGCATGTCATCATAACAGGTTTTCTCGTACAGGTTTCCTTATCTTCTTACTGTTTATTTTAGTAGAGATGGCTCTAGAGCAAACAGTTAAAGATCTCTAAGCTCAAAATGCTCAATTTTAACAAGCGCTCATGAACTTAGCCAAGGGGCTGAAAGATCTGAAAACACTCTTCACCAAAGAAAGCAAGAAGAAGAAAAAGTATGTCATCCATAACGTAAGGAGAAGGTCCAAAGGGCATGCCCAGCTAGCTCAAAAAGAATATGCTTATTCTAAAGACAATCAAGAAGAGGGAGATGGAAGCATTAGAGCTAACATAGCTAAAGATGACGAAGACTCTTTTGAGGAACGGTATCCCCCAGCGGATGAAAAATACAAACAACTCGAAGATAAACTAAAAGTTGTAGAGATCCAAATTGTGCCTGGTTTGGACTTAGGAGACATGGGTTTTGTTTCTAGAGTGGTCATCCCACCAAAATTCGAAATCCCTACCTTTGTTCCGTATGATGGAGTCTCTTGTCCTAAGATGCATCTAAAGTCTTATGTCCGCAAGTTTCAACCATACACAACTGATCATAAGCTTTGGATCCATTTCTTTCAAGAGAGTTTAGTTGGGACACAACTTGAGTGGTTCTATCAATTGGAGAGTTCCCACATTCACACTTGGGAAGATCTAGCTGCTGTTTTTTACAAGCAGTACCAATACAATGTTGATCTTGCACCAACTTGTGTGCAATTACAGAACATGACCATGCGTTCCAACGAGGGCTTCAAAGAATATGCCCAAAAATGGAGAGACCTGGCTGGTATGGTGCATCCAACTTTAACTGACCGGGAGTTGATTGACATCTTAATGGGAACTTTGACGGGACCTTTCTTTAATCACCTAATCGGAAGCTCCTCATCCGGGTTCACCGAGATAATAATGACTGGCGAAAGGGTCGAAGCTGGCATCAAAAGTGGAAAGATCCAAGGGGATACACCCTCTGATGCTTAGAAAAAGCCATACAACGGGAAGAAAGAGTCCAATGTTGTGTATGGTCAAAAGAGTCTTAACAAGAGAAATCATGACCAACATATGGGGGTAGTCCTGATCTACAATCCTGCATCGATGCAACAACGACAATAGGGGCATCAGCATAAGGAGGTCGCGCCTAAAAGATAATTCACTAAGATCAACATGCCACCGGCTCAAGCACTACAACACATGTTGAAAGAAAATTTGATTATGTTAAAGGCTCCTCTCCGGAACCCCAACACTTCTGCTCCCACCTATCATCCCAATGAAAGGTGCGCATATCACTCTGATAGTCCTGGACACGACACGAACAATTATTGGGCTCTGAAGAACAATATCCAAGACATGATTGATTCCAAGGAGATTGAGTTCGACCCTCTAGGGGCTTCTAATGTGATCACTGATCCTTTGCCAAATCATTAAGAGCGCTTTGTTCATTTTTGAATTTTCAATTGTAATCTCTTTTGCTTGTTCAAACACTTATCTATTAATGTCAAACTCTGTTTCATTAATGCATTACATATGTTTTGTCTTGAATTGATCCATTCATTTTCATTACATTTAAACTATGTTGTTTACTCCCTTTATGATATTCAACTCTTGTTTCAAAAGTTACAAGCCTTTAGAGGGAGGATGGCGAAAATAATGTCTTAATCTCATACAGTATGTTTTGGACAGACCTTGCTGACGATGTACATGCGTTCTTTCAAATCCTAAACACTAGAGTTATAAGGAAGATAATACCTAGTCAACCCCTTTGAGCCAAAGAAGTAGGAGTTTCCTTTTTACACAAATTGAAACCTTTAATCAAAACCTGGGTCAGGGTAGTCTCTCAGTTAATTCAAATGTGCACTCAGTCGCAAACTTTCACTTTGTAATACAACGAATGACATCAAAAAAGCATTCCTCTGGAATCAAAAGACGGTGATGGTTCCCTATCACATAGGCAGTCATTATCTCTCAAAAAGAAAAGCCCACTAAGTCAAAACCTACGAAGGAGACTTAAGAAAAACTGGGGCATCCCGCTGTCTATAATCTCAAAATAGGAACAGTCAGACAAAAATCATGGGATAATAAATCAAAAAGAGGTCACTGCAAATCCTCAACAACGTGAAAAATGTTGCAAAAAATGACTGCCTTCCGAAAAACTTAACTTATCTGAACCATCATCAAAATGTCATTTCATACTCAATTGGAATTCAAACGCACAATTAACTGAGTTTAAGACTGAAGGACATCATGAAGAATGGGTGGATACAAATAATATTTGAGCCTTTATCCTTTGTTTCTTAAATCGTGAACCAAGCCACGCTACAACCCTTCAAAAGTCCTAACTGGAGCATGGGTTAATTCGAAAGTGTGATGCGGTGGGAGAACTGACTTGAGGTTTTGCGTTTGTGTTTGCAAATGTTTCGGTTTAGCAAGAGTCGCCATCGACTTTTATTTTATCCAAAAGGAAAGGTAAAAAAGCACAGGAAAGACCTTTGAGATTGTTTTTGGGTTCGGGGGGTAGATAATGAAAAGGGAAGGTGCTAGCACCCTTTTCATCCATGGTTTTTCATGGGCTCTTAGTTACTTGTTTTAGATCACTTGCTTTTGCTTTTCAATTGTTTGAACTGGTGCTTTTGTGTATGGTTTTGAAAGTATTTTGAAAAGAGGCCTTTGTCTAGGCAACCTTTGTAATGATTCTTGTTTGAATGTATACAAAGGTGTTTGTCTTTTCAAAAATGTTTCAATGTTTGAAAGTTTGTTTGGGAAAATGTTTTGAAATTGTGTGTTTGTTTGAAAATAGCAAGGATGGTTTGCAAGTTGATCAAGTAACTAGGAGTTGTCTAACCTACTCAAAGATCTTTCCTATACATTTTTATTCTTTTGACATTGTTGTTTTACCATTGCATTTGGTAAACAACCCTATCTTTGGATGTTAAACGGGACGGACGTGGGTCATCGTATGCCCATGATAACAATGGTGCCAAGTATCTGAGCAAGTTTTTTGAGGGACTGGATCATTTTTGTATAGGCAACCAAGATAGCGTCATCGAGGGACTATGATCTTTTTGTTTTGTTTTTGTTTTGCCAAGATACCTAGCATGCATACCATGGCCATTTTAAGGCAACAAGTGGATGAAACCCTAGGAGTGCTTGTGCGTATTGTGTTGTCATTTTTCATGCATTTTTGTCTTGTGTTTAGTCATGTTATTTGTTTTATTTTTGGTCTTTGCATACAAACCCTAATCTTACTATCATGCATATAATACGATAAATTGCGTAAAAGTAAATCTAAGACTATTACAATAATATTATGGGGAGGGGGGTACAAGTTTGAATAGGGGAATATCACTCAAAATAAAAACCCTAATTTACTACTACAACCCAATTGAATTTATTTGTATAAATAAATAAATAAGCAAATATTTAAATATGCAAATAAATGTAAGTATGCAAAAATGTTTTTGTATTTATTTTATGTATGTAAAATAAATTTATTTATATCTTAAAATAAGAAAAATAAAAATGATTATTTTTGAAGGGGTGAAAACCCTAATTTTTGTTTTAAAAGAAAATATATTTCTATTATTATTTATTCATTTTTATGTATAAGATAATAAATAAAAATATATACAAAGATGTTAAAAAATAAAATATGTGAGAAAATAATATTTTAAGTGTATAAATAATAAAAATAAAATATGTAAGTATTTTAATATTATTTACAAGTTTTAATTAAGAAAATAAAGTAATATTAACCTAATAATTATTTATTATGCAAATAAAAATAAAATAAAAATATGATAAAATGCCAAAAATAAAGAAAATATTTTTTGTGATTTTTAATGTTCAAGAAAAAATAATAAAGTCAGAAAATAAAAAAAGAAATGAAAAATATTCAAAAATGAAGAAATGGGTCAAGGGGGTGCAAAAAGCAGGATGGGGGGAGTCAAAAGCAAGAGACCCAAGGCGCCTGGCCCAAACACACTTCGTCCCTGTCCTCAGAACACACGCGCGCCATGATCCTGTGCTTGAACCCTGTTCTCTCTATTCTTTACATGAAATCAAAAACTCACAACATGAAAATTATAGAGCTTTAAACCACGATTCCAATGATATAAAAAACTTGATCTAACTCTCAAAGACCAGAGAGAATTTCCTTGGCCCTAAATTCTAAACTAGTTTTTTCAGCAACTTCAACTATCAAATACTCCTAGCTCAGTCAATATAAATGGAAGCCATGCATATGTACAGTTCAAGCAACTTAAGGACTACATTTTTGCTTCACAAACCTAAGCCTAATGATCCCTAAATAAGGAGATAGAAGTTTGAAAATTACCTGTTTCAGTCAAGTTCGAATATGGCAATGCAGCAACTTTGAATGAGGCCTGAAGGACTCTTGAGCTTGCTTGATGTTCCCTTGACCTTTCCCAATACTTAACTTGCTTTGAAATGATCTGAAACTCCTTGTAGAACTCAACCTGCAAAGCTTCAAAATGAAAATGGTGAAGTGTGCAGACGAGGTTACAGTTGCAAAGTAAGGGCTTGGACAATTTAGGTGTGATGTTTAGAATGTGTTTGAAGTGGTTCAAGACAAAACGCACGAGGCAAATATGTTTTGGCTTGGTGTTTGCAGAAAATGCCCTGTTTTGGGAAGGAGTTGGTGTTTTGGTGTTTTAGGGTGTTTGAGAGGCTTGGCAATCGTTTTTCAGGCTTGTTATATTATGCTCAAGTTGTTTGAAATGTGCACAAGTCTTGGTTTTAACAGATACAAGAGTTATGGAACTTTTGCAAGGTTTCTTGTTTTTGAAGCAAAAGTTGGTATTGACAAGGCCAAGGCCTGTACAGGCCTGTTTGCTAGCTGCATATAGTTGGTGAGCTTTGCTTGATATCCATGGACTTTGTTTGCAGCAAAAGGCTAGGTTCATGGCTCAAGATAAACAAAGTTACATAAAGTGAACTTTATCAAAGTAGCAATGTTATCTTTTTGCCAAAAACGGATTAAACCCTTGTACAAAGTTCTAAAGCTCAGAATCAAGCCTTTGTCCAATGTATTTGAACTAAATTAAGGAGTGTGGAAAGGATTAAGACCTGTAAAACAAGTACAAGCATGCTTTGGACATATTCGCAAGTTGTAGCAATGTGCAAAATGCCATGGACAAAAGTGATAATTTGCCATTTTCAAACTTTCGATTCTCCCTAACCACAAATGATCTTGGAGAGTTCTTGAATATTTTGTAAAGCTTGTAACATTATCTACAATCCATATTTGAAATGAATTATGAGATTCCACTTGGAACTATGTGAAAAGTTGCCATGAAGATAGGTCAAAATCCTACCTAAACTAGGGCAAAATTTCACTAAGTTAAAAGTTTCATGGACCCTTATTCACAAAATCATAACTTGAGATCCAAGCATATTTTGGGAAAACTTTGTGAAACAAAGTTGTAGATTTTGTGGAGGACTACAACTTTCATGTTGGAAGTTTTGTTTGAATCCAATTGCATCATGGTGAAAAAGTTGGGAAAAAATAAAAACATTTCATAACTTAGAAAATTTCTAAGTTATGAAAATTTTCCATTTTAAACCCTAATAATCAAAATTAGGTTTCTTGGTGAACAAGTTTCATGTTTTGACACATCTTGGTGAAAAATGACCCTTGGCACTTGATTTTGACCAAAAAGTCAAAGTTTAACTTTTCAGTGTACAGTTGATTTTTGATCAGTTGACTGGGAAATTCATTTGTCAATCCAATGCATTTGAGATCTTTTGAACCTTGTGATTAGGTCAAGATGATGCCATTGAGTCCTTGAAATCATGCTTGAACCCAATTTGCCATTGGCTAAGTGAAAAATCATAAATTGCCCTTCTATAGTCAAAACCCTAAAAATGACCATTTTGCCCTTTTGATAATCTGATCAAATTTCTTGAGGAGTTGTGGTCCAAAATTGATCAAATGGTTCATATGAGTCTATAATGTTGATGTGGATAAAAAATTATGAGGTTTGACTGTAAATTGGCCACAATTGACTTTTTCCCCAATATAGTTGTTTTTTAGGTCAACTGTCCAATTGACTGGGCAAAAATTTGATTCAAGGCTTGAAACTTGGTATGGGTAATCTTATAAGTCAAACATGAAGTATTAAAGTCACATGAGGCATTGGAAGTCCAAAAATCCATGTGCAAACTCAAACCCTAATTTCAGGTCATCAATGCAAGGAGATGTCTTGAGCAGAGCAAACCCTAATCTGGTCTTGAGTCCAAAGAGTCTTGTGAGGAAAAACTTGATAAAATGAGAGGGGAAATTTTGGGTTACAACATCTGCCCCTGTTCAATCTTCTTGAACCTGAAGAGTTAGATTGGCGAATTTTGCCGTTCGTGACTCAAAGGTAAAAGATGATTGGACACTAGAGTGCCCGTAAATTTGCACTCGTCAAAATGTGGTTAAGGGAATGGGCTTAAAGATGTCATTTAGAGAGATGACATAATCTTGTCGGAGATGGGCTTAAAGATGCCATCCAAGAATGTTTGTTGAACTGCATGTTGTAAGTCAAAAGAATGAGTATCAGAATGGTATCCGCGTCTGGAACGTATCTGAACTGTATCTGGAGACTGAGTCTGTATGAGCAATGGAATGGCGTCTGTGTTTGGAGTGTATCCGAGCTGTAACTGTATTTGATTCTTGAATGAATAACAGAATGACTGTCGTGTCTGGAGTGTATTTGTATTATATCTGACTCTGAAACCTGAATAAGCGACAGAATGACATCTGTGTCTGGAGCATCTTTGGGCTGGGGATAAAGTTAGAATAAGTGACAGAATGGCAACCGTGTATGGAGCGTATCTGGACTGTATCTGAATTGGATATATGTATGAGTAGCAGAATGTATTCCGTGTCTGGAGTGTATCTGAACTGTAACTGGGATCTGAATATGTGACAGAATGACTTCCGTGTCTGGAGTGTATCTGAACTTGAAATTGATAGTTGAATCTGAATAAGAAATAAAATGGCTTATGTATCTGGAGTGTATCTAATCTGTATCTGATTGTTGAAGTCTGAATAAGTGACAGAATGGCATCCATGTCTGGTGCGTATCCATACTGTATTTGGAATAAGAGATCTGAATGAGTAACAGAATGACTTTCGTGTCTGGAGTGTATCCGTACTGTATCTGAAATCTTTGAATATTTGTTAAAGATAACTTTTAATCTTATCCTGAAAAGGGTAAAATGTTAGCTGAAACACAAAGTTATGTTGCATGAAATGTATGATGCAATAAAATGTGTTTTATCAATGTTTATGATATATGAATGTAATGCATGCGCATGTAAGCTGATTTGTTGTATTGTTGAGGAAAATAAACCCTTGATAGCTGGAGATAGTGATCTTTGACTGTTGTCGGGGAAAATAAATCCTTGACCGCTGCTGGAGATTCAAAACCTTTGACAACTTCTGTGGGGACGTGAGAATCCTTCATGACTTTCCTGGGGATATAGGGATCCTTCAATTCTTTGGAGTTGGAATATGATAATCATTCTGTTGCGAAAATAATGCCAAGTGTTGCTTGAGAAACCTGCTTGGGGAATCCCGAGAACTTTGATGACTATGGCTGGGGATTACACCATGGGAATTCTTACTCGGCAGGGGAATAAGGAAACTCTGATGATCTCTATCGGGGATCAAATAAAGGAAAACCTTGATCTGCTGGAGAAAAAGGGAAGACTCTGATGGCTTCTGCGGGGAATTAAGAATGAGAATCTTTGATCTGTTGAGGAGTAATGAATGAGAATCTTCGATCTGCAGGGGATTACAAATTCTGACAAATACATGTTGTGGAGTAATGAAGACTCTTATGGCTTCACTAGGGAATCGAGAATGAGAATCTTCAATCTGCTAGGGGAACTTGAATCCTTAGGGACTTCAATACTGGCGAGTTAAGAATGAGAATCTTCATTCTGTTGGGGAGTAAAAACTTTGTGAGGAAGAAGGCTTCCTGGTGGAGAGTAAGTGAAAACTCTGGGGGAGTATTTATACTGTTGGGGAGATCAGGAGTTTGGGTTGTATGCTAATCTACTGGGGAATCATCCTGAGTTGGGGATAAAAGTTAACTATAATCTGATTGATTCTCAGGCTTTAAGACAACTTGTCGGGAAAATTGGGGAAAACTGAATGGTTTCCGCTGAGGATTGATAGCTAGAAATTTGACTTGATGGGGGAAGAAGGTTTCAACTCCGCTGAGGTTTCAACTCCGCTGAGGTTTCAACGTCCATCTCTGGAGCATTTCTAAGCCATCTCTGAAGAGAAAATCTGAATAAGCAAAAGAATAGCATCCATATTTGGAGCATTTCCTAGCTATATCTGAAAGGGAACTCTTGAATAAGCAAAAGAATAACATCCATCTCTGGAGCATTTCTAAGCCATCTCTGAAGAGAAAATCTGAATAAGCAAAAGAATAGCATACATATCTCGAGCATTTCCCAGCTATATCTGAAAGGGAACTCTTGAATAAGCAAAAGAATAACATCCATCTCTGGAGCATTTCTAAGCCATCTCTGAAGAGAAAATCTGAATAAGCAAAAGAACAGCATCCATATCTGGAGCATTTCCCAGCTATATCTGAAAGGGAACTCTTGAATAAGCAAAAGAATAACATCCATCTCTGGAGCATTTCTAAGCCATCTCTGAAGAGAAAATCTGAATAAGCAAAAGAATAACATCCATATCTGGAGCATTTCCCAGCTATATCTGGAGATAAATCTGAATAAGCAAAAGAATAACATCCATATCTGGAGCATTTCTCGGCTATCTCTTCAATCTCTTTAATGTAGATATGCCCTGGCTGGATACAGGTGTCGAATCTACTCACAGATATGCCCTGGTTGGATACAGGAATCGAATCTGGAATTGCGATAGTTAATAGTAATCATCTTTGGGATTGACCTTTTTCCTGAAAAGGCGAAACATCAGTTGTATGCAATGTCATGATGTATGAAATATATGATGTCATGATGTCCCCAAAATAAATGAGATAGTGTGTTATGATGCGTATATGCATATGTCATGATGTATGTCAATGTGATGTTTATGAATGCATTTTCGTCTAGGAAAATAAATCCTTGACGAATACCGGGAAGCTGAATCCTGGGCTGATGTTTGAAGAGTAGAGTTCTTCATTTCCGCTGGGGATGATGGTTGCAAGAATAAACCGGTAGGAGAAGATGACTCCGTTGGGGAATAAACTTGTTGAAGAGATTACTCTGCGGGGAATACTCTGTGGGAAGAGATACTTCGCTGAGGTTTAATGATAACTCCGCTGGGGATTCTGTTGATATGTTTTGTTGAGGAATTGATGAACTCCGCTGGGGGTAGGAAGATCTTCACCGAGGACGATCTTTCCGTGGTAATTAGCTGAGGATAACCCAGTTATAAGCCCTGGTGGGGAATAACGTTTGAATAAAGCCGGGGAGATGCGTTCGTACTCTGCAGGGGATAAGCTTCCAGAATCTACTGGGGAGATGGTTCAACTCTCCTGGGGAAGCTTTTGAATTGTATTGGGGGAATGGCTTCACAAGGGTGTTTGGTATTCCTCCGGGGAACAATCTTAGATTAAGATTGTCGGGGATGCTTGTTAAGGAACATCTGTATACTCCGCTGGGGAATATTGAGATTTTCTGGGGATACCCAACTCCCATAAGGCTGACTGTAGGCTAACTCTGCTTGGGGAGAGTTTCGCTGACTTGCTGGAGATACAGTGTCTTGTTAGGGCTGATGGGAGACCAACTCTGCTCGGGGGGAGTATTGTTGAGTCTTGTCTAACTCAACGGGGAGTGAAGGTATCTTGGTCTGAATCTACCTTGTACCTGGAGGAAGGCAACTGTACAGTTTGGGCAACTCTTATTGCCCCAGCTTCTGTGGGAGGAGGTACCAGTAGAGGTGCTTGAGGAATGTCGATTTGACAAATCTTCTTCTGGTAGGCAAGTGACAAGATGACGGGACATAGTCGTACGCTTTGATCCCTAATTTTTGCCTGGACCGCCCTTTCGGGTTTTCAGTCCACCGGGATACCCATTTTTGCCCAAGCCGCCTTTTCAAGTTTTCGACTTGCCGGGTGTATAGATTTTTTTCATTTCATCCCTTATTTTTGCCCAAACCCTTTTGGTTCGCCAGGAAGCCCTTATTTTGCCTAGGTGTGTCAACCTAGCGGGTCTTTGATTATGCGTAGTATTTTTTCGACTATGTCCGTGCTCTCAGGATGTAGGGAGGTGCCCCTGTTGTTGTGATGCCATGTGACCATACCACCAGAAGATCTTGGTTTGATCGTCCAATGCCCCAAGTGATCCAGATGGAGATTTGCCCCAAGCTGGCTGGCCTTTTGAGAGATTCTCTAAATCTTGACTTAACTGCCCCAGATGATGGACAATGATCACGTCTGCCCCTTGGTTGGAAGTACTTTTGTTCACTTAGATATTCGTCGCGGGAACTTCTATGATGTTCAAACAAATAGTCATATGCAAGCAATGTTATATTAAAAATGCAAAGCTTATGTCTGTCTTGAAGTTTTTTGAAAATGCATTTTTTTCATAAAAACAAGTGAATTTTTGTAAATTGTGATGTTAACTCGTTATTTTACCGCAAGCCTTAAGGAGTCAGGATACCTTTCGTAACAGTATGCTTTCGAACTAACCCATGCTTCAGCTAGGACTTTTAAGGGTTATAACGTGGCCTGGTTCACGGTTTAAGAAACAAAGGATAAAGGCTCAAAGTATATCTGTACCCACCCGTTCTTCGTGATGTTCTCCGAACCTAAACTCAGCTGATCGTGCGTTAGATCTTGTTTGAGTCTTTGTCCTGATATTCCAATAATGGTTCGGATATTGACATTTTATTTTGAATAGGCAGTCATTTCTTTTTGTTGAGGGTTTGTAGGACCTCTTTCTTTTTTTGATTTTTGTTATCCCTGTTTTTTGCCTGAACTGTTTCCCTTTTTTGGAATTACAGTCAGCGGGATGCCCCAGTTTTGTAAGTCTCCTTCATAGGTTTTGACTTATTGGGCTTTAGTTTTTTGGTAATGACTTCTTGTCTTTATGATTATTCAGGACCATCACTGTCTTTTGTTTTTTAAAGACTCCCTTGGTGCCATTCGTTGTGCACTTGGATCAACTGAGAAGACTACCCTGCCCCAGGTTATAATTAAGGGTTTTAATTTTCGAAAAGAAAAACTACTAATTCTTTGGCTCAAAGGGGGTTGACGAGGGATTATCTTCCTTATAACTCCAGTGTTTAGGAATTGAAACAATGCCTGTACCTCATCAGTGGGGTCTGTTCAAAAGCATACTGTAGATTGTGGTATCGTTTTCGTCATCCTCCCTTAAAAGGCTTAGAATTATTAACCGAGCGTTGATATCAAAAATGAAAGCAGTTTGAATATAGCGAATGCGAATATATTGATTCAAAACAGACATATGCGATGCATTAATGAAATAACAGCGTTTGACATGATAATTGTTTGAACAATCAAAGAAAAATACAAATTGAACATTCGAATGAACAAAAGTTTTTCTAGTTTGAACTAGTCATCTCAGATGGAAGATTCTCAGCAGAAGATTTTCATTTGGCCACCCGGCATGAACTCTAGCACCCTTCCGTCGATCAAGTCCTGGATCTTATTCTTCAAGCTCCAACAGCCGTCGGTGTCATGTCCAGGACTGTCAGAATGGTAGGCACACCTTTCATCAGGATTGTACTTTAGGGAGGTTATGTTGAGCTTCTTAGGAGGATCCTTTAAAGCAATCAGTTTGACCTCCAACAAGCGTTTCAGTATTAGTGATGATGGTATACCAGTCTCCGAGAAATGCCTTCCAGACGTATTTCGCTTGCGCCGATTACCCTGTTGATGCTGGTGAGGTTGATGTTGGGCTTGTGACCCTGAAGCAAACTGAGGAGCTTTTCCTTTGTCTTTTTGCCCCAAAGGTGGTTGAATGATGACTGGCTCTTCAACCTTAGATGTTTTCCCCAGTTGGTTATCCCGAAGCAGTTGGTTGACGAGAACCCTGAGCTCTCCTTGTCTTTGAGATAAGTCTTGGATGAGAGCCATTTGCCCCAGCATCTGGGTTCTCATTGTATCCACTTCAGCTTGTAGACGCTTCAGCCGTTCGCCCTTATCGTCTTCAGGACTGTTCCCGACTAAAGTCCCCCTGAGGAGTGTTCTCAGCTCTTCTTGCCCCTTGGATAGATTTAGGAGGATCTCCCCGAACCGAGTCTCTTGAGCATGAAGATCCTGGTTGTTTTGTTGGGAAGCCATTGCTGAAATAAACAGCGAAGATGGTAAGTGACATGTCAAAGGAGTACCTGTAATGCAATGATATGTATGTATGCATGCAATGTTTTCAAGGACCTCGCGAGATAAACAAGAAAGATTGTTAGAACTTGAATTTTGTAGCTTGATTGAAGGAACTTCATTTTGTTGAGAGTCCTTCTTCAAGAGTCAAGGCTCACCATATCGAGTAGGTCATAGCCCCTGACAACCTCGGCTAGAGGAAAATAAATCCCCTTTGCCCCTTGCTAGACATCATGACATGCATCACAAACCCTTGAGATCCTTGAAATGGATTAGTCCTTATGTAGGATGTATGCAATGGTATGATGGCATGATGTTATGCTATGCGTGGAGTGATGTAAGTAAACCCTGTTATGAGTCCAGGTTAAGGACTATAAACAAACCCTGCAATAAACTCATGTGTTAGATAACAAGCATGCAAGTAGTCAAGTTTGAAAGCACACAAGTCACACAAGACAACCCTTAGAGTTCAGGCCAGCATGAAGTTTGGGGTACTACCCTCTTGAAGTTGGTGGGCTCAAAACCTGTCCTATCAAAAGTAATCGGGTTCTAAGGAGCTCAATATCATTGGGTTGTTTTCTATGTTCATTGTTTTGATTTAGCCACTGAACTGGCGATCAAAATATTCCAAGAAAACAACCCTCAATGAGTGTAGTATCGAGTATCAACCAACTTCGGACTGCACCAAAGTCAGTCATCTCACTACCCCTAAAGAGGCCAGGATGGTTCAATTAAGGTTCCTAAGGTCAGTTGATGCTTCACGACACCACGCGGCGGCCCCGTACTCTCCTTGACTTGACTCAAGGGTTACCGGTACTCACCAAAGTGCCACATCAACGTAGCAAACTGCTTCAACCGTGTCGGTATACCCCGCACAGTTCCCTCACAGTTTGTTGCTACTTTCTAGAAGGTATCCCCCAGATCCGGGTTAGGATCTATGAATCTCCCAAGGCAGGCCCACAATATTAAATCAAGCAAAGCAAGCAATTGAAAACATGATGATGAACTATTCCTAAGGTACACCCCACTTATTAAAATCCCCAGCAGAGTCGCCAATTCTGTGATCGGTGGAAATAGAACTGACTGTTTTTTAGCTGGTTTCGCGAAATGTCGCGGTAAGCAAGAGTCGCCACCGTCTTTTATGTTCTCCAACATGGAAAGGACAAAAGCACAGCAAAATTCCTTCTTTGAGAATGTTTCTCGGTTCGGGAGGTAGATTTATAGAAAGGGAAGGTGTTAGCACCCTTTCTATCCGTGGTTATCCACAGGCTCTTAGGTACTTGCTCTTATGTTTTCAAAATTGTTTGCTTTTCAAGTGTGAGTGGGTTTTGAAAAAAAGTTTCATTTGAAAAATTTCTAAGTAACTCTTGTATCTATCCTCAAGAGTGTATGAAAAATTTGTTTGAAAACTTTTTGAAATTGTGGGTGCGAAAAGTTGTTTTGTTTGTTTTTGAAAAGAGCAAGTACTTGAGAGAAATCTACCTACTCTAAGGAATTAGGTTGTGTAAGAGTCCTTTAGATAGTGCTATCCCACCATTGAGGGGTAGGTAGCACCATCGTTGGAGGTGTTCGGGTCAATTCGATTATCGGGACAGTGTGGTCACCGAAGCAATGGTAGGACACCTTAGAAGTAACCCTGATGTCCTAGATCCTTTTATCCGAGGCAACCGTTTCGAGGCAACTGGATCTTTAGACAAAGGGCGACCTCTAAAACACCCTATACTTGACGACCACGTTCGAGGCAACCAGTGAGGCGTACCCTAGGGGTGGTATGTGCATGTGTATTGAATTCAGTTTATGTTTATCTTTGCATGTTATTTGTGAGCTATGGATTGATTTTATTTACATACATTCTTTCATGCATTGTTAACAGTTAGGAGTGCGGAAAGTAAATTGCAGAAATGTAAATCTAGCTATTACAAGGCGCGAGTCTATACATCGCCAAAAAAACAAACCCGTTTAGAAAAAATAAACTGCGAGAAAATAAATAAAGCAGTAAAAGAGGTCCTAATTAACTATTACATTTCCAGAAGCAGTTACATAAATATAATGAAAATAAATTAAAGCGCGAGAGAATCGAATCGGGATGTCTTAGGGTGTTGACCCTTTTTTAAGAAAAAATTGAATTTTTTGTCCTTTTTTTTTGTAATTAAATTAAATGTTAAAGCTAATTAACTAATTAATTATTTAATTAAAGAAAAAAAATGTTTTTTTTGTGTTTTTGTGTTTTTAATGAAAATAAAGAGAAAATAAATAGAAATTAAAAGTTAGTAAAAAACCATTCTAAATTGTTTTTATTTATTGTAAAAGAAAATTAAAATAAAATCTAATTAAACTAAATTAATTTATGTTAGTGTTTATTTACAAAGTAATAACTAATTAAATTTAACTAATGAAAATATTATTACTATTTTTTTGGTTTTTTCTGAATTTATAAAAAAAAATTAATTTGTTAGTTAATGAAAATAATATTAATAATTAAAAGAATTGAAAAGAGAAAAATATAAAAAAGGCAAATAGACCAGGAGGTTAATGGACCAATGGGAGGTTTTTTTGTTGAATTTCTGGCCCAATAGAAGCAAGCTTGTTGGACCTCTTTTTTTTTTATTATCCACGCTGGCTTTGACTTGAGCACATGGTGGTCAACCATCTCTGGCCTTTGGATCTATGATTGTGGACATCTGATGCGCTTGGGTGTGAGGTGTATGGTGGGACGTCCTTGAGGGCCTGCACGTGAACATGTAAAGCAAAATAACATGGAAATTATGGGGGACCTGGGATTCGAACCCAGGTCCCAACGCTCACTACACCAACGCCTTAGCCAATTGTGCTGCATGCTTCATTCTTTATTAAAATAACACGTAATTATTAAATTGGAAAACCTTAGCATATGCCTTAAAAAAATATAAAAACGCGCAATTTTTGAAATGGGCGAATCAAGCTGCAACACATCATCATCTTCTTCAATGAAAATTCCTGGTTATTTACCTGCGGATTTTTATCCGCAGGTAGTTTCGTAGGCTCTTCTGAAAATCATCCCTAGGCTTCGAAAATTAATTCCAAAACCATGGTTGGTTTCGTCTCCATGTCCTGATCACTTCTATACCCATCATGGTGACCAATTTTTCCTGCACTGAAAACGCCTAAAAAACAAGCAAGCAAAACCTAGAATCGTGTATCACAGTATAAGGCCTAACAATGAAATTGGCTATTGTCATTAGATCAGAAATCAAACAAGAAACATAACTATGCTAATATTTTTGAAGAAAAATGCAAGAATAAAGAGTTCATGTTTCATGTACAGGGGTGACTTTGGAAGAACTTACAGCGCGATATAATGGACCTTAGGACGTGGCAAGGATTGCTTTAGCTTCAGGGTATGGCAAAGAAGAGAGTCACGTCCTCCTTTTGATCTGAAAATGCTCGTAATTGTGTTTTAGAAGTCTCACTTTTTGGACAATTTTTGGTTTTGCTCTTGGCCGTTTCTGCACACACTAGGTCGTGAATGAGGCTTGCATATGTAGTCATGAATGAGAATAATTCACCTTTAGGAGCCTTAAACTTGTGCCATTATGTTTTTGGATTTTGTCTTAACCACCATTAAAGGCCTTTCAAAGCTTTGTCCAAATTCATAATTTCGTGCATAAATGAGCTTGGCATGGTTTTGGTATGTGGAATATGACACATGAAGGCTAATCAAGCCACAAGATACCATTTAATTAATTTTTTTAATTTTATTTGAATTATTATGGATTAAAATGAATTAAATCCATAAAAATTAAATAAAAATGGAAAAATAATTATTTGGTCTTGAAATTGATCATGGGACACGTGGGTGGCATGACAAGGATGAATCAAGTGGAAAAAAGTGGGCCCTTTTGTCAAATATTGAAGTTTCAAGGATAGTTGACTTTTGCCATTTTACAAAAATTTCTCAACTTCTCCAATGCATATCTTGCTCAATTTTGATCATATGAACATGTTCTTGGACATTTTGGAAAGGTCTTGAAGTCCTCTAACCAATGCCTTTGGTCCCATGTCATTTTGTTTTACCAATATCAAGTTATGGTCTTTGACTTAAAGTGCCTTTTTGTTGACTTTTGAAAATGACCTATAATGTTGAAATTGATAACTTTTTGTGAGAGCATTT
Organism: Vicia faba; assembly: GCA_948472305.1. NCBI lineage: Eukaryota > Viridiplantae > Streptophyta > Magnoliopsida > Fabales > Fabaceae > Vicia > Vicia faba. The sequence goes on from OX451736.1 coordinate 1,793,052,593, forward strand.
CTTGGACTTGGAATGTGAAGATGAATTGTAGGAAATGTCCTCCCCTTAAAAATTAGAATTGGATGGTATTTTTCTGATGAACCATGAAAAAGTTATGTCTTGGTCAAGTTACAGTTGACTTTTCAGCTGTCCAAAAATAGAAACTTTTGACACCTTGATGATTTTTGAGCCATTCTTGTGAAATCATGGTCAAGATTTGACCAAATTATGATTGTGGCTTCAAAATAAGATGTTGACCAAAATTTTTGACTTTTGACTGCCAAATGACCATTTTGCCCCTACAATTGATTGTGAGGCAATTAGGGTTTTTGACTGTGCAACTTGACCTTGTGAGCCTTGAAACTTGACATGTAGGTGCTTGACAGTGTATATGAGCATATGGGACTTGATTGAACCCTTGAAAACCTCAACTTCCTTGCAAGAACCAAAACCCTAATTTTGACTAGCTTAGGAGGGTGGTTGACTGTGCAACCCTTGAGTAGACTTTGAGCAAATTGAGATGATGCTTGTCAAAACTTTGAAGAATATGGGAGGGCAATTTTGGGGTACAACAGTTGCCCCTGTTCAATCTTCTTAGACCTGAGGATGTAGATTGGCTTGTGTGCCTTTCGTAATCCAAAGGTGGAAGATGATTGAACACTAGAGTGCCCAGAAATTTGCACTCACATAGTAGAATATCAGCAGTGTGATGGCGGGAATGGGCTTATAGATGCCATTTGGAGAGATGATGGATAGGAGAATGGGCTTATAGATGCCATCTGGAAGTGTGACAGAACCTTGTCGGGAATGGGCTTATAGATGCCATTTGGAACTGTAATGGATAGTTGAATCTGAATAAGAAATAGAATAGCTTCCGTGTCTGGGGCATATCTAGTCTATATCTAATTGCTGACGTCTGAACGAGTAGTAGAATGACCGCCGGGTCTGGGGTATATCCATACTGCATCTGAATGAGTGGCAGGATGTCATCCGAATTTGGATCATATCTGGACTGAACAATAGAATAGCATCCGGGCTGGAGCATCTCTAAGTTGTCTTTAGAAGTTTGAATCTGAATAAGAAGTAGAATAGCGTCCGGGTCAGGAGCATCTCTAAGCTATATCTGAAAGGAAATCTGGAATGAGTATCAGAATGTCGCCATGTCCGGGCCGCCTCTGAACTATATCTGGAATAAATAATAGAATAGCATCCGTGGTTGGAGCATCTCTAAGTTATCTTTAGGAGTTTGGATCTAAATAAGCAATAGAATAGCGTCCAGGTCAGGAGCATCTCTGAGCTATCTCTGAAAGGAAATCTGAATAAGTATCAGAATGTCACCATGTCTGGGTTGTATCTGAACTATCTCTGGACGGAATCTGGAATAAGTATCAGAATGTCGCCATGCCTGGGTTGTATCTGAACTATCTCTAGAAGGAAATCTGAATAAGCAATAGAATAGCATCCGGACCTGGAGCATCTCTAGGCCATCTCTGAAAGGAATCTCTGAATAAGCAATAGAATAGCATCCGTGTCCGGAGCATTTCTAAGCTATCTCTAGAAGGGAGTCAGAAATAAGTATCAGAATGTAGCCATATCTGGATCGCATCTGAACCATCTCGATAAAGAATCTCTGAATAAACAATAGAATAGCATCCGTGGTTGGAGCATCTCTAAGTTATCTCTGAAAAGAAGCCTTGAATAAGCAACTCTGACTAAGCAACAGAATAGCGTCCATCTCTGGAGCATTTCCCAGCTATATCTGAAAGGGAACTCTTGAATAAGAAAAAGAATAACATCCATCTCTGGAGCATTTCTAAGCCATCTCTGGAGAGAAATCTGGAATAAACAATAGAATAGCATCCGTGGTTGGAGCATCTCTAAGTTATCTTTAGGAGTTTGAATCTGAATAAGCAATAGAATAGCGTCCGGGTCAGGAGCATCTCTAAGCCATCTCTGAAAAGAACTCTGAATAAGCAAAAGAATAACGTCCATATCTGGAGCATTTCCCAGCTATATCTGAAAGGAAACTCTTGAATAAGAAAAAAGAATAACGTCCATCTCTGGAGAATTTCTAAGCCATCTCTGAAGAGAAAATCTGAATAAGCAAAAGAATAACATCCATCTCTGGAGCATTTCCCAGCTATATCTGAAAGGAAACTCTTGAATAAGCAAAAGAATAACGTCCATCTCTGGAGCATTTCTAAGCCATCTCTGAAGAGAAAATCTGAATAAGCAAAAGAATAGCATCCATATCTGGAGCATTTCCCAGCTATATCTGAAAGGGAACTCTTGAATAAGCAAAAGAATAACATCCATCTCTGGAGCATTTCTAAGCCATCTCTAAAGAGAAAATCTGAATAAGCAAAAGAATAGCATACATATCTCGAGCATTTCCCAGCTATATCTGAAAGGGAACTCTTGAATAAGCAAAAGAATAACATCCATCTCTGGAGCATTTCTAAGCCATCTCTGAAGAGAAAATCTGAATAAGCAAAAGAACAGCATCCATATCTGGAGCATTTCCCAGCTATATCTGAAAGGGAACTCTTGAATAAGCAAAAGAGTAACATCCATCTCTGGAGCATTTCTAAGCCATCTCTGAAGAGAAAATCTGAATAAGCAAAAGAATAGCATCCATATCTGGAGCATTTCCCAGCTATATCTGGAGATAAATCTGAATAAGCAAAAGAACAACATCCATATCTGGAGCATTTCTCGGCTATCTCTTCAATCTCTTTAATGTAGATATGCCCTGGCTGGATACAGGTGTCGAATCTACTCACAGATATGCCCTGGTTGGATACAGGAATCGAATCTGGAATTGCGATAGTTAATAGTAATCATCTTTGGGATTGACCTTTTTCCTGAAAAGGCGAAACATCAGTTGTATGCAATGTCATGATGTATGAAATATATGATGTCATGATGTCCCCAAAATAAATGAGATAGTGTGTTATGATGCGTATATGCATATGTCATGATGTATGTCAATGTGATGTTTATGAATGCATTTTCGTCTAGGAAAATAAATCCTTGACGAATGCCGGGAAGCTGAATCCTGGGCTGATGTTTGAAGAGTAGAGTTCTTCATTTCCGCTGGGGATGATGGTTGCAAGAATAAACCTGTAGGAGAAGATGACTCCGTTGGGGAATAAACTTGTTGAAGAGATTACTCTGCGGGGAATACTCTGTGGGAAGAGATACTTCGCTGGGGATTCTGTTGATATGTTTTGTTGAGGAATTGATGAACTCCGCTGGGGGTAGGAAGAGCTTCACCGAGGACGATCTTTCCGTGGTAATTAGCTGAGGATAACCCAGTTATAAGCCCTGGTGGGGAATAACCTTTGAATAAAGCCGGGGAGATGCGTTCGTACTCTGCAGGGGATAAGCTTCCAGAATATATTGGGGATAAGCTTCCAGAATCTACTGGGGAGATGGTTCAACTCTCCTGGGGAAGCTTTTGAATTGTATTGGGGGAATGGCTCCACAAGGGTGTTTGGTATTCCGCCGGGGAACAATCTTAAATTAAGATTGTCGGGGATGCTTGTTAAGGAACATCTGTATACTCCGCTGGGGAATATTGAGATTTTCTGGGGATACCCAACTCCCATAAGGCTGACTGTAGGCTAACTCTGCTTGGGGAGAGTTTCGCTGACTTGCTGGAGATACAGTGTCTTGTTAGGGCTGATGGGAGACCAACTCTGCTCGGGGGGAGTATTGTTGAGTCTTGTCTAACTCAACGGGGAGTGAAGGTATCTTGGTCTGAATCTACCTTGTACCTGGAGGAAGGCAACTGTACAGTTTGGGCAACTCTTATTGCCCCAGCTTCTGTGGGAGGAGGTACCAGTAGAGGTGCTTGAGGAATGCCGATTTGAGAAATCTTCTTCTGGTAGGCAAGTGACAAGATGACGGGACATAGTCGTACGCTTTGATCTCTAATTTTTGCCTGGACCGCCCTTTCGGGTTTTCAGTCCACCGGGATACCCATTTTTGCCCAAGCCGCCTTTTCAGGTTTTCAACTTGCCGGGTGTACAGATTTTTTTCATTTCATCCCTTATTTTTGCCCGAACCCTTTTGGTTCGCCAGGAAGCCCTTATTTTGCCTAGGTGTGTCAACCTAGCGGGTCTTTGATTATGCGCAGTATTTTTTCGACTATGTCCGTGCTCTCAGGATGTAGGGAGGTGCCCCTGTTGTTTTGATGCCATGTGACCATACCACCAAAAGATCTTGGTTTGATCGTCCAATGCCCCAAGTGATCCAGATGGAGATTTGCCCCAAGTAGGCTGGCCTTTTGAGAGATTCTCCGAATCTTGACTTAACTGCCCCAGATGATGGACAATGATCACGTCTGCCCCTTGGTTGGAAGTACTTTTGTTCACTTAGATATTCGTCGCGCGAACTTCTATGATGTTCAAACAAATAGTCATATGCAAGCAATGTTATATTAAAAATGCAAAGCTTATGTCTGTCTTGAAGTTTTTTGAAAATGCATTTTTTTCATAAAAACAAGTGAATTTTTGTAAACTGTGATGTTAACTCGTTATTTTACCGCAAGCCTTAAGGAGTCAGGATACCTTTCGTAACAGTATGCTTTCGAACTAACCCATGATTCAGCTAGGACTTTTAAGGGTTATAACGTGGCCTGGTTCACGGTTTAAGAAACAAAGGATAAAGGCTCAAAGTATATATGTACCCACCCGTTCTTCGTGATGTTCTCCGAACCTAAACTCAGCTGATCGTGCGTTAGACCTTGTTTGAGTCTTTGTCCTGATATTCCAATGATGGTTCGGATATTGACATTTTATTTTGAATAGGCAGTCATTTCTTTTTGTTGAGGGTTTGTAGGACCTCTTTCTTTTTTTGATTTTTGTTATCCCTGTTTTTTGCCTGAACTGTTTCCCTTTTTTGGAATTACAGTCAGCGGGATGCCCCAGTTTTGTAAGTCTCCTTCATAAGTTTTGACTTATTGGGCTTTAGTTTTTTGGTAATGACTGCCTGTCTTTATGATTATTCAGGACCATCACTGTCTTTTGTTTTGTAAAGACTCCCTTGGTGCCATTCGTTGTGCACTTGGATCAACTGAGAAGACTACCCTGCCCCAGGTTATAATTAAGGGTTTTAATTTTCGAAAAGAAAAACTACTAATTCTTTGGCTCAAAGGGGGTTGACGAGGGATTATCTTCCTTATAACTCCAGTGTTTAGGAATTTAAACAATGCCTGTACCTCATCAGTGGGGTCTGTTCAAAAGCATATTGTAGATTGTGGTATCGTTTTCGTCATCCTCCCTTAAAAGGCTTAGAATTATTAACCGAGCGTTGATATCAAAAATGAAAGCAGTTTGAATATAGCGAATGCGAATATATTGATTCAAAACAGACATATGCGATGCATTAATGAAATAACAGCGTTTGACATGATAATTGTTTGAACAATCAAAGAAAAATACAAATTGAACATTCGAATGAACAAAAGTTTTTCTGGTTTGAACTAGTCATCTCAGATGGAAGATTCTCAGCAGAAGATTTTCATTTGGCCACCCGGCATGAACTCTAGCACCCTTCCGTCGATCAAGTCCTGGATCTTATTCTTCAAGCTCCAACAGCCGTCGGTGTCATGTCCAGGACTGTCAGAATGGTAGGCACACCTTTCATCAGGATTGTACTTTAGGGAGGTTATGTTGAGCTTCTTAGGAGGATCCTTTAAAGCAATCAGTTTGACCTTGAAATTCTGGCTGCAGATACTCAATGTCACGTTCAATGTTATGACACCGTATCTGACTTACTATATGACAGTAAATACAAAAGCAATAAAGAACACAGTCAATTGTTTACCCAGTTTAGTGTGCAACAACACCTACTCTGGGGGCTACCAAGCCAGGGAGGAAATCCACTATAAGAGATGTTAATTCAGGAATAAACCAACCAGTTTATCTCCTTCACTTAAGACCTACCCAATGCAATTCCAATCTAAGTACAACTTAAACCTGAGTTCCTACTCACTCCCCCTCAATCACAGCAGTGATACATAAACCAATTTGACTTAAGAATTGATGAAGACACTCTTCAAAAACAAACACTTGATTAAGCTTCACAGCTTTTTAATCAAGCAACACAATCACTCGTGCTTCACAGCTTTGAGTGATGCACACAACTAACTTGACTCTGCTTCACAACTTTAGTCAAGGAACATTCAAACACTCTTGCTTCAAAGCTTTGAGTGCTACACAACCCTTACAATTAGAAACCTATTCCAAGGCACTTATCACAATGATAATTGCTTGGAGTACAATAATCAAATCTATACAGATTACAAATGATCTTCTGATCAATCAAGAGGGATCGGTTGAAAAACAGCAGCTCTGTTGAATATATAGCAGCTGCAACTTCAGTTAGGGTTTCCACAAAAACCTAGGGTTAATTCCGTTTGACCTAAAGACCAGGTCACAGGACTTTATTAACCAGGTTAGGGTTGAGCTAGGTTACCCCTCAGAAAACGCAGGATTCTGTTCAGGAAAGACTGAGTTATTTCCTGAAAAAACTCAGACTTATCCATCCTGCAAACCTGTTAGTTCAGAACAGGATGTCATAACATCTGTTATGACATCTGAGAAAACCTGTCTACTGATTTAGCAAAATGTGATCATTTTGCAAAATGCTCAGATACACACTTATAAACATCAGTACTTCAATTACAATATTTTTCTACAAAGGTACCTAATGAGTCAGTACAAACTGAACTAGAATGTTATGACATCAGTCATGACATTCACACATACACTTGGGATTTACCAAAAATGCAAGCCAATACCTAAACACCTACAAACTCCCCCTTTGGCAGATTTTTGGCTAAAGACCCTAAGCAATCAGAGATAGATAGCAGCAGAAATAAGTGACAGCAGAAAAATAGAATGTCAAGTACTAATTAAGTAAGTACCAAAATATTCTCCCCCTCTTTAGCCACAAATGGGCCAAAGATACATGTTCATAAAATTATACAGTTATCCAAGATAAAATAATAAGAGCAGCAGCAGAAAACAACTGAATACACTTCCAAACTCCACCAGATATCAGCAACTAACCTTCAAGCACTGTCATCAGATCCAGAGGATTCAGGCTTCTTTCTTTTCTTGTGAGCAATGTCAGCATTCTTCTCTTTGTTTGATGTCTCAACATTCTTAGAGACATCTGGATTTGTTTCAGCATTTGAGCTTTCTTGATTCAGAGGAACAGAAATGCCAGGAACTGAGTGGTTCTCGTTCAGAATTCTTGAAACAATTTTTGCTATTGCTTGATTAACATAGGCTGTCCCTTCCCTATTTGCAATTTCAGGGGGAACTGAAGAAGAAGGATGAGATGGATTACCAGAGGCAGAAGCTTGGGGCTTTCCTGCATGTCTTGTTCTCAACTCTTTGACCTTGGTGGGGTTAGTTCCCACTTTTCTACGAGAAGAGATCTCCAGAACGTCAGAGTCCAGACAAGAAGAGATTGTCCCAGAATCTTGATCAGAGGAAGAGGTTGAAATAGTCGTATTGGATGATGATGGTGTTTGAGACATTTTGACAGTTTTAGAGGACCAACAACAACTGAGGAGAAATTTATGATTGAGAGACTGGGTTTTGATGAGGAGACGAGAGGGGAAGGAAGCAAGGGAGTGTCTATTCAACTTCTTAAAAGAATTGTAGGAAATGAGAAAATACAATTTTAAACCAATCAGAACAGGCATAACTCCTTTGATCCTTGTTTTAAGCAAAATTAATTGCTACAATTCCTCATGTTGGCAAATACCCAGCTTACCCCTTAAGTTTTCAAATTGATTTGCATCCAGAGCCTTGGTAAAAATGTCAGCCAGCTGTAGCTCAGTGGCAACATGTTCCAATTTGATTGTCTTCTCTTCTACTAGGTCTCTGATAAAGTGATGTCGTATGTCAATATGTTTGGTCCTGCTATGCTGAATGGGATTCTTAGATATGTTGATTGTACTCAGATTGTCACAGTACAATGTCATAACATCTTGTGTGACATTATACTCAGTGAGCATTTGTTTCATCCATATCATTTGAGAGCAGCTACTACCAGCTGCAATGTATTTAGCTTCAGCAGTGGAAAGAGACACACAATTCTGTTTCTTGCTGAACCAGGAAACCATATTACTTCCCAAGAAGAAACATCCTCCAGAGGTGCTTTTTCTATCATCAGCACTACCAGCCCAATCAGCATCACAGTAGCCAGTCAGAGCTGGTTCACAGCCATGAGTATACATCAATCCATAGTTGTAAGTACCACTTACATACTTCAAAATTCTCTTCACTTGATTGATATGACTGACTTTGGGATCAGCTTGGTATCTAGCACAAACTCCAACTGCAAAGGCAATATCAGGTCTGCTGGCAGTTAAGTACAACAAGCTTCCTATCATGCTTCTGTACAGACTTTGATCCACCTTAACCCCACTTGAATCTTTGGAAAGCTTTAGATGAGTAGGAGCAGGAGTCCTTTTGTGACTTGCATTCTCCATACCAAACTTCTTTACAATATTCTTAGCATACTTGCTTTGAGATAAGAAGATTGAGTCCTCCATCTGTGAGACTTGTAGTCTAAGAAAATAAGTTAGTTCTCCCATGAGACTCATTTCAAATTCAGCCTGCATCTGGTCAGCAAAGTGTTTAACCATATGTTCTGACATTCCTCCAAACACTATGTCATCAACATATATTTGGGCAACCATCAACTTCCCTCCTTCAGTTTTGATAAAGAGAGTTTTGTCCAAGCCTCCTTTTCTGTAGCCTTTGTCTGAGAGAAACTTTGTTAACCTGTCATACCATGCTCTAGGAGCTTGTTTCAGGCCATATAGAGCTTTTCTCAATTTGTAGACATGATCAGGATGGGTTGGATCCACAAAACCTTTAGGTTGTTCCACATAAGCTTCCTCATTTAAGTACCCATTTAGAAAGGCACTTTTCACATCCATCTGAAATAACTTGAACTTCAGAAGACAAGCAATTGACAACAAGAGTCTGATTGATTCCAGCCTGGCTACAGGTGCAAAGGTTTCATCAAAATCAACCCCTTCAACCTGGGTGTATCCTTGAGCAACAAGTCTTGCCTTATTTCTGGTGACAACTCCTTCAGCATCTGACTTGTTCTTGAATATCCATTTTGTCCCAATGATGTTAGTTCCTTCAGGTCTAGGAACCAGTTCCCAAACTTCATGTTGCTTGAATTGGTTCAGTTCATCTTGCATTGCACCAATCCAATATTCATCAGTTAAGGCTTCCTTGACATTTCTTGGTTCCAATTTGGACACAAAACAAGAGTTTGAGATGATTTCTCTAGATCTTGTGATGACTCCACTATTGGGATCTCCTATGATGAGCTCTTTTGGATGATCCTTCTAAATTCTGATGGAAGGGATCTTGCTAGCTTCCTTTGATTCAGATTCTGTTGTGGTGGAGTTGGGTAGGTCATTCTGTTGGGTTGAAGTCTCAAAGAATGTCTCAACAGTACAAGGAACATCTATTTCTTCATGATAGTCATCAATTATAACATTTATTGATTCCATCATGGTTTTGGTTCTGGAGTTGAATACTCTATAAGCTCTGCTGTTTGAGGAGTATCCTAGAAATATGCCTTCATCACTTTTGGGGTCCAGTTTTCTTCTTTGTTCACGATCAGACAGAATATAGCATTTGCTGCCAAACACATGGAAGTACTTCACAGTTGGTTTTCTTCCTTTCCAGAGTTCATATATGGTGGATGAGGTTCCCTTTCTCAAGGTGACCCTGTTATGAACATAGCAAGCTGTATTCATAGCTTCAGCCCAAAAATACATAGGAAGTCTTTTGGCATGTAACATTGCTCTGGCAGATTCTTGTATGGTCCTGTTTTTTCTTTCCACAACTCCATTTTGCTGAGGTGTTATAGGAGAAGATAACTCATGACTGATTCCTTCTGAAGAACAGAAGTCATCAAACTTGTTGTTTTCAAATTCCTTGCCATGATCACTTCTGATTCTGACAATACATCCTTCCTTCTCTCTTTGAATTCTCTTGCACAGTTCTCTAAAAACTTCAAATGCCTCTGATTTTTCCCTAATGAAATTAATCCAGGTGAATCTGGAAAAATCATCCACAACCACATAGGCATATCTTTTACCACCAAGACTCTCTACTTGCATTGGTCCCATCAGATCCATATGGAGGAGTTCTAGAACCTTAGAGGTGGTCAGATGTCTTGACTTTGGATGTGACATCCTAGTCTGCTTACCAACCTGACATTCACCACAAACTCTTCCTTCATCAATTTGCAGTTTTGGAATCCCTCTGACTGCCTCCAAGGAGATAATCCTCTTCATACCCCTTAGATGAAGATGGCCAAGTTTTTGGTGCCACAGTTTCACCTCTTTTTCTTCTTTTGCAATGGAACACACAGATGAGAAATTAGTGTTCTCAGGCTCCCACAAGTAACAGTTGTCTTTGGATCTGACTCCTTTCATTACTATCTCTTGTTTGTCATTGATTACAAGGCATTCAGATTTTGAGAAATTGACCTTGAATCCTAGATCACACAGTTGACTGATACTAATGAGATTAGCGGTCAGCCTTTTCACCAGCAGTACTTCATTCAGACTTGGAACTCCAGGGCAGTCCAAATCACCAACTCCTTTGATTTCACCTTTAGCCCCATCTCCAAAGGTCACAAAACTGGTGGTGTGAGGCTTAACATTATTGAGGAGGTTCTTGATTCCAGTCATGTGTCTGGAACATCCACTGTCAAAGTACCAGTCTTCCTTTGCAGAGACCCTCAGGGAAGTGTGAGCTATCAGTGCAGTAGCCTTTTTCTTCCATTGAGGAGCATGTGGTACCTTTTTAGACTTAGGTTTGACACCTGAGTTCTGATTAGGGTATCCATGTAATCTGAAGCATAAGGGCTTTATGTGGCCATATCTACCACAATGATGACATTTCCATCTTTGGTACCTTTTCCTCATATGTCTCTGTTCCTGATGTCGAGAGTTGTGTTGAGACATCTGTTTTGACATTTGCTTAGCAGAACCAGATTTTGTTGCTTCCATAAATCCTAGTCCAGATTTATTTCCCATATTTTGTCCAACCTGAAGGATCTCTTCCAATTTGTCTGTTCCATTTGTCAACATCTTGACAGATTTGGTCATTTGATTCAGTTGTGAGTTCAGCAATTGAACTTCTCCTTCTAGATGACTTATAGTTTCAAGGTTTGCCCTTTTTTCAGCCTCCATCTTTATGATGAGTTTGTTGAACTGTCTTCCAAGCATGGCAATAGCTTCTGATATGTTTTCTTCAACATCAGTGTTGGACATAAGTGCTATGCTTTTGTTCTTCTTGACACCATTATCAGTGATTCCCATCTCAAAAGTCTGAAGAGACCCAATAAGTTCATCCACTTTCAACTTGCTAATGTCCTGGGCTTCCTCTATGGCAGTTACCTTCATTGCAAATCTTTTAGGCAAGGATCTGAGAATCTTCCTCACCAGTTTTTCTTCTGACATCTTTTCTCCCAGTGCTCCTGAGGTGTTGGCAATCTCCAAGATGTTCATGTGAAACTCATGAATGGTTTCATCTTCCATCATTTTTAGATTCTCAAACTTGGTGGTCAACATCTGAAGCCTTGACATTTTTACTTTGGAAGTGCCCTCATGAGTAGTTCTGAGAGTGTCCCAAACTTCCTTGGCCAGTTCATATTGATGTACTAGTCTGAAAATGTTTCTATCAATTCCATTGAACAAGGCATTTAGAGCTTTTGAATTTCCCAGAGCTAACTCATCTTCTTCTTTGCTCCAATCTTCCTCAGGCTTCAGACTGATTGTCCCATCTTTCTCAGTTATGGTGGGATGAATCCATCCTTTGTCAGCAGCTCTCCAAGCCTTTTTGTCCAGAGATTTTAGGAAGGCAATCATACGAGGTTTCCAGTAGTCATAATTAGTTCCATCCAGAATGGGTGGTCTATTTCCAAAAACTCCTTCTTTATCCATAGTGCCAGAAAGTGATATCCCTAGATCTCACCCAGTAATACAGGCAGGGTGCCTGCTCTGATGCCAATTGAAATTCTGGCTGCAGATACTCAATGTCACGTTCAATGTTATGACACCGTATCTGACTTACTATATGACAGTAAATACAAAAGCAATAAAGAACACAGTCAATTGTTTACCCAGTTCAGTGTGCAACAACACCTACTATAGGGGCTACCAAGCCAGGGAGGAAATCCACTATAAGAGATGTTAATTCAGGAATAAACCAACCAGTTTATCTCCTTCACTTAAGACCTACCCAATGCAATTCCAATCTAAGTACAACTTAAACCTGAGTTCCTACTCACTCCCCCTCAATCACAGCAGTGATACATAAACCAATTTGACTTAAGAATTGATGAAGACACTCTTCAAAAACAAACACTTGATTAAGCTTCACAGCTTTTTAATCAAGCAACACAATCACTCGTGCTTCACAGCTTTGAGTGATGCACACAACTAACTTGACTCTGCTTCACAACTTTAGTCAAGGAACATTCAAACACTCTTGCTTCAAAGCTTTGAGTGCTACACAACCCTTACAATTAGAAACCTATTCCAAGGCACTTATCACAATGATAATTGCTTGGAGTACAATAATCAAATCTATACAGATTACAAATGATCTTCTGATCAATCAAGAGGGATCGGTTGAAAAACAGCAGCTCTGTTGAATATATAGCAGCTGCAACTTCAGTTAGGGTTTCCACAAAAACCTAGGGTTAATTCCGTTTGACCTAAAGACCAGGTCACAGGACTTTATTAACCAGGTTAGGGTTGAGCTAGGTTACCCCTCAGAAAACGCAGGATTCTGTTCAGGAAAGACTGAGTTATTTCCTGAAAAAACTCAGACTTATCCATCCTGCAAACCTGTTAGTTCAGAACAGGATGTCATAACATCTGTTATGACATCAGAGAAAACCTGTCTACTGATTTAGCAAAATGTGATCATTTTGCAAAATGCTCAGATACACACTTATAAACATCAGTACTTCAATTACAATATTTTTCTGCAAAGGTACCTAATGAGTCAGTACAAACTGAACTAGAATGTTATGACATCAGTCATGACATTCACACATACACTTGGGATTTACCAAAAATGCAAGCCAATACCTAAATACCTACAGACCTCCAACAAGCGTTTCAGTATTAGTGATGATGGTATACCAGTCTCCGAGAAATGCCTTTCAGACGTATTTCGCTTGCGCCGATTACCCTGTTGATGCTGGTGAGGTTGATGTTGGGCTTGTGACCCTGAAGCAAACTGAGGAGCTTTTCCTTTTTCTTTTTGCCCCAAAGGTGGTTGAATGATGATTGGCTCTTCAACCTTAGATGTTTGCCCCAGTTGGTTATCCCGAAGCAGTTGGTTGACGAGAACCCTGAGCTCTCCTTGTCTTTGAGATAAGTCTTGGATGAGAGCCGTTTGCCCCAGCATCTGGGTTCTCATTGTATCCACTTCAGCTTGTAGACGCTTCAGCCGTTCGCCCTTATCGTCTTCAGGACTGTTCCCGACCAAAGTCCCCCTGAGGAGTGTTCTCAGCTCTTCCTGCCCCTTGGATAGATTTAGGAGGATCTCCCTGAACCGAGTCTCTTGAGCATGAAGATCCTGGTTGTTTTATTGGGAAGCCATTGCTGAAATAAACAGCGAAGATGGTAAGTGACCTGTCAAAGGAGTACCTGTAATGCAATGATATGTATGTATGCATGCAATGTTTTCAAGGACCTCGCGGGATAAACAAGAAAGATTGTTAGAACTTGAATTTTGTAGCTTGATTGAAGGAACTTCATTTTGTTGAGAGTCATTCTTCAAGAGTCAAGGCTCACCATATCGAGTGGGTCATAGCCCCTGACAACCTCGGTTAGAGGAAAATAAATCCCCTTTGCCCCTTGCTAGACATCATGACCTGCATCACAAACCCTTGAGATCCTTGAAATGGATTAGTCCTTATGTAGGATGTATGCAATGGTATGATGGCATGATGTTATGCTATGCGTGAAGTGATGTAAGTAAACCCTGTTATGAGTCCAGGTTAAGGACTATAAACAAACCCTGCAAGAAACTCATGTGTTAGATAACAAGCATGCAAGTAGTCAAGTTTGAAAGCACACAAGTCACACAAGACAGCCGTTAGAGTTCAGGCCAGCATGAAGTTTGGGGGTACTACCCTCTTGAAGTTGGTGGGCTCAAAACCTGTCCTATCAAAAGTAATCGGGTTCTAAGGAGCTCAATATCATTGGGTTGTTTTCTATGTTCATTGTTTTGATTTAGCCACTGAACTGGCGATCAAAATATTCCAAGAAAACAACCCTCAATGAGTGTAGTATCGAGTATCAACCAACTTCAGACTGCACCAAAGTCAGTCATCTCACTACCCCTAAAGAGGCCAGGATGGTTCAATTAAGGTTCCTAAGGTCAATTGATGCTTCACGACACCACGCGGCGGCCCCGTACTCTCCTTGACTTGACTCAAGGGTTACCGGTACTCACCAAAGTGCCATATCAACGTAGCAAACTGCTTCAACCGTGTCGGTATACCCCGCACAGTTCCCTCACAGTTTGTTGCTACTTTCTAGAAGGTATCCCCCAGATCCGGGTTAGGATCTATGAATCTCCCAAGGCAGGCCCACAATATTAAATCAAGCAAAGCAAGCAATTGAAAACATGATGATGAACTATTCCTAAGGTACACCCCACTTATTAAAATCCCCAGCAGAGTCGCCAATTCTGTGATCGGTGGAAATAGAACTGACTGTTTTTTAGCTGGTTTCGCGAAATGTCGCGGTAAGCAAGAGTCGCCACCGTCTTTTATGTTCCCCAACATGGAAAGGACAAAAGCACAACAAAATTCCTTCTTTGAGAATGTTTCTCGGTTCGGGAGGTAGATTTATAGAAAGGGAAGGTGTTAGCACCCTTTCTATCCGTGGTTATCCACGGGCTCTTAGGTACTTGCTCTTATGTTTTCAAAATTTTTTTCTTTTCAAGTGTGAGTGAGTTTTGAAAAAAAGTTTCGTTTGAAAAATTTCTAAGTAACTCTTGTATCTGTCCTCAAGAGTGTATGAAAAATTTGTTTGAAAACTTTTTGAAATTGTGGGTACGAAAAGTTGTTTTGTTTGTTTTTGAAAAGAGCAAGTACTTGAGAGAAATCTACCTACTCTAAGGAATTAGGTTGTGTATGAGTCCTTTAGATAGTGCTATCCC
Organism: Vicia faba; assembly: GCA_948472305.1. NCBI lineage: Eukaryota > Viridiplantae > Streptophyta > Magnoliopsida > Fabales > Fabaceae > Vicia > Vicia faba. The sequence continues at coordinate 1,793,067,820 of OX451736.1, forward strand.
ACCATTGAGGGGTAGGTAGCACCATCGTTGGAGGTGTTCGGGTCAATTCGATTATCGGGACAGTGTGGTCACCGAAGCAATGGTAGGACACCTTAGAAGTAACCCTAATGTCCTAGATCCTTTTATCCGAGGCAACCGTTTCGAGGCAACTGGATCTTTAGACAAATGGCGACCTCTAAAACACCCTATACTTGACGACCACGTTCGAGGCAACCAGTGAGGCGTACCCTAGGGGTGGTATGTGCATGTGTATTGAATTCAGTTTATGTTTATCTTTGCATGTTATTTGTGAGCTACGGATTGATTTTATTTACATACATTCTTTCATGCATTGTTAACAGTTAGGAGTGCGGAAAGTAAATTGCAGAAATGTAAATCTAGATATTACAAGGCGCGGGTCTATACATCGCCAAAAAAACAAACCCGTTTGGAAAAAATAAACTGCGAGAAAATAAATAAAGCAGTAAAAGAGGTCCTAATTAACTATTACATTTCCAGAAGCAGTTACATAAATATAATGAAAATAAATTAAAGCACGAGAGAATCGAATCGGGATGTCTTACGGTGTTGACCCTTTTTTAAGAAAGAATTGAATTTTTTGTCCTTTTTTTTTTGTAATTAAATTGAATGTTAAAGCTAATTAACTAATTAATTATTTAATTAAAGAAAAAAAATGTTTTTTTGTGTTTTTGTGTTTTTAATGAAAATAAAGAGAAAATAAATAGAAATTAAAAGTTAGTAAAAAACCTAATTCTAAATTGTTTTTATTTATTGTAAAAGAAAATTAAAATAAAATCTAATTAAACTAAATTAATTTATGTTAGTGTTTATTTACAAAGTAATAACTAATTAAATTTAATTAATGAAAATATTATTACTATTTTTTTTGGTTTTTTCTGAATTTATAAAAAAAAATTAATTTGTTAGTTAATGAAAATAATATTAATAATTAAAAGAATTGAAAAGAGAAAAATATAAAAAAGGCAAATAGACCAGGAGGTTAATGGACCAATGGGAGGTTTTTTTGTTGAATTTCTGGCCCAATAGAAGCAAGCCTGTTTGACCTTTTTTTTTTTGATTATTCACGCTGGCTTTGACTTGAGCACATGGTGGTCAACCATTCCTGGCCTTTGGATCTATGATTGTGGACATCTGGCGCGCTTGGGTGTGAGGTGTATGGTGGGACGTCCTTGAGTGCCTGCACGTGAACATGTAAAGCAAAATAACATGGAAATTATGGGGGACCTGAGATTCGAACCTAGGTCCCAACGCTCACTACACCAACGCCTTAGCCAACTGTGTTGCATGCTTCATTCGTTATTAAAATAACACGTAATTATTAAATGGGAAAACCTCAGCATATGCCTTAAAAAAATATAAAAACGCGTAATTTTTGAAATGGGCGAATCAAGCTGCAACACATCATCATCTTCTTCAATGAAAATTCCTGGTTATTTACCTGCGGATTTTTATCTGCAGGTAGTTTCGTAGGCTCTTCTGAAAATCATCCCTAGGCTTCGAAAATTAATTCCAAAACCATGGTTAGTTTCGTCTCCATGTCCTGATCACTTCTATACCCATCATGGTGACCAATTTTTCCTGCACTGAAAACGCCTAAAAAACAAGCAAGCAAAACCTAGAATCGTGTATCACAGTATAAGGCCTAACAATGAAATTAGCTATTGTCATTAGATCAGAAATCAAACAAGAAACATAACTATGCTAATATTTTTGAAGAAAAATGCAAGAATAAAGAGTTCATGTTTCATGTACAGGGGTGACTTTGGAAGAACTTATAGCACGATATGATGGACCTTAGGACGTGGCAAGGATTGCTTTAGCTTCAGGGTATGGCAAAGAAGAGAGTCACGTTCTCCTTTTGATATGAAAATGCTCGTAACTGTGTTTTAGAAGTCTCACTTTTTGGACAATTTTTGGTTTTGCTCTTGGCCGTTTCTGCACACACTAGGTCGTGAATGAGGCTTGCATATGTAGTCATGAATGAGAATAATTCACCTTTAGGAGCCTTAAACTTGTGCCATTATGTTTTTGGATTTTGTCTTAACCACCATTAAAGGCCTTTCAAAGCTTTGTCCAAATTCAAAATTTCGTGCATAAATGAGCTTGGCATGGTTTTGGTATGTGGAATATGACACATGAAGGCTAATCAAACCACAAAATACCATTTAATTAATTTTTTTAATTTTATTTGAATTATTATGGATTAAAATGAATTAAATCCATAAAAATTAAATAAAAATGGAAAAATAATTATTTGGTCTTGAAATTGATCATGGGACACGTGGGTGGCATGACAAGGATGAATCAAGTGGAAAAAAGTGGGCCCTTTTGTCAAAAATTGAAGTTTCAAGGATAGTTGACTTTTGCCATTTCACAAAAATTTCCCAACTTCTCCAATGCATATTTTGCTCAATTTTGATCATATGAACATGTTCTTGGACATTTTGGAAAGGTCTTGAAGTCCTCTAACCAATGCCTTTGGTCCCATGTCATTTTGATATACGAATATCAAGTTATGGTCTTTGACTTAAAGTGCCTTTTTGTTGACTTTTGAAAATGACCTATAATGTTGAAATTGATAACTTTTTGTGAGAGCATTTCTTGGACTTGGAATGTGAAGATGAATTGTAGGAAATGTCCTCCCCTTCAAAATGAGCATTGGATGGTATTTTTCGTATGAACCATGAAAAAGTTATGCCTTGGTCAAGTTACAGTTGACTTTTCAGCTGTCCAAAAATAGAAACTTTTGACACCTTGATGATTTTTGAGCCATTCTTATGAAATCATGGTCAAGATTTGACCAAATGATGATTGTGGCTTCAAAATAAGATGTTGACCAAAAATTTTGACTTTTGACTGCCAAATGACCATTTTGCCCCTACAGTTGATTGTGAGGCAATTAGAGTTTTTGACTGTGCAACTTGACCTTGTGAGCCTTGAAACTTGACATGTAGGTGCTTGACAATGTATATGAGCATATGGGACTTGATTGAACCCTTGAAAACCTCAACTTCCTTGCAAGAACCAAAACCCTAATTTTGACTAGCTTAGGAGGGTGGTTGACTGTGCAATCCTTGAGTAGACTTTGAGCAAATTGAGATGATGCTTGTCAAAACTTTGAAGAATATGGGAGGGAAAATTTTGGGGTACAACAGATATCATTGCTCAAGAAGAACTTAGCTGAGAATCTCCTTAAGAACTTTTTGTCGTTGACTGAAGCCCCTTCAGGGTATTCTTGAGCCTCGAGATACCTTTTGACTTCATGAAACCAAGGTCGGTCCATTACTTCTTCGGTATTAATCTCGTGACAATGGACAGGTTCGTCCATCCGTTCAATGGTGATTTGGGGAGCCTCATTATCCCAGTTAAGTTTAAACATGGATGACATTATATCTAGAGCATCTGCTAGCTGATTTTCTTCTCGCGGGAAGTGCTCGAAGGTAATCTGCTCGAAATGTGGTAACAATGTCAGGACATGTTCTTTGTAAGGGATGAGGTTTGGATGTTTAGTATCCCATTCTCCTTTGATTTGACTGATGACCAAAGCTGAGTCCCCAAACACAACCAAAGATTTGATTCCCAAGTCAATTGCAACCTTGAGACCAAATATATAAGCTTCATACTCGGCCATGATGTTGGTGCAGTTGAAGCAGAGTCTGGCGGTGAAAGGTGTATGGTAACCTTCTGGAGAAATAAGTACCACGCCGATACTGTTGCCAAGTGCATTAGAGGCACCATCAAAGTATAGGGTCCATCAGGATCCTTGTTCAGGTCCGTCATATGGTCTGTTCTCTTCAATGTTATCCAATGTCATGATATCCTCGTCGGGGAAGTCGAACCTTATGGATTAGTAATCTTCGACAGCTTGATGGGCCAGATGATCAACGAGCACACTCCCCTTTATAGCTTTTTGGGTTGTGTACTGTATATCGTACTCCATTAGGATCATATGCCATCTAGCTATTCTTCCAGATAGAGCAGGCTTCTCAAAGATGTACTTAATCGAATCCATCTTAGATATCAGCAAAGTGGTATGAGTCAACATATATTGCCTTAGCCGGCGAGCAGCCCATACCAAAGCGCAACAAGTTTTCTCGAGCAGTGAGTATCGAGTCTCACAGTCGGTAAACTTTTTGCTAAGGTAATAAATGGCATGCTCTTTTCGGCTAGACTCGTCATGTTGGCCCAGTACACACCCCATGGAATTATCCAGGACAGTCAGATACATGATTAGCGGTCTTCCTTCGACGGGAGGCATCAAGATAGAAGGTTCTAGCAAATACTCCTTAATTTTATCGAAAGCAACTTGACAGTCATCATTCCATTTAACCACCTGATCTTTCTTCAACAGCTTGAAGATTGGTTCACAGGTAGATGTTAGGTGAGAAATGAACCTTGCAATGTAGTTTAGGCGCCCCAAGAAACCTCTGACCTCCTTCTCAGTGCGAGGAGCAGGCATTTCTTGTATAGCTTTGACTTTGGCAGGATCAACCTCGATGCCTTTGTTGCTGACAATGAAACCCAAGAGTTTACCGGACCTGACTCCGAAAGTGCACTTGTTAGGGTTCAGTCTGAGCTTGTACTCTTTCAACCTGACAAACAACTTTTGCAGATGGTCGATGTGTTCTTCTTCAGTCCGAATGGCATCACTTTTAGCAGAACGTACCCCACTGTGTAACAAAAGTAGTTTTCTCCATGTTTTCAGGTGCCATTTTGATCTGATTATAACCTGAAAATCCATCCATGAAAGAAAATACCTTGTGCTGAGCTGTGTTGTCAACCAAGATGTCAATGTGCGGTAGTGGAAAGTCATCTTTAGGGCTAGCCCTGTTTAAGTCTCTGTAATCCATGCACATCCTGACATTGCCATCTTTCTTAGGCACGGGCACAATGTTAGCAACCCATTGTGGATAGGAAGTAACAGCAAGAAATCCAGCATTGAACTGCTTCATAACTTCTACTTTGATCTTTTCAGACATGTCGGGCCTCATGCGTTGGACTTTCTATTTAACTGGTGGACAGTCTTCTCTTGTGGGTAGATGGTGTACCACAATATATGTATCAAGTCCCGACATGTCTTCGTAAGACCAGGCGAAGATCTCAACATAATCATTCAACAGCTGAATTAAGCGCTCTTTGACACTTGGCTCTAGGTTGGCACCCACTCTAACTTCTTTTCTGTCTTCCTCAGTTCCCAAGTTGATTGTCTCTAACAGCTCCTCGTGAGGTAGAATAGCCCTTTCTTCCTGTTGTAGCAGTCTAGCCAATTCTCCCGACACTTCACACTCTTCACCACCTTCGTATTTGACATGGTAGACCAGATCTTCAGAGTCACTAAAGGCCATAGCAAAATTGTTACCCATGGAATCCGGAATGGAAGGGTACCTGCATTTGTGAGTGTGGGTGTGTGTAAGGGATAGCCACCTTTAAACAAATAAAATGTAAAAAGAAGGAAAATGAACACAAAAGTTTATATGTGAAAACGTCCATGATTAAAAGTCAAACCCTTACAAATGGACCTATGTACCTCGGGTAAGGCACAAGGTTAAAAGTGTACGAATTGTTTAAGAATTATTACAAACCAACAGAAATGTTTGAAAGATAAATTACTGATTTATGAAAGTAATGGGAATAAAGTCCTTTGCCTCCCAATTGCATAGTCCGCCGTCAACAGTAGGGAAAATCCAGTCTTCCAGGTTGCTCTCCTCTTCACTATCCTCCAAAGCGTTGACTCCATGATGGGTGATCTTTACTGGTGGCCCTCCAACCCAGGAGCGGCGTACAACCTTTTGAGCAGAAGCAGTGAAACCCAAGCCGAATTTATCAAATTTAAAGGGAAAGTCGGGAAGCTGCCCGCAGATTGTGCTTCCTCCTTCTTCAATCACAGCCCTTGCATATTTTAGAGACGACATCCGAGGCGAAGGTCAGGTAATCATGGGTATAGAAGACACTGTCTTGGTTGCCGCAAACTCCTGAGCTACCTCTTCAAAATGCTGAAAGGGGGTTTCGATGAATTCGCCATCCAATTCCACATAGCAGAAAGAATTAAGATGGCTTATCATGTATTCCTCTTCGCCGTGAACAATTACAATTTTCCCCTGGATATGGTACATGAGCTTTTGATGCAGAGTAGAAGTGACGGCTCCAGCATGATGAATCCAGGGTCTTCCCAACAAGCAAGAATAGGAAGGACGGATGTCCATGACATAGAATATGGAGTTGAAGGTTTCAGTTCCCACTTTAATCGGGATGTCCACCTCCCCATGGACCATCCTTTTAGAACCATCAAAGGCTCTGACAATGATGTTACTGGGCTTCAAAGTTAGGCCTTCACAATCCAACCTATCCAATGCCTTCTTTGGCAAGACATTCAGCGAAGAACCAGTGTCTACCAGAACGCGTGCTAGAGTAGTCCCTTTGAATTCCATCGAGACATGTAAAGTGCCATTATGTTTTCTCCCTTTGATTGTTAGATCAGCATCGGAGAATCCTAGACCATTGTCAGCTGTTAGGCTAGCTACACATTCCTGGAACTGATCCGTGGAGGTTTCCTGGGGCACATTGGCCATCTTCAAAAATCTGATCAGAGCTTTAGCATGAGCATCTGAACAAAGCAGCAGGGCCAACATAGAGATCTTTGAGGGGGTTTGCCCCAGTTGCTCCACAACATCATAATCGCTTTTCTTGATTATTTTCAAAATCTCTTCCATTTCTTTTTGAGAGGTTTCAGGGATGATCAACGGCTAAGCCCTCATCCTGACAGGATCTTCTTGGATCCATTTCCCTCTATCATCAGCAGTAGTAGAGGGGACAACCACAAGAGTTACAACTTCTTCAATAATCGGAGTTCTTGCAGATATGTTGAGTGATACAGGGGTAACCTTAGGAGCATCTGAGGGTCCGAAGATTGCCTTTGGAGGGGCAATCTCTGGAGAGAAAATTCTTCCACTGCGGGTGATTTTGCTCGTTCCAGCAATGTTTCCAATGTCGGAAGTCTTTTCATCAGAACTCTCTTCAGTTGATTTAATTTATTTAATACCGTGGTAAAAGATCTCTCCCCCATAGTTCCACGGTATTGATTTGTCGGACTTGTATGGGATGGGCCCTGACATGGTTATCTTCAAAGGTACAATCTTCGGATCGGATGTAATCTTAACAGGTATTTTGGAGACCTTGGAAAGATTGGTGGATATGGTAATTATTGAAACATCATTGACAGGAGTCGGTGTAACAGGAGTCTTTTTGTGATACTATGGGAGAACTGACTTGAGGTTTTGCGTTTGTGTTTGCAAATGTTTCGGTTTAGCAAGAGTCACCACCGACTTTTTATTTTATCCTAAGGAAAGGTCAAAAAGCACAGGAAAGACCTTTGAGATGTTTTCTTGGGTTCAGGGAGTAGATTATGAAAAGGGAAGGTGCAAGCACCCTTTTCATACATGGTTATCCATGGGCTCTTAGTTACTTGTTTAGATCACTTGCTTTTGCTTTTCAATAGTTTGAAATGGTGCTTTGTGTGTGGTTTTGAAAGATGTTTTGAAAAGAGGCCATCATTATAGAAACCTTTGTAATGATTCTTTGTTTGAATGTATACAAAGGTGTTTTTGTCTTTTTAAAGTTTGAATTGGGAAATGTTTTGAAATTCTGTTGTGAAGTGTGTTTGAAAATAGCAAGGATGTTTTTGCAAGTTTTTGATCAAGTAACTAAGAGCTATCTACCCTATTTTACTCAAAGATCTTTCCTAATGTTTTTAACCCTTTTGACAGTGTTGTTTCACCATTGCATTTGGTGAATAACCTTGTGTTAGGATGTTAAACGGGACAGGCGTGGGTCATCGTATAGACCATGATAGCAATTGTGTCAAGTATCTTTGGCAAATTTTTGAGGGACTTGATCATTTTTGTTTATGCAACCAAGATAGCGTTATCGAGGAACTATGATCTTTTGTTTTTTTGTTTTGCCAAAGTACCCAACATGCATACTGTTGTACCCCAAAATTTTCCCTCCCATATTCCTCAAGATTTGCCAAGAATAATCTTCAAGTTGCTCAAGTTGGCTCAAGGATTGGACAGTCAAGTCACCTCCTAAGGCAGTCAAGTCAAAATTAGGGTTTTGTGTTGCATCAAGGTACTCACATACAAATGACCTCAAGTGTTCCCCAATGTCCTAATATGTTCTTATGTTCATCCATGTCAAATTTCAAGCCTTGCAGAGGAAATTTGGTCAGTCAATTGCTCAAGAGACCCAAAAGGCGACTGTGCTATGGCAAAAGTCAACTGTGTCCCAAATACAGTCAAACCTCAAGATTTTTTTTCAACATTCTCATTTTGAAGTATAATTCATCATTTTATGAAGGGTTGATCATTATTCATCAAGGATTGCTCAAGATTCATCAAGATTCAAAAGTTGCTAAATTAGGGTTTTGTAGGAAAAGTCAACTCAACTTTGACCAAGCATAACTTTCTCATACTTTATGAGAAATGACCCATACAAAGCTCATTTTTAATAGGATGCAATTCCCTACAATCCATCTTCACGCCCCAAGATCAAGAAATGCTTTCACAAAAAGTTACAAATTTGGACATTATAGGTCATTTTTGAAAGTCAACAAAAACACCTTTTTTTTCCAAAGCTTATAACTTGAGAATGGAACATCAAAATGGGATGAGACCAAAAGGGTTTATTATAAGATATCTCAAGGTTTCTAAAAAGTCCAAGAACACCTCCAAAAGTTCAAAATTGAGGAAGTTATGCATTGTTGAAGTTGGGCATTTTTCCAAAATTGCCAAAAGTCAACTATCCTCAAATCTCCAATTTTTGACAAAAGGGCCCACTTTTTTCCACTTGACATAGTCTTATCACACCACACACGTGTCCCATCTTTAATTTCATGACCAAACATTTATTTTTCTATTTTATTTCATTTTTATTGATTTAATTCATTATTAATCAATATTAAATCAAATAAAATCTAAAAATTGATGTAAGGGGATTCTTGTGATCAATACAGCTTGCAAATATCATGTGCAACTCAATCAAACTCGTGCCAAGTCAAAACATGCACAAAATCTCAGATTTGATGCAAATATGGCAACTTGGTTATGATGATCAAAATCCAATCTTCCATCTTCAATGCACTTGATTTCAGACCAAAAGACCAAACCTAATTCATTCTATAACACTCACACAAGCAAGCCAGACTTGGGACACGCACAATATACTGTTGAAACGGCCAGAACGAGTTTGCAAAAAAATCTTGAAAAGTGGGAGATCAAAAACAACATTGGAGCACGATTCAGTCCAAAAGCTTGACGTAGCTCTCTTCCTTGGCATCTCCTGAAACGGTAGCAATCAAAACCAAGCCCTAAGACAACCTGAAACTCACTGTAAGTATCCACGAACCTTGCTTTGGACATGATATCGTGAAATCATATTCTTGCATCTTTTCTTTATCTTGGCATATTTGTGTTTATTATTTGATTTAGAACGTTTTAGCATTATCCAATTTGATTTTCATGGCCTATATAATGATGCCCGAATCTAGGGTTTACATGTAGTGTTTTTAGGCGTTTGAGTTACAGGAAAAATTGGATCAAACAATGGTTATAGGGATATTCAGGAAGCAAAGACGAACACATCCATGTCCTTGGATGGTATTTTCATGGCCTGGGAGAGATTTTTGAAATGTCCTATAGATCTTCCTGCGGATAAAAATCCGCAGGTAAACGAACCAGAGTTTTGTTGGAGAATACAACCCGATGTCGCCCTCCCATTGGTCTATTTGAAAACACGCGCTTTTTTTATTCTTTTTCTCAAGCATAGTTAATTATTGTCCATATAATATTTGTTATGTATCTCATTAACGAATAAGCAGGTTGGTTGGGTTGGTGAGCGCGCTGGCATATGAGCAACGAGACTTGAGTTCGAATCCCAGGTCCCCAAAAACTTTGTTATAATTTTGCTTCAGGTATTCATGTGCAAACGCCTAGAGTTTGGAGCACCATATGCCTCGGGTATCAATGTGCCAGGTGGTTCCAGATTTAGATCCAGTGGCCCAGGATGGAGGACCACCATGGTCCCAGGTCAACAAGCGCATAGGCAATCTAAAAAGTCAAACAGGATGAACGTTGATGGGCCTCAAAAATTGTTGATTCACACTCAAATTCAGGCCCACACCCCCCTGAGTATTTCTTTACATTTTATTTCTTTTTCATTATTTTTCTATTTTTATTATTATTATTATTATCTTAATTAATTAATTAACCAATAAACATTTTTTTTATAAAAAAATGAGAAAACCAAAAAATAAAATAATATTTTCTATTTCATTATTTTTGTAAATACATTTTAATCAATTAATTTAGTTTTTTAATTAGGTACAATTTTAATATCTTTTGCATTAAATTAAAATCAACATAGAATTAGGGTTTTAAATATTTTTTAACCATTCTTATTTTATTTCTTTAATTAATAATAAAAAACCAAAAATATTTTTCATGTAATTAATTAATTCAATTATTAATTTAGACTAATTTTTAATTCAAAAAAATAACAAAGTATGCTTTACTTATTTTAAAGGGTCAAAACCCTAAGACACACCGATTTAATTTTCTCGCGCGCGAATAATTTTTAATTCATATTTCAATATTGTAATTGCTTCGAGGATGTAACAGTTTTTAACTTAGGACTTTATTTATTTATTTATCGCTTTTATTTACTTTTCGCAATTTAATTTTTAAGGGTTTGTCTTTGGCGATGTAAATACCCGACGCCTTGTAATAGCTTAGATTTATTTTCCGCAATTTAAATTTCGCAACCATTAACTGTTAGATGTTTGAATAATAGGCAATGCATGACAAGATCAATTTTAATTTAAAATCAACAGTAGCTCACCATTAACATGTACAAAGATAATATAACTGAAAAAACAATACACTCGCACATGCGCACTCTTAGGGTACACCTCACTTGGTTGCCTCGAACGTGGTCATTGAGTAAAGGAAGTTTTAGAGGTCGCCCTCTTGTCCAAAGATCATAAGTTGCCTCGAACGGTTGCCTCAGATAAAATGATCTAAGACATTAGGGTTACCGCTAAGGCATCCTAACATTGCTTTAGTGACCATACGTCCCTTAATCGAATTGACCCGAAAACTCCAACGATGATGCTACCTACTCCTCAATAGTGGGATAGCATTGTCTAAAGGACATTTGCACAGTCTAATTCCTTTTTGAGTAGGTAGATGTTCTTAAGTACTTGCTCCTTTTAAAACAAAAACAAAACTTTTTGCACTTACACCCCTTTCAAAACAAAAAACTCTTCTCAAATCCACAAACACAAAGAAAAGCAAACTTTTGAAAACATAATGAGCAAGTACCTAAGAGCCCGTGGATAACCAAGGATAGAAAGGGTGCTAACACCTTCCCTTTCTATAATCTACCTCCCGAACCCGAGAAATATCTCAAAAAGGAATTTTTCTGTGCTTTTGTCCTTTCCTTGTTGGATAAAATAAAAGACAGTGGCGACTCTTGCTCACCATGACATTTTGCGGAAAAAAACGCAAAACACGAACCAGCATTCCAAAACAGTCAGTTCTCTTTCCCACCGATCACAAAACTGGCGACTCTGTTGGGGAACATTATAAGTGAGGTGTACCTTAGGATTAGATCACTATATTTTCAATTGTATGCTTTGTATGCTTTAATTTTGTGGGCTTGTATCAGAGTTCTATAGATCCTAACTCGGATCTGGGGATACCCTTTAGGTAAGTAGCAATAAACTGTGAGGGATTTATCCGGCGTAGACCGACACAGATGAAGCAGTAGCTACATTGGTGTGGCACCTTGGTCTGTACCGATATCCCTTGTGTTGGAACGAGGAGAATATGGGTCTTCTAAGGAGTCATTAAGCACCAACTGACCTTAGAACCTTAAATTGACCAACTTGGCCATAGAACAGTGGCATTATGCTACACTCATTGAGACTAAACTCTCGCGATGATTCTGGCCGCAAGAAAAGGTTGCTAAACTGGAATTATGACCGATTGAGGGTAGTCAGTGATATTGAGATCCTCTAGAACCCGGTTACTATTTTTTAGGACAGGTCTTAACCAACTGAACTGAAAGAGGGTAGTACCTAAGCTTCATACCAGCCTGAAATCTAAGGGCTCTCAGTGTGACTTGTGTTCCTTTAACATGTTTGCCTTTTGTGGATACTTGTGGTGTGCCTTTACCATGACATCATGACATCATAACATTGCATACATGTTGAATAAGGACTAACCTATTTCAAAGACAAGAGGGTTTCATCTTTGCTCTGTTTTGTAGGTCATCATGATGCCCATGCGTAGGAATACTATCCGGATCAACTTTGTCCAAGTACCTACCTTGCTTAAAGATTTGGTTGTCAGAATTCCAAACACTACTTCCTTCATCAGAAGGCATGGTTCTCTCCTCAGTTTGGCCACCTCAAAATTGGACGAACAAATGATGAGTGTTCTGGTCCAATTCTATGATCCGCTGTACCATTGTTTCACTTTCCAAGACTTCCAGCTGGTTCCTACTCTAGAAGAGTTCTCTGAGCTACTCGGTATCTCCGTCTTGGAACAGACCCCGTTTACTGGATGGGAGAAGACTCTTAAGCCCGAAGAAATTGCTACAGCCCTTCACTTGACCAAGGAGGAGGTAATGGCTAATTGGGAGACTAGAAGTGGAGCTAAGGGTTTTCTGGCTAAGTTTTTGGTTGACAAGGCTAATTACTTCTGGGACAGCTTAGACTTCAAGGCGTACGAGGACATTCTGGCTCTCTTGATTTATGGTCTGGTATTGTTTCCGAATCCTGACACTTTTGTTGATGTTAATGCCATCAAGATCTTCATCTCTCAAAATCCGGTACCCACTCTCTTGGGTGATATCCTTCATCAGCTCTATGCTCGTACTGCCCGAAAACGGGGAACTTTGATGTGTTGTGCTCCTTTATTGTCGAGGTGGTTTATTTCACACCTCCCTAAGTCCGTACTGAAGAACAAAGAAGGAATGGGTTGGGCTTATAGGGTGATGTCTCTTTCTAATAATGACATTATCTAGACTCTCAAAGGAATGGATGAGGTGACTATCATTGATCGCTGTGGAGAGTATCCTAATGTTCCATTGATCGGAACCCATGGAGGGATTTCTTACAACCCATGCTTAACTCTTAGTCAATTTGGAAGAGCCAGAAGAGAAGGGCCTCATGAGATGCTGATGCCCCATATCATCTTTAATTTTCAGGGAGATAGCGGCGAGCTACGTCGTAGATTCATCAGGACTTGGGACAGAGTTCACCAATCTGACCCACACGAGTTGGGACCAAAGACTTCTCTGCCAATGGAGCCATATCTTAGATGCGTCCGCATCCGTGCCCAGAAGCTAGGTATGCCATACGAAGTTGTCCGGCCTGTTACTCTTGAAGTTGCTAATAAGGAGGGGGTTCTTCCAACTATTCTCCACCCTTATATGCCCACTGATATTGGGACACTGAAGAGGTCTTGGATGCAGTTGAGGGATGAACGGGATTCCTACCGAGAGAGGTTCAATGAACAGGAGCAGAAGATCCAGAAGCTGACTAGGCAACTGGAGAACGAGTGGATCCTGAATGATCATGTCCGCACTGAGAAGAAGAGACCATGGGAGCATTGATGGACCTTTAATGATTTCTTTATAGTTTTTATTTACTTTTCAGCATTTCCATTCTTGTAACGCCTAAGGGCAATTTGTTGAACAATTTAAATTTTGAAGTTTAAATCTAATAAAGTGTGTTTCCTTTCTTGTTTACAAATTTGAATCTCAATTGTCTTTGAAATCATAAATCATACGCATTTCATCCCATGCACTTCATAAACAGGTACCCTTTACAGGTCTCTTATCTTTTTCGCCGTTTATTTCAGCGCTCATCATGTCTGCTGAACCTTTCATTGAGCAAGCTATCAAGGCCCTCCAGGCCCAGAATGCCCAATTTCAAGAGTTGTTCATGAATCTAGCTAAGGGTCAGCAGGACCTGAAGACCTTGATTCTGAAGGAGAACAACAAGAAGAAGAAGAAGAAGAGGACCATCCTGTTCAATACTGGACGCAGGTTTGGAAACAGGCTGCAGAATGAAGTTGATCTGACCACCTCATCTGGAGGGAAAGATAGTTCACAAGAAAGGAGGGCTCCTAGCCCTATGGTCTCCGACAACGAGACAAACTATGATGAAGAACAGTATCCTCCTGCTGAGGATAAGTACAAACAGCTGGAAGACCGTTTGAGTGCTATGGAAATACAGAAGGTGCCCGGTCTGGACTTCGGAGATCTAGGTCTCTCATCTGGGGTGGTGATTCCCCATAAATTCAAGGCACCTGCCTTTTCCAAATATGACAGAGTTTCCTGTCCGAAGCTGCACCTTCGGTCATATGTGAGGAAGATCCAACCTTACACTGCTGATAAGAACTTATGGATCCATTTCTTTCAAGACAGTCTCTCAGGGACTCAGCTTGAGTGGTTCTATCAGTTGGACGGAGCCAGTATCCGTAGCTGGGAGGATTTGACTACTGCATTTTACAGGCAGTATCAGTACAACTCCGACCTCGCTCCTACGCGTACCCAACTCCAGGGTATGTCAATAGGAACGGGTGAAGGATTCAAAGAGTATGCTCAGAAATGGAGAGACCTTGTTGGAAGGGTGCAACCACCTTTGGCTAATCGTGAACTTGTTGACATGTTTTTGGGGACCCTGTCTGGTCCATTCTTTAATCATCTGATTGGAAGTTCTTTAGCTGGGTTAACCGATCTTATTTTGACTGGTGAGAGGATTGAAGCTGGTATTAAGGCCGGGAAGATACAGAAGGGTGCCTCTTCGAGCACCGAGAAGAAACCGTTTAAGAAAGAGTCCAGTGCTGTCTACAGTTCAAGAAGACAGAATAGGCCTGAACACTGCCAAGCTGTCAACGCGGTTGTCATTTCAAAACCTGCTGGTGCCCCTCAGCATCACAATCAACAAAAAGACGAGAGACCTCGAAGGCAATCCACTCGTCTCAGCATGACTTTGTCTCAGATTCTGCCACAGTTGCTAAAGACCAATTTAGTGACTCTAAAAGAAGCTCCGAAGAATCCAAGTACCACATCACCAAAATACAACCCTAATGCCCGCTGCGCTTTTCACTATGATAGCCCGGGGCATAATACATATGATTGTTGGGTTTTGAGGAACAGGGTGCAAGACCTAATTGACGCAAATGAGGTTGAGTTTGAGGCGCCCGAGAGACCTAATGTTGTGACTGCTCCCATGCCCAAACATGGAGTAAATGTTGTAGAGGAAGACTTGTTTGTAGTTTCTGTAGAAGATATTGTCACCCCTCTGATGACTGTCAAGAAGAACCTGTTGCTAGCCGGTTTATTTCCGGGTTGTGGCGAAGGTTGCCATACGTGTTCTGTTTTACCTACTGGTTGCCCATTTCTGAAGTCAAGTATCCAAAACCTGATGGATAATAAGGAGATCCTGTTTGAGAAGATTGTTGTTCCTTCTAATCCTACTGAATAAGTTTCCATTATTACCATTTTCGACAATTCTTCCAAGGCTCCCTCGAGGAAGCCTGTTAGAATTACATCTACTCCGAAGGTCGCACCCGTAATCATCACTGTTCCGGGGCCCATCCCCTACACCTCTGACAAAGATGTCCCTTGGCACTATGGGGCAGATGTTTATGATCTTGGAGTTAAGCAAGAGTTGGATGCTGATACCGGCGTCAGCAACATTACTGGACCTGCTAAAGTCACCCGCAGCGGTAGACTTTTCTCACCTGATATTGCTCCACCAACTGTCTGAAGACCTGTTGTCATTACACCTGCAAGTGTACCTACTGCCATTCCTGATCAAGTTCTTAGTCCTACCCCTGTCGCCGAGTCATCTAACGCTCGGGGCAAAGGGATCACCACTGATGTGCCTGCCCGGACGGAGGCAGCGAAGACAATTACTGTTGAAGCTTCCAAACAGGAGATGGAAGAGATTCTGAAGATTATTAAGAAGAGTGATTATAACGTAGTTGAGCAACTGGGGAAAACCCCATATAAGATTTCTATGTTGTCACTATTGTTGTGCTCAGAGGCCCATGTTAAGGCTCTGATTACCTTCCTGAAGACTGCCCACGTACCACAAGAGACATCAGCTGATCAGTTTACCGATTGTGTGGCCAATTTAACTGCTGATAATGGTTTGGGTTTCTCTGACGCTAATTTGACTACTAAAGGGAAGAACCATAATGATGCCCTGCATGTCTCCATTGAATGCAGGGGCACTACTCTTGCACATGTATTGGTTGATACTGGTTCCTCACTGAACGTCTTGCCCAAGAAAGCTCTGGACCGGTTGGATTGCGAAGGGTTGGAGCTAAAGCCAAGTAACATCATTATCAGGGCCTTTGACGGGTCTAAAAGGATGGTGCATGGTGAAGTTGATATTCCAATTAAAGTTGGTTCTTAGGTCTTCAACTCTACATTCTACGTAATGGACATTCGACCATCCTATTCTTGTTTGCTGGGTCGTCCATGGATCCACAAAGCTGGAGCTGTAACCTCAACACTCCACCAGAAGCTGAAGTACCCGGTCAGAGGGAAGATTATGACAGTACAAGGGGAGGAAGAGTATATGGTCAGCCACCTCAACTCGTTAAGATACGTAGAGATGGATGGGGAGTTCATTGAGACCCCATTTAGGCACTTTGAAGAGGTTCCTCAGACACTGGCATCAGCTGAGACTGTGGTTGAAGATTCTCCTATGAAGATGGCTTCCTTAAAGGATGCCCGGGCTGTTATTAAGAAAGGTGAGTGTGCAAATTGGGGCCGACTTCCTGATTTTACATAGAAGACTAACAAGTTTGGTTTGAGTTTCACTGCAGAAGCTCAAAGGGCTGTTCGTAGTGCAAGGATTGGGAGACCTCCTGTGTTCATCAGCAACTCGGGAGTAAATGCCATTGAAGATGATGTGGAGGAGTCTGAATTCGACAGCTGGATCTATCCTACGACCAACGGTGGACCAAGCAACTGGACGGCAAATGACTTCATCCCTATTACTTTTGTTACCCAGTAATGAACTCTTTGTTTTGAAATTTGTCTGAAAATGAATTTGTATTGATTTTGAAGTTTGCCTGTAAATAGGCGTTTTTGTACAAGAGGCTGACGTCTAGTAAGAGAACGTCGCCGAACAAATAGAATTTATATAATTTTGTGAAAAGAAAACAAAACAGCTATGTGAATAATCCCACTGGGTTCCAACTCTACTATTGCCTTTATATCTTCAAGCGTCTCATCACTTTGCTGCTTATTTAAAGATGAATCTGTTTGATTGGTGTTGTCCGAGCTTGATAGTTGATACCGAAGTCTGGATGCAAGGTGATCCTAATGAGACATAGTATTACGCCTTGATCCCTAACTTTTTCCTGGACCGCCCTTTCGGGTTTTCAGTCCACCGGGATACCCCTTTTTGCCCAAGCCGCCTTTTCAGGTTTTCGACTTGCCGGGTGTACAAATTTTTTTCATTTTCATCCCTTATTTTTTCCCGAACCGTTTTGGTTCGCCGGGAAGCCCTTATTTCTGCCTAGGGCAGTCAACCTAGCGGGTCTTTGATTATGCGTAGTATCTTTTACTATGTCTGCATTGACGGGGTGAGGAAGGTCGTCACCATCCATAGTGGTTAGAATCATCGCTCCTCCTAAGAAGATGTTCTTAACCACAAATGGCCCTTCGTAAGTAGGGGTCCATTTGCCCCTGGGATCACCTTGAGGTAAGATAATGCGCTTGATTACCAGGTCCCCAACTTGATACTCTTGTCGTCTGACTTTCTTGTTAAACGCCTTGATCATCCGTTTTTGGTACGTCTGACCATGACAAACAACGGTAAGTCTTTTCTCGTCGATTAGATTCAGTTGATCAAGTCGGGTCTGAATCCAGTCATCTTCGCTCAAACCTGCATCCTTCATGATCCGGAGAGAGGGTATCTGAACTTCAATAGGCAAGACTACCTCCATGCCATAAATCAAGGAATAGGGTGTTGCCCCTGTTGACGTCCGTGCTGAGGTACGGTACCCGTGAAGAGCAAACGGTAACATCTCATGGCCCATTTTTGAAGGCAACAAGTGGATTGTAACCCTAGGGGTGCAAGTGTGTATTGTGTTTGATTTTCATGCATTTTTATCTTTGATTAGGTCAAATTATTTGTTGATTTGATTTTTGCATACAAACCCTAATTCTCTAATCATGGCATAATTGAAAGCGTAAAATGCGAGAATTTAAAGTTCTAAGCTATTACAACATGATTATGGGGATGGGGGTACAATTATTTGAATAGGGGGTATTTGATAAGAAATATAAAACCCTAGTTTACTATTACATCCAAATTGAATTCACCATGCATAAATATTAATGGATAATATTTAATTAAACAAAATAAATAAATATTAAATAAAATGTATCATGCAAAAAAAAATTTTTTTTGTTTGTTTATGTATGCAAAAGTATTTTTAATGTAAAAAAAAAGTATAAAGAAATAAATAAAAGATTTATTTAATTGTATAAGGGATGAAACCCTAATTTCTTTAAGAAAATAAATACTATATATTATTTATATACAAAAAATATATTAATATGTGTAAAAATGAAATATACTTAAAAAGGGTATTTTTTAGTATAAATAATAATAAAAATGAAAATGTAATATTTTTGTATTTTTATTCTAAGCATTTAATAATATATATATATATATATATATATATATATATATATATATATATATATATATATATATATATATATATATATATATATATATATATATATATATATATATATATATATATATATATATATATATATATATATATATATATATATATATATATATATATATATATATATATATATATATATATATATATATATATATATATATATATATATATATATATATATATATATATATATATATATATATATATATATATATATATATATATATATATATATATATATATATATATATATATATATATATATATATATATATATATATATATATATATATATATATATATTAAAGATATTAAATATGTATAATATAAAATAAAATATGTACAAATATAAATTATATTTATAATAATATTTTTAGTATGAATAAAAATAAGAAATAAAAATAAAAGTATGATTTACATATTATTTTCAAATTTAAATAAAATAAGATCAAAGTATTTAAAATGTTTTTATGTTAGAAAAATTAAAATAAAATGCCAAACAAATGTAAAAAATTATGAAAATGTTTTTTGAGCATTTTTTATATTTGGAAATAAAATAACAAAATCAAAAATGAAAACAAAAATACAAAAATATAATTATTCAAGAAATTGGGCCAGGGGGTGCAAAAATGAAAAGAGGGGGGTGTTTGAAGCAAGCCAGGCCAAGCCCAGCCCACCACTTCATCTTCTTCCTCCAACAGTTTGAAAAAACGCGCGCCTGTTGTACAAACTTGGACATCCTGTATACGTGATCTATTGCAAAAACTCACAACATCAAACTTGTAGAGAATTTCAAGACGATTCCAACCATATAAAACACTAATCCTAACTCTCAAAGACCAGAGAGAATTTCTCTGGCCCTAAAATCTGACCTAGCTTTTTCAGCATGTTCATGGATGAAATTCTCCTAGCACACTTAATATAAATGAAAGTTGAGCATATGTATGGCTTCCTAGCAATGAACACTACATTTTTTATTCACAAACCTAAGGCTAAATGTTCCTAAATAGAGAGATAGAAAGTGAAGAAAAACCTGTTTCAGTTGGATTCGTGTAGGGCAATGCAGTGCTTCTCAATAAGTTTTGAGGTGTCTGGTAGCTTGCCTGAACTTCACTTGATCTTTTCCAATAGCTAGCTTGCCTTGAATGTCCCTGAATCAACCTATAGAACCCAACCTGCACAAGCTTGAAATGAAAATGGTGAACACTGTAAATGGAGTTACAGTTGGCAATGGAGGTTTGGGATAGCTTGAGTGAGTTGAATGGAAGGTGTTTGAAGCAAAAAGGGGCAAAACGCACGAGCCAAATGAGCTATGCCACTCAAGTTGCAGCACCTGCCCTGTTTTGCCAAAGAAGTGTGATTTCTGGCTATGAGGTGCTTAGGGGGCTCAAAAACTCGTGTATCTTTCTCAAAGGGTTGTGTGAAAGTTTTTTAAAATGTTTGTGTAAGTTCACAATGGCTAGTTTGCAAGTTGTGAGGATTTGGACAAGTTTCTTCTTCTTGAAGCAAGAATGTGGAAGTTGTGATTACAGGCCCCTACAAGCCATCAAATATGTTGTATAAAATCCTCTTGGTCCCTGCAATTTGTGGATTTGATTTGGCTTCTGAGATCTTGGCCCTATGTTCAAGGGATAGTGGTTTGACATAAAGCACACTTTTGCAAAAATGGGAATTTGCCTTTTTCTACTTAAGGCCTAATCGTGTGTACAATATCCAAATGACCAAAACAAAAGCTTAGACTGATGGATTTGCATTTAATTAAGGAGTGTGAAGTGGTTTAGAGGCTTTCAAACTAGTACAAGGCATGCTGGTTTGAAAATGCAACTTGAGTGAACATGAATTTGCCATGGATACAAAGTGAGTTTTTGCCAACTTTAAGCATTCGATTCTCCCTAACCACAAATGTGTTTGAGGAGTTCTTGGACAATTTGGAAAGCTTGCAACATGCTCTATAATCCATATTTGAAATTCAACTTGAGACTCCAAGTGGAACTATGGGAAAAATGGCCAAGAAGATAGGTCAAAATCCAGCCTAAACTAGGGCAAAATTTCTCTAAGTTAAAAGTTTTAGGGACCCTTGTTCCAAAAATCATAACTTGAGATCCAAGATTCTTTTGAGAAAACTTTATGAATAAAAGTTGTAGACTTTGTGGAGGACTACAACTTTCATGTTGTAACTTTTGTTTGAATCCATTTGCATCATGGTGAAAATGTGGGGCAAAGTTAGGAAAAATTAAGAAAATTTCATAACTTAGAAAAATTCTAAGTTATGAAAATTTTCAATTTCAAACCCTAATTTGCAATTTTGGGTTTCTTGATGAAAAATTTTCATAATTTGACACATCTTGATGAAAAATGACTCTTGGCACTTGATTTTGACCAAAAAGTCAAAGTTTGACTTTTCAGTGTACAGTCAAATTTTGATCAGTTGACTGAAAAATTCATTTGTCAATCCTATGCATTTGAGATCTTTTGAACTTTTTGAATAGGTCAAGATGATGCCATTGAGTCCTTGAGTCCATGGTTTAATCTAATTTGCCATTGGCTAGGTCAAACAGTCAAAACTTGCCTTTGTACAGTCAAAACCCTAAAAATGACCATTTTGCCCTTTTGGTGATCTGATCAAATTTCTTGTGGGGTTGTGGTCCAAACTTGATCCAATGGTTCATGTGAGTTCATAATGTTGACGTGGGTCAAAATTCATGAGTTTTAACTGTAAATTGGCCACATTTGACTTTTTCCCCAATACAGTTGATTTCTAGGTCAACTGTCCAATTGACTGGGCAAAAATTTGATTCAAGGCTTGAAACTTGGTATGGAAAAACTTATGAGTCCAAAATGAAGTATGAAAGTCACTTTGGACACTGTAAGTCAAAAAATCCCTGTGCAAACTCAAACTCTAATTTAGGTCATTAATGCAAGGAGATGTCTTGAGCAGAGCAAAACCTTAGCTTGATCCTGAGTTCCAAGAGCCTTGTGATGGGAAATGTTGATAAAATTAGAGGGAAAATTTTGGGGTACAACACTTTTCAAAAAGGATTTCTTGGTTATCCATTAGGCGTTGAATGCCTAACTTCAACAATGGACAGTCGGTTGGTAAGGATGAACAAAGGCAACAATCTTCTTCACAACCTGAGAAAATCCCAGCCTTCAGAAAATTCAACTTGATTATCGGTAGCGGAGTCATCAAATCATCAACAGTAGCAACAAAAAGATCTTCTTCAACAGCATGGGCATTGTGACCATGCTTTGGCATTGGAGCAGAGATCACATTCGGCTTTTCAGGGGCGTCGAATTCAACTTCTTTAGCATCTATTAAATCCTGAATCTTATTCTTGAGGGGCCAACAATTGTTGGTGTCGTGCCCCGGGCTGTCTGAATGATAAGCACACTTGGTATTTGAATGGTAGTAAGGATAAGATGTATTCGGATTCTTCGGTGCCTCTTTCAAACTTGCAAGGTTTAACTTCAAGAGATGGGGGAGGACCTGAGCAGGAGTCATGTTTATCCAGGTGAATTGCCGTGCAGGCCTTTCCACTCTTGCTTGGTTGGGTCTGGGTTGATTGTTTCTAGGCTGATCAGTTGCAGACTTCTGAATTATTACAGCCCCCACCGCTGGCCGGCGCTTAACTCTTCCTTGACCTCTTTGGGAGTAGACAGCTGAGACTTCTTTCTTTGCTGGAAAAGTCTTTTTGATGGCAGCGGAAGCAAATGCATCCTTTTGAATTTTCCCGCTTTTGATTCCGGCTTCAACTCTATCACCAGTTAGAATCAACTCGGTGAATCCCGCAGACGAACTTCCAATCAGGTGATTAAAAAAGGGGCCTGACAATGTACCTAAGAACATATCTACTAGCTCCCTCTCAGATAGAGGTGGTTGTACTCGTCCCGCCAAGTCTCTCCATTTCTGGGCATACTCTTTGAAACCTTCATTTGATACCATGCCCATACTCTGTAATTGAGTACGGGTTGGTGCTAAATCCATATTATATTGATACTGTCTGTAGAAGGCGGCCGCCAAATCCTCCCAATTATGCACATCAGACCTCTCTAGATGGTAGAACCAATCTAACTGCGTCCCTGAAAGATTGTCCTAGAAGAAATGTACCCACTGATCCTTGTCAGAAGAATGCGGTTGAATTTTTCTAACGTAAGACCGTAGGTGCATCTTGGGACAAGACAACCCATCGTATTTAGCAAAAAGAGGCACCTTAAACTTAGGGGGAATGACAATCCCAACAACCAACCCTAACTTCTCAAAGTCCAGCCCAGGCACTCTCTGCACTTCCATGGTAGCTATACGCTCTTCCAGATTCTTGTATTTGTCATCTGCAGGAGGGTTCTGCTGTTCAGAATAGTCTTCATCCTCCTCTTCTTCATCTTCCTCAGACTCAGATGGTACCACAACTCCCTTTCCTTTTCCTACCCCTTCATCAGATGTTGAGGGGAAATCCAGGACCCTTCTAGCTTGACCTTCAAATCTTCTACCCATGGTAGCCACACCAGCCCTCTTCTTTTTCTTTTTCTCTTTTCCTTTTCCAGCAAGGTTTTGAGCTCCTCCTGCCCCTTTGCCAATGTCAGAAGTAGTTGTTGAAACTATGAATTTTGTGCTTGTAAGTCTTTGACCGTCTGCTCAATATCTATCTTGCTGAAATAAACAGCAGAGAGATAAGGAAACCTGGTGTGAAGACTTGTTTATGCATATGATGAATGATATGTATTCATGTAATGCATTCAAGGATTCAGAAATTCAAATTTGTTTTAAACAAAAAGGAACACACGTCATATTAATAAGATAGAATTTGTTAGTACATCAATGCCCCATGGGCAAAATAATACAAAATTCTAATGTAAAAAGACGTTGCGCATCCTCTTCGGTGCAATGTAGGTGTTGAGAGTCTGCTCTTCGTGAAGTTAGCGAGTAAGTTCCAAAACCTTCTTCTTACTGGTGTAGAATTGGGCTTCAAAAGTATCGCACTCTCCCTTGAGCTGTATCCAACTCCTTTGCAGATCTTCAAGTGATGTTGGCATATCAGGATGTAGGAGGGTGTATGGAACCTCTCCTTCCATAACAGGCTCTTTGATCATAGGGAGAATGTAGGGGTAAGGCATCATAAGACTTTGGGCGCGGGTTCATACCCAATTGAGGTAAGGCTTAAGGGGGATGGAATTCTTGTGTCCCAAGGTCTTATTGTCCACCTTGTTAGGAATCCTCCAAACTCGAATGAACCTTTGTCGGAGTCCTTGATTGTCATTGTCGAAGTCAAAAACCAAGTCTGAAATCAGCATGTCATGTGGGTCATCCCTTCGGGCATACCCAAACTGTCTCAGAGCCAAGCAGGGGTTGTAGGTGATGCCTCCCCTAATGCCAAGTAGAGGGACATTAGGGAATTCCCCACAATGATCAATGATGATAACATTTTCTCTAGATCGAGAACACCAATGAACATTTGAATGTGTAAGGGTCATCAACCGTTGTGACCACCGCAAGCCTTGCTCATTCTTCAAGACTGATTGGGGAAGATGAGAAATAAACCATCTTGCCAGTAGAGGAGTACAGCACATGAGAACACCTCTTTTCCTCATTGTTCGAGTGTGGAAAGAGTGGAGAATATCCCCAAGCAATGTAGGCACTGGGTTGCGAGCCATGAAAGTTTTGACAGCACTGACATCTATAAGTTGGTCAGGGTTAGGGAACAAGACCATCCCATAGATGAGAAGAGCTACAATCTCCTAAAAAGCTTGTAAGTCCAATGAATTCCAGCAGCTTTGGGCCTTCTCAAACAGAAACTTTGACAAGAAACCTTTGACACAACTTCTAGTTTCCCAATGGCCTATGATATCAGATGGTTGCAAGTTTAGGGCTTGAGTAACATCATCAGGCTTTGGATCTCTTTCCGTACCGTTGTAGGGTAGTTGATTGAGAATAGGAATCCTCAAGAGTTGAGAAAATTCCTCCAAATTAGGCACCAGCTGGTAATCAGGAAATGTAAAGCAATGATGCAAAGGGTCAAAGAACTGGAAGAGAACTTTCAGCATATCCTCCTCAGTGTTGGTGTTGACTAAGTTAAGAAGAAGACCATGCCTCTCGGTGAATGGAGAATTCTCATGAATCCTTGAAGCTAGCTCCTTTAGTTGAGGAGGAATTCTTACAAGGTTGACTTGGATGGTTTTCCTGCGAAGTGATTCCATTACCTACAAAACAGGAACAAAGATGAAAAATCTAAATCCTTGAAATGGTTAGTGGATGCATATTATGCTTCATGATGTCCATGATGTTATGCACAAGTATATATGTACAAACAAATCACACAAGTTCCTCGTTTCAGGCTTGCATGGGGTTTCATAGGTAAGTACCCTTTTGAAGTTTAGTTGGCTCAACCTGTCCTATAAATAGTAACCGGGTTCTAAGGAGCTCAATATCACTGGATTATTTTCTGTGTTCATTGTTTCAGTTTAGCCACTTTACTGGCGACCGAAATATTCCAAGAAAACAACCCTCAATGAGTGTAGTATCGAGTATCTACCAACTTCGGACTGCACCAAAGCCGGTCATCTCACTACCCCTAAAAAGGCCAAGATGGTCAAGTAAAGGTTCTAAAAGTCCATTAGTGCTTCATGACATCACTCAGCGGCCCCGTATTCTCTTTGATTAACTCAAAGGCTACCGGTACCCACAAATATGTCGCACTAATATAGCTATTGCTTCAACCATGTCGGTATACCCCGCACAATTTCCACAACGTATTGCTATTTACCTATGAATGTTTCTCAAACCCGGGTAGAGGATTCAAACCCAAACAATAGAACCAAAGTGTAAAGCATACAAGTCAAGCAAGATAAGCATGTAAAGGTGATCTAAAACTCTAAGGTAACCCCACTTTTAGATATATCCCTAGCAGAGTCGCCAATTCTGTGATGCGGTGGGAGAACTGACTTGAGGTTTTGCGTTTGTGTTCGCAAATGTTTCAGTTTAGCAAGAGTCGCCACCGACTTTTATTTTATCCAAAAGGAAAGGTAAAAAAGCACAGGAAATACCTTTGAGATTGTTTTTGGGTTCGGGGGGTAGATTATGAAAAGGGAAGGTGCTAGCACCCTTTTCATCCAAGGTTTTCCATGGGCTCTTAGTTACTTGTTTTAGATGACTTGCTTTTGCTTTTCAATTGTTTGAACTGGTGCTTTTGTGTGTGGTTTTGAAAGTATTTTGAAAAGAGGCCTTTGTCTAGGCAACCTTTGTAATGATTCTTGTTTGAATGTATACAAAGGTGTTTGTCTTTTGAAAAATGTTTCAATGTTTGAAAGTTTGTTTGGGAAAATGTTTTGAAATTGTGTGTTTGTTTGAAAATAGCAAGGATGGTTTGCAAGTTGATCAAGTAACTAGGAGTTATCTAACCTACTCAAAGATCTTTCCTATACATTTTTATTCCTTTGACATTGTTGTTTTACCATTGCATTTGGTAAACAACCATATCTTTGGATGTTAAACGGGACGGGCGTGGGTCATCGTATGGCCATGATAACAATGATGCCAAGTATCTTAGCAAGTTTTTTGAGGGACTAGATCATTTTTGTATAGGCAACCAAGATAGCGTCATCGAGGGACTATGATCTTTTTGTTTTGTTTTTGTTTTGCCAAGATACCTAGCATGCATACCATGGCCATTTTAAGGCAACAAGTGGATGAAACCCTAGGGGTGCTTGTGTGTATTGTGTTGTCATTTTTCATGCATTTTTGTCTTGTGTTTAGTCATGCTATTTGTTTGATTTTTGGTCTTTGCATACAAACCCTAATCTTACTATCATGCATATAATACGATAAATTGCGTAAAAGTAAATCTAAGACTATTACAACAATATTATGGGGAGGGGGTACAAGTTTGAATAGGGGGATATCGCTCAAAATAAAAACCCTAATTTACTATTACAACCCAATTGAATTTATTTGTACAAATAAATAAATAAGCAAATATTTAAATATGCAAATAAATGTAAGTATGCAAAAATGTTTTTGTATTTATTTTATGTATGTAAAATAAATTTATTTATATCTTAAAATAAGAAAAATAAAAATGATTATTTTTGAAGGGGTGAAAACCCTAATTTTTGTTTTAAAAGAAAATATATTTCTATTATTATTTATTCATTTTTATGTACAAGATAATAAATAAAAATATATACGAAGATGTTAAAAATAAAATATGTGAGAAAATAATATTTTAAGTGTATAAATAATAAAAATAAAATATGTAAGTATTTTAATATTATTTACAAGTTTTAATTAAGAAAATAAAGTAATATTAACCTAATAATTATTTATTATGCAAATAAAAATAAAATAAAAATATGATAAAATGCCAAAAATAAAGAAAGTATTTTTTGTGATTTTTAATGTTCAAGAAAAAATAATAAAGTCATAAAATAAAAAAAAAATGAAAAATATGCAAAAATAAAGAAATGGGCCAAGGGGGTGCAAAAAGCAGGATGAGGGGTGTCAAAAGCAAGAGGCCCGAGGCGCCTGGCCCAAACACACTTCGTCCCTGTCCTCAGAATACGCGCGCGCCATGATCCTGTGCTTGAATTCTGTTCTCTCTATTCTTTGCATGAAATCAAAAACTCACAACATGAAAATTATAGAGCTTTAAACCACGATTCCAATGATATAAAAAACTTGATCTAACTCTCAAAGACCATAGAGAATTTCTTTGGCTCTAAATTCTAACCTAGTTTTTTCAGCAACTTTAACTATCAAATACTCCTAGCTCAGTCAATATAAATGGAAGCCATGCATATGTATAATTGAAGCAACTTAAGGACTACATTTTTGCTTCACAAACCTAAGCCTAATGATCCCTAAATAAGGAGATAGAAGTTTGAAAATTACCTGTTTCAGTCAAGTTCGAATATGGCAATGCAACAACTTTGAATGAGGCCTGAAGGACTCTTGAGCTTGCTTGATGTTCCCTTGACCTTTCCCAATGCTTAGCTTGCTTTGAAATGATCTTAAACTCCTTGTAAAACTCAACCTGTAAAGCTTCAAAATGAAAATGGTGAAGTGTGAAAACGAGGTTACAGTTGCAACTTAAGGGATTGGACAGTTTAGGTGTGATGTTTATAATGTGTTTGAAGTGGTTCAAGATAAAACGCACGAGGAAAATATGTTTTGGCTTGGTGTTTGCAGAAAATGCCCTGTTTTGGGCAGGAGTTGGTGTTTTAGGGTGTTTGAGAGGCTTGGCAATCGTGTTCAGGCTTGGTATATTATGCTTAAGTTGTTTGAAATGTGCACAAGTCTTGGTTTTAACAGATACAAGAGTTATGGAACTTTTGCAAGGTTTCTTATTTTTGAAGCAAAAGTTGGAATTGACAAGGCCAAGGCCTGTACAGGCCTGTTTGCTAGCTGCACATAGTTTGTGAGCTTTTCTTGATATCCATGGACTTTGTTTGCAGCAAAAGTCTAGGTTCATGGCTCAAGATAAACAAAGTTACATAAAGTGAACTTTATCAAAGTAGCAATGTTATCTTTTTGCCAAAAATGGATTAAACCCTTGTACAAAGTTCTAAAGCTCAGAATCAAGCCTTTGTCCAATGTATTTGCATTAAATTAAGGAGTGTGGAAAGGATTAAGACCTGTAAAACAAGTACAAGCATGCTTTGGACATATTTGCAAGTTGTAGCAATGTGCAAAATGCCATGGACAAAAGTGATAATTTGCCATTTTCAAACTTTCGATTCTCCCTAACCACAAATAATTTTGGAGAGTTCTTGGACATTTTGGAAATCTTGTAACATTCTCTACAATCCATATTTGAAATGAATTTTGAGATTCCACTTGAAACTATGTGAAAAATTGCCATGAAGATAGGTCAAAATCCTGCCTAAACTAGGGCAAAATTTCACTAAGTTAAAAGTTTCATGGACCCTTATTCACAAAATCATAACTTGAGATCCAAGCATCTTTTGGGAAAACTTTTTGAAACAAAGTTGTATATTTTGTGGAGGACTACAACTTTAATGGTGGAAGTTTTGTTTGAATCCAATTGCATCATGGTGAAAAAGTTGGGAAAAGTTGGGGGAAAATAAGAAATTTTCATAACACAGAAAATTTCTAAGTTATGAAAATTTTCCATTTTAAACCCTAATAATCAAAATTAGGTTTCTTGGTGAACAAGTTTCATGTTTTGACACATCTTGGTGAAAAATGACCCTTGGCACTTGATTTTGACCAAAAAGTCAAAGTTTAACTTTTCAGTGTACAATTGATTTTTGATCAGTTGACTGAGAAATTCATCTGTCAATCCAATGCATTTGAGATTTTTTGAACCTTTTGATTAGGTCAAGATGATGCCATTGAGTCCTTGAAATCATGCTTGAACCCAATTTGCCATTGGCTAAGTGAAAAATCAGAAATTGCCCTTCTAGAGTCAAAACCCTAAAAATGACCATTTTGCCCTTTTGATGATCTGATCAAATTTCTTGAGGAGTTGTGGTCCAAACTTGATCAAATGGTTCATATGAGTCTATAATGTTGATGTGGATAAAAAATTATGAGGTTTGACTGTAAATTGGCTACAGTTGACTTTTCCCCCAATACAATTGATTTTTAGGTCAACTATCCAATTGACTGGGCAAAAATTTGATTCAAGGCTTGAAACTTGGTATGGGCAATCTTATAAGTCCAAAATGAAGTATGAAAGTCACATGAGGCATTGGAAGTCAAAAAATCCCTGTGCAAACTCAAACCCTAATTTCAGGTCATCAGTGCAAGGAGATGTCTTGAGCAGAGCAAACTCTAATCTGGTCTTGAGTCCAATGAGTCTTGTGAGGAAAGACATGATAAAATAAGAGGGCAAATTTTGGGGTACAACAGAAAGCATATTGTTACAAAAGGTATCCTGACTCCTGTAAGGCTTTACTCTAAATCCTAAGTTGAATTTTCTTACAAAAATTCTTTTATTTGCTAAAAACGCATTTTCAAAACTCCAAAACAAGAATAAACTTTGCATTATTTGATTATCGTTGTTTGCATATGGCTATTTGTTTGACAATAGAGAAATTCGCACGACGAATATCCATTGAACAAAAACCCTCTCAAAGAGCAAAATCATATCAAGTAGGAAGACACTTCCAATAACAAATTTCCTATAAGCAGGGGGAATCAGCATGATCACTATCCAACACACCTGGGGCAGTCCAGTCAAGATTCCTAGAAAACTCTCAAGAAGTGTTGAGTAACCAGGGGTAAGTCTCCATCTGAACCACTTGGGAAATTGAACGCGAATCCCAATAAAGGATGTGCACAGTCAAACATTTCCTGGCAGTGCCACAAACACTTGCTACTAGGAGCAATGACAAATCCCCCACAAAGTACTTTTCATAGGGTGATCCTCGACTAGAGTTTCAACCTCTAAAAACTTATCCCTAACTGAGTCGACCTCAAGAATCCTTGAGGATTTCTGCCAAAAGAAGACTCCTCTCCGACAGACTGACGACAAGGTTTATTTCCCAAATAAACTACATATTCCCCAGCTTGAGTTTACCTCTT
Source organism: Vicia faba (assembly GCA_948472305.1). Classification (NCBI taxonomy): domain Eukaryota; kingdom Viridiplantae; phylum Streptophyta; class Magnoliopsida; order Fabales; family Fabaceae; genus Vicia; species Vicia faba. The sequence continues at coordinate 1,793,098,171 of OX451736.1, forward strand.
CGATTGTTACAAATCAAGAGACCACAACTCCTCTTCCCCAATAGACTTTTCTACATTCCCCAGTAAGTTACTGCAAAGTCTGGATCCGACCAAATATCAGTTCAACTTCATCCTTTCTAGCAAGTCACTGCAAAGCCTGGAATCCGACCAGATAATAGTTAACTTATTTATCCCCAGCAAGTTGTTGTGAAGCTGGGAATCCGACCAGATAACAACTAAACTTTCTTCCTCTCCATTCAAGAGATAACTCCCTAGTAGAGCAACAGACAACTGACACTCCTGAACTCTTTTCCCCCAAGCAGAGATCAACACTCCCCACAGAGTCTTCCTAAGAAAAGTCAATATTCCCCAGCGGAGTTCTCCTCAAATAACAAAACAGGATTCCCTAGTGGAAACATCCTAAAACAAGGTATAGAGAGGTGCATACTCTTCGTCCCCAACGACAGTCAGGGATTCACCCTCCCAAAACTCCCCAACGTTTGTCAAGGATTTATTTTCCAAGACATAAATGCATTCCAACAACATTTCGCATTTCATGCATCATATCACATACATATGCATACGACACAATCTCATTTACTTTGAGAACATCATTACACCATTCATTTCATACATCATGACATTGCACACAGCTAACGTTTTTCCTTTTCAGGAAAAGGTCAATCAACAGATGGCTATCATCAACAATTTTCAACAGGTCCAAGATTAGTTTCTGAAGCAAGACATAACAACTATCTACGTGACCAGATGCAGCCATACACGGGCTCATCATGAAGAAATATTACATGGATTCCTATTCATCATTGAAGCAGACCTTTTCAAGTTCCAGATTAATACCTATAACAAGCCAGGAAAACTATCTGTGGACGACTGATTGTAGATTAACACCTGTAACAAGCCAGGAAGACTATCTACATGAAGAGATTGGGTATTAACACTTGTAACAAGCCAGTAAAACTATCCTTCTTCCTCAGGTAAGAGATTAATACCTGAAACTAGACAGGACAACTATCTCAACGACCAAACTTTTCAAGTTCTAGATTAATACCTGTAACAAGCCAGGAAAGTTATCTACATGAGCAGATTGAAAATTAATACCTGTAACAAGCCAGGAAAACTATCTTTCTTTCTGAGGTCAGAGATTAATACCTGAAACAAGAGAAGGCAATTATCTACACAACCAGCTGAAGTAATCCTATACGGGCTCCTTCTCATACACTCTTCTAGAAACCGTTCAGATGCAATCCAGATATGGCTGACATTCTGACACTTACTCTAGATTCCCTCTAGAAACAGTTCAGATGCAATCCAGATATGGCTGATATTCTGATACTTACTCTAGATCCCCTTTAGAAACAGTTCAGATATGATTCAGACACGGATGTCATTCTGCCACTCATTCAACATATCTTTCAAATACAGTCCAGATACGATCCAGATACAGATTTCATTCTGCCACTCATTCAACATATCTTTCAAATATAGTCCAGATACGATCCAGATACGAATGTCATTCTGCCACTCATTCAACATATCTTTCAAATACAGTCTAGATACGATCCAGATACGGATGTCATTCTGCCACTCATTCAGTACATCTTTCAGATACGAGCCAGATACAATTCATTTATGGATATTATTCTGATACTCGTCCCAATACATCTGTTGTTTCAGTTTAAATTTCTCAATGGTTTATCTTGATTCCTTTACCGTAGACATTTTCTCTGGTTCAGATAAATCACTCTAAATATTTATCCTTATACTTTCCCCAGTCACGCTGGATGGCATCTATAATCCTATCTCCAATAACTTTCCATCATTTCTCCAAATGGTATCTCTAAGCCCATTCCCTACACAATTAACTAACACATCATCAAGTGCAAATTTTTGGGCACTCTAGTGTTCAATCATCTTCCACCTTCAAAGTCACGAATGACAGACGTGCCAATTTAACTCTTCAGGTTTAAGAAGATTGAACAGGGGCAGCTGTTGTACCCCAAAATTTTCCCTCTCATTTCTCAAGATCAATTATTGAAATTTGGTCAACTGATGGAAAAGTCAACTATAGCACCAAAAGTCAAACTTTGACTTTTTGGTCAACATTAAGTCTCAAAGATCAAAATTCATCAAGACATTCAAAAATATGAAACTTGATCATCAAGAAATCAAGAAAGTCAAAAGTCAATGTGAAAACTCAAACTCTTCAAGACTAAGAAATTTTCTAAGTGTTTTTTATACATGATAATTTCATTTCTTCATGCCAACTTTTCACCGTGATGCAAGATGATTCAAGGAAAATTTCCAAAATGAAAGTTGTAGATCTCAATGATATCTAAAACTTTGTAGGGCAGGGCTTTTTCTAGAAGTGCTTGGATTTTGAGTTATAAAATTATGAAGTCATGGCATTTTTGAATAAACACTTAGAGAAATTTCAGCAGCTTTGATCAGGTTTTTATCCCAACTCCTTGGCCAATTTTCATCAAGTTCCAGTTTGATTTAACAAAAGTGGTCAACATGAAAGTTGTAGAGGGTGTTTCAAGCTTTAAAAAACATCCAAGAGCATGAGTGTGATCGGTGGATCTGGAACTGACTGTTTTAAAGCTGGTTCGTGAAAATGTCGCGGAAGCAAGAGTCGCCACCGTCTTTTATTTTCTCCAATAGGAAAGGACAAAAGCACAGAAAAATTCCTTTAAAGAGATTGCTCTCGGTTCGGGAGGTAGGTTATAGAAAGGGAAGGTGTTAGCACCCTTTCTATCCATGGTTATCCATGGGCTCTTAGGTACTTGCTCAATGTGTTTTCAAAATGTGTGCTTGCTTTTCAATGTGGGTTTCAAAAATATTCTTTGAAAAGTTTCAGTTTAACTCATGCGTCAGAGTGTTTTGAAAAATTTGTTTTGAAAGTTTTTTGAAAGTGTGTCGGTGTGAAAAGAGTTTGAATTTTGTTTTGAAGAGAGCAAGTACCTACGAGAACCTACCTACCCTAAGGAATTCGTCTGTGTAAGAGTCCTTTAAAGTAATGCCATCCCACCATTGAGAGGTAGGTAGCACCACCGTCGGAGGTGTTCGGGTCAATTCGAGTGTTAGGGACGTGGTGGTCACCGGAGCAATGGGAAAACACCTTAGAAGCTACCCTCATGCCAGGTTCCCGGACCATGAGGACTTACTAAGACGTTTTCTACTCGACGACCACCTTTCGAAAGGCAACAGTGAGGCGTACCCTAGGGGTGGTGTGTGCGAATTGTGTGTCATTTTCAGTTCATTGTTTGTCTTGTCATGCATTGGTGATCTAACGATTCAATTTTATTTTTCGGGCATTCATTCTTTCAGGCATATTTATTAACAGTTATATTTGCGAGAAAATAAATCTAACTATTACAACGGGCGCGGGTCCACATCGCCAAAAAAACCGAACCCGATTTGACTGAAAGTAAAATAAAGCGAATAAATAAAAGTCCGAGAGTTTTTAATTACATGGCTTTGGGGCATATACAGAGGTATTTAAACAACGTAAAATAAATGCGCGAAATAAAGACTAAACAAAATTAGGGCGTTGGACCCCTTAACAAATAATTAAAATTAATCAAGGAAATTTAAAATTAAAAATTAAATGAAAAATAATGTTTTTGTGTTTTTTAGGTTTAAAAGAAAAAAGAGAAAAGTTAATTAAAATTAAAATCCTAGTTCTAATGTTTTTTAAGTTTATTATGAAAAAGATTTAATTTCTAACCTAATTAAATTCTAAATCAATTTATATACAATTTTTGATTTATAGAAAATAAATAATAAATAATAATATTGTGAGAAAAAGATTAAAGAATTAAAAAAGGAAATAAGAAATTAATAATTCTACATTTTTTTGATTTTTTATTATGAAAAAAGAATTAAAATTAATATTAAAACCTAATTAAACTAAATGAGTTACATTTTAATTTAAAAAAAAAAGAATCAAAATTAATTATATTTTTTTTTGTCTTTTCTGTCTTTTTAATGTTTTTATATTTTTTTGTAAGAATTAATTAAATAAGAAAATAAAACACAAGTAAATTAAAAATAAAATGTAGAGAAAATTAGAAAAGAAAGAAAAAAAAAAGATAGAACCAGGGGGTGTGGATTTGAATTTGGAGGTGCAAGCCTGGCCCATTTGCTGACAATTGGTTGACTTGCTGGATCCAGTGAGATGCATTTGACTGGAGTGTAGCATGCTTCCCAATCCTTGCCTTTGATGTGAGTGCTCTGGGACACGTGGATGGGCTGATGCTGAAGTGTATGGTGAGCATCAATGTGAGCGTTGCATTGAACCTGGAAAGGAAAAATAATATGGAATTTTTGCAGGACCTGGGACTTGAACCCAGGTCATTGTGGTTGACACGCTTATAGATTGCCAGCTGAGCTATTACATTCAATTGATATATAATAGTTAACAAATAATAAAAAGAACAATCAATGCATAGTGGTCAAACGCGCGCGAACTTTGAACGGACAAGTCACTGGTTGACACGTCTTCTTCTTCCTCGTATTCCCTGTAACATAAACACATAAAGCAACGGTTTTGAAGCGTGGGGTTAGGGAAGCTACAAAAAAATAGCGAATAGCTCGTCTCCTAATATAAATTAGGCGCGAGCATCTCATTCTCTTCGTCCAGATGCCAGGAATGCAATGGTCATGGTCTTGAGGGCCAATTTTGCAGTATGGTGAAAACCCCAAAATCAAAACTTGAAAACCCTAGAACGTGGGCATGGCAGATTCGCGTAGGATGGACAAAAATGCAATTAAATGTAATCAACAGCTTGGAAACTTCATCATGAGTATGAATATGTACTTAAAAATGCAAAAAGATGCTTAGAATGTAAATCACGATTGCCACATTTTTGTTGTACAGTTTGAGTTGTGTGTACCAATTCAGGGAGCTTTGATTGAGATTATGAATTGGGACACGTTCAAAATGGTCTCAGGAAACTATTGGTATAAAAATTTTGGCTTGAGAAAATGTCTAGCTTTGATTTCAGATTTGCAATATATGTCCATTTTTTCAAAATTGCCAATGGCCTTTGAACGAGTTTTGTGCTATGTTCTTGGTAGGGTTTGACTCAATGATCCTTATGGAATTGAATAGGCATGCTAACTCTCCTTAATCCATGCTTGAGAAAGAATTGGCATTAGGGTTTATCCATTAACCATTTTTTCCTAATTTCTAGCCAAAACCTAGACTTAGTATGAAAATGAACCTTGGCCTGATTTTTGAGTTGGTTCATGATGTATAGAACTTGTCCAAATTCATTTGACACCATTTCATTGATTTTTAAATTTTATTTGAATTTTCAATGAATTAAAATGAATTAAATCATCAAAAATTAAATAAAATAAAAAAGTCAACATTTGGTCTTGAAATCAACCATGGGCCACGTGTGTGGCATGACAAGGATGGACAAAGTGAGAAAAATGGGGCCCTTTTGTCAAAATTGGATTTTCAAAGATAATTGACTTTTGCCATTTCACAAAAATTTCCCAACTTCTACAAGGCACAACTTGCTCAATTTTTAAGCTTTTCACATGTTCTTGGACATTTTGGAAAGGTCTTTGAGTCCTTTAACCAATGTCTTTGGTCCCATGTCATTTTGATTTACCAATCTCAAGTTATGGCCTTTGACTTAAAGTCCCTTTTTGTTGACTTTTGAAAATGACCTGTAATGTTGAAATTGATAACTTTTTGTGAGAGCATTTCTTGGACTTGGAACATGAAGATGAATTGTAGGAAATGTCTTTCTCTTCAAAATGAGCTTTGGATGGAATTTTTCTGATAATCCATGTGAAAGTTATGCCCTGGTCAATTTCAGTTGACTTTTTCAGCTGTCCAAATATAGCAACTTTTGCATCTTTGATGATTTCTGAGCCAAATTTTGAGAATCATGATCAAGCATTGATCAAATGATGTTTGTGGCTTCAAAATGATATATTGACCAAAAATTTGAACTTTTGACTGCCAAATGACCATTTTGCCCCTACAGTTGACTGTAGTGCAATCTAGGGTTTTGACTGTGCAATTTTGAACTGAATGCCTTGAAACTTGATATGAGGATGCTTGACCATCTTTGTAAGCATATGAGACTTGATTGGACCTTTGAACACTTCCTTTTCTTGATCAGACTCAAAACCCTAATTTGGACTGGATGGGAGACTGTTGCACTGCACAACCCTTGGGGAATTTTCTAGCTTGGCTTGGCAATTTCTTGAGGAATATGGGAGGGCAAATTTTGGGGTATAACAATGAGTTTATCATATTTGAGCTAAGAGATTCAAGGATCTGAAGTTGGACATTCGTTCTTGATTTACAAGGCAGATTTGTGATGAACAAGGAACCAAAATCTTAGCCATGTTGTATAATCTTCACTTTGCAGGCCTCTTGACTTGAAAATCTATTCATAATAAGATGTTTACATAATTGATTAAACCATTATCCAAGTGGTTCAAGTATTGTCCATTGCATCTTTCCATTTTTGGCACAAAGGCACCATTGCCATTCTTGCAAAGTTCACTTTAATCATAAAGTCAATTTCTTGAGCCTCTAACTTGTTGTTCTAATCACACTCAACTTCTACAAGTCAAAACAAACATGTTTAAAGTGATCAACCACTTTAGATAGCTTGGTACAAGCATTGGAAACATGTTCTTCAAGCTTGCTTCATGTACAATCTAACCTAGCCATAACATGTGATCCAAAAATTGAGTTTGTTCAAGTATCAAACCTTATTTATAAATAGAGAGGCCAATCACAAGAGAAAAGGGCCAGAAAAAATAGAAGAAGAAACAAACACTCAAACTCGTTTTTGCTGTAAAAAAGATCAGACTTGTCCATAAAACCTCCATTTTTGAGCTTTGAAGTTCAAATCTTTGAATCTCATACCTTGCAAGTTTTCTCCAAACAAAACATCCAAACACTTCACATACACCATATAGAAGTTGTTCAAACATAAGAATAACTTCTGTAACATCACTATCACCATCTTCCAAATTCAAAAACATATGTTGCAACTTGACTTGGTTGGAGCAGTTCAACCATTTTCAGTATAAAAGGAAGGTTGGAGTTACTTCAAGAAGGTTCCAAGGAGCTCAATCAATCACCACTCTACACCTGAAAACATTCGTACATGTTCTAAAGCTTCCGCTTCGAGAGGTAAACTTTCTCAAACTGTGATATCATTGTTCATACATCATTTGCTTTTGCACTCAAAAGATATAACAAGACAAATCAAAGAGAAAAAACTAACAAAAAGCCAGACTAGGGGCTGACACGAGTGCCCGTGTCACACGACACGGACCGTGTCAGCTTAATTGGATTGAAAAACATAAGTAAAAGGCAGGGACATAGGCTGACAGGGGTGCCTGTGTCACACGACACGGCCCGTGTCAATGTTACTGGTGCGTACACGAGCAAAAAAAGATGGACACGGGCGCCCGTGTCACGTGACACGGCCGTGTTAGATTAGTTGGAACCAAAAAATGTAGAAAAGGTATGGACAAGTCCTTACACGGGTGCCCGTGTCCACTGACACGGTTCGTGTCAGCTCAAGCACCAAATTTCTTGATTTTTGAGATTCTTTAGTTTATTTTTGACATATTGTATTGCTTGGAAATGACCTAACACTATCAAACCTTTTTTTTAAAATGAAACCTCAAAATATTTTTTCCAAACAATTAGTTTTTTTTAGTTAATTTAGACTTAGGTTTTTCTTCAATGAAATTAATTACAAAACCTTTTCTATAAAAAACCCTAAAAAACAATTTCTCTCACTTTATATCTTCTTGCATATTTTACTATTTTTGCATTATAAATTATGTAATTGTCAAAGCCTTGTAATAGTAATTAGGGTTTACTTTACTTGTCACCCCCTTTGTAAATTTATATCCCCCATCCCCAAGTGATGTAATAGCGTAGTAATTTTACTTTCCGCAATTTATCGCTTTCATATAAATGTTAGTAATTAGGGTTTGTATGGAAAAATAAAACCAACGAGTAGCAAACCCTAATCAAAGACAAAACAATGCATGTAAATCAACACACTTGCACACATACACCCTTAGAATAAATCCATTTTGTTGCCTTATAAAAATGGCCATGTTATGCATGTGAAGCATCTTAGCAAAATCAATCAAAAAATACAAGATCATAGTCCCTCGACGACGTTATCAAAGTTTCCTTTCAAAATGATCTTATTCCCTCGAAGAGAATTACTAAGATATTTCATAACATTTATATCATGGCTATACGATGACCCATGCTCGTCCCTTTACATCCAAAGATAAAGCTTCTTACCAAATCAATGGTAAGATAGCAATATCAAAGGAAAGGAAGAAATGAACTAAGACTTTTGAGTAGGTAAATTGTTCCTAGTTGCTTGCTCAATTTCAAATCAAACACTCTTGCTTATTTTTAAAACAAACACCAACACTTTCAAAACATCTTCCAAACTTGAAACATTTTCAAAATCTCAACACTTTGTATACATTCTTACGAATGAGAACTATTACAAAGTTTTCCTAAACGATGACGCCTTTTCAAAATACTTTCAAAAACCACACAAAGAACATTTTCAAACAAAAGCAAGTGATCTAGAAAGCAACTAAGAGCCCATAGATAACTATGGATGAAAATGGTGCTAACACCTTCCCTTTTCATAATCTACCCCCCTAACTCAAGAAACAATCTTAAAGGTCTTTCATGTTCTTTTCAGCCTTTCCTTTTTGGCTAAAAGAAAAGTCGGTGGTAACTCTTGCTAACCGCAACATTTACGATAAAACTCAAAACAACCAAGTCAGTTCTCCCACCGTATCACACCATGTACGGGGTCAGATGACTTTCATTCAGCTGCAAGGTGGTGAACAGTTTGGCGTACATGATGTCCACCGAGCTGCCTTGATCGACCAGTATGCGTCGCACATCGAAATTTGCCATGCAAGCTCTCACGAGTAGTGGGATGGTCGAATTTGGGGCTCCACCCGACAGTTCATCCATGTAGAAAGCGAAGGGATGATAGCCTCCTCAGAATTTGTCCAGCGTGGTGTCCATGTCCGAGTTAGCTTCAATGAGCTGGTCAAATCTTCTTTTTGTCGACCCAATCGTGTGCCTGTTGAATCCCCCACCGGAGATGACCATGGCTATGGGAAAATATTCCTAAGGACTGTGGGAGGAGAAGTACAGCGGGACATTCTCCATGTCTGGTTAGTATAAATCTTTCGACCGCGAGATGCTAATGGTAACCGGTATAACATTGATGTCAGGGAACATCTTCCCTTCTTCGACAAATTTAGTTTTTGGATCTTCTTCACGAGCGCCCTCATTCTTCTTGTATTGTTTGAGGTGCCCATATCGAATCAGTATTTTTATTACATCCTTGAGATGAATGTAATCCTCGGTGTTATGCTTGTGGCTCTTGTGGAACCTACAATATTTGCTCTTGTCGGTTTCCGGTTTGGAAGGTGTTTATCGGGGGAAGTGTACCTCGACCTGTTTAAATTCGGAATTGGTGCATTCAGATATAATACGCTCTCTTGAGGTGGTCAGAGGGGTGTAGTCGTGGAACGGCCAACTGGCCCCTTGTAGTCCTTGGAGTCCCAGGACTTATCTTTCCGTTTCTTTTCTCTTTCACGTGATGTTGAGGGCTCGTCATTCCTCGAGGTCTTGGCATTCTCCATGTGCCTCGAATCCCTGACGTTGTTGGCGGCTTCCTTCTCCCCGTACTGGATGTATACCAGGGCCTTAAGGAGGAGGGAGTCGAGTGTGGCCGGTGTTTCAATGCCCACAGCTTTGGCAAAGTCGTTGCGGGGACGGACGCTTGAGGAGATATTTCTTTATGTTGTCGGTTGTTAAGACCTGGATTGCTTCCTTGTTGAAGTGTTCGATGTATGCCCGCAGAGATTCGTCTCTGCCCTAGATGAGTGCTTCGAGTGAAGCCTCCGACTTTGGGTGTCGATGAGAGGCAGTGAAGTGTCTCAAAAATATCCTCCCGAGCTGCTTCTAGGAGGTGGCTCCCTTCCTGAGAGTGGTTAGGAACAATTTGCATTTGATGGCCCATATGACTCCTCGATAGTCAAGGAGAGTGTCAATGTTCTCAATATGCTCGTCGGAGTTCATCGTTTCATCGTAGGTTCCCAATAGAGGTGGCTTCTCCAGGCTGACAGGGAGTCGGGCCTTTGTAATTTCCCTCGATAACGGGTTACAGAGCTCTTCGTCTTTACTATCTGCGAGGGACGGAGAAGAGGAGTGATAATTTTTATCCCGTCGATCATCACGATCTCGTCGGGGGGAGGGACTCCTCCATTTCTGTCTTGGTCCAGGCAAAGGTAATCGAGCGTGGTCGATTTGACGGTTGTATTTCCTCTTCTTGGACGAAGGAGAGTCTTGATCTTTCACAGGAGGTGTGTGGTTGCGTTTCTTGAAGAAAGAAACGTCGCATTTCTCCTTTCTTGGTGGAAGGCCACACCTAGGCGGTGATATACTAGAGGAGTTTTGTTGTCGGGCTCTCCGAGGAGGAGACCTTGACCGCTTATTCTCCCAGGCCCTATCCTTTGATTCTGCCGTAGGATGGGGGTGTTGGTATGATTGATAGCAACGAGCAACGCTGCAATGGTCGGGTTGGTGCTGAGAGGGATGAGAATTGGTTGCAGGATTTCTGGCAGTTCCTCCGTGGTATTCTTGGGATGTCCCTTGTCCAAGAATTGGTTGTCGTCGCGTCGGGCGTCTGTTGAATCTGGAGATGCAGTCCATCTGTCTCGGAAACCCATATTGTCCTTGAGGTGAGGATGTTCTTGACTTCCGTCGGTATTATGAGTAGAGGAAAGAGTAACCTTTCTGAGCAGATGAAGATCATCATGGTCAACCATGATTTGTGAAAGGAATCTTGAAAATTGCTTTGATCTTTAAGTTTCAAGGAAAGGAAGATGGAGAGAGCAGTTTCCCACAGACGATGCCATTTATCTTACCAGTTGATCAGAACTTGCAAGGTGGTCGGATGATGATCTGTAGTCGGGTTGTGATGTCGAGGAGGAAAAAAAGGGGTTGTACCTGCAAGACACTCCGACGATCAAGTAAGAATGGGAACAAGGAGATACAAGCAAGTATTAAGGTATTGGTGGTGAATAGTGAATTATTCGATACCTGGCCCTCACATGTGTGAGGGTTTATATAATGCCCATGGCGCATGGCCACTGGTTCCTGTTTTTGCGTCTGGATATGCGGCTCCGTAAAAATAGGTAACTGTCAAGACTTGGTCAAATCGGACAGATGTGTCCGTAACTAGCCGTTGATTTTGAGAATGAGGCAAGTTACGGGCAAAGATTCTGATCGGTTCCTGGTTGCCTGCACGACTAGATGTTGGACAGACTGAGAGGTGCTCGTTGATCACCTTAGGTCAATGCCGACTTGGGAGGACAAATGATTGATATTGCCCGACGGAGAGCGAGGCGGTTCAGGCCATGGACATGCGGGCCGTAGCGAAAGAAAGGGTTAGACTGGACCCATTCTAACTGTCGGGCCAGTCCAGAACATATACTATATAATATATTATATATAAAATTAAAGTAGTATGCTCGGGATCGAGGAATCTGCAAGGCGGAGAATACTTCTCCAATCTCCATTTTGAAGTGTCATCGGAAAAACTTTTTCTTTTATCTCCATTCCCACAGAAAAAAAATCTCCAACTTCAAAACTCCGCATAAATAATCGCCACTAATATCCTCTATATTGATACAAATTGACATCCCTAATTACTCGTAAAGAACACTTCCCTTTAAAAACCATAATCAGTCGGAAAAAAAAATCATAAAAATAATACAACTTACATAAAAAAAAATAAGGTTTGTATATTATAATTGTATAGTTGAATTGAGAAATGGGGGCAGTGAGATAATAGAGTCTCAATTCTTCAAGGTTAAGTCCTCGTTTTTGTTTCTCTCTCTATTTCTCTTTCTCTCTCATCAACGTTGGAGATCCCATCTCCTCCGCCACCACCATGCTCTTCCGATTCTCTCTCCTCCTGCTTCTCCTCCTCTCTCCGGCCTTCGCTTCTGAGTCAGATCACAAGGTCAGATTTCACAATTCCACTCCTCGATCTGATTTTCCCCCATTTTTATGAATTAGATCCATCTTTCATTTTTTTTAACTTCGTGATTTTGTTTTCGTTTCTGTTCTAATTCCGAGTTACATAGTTGAATGTTTTGGTGTCAGATCTCAACTCTTTGCTCACTCCATTTCATCATGCACGCTCTTTGTTTGCGCCTTCGATGTGAATTTTAGATGATTGGCATTAACATTCAACATTGATTTCGATTTCTGTTTCAATTCATGATATTTGATAGGTTAGGAATCACGCAAACATGAACATTCACTTGTGTGTGTTTGTTAGATTAGAGTTTGCAATTATTAATTGTTTTTGTAATATTAGAGTGATTAACTAGCTTGTTTACTTTCATAGATACCTCTTATTTTACTGTTGTAACCTCGGGCTGATATTCAATATTAAAGGAAATCCATTGCTATTTGGTTCCTTTATTTAGTCTTGATTTGTTGAAAAATGCAAGAGGGTGGGTTTTAGAGTTCTTAGCTTAGTCTTTTGTGCTGTCTGTTAGCTATATTTTTATCCTTCCAAATTTGAAATGGTGCACATATGGCATACCTATCCATTTGGGAAAGTTTGGTTAGAAAACTAGTTAGTGCATAGCGGTGCTTAGGTATCACAGTCTTCCCTTTCATATGAACTTATTAGTGTTGGATATCACTTCATCTTGATGGTGCTTGCATGCTGTGTGTTATGTATGAATCATGTATCTTAAATTGATTCATGATGACACAAAAATAATTATGTATAGTACACTATACTTACATGAAGGATCTCAATTAATATCTCGAATATACTAGTAAATGTCTTTAGGCAATTGTAACCTATTTAGCACATGCATAACAGATTATAGGCGGCACATGTAGTTTTACATTTAATCACTTTCATTTTCTCAAATTATTACCCGTGTCTACGTGGTAGTGTCAATATTGCATTTAGTATTGGTGTTTGTCTATATGTAGCTTCTTGCGCGGCAATATTCATCTCTTGCGGGCAATATTCATCTCTTTAAAGCATCTGGTTTGTTTTATTTTTTTGCAGTATCAAAAAGATGACCCAGTTACCCTTTGGGTGAACAAAGTAGGCCCTTATAATAATCCACAAGAAACATACAACTATTACAGCCTCCCATTTTGCCGTCCACCTGGTGATGCTCCTCACAAATGGGGTGGTCTAGGCGAGGTCCTTGGAGGCAATGAACTTATTGATAGCCAAATTGAGATAAAGTACCTAGGTATGAAGGCTTATTATGTCCTATTTATTTCCTCGAAGACCTATCAGTAGACAGACTGGCTTTAATAGTTTTTGTTCTCTTTTTTAGGGAATGTGGAAAGGACCACGTTTTGCCGTTTGAAACTTGATGATGCAAAGGTTAAACAGTTCAAGGATGCAATAGAAAATAATTACTGGTTTGAATTCTTCATGGGTATGTTATTCGTTGTTTCTTTTCTTTACCTATAACTCTGGGAATTGATGAAAAAATGTACTTATGGGTAGTAAAAGAAGTTTAGAACAATTTAGAAGGTTGATGCATTTGTTTGTCTTTGTTCTTCTATAAAATGAAGACGGTGGGATAAATAATATCTTAACTAGAAAAAGTTGGCTCTTAGAACCCAGTATGGACAAACTTCACAAAATGCACAGGATGTTTTTTTTAAAAAGAATTTCTGTCTTGTCTATCCAATCAGATGCTTCGAATAAACTTCAATGAGACGTATTGGAAAAGGCCAACAGAGTTTTAACACATCTTTTAAAACAGGAAAGAAAATGAAAACAAAGCGGTGCTTCTAAAGTTATAAGAATTTTTTTCTTTCCAAAACCAAACAAGCCTTTAGAAGCTTCTATGTGAAGTTATTGCCTGCTAGGCATTCTTAACTGGTATTATAATCACCTTGACGTGAAAAAAATGGCACCAGCTCCTACAGAGCTTCTTCTATGTGTTGGGCCCACATACCATGTTTTGTAACATTATCTTTTAATCTTAATCTTTTGTTACATTACACACTAACATTCTATTTGACTACCTTTCTAATCTCCCTTGTCATCCCATCTCACATGTTAACATTTACTCGGATTTCCTCAAAACCACCCAAAAAAAGTCTCTCTTAGGAGTCTTTTTTAAACCCTAATAGTCACCATTGTATGCTGGGCATGTTAACTCAATTGTTTCTATTAACTTACCTCTCAAACCGTACTTCCTTAACCAATACTCTGCTGGGTGCTTATATAAAGCAGGCAAAGCTGCTACCCGGCCCTTTGCGGGTTACAGGTTTTTCAGGCCAGCCCAGCTTATACGAAACTTTTAATTTTTACCTAAAAAACTGATTTAAAATATGTTGAAAAAATGTCTATTCAGCAAGATCCGCACCTAAAAATGGATTCTTCAGCAACATAGATGTGCAGCAGTAGTCAACACACCCAAATACATTAAAAAGGTGGCTTAATAGTTTTAAATAATTGAGGGGAAGCCACTACCCAGCCCACAGAGGTATATAAATATTTGAAATAACAATAAACCAGAGAGAGATGGTAATAAAAACAATTTCATCAAAATATTTTTATCTCAATTTGTGTGGCAAATAAACTCAATTGAACAAAGCATTCATACTTCTTTCACAAGGTGCTACATCGTAGGACTGCCCCCATTGCTCCTAGTGCAGCATCCCTATTCATCTCAGCAGTTCTACTGCCACCACAGAAGTACATATATACTGCTTTTTTTTTGGTGGTATATCATAAATAACGGGCCTAGTGTTTTTTTACTTTTTGTGTGGGTTGGGCAGCGGGCAATGTATAAGAATTTGCTGTTTTTTTTATATGCAATAAGCGGGGTATAGAGTTTGAGCTTCAACAATGTGGGTCAAAAAACCTGGCTTGAGAAACAGGCTTAAAAAGCTGTCCTAGCCCAGCCATTTTGTGGGTTTTTTTGGGACGGCCCAATCCATTTTGCCAGTTCTAGTAATACTGTCTTGGCATGACTTTGCAATTTATGCAAAGTTACAAACTTTTCTTTCTGATTTGTCAGAAAGACATCAATTTGAGAGCAAGCCACACCCCACACATATGTTATAAGATGTGCTCCGGCCATTGCACCGAGACTTCCCTTCAAAAGTATAAAGATTATTTGTTTAAAGTTCTTTACTGAGCATTTTTCAATACCTAGCCGTAGGAATTATTGGGGAATTGAACTTATGTTATTTTGATAAGTATAACAATATGAATGAACTCGATCTTTATGTTGGTTCTTATTATTTGTTCTCATCTATATGTATTCATTTTTTTTTTTTTAAATTGCTGAATAACTTACTCTTGCCATTGTTTCTTTCTTTGGTTGTTATATCTGTTGATCTTCAATGCGCTAAACACAAGTTCAGATGATCTTCCATTATGGGGTATGTCTATAACTGCCTTTTTCTCTCCAGTTGATATCATTTTACGTTTCATTTGTTCATCATTATCGAAGGGTCTTTTATTCATGTTTAAGGGTATGTTGGGGAGCTGCATCCTGATAAGAACAGTGATAGTGGCAAGCATGTCCTTTACACACACAAGAACATCATTGTTAAATACAATAATGATCAGGTGAAGAAACTGTTGGGATATCTTTGCTACTTAGCTGTTTTGGGGTTCATGAGGTGCCATATTAAGATCCTCTTTTTTTGCAGATCATTCATGTGAACCTCACCCATGATGACCCAAAATCTTTGGAAGTAGGAAGGTCGTTGGACATGACATATTCTGTCAAATGGATTCCCACTAATGTCACTTTTAGACACCGGTTTGATGTATATCTGGATTATCCATTCTTTGAGCATCAGGTGAAAAATATATTCTGCCTGTTGTATTTCAGCTTGAATTGGTGCTTATTATTGCCATTGTTTACATGCTCTGTTCTCATTCTTGTCTTGTGGCCACGCCACTGATCAAACTCTGCTTCTCTGGCTTTTTGTAGATTCATTGGTTCTCCATTTTTAACTCTTTTATGATGGTTATATTCCTAACTGGACTGGTGTCTATGATATTGATGCGAACACTGAGAAATGACTATGCAAAGTATGCTCGGGAAGATGATGATTTGGAAACTCTGGTAAGGGTTTGTTAACTTTTGTTTTTTTCCATGTATCTGTGGAATTTCCATTGTTGTTCCGATGACCAATTCTTTGTCAACGCTGAATATTTTTAGGAAAGAGATGTCAGTGAAGAATCTGGTTGGAAACTTGTGCATGGTGA
This sequence comes from Vicia faba, assembly GCA_948472305.1. Lineage (NCBI taxonomy): Eukaryota > Viridiplantae > Streptophyta > Magnoliopsida > Fabales > Fabaceae > Vicia > Vicia faba. The sequence continues at coordinate 1,793,114,511 of OX451736.1, forward strand.
TGTTTTTCGGCCTCCTCGCAATCTGGCGCTTCTTTCAGCTGTAGTTGGTACAGGTGCTCAGCTTGCATTGTTGATTCTTCTTGTCATCTTGTTAGCTATTGTTGGGATGTTATACGTCGGGTAAGTACTTGACCTTAAAATAACTATGATGTTACTCTGAATGATTTTATCAATGATTGTGTACAAAGTGGGCTTGATGTTACATCCTCGTGTTAGCTTCTACTTTTAGGTGTATGTGTTGACTATCATTGAGTCATCCATTGCTATAGTTTTCCTGTTGAATGTATTTTGTTTGTTCATTTCTTCTTCCTTCATTATTATGCAAATTTCCTTTAAAATGCAGACGTGGAGCCATTGTCACAACATTCATTGTATGTTATGCTTTCACATCAGTCATTTCTGGTTATGTAAGTGGGGGGATGTACTCACGTAATGGGGGTAAGACTTTGCATTGACCTCCGCTGTATCTTTTCTTCAAGTTTGTTTAGGTAGCTAGCCCCTCTTTTTCGATGATTATGACTATGCTTATCTTTTCAGGTAAAAGTTGGATTAAATCCATGATCCTTACAGCGTCTCTGTTCCCATTCTTGTGCTTTGGAATTGGATTTATCTTAAATACCGTTGCTATATTCTATGGATCTCTAGCAGCAATCCCCTTTGGTACAATGGTGGTTGTCTTTGTTATTTGGGCTTTCATCTCTTTCCCTCTAGCACTTCTTGGCACAGTTGTTGGAAGAAACTGGAGCGGTGCTCCAAATAATCCATGTCGCGTCAAGACCATTCCTCGTCCCATTCCTGAAAAGAAGTGGTACCTCACACCCTCTGTAGTTTCTTTGATGGGTGGACTGCTTCCTTTTGGCAGCATATTCATCGAGATGTATTTTGTATTTACTTCCTTCTGGAATTACAAGGTGAATTACAATGCAATAATTTATTTGAGCAGAAAGTTAATTTTTTTCTTCAATTCTTATCGGTATTGTGAAGATTTACTTGCACTTTATCAGAGCAGAGCCAATGGTTAGCTATCATGGATATTTTTCTATACAATGATTTTTCAAGTAGCAACTCTTATTCTGTCAAAGCTGAGTAAACAAACACTATCTTACATATTCTTTTTCTTTCTTTTTTCCTTCCACTTTGTGGCCAATAGGTGTACTACGTCTATGGCTTCATGCTACTGGTTTTTCTGATTCTCATTGTTGTTACCGTATGTGTGACAATTGTGGGGACATACTTTTTATTAAATGCTGAGAACTACAACTGGCAATGGACTTCTTTTCTTTCAGCAGCCTCAACAGGTGTTTATGTATATTTTTACTCAATATACTACTACTATGTGAAGACAAAGATGTCAGGCTTCTTCCAAACTAGCTTCTATTTTGGATATACTATGATGTTTTGTCTTGGATTGGGAATTCTCTGTGGTAAGTTTTCAGTTTAATCTCATTCTTCGTTGGAATCATGTATTCACTCTGCTGAAGATAGGATTCCTTAATCACATGTTGAATACCTTATAACAATAATTGTTGACGTGTTCTTTAAATGTGCAGGAGCTGTGGGTCATCTTGGTTCGAATTTGTTCGTGAGGAGGATCTACCGGAATATCAAGTGTGACTAAGGCTTCTCTGTGTTGAGACCGGAGCAATTCCATATGTTTATTGCTGGAGAAATTAGTTCTTGGAGGAAGCTTCTGGTCATGTGTGGCGGCGACCAAGCAATGTTTATAGGTAGTATGATGGGTTTCTGAGGATGGGAATGTATTCTTTCTCTATATCAGGGAAGCCCTGAGATTTTTTCCCCTGGCTGTAATTGAAAGCCTTGATTTAGCATGCAGGGATTGGTCTTTATTATAATTCATAATTCAGATAGTAAGTAGCTAGCAAAATATCAGACTCTTGTGATTTCTTTTTATTACAAAATAGGTGCTCAATCGACGAACTTATGTCTGATTCCCCGTGGTTTATCTATTGTATGTTGAGGGGATGAAGTCTATGAATTTTGTATCAAATTTGTTCTAACTATTTCCTCCACACATTCCTTCATGTTTTAATTTTAAATCATTGACAAATTTTCAATTTTGTCTTGTATTGTTTTTGAGGATGTGAGTACTTTAAGTGTCTCTTATCTGCTTGTAAGGAATGCAATTAGACTAGATAGACAATATGTGTTGCTGCCTGCTGTTTAGATTATTTTTGGCTATATTTGGATGTTTCCATAAAATATATATGGGGTATAAAAATGCAGCACTGCAGGGATAAACATTGAATGGACTACATGAATAGCATTTTGCCCCCTTTCCCACTTTCAAGTTTGAAGTGTTGAGCAGCAAATATTATCTTGTGTTTTAATTTGGCAAAAATTAAAATTAAAATTAAAATAAATCTACTAAAATCAAATTTAACATTTCACAACTGCCTTTTTGAATTGTCCGGGCTTGGAACATTATAATAGAACATATTATATCCATTTCAAAAAGGTAAAGTATAAAGACAATTTTTCTTTGCACTCTTAAACCTTCTTTCAAATTTTGTGTGAAATTTTAAAGAGAATTTATTTGTACACCTAATATACTTCTTTTAAAATTTTGGTGAAATTCTCTAAATATCCTTAGACTTCGAAGATGCACATTTGAAATCATTATATTTGACAAAAACAAGTGTGTTTGTATGTGTATATCCGAAGTCATTTTATTTTATCAAAAAATGTGACTTCAGATGTGTATTTATGAATTTATCCCATAAATAATGACTTTCGGAGATGCATCTCTGAAGTCACCTTGTTGTTTTTAAAACAACGAACAAAACATAACCCTTTCATTTCAAACACAAAACCTTCACCTTTCTACACCAAAACCCTAAATTTCTACTATCCAAACCTTATTCCTCAAATTCATTTCTATTAATCTCTCAATTTCAGCTCTAATCAAGTCATTCCAACTCATCTCTAAAGTTCAAAATTTGTGTAAGTTTTCTCCATTTCTATTTGATTCACCATACAATGTTATAATAGTTTATCAGGTTAGTTAGAATCAATGACATCGTGTAGATTGTTGTTAGAATAGTTTAATTTTGGTGTTTGGGTGACATAAAAATGATATTTGGATGATTTAGGGCAAGAAGAAATTGTTAGTTGATAATGGCTGTTCGCAGGTAGTTTTGGAAGTGAACATCTTAAACCCTCTGGATCAGTCTCGGATGTGCACATGCGAATTCTTGCTTGAGTTGTTTTTTTAAATCCCTTGATATTAACAATTATAATTAATTTTTCAGGAGATGGCTGACAACCAGGGAACGTCCAATCGTTTGAGACAAGACATACCAAGCCAGACTGCCTCTGCCCGGCGAGAGAGAGCTGAGCAGCTGGTTAACAGGCCTCGAAGACGGGGTCGAGTACAAAGGGAGGATTTTTCGGGAGCTTCTTCTTCTGCATCGAGGAGTCGCCTGTTTCAGGCGTCCACCTCTCGTGCGCATGAGCAGGTACCCGATGAGGGGAACGTTCCCGAGGAGTTTGCGGTACTCGAGGGGGAAGAGGTACCCGAGCATGTTGAGGTACCCGAGGAGGAGAACGTCGATATCCAAGAGGGCCTTATGACATCTCCCTCTTAATTATTATCATGATCATGCCGCTCAACATGTTTGAGACGGAGAGGTATATTTCTTATTACACTTTTCATTTTAAATTTTTACTCATAAATTATATTTTAACAGTAATTTTTTTACAAGAACAGTTTCCGATTAAGTCCGTGAACCACTCGCGGAAAATATTTGAATTGTTTGTGCCTAGGGCTGCTTAGTTTCCTGAGGCCGTTGTTGGCCCCAGACTTGTCGGACTATGTAGTACTGATTACTTAACTATAAGTCACGACATGCAATGGGCATTTGCAGAGAGGTGGCACAAGGAGACGTCGTCTTTCTAATTTCCCGTTGGAAAGATGACGATCACCCTTGATGATGTTGCTTGCTTAATTCACTTATCTATCAGAGGGAGGTTACTTAACCATCACAAGATACCACGAGCTGAGGCAATCTAATGGATGGTCGAGTATCTGGGTACTAATCCATATAGGACAGTTGATGACTGCAGAACCACCAATGGTTCGCATGTAAAATTTTCGCACCAGAAGGATCTATATCAAGAGCACCTGGTTGCAACGACAGCGACCGAGGATGATGGGGACAAGGTTTTTGTTTAATACCACAGAGATTGTGTTTTACGGTGTTACTATATGTTCTTGATTGACACGTCCATATTTATGGACAAAAGTGCCTACTACGTTGATGTGACATACCTTTGATATTTTATGGATTTGACTACAGTTTGTGACTGGAACTGGGGGGCTGCCATTTTGGTATACCTGTACTAGAAGCTGAATGAAGCTTCAAACTGGAGGACTAGACAACTCACTGGCTCTCGCACACTCCTCACGGTACATTTTATTTCAACTGTTACATTTGATTTTTTTTAAATAATTTATACTTACATATTCTATGATTTCTGTTTCGGAGCTAGATCATTTCTTACTTCCACCAGATTCCTGGTTTCGAACCAGACCCGATTTATACCCACGACATGCCGAGGGCTGTAAAGTATGTCATCCATAGAGGGAATCATAAAGTGCCTCCTTACAGGGTGTATCTTGACCGTCTTAATCATGATGACATCAAATGCACGCCATTTGATGATTACAATAATATTGTCCCATTCGATCCAATCTCATTATATTCTAGGTGGCTAGCTTGTGGGTCAAATATTATGATCAGGTATCTTCTAGAGTGGTGTATCCGGTAGTTTGACTATGTGTAGACGCTATCAAGATCTCCTTTTCAAGCTGCTCCCGACACTATTGTCCGACGGGATCTTGATGGCATCTTCTAGAATTGGGAGAATCATTTAGTGCCACGGGAGTATCAGATGATATCGACATCCCAGAGTTGACATTATGCCGAGGGTTACGTGACATGGTTATTTAACGTGTCACACCATATCATGACACCGGATGGTCCTGGACATTCGCCTAGGCCAGCTCCTGAGGATCTCTTGGAGAACCAACAGGCTAAGGATGACCATGCCACTGATCTCTTATCGATCTGTCAACGAATACACTTACTAGGGCAGAAGGCATTGGATTTCAGGATTATTGAGATGGGCGGTCCTGAGGCGGTTACCATCGTTGGGAGGATGGTTACAGAGGCATCCAGTGCATCGCAGTACAGTAGGCAGAGAAGGTCACAGGGGGTTTGAATTAGACATACGCAGTAGCAGTAGTCTATGTTATGTTTTGTTTTATGTTTTGGATGTAATATTTTAACATTACGCACTTTCCGAATGACTTATGTACTACATTATGTTTCTATTTTCCTGAACATCTAATCGAATCGTTATGTCCGTATTATTATCTTCGTGTTTCATACTTTCAAAATAATCCTAAAAAATTATCCTTTTTGAAGGTATGGATAATGATGTTGTTTTAAACAAAAATGAAACAAACAGAGAAAGTTTCGGATATGCATATCCGAAACAACCTGTACATATGTTTCGAATATGCATTTCCAAAACACCCACTGGAATTTAAAATCCAAATGTTTAAGTATTAAAATGTGGAAATATGGTGTCTTCGGAGATGTACATCTGAAACATGTTGATAGGTGAGTTCATAAGTGCATATCTGAAGGGTATTTTTGGGTTTTCAGTGGTGAAAATCACCACTACTAGGTATAAAGAGAAATTCTCATTTTTAAAATGTCCTCTGTTTTCATAGATATATTTACAGACGTACCAATTCTTCATTTTACCTAAAGGTTAATTTGGAGATGCATCTGCGAATGAGTTTTGGGGCATGTTCGCAAATACATCTTTGAATTAACATTTTTTATTTAATTTATTTTTTTCCGAAGATGTATATCCGAACTAGGCGAAAGTATTTAAATCCCGCGTCAAGAATTCGGAGACGCATCTCCGAATTTACTCCAAAAATATTTTGAATATACATCTCCGAACTATCTTAAGAAATGGGGTAACTATTTGATTTACTAAGAACGAAAGGTGCCTTCGTAGATATATCTGCGAATTTATCTTGGGTTTATTCAAAGATGCATCTCCGAACTGAATTTAGGCAAAAAAAGAATATATAATACATTCGAAGATGTATCTTCGAATAATCTCAAATATAGTTTGAAGAGTTCAGAAAGTACAATGGTCAATATTGCTGATATAAATCATGTGGTGTTTAAGTGGTTAAGGAGATTTAGTTAAAGTGAAATTAATTGAGGACTCATTTGGTGGATAACATAATACATACTATGATAATTGATCAGTAAATTAGAAAATGTACTAATTCGTCAATGTAGTAATAATGAGAAATCCCGAAGTATCGATCTCAAGTATTGCGTATCAGTATCGAGTTCAATTTGTGGTTCAATTAAATAAAAGTCTTGAATTGAGGTTTTGGTTTTGGAATTGTCACTTAATAATAAACAAAAATATAAATTGGCTTTTCACTAATATGAGGAGCATGCTAGGGGTAAGTGTGTGATTTGTCCCTGTAATATAACCTTGACTCTTGATTTCTTCAACAAGTTCATAACTTTCAACTACCGAATCTTAAGTTTGTTTTCTCCTAAGTCCTTAGTGGGAAAACCTTTGGTCCTTCATCATAATACCTAAGTCCTTAGATAATTATGATGAAATCAAGCATTTATTTTATCAATATTTTATCGGTAACTATAGGGTATCCCTAGTCCTAGGTAATATCTATTATAGTATAATCGTTCAAAAACCTTAACAATGGCGGTCCAACCCTAATTGTTAACCGTGAATCAATTCCTATTTGTCGATAGGAAAAATATAAGAACATTGAACAATTAAATTAAAAAGAAACTATTGCATCAAAATCAAGAATTCAAAATCATTACATTTATAAATCAAGGACACCGCCTAACATTGGGGGGTTTAGCCGTTATAGTATTTAAAAGAAAAGCAATGATAAAATTAGACATTACACAAAAGATGGATTCTTCAATATTCAATTGCTATTGCTCATGAAGGGATCTCCATTCCAAAGCTCTTGAGAAACATCCAAATTCTCTCGTACCAATCTCTCCTAATCAAAAAGTGCCGCCTAGGTCGTCAAAACTGCCTTAAGTAATGAAAATATTTTATTCTCCGTCTGAAAATTCCAAAACGCCCTTCTGGGTCACACTTAGGGAAATATAAATAAAATCAATATTCATCAGTGCACAGACCAAGACGGCCCATGTCATGTAACACGGGTGGCCGCGTTGGTCACCAATCAACATTCAAAAACTTCAACTCCCAGGATGGCTGACACAGTCTGTGTCACTTGACACAGGTGCCCATTTTGAGAATCTGGTTTTTATCCTTTGATTCATTCCTCTGCTTAGCATGATCCGTGTCAGGTGACACAGGTGGCCGTGTCAGACTTGCTGTAACTTGCTGAAAACTTCTTTAAAACTCTTGATTTTTTACACTTCTCGTCCTGAGTCCCTTGGATCTTTCACCTGCACCTGAAACAGTAGCAACAATCAATCGAAGCATAAAATAGGAAATAACTTGAAATAAACTTACGAAAACATAAAATGCGGAAAAACTTAAGAAATATGAAATTATTCAAAGAGAAGCAAAACACGACACAAAATAATGTAGAATACCTGAATTATCATCAGACAAGTAACAAAACATACTGAAAATGGTGACCAATCACAACCTCAAACTTAGCTCGTTGCTTGTCCTTAAGCAATGTTCAGGACAAAAGGAATCAAACACCCCAAAATTTCAAGTTACCACAATACCACCGAGATCTTTCGCAACTTGCTTTCACTTTTCTTTCAAAGTTTTCCTGCTTCCGCGAACCAATTGTTCTATGCACTTCCACATCAAAGCACCACTTCACCTGTCAACTTATTTCACACTCTCACCAAATCTCTCAGGGTTAAAGTGTTTCACTCAATATATCACCATATGCACTATCAACTCACAAATTTGAATAAATTCTAAATTAATTTCACATACATTGTTCACACACTTTTAAGATCTTTTGGGTTGTAACGGGGCTTAGGGTATGGTGAGGATTAACAAAAACATGGGGAAAACAAAGAGTTTTTTGGGCTCAAATCAGTGTTATCATCTCTTTAATGTATTTCTTTTTGTGTTATCAATCACAAGTAGGTTTCATACACCTTATCAGTTTGAATTCTAGTTCCGACTCAAGTATTAGAGTGTGGATCTTTGTTTCCTATCCGAGTCTCATCCCTAGGTAAGTGCATTTTTTTATTTCTTGTAATTCTCTTTTTTTTATTCGGTGCACTTACCTAATCTATTACCGGTATATCAACCCCCAACTTAGAACTTTCACAGCTCCGAGATATACAATACTTAACTGAGCAGGGTAGTGGAGATACTTGGGCTCTGGTTTAAACAAAAGTGGTGATAAAAACAAACAAATGGATGTACAAGCTCAAACTGAGTTAACGAGGGATAAACATACAAAAGGGATGGCTAGAAAGGCTCAGGGGTAAAAACAAAAAAATTGCCTCAGTGTGTGTCATTATGTAGTGATATTCAAAATAGAACATACACAAACTCAGAGTGATAGAAACATACCTGACTTATCTCTCATGATAATAAATTTGTGTTTGGATTTTTATGCTTTCACCATGTCGGGTAAAGTTGAGAGCTTCCATAATGCCTCTCAGTGTGATGCAACTTTCCACTCAACCCGGGTTGTACAGGGTACCTTTGTCGGTCAACTTTTGATGGTTGTGTCCCGATCCCTTATTCGGCGGTATCAATTTTTGGGGGTCGTCCATAACAAGCATCATAAGGGGAGTGATCTCCTCATCCACTATCATTGATTCTCATTACTTATCTTGACAACACCTCCATGATTCTGCATATGCGATTCAACACACAAATAATAATAACAAACAAACAACACATGAAAGAAACAAAAACGCAATCAAAATTAACACAAGCAATAACAAAAACAATAAAAGCAATAAAACACCCCCACACTTAAACCAAACAATGACCTCACTGTTGTAGTACAAGATATAGAGGGGGACTTACAACGCCTCACTGTGAAGGAGGAGAAGGATGGTACCATAAGATGAAAAACAAAATTTAAAAAAAAAATCACTTGCAACCCTGACACATGTTGTGTCAGTCCATACGGCCGGCCGTGTCAGGGATCTGTAATCCAATTAAATCATAATTTTGCTCACGCACGCTTCAAGCAAGCTGACACGGGCCGTGTCAGGGGCCTGATTTCTCTTCAATTTTGTTCTCTTTTGCCAAATTTTCCCGCTTCTCCCGACATAGATTTCTTCCCCGATGCTTTCTCAAATGTCGCCTTCTCTTCCACATATAGGGCACTTTGTAAACTAAAACACAACCTACAAAAAAAATTAACCAACAAAGAAAATCATTAGCAATAAAACGCGTGGGTTTCCTTTCACGAAGTACTTTATTTAACATCGAATGGCTCGATAGTTCATCCCCTTTATTATAGGGGGTACTTCCTCTTCCACACCTCGTTGCATGTCCTTTCCGTAACCCGAAACTCATCTAATCCAACAACATGGATCACTATGTTCTTCACCGCATTTCCAACCTTACCTCGGTGTTCATTTGTCTTTCTATGCTTTACTACTTGACTGGACTTGGGAGTTTCTATTGATGCCACCTGAGAGATTATGCCTGAGACTTCTTCTGGGAGTGATTCAGACATTTTTCTTCCTCCTTCTAGTTTGATCATTCCAACTGAAGATTTCTTCTTTCCATCTATATCTTACTTTTTGATCTCCAACACTTTTAAAGTTATCTCCTCATCAAATGATTTTAATGTCAGAGTACCTGTCTCGATATCAAAATTGCACCGACTAGTCAGCAGAAATGGTCGACCAAGAATGATAGGAGTCTCTTCATCTTCAAGAATATACATGATCTGGAAATCAATGGAAAAGACAATTGTCAATTTCCACCAATACATATTACGTTATCCCGTATGACTGCTTGATGGTGTGATCAACAAATTTTAACTTTTTCCCACTCTCGCTTATCTTTTCAATACCAAGATTTTTGAAAATAGACAATGGCATTAAGCTCATACTTGAACCACAACCAATTAGAACCCTCTTGAATTTTCTGTCTTTTATTGTGCACAATATTACAACTGATCCCAGATCCTTCTGCTTGATAATATTTTTTTTCTCGGGGATTGTACACAATTCTCCTTAACAGGTACTTGTACATCTTCTATTGGTCTCTTCTTTGAGAGTACTTCCTTCATAAATTTTTGGTAGAAGGGCATTTTCTCGAGTGCTTCAAAGAACGGTATGTGGATCTCTAACTTTTTGAAAATTTTGACAAATTTCTCAAAATCTTTTTCTTTTGTGTCTTTCTTTGCCACTCGAGAGGGATATGGCAACTTGATCACTGGTTTAGCATCCTTTGCACTTTTCACTTCAGTTGGATTCACATGTGATACCATTTCTTCCTGTTTTTTCTTGCTCTCTCTCACTTCTAGATCTACTTCTATGATACTGTGATCGGTGGATCTGGAACTGACTGTTTAACGCTGGTTCGCGAAATGTCGCGGTAAGCAAGAGTCGCCACCGTCTTTTATTTTCTCCAACATGGAAAGGACAAAAGCACAGAAAAATTCCTTATGAGATAGTTTCTCGGTTCGGGAGATAGATTTATAGAAAGGGAAGGGGTTAGCACCCTTTCTATCCATGGTTATCCATGGGCACTTAGATACTTGCTCATTTGTGTTTTCAAAAGTGTTTGCTTTTCAATTGTGAGTGAGTTTGAAAAAGTTTCGTTTAAAGTTTCAGATCGACTCTTGTATCAGTCCTCAAGAGTGTTTGAAAAAGTTGTTTTTTGAAAGCTTTTTGAAAAGTGTTGGTGTGAAAAGAAGTTTTTGATTTGTTTTGAATTAGAGCAAGTATCTACGAGTCATCTACCTACCCTAAGGAATTAAGCTGTGTAAATATCCTTAAGGTAGTGCCATCCCACCATTGAGAGGTAGGTAGCACCACCGTTGGAGGTGTTCGGGTCAATTCGTTTGTAGGGACAGTGTGGTCACCAGAGCAATAGTATGACACCTTAGAAGCTACCCCCATGCCATGTTCATGGACATGAGGACTTACTAAAACGTCCTATACTCGACGACCACGTTTCGAGGGGCAAGGCAACAGTGAGGCGTACCCTAAGAGTGGTGTGTGAATTGTGTATCGTTTTCAGTTATGTTTTATATTGACCATGCATTGGGTGAGCTACGCTTTGATTTTATTTGGGCCATTCATTCTTTCATGTGATTAGCAGTTTAAAGGTGCGAAAATTAAAATGCGGAAAATAAAGGTCCTACGCTATTACAAGGCGCGGGTCTATACATCGCCAAATTAACAAAGACCCGTTTTTTTAATAAAATGCGGAAAATAAATGAAGTCCCAATTACTATTACAAAGCTTTGGCAATTACATAATATTTGAAATGAAAATAAAGGACAAACGCGCGAAGAGAATTTAGAATCGAACATGCGAGGGCGTTGGACCCTTTAAAGAAATTAAATGAAATTAAGAATTAATTAATTATTTAATAAGAAAAGAAGTTATTTTTTGATGTTTTTTTTTTTGTATTTAATGGAAATAAAGAGAATTAATTAAAATTAGAAATTAAATAAAACCCTAGTTCTAAATTGTTTTTAATTATTAAAAAAAGTATTTAAATTTTGACCTAATTTATACTAATTATTTAATTACATATTTATTTACAAAATTAGTTAATGATTAATAATAATGATGATAAGAAAAAAAATTGTTTATTAAGGAAAAAAGACTAAAAATGCTAAAAAAACCTAATTTCTACATTTTTTAATTATTTAAGAAAACATTAAAATTAAAAACCTAAAATTAAACTAAATTGGTTATTAGCATTTATTTACAAAAACTATTAAGGAATTAAAAATTAAATAAACATATTTTATTTTTATGATTTCTGATTTTTTTTTGTGTTATAAAAATTATTTTGTGAATTAAATAAAAGCAATTAATCAAAATAACAATTAAAAGAATAAAAGAAAAAATTAAATAGAGAAAGAAAAAAAATGAAGAGATTAAGCAAACCCTGAGGGGTGTCTGGACCCAGTTTGGAGGTTAATTGCAAGGAATTTGGCCCATTGATCCCAAGCCCTTTTTGACTTTCAGCGTTTGCGTATGGCATGGTTGACTAGTGTGCATGATGGACTGCAGGTTCTGGCCATTGGATTGATTTCCTGGGCGCGTGGCAAGCAGGCAGGTGAGAGCACATGATGAACCCTGGGAGAGCATGCTGCATGGAAACGTTTTGAGAAAAATATTATTGAAGAAGTGGGGGACCTGGGAATCGAACCCAGGTCCCAATGCCTGCATGACAACACAATAGCCAACCCAACCAACGCGTTACTTTGTTATTATTATGGAACCTGATTAATGTATATGAAAACAAACGCTATTGGTATAAAACAAAAATCAAGCGCGAAGATTTGAATCTCCCAGTCACGTATGGACACGTCCACCTTCTTCTTCGTTTGCCTGAAAATACAGAATAGATAGCGGGGGTTTTAAACCCCCACTAAATGGCACCTACAAAAATAGCGAATAGAGCATATGCAAACATAAAAAGGGCGCGAATAGTGAGATCAATTCGTTTGGATCTCCTGATTTCAATGGTACTGGTCTTATTGTCCAATTTTTCCAGATGCATAAAGCCCTATATTTGTAGCTTTGAGACCCTAGCAACCATCAATGGCATCTTTTGACACAGGCAATATTAATCCAATTGGAGAACACCAATAGCTTCAGAATCATCATGTTAGTATAAATCAATCATTAAAAGACATTAATAATGCATGAAAATGCAAACACGAATATGGAAAATTTTATGAACAGGGCAACGTGGTTCTACCAATTCTTGAGGTCAGGGGCTATGTTCTTGATTGCAATCTCTTCCTGGTGGTGTCAGCAAGCTTTTGGAATAGCTTTGAGGCCTTGAAGCAACCTCTATGTATGAAAACAGTTTTCAGTTTTTTTGTGAAAAAGTGCAAGTTTGTTCTATGCCTTATGTGCAGCTTCTTGTGTCCTTAGGCCTAGGTTTCAATTGTGTACATGTATATGAGTAGAATTAGGTTAAAAGTCAGCCCAAAATCCATTGGTTTAATGATCTTGAATGTTTGATTTTATCAAATCTTTTCCAATCCTTTTTGCCACAGAAACTTGCCTATTTTGGAAGATTTGGTCTCTTGAGAAGGGTACACGAGATATTGAGGTCATGATGGATGAAAATGCTGCATAAAAAGATTTGAAAGGCATGATTTAGTATTTTTCTCATATTTAATTTTAATTAAATGAATTAATAGGATTAAAAATTCAATTAATTAATTAACAATAAGAAAATAACTCCCTTTTAGGTCAATGGGTCGTGCATAGCCTTTGGATAATGATTCATGGAAGAAATTGAGGCCCATTAGCATTTTTGAGGCATTTGAAGCAAAGTTGACTTTTCAAAATTCCCAAAAATTTCCCAACTTCCACAAGGCATATCTTGCTCAATGTTTAAGATTTGATCATGTTCTTGGACATTTTGGAAAGTTCTTGAATTCCTCTAACCAATGCCTTTGGTCCCATGTCATTTTGATTTACCAATCTCAAGTTATGGTCTTTGACTTAAAGTGCCTTTTTGTTGACTTTTGAAAATGACCTATAATGTTGAGATTGATAACTTTTTGTGAGAGCATTTCTTGGACTTGAAGTGTGAAGATGAGTTGTAGGAAATGTCATTCTATTCAAAATGAGCTTTGGATGGAATTTTTCTGATAAACCATGTGGAAGTTATGCCTTGGTCAATTTGCAGTTGACTTTTCCAACTGTCCAAAAATAGAAACCTTTGCATCTTGAGACTTTTTGAGCCATGCCTTGAGAATCATGATCAAGAATTAATCAAATGATGTTTGTGGCTTCAAAATAAGATGTTGACCAAAAATTTGGACTTTTGACTGTCAAATGACCATTTTGCCCCTGCAGTTGATTGTTGAGCAATTAGGGTTTTTGACTGTGCAATTTTGTGCTGTGAGTCTTGAAACTTGGCATGAGGATACTTGACAATGTTTATAGGCATGTGGGACTTGTTTGGACCCTTGGAAACTTCAATTTCTTTGCCAGAACCAAAACCCTAATTTTTGACTGTTAGGAGGCCATTGGACTGTGCAACCCTTGGGAGATTTTGAAGCATGCTCTTAGCAATCCTTGAAGAATATGGGAGGGCAAATTTTGGGGTACAACATTTGCCCTTGTTCAATCTTCTTAGACCTGAGGATGTAGATTGGCTGACGTGCCTTTCGTAATCCAAAGGTGGAAGATGATTGAACACTAGAGTGCCCAGAAATTTGCGCTCACATGTTAGTAGTGTGATGGTGGGAATGGGCTTATAGATGCCATTTGGAGATTGATGGATAGGAGGATGGGCTTATAGATTCCATCTGGAAGTGTGACTGAACTTTATCGGGAATGGGCTTATAGATGCCATATGGGTGTCGATCGCGTAAGAGTTTCCTTAGCGAGAACCTGCGTACCTGAAAAAGAAAAATAATTACCTGGCCTGTTACAGGAGTTGATCTTCAAGCTCATTATGTAGATGCGCCCTGGTTGGTTACAGGAATCGAATCTTTAAACTCTTCAGACGTGTCCTGGCGAGATACAGGAATCGAGTCTGGAGAATGAAAGGTTGGTGAGTTGTCTCTACTGACAGGTTATTTCCATGGACGGGGGGTCTTTATCGACGGGTGTCTGTAACGACGAGTGTCTATGACGACGAGTGTCTACAACGACGAGTGTCTATGACGACGAGTGTCTATCACGACGAGTGTCTATGACGACGAGTGTTTATAACGACGAGTGTCTATAACGACGAGTGTCTATAACGACGGGTGTCTATAACGACGAGTGTCTATAACGACGAGTGTCTATAACGACGAGTGTCTATAACGACGGGTGTCTATAACGACGAGTGTCTATAACGACGAGTGTCTATAACGACGAGTGTCTATAACGACGGGTGTCTATAACGACGGGTGTCTACAACGACGGGTGTCTACAACGACGAGTGTCTATAACGACGAGTGTCTATAACGACAAGTGTCTATAACGACGAGTGTCTATAACGACGGGTGTCTATAACGACGAGTGTCTATAATGACGAGTGTCTATAACGACGAGTGTCTATAACGACGAGTTGTATCAGAGAGGTCTTTGAATCTTCAACTGGGTCCTCATCATGAAAATCTTTAGGAATCGATTTAACTGGACCAGAGAAGGCCTTTGACTGGATCGGCATCAGAAAAATCTTTAGGAGTCGATTTAACTGAACCAGGCAAGGTCTTGGAGTCTTCAACTGGGTCTTCATCAGGAAAATCTTTAGGAATCGATTTAACTGGACCAGAGAAGGCCTTTGACTGGATCGGCATCAGAAAAATCTTTAGGAGTCGATTTAACTGAACCAGGCAAGGTCTTGGAATAGCTGAGAACTTAACTGGATCTTTCCTGAAATGTAAAAGTCAGTCGTATGTAATGCATGCCATGGATCAAGCAATGATGTTCTCAATATAAATGAGATTGTAAGACATGATGCGTTTATGCATGTATCATGATGTATGTGATGTTTTTGAATGTATTTTCGTCTAGGAAAATATATCCTTGACGAATGCCGGGGGTTAAATCCTGGGCTGATGGTTGAAGAGAGTTCTTCGTTTCTGCTGGGGATGAAGATTGCAAGAATGAACCGGTAGGAGAAGATGACTCCGTTGGGGAATAAACTTGATGAAGAGATTACTCTGCGGGGAATAACTACTCTAGCGATCTTGCTGGGGAACAATACTCTGTGGGAGGAGAGGTGCTTCGCTGAGATGAATGAGAACTCCATTGGGGATACCATTGTTGAGTTTTGTTGAAGAGTATGATGAACTCCGCTGGGGGATAGGAAGACTTCGTCGGGGACGATCTTTCCCTGGTTATTGGCTGAGGATAACCCAGTTATATCCTGGTGGGGAAATAACTTTTGAATAAAGTCGGGAGACGCATTCGTGCTCTGCAGAGGGGAAGCTTCCAGAATCTACTGGGGATAAGCTTCCTGCTGGGGAGATGGATTCCGCTTTCCTGGGGAGGCTTTTGGACTGGACTTTCCTGGGGAAATTTTTGATATGCACTGGGAAAGTGGCTCCACTGAATGTTCGTATACCGCCGGGGAACAATCTTAAATCGAGATTGTCGGGGATGCTTGTTGGGAATATTGCACTGAGGAATGTTGAGATTTGTTAGGGATACCTAATTTCCTTAAGGCCAACAGTATAACATTGCTTGGGGAGAGTATGTTGACTTGCTGGCTCACTCTCTGGGGAGTTAAGATGTCTTGGTTGCGTCCTTCAGCCGAACCTATCTTGGTACCTTGATGGGCAGAGAAACTAGATTGCTTAGACAACTCATTACTGCCCCTGTTTATGTGGGAGAAGATACCTGTGGAGATCTTGATAACTGCCGATTTGACCAGTCTTCTTCTGGTAAGCAAGTGACAAGATGTCGGGACATAGTCGTACGCTTTTGATCCCTAACTTTTGCCTGGACCGCCCTTTCGGGTTTTCAGTCCGCCGGGATAACTATTTTTGCCCAAGTCGCCTTTTCAGGTTTTCGACTTGCCGGGTGTACAGATTTTTTCATTTCATCCCTTATTTTTGCCCGAACCCTTTTGGTTCGCCGGGAAGCCCTTATTTTTGCCTAGGTGTGTCAACCTAGCGGGTCTTTGATTACGCGTAGTATTTTTCCGACTATGTCCATGCTCTCAGGATGTAGGGAGGTGCCCCTGTTATTGTGTTGCCACGCTACCAAAAGATGTTTGGTCATGCAAGATTTGTTGCTGGGAATTCATGTCCAATGCCCCAAGTGGCTCAGGCAGAGGTTTGCCCCCTGGCTGTTTGGCATCTTGAGAGATTCCTTGAATCTTGACTGGACTGCCCAGATGATGGACAATGATCAGGCCATGCCCCTTGATTGGAGGCGCTTTTGTTCATTAGGCATTGGTCGTGCGAATTTCTATGTTGTTCAAACAAAAAGTCATATGCAAACAAAGTTATGTTAAAAATGCAAAGCTTATGTCTGTCTCGAAGTTTTTGGAAAATGCATTTTTCAGTAAAACCAGCAAATTTTGTAAAATGTGATGTCAACTGAATATTTTATAGCAAGCCTTAAGGAGTCAGGATACCTTTCGTAACAGTGTGCCTTCGAACTAACCCACGCTTCAGCTAGGACTTTTAAGGGTTGTAGCGTGGCCTGGTTCACGGTTTAAGAAACAAAGGATAAAGGCTCAAATTATTTGTACCCACCCGCTCTTCGTGATGTTCTTCAAACCTAAACTCAACTGATCATGCGTTAGACCTTGTTTGAGTCTTTGCTCTGAAATTCCAGTGATGGTTCGGATGTTGAACGTTTATTTGAATAGGCAGTCATTTTTGTTTGGTTTAGGGTTTGTAAGACCTCTTTCTTTTTCTTTCATTATCCCTGTTTTTTGCCTGAACTGTTTCTTTTTGGAATTACAATCAGCGGGATGCCCTAGTTTTGTAAGTCTCCTTCATAGGTTTTGACTTATTGGGCTTTAGTTTTTTTTTTTTGGTAATGACTGCCTGTCTTTATGATTATTCGGAACCATCATTATCTTTTGTTTTGTAAGGACCTCTTTGGTGCCATTTGTTATGCACTTGGATCGACTGAGAGAACTACCCTGCCCCAGGTTATGATAAAGGGTTTTAATTTTCGAAAAGAAAAACTCCTACTTCTTTGGCTCAGAGGGGTTGACGAGGGATTATCTTCCTTATAACTCCAGTGTTTAGGGATTGAAACAATGCCTGTACCTCATCATCGGGGTCTATTCAAAAGCATACTGTAAAGATCGTGGTATCATTTTCGTCATCCTCCCTCAAAAGGCTTAGAATTATTAATCGAGAATTGATCATCACAAAAAAATGAAAACAGTTTGCATATAGTGAATACGAAATAATTACTTCAAAACAAACATGTGTAGTGCATTAATGAAATAACAATGTTTAACATGAATAAATGTTTAAACAATCAAAAGAAAATCACAACTTGAAAAATTCTAATGAACAAAAGTATTCTAGTCTCAGGGCTTGTTACTTCGACTGGTGCATCTTGTAGGGATGGCAGGAGCATTCAGCCTGGCCCATCTGGGTGACATCCACATCTCTTTCATTAATCAGGTCTTGGATCTTATTCTTCAGAGCCCAGCAGTCGTCGGTGTCATGTCCTGGACTGTCAGAGTGGTATGCACATCTTTCCTCAGGATTGTACTTTAGGGAGGTTGTGTTGAGATTCTTAGGAGGGTCCCTTAACGTCACCAGATTCAACCTCAACAATTGTTGTAAAGCTGGAGACGGTGACACGTTGAGCTTGGTGAACTGCCTTTTAGGCTTGTCTGGCTTGCTCTGATCAGCCCGTTGTTCTTGGAGAGGTCGTTGTTGGACCTGTGAAGTAGTATCCGCTTGGAGAGGCCCGTTCATTAAACCAAACCTTTGACTTCTTGGAGGTTGATTAATGACTTGGTCCCTGACTTGGACTGGTTGCTTCATGTTGTATCTGTCTTGATGGAGTTGATTGATCATGGTCCTCAACTCTTCTTGCTCCCGAGCTAAACCTTGGATGAGAGCCCTTTGCCCCAGCATATGGGTTTTCAATGTGTCTACCTCAGCTTGTATACGTTTCAGTCGTTCGTCCTTGTCATCTTCGGGGTTTTGCTTGGCCAGATTCCCCATGAGGAGTGTCCTTAACTCTTCTTGCCCCTTAGATAGGCTTAGGAAGATCTCCTTGAACTGAATCTCTTGAGCCTGAAGATCCTGGTTATCTTGTTGGGAAGCCATTGCTGAAATAAACAGCAGAGATGGTAAGTGACCTGTCAAAAGGGTACCTGTTATGCAATGATACGTATGTATGCATGCAATGTTTTCAAGGATCTCGCGGGGTAAACAAGAAAAAATTGTCAGAATTTGAATCCGGTAGCTTGATTGAAGGAGCTTCATGTTGTTGAGAGTCCTTCTTCAAGGGTCAAAGGCTCACCATATCCAGTGGGTCATAGCCCCTGACAACCTCGGCTAGAGGAAAATAAATCCCCTTTGCCCCTTGCTGGACAGTTGGTTCATCATGACCTGCATCACAAACCTTTGAGATCCTTGAAATGGGTTAGTCCTTATGCAGGATGTATGCAATGGTATGACGTTATGCTATGCATGGGGTAATATGGGTAAACCCTGTTATGAGTCCCAATTAAGGACTATAAATAAAACCTGCAAGAAACTCAAGTGTCAGATAACAAGCATGCAGGTAGTCAAGTATAAAAGCACACAAGTCACACCACATCCCTTAGAGTTTAGGCCAGCATGGGGTCTAGGTATTACCCTCTTGAAGTTGGTGGGCTCAACTTGTCCTATCAGAAGTAACCGGGTTCTAAGGGTCCCAATATCATTGGATTGCTTTCATTGTTCATCGTTTCGATTTAGCCACTGAACTGGCGACCGAAATATTCCAAGAAAACAACCCTCAACTGAGTGTAGTATCGAGTATCAACCCACCTCGGACTGCACCAAAGTCAGTTATCTCACTACCCTAAAGAGGCCAAGATGGTTCAATTAAGGTTCCTAAGGTCAGTTGATGCTTCACGACACCACGCGGAGGCCCCGTACTCTCCTTGACTGAACTCAAGGGTTACCGGTACGCACCAAAGTGCCACATCAATGTAGCAGACTGCTTCAACCATGTTGGTATACCCCGCACAGTTCCCTCACAGCCTTGTTGCTACTTTCTAAGAAGGTATCCCCAGATCCGGGTTAGGATCTATAGAACTCCCAAGACAGTCCCACAATAATAAAGCAAACAAGTCAAAGCAATTGAAAACACAAGTGATCCTAGTCCTAAGGTACACCTCACTTTATAAGTATTCCCCAGCAGAGTCGCCAGTTCTGTGATCGGTGGATCTGGAACTGACTGTTTAACGCTGGTTCGCGAAATGTCGCGGTAAGCAAGAGTCGCCGCCATCTTTTATTTTCTCCAACATGGAAAGGACAAAAGCACAGAAAAATTCCTTATGAGATAGTTTCTCGGTTCGGGAGGTAGATTTATAGAAAGGGAAGGTGTTAGCACCCTTTCTATCCATGGTTATCCATGGGCTCTTAGATACTTGCTCATTTGTGTTTTCAAAAGTGTTTGCTTTTCAATTGTGAGTGAGTTTGAAAAAGTTTCGTTTAAAGTTTCAGATCGACTCTTGTATCAGTCCTCAAGAGTGTTTGAAAAAGTTGTTTTTTGAAAGCTTTTTGAAAAGTGTTGGTGTGAAAAGAAGTTTTTGATTTGTTTTGAATTAGAGCAAATATCTACGAGTCATCTACCTACCCTAAGGAATTAAGCTGTGTAAATGTCCTTAAGGTAGTGCCATCCCACCATTGAGAGGTAGGTAGCACCACCGTTAGAGGTGTTCGGGTCAATTCGTTTGTAGGGACAGTGTGGTCACCAGAGCAATAGTATGACACCTTAGAAGCTACCCCCATGCCATGTTCATGGACATGAGGACTTACTAAGACGTCCTATACTCGACGACCACGTTTCGAGGGGCAAGGCAACAGTGAGGCATACCCTAAGAGTGGTGTGTGAATTGTGTATCGTTTTCAGTTATGTTTTATCTTGACCATGCATTGGGTGAGCTACGCTTTGATTTTATTTGGGCCATTCATTCTTTCATGTGATTAGCAGTTTAAAGGTGCGGAAATTAAAATGCGGAAAATAAAGGTCCTACGCTATTACAAGGCGCGGGTCTATACATCGCCAAATTAACAAAGACCCGTTTTTTTAATAAAATGCGGAAAATAAATGAAGTCCTAATTACTATTACAAAGCTTTGGCAATTACATAATATTTGAAATGAAAATAAAGGACAAACGCGCGAAGAGAAATTAGAATCGAACATGCGAGGGCGTTGGACCCTTTAAAGAAATTAAATGAAATTAAGAATTAATTAATTATTTAATAAGAAAAGAAGTTATTTTTTGATGTTTTTTTTTTGTATTTAATGGAAATAAAGAGAATTAATTAAAATTAGAAATTAAGTAAAACCCTAGTTCTAAATTGTTTTTAATTATTAAAAAAAGTATTTAAATTTTGACCTAATTTATACTAATTATTTAATCACATATTTATTTACAAAATTAGTTAATGATTAATAATAATGATGATAAGAAAAAAAATTGTTTATTAAGGAAAAAAAGACTAAAAATGCTAAAAAACCTAATTTCTACATTTTTTAATTATTTAAGAAAACATTAAAATTAAAAACCTAAAATTAAACTAAATTGGTTATTAGCATTTATTTACAAAAACTATTAAGGAATTAAAAATTAAATAAACATATTTTATTTTTATGATTTCTGATTTTTTTTTGTGTTATAAAAATTATTTTGTGAATTAAATAAAAGCAATTAATCAAAATAACAATTAAAAGAATAAAAGCAAAAATTAAATAGAGAAAGAAAAAAAATGAAGAGATTAAGCAAACCTTGGGGGGTGTCTAGACCCAGTTTGGAGGTTAATTGCAAGGAATTTGGCCCATTGATCCCAAGCCCTTTTTGACTTTCAGCGTTTGCGTATAGCATGGTTGACTAGTGTGCATGATGGACTGCAGGTTCTGGCCATTGGATTGATCTCCTGGGCGCGTGGCAAGCAGGCAGGTGAGAACACATGATGAACCCTGGGAGAGCATGCTGCATGGAAACGTTTTGAGAAAAATATTATTGAAGAAGTGGGGGACCTGGGAATCGAACCCAGGTCCCAATGCCTGCATGACAACACAATAGCCAACCCAACCAACGCGTTACTTTGTTATTATTATGGAACCTGATTAATGTATATGAAAACAAACGCTATTGGTATAAAACAAAAATCAAGCGCGAAGATTTGAATCTCCCAGTCACGTATGGACACGTCCACCTTCTTCTTCGTTTGCCTGAAAATACAGAATAGATAGCGGGGGTTTTAAACCCCCACTAAATGGCACCTACAAAAATAGTGAATAGAGCATATGCAAACATAAAAAGGGCGCGAATAGTGAGATCAATTCGTTTGGATCTCCTGATTTCAATGGTACTGGTCTTATTGTCCAATTTTTCCATATGCATAAAGCCCTAAATTTGTAGCTTTGAAACCCTAGCAACCATCAATGGCATCTTTTGACACAAGCAGTATTAATCCAATTGGAGAACACCAATAGCTTCAGAATCATCATGTTAGTATAAATCAATCATTAAAAGACATTAATAATGCATGAAAATGCAAACACGAATATGGAAAATTTTATGAACAGGGCAACGTGGTTCTACCAATTCTTGAGGTCAGGGGCTATGTTCTTGATTGCAATCTCTTCCTGGTGGTGTCAGCAAGCTTTTGGAATAGCTTTGAGGCCTTGAAGCAACCTCTATGTATGAAAACAGTTTTCAGTTTTTTTGTGAAAAAGTGCAAGTTTGTTCTATGCCTTCTGCGCAGCTTCTTGTGTCCTTAGGCCTAGGTTTCAATTGTGTACATGTATATGAGTAGAATTAGGTTAAAAGTCAGCCCAAAATCCATTGGTTTAATGATCTTGAATGTTTGATTTTATCAAATCTTTTCCAATCCTTTTTGCCATGGAAACTTGCCTATTTTGGAAGATTTGGTCTCTTGAGAAGGGTACACGAGATATTGAGGTCATGATGGATGAAAATGCTGCATAAAAAGATTTGAAAGGCATGATTTAGTATTTTTCTCATATTTAATTTTAATTAAATGAATTAATAGGATTAAAAATTCAATTAATTAATTAAAAATAAGAAAATAACTCCCTTTTAGGTCAATGGGTCGTGCATAGCCTTTGGATAATGATTCATGGAAGAAATTGAGGCCCATTAGCATTTTTGAGGCATTTGAAGCAAAGTTGACTTTTCAAAATTCCCAAAAATTTCCCAACTTCCACAAGGCATATCTTGCTCAATTTTTAAGCTTTGATCATGTTCTTGGACATTTTGGAAAGGTCTTGAAGTCCTCTAACCAATGCCTTTGGTCCCATGTCATTTTGATTTACTAATCTCAAGTTATGGTCTTTGACTTAAAGTGCCTTTTTGTTGACTTTTGAAAATGACCTATGATGTTGAGATTGATAACTTTTTGTGAGAGCATTTCTTGGACTTGAAGTGTGAAGATGAGTTGTAGGAAATGTCATTATATTCAAAATTATCTTTGGATGTAATTTTTATGATAAACCATGTGGAAGTTATGCCTTGGTCAATTTGCAGTTGACTTTTCCAGCTGTCCAAAAATAGAAACCTTTGCATCTTGAGACTTTTTGAGCCATGCCTTGAGAATCATGATCAAGAATTAACCAAATGATGTTTGTGGCTTCAAAATAAGATGTTGACCAAAAATTTGGACTTTTGACTGTCAAATGACCATTTTGCCCCTGTAGTTGATTGTTGAGCAATTAGGGTTTTTGACTGTGCAATTTTGTGCTGTGAGTCTTGAAACTTGGCATGAGGATGCTTGACAATGTTTATAGGCATGTGGGAATTGTTTGGACCCTTGGAAACTTCAATTTCTTTGCCAGAACCAAAACCCTAATTTTTGACTGTTAGGAGGCCATTGGACTGTGCAACCCTTGGGAGATTTTGAAGCATGCTCTTAGCAATCCTTGAAGAATATGGGAGGGCAAATTTTGGGGTACAACAGATACTATCATCAAGTTTTACCTCATCTTACTTTTCTTCTTCAACTTTCTGACTCCTTGTTGTGACAACATTAACATTCTCATTATTTTTTTGATTTCCTTATGCGTGTATAGCTACTTGTTGTGCAATCTGTCCCATTTGAACTTCCAAATTTTTGATTGCAGCTATGGTATTTATGTGATTTATCCTTGTCTCTTCTTGAAATTGAGAAGTGTGTACAACCATCTTTTCAATAGCCACCTCTCATTCTGCTTTTATTGGAGCTTATTACTGTTGGTTTGTTCAAGAGAAGTTAGGACGACTCTTCCACCCAGGATTATAGGTGTTAGAATACGAAATATTCTGCTTTAAAAATTTCATCTCCTCAATTTATTATGGAGTTGCAAGACAATGGATAGTCATGTGAGGTCCACTACAAATTTCACAACCTGCCTTGTGTGCTTGTTGAACTTGAACTACCTGTTGGGTACCCATGTTCATTGCTTTAAGCTTTTTCTCCACTTCTGTAGCAATTGCCTCTTCAATTTTTAGCTACTGTTAACTTCTAACTTCAGATCAATCACCCCCTCTGGTTTACTTACAACCCTGTTATATAGATCCAGATGCTCATTTTCAACAATGTCTTCAATAATCTTCTTCACACCAGTGACTGTTGTAAAGTTGGATGAGCCACCGACTGCTATATCAATAAGCTGCTTTGTCTTCATTCGGAGGCCATTCTCAAACATCTGCATTTTCTCAGTTTGATCCATGTTGTGAGTGGTACATACTACTAATAACCTCTTGAACCTCTTATAAGCATCACCTAGTGACCCTCCTTCCTTCTGTTTAAAATTCATAATATCATATCTTTTGCGAATATAAACAGAAGCAGGAAAGTAATCATCAAGAAAAGTCTTCTCCATATGTTCCCAAGTATTCATACTCCTAGCAGGTAATGAATAAAACCATTATTCAGCATCTTCAGAGAGCGTGAATGGAATCATTCTTAATTTCTCTGCTTCTTCATTGATCTTTCCAGTGAAATATCTATTCTCAAGCTGACGAGTTGTTGAAGGGTGCAACTGAAAGTTTGTAACATTCATCGGTTGATTCACAATAGTCAACCGACCTGCTGGAGCATTTTCTCCTCCATAGTCCCCAAGAAGTCTCTCTGATGGTGGTGGATTTTCAGCCATTGATCTTTCTTCTTTAAACTCTGAACCTGAGTCTGTATGAATTGAATGCTCTTCGTTTGAGGCCAGTCTAGCTAGCCGAGCTTGTCTTCGCCTTGCGTGAAAAGATTCTTTCTATCTCTACGTCAAAAGGAAATTCAGCCGAGGGCTTTCTCGCATGCAAAGGTTAGAAAAAAATCAGTAATAACAAAAATATAAATATAACAGAAAATAAAATTTAGCTGCAGAGCAAAAAAATTCTAATTGAACTACATTAAAACTCTATAATTCGGCAGTCCTCGACAATAGCGCCAAAAACTTGATCAATAAATTAGCAAGTGTACTAATTACCCAATGTATTAATAATGAGAAATCCCAAAGTATTGATCTCAAGAACTGCGTATCAGTATCGAGTTCAATTTGTGGTTCAATTAAACAAAAGTATTAATTTTGGGTTTTGGTTTTGGAATTGTCACTTAACAATAAACAGAAATATAAATTGGCTTTTCACTAATATGAGGAGCATGCTAGGGGTAAGTGTATGATTTGCTCCTGTAATAACTTTGACTCTTGATTTCTTCAACAAGTTCATAACCTTCAACTATCGGATCTTAAGTTTGTTTTCTCCTAAGTCCTTAATGGGAAAACCTTTGGTTATTCATCCTAATACCTAAGTCCTTAGATAATTATGATGAAACCAAGCCTTTATTTTATCAAGATTTTACTGGTAACTATAGAGTATCCCTAGTCCTAGGTGATATCTACTATAGTCTAATCATTCAAAAACCTTAACAATGACGGTCCAGCCCTAATTGTTAACCATGAATCAATCCCTATTTTGTCCGATAGGAAAAGCATAAGAACTTTGAACAATTAAATTGAAAAGAAACTATTGTATCAAAATCAAGAATTCAAAATCATTACATTTGCAAATCAGGGACACCCCTTAGCATTGGGTGGTTTAGCCGCTCATAGTATTCAAAAGAAAAGCGATGTAAAATTAGACATTACACAAAAGATGGATTATTCGATCTTCAATTTCTATTTCTCATGAAGGGATCTCCGTTCCAAAGCTCTTGAAAAACATCCAAATTTTCTCGTACCAATCTCTCCTAATCAAAAAGTGTTCTGGACTGGGCCGGGCTGGCCCAAAAGCAATGGTGAAGGCCCAATCCAAACGGTCTTGCAGGGGGGCACGCCGACCAAAAGGCCATATCCTTGCCCGACATTCTCTGCTAGTGCGACGTCCTCGACTCCATGCTATCCTACTCGGCCTCAGCTCGAGCACTCCTCCTAGGGCAGACTCTATCCACTACGCCATCACCTGGATCCCGAAAAGACCGCATCCTCGTCCGTCCGTACTTCACGCAGGACATCCAGGAAGGGGACCACGTGCGGGTCCCCACTACGCACGTAGAACCTGGAAGTTCCTCCATTGGGCCAAACCTGCCCGACCTAACGAAGGAACCTTGGCTCAGCGCTGGGGGCTATAAATACCCTCTGTTCCCAGAGGGTCAGGTATTCATTCTTTTACCCGTACTAATACTCTTGCATGCTCGTGCTCTTACTTACTTCAGCATCAGAGTGCCTTGCAGGTACCCCCCCCCCCCCCCCACCTCATTTAAAACTTCAGCTCGGAGCCAGCCGTGACGGTCCAAGTCTGATCAGGTTAGATCAGTGGCGCCGTCTGCGGGAAACTAGCTTCCCCGTCTTGCAAAACTCAAAGACCAAAGCTCAAATTCAACTACCGCTGTCATGGCTGATCAAGCTCGCGATGAACAGAACGTCTGCGTCGTCGACACTAACAACGGCACCGCGGACAAAAATGGACACCTTGACAACACCGGAAACCCCGGCCACAACACCATTCCTGCGTCAACTGTCCCCGGACCTTCAACCTACCGCGACGGAGCTACTGCGTCGTCCTCCTCGGTCCCTCCGCCACTCGAAGACGAGGCAGCCCTCGCGAACTGCCGGACTGCTCGGTTCCAGGAAGTCCCCGTCCCCGCCGGGGCGGATGCCACAACTCAGGCGCTGTTCGCAGTGATCAATCAAACGAACTATCTCATCTTCGCCCAAGGGGAAAGACTAAGGGCGCTTGAAGACGACCGAAGATCCCCAAGGAGGCATCAGAGGCCCCATACTCCACCTCCTCGAGTGACTGAAGTTCGACACCCATCTCCCCCGCGGAGACATTACAGAGAGACCTCTCGAAGCCAGTCACCCCGACCACGGGGGAAACGGCCCCATTTGGAGAGGCATCCCATCATCCAAGCCGGAGGACCTAGTCACGACCCGGCGAGACATGAAAGAAGGCACTCCGGAGACGGGCGTGTAAGATTCAACCAACGAGCATCACGCTCGAGAGAGACTCAGCACGTCCAGGACCATCGTGCCAGACAGTATTACAGGTCCCTATCTCTGTCCCCGGAAAGGAGCGACGAGGACGACCCCCACGGTCCCCTGTCACAAGCTATCATGGAAGCACCCATCCCCCCGGGCATGGAGAAACCCCCGCACTTGAAGGAGTACGATGGAGTCGCGGACCCGGTCGACCACATAGACGGGTTTGAGGCTATGCTGCATTACCATAATGTCAGGGGGCCCATCAAATGCCGACTATTCCCCACGTCTCTCAGGAAGGCGGCAATGGACTGGTACAAAGGTCTCGCCCCGGGCTCAATCACCTCGTGGCAAAACCTGAAGAACCAGTTCATCAGTTCATTCACAGCTTCTCGGCGACATCCAAAGACCGAGGCGGCTCTCGAGGCCATCATCCAAAGACAGGATGAAACCTTGAGGGAGTTCATCAATCGCTTCAACTGGGAATCCATACAGGTCCCCTACGCGGACCATATGAAGAGATATCTGCTGGAGAGGGGGCTCCTCCCTGGCACAGAATTCAGAAAAGCTGTGGGCATCGAGCCACCCAGGACATTCGACGCCCTCCTCGAAAAAGCTTGGGCATACATGGACTACAAGGAGAGAGAAGCGGCCAACAGAGCCCGAGACCCCAGGACTCGCGGGTCCAACAGCAGCTCGCGTCAGAAAGCTCCTCCTCCTCGACGAACCGGGGAGAAAAGAAAAGAGGACAGACCCCGGGAAGTCCGACAACAAAGAGGACCCTCGGGGCATTTCACCGAGTACACTCCGCTCACAGCTTCCCGCGAGCGCATTCTGGCGGAGTGTGCTAGCACTAATTTCAAGGACGGCGGTGTCAAACGTCCCCGACCTGCTCCCGCCAAGCCCGGAGAACACAAAAACAAATATTGTCAGTACCATAGGAGCCATGGTCATCTGACTAAAGATTGTGTCCACCTCAAGGACGCCATCGAAACCCTCATCAAGGGAGGGAGGCTCGCGCAGTACCGGTGAAGCGACGCTCCCTGTCGTGACGCCCAGAAGACAAGGGAGCCGGAGGAAGATGCCCGACCATATGACGAGTCGGTCCCCATCCAGACCGCCTTCTCCATGACCAGGCCCGAGGACTTCGACATCCCCGAGCACCTGCAGGAGCCGCTCACAACGCACAGCAGGTGGGAATATTTCCCCTCCGCCATGGTCATCAACGGCGGCGAGTTCAACGACTTGACCATTAATTCGGCTAAGAGGAAGCTGGACGAGCTAGTCGACGTGGCGCCCCCGCAAACAGTGACGTTCGAAAGGGTGAAGGGCAGGTCGGAGCCCATCACCTTCTACCTAGAAGAGCTCCCCGGCGGAGCCCCAAACGCGGTCATCCCCTTACTGATAAGGGCAAGAATGGCCAATTTTGATGTGCATTGCATCCTCGTCGATGAAGGGAGTTCCGTCGACGTGATGTACAGCCAACTGTTCCGAACTCTACAACTGGACGACTCACATCTCTCGCCATACGTAGGGTCGGACTTACAAGGTTTCAACGGCTCGACCTCCAAACCTTGGGGGTATGTCGAGCTCCTGGTTACATTCGGCGAAGGAACGGCTACAAGACAAGTCAAAGTACGTTTCCTCATCATCGACTGCCCGTCTCTGTACAACTGCATCCTGGGGAGACCAACACTGGCAGAACTGACAGCGGTGCCCTCGACCGTCCACCTGAAGATGAAATTCTACACCAAGAGGGCACGGGTAGCTACTATCCAAGGAGACCTAGCCGCTGCCCGGAGGTGTTTCAACGCCGCTTTTAAAGGACGCGATACTGTCGACATAGGGACAAGGCCCACCAAAAGGACGCGACATGACCCCGACAAGCAAGAGTCCCCTAGGGAAGAAGTCCAGAGAGCTCCACCAAAGGTCGACTCTATAGCTCTGGACACTCGTTTCGATCAAGACGAACCTCTCAACGGCGAGCAAATCCCACTCCGACCAATACCGGACGGGGATTTTGAGCTCGTCCCCCTCGGCACAGACCCGACCAAAGGCGTGAAGATTGGCAAAGATCTCCCCGACTTGGAAAGAAAGCAAATCAAGGCCTGCTTGTGCGAGAATGCCGGCCTGTTCGCCCGGAGCGCCGCGGAGATGCCCGGACTCGACCCTGAGGTCGCCTGTCACCACCTCGCCATAGATCCTGCCGCTAGGGCCGTAGTGCAACGTAGACGTAGGTAGTCTCCAGAAAAAACGGAGGCTGTTGAAAAAGCTGTAAAAGACCTCCTAGAGGCAAATTTTATTTCTGAAGCCCGGTATTCCACCTGGCTGTCAAACGTTGTACTCATTAAAAAGAATAATGGAAAATGGAGAATGTGTGTTGACTATACCGATCTCAACCGGGTTTGCCCGAAAGATGCTTTCCCTTTGCCTAACATAGATATGCTGGTCGACAACTCGGCCGGCTACAAAACATTGTCGTTCATGGATGCCTACTCGGGCTATAACCAAATACCGATGGCCATGAGCGACAAACACTGCACATCTTTCATGACCAGCTCGGGAAACTATTACAACAACGTAATACCCTTCGGACTGAAAAACGCCGGGGCAACTTACCAGCGCATGATGAACAAAGTTTTCCACAAACAGATTGGCGACATGCTCGAGGTGTATATGGACGACATGATCGTCAAATCCCGAGCGGACACCGACCATGCAGCACACCTCAAGTCAGTCTTTGCCCAAGCAAGACAATGTAAAATGAGATTCAACCCCGAGAAATGTACGTTCGGAGTCAAGGCAGGAAAGTTCCTCGGATTCTACCTAACAGAACGAGGAATTGAAGCCAACCCCGACAAATGTCGGGCGTTCTCCGACCTCCCGACGCCGATGTCAAAGAAGTCAATACAAATCATGAACGACATGCTCACATCATTGTCCCGCTTCGTCGCGAGGTCCGCTCAATACGCCCTCCCCTTCTTCAAACTCCTTCGTAAGGAAGCAGCCTTCGAGTGGAACGAGGAGTGCGAACAGGCGCTGAGCCACCTAAAGCAAAGTCTATCTCAGCCACCCGTACTATCTCGACCAGCCGACGGGGAGCCACTGTTTTTATACTTGGCCGTCTCGAACGAAGCCATCAGCACAGCTCTCGTCCGCGAGACCACCGACAGACAGAAACCTGTCTACTTCACGAGCAAAGCCTTGCAAGGACCCGAAAGCAGATACCAACAGATAGAAAAGGTGGCTCTAGCCCTCGTCAACGCGGCGAGGAGGCTCAGACACTATTTTCTGGCCCACAAAATCATCGTGCGAATCGACCAACCGGTGAGGCAACTCCTGGGTCGGCCCGATATGGCGGGCAGAATGTTAAAATGGTCCTTGGAACTCTCCGAATTCGACATTCTGTACGAGAGTAGGAAAGCCCTGAAAGCACAGGCCCTGGCCGACTTTTTCGCGGAAATGACCACTCATGATCCACCCACGGGGAAGGAACACAAGTGGACCATCTTCGTTGACGGAGCATCCAGCTCGTCCGGAAGTGGCGCATGAATCCTTTTGGAGAACGAAGAAGGCGTTGTGATCGAACACTCCCTAGCTCTTTCCTTCCCGACGTCGAACAACCAAGCAGAGTACGAAGCCCTGCTCGCAGGACTGAGACTAGCCGAGGACCTGGGAGCCCGCGAGGTACAGATCTACACCAACTCCCAACTCGTCGCCTCCCAAGTCCAGGGGAGTTACCAAGCCAAAAACGACAACCTCGTCGAGTACTTGAACTTAGTCAAAAAATACATGACAAAGTTTGTACGGGCAGAAATTTCACATGTTCCCCGCGAGCAAAACACGAGGGCAGACATATTGTCCAAACTCGCGAGCACGAGAAAGAAGGGTGGGAACAAATCCGTCATCCAAGAATCCCTAGCACACCCGAGTATCGAAAGATCCTCGACGCCAGTCGAGGTCCACGCCATAGGGGATGCCTCGTCCTGGATGACCCCGGTTTACAATTTCTTGACGAAGGGCGAACTCCCATCGAACCAGACCGACGCGACCGCCACCAAGCGGCGAGCATGCGCCTACGTGGTGCTCGAGCAAAAACTGTATCGCAGGGGATTTTCCATCCCCCTCCTAAAATGCATCGAAGAATCCACGGTCCCCGAGGTACTACGGGAGATACACGAAGGGATTAACGCCTAGCACATGGGCGGTAAGTCCTTGGCGAGGAAAGCTCTTCGAGCGAGATATTACTGGCCGACGATGCAACAGGACGCCAAGGAACACGTTAAGAAGTGTGACAAGTGCCAGAAGCACGGTGACATGCACCTCGCCCCCCTCACGAACTGAGCATATTGTCGTCCCCATGGTCGTTCGCATGGTGGGGTATGGACATCCTCGGACCCTTCGTGCAGGGGACTTACCAAAATAAATTCCTCATCGTGGCCGTGGATTACTTCACGAAATCGATAGAAGCCGAGGCCCTCGCGAAGATCACCTCGCACAACATCCTCCGCTTCTACAAGAGAAACATCCTCGCCAGGTTCGGAATTCCGAGGGCACTGGTGACCGACAACGGCACCCAATTCATTGACCACGGGTTCCAAGACTTCGTCACCAGACTAGGAACAAAACAACACTTCACTTCGGTCGAGCACCCTCAAACCAACGGGCAAGCCGAAGCCGCAAATAGAGTCATCCTCCGGGGAATCAAACGACGTCTGGGCGAAGCAAAGAGGGGATGGGTCGAGGAACTGCACAACGTCTTGTGGGCATACCGCACCACACCCCACTCAACGACGGGCGAGACCCCATTCCGACTAACATACGACACCGAGGCTGTTATCCTGGTAGAAATCATGGAACCTTCTAGACGGATAGAGAACCCCCTCGACGAAGAGATGAACGACGAGGCACTCAGGGACGAGCTCGACTTAGTCGAGGAAATCCGATCTGGGGCGGTCCTCCGTGAAGCCACCCTAAAACAACGAGTGGCTCTGCGCCACAACGACAAGGTCATTAAGCGCGAGTTTGAAATCGGAAGCCTGGTATTACGAAGGAACCAGAAAGACTCCCGCGAAGGGAAGCTGGCCGCGAACTGGGAAGGGCCTTATCACGTCCACGGCACCACCGGTACCGGGGCGTACTACCTCGAGCAACTAGACGGAGAGCCACTACCACGACCCTGGAACACTGCTAAACTGAAGCAATACTATAGTTAAAAACTACCAACACCAAGGACCCTCGACTGTCGACTCCCGCGCCCAGTCAACGAGGAGAAACGTACGACCCCCGTAGAGAGGCTGAGGTACAGGCCCGACCTACGTCCAAACCGCATAACATCGTTCAACAGACAAGAACAAACGATAGCGCCCGACGTGGACACCTCGATCGAGCTCCACCATCGAAGTACCTGTAGGGCAGAACACCCAGCTCGCGATGGGCAGTTCACGCCGCGGGAAAATAACCCCGACCGGATCATATACCCAACCGAGTGGCTTCGCTCCGCACGCCCGACGAATCTCGAAGAACGTCGAGCCATCTAAAAGGGTCAAAAAGGAGTCTCTCCCCTCGAGTTCACCACTCAGGCGACTCTGGCCATCAGGAAGAGGCCGAGCACATACACGAACAAAAGACTTAGGCAAATTTGCCAACAAAGTCACAGCCATATACGGGCACGACTCTGGCCCATAACTTAGGCCAATTTTTGCGCAAAAATGTAAAACACAAGCACGGGCAAACAATCAAAAAATTGAAACAAACATTCATTCAAAATGCCCGTAGGCAACAAAGCAAATAGATGTAAATCGACCAAGAAGGTCGGCAATGTTCAGGAAATACAAAGAACGGGCACGCAGGCCCAAAAAATATGAACCGGCACGCAAGCCCAAAACAAACATCAACGAGGCGCGCAGGCCCCATCATTATCTCACAACTCAACTTCCCCGGAGCTATCATCACCAACAACAGGAGAGTCGGGCGGAGGCACGACCTGACCATCAATGATCTGAGACATATGGCTCACCCCTTCAGTGTTCAGGTCGGGATTCAACAGGGAAAGCTGGCTGACCGCGACTTCGAAGCCGTCCGCCATAGCTCCGACACAGTCCCCCTCGAGAAGCTGGATACGAGCGACCAGTTCCGATCGACTCCTCAAAGGAGCTGTATCCTCCGACTCGTCCTCGGCAGGAAGCATAGCGGCCTTTAGGTCCTCGATCTCTCTGGAGAGGCGCCCGTTGTCAATTTCCAGACGTTCCCGGTACGCACGAAAAAGGTCTCTCTCCTCGGCCAGCTTCCTCGAGTTCTCTTTCTCCAGAGTCAGCAACTCTGTCTCCGCCGCCAGCAGCTCGGCTTGCTCGCAGAACATCTCCTCGGAGTGCTCCAGAGCAGCCTTCAACTTTCGCAAACTCGAGGTGAGGGCAGCTTTCTCCTGTTCCAACTCTTTGATACGATCAGAGTCCTCCCCCTCCTCGGCCAGCACAACGGCCATCTCGGCCATCTTTACCAGCCCGACCATATTGGTGGCCAGGTGCCTTCTCCGGTTTTCCTTGCTCATCCGCCTGATAGTTTCGGCTTCATCAGCACTCACGGACAAGGGAAACCCCTCGAAGAAACCCTCCTCTTTAAAGCAAGGGGGCAACCCGAAGGACCTCACGGCGCTGGAGTCCTCACCGACCTCCAGTTGGCTTTCCACCCGATTCCTCTTCCTCTGTATCAGGTCGGTGTGTGGCTCGACCTCCTGGACGTCCGGGATCCCTCCCGAAGCAGCTCCCGAGCTAGGTGGCGAGTCCACCCTCGTCGCCTGAGAAATGCCCGTACTATGTGGCGGACCCATCCTCGTCGCATGAGGAGCTCTCACCACCCTCTTATTCACCTTCCTGTCACAAGACAACTTCAAGAGCCTCTCCCTTCGTCCGGCCATCAGACCTGCATGAAAGAACCACGGGTTAGTGACGAGCAAATAAGCGAACAAATAACAAGTAAAGAAATTCAAATAATAACGACCTAGCAAATTCGCAGCCTGCCCGAAGGACTGGCACTCCACAAGTGCCTTCGTGTCAATCGGTCGAGCCTCGAAGGTCGGATAACCTTCCTCGTCAAGAATATCCTCCCCTTCCCTCGTGGCCCATCTGGCGGGGAAGAAACTGTCGACATACCGACAGAGAGTACCATAAGCCTTCTCGTCTTCGGAGCTCATCTCGCCCGCGGACGTATGGTAGTACCCGGTGCCATGCTCGTAATGCCTCGAGGTCTAATGCAAGGGAAATTTGGCCACGCGCCCTAACACCGGATGTCCCTCGTCGTCTAAAAGGGCTTCCCCGTGGTCGTCGGTTACGACTGTTTCCTCCTCATACACAGACTCTAAACCTGCTGCGGTAACCGGCCTCACAATATACCATTGGTCCTTGAACCCCCGGACAGAATCCATGTACATCCTGAAAAGTCTCTTCGACTGTTTCAGGGAAACCCAACTATGCTTACCTCCCCGGGATTGGCGCTGTAGGTGGAAGACTCTGAAGAAGAGGGGTATGGTCGCCCCAATCCTTAGAAACCGACAAGTTAGCTCGAACGCCCGGATGAAAGCGAGCGAATTTGGGTGAAGCTGCGACGGGGCCAGCCCCAGATGGCTGAAGACCCCGACCTGAAAATCGCTGAAGGGCAGCTGTAACCCAAGGTCCTTGAAGGCAATTTCATACATAGGGAATCCATACTCGGGGAACTCCGAGCAGATTCGTGCGGTGAAAGTTGGTCGAGTGACGACGAAGTTCTTCTGGAAACCGGGCTGGCTGCTGCCCGTCTCGAGGATGGTGTATGCCCTTCGACTACGTCGACTATAGGCCGAAGCTATCCCTCTGGGCTCGGCACCCACCCATTCTAGCAGAGGGTCCTCTATGGTGTCGACCAAATTCACATTTTCATCAGCACTTTGTTCTTCCACCTCGGTGCGCCCTGAAGAACACGGTTCGTCCGCCATGGTTACCTACAAAGCACGGGAAACCAATCAATTGGGAGCGAAACCACACGCTCGCCATAACGGACGAGATGAAGGGCACGACAAACCACGTCGCTCCACGCGCGACCACAAAGTTGGTGTTTCGAAACAAAAAAGAGCAGTCACCTCCCCGACTCCCAGTCACCACGACAAGCTACAGATCGCCTGAATAGGCCAACATCTCGACCACTCACGAATGTGTCGACCCAGGCTACGAACGTGGAGAGCGACGTCACGGGTCTCAAAACTAGAGCCATGAGTTTACCGAGCACTACCAAGAATTAGGCGCCCTGAGTCATGAAGTCCCCGGGCAGCACTGCGAGTCAAATACCTAAACTATGCGTTTACCGGGCGCATACACGCGTTCGTCGGGCATAATCATGGATTTGTCGAGCTAAATATAAATCTACCGGGCTAATCCCAGGCGTACAGTCTCTAAAACGTCTGAAAACAATGAAAATCATGCATCACAGAGGAAAAACGAAGGAGACAAGACACTTACTTGGAATCAGGAAGGTAATGTGACGACGGAGAAAGGAAACCAGCGACGGAGATCACGGCGGTCCTATGAGTATCTGGGAAGAACAGCAACAGCAGAAACAGAGTGAAGAGGAGAAGCGCGAACAGGGAAAACACGTTCTGGGGCCCAAACACCCTATTTATAGTGATGACGTGGAATACCAAACATCACCCCGGGGAACCACAGAATTTCCCTCCTTGACGTGTAGCTCCCCTAGGCAATGAGGACCCTGTCGTCAGTAGGGTGGTGGCACGGTTCCCAAGAGATGTCTCATGTGCCCAACGAGCGCAGCCCGTCGAGACTCCCCGAGCGCTCCTCGCGCGGTATCATCTCGTATGCCCGACACGGGGAAAACTCCTCGAGCAAGCCGCGGGAACGACATATTCTAGCCGGGAACGGGACCCCGTGACGCAGGCGACCTAAGATCAAGTCATGGCTCCTACTACAGGAACCACGACTTGGGGGGCTCCTGTTCTGGACTGGGCCGGGCTGGCCCAAAAGCAATGGTGAAGGCCCAATCCAAACGGTCTTGCAGGGGGTCACGCCGACCAAAAGGCCATATCCTTGCCCGACATTCTCTGCTAGTGCGACGTCCTCGACTCCATGTTATCCTGCTCGGCCTCAGCTCGAGCACTCCTCCTAGGGCAGACTCTATCCACTACGCCATCACCTGGATCCCGAAAAGACCGCATCCTCGTCCGTCCGTACTTCACGCAGGACATCCAGGAAGGGGACCACGTGCGGGTCCCCACTACGCACGTAGAACCCGGCAGTTCCTCCATTGGGCCAAACCTGCCCGGCCCAACGAAGGAACCTTGGCCCAGCGCTGGGGGCTATAAATACCCTCTGTTCCCAGAGGGTCAGGTATTCATTCTTTTACCCGTACTAATACTCTTGCCTGCTCGTGCTCTTACTTACTTCAGCATCAGAGTGCCTTGCAGGTACCCCCCCCCCCCCCCCCACCTCGTTCAAAACTTCAGCTCGGAGCCAGTCGTGACGGTCCAAGTCTGATCAGGTTAGATTGAAAAGAAACTATTGTATCAAAATCAAGAATTCAAAATCATTACATTTGCAAATCAGGGACACCCCTTAGCATTGGGTGGTTTAGCCGCTCATAGTATTCAAAAGAAAAGCAATGATAAAATTAGACATTACACAAAAGATGGATTATTCTATCTTCAATTGCTATTTCTCATGAAGGGATCTTCGTTCCAAAGCTCTTGAAAAACATCCAAATTTTCTAGTACCAATCTCTCCTAATCAAAAAGTGATGCCTAGGTCGTCAAAACTGCCTCAAGTAATGAAAATCTTCTGTTCCCCGTCCGAAAAGTCCAAAACGCCATTCCAGGTCACACTTAGGGAAATATAAACAAAATCGAAAATCATCAGCGCACAGACCAAGACGGCCCGTGTCAGGTGACACGGGTGGCCGTGTTGGTCACCAATCAACATTCAAAAACTTCAACTCCCAGGATGGCTGACACGGTCCATGTCACTTGACACGGACGCCCGTGTTAAGAATATGGTTTTTGTCCTTTGATTCATTCCACTGGCTGACACGGCCCGTGTCAGGTGACACGGGCAGCCGTGTTAGACTTGTTGTAACTTGCTGGAAACTTCTTTAAAACTTCTGATTTCGTAACTTTCTCGTCCTGAGTCCCTTGGATCTTTCACCTGCACCTAAAACAATAGTAACAACCAATCGAAGCATAAAATAGGAAATAACTTGAAATAAACTTGCGGAAACATAAAATACAGAAATATTTAAGAAATATGAAATCATTCAAAGAGAAGCAAAATACGACATAAAATGATGCAGAATACCTGAATTACCATCAGACAAATAACAAAACATAGTAAAAATGGTGACCGATCAATAATCAATTCATATTATATTTCAAAAAATATAATAAGATAATTATAAAATTTATCATGTCTGTTTCGTTAGTTAAAATTTTTACTATGATGAATTGGATTAGAAATAAATTTTATGATTCAAATAAACTATTAACTTATTCTTATAAAATATAAAAATTGAATGCTATTAAAAAAAATAAAAAAAATTGATATTTATTTATTTTAAAAATAATTTATTAGTATTCGAATATTTTGTAAAAGTTATTAAAAATATGAATATTGATTTAGATTTTTTTAAATATGTTAAATATAATTTGTTTGCAAAAGGTAGTTTTGTCACTTAATTATATTATATATTTATAAGCAACTCTAAAATATATATTAGAGTTACTCTTAATTAACTGAACTTTTTATTTAGTAGTAGTGTTGGCATATTTTATTTAATAAAAAATTTATATCAATTTTTTTTTTACTTATTCATTTTTTTAGTACTTTAAGTTGGTTTAAAAATTTTAAAACGTTAAAAATTAAAATAAAATATAAATTTTTTATCTTATTATTTAAAAGTAATATCATCTCCGGTCCTATTTATAAGAAAATAAATTTACTTTTAAGATATATTAAATAAATAATATATTTAGATAATATGTAGACTAAATATATTAATTATTTAATATATTTAAAAAATAATTTTTTTTTCCTTATAAACGAGACTAGAGAGAGTATATCCTTTATCATATTACCAGGATATGTGTATACAAAAATATAATTGTCATATCATATCATCTTCTTATCATGTTTTGCATTCAATAATTATGTGCATTAAACACACTAGTATTTTAAAATCTTGAAGATCAAAAGAATTTATAAATAGGTTGGTTAGACGGTAGAATTGTTGAAGTGATATATGAAATATAGAATAAACTTAAATATGAAATGATGAAGAGGATTTGTATGGAATATAAATGTTTTCTTCAAAGAAAACTTAAAAAAATATATGAGGAGATTATATTGTTAAAAGATGAAAAGATATAGTATAATAAACTAATAATATTTAAATAATTTTTATAATTTATTAACGGATATAAATATCTGCGAGCACGGGTAACATTAAATACATATCCATATCCATTTATAAATACGTATTTAAATATTCATTTATTTTATTCGCGAATATCTATTAAGCTACCTGTCCTGTATCCGTTGCAGATATTATCTGCGGGTACAATTTTTTTCCATCCCTACTTATAAGTGGTTGTTGATGATTTGAATATTTCAGATCGCGCGTGGAACAACTTGACAATGACCATCGAGATTTATGATTTCATTCATAATGATCTATGATACTTTTCATATTGGTTAATCATCGGTCAACCCGCTATTATAAATAAAATTAAGGATTATA
Source organism: Vicia faba (assembly GCA_948472305.1). Lineage (NCBI taxonomy): Eukaryota > Viridiplantae > Streptophyta > Magnoliopsida > Fabales > Fabaceae > Vicia > Vicia faba. The sequence continues at coordinate 1,793,153,622 of OX451736.1, forward strand.
TTATTCTTCTCACACAATGAACATAATAAATTCACTAGTGTGTTGAACAAAATAAAGAGGAATGTTTTCTTATCCACAAATTTATCTAAAGAACTAGGGTTGTTTTCGGTCCAGATCGGTCAGGGTATGCAGGTTCCTAAGTAGTGGGCCAAATCCCTAATCGGGTAAACCGAGACCAGACCATAACAGTAATGAAATATTTTTTAGACCGAAATTGGTCCAGTACTTTCGGGTAAATCAAGATCGGACCGGAATAAATTTATTTGTCTTATGAGAACTGAGACCGATCCGATAATTTTCGGTCGGGTAACCGGACCATCCGAAATATAATGAAAAAAAGTTAAATTGCAGAATTTCAACATTTTTAATTTACATAATTTTTTTTCTAAATTATTTAAATTTCTGATGATATTTAGGCAGGACATTACATTATATTGTGCATAATTTTGATTCTTAATTCACATTGTATCATTGGACATCATATAAATATTACAACTCCATCTCAAAAAACTTGTTAAAACATAAGTTATGAAACTTATATTTTCAAAAAAGTACAAAATATCATTACATATTTTAATGATGCCTCAGAACAATCTCATCATTGACATTGTAAATAAAGATCTTCAACTTGCAGTTGTCGACGAAGCGACACTCGTATCTTCACCAAAATGATAAAACAAAGGTTCATCTTGTGGTTCCTCAAGCTACAAATAGAAAAATGTATAGTGAGATGCCATATTAAGTAATATACATATTAAGTTAAAAAAGACATATGCAAAATTTACTTACAACACTAGCAGTGCAACCCTTTCTAATCCCATACTTCTCATTCACCCAATCACTCCCACAAAGTACCATTTAACTGTCTTAGTTTTCATAGATGATCGTTTCATGTCAATAACCCTTTTTCCAGCACTAAAAGTTGCTTCTGAAGCAACAGTAGTAACTGGAACAATTAGGATATCCTTTTTCAATTTACTAAGAACTTGAAACTTGGCTTCATTCCCCATCCACCATGTTAAAACATCAAACTTAGCTTTAGGGGGAACTTTAAAGGGAGACTCCTCAACATATAATTTAAGATCAGATTTTGAATTACTATTACCCACAACAGTTTCTAAAAACCTCTATAAATTCTTCATTCCTAACCCATAACTAGATCCTACTTTTAGACTTTCAGATACAGGGGAAATCTCATCATTGGTTCCATAGATATCTTGATACAATTGGAAGAGGGAATTTAAGTTGGTTGGCAACTCTTGTTCATAGGAAGTTGCTTGAGTAGGATTTGGATACAAGAAGAGATATAACCATTTGATGAATATCATCTTATACCTATTGGATCGAGTAGAGTATAAGGTAACAATATTGGCCTCAGAATAATTCACAAGGAAACATATTTGGCCTATGAATTAATTTTCATCATAGGCACAAAACTCACAAGGAGATAACAGAATAGGCCTGAAACACAATTAAATTCACAAGCAGGTAACATAATAGGCCTCAGATGCTATAATCAAATGAATCATATCAAACATAATTTTCATCATAGGAACTATTAAATCACAAATCACAAGGCAACTTAATTGAATCAAAGGCACTATTAAGTCACAACTCACAATGCAACACAATTCACAATTTATCAAACACAGTTGATCATGGCAACATATTTCACTAAGGAACAACATGAGATTAAACAGAAATCATCATAGGCAAAATTGAACCACAAGGTAACATATCAAGAAGATCATACATAGTTGGCCTCAGATATATAACATTCATATCAACATAAATCATCATAGGCTAAATTGAATCACAAGGCAACATATCAAGCAGATCATATAGAGTTGGCCTCAAATATATAACATTCATATCAACAGAAATCATCATAGGCTAAATTGAACCACAAGGCAACATTTCAAGCAGGTCATATAGTTAGCCTCAGATATATAACATTCATATCAAACAGAAATTAACATAGGCTAAATTGAATCACAAGGCAATATATCAAGCTACCTAATGTACAATGCAATGTCAACTTAGCTAATGTACATACCTTGGATCAAGAATTGCACCAATAGAAAATGTATTAGACTTTAACCAATACTTGTCATATTTCAACTTCATTTCATTAGAAAGCGCTTGCGATTGAGGATTATTTGAGATGCTTGAAGGTTTATCAAGTCAAACCTTCACCCTGTAAAGCTCGGCCAAAAACAGATTAGCAGTAGGGTAAGAGGTGCCACTTATAATTGATGTAACATCAACAAAAACCTCCAAAAACTTGAAAATATCATGAACATATTCCCAGTCATTTGCCTCAGGAAAAAGCTAAAAAATGCACCATTTTCCTCAGCATATCTAGGCCACACTTCTCTGTAATGGTATGCGATGGACAACATCAACCAAGTTGAGTTCCACCTTGTCTTGGTATCCAACACTTGCATGTTGCCTTCAAGTTGCAACTCATCAACAATGTTTTTGAATTCTTTGCATCTAGTTTCAGAATTGAGCAAGTATTTAACACCATTTCCAATCTTATCAACAGTCACCTTAATCATATCAAGACCATCCTACACCAATAAGTTTAAGATGCGTGCACAACACCTTACACGAAACAATTTACCATATAATGGTAAATTTCTCCTACCAGAATAACCCTTCTTCAATCTAGCAATGCAATTATCATTGGCACTAGAATTATCTACTGAAATTGAAATAAACTTATCCCTTATTCCCCAATCATTCACCACCTTAATCAACTCCCTACACAAAACCTCCACAGAAAATGGGGGTGGCACATTCTTAAAAGATAAAACTCTTTTGTGAAGCTGCCATCTTGAATCAATGAAATGACCAGTCATAGTCATATAACCTATTCTCTGCTCCCCAGGCCACCACATGTCAGTGGTAAGACTGATCCTTAATCAAAGACATATACTTTTTCATCTTAACTCTCTCAGCCTCATAATTTGTCTCACAATCAAACTTAACCCGTTGCCTAGTAATCTTTTTGTGCTATGGATAAATCTCTCTTAGAAACTCATTAAATATAACACCTTCCATAACAGAAAAAGGAAAATTCATGACCTAGAATCATATGTGCTACAATTTCTCTAACCCTAGCATGATTATATGTCCAAGTTGCCAAACTAGGAGCACTATCACCTATATTTAACCTAAACTGTGCAACATTTTTGTCATTATTACCTTTCAACCTCAACTTTCTTTGAATACAAGCTTCTAAATGTTTCTTACCACTAGAGGTACTTTTCCACTTCGTATCATAAGTGTAAAGCTTACCACACCATCTGCACTTCCACTTCTTAATGCCATCAGATTGTTCAATAAGCACCATTTCAGAATGAACCATATTTTTTGGGACAAGGAGATTTACCAAAGGCATTTCTTTGACTCTCAGAACTTTGATCTTAGTCAACTTGAGGGGTTGACTCATCAATAGTGGTAGTAATTTGTGTAGTGTTATTTTGAGTAGTAGTATTTTCAGTGGTGGTATTTTGAGTAGTGTTATCAGTTTGAACTGGAAGCTCCAATCAAACATCTCACCAATCTCTAAGTTACCTCCACCCATTGTCTCCTCTTCCTCAAATCCCATCAAGCAACATATTAATATCAATAAGATCATCCATGGTTGGAGTCAATGAGGAATCTTAAAAAGACATGGAAGCAAATACAATCAATCAAACAATAATGTAATAGGAAATAAGAACAAAACTCAACAACAAAAGCCCTACTTTATTAAGAATAGAAGACAAACAATTATTTAAAACATATCCGAACTTTTTTATGAACAAAAATCAACAACAAAAAACCCTAGCCCTTTATTATTATTAATCAAATGGGAAACACAAAATTCAGGTCAAAATTATAACATGCACTTTAGGTAAAAAAATTAGGTCAGAATGTAACACAATATTTTAGGTAAAAAAAAATTAGGTCGAAATTGAAACATGGTAAAGAACGATTCATCAAATCAAACATGCAAACATGGTAAAGATTAATAGTAGTATAATAAAAATAAAAAACAGAATAAGTTGAATACATTACAAGTTTATCAAGCAGAAGCCTTGAACGATTAACTCTAACTCTATCTCAAACACTCACGAATCACATATGAAGAAGAAGAACAAATAAACTCAGTAACACTTAACAATCTAAATTGTTTGGCTTGGCCGGAAAAAGCGAGGGAATAGGAGGTCGTCGGAGGCGGAGAAGGAAGGAGAGACATGGGGAAAGTGACTGAAGGCGGGAGAAAAAGTGAGGAAATGAAAACAAAATTTATATTATTGGTTTCGGTTACTCATTGGATCTGAATCTTCATTCGGGAATCAGATTAAAAATTTATCCATTCCCTGTCCATGCCATGTTTCGGTCGATCAAATGGATCGGGTCTATCGATCCGGTTCTCTGATGGATCTTGATTCTTGAAGCCCAAAAACAGTCCTATAAAGAACATATGCATTCTTGTATTTAAGAATTTAAAATTATCAATTTTTTAAACTACTTGTCATGCTCGAGTTGCCTCTAAAATTACACAAGTTAACTAGATCGTTCTTCCTAAATATTGTTTTAAATGCACACAAATGATGCATCTAGAGAAATGTATGACTCTTTAGACTTTGTTTGCGAATTTGGAGGAAAACAGAAGAGAAGACTTTGAAAAATATGAAAGATTTAGTAAAAAAAATAAAAAGATTTTGGTTTGAAAATTTTGGGAGATTTACATAAATTTTCTAAATATCTTTTATGTTGTTACAGTATTATGAAAATTGAAAATACAATAATAATAAACACTATTTTATAATTCTATACAAAATTATTTTAAAAAAAAATATCAAATATTTTGTTATATTTAAAAAAAAAAATCATTTTTGGAAAGCCTTGTTTTTCCCTCCCTTTAGAGGTTCGTTTTTGGTAATTATGTCGGGGGTTTCTAACTGTGTTTTATGCGGAAGTGATGATTGTCATTTTCTTCATAGAGAGTAGTCATTGGTAAATAATGATTTAATATTTGATTAGCTAGTTTTATTGAGTAAAAAAATTGTAAGGTAAAGATGATGCCAACAAGGATTCACCAAGAATCTGTGGTGTTAAAAGAGATAGATAAAGTGAGGCACAAAACAATACCACGTGGCAGATAGGGTTGCATGGAGTTCATATAGCAGCTTGTTCCATACACACTATTTCCACAAGCTCCTTTATTTTATTCATTCATTCTCTATCTTATTATCACCAACACAAACACAAATCAGTGTTTGTTTTGAAACCATAGTAGTAATGGCAACCACACCAGCTTTGTATGGAACTTCCGTCAGCACCTCCTTCCTCAGGACTCAGCCAAAGCCAATGTCATCCACAACAACAAAGGCATTTTCCAATGCTTTCATTGGCTTAAAAACCACTCTCAAACGTGGAGATCTTGCACTTGCCATGGCTTCTTACAAAGTGAAACTAGTTACGCCAGATGGAACTCAAGAGTTTGAATGTCCAGATGATGTTTACATTCTTGACCATGCTGAAGAAGTTGGAATTGATCTCCCTTACTCATGCAGAGCTGGTTCTTGTTCTTCATGTGCTGGTAAAGTTGTTGGTGGTGAAGTTGATCAATCTGATGGTTCTTTCCTTGATGATGACCAGATTGAAGGTGGTTTTGTCCTTACTTGTGTTGCTTATCCTAAGTCTGATGTTGTTATTGAGACTCACAAGGAAGAAGAACTCACTGCTTAATTTTTCAATTCTCATGTTGCTACTATCATATCTATCATGTTATGTTTGTCTCTTCAATTTTTACATTTTCTGTTTCTACAATGAGTAGTAACTCTATTAATTTCTTCACCTGTTTGTAGTAACATGTGAAGTTAATAATGTTATGTTTCTGTCATTTATCTTGTTTTTTTGCTCACATTTCCCCACTTTTCTTGGGTTGAGTCTTATATGAATTTTGATATTTTTCATCTAGTGTTTTTGTGTCTTGAGTATGGATTTTCATGTCTCACAAGTAGCTGATTTTCATGTCTCACAAGTAGCTGATTTTCATGTCAATTTTATGCTTCTTTATAGAGAAAACTTGGTAATTTTGGAGCCAAGTTTATTGCTTCTAGTAGTGTGATATATCATATACATCTATGCTTCATAGTGTTCAATAGTGATTTGCTCATCTATACTAAACTGAATAGGATTCTAGCTTGTTATGCAGTAGAATTTCAAATATATATGAAACATAAAATTGATCATGTTTTGTGAAACAAATCTAGGAGAGTTTCGACTTTAGTCTCGTCTCTGTCGCCAGCACCGTTGTAATGCGAATTATGGAGGTTGTTAGAAGTCATAAAATTCAGCTGGTCTACTGAAGTTACTGTCATCTGATTCAAAGACTCTAAGTCTAAGGAAGTTGTTCGAGTTAGCGTCCCGGATACAACTGTTATCTCGTCCCTCTCATCGATTGTTGATTCTAGGGAACATATTGATCTGGCTGTATGCGAGCGAAGAGAATGATCATGCCTAGACTTCTGTTTTACTCTCTTACACCAACTGTGTAAAGACTCTCTTACACTTTCGGTCACTAGCGCCTTCTTACACCGCGATCCCATCTATAAGCAACAAATAATTTCTGTCACATTTCTGTTCAAACAATGTTGCAAATATGACGGAAATTTTTGCTGAGAATGTTTGAGCCAACCTGTGAAACTATTATATTGAGGGGTACTGTCATATAGCTACACCAGAATTGAACAAGAATTCTGCAATGAATGAAAGTTTAGAATTGAGAAAATGTAAGAGTATACGAACATTGAAGTATTGTAGAATCTGGAAAATTAGTCGGTAAAGAATAAAATGTGTAATTCTCGAGAGAGCGAGAGAGAGATGAAACCGACCCAGATGTCAACCGAATGACGATCATATAATGATGTCTCATGAAGCATGACTGTTGTTTAAATCCCCACTACGAAAAAAAATGATCGAAGATTTAGTTCAAATATAAGCATAGATAAATTCTTGAAAATTTTAAATCTTACCAATGTCCAAATGAATGAAGCCATTTCAAAAGCATTCTGCATGAACAATAGAGAAAACAAGAACAAAAAATCAAAATAAAACAAGTAAGAAGAACGGTGCGAGTACAAATACGTTACATATTTTACCTGAAATATCACAAATTGTATCAGCCATAACAAAATATCTGGTTTATTGAACCAAAAAAGTGCGTCTCGCGGCTTTACTTGTGTACTGGCAGATGGACCCTGGTGCTGCCAGACTTCAAGTGCTAAAGTGGACACAACATGTTGAAGTTTTGTACCTATTACCATCACAAGCTTTTACGCGTAGCGAAATCACACGTTAAACCGAAACTATTTTCAACGGACTAATTCAATTTGATTTGTTGAACAAATGAAAAACAGATTATTATACATACAATTGCAGGTATAAAGGAGAACCAGAAGTATATATTGAGACCTGCAAATTTAGAAACTCAATCATCTGAAAAAATCGACAAAAGACACTTTCATTCAATGGACACATGTTCTATCACTAAAAATGAAAGTTACCATGGATGTTTACGAAGATGCAGACGATAGTATAAATCCAGAGCGGGCAGCTGCAAAATTGAAACAGGTAATTTTCAGATCATAGATAGAGTTGACAACTTACATTGATTTTCAAAAGAGTTCATACCTTATTCCTAGAATGCCGTGAAATTCATCTTCCATGCTTCGAACCATATATTTATGAAAATCATATGATAATGGCAATTTATGTTCCTGCAAAGTGGTATAGAATATCATATCATATCGGCAAGGATGAAACACTAAACAAATAAAAAACTTACAGTAATGAAACCCAGACGGAGTGCAAGGTAATCTGATTTTTGTATAGAACTTCTAAACTGACGCAGAAAACATAGCTGCAATATCAGATTACACATTGTCATCATTCTAAACATGTATCAGGTTGATTCTAAGAATTTTAAAGATGATACATCACCATCCATATTAGTATTGGATTCCTGCTCCACGGATGAGACGTGTGATGGAAAACAAACGTTGTTTGCCGCCTCATCACCTTGTTTTTCTTTCCTGCAGAACAAAACTTTGCAAAATATCATTACTATATTCCAAAGACACGGCGCCATTCTACTTATTTGTTGTTTACCTGGCACGTTTCCATCGATAATCGCCATTGTAGCCTGATTTTCCCATCTGCACCAACTATAGATCTACAAACAAAAACTGAACTAGTTATCTAGTTATTAGTATTTACAAGAGCATCAACACATTTTCGTTGTAACAAAATTGTGATGACTGACCTTGCTCATCGCTAAACCAACAGCCACAACACTATACAGAACATGAGTGATCCCGAGAACAAATAAAAACCGGTGAAGCTGCTCAAGACCCTCATATGAAACAAATGGTTCATGACCCTGCATTCATCGATTAGTATTTCAAAGAAACAGCATTTCATATCAGTTTGTTCAACCTGCCTTTTACAATTGAAGCATGTTATGTTACCTCTCCACATTGATGAAGTGCAACCCTATTTAGCCCCTTTGGAATACTAGTTTCATCAGAGAAAGAGGAAGAGTTTTTAATCACGACATTCTCAATCACGCCAATGTCTTGTTCAGCACACGTATAAAATCGACTGCTGAAAAGGGCTGAATTTACACAAATTTCAGAGATCCATCTCGCACTTTGTGCCAACAACAACGAGATAAGCCCAAGCAGCATCAGCTCTATCAACAAGAATCAGTACAAGTTAGTTAAAAATTCTGATAGAAAACTGAACATTCTGCATTTTTGAGTTATCAAGAACATCGTGCTTAATTACCTTCTTTAATTTTCTCGAGTGAAGCAAAAAGCGCCTTCCTTCTTGTCTTCTTCAACCACTGCACAGCCAAGAAAAAACAAGTTTCATCAGATTTAAGAAACTAATTGCTTTTACCGGTTCAAGTTACATTTCGCGGTTCAAGCTTATTCGAACTTCTTAAAATAACTAGCCAACATAAAGGCCAAAAAATTTATATATGCTGGCACCTAACAATTAATATCAAACACTAACCTAAGATCCGAGAACAATGCAATAAATTCCTCAGCAAGTAGATAAAGAGCATAGGAGCATGCCATTATCATACAATATTGCTTCTTGAACATAGCATTCCTAAGACAGTACTAAATAAAAATCCGTTTTTCAACATTATCTATTCTACCATACCAAATAGCAAGCAAAACAAGAAGAAAATAGTCGAGAAATGAATGAGTTTGAACGTGTTATTCACCTTTCCAAAACGGTATATAGAACGCTCGACCAAGAAGCAAACAAAAACCATGACAGTAACAACAGATGCAACTGAATATGTAGGCGTCTCAGCAAGAGAACGACCTTGCTGCATAACATGCTCCATTTTCTTTTCTTACATCAACACAACACAACAAAACACAACATAACATAACCCTTTAGTTCTAATCCAAAAAAGTTGAAACCTTAAAACATAAAAAGAATCACTCTTCTGATAGATGGGATCAAGAGGAAGGAAAAGAGAAGTATCTAAGCTGATGAGAGTGTTTTGTTTTATTTGATTATTAAAGGTTGAAAGATGCATGTGGAGAGAGTACTAGTATATTATAATATTGCAGATGCAGTATAGATCCTACTCACTTTTTGATTTCATCATATTTAATAAATGAAACTCTTTCTTTAATGTTATTGTCTATGACACACACATTCTACACAAACCATGCACATGGAGAGTTTCTCATTGTCCAAGGTTCTTGTTACTAACAACTTTTAGATGGTAAGTTGCAATGGGACCAAAGGTCCCTATAAAGAAAACAGGTATGACATTATGATTAATTAATATGTGCGTATATGTAGTAAAGTATGGAAAAAGTATTCAGTTCTGTGACAAAGACAACAAAGGGAAATACAAAAGTATTCAGTTGAGTAATTGATGGAAATATTAATTCATTCTCATCAGTAAAGGACATAATTTGTATTGCTTTCTTGTATAACTTATAATGGTCATAACATGGGAAAACTTTTTTTTAAGATGTTCCTTTTGTTATGTTAGAGTGAAATTGCTCACGGATGAAGGATGTTGTTGCCCTTGTAAGAGAACTGTTAGAAGATTAAAAGATTCAAAGAAGGAGAACAATAAATTGCAAAAAAATCCAATGCTTAGAGATTTGTAGAAAAAATAAGGTTGTTTTGTCTTGACCTTGAATATAAATTTGATCATCAAATGTAAGTTTTCTCTCTCACTTTGTACTGCCGTTGACATCTTGCAACGAGACACCATTTTACCTTTGTGAGAGACACACCACTTATCTATCTAAAACCTTAAGGTGATAGGTGAGTGGGTTCTCTCACTTATATATTATCAAATCTCCACATTCCCCACTTACTAATACTTGCTATATTATTCCAACAAATTGTTGATGTTATACTTGATTAATGCAAGTCACAAATGCACTTGAAAAATTTAGGTTTAGTTGACATTTTGTTCGCATTTTGTAAGAGAATATTGTAACTTTTTTAATAAAGATAAATGATTGAATAGAAAAAGGAATCCTACTAAGTGTCATAATGAATAAAATAAAATCTGCATTGGATAATTTATCTACACATATATTTTCTTATATAGAAATTGTTAAGATAAGTCAAAGATATTTTAACTAAATTAAGTAGGAAAATATTTGTGCTGTAAATAGTTTATTTCATTCCCTTAATAGAAGAGGAATTATAGGGACTCTTTTGTGTATATATAGTACCTTGATCAATGAATAAAATCATCAGAATTATTACTTTGAAATGTTCTATATGGTATCTAGAGTCAACACTGTCTCTCTTTCAATATAGGAACGGTGTTTTTTTTTTTTATTTCTTAGTAATTTCTGATGGCTTCTGATAAAAACAAATCGGAGAATTCTGGAACTTCCGCTGCTGTCCAATTCAACGATGCACTCACCCCAGAATGGCTTAACGGCACTAACTACGTCGAATGGTCGTTGAATGCACAAAACAAAATCAGAGGCAGAAAACGATGGGGTTACGTTACCGGAACAAAGACTGCACCAACAAAAGATAAACCCGATGAATATGAAGCATGGGAAGATGAAAATTGCTTGGTCAAGTATTGGCTTCTTGACTCCATGACCAAAGAAATCAGATCTCTTTCCATTCGCTTAGCTACGGCGAAGGAAATTTGGGAAACTGCGAAACAAACGTACTCCGTCGACCAAGATGCATCAAGAGCTTATCAATTGCATCGTGAGGTAATCTCTACTCAACAAAATGGTGGATCTGTTATTATATACTTTGGAAAATTGCAGAGGCTATGGCAAGAGTACGATAGTATTAATAATTGTACCATGGAATGCACTAAAGATGTTGAGAAATACAATAAGATGGTTAATTCTCAACGAGTTTATGTTTTATTGGCTGGTTTCGATTCACATTTGGATGGAGTTCGTGGTCGTGTTCTGGCTACCACTCCGCTTCCTAATGTTCAATCAGTCTATGTAATTGTATGTGCAGAGGCGAATCACCAAGAAGTTATGCTAAGCGGTGAGTCTTCGAATGGTTCCGCCTTAGCTGTCAAGAAGTATCCGAAGAAAGAAATCCGCAAGTGTAATCACTGTAATGGAGATAATCATGTCATGGAGACATGTTTTAAGCTCCATGACTACCCGAGTGGCATCAAAAGGGAAAAACTACTTCGAATAATAAGACAGAAAACAACAAGGCTCATCTTTCTACTGCTGCCGGCTTCGTAACCAAGTCAGATATGTCTAACTCTGCTCATAATCCTTCTGTTATTATTAGAAATAGCGATTGGATAATCGATACAGGTGCTACTGATCATATGACTTGTGATCAACACATGTTTACTAATTTCTCTCCTAATTGTCATAAAACTGTTATTATTACTGCCAATGGAGTGGAATCTCCCATTGAAGGTGTTGGTACAATGACTCTATCACCCTCCCTATCAATACCCAATGTATTATTTGTTCCTACCTTGAATTGCAATCTTATCTCTGTCAGTAAATTAACAAAATCACATTCATGTGTCGCTGTGTTTTATCCAACCCACTATGTTTTTCAGGATATACATACCAAGGAGAAGATTGACAGTGGTAGATATAGTGAAGGGTTGTATTATCTTGAAAAAGTTTCACAAATCCATAAAGGAGCATTGGTTCATCTTGCAAGTGATCACATACAAGATCAAAAAAATATATATTTGGCTATGGCATAGACGATTGGGGCATCCCTCTTTTAGTTATCTAAAAAAATTGTTTCCATCGTTATTTCATAAATGCAATATTTCAGATTTTCTTTGTGAAACTTGTGTTATAGCAAAAAGTCATCGTGCTATTTTTCCCTTGAGTAATAAGAAAACAGACTTTCCTTTATCTTTAGTACACACTGATGTTTGGGGTCCTTCTCCACAATCTACACATAATGGAAAAAATGGTTTATTAGTTTTGTTGATGATTGTACACGGGTAACCTGGATATATTTGCTACAACATAAAAGTGATGTGTATGACGTGCTTCGCTCCTTTCATCAAATGATAGTAACACAATTTAACACATGTATTAAGGTAATTAGATCATACAATGGAGGGGAATATTTTAAGAAAGAATTAAAAGTTTTTTTTAACTCTAAGGGCATTTTGCACCAAACAAGAAATGCTATGAAGCCTGGATCCGACCAGATATTAGCACAACTTTCAAGTTATTACTGAAGCCTGGACCCGACCAGATAACAGTTTGACTTCTTCAATTACTGAAGCCTGGACCCGACCAGATAACAGTTTGACTTCTCCAATTACTGAAGCCTGGACCCGACCAGATAACAGTTTGACTTCTTGAGTTACTGAAGCTTGGACCCAACCAGATACCAGTTGATCTCATTTTTCAAAATGCCATGAAACCTGGACCCGATCAGATAATAGCCTTAGCTCTTCAAAGATATAGAAGAACCTAAACTCAATCTGGCCAAGGTTTAATTTCTTTTCCCCAGTAGAGTTTCCTCTCTATCCCCAAACAAAGGACTGAGAAACCTGGATCCGACCATATATCATTCCTCATTTCCATCCTTTCAAGTAAGCAATTGTGAAGCCTGGATCCTACCAGATAGCAATCATCCTCAGAGACTTGTTGTGAAGCCTGGATCCGACCAGATAGCAATCACTCTCAGAGATTTGTTGTGAAGCCTAGAAACCGACAAGATAACAACTAAATCCCCAAACAGTTCATTGTGAAGCCTGGACCCGACCAGATAACAATTGACTTCATCAAAGAAATATGCAAATCCTGGACCCGACCAGATAACAGTTTTCAACCAGTTTATTGTGAAGCCTGGACCCGAGCAGATAACAATTAACTTCATCAAAGAAATCTGTAAAGCCTGGACCCGACCAGATAATAGTTTTCAACCAGTTTATTGTGAAGCCTGGACCCGACCAGATAACAGTTTTCAACTAGTTTATTGTGAAGCCTGGACCCGAACAGATAACAATTAACTTCATCAAAGAAATTTGTAAAGCCTGGACCCGACCAGATAACAGTTTTTAACCAGTTTATTGTGAAGTCTGGACCCGACCAGATAACAATTAACTACATCAAAGAAATCTGCAAAGCCTGGACCCGACCAGATAATAGTTTTCAACTAGTTTATTGTGAAGCCTGGACCCGGCCAGATAGCAATTGACCTCATCAACCTCAGAAATCTACAAAGCCTGGACCCGACCAGATAACAAGTTTTCAAATAGTATATTGTGAAACCTGGGCCCGACCAGATAACAATTAACCATGATTCCCGAAAAGACACTATGAAGCCTGGATTCGACCAGATAATAGTACAACCTTCCAAAAGACCATAAAACTTAGACCCGACCAGATGGCTATTCAATTTCAAGGAATTTTCTACAAAATCCTAGATCCGACCAGATAACAGTTAATTCATCCTTTCCTCTGGTAAGTTACTGTGAAGCCTGGATCCGACCAGATAACAGTTAACCTCCGCATCCCCAGCAAGTTGTTGTGAAGCCTGGACTCGACCAGACAACTATTCAATTTTCAAGGAATTTTCTACAAAGCCTGGATCCGACCAGATAACAGTTAATTCATCTCCTCTTCCAGTAAGTTGCCACAAAGCCCGGATCCGACCGGATGACAGCCAAACTACTTCATCCTCAGCAACTGTGAAGCCTGGATCCGACCAGATAACAACTGATATTTAAGCGATGTTCCCCAGCAAAAGCATCCCTTCAATAGGATTTGGAGATATGCATATTCTTCATTTCCAACAGGCAATCAGGGATTCAACCCTCAGAATTTCCACAGCAGCAGTCATGGATTTATTTTCCTGGACGAAAACACACATTTCACATTCATACATCATAGCATGTACATACCAATGCATTTAAGCATGATACCACATCTGTTGGACATCATGCAAGCATCTGCATTTTTCTAACCCCTTTTCTCACAGGTAAAACAACAAGTTTAGTATGAATCAACAAGAGATTTGTGCTAATACTTCTTCCAGCATTTACCAACATTCCTCCAAATGGCATCTATAAGCCCATTCACCATCCATCTCCGAGTGCAAATTTCTGGGTACTCTAGTGTTCAACCATCTTTCACCTTCAAGTCACGAATGGCGGATCCGCCAATCTAACTCTTCAGGTTCAAGAAGTTTGAGCAGGGGCAGCTGTTGCGCCCTAAAATTTTCCCTCTCATTTCTCAATGAATCACCCTGGATTCTCAAATTTCCTCTCATCCAATTACAAGCCCTGAGTTATCAATTTTTCCAAGCAAACCATTCACAAGGGCAAAATGGTCATTTGCATACTAAGAAGTCTAACTTTGACTTTTGGATCAAAATCAAATCTCAAAAATCATATTTCATCAAGACATGTTGGAATATGAAGTTTGCTTCATCAAGAGTTTCAAAAGTCAAATTTTATTTTGAAAGAATCAAATTCTAAAGACTTAGAAATTTTTCTAAGTATTTAAGAAATAAGACAATTTCAGAACTTATGGGTCAGTGTTTCACACTCAGCAAATTCTGGATATTCTCAAGACAGAGTTTGGTCAGAACTTCTGGGCCAGTGTTCACAAAGGTGCAGTCAGAGTTTGCAAAGGTTAAATCAAAGAAGGTAACAAAGCGTGCTGTAAGTATACTGGAATTTCTGAAGGATCCTTCAGAATACGCTGAAATCAGAAGATAAGAGGATCAAAAGATGAGATGTTACGCTGAAGAAGAACTTCTAATCCAGAGTCAAGCAAGGATCTAGAGTTTCACATGGGAACCCATTTAATGCTTACAACCACTTGTGAAGTATTTATCCAAGGGATTCACGCCACGTGTACCCCTACTGTCTTGGGAAGACAAACTTCTGAGCAAAAGTATGCTAGACCCACGCGCTGTTTCTACTTTTTCCTTAATCCACGCTGCCAAATCCAACTGAGGCGTTGTTAATCATCCAACTTGAATGCATTGAACCCCCACTTGTTTAAGCTTACTTCAAGAGTAAGTCAGCATCTAGCATATGATGTTGGTGCCACTTGACTGCCTGTTTACAGTGATTTCTGGTAAACAACCGCTAGTCCTCCAAGCTATCGAATAAACTTATTGACTATTATTCAATTTCTCTGGTAACTCGCAGGATCGACTAGATTGATCCTAGGACGTGTTGGTCATTAGGGTAACTCTCATGATCGAACAAGTATTCATGGTTGGTATTTAGAATGTTGTGTAGGTGTTTAACTTATTTCGATTTCTCTATCAAAGATCTAAAGGTATAATTAAATCAATGTGCGTGAAACTAAATTGCATGAATAAAGGTCAATTATGAAGACATGTAAAAACTGCATAAAAGACAAGTAAATGACTTCGAAGTGTAAAAAGAACAGTTAATGTAAAAGATGCTCTGGAATGTAAAAGATTCGAATTATGAAGAAAGCGTTTAAATGCAAGAAAATTGTAAAATGATTTTAAGTGAAAAAGGTGTTCAAATGATAAAAAAAACTTGAAGATAAAGGCATGAAATGTATAACAGTTTCTGAAATGTAAAGTATTTGAAACGGAAAGAAAATATTTAAATGTAAGGCATCAGTAAAAGACTTCGAACGAAAACATTTTAAATGCAAAAACTTGTAAATGGTATTGACATAAAGATAAAGGAAAGTACTGGAAGTGATAAAGAGTTTTCATTAAATTATAAACATGTGGTGTTATCATACGTACATTGCTCTTGCATTCGTTTCCCTAGCCATGTGGTAATTTGAATGTTTACTGAGTGTTTTTGTACAATAGATATGACACACGAAATCATAATGCTAAGACTTCTATTTATACTACTTCGGCCATAACGGTCTTGCTATAAGATTCTGCCACGTTCAGAACATGCAGAGCAATGCCTCTCTCTTGCTTCCACGTGTCTTCGAATGCTCCAGCGCATATATTTCAAATTTCGAACATCCCGCTTGCATTTGAACTTCAAATGTTTTGGCACTTCTTCGCTTCGAACGCATTTCTTAGACACATCTTTGTTGTCATTTCGAGACTTCTTTGGATATATTCTCATAATTATCACTCGAAGCTCTAAGCTTTGATATGCCCATTCGAAGCACTGCTTCTACCATTTCGAAACATGACGTTTTGTTTCATTTCAATCGAAATGTCCAATTTACTTTGCTTCTAATAATATCATCAAAATCTCCAGCCAACAAAATGCCCCTTTAAAATATGTATTTCGATTCCTTTGAGAAATACTTATTTTAAACATATACACAAGATTTTGATGCGACCTTCGAATCATCGTAACATTTATTGCATTTGACTCCAGTCACATCAATCACAACGCTTTTCAGATTCCTTAACCGCCTTGAACCATTTCACAGTATGGTGCAGTTATGAAACAATGATTATCTTTAATCACGCCTACTACCAATGTTAACTTTACGCCACCCCTTCATCAAACCAACCCACGATTACCACGTATCACAATCTTACTCAGTGGATGCTTAAACTTCCACATTATAAAAACCCATCAACTTAGTCTTTTCTTCTCTTCCCACATTCTGAACCTTTTCTCCTTATTTTCTCACCGAAACCCTAAGCTTTCAACATTCTTCTAACAATGTCTTCTTCAACTTCATCTCAACTAAAAAAGGTTTCCAAAAAGAAAGGAAAGACCGCGGGAACTACAATGGAAAGCAAGGTTGTTACCTACCAAGGTCAATCTGTTCTTGTTTCCCAGATGATCTCAAAAGAGAAAGAAATGTTTTATGCATCCCAGGTACTTATTCCTACTACCGCTGCTGGCAAGAGGTTAGCTTTAATGGGCCCTCTTACAGTTTTTGAAATTTTAAAAGATACCAGAAATTTTTTCCCAGTTTGCTATAGTTTTAAACCCCTGTTTAATAAAATGGATAGCCCCAAACCTATAGAATCTTCTGACTCAACCACCGTAGAAAATCCAATCGTTCCTCCTAAGGACCCTTTTGTACTGGACTATGTAAAGAGTAACTTCAAACCGTTTCGATCTTGCCCCACCTCCGACACTGCTTATCATAACTGGTTCAATAAGGTAGAAGCTAAGAAATCCCAGCAATGGGAAGAATTAGGTATCTATAACTTGATTAAGCTGTCGAAGCCAGGTTTTACTTATAGCCACCCATTGTTATTCGCGTCCCTATATTTCTGGGACAATACTTATAATACTTTCCATCTCCCTGGTGGAATGATTACCCCTACCTTTTTTGACATAGCGGCCATTACTGGGCTATCACCAGTAGGAGAAACATATATCCCTGACAACGAAGAACATTCGAGTATAATCGACTTCGAAGTCAAACTAGCAAGTTTTTCAAAGTTTATCAGCCACTATCATGCTGAAGGAGACAGTGTGTCTGATGTAGAACACATTGCTTTCCTTACCTTATGGCTGTCAAGATATGTCTTTTGCAGCAGATCCCTACAGGTAGCCAGTAGGTTTATTCCTCTAGCTAGAGATTTGCATGAGAATCGGAGGGTGTGCTTAAGTGAACTGCTATTAGTTGATCTTTATGAAAGCCTAAGGTCAGCTGTTTCGAGTCTAAAATCTCATACCTCCAAGAATATCCTGCTAGCTGGCCCTTTTTGGTTACTTCAGTTATGGCTAAATGCCATGTTCGAACCTTCATTGTCAACTGCCAACACCATTGATGAACAAGACCCTGAAATAACGGATAGATTCGTTGAAGGCACTAGGCTGCGAAGACTAACCCTGAACGATGATAAGGATGACTTCAAAGTCCTATTCTCAAAATACATCATGATATTCTCCAAGAGGCATAAGTTCGAAGAGACCATGGCGCCTTTTGCTTCAAGGGCTCATGGACCTTCATGGTTCACCATGGCTCTCTCAGAAGCTGTCAAAAGCAAAGAGATTCAAGATGTATGGAGAGCCTTCTTGCTACCCAGACTAATCTCTTCAAGAATAACTCCTGCCAAGAATCAGATTTTCCTTTTCGCTTACCAGCCAAATTTCGTTTCGAGACAGTTTGGCTTGTGCCAACTAATTCCTGAACCCTTATTTCAAACGGAAAGTGCCATTACCTCTGGGCGAACCTTCAAGGCACGGGAAGCCAAACTACAGCAAGAACAATACCAAGGCTTTGCCCAGTTTGAGCTAATAACTTTCGAACCTACCCACCTTACAACAAAGGGGTTTCTGGAATGGTGGACAAAGTTCTATCAGACTTATATGTTCGATACTCTTACTATTCAGCAGAAACTAACTGATGCCTTCGATGTGCAGGTACCATCCAAGAAAGGTATGTTTACTCATGCCAAAGAGATTAAAGCTTTTCAAAATTATTTCGAAACTACCTATGATCCCACACACTTGGAATCCACTGTGCATCAAGCGGCTGAGACCTTGAAGGAAAAATTCAAAGAAAAAGTTTCTAAGTTAAAACTTCCTTCAGGGTTGTCACCTGAGGATAAGTATAGGTTGGTATTCGAAATGCATCCACCTAAATTTCCTAGATTACCTACCTCAGAACTGGCTCTGGCTTGGTTTCCTCCATACCCTTGGTGGTTCACTTGCAAAGAAATGTTCAAACATCTTCAAAAGAAACCAAAGCCATCTGAGACTGTGACATGGGCTCGACACTGGCTCCACGATTTCCCAGGACATCTTCGCTATGACCTTTCTGCCATGTCGATTAAATCTGATCAAGGCACAGGTGCGAATGCTTGGGAAAATCCCAAATGTTTCTCATTTTCTATATCTTTAACTTTGCCTTAATTGTTTCGACTTTCAGCCATTAGGATAAAGACTGCTGCTTCAAAGTCGAAAGAAGGGAGCGCCTCTCAAGCCTCTATCGAAACCATTGACAATGTGAGTCCATCCGAACCAACAACAATTGCTGCAACAACAACAACAACAACGCCAGTAATAGCCAGTGCTCTAACTCCACAGGTAATCACTTAGCCTTGATGTTTCGAATTCACTAACGTTTCATGATTTGCATCTAACTCTTTGTTTTAAATCTTCTCAGACCAACAATCTTTCACCTACCACTCCAAAGAAGCGAAAATCAAACACTACTGGGGAAGACCCCAAGGCTGGAGGGAACTTACCAGCTGCTTCGAAGAAGAAGAAGAAGAAGGATATTTCAAAAAGTACCGTACCAACTAGTGTCTCTGGACTCGATTCCAGGGATGCTGCTCCCTCACCTAAATCCAAAATTCCATCTTCGACCTCCAACGTAATGTTGGAACGCATAGCTAGCAACCTCTCTTCCGAGAGTCCACAGGTAAATTGAACTCTAAACTTTTGGAAATAATTTCTCATTACCTTGGTGCATGCTTTTAATATTCTTTTGCTTCTTGCAGGATATTTTAAATCCAGCTTTTACCACTTCGACTTCACCATCAAAAGTTGCTGCTCCGATCAACTCCTCTCCTCAAGGAGACTCCAGCAACCTTGTACAGAACAAAGGTTCCTCCAATATGGCGGTTCTGGCTGGGGCTTCTGAGCAGCAGGATGATCAGAGTACTTCTCCTCCTCTAAAAGAAACAAATGAAGCAACACTCCATGAATATGCAGAGGCTTTGCAAAGAACTTCTCTCTAAAAGTCCTCTCTTGAAACCCTTCAAGAGGACCCAAAGGACACTCACGCTGAAGGAGAGAAAGCTGATTCTGGTCAAAGAAACGAAGAATCTGCAGAAGAAGAGTCTAAGGAGGGGGATGCCAACGATGGTTCGACTGCTGGGACAGAGTCCAATGCAAATAGCAGCGAAAACGAAGACATCGAAGTGGTGGATTTGGATGACGATGAAGAAGATAATGAGCACGAAACGAATGAAGGAGATGGTGACACAACCAATAAACCCATGGAAGTCGAAATGGACGTGACTCCCCTGCGTGTGGAACTCCCTCAACCGTCTTTGTCTCGAATGACTGAAGAGGAGCTTGCACTCCTGAGACGAAATGACCCTATTGGGTACATGAAGGCGAAGCTGGCTCAAAGGGACATTCCACCTGCTAGGGCTGGCACAAATTCGACTAGCCATCCTCTGCCCACAGATGAAAGAATTGTACTTCTTAACAGGATCAGGAGAACAATTCTTGATGTGGATATATTCGAAGTGCTCAAACAAGATAGCACTGCTTGCTACACTATGAAGGAGTTGCTTACAAAAGTCAACCTTGCTACCTGCTCCTTGCCAGTTAGTACTATCTTGTTCGATCTTCAATCTTTGCTGGACAACGTAATTGGGTACCTTCTCCAAGATGAATTTGCTGCCAGAAAGGTTCAAGAAAAACGCACTGCAATGGATGCTGCTTATGAACAAGCTTCGAAACTCTCTCAAGAAGCTGAGGATCAAGCCATGCATCTAAAGCAAGCAAAAACTGATTATGAGGCTCGAGCTGAGTCCATCCTTCTCTGGGAAAGGCAAATTCAGGAACTTCAACAGAAGGTTAAAGAGGCTAGAGAACAACAATTAGCCTACGAAACCAATACTGCTGGTAACCAATTCGAAGAGCTTCTCAACCAGGGGCTTGCAGAAATGGAAACTGCAGAACAACTCAAGGGAGAAGTGGCAACCTTGGAGGGAGCCAGACGCTTTGCTCAACAGAGACTTGAATCTTTTCGAAGTACCTTCAACAGATTGAAGAATAATTCTTATTTCTAAACTTCAGTGTTCATTTGATTACAATTTGGTTTTTTATATGTAATATTCGAACAACGCCATTTTGGCATCCCATATTGCCATTTTGGCATTTTTATAATATTTTGATTACGTTGTTGCTATTCGAATCTCCTGCAGGCGTGGCTTATATTTCTTTAAATACTTCCCATTAACCTTTAGGATACGTTTATCATCCATCAGCTCTTCGATTTCATATGCATTGTTCGAGAATACCTTTAGTATTCGAAAAGGCCCTTCCCAATGAGGTGACCATTTACCTAATGATTTATTTTTCTTGTCCATGGGTAATATGACTTTCCAGACTAAGTCATTAATAATGAATGCTTTTCTCCTCACCTTTTTGTTATATGTCCTGGCCACTCTTTCTTTTTGTCTCATCAAGATTTCTAATGCATGTAATCTAACTTCGTCCAACTCAACTAATTCATTCATCATCATCTTCCAATATAGTGCAGCTGGAATTTCGTTTTGTCTTTGAATTTGAACTGATTGTAGATGAATTTCTACTGGCAGCACTGCATCATGACCAAATGTGATTTGGAAAGGTGTAGTGTTAGTAGCTTCCTTAGGAGATGTTCTACAGGCCCATAGTATTTGGTCCAAAGTTTTGTGCCAGTTTCTTGGCTTTTTACCAATATGTTTCTTGATTAACCCTATTATCACTTTATTGGCTGCTTCGACTTGACCATTTGCTTGAGCATAATATGGCGTTGATGTTAGTAATCTAAACCCCATTTCTTGGGCAAATTCTTGCATCTTTCTACCAGTAAACACAGAGCCTTGGTCTGTGGTTATGCTCTCTGGCAATCCGAACCTATAGATAATGTGCTTCTGTATAAACTCAATAATAGCCTCTTGATCAGCAACTATTAATGGTATAGCTTCGATCCACTTGGTAAAATAATATATTCCTACCAAGATATATTTCTGTCCTTTAGACGAAGCAGGATTTATTTCTCCTATTAAATCCAATGCCCATCCTCTAAATGGTCATGGTTTGATGATTGAATGCAACTCACTTGCAGGGGCATGTTGAATCCCTGCATGTTTCTGACATTCCTCACATCCTTTAGCAAAGTCTATACAATCTTTGAGCATGCTAGGCCAATACATGCCATATCGAAACAACAACCATTTCATTTTATGACCTGCCTGATGTGCCCCACATGCCCCATTGTGGACTTCTGACAATGCTAAGTATGCCTCACTTTCTCCTAGGCACTTCAATAATACGCCCTCTTGGGTCTTTTTGAACAATTCGTTCCCCATGAGGACATATGATAACGCTCTGTATTTTATTTTCCTATCAACATTCAGAGTTGGGTTTGTTAAATAACTCACCAGTGGACTTCGCCAATCTGCATCTGATAAAGTGTTTATGGCTAATATTTCGAATCCTTGTTTCTCAGCATATCCCAATTTCATACTTTCTAGATCTGATGGTGTGAATCTAGTAGCCATAACTCTACCCCTTAATTCAACTAAATCCTCAAAGTTCCTGGCAGAAACTTTATAACCCGAAGCCAACTGTGCTAAGTCATTTGCTTCTTGGTTCTCTATTCTTGGTATATGTTGAATATCCATGTATTCAAATTTCCTAAGTAGCCTGTTGACTATGACGAAGTATATCATCAGGTTTTCCTTTATGCATTTATACTCCTTTGTTATTTGCTTGACCACTAATTCTGAGTCTCCTTTAATTTCGACTCTAGTTGCCCCCAATTCCAACAAAGCTTCAAGTCCAACAATGAGCGTTTCATACTCAGCTTCGTTGTTCGAGCAACGAGGACCATCTAATTTATACTTGAATTTTGTTGGAATTCCTTAAGGAGAAATTAGAAGGACTCCAACACCACTTCCATTCCTGTGGGTTGAACCATCAAAGTATAATTTCCATGGTTGCATTTCGACGTAACTCATGACAGTCTGCTCAACCAATGAATGGTCCACAATAAAATCAGAAATCACTTGGCCTTTCACAGCTTTTAAAGGCATGAAAGTCAAAGAATATTCTGTTAAGGCTAAAGCCCATTTACCAACTCTGCTATGCATTATTGGTTTTGAAAGCATGTGTTTAATGACATCGAAATGAGATGAAACATAAACATCAACATGCTTTATATAATACTTGAGTTTCATACAAGAGAAATACAAACAGAGACATAGCTTTTCTAAATTGCTATATCTGGTCTCTGCATCATTCAATACCCTACTTAAATAGTATATGGCTCTTTCGATACCATTGCTGTCTTCTTGTGCTAACATACTACCTATACTAACTTCAGAGGCAGATATGTACAATCTCATGGGCTTCCCCCATGAAGGTGGAGACAAGATAGGAGGCTGAGAGAGGTATCTTTTTATCCTGTCAAATGCCTCTTGATGGGCTTCGTTCCATTCGAAGGCTTGGCCTTGCTTTAGACGAAGCAACAAAGAGAAAGCTTGGGTTCTTCCACTCAGATTCGAAATGAACCTTCTAAGGAAGTTAATCTTCCCTAGCAGAGATTGCAGCTCCCTTTTTGACGTAGGTGCTTTCGTCTCCATTATGGCTTTGGTTTCGTTCTGGTTGATCTCAATCCCTTTCTTGTGAACCACAAAACCAAGGAAATCTCCCGCCTGCACAAAAAATGCACATTTAAGGGGATTCATCTTTAAGCCATGTTTTCTCATTCGTTCGAATGATTGGCTCAAATGATGCAAATGTGTTTCTGCAGATATAGATTTGATGACTATATCATCAATATACACCTGCATAAAGGTTTCAATGAAATCATGAAAAATCGAATTCATTGCCCTTTGATAAGTTGCCCCAGCGTTCTTTAAACCAAAAGGCATCACCACCCATTCGTAAGTGCCTAAGGCTCCTGGGCAACGAAATGCTGTCTTGGCAACATCTTCTTCAGCAATAAAAATCTGATTATACCCAGAGTATCCATCTAACATACTCAAGTATTCGAACCCTGCAGCAGAGTCTACTAGCATTTCTGCCACAGGCATGGAGTACTCATCCTTAGGGGTTGCAGTGTTTAAATCCCTAAAATCTATGCAAATTCTTAAAGAACCATTTTTCTTAATAACAGGTACTATATTTGCTAACCATTCGACATACCTTGTGGTTCTGATGAATCTGCAACGCATCAACCTTTCGATCTCCGCTTTAATCTTTGTGAGAACCGCTGGTGCGAATCTTCTAGGAGTTTGTTTGATGGGCTTCTTGCCATCTTTGATTGGCAGTCTGTGTTCGACTAACTCCCTCTTTAAACCAGGCATTTCGTCATAATCCCATGCGAAGCAATCTTTGTTTTTCTTGAGGACTTCGATTACTTCCTGCTTGAGGCCTGGGCTAAGTTTTGCACTTATGTAGGTTATTCTTTTCGTGTTTTCATCCCCTAAGTTGACTTATTCGAGTGGATCCTGCGCCAACATTTTGGCACCTGAGTCTATGGGGTCCCTTTCGAAGCCTAAGGGTTCTTTATCATAGATGGCATCCAGCCTTTGATCTATCTCAAGTTCTTTAAAGGGTGAGCATTTCGAGCCATCCCCACTTATTTAGTTTATCTTCACAGCTAATTTATTTATTTCAGCCTCTAAGGCCGCCTTTGATTCGTTCTCAGCCATATAGGCCGAAATCCTTTCAAAAAAGGAGGACTCAGTCATGGATAAGGTTGTCGAAGTCCCAGCCTGTTGGCCGTCTTTGTATAGTATTTTCGACTCCCTCTTCTTCACTGATTATTCTTCTATCTTAGTATAGGCCATCATGGCGAAGGGTCATATAGTAGTGGGCGTTTCTGGTTTCGTTGATTTCATCATTTGGAACACACGGAGCAATCTTTGCCAGATGTTTGTCATAATCCCTCTTGTCAACTAAATTGACTATTGACATGAAGTAACTCTGGGCTGCTTCAATATTTTCCACGATCCCATCTTCTCTCCATAGAACTAATCGCTGGTGCATTGACGAAGGTACTGCCCCTACGCCATGGATCCACTCCCTTCCCAGCAACAAGTTGTAGTTGGCCTTGGCTTCGATCACCATAAACATGGTGGGCCTACAGCTTGAGCCTATTGTCAAGTCCAACTGAACCACTCCCAGTGTTTTGCCCACTTTCCCTTCATAATTGGATAGAACCATATTGTGGGGCTTGATGTCCCCTTCGCGTATTTCTAACCTTTTCAGCATGAAGTGGGGTATCAAATTGATTGCAGCACCCCCATCCACTAGAACCTTATTCACGCCATGGGCACCAAGTTTTTCCCGAATAAATAATGGCTTAAGATGGTTCTTCATAGCAGGTTCTGGACGTTCGAAGAACGCATTTTGCTCCTCGACAGCCCCATTGTCCATCACATAGTAGCACACAGGCCTATGCTTCATCAAGTCTATGGTATCTTCTTCCTCATATTCATCAATTTCGGTTTCCTGTTCAAATTCCAGGGAAGCACAGATACCACGTTGCAGTTTAGGTTGAATGAAGACTCCCCCTCTGATTCGAAGTTATCCGTTATCATATCTTCGTCTTCTTCTGGGCCTGGAGTGTATTCCTTTGGTTCATCTAGTTGTACTTCAGAGAAAAGCCTCCTATTAACTGGAGGTTTGTCTTCAGTTTGATTTTT
Organism: Vicia faba; assembly: GCA_948472305.1. Classification (NCBI taxonomy): domain Eukaryota; kingdom Viridiplantae; phylum Streptophyta; class Magnoliopsida; order Fabales; family Fabaceae; genus Vicia; species Vicia faba. Next base: position 1,793,179,482 of record OX451736.1, read on the forward strand.
TGGTGAGGGTTTGTTGGTGCTAGATTCACCTTGGTTCTTTGTTGAAGTTGCCCCTTTATTTGCCACAGCTTCCCTCTCAGCCTTTCGAATCCTCTGTTGCCTGCGCCATTGGGATCTCGACATGGGGTTCCTTCCTTTGTAGTTCTCTAATCTTACCTCTTCCCTTTTTGCTACGTTGAATTGCCTTCTGTATGTCATAGCATGGCGTGCATTTCGTTCGGTGTTTCTCCATCTGTCTTTGCCTTTGTCATTTCTGACTTGCAGCCATCTGTCGGTTGGCACTTCAGCAGGGAGTTTGAACGTCACTCTTCGAGCACCCCTGGGATGAGGACTATCGGGCCTTCGTTGTTTGTATTTGCTATCGAAACGTGGGCCCATCTGCACAGTTTCTTGATGGTTCCAGCAAGGGGCGAAGGGAATCGTTTCGAAGGCTCTGGCCATGCTTTGATCATACACAGCAGAACACCTTGGGCATATCAAGCACTTGGTTGCCCCTTTGTAGCAGCGAAACATAAATTCCAGCAAACTTTCTCCAGCCTTAGGATAACACCTGAATAGCTGGTTATCCTGGCGCCAATTGTTGCCAGTTCGAGCCCTCTGTACCCTTTCGAAGTTCGCAGCGATTCTCTGATTGCAGAGGATGCTGCACCTAGGGCATAGTATCATTCATGTATCTCCCTTGTGGCACGTCATGAGGTAATCCTTGAGACTAGCATCTCCAGCATGATTATCCTCCATTTTATACTTCTCTTTTTCTAAGTATCTTTCGACCTCTTCCATCTCAGAGCGAGGTCTCTCCATATCCACCATGTTTACCTCAACATCCTCCCCTTCAGCTTCATCATCTCCCCATCTTGTGGGTTTTATATCTTCAATGTGGACCTTCGAACTCTCTGGGGCAGAATATTTAACCAAATAGTCAAATTTTCCACTGGGTTCCCCTAAAGTGTCCCATATTTCTTTCTGAGGGGAAGTTGGCTTCGTGATTTGGACTTTCTCCAATTCTAGCCTCAGGCCTTCAGTGACCTGTGTTAACTCTTGCTTTTGATTTTCCTGGCCTTCAGTAGCCTGGATTTCTTTTGCAACAACTAAAGGTGCTGCTTCAGTCGAAGTCTCTGGTTGCTTCTGGACGTCTTCAGTGACCTCCTTATCAACTTCGACCATCACCCAGCTTTCGTTTTCAGTACCTTTCTCTCCTATTGAGACATCACTTTGGTCAGCTTCCACCATGTTAATCTCTCCAATGCATGCAGGCTCAGAGTAATTGGTGTCTGCGACGTCCAAGGGATCTTCGTCCACTTTCATTTTTGCTTTATCAGCAAACTTCAGTCTGCCATCTTTAATTGCATTCTGAATTAGGTCCCTGAAAAGAAAACACTGTGAGGTTTTGTGGCCTAGGAAACTATGATATTTGCAAAATCCTCTTTTCTTTCTTTGATCTAAAGGAGGTATTTTGACATTTGATGGCACAATGAGTTGGCCATCTTTGACAAGTAAATCAAAAATCTCGTCACATTTAGTGACATCGAAGGTATAAACCTTCTTTGGGAATTTGTCACTTTTCTCATTTTCAACAATCTCTTTCCCTTTTGTGGGAACTAATAATTTGCAGGAGTAAGGTGGTGCCTGTTTTAATTCAGCGAGGTCGATCTCGACCTCTTCGAATTCGAATTCAGGATAATCTTCTGCTTCCTCAGTTCCAACATAGGAGATCCTTTCCTTCTTGTTATTTTTAAAGACTCTGGCCTTTTCGGCCTTTAGCCTTTCGACATGTCGAACCCTGTCGGCTAACTGAGCCATGTCCCTCAAATATTGAGTGTCTAGTTTCTTTCGATAGAGTAATCCAAGCCACCAGCGGCCATTTCGACTAACTCATGTTCAGGCACCACTGTGTAACATCTGGATTTCAAAAGCCTGAATCTATTCAGATAATCATCTATGGGTTCAGTGAACTTTCTCTTGACACTGGCTAATTCCTTCAAGCTTATTTTTGTCTGTCACATGTAAAACAGTTCATGGAATAATCTCTCCAAAAGAGACCAAGTATCAATGGACCCAGGAGGCAAAGTGGTGAACCACGTGAAGGCGTTTTTAGTCAAGGAACTTGGGAAATATTTGATCCTGAGATCTTCATTATTGGCTATATCTCCCGCTTCGGTTAGATATCTGGCTATATGTTCGACTGTTGACTCATTGGTATCCCCAACGAACTTTGTAAACTTAGGGACTTTATATCCCCTTGGTAAATCAGTATGCATTATGTAATATAATATAGGAGAAGCATAATTTGGCCTTCTAATTCCTGTGTTGAGGCCATTCTGGGCCATGACTCTCTCTATCATGGTGGTTAAATTGTTTTCTGCCAAGATGTTATCGTTTCGAATTCTATGAACGACTGCATCAGCATCTTGATTTCGACCCACCATGACAACCCCCCTAGGTTGTTCTTCTCGAAACTCAGAGACTTCCAGCCTTTCGACCCTTGCCCCTGGTTCCATAATTTCTCTTTGTGGGCCTGGGATCATCGGGGCTTCTAGCCTTTGTGCCCTTGCCCCCAAGTTAACTTCTTCTCTAGGTGGTCTATAGTTTGGGTCGTTAGCACCTTGTTCCATAATAGGTATGTTTGCTCGAACTCCCGCCTGATTCTGCCTACGCCTCTCTGGGGGAGCAAAAAAATCTGCTATTCGACTCATGTTATCTGCGTTTTCTCTGTTTGTCACAGTTACATTTTGTACTATTGGGGCAAATATTTCCTGCATAGTTTGTGCTAATACCCCTATCATATTATGGTTACTGTCATCCATCAATTGCCTAAAAGCCAACTGGTTTTCTGTGGTTAAAATAGGCATTGCGCTATAACCCACTGACCCTTGGTTATTTGTCATAAACTGATTCGCCCCAGACCCAGACCCTAATTGTGGTGATGAATTCGATGTGGAATTGTGTAAACCTGCCATAAAAGATGTTGGCATTCCATAAGAGGAGTTTCTGGTTCTATTACCATCGAAACCGGGTGGTCTAGTTAGTGGGGTGGCGAAATGGGTTTGTGTCCCTGATGGTGGAACGAATCCCCCAGGATAACCAATGGTTCCAGTATTTCCTAAGATCGAACTATTAGTTGATATGCCACTTACTCCATTAGTGGCTATATTACTGGTAGAAGATGCAACAGACTGTGCATTCGAAGGGATCACATTAGACGTTCCCATCGAAGCAGACACATTAGTGCCTGTTGTATGTGGGGAATTTTGTTCCCCTTGTTGATTGTCAGAATTAGACATCTTGTTCAAACGTTTTCTTCTGGATAAGGGTTGGTTGTTATTGGTTATTTTACCACTTCTTAGGTTCATAAAACAGCAAACTTATCACTCAGAGGGTATTTTTATAATGGTTACGTCTCAACAATCTTTATTTCTATTCTAAATTCCGTAATGTCCAACGATTGGTCCCACCGGGTGTGCCAATTTGTTTATAGTGATTTCTGGTAAACAACCGCTAGTCCTCCAAACTATCGAATAAACTTACTGACTGTTATTCAATTTCTCTGGTAACTCGCAGGATCAACTAGATTGATCCTAGGACGTGTTGTTCATTAGGGTAACTCTCATGATCGAACAGGTATTCATGGTTGGTATTTAGAATGTTGTGTAGGTGTTTAACTTATTTCGATTTCTCTATCAAAGATCTAAAGGTATAATTAAATCAATGTGCGTGAAACTAAATTGCATGAATAAAGGTCAATTATGAAGACATGTAAAAACTGCATAAAAGACAAGTAAATGACTTCGAAGTGTAAAAAGAACAGTTAATGTAAAAGATGCTCTGGAATGTAAAAGATTCGAATTATGAAGAAAGCGTTTAAATGCAAGAAAATTGTAAAATGATTTTAAGTGAAAAAGGTGTTCAAATGATAAAAAACTTGAAGATAAAGGCATGAAATGTATAACAGTTTCTGAAATGTAAAGTATTTGAAACGGAAAGAAAATATTTAAATGTAAGGCATCAGTAAAAGACTTCGAACGAAAACATTTTAAATGCAAAAACTTGTAAATGGTATTGACATAAAGATAAAGGAAAGTACTGGAAGTGATAAAGAGTTTTCATTAAATTATAAACATGTGGTGTTATCATACGTACATTGCTCTTGCATTCGTTTCCCTAGCCATGTGGTAATTTGAATGTTTACTGAGTGTTTTTGTACAATAGATATGACACACGAAATCCTAATGCTAAGACTTCTATTTATACTACTTCGACCATAACGGTCTTGCTATAAGATTCTGCCATGTTCAGAACATGCAGAGCAATGCCTCTCTCTTGCTTCCACGTGTCTTCGAATGCTCCAGCGCATATATTTCAAATTTTGAACATCCCGCTTGCATTTGAATTTTAAATGTTTTGGCACTTCTTCGCTTCGAACGCATTTCTTAGACACAGCCTTGTTGTCATTTCGAGACTTCTTTGGATATATTCTCATAATTGTCACTCGAAGCTCCAAGCTTTGATATGCCCATTCTAAGCACTGCTTCTACCATTTCGAAACATGACGTTTTGTTTCATTTCAATCGAAACGTCCAATTTACTTTGCTTCTAATAATATCATCAAAATCTCCAGCCAACACTGCCCCAACTGCAAAACTTTGCCTATAAATAGAACACCATTTACACACTGAAAAGACCCCAGAAAAATTTGTGAGAGAGACGAGAGAATTGAGAAAGAAAGCTTTGAACCACTGCAAAACTTCCAAGAACCCAGGAAATTATAAACACAAAATACCAAAATCTTGGCATTGATTCCTTATATTCAAACTCCATTTTTCCTCAAGTGTTCTTGACTAAAGTCACCCACGTAACTTTTGATTCATACATCAGAAGCTACCTTAACTTCTGTATTCCTATTGCCATACATTCTCCACTCATTTTCACTTTAAAGGAGTCAGAATATTACCTCTTGGCTGTCCCAGAAGTTGTAAACTTCCATCATGCTGAGTACGTGAAGAAGCTACTCAGAACATCACCAGAATTCAAGACCAACCTCCAATTCACAGAATCCTTTCCAGCTGCAAGGTAAGTTTTCTGCTGACTCTCATCATACTGATTAAGCATTGTTAGATTTTGCATATTTAGCACAATATAGATATTCTGATCCTGATGATGTACATATTCTGAAAATTCCTGCATTTACTTGCCTAAGTAAAAGAAATCCCAGTTCAGAGTTTCCTAAAGAAATCAAGACTCAGAATTAGAATTAGCAAATACATGTTGCTTCTGATTTGTGCTTCTGATATTTCATGAAAATTGTCATAACTATTATGCATGCAACTTCTGTTCTGTAAATGACTAAGCTGCAGATGTTCTGACTGGTATGGAGAGAGGCAAAGTTCTGACGGTGGCACCAGAACTTTTGAAAACTTCTGAGTTTTCAGAAGATCCAGAACTTCTGAACTTCCATATTTTTGCTAAGATGTTTCTGTTTGTGCAGCAAGGCAGAGTTAGAACTTCTGACCTCTTCTATTTTCAGCACTTTGTGCTGATTATGTTTTCTTTCTTTTTATTATTTTGCCATCATATTATTTTTTATTATTAATCAAAAACACCAAAAAATATTTTATATTTGCATGTTATATTTTCTTTTTAACAAAAAAAGAGAGACAAAAAAAGATTTTCTTAAACAAAAGTTATTTTCTTTTTTAAAAACAGACAAACATTTTACATTTCCTATACATTCTTATCTATTTCAATATGGTTGTAATAGTAACATATAATTTTAACTTGCAACCCCATTTCACAAATATGTACCCCCATCCCCCAAAATATTGTAATAGCGTAGGACTCTCCATTTCTGCACTGTTGTTGCTTTCAACATATGCTAGTAATTAGGGTGTATATGACAAGATATGAAAATTAACGAATATATCACCCTAATCAAGACAAATTATGCATGTAATCGAACAAACTCGCACACTTACACCCTTAAGGTAATTCCACTTGTTGCCTTACAAAATGGCCATGTTATGCATGTGGGATGTCTTAGCACAAACGAATCGAAAAAGATCATAGTCCCTCGATGACGCTATCAAAGTTGCCTTTAAAAATGATCTTAGTCCCTAAATAAAAAGTGCTAAGTCATCTCACAACATTGCTATCATGGTCATTCGATGACCCAATGCTCGTCCCTTCACATCTAACGATGAGGCTTCTTATCAATTCAATGGTAAGATAGCAACATCTAAAGGAGGAGGAAAAGCACATCTAAGACCTTTTGAGTAGGTAGATTACTTTTAGTTACTTGCTCAATTTCAAAACAAATCTCCTTTCTATTTTCAAAACAATCACATACACTTTTCAATACACTTTCCAAACACGAAATATTTTCAAAAGCTTAACACTTTGTATACGTTCTTACGAACGAGAACTATTACAAAGTTCGCCTAAACGATGACACCTTTTCAAAATACTTTTAAAACCCACATTACAAAGCACATTTCAAAACAAAAGCAAGTGATCTAGCAAGTAACTAAGAGCCCATGGAAAACCATGGATGGAAAGGGTGCTAATACCTTCCCTTTTCATAATCTACCCCCCGAACTCAAGGAAACATCTCTAAAGGTATTTCCTGTGCTTTTTCATATTTTCTTTTTGGATAAAAGAAAAGTCGGTGGCGACTCTTGCTCAACCGTAACATTTTCAAACACAAACGCAAAAAACCTCAAGTCAGTTCTCCCACCGTATCACACCTGATATGTGGAGAGGCAGAAGAATCTGCAGAGCATCTATTCTTCAGATGTGCTTTTAGCAGATGCATCTGGAATGAAATCAAAACATGAATTACTTGGCATGCTTCAGGGAATAATATCAAGAATAGAGTTACATGGTGTTACTTCGCCCTGCCGTCTCAATTCAGGACGAAGATCTATACAACTTCTTTAGCTGCAATAGTATATCAGATATGACATACTAGAAATGAGGTTTCGTGGAATAAAAGAGTAGATACCATCCATATTACTGTAGATAGAATACAAAAAGAAATAAGAAAAAGGATACATTGTATATATATGGCCAAAAAGTGTGAGCCAAGTTGATACCACGTGGTTCAACTCATTATAAATTATTGGCTGCTTTGTTAGCTTGTATTGTTTGTTTTTTGATTTTAATAAGGATTTCTGATTTATCAAATTATTCTTTGAGTTTTGAAGTTTTTAATGTCTTAAATAAATAAAAATTTGTGTTCATTAAAAAAAACTCTGATTGCACTAATTACTTTACTAGGTAGTTTTTCAAATTCAATGTGTTTACTCTTTTTTTTTTAAATTTAATAATTTTGTAAGTACAATTTTATAGGGATATTTTGATAATATTTGGAGCTACGGTATCACTTTTTTTTATTCTTCACACAAAATCATTACATTTATTCAATCTAATACCCGACTTTATTATAATAAATAAACAAATAATTTTTAATCAAATGATTGAGAAAATACTAAAATAATTGTTTTTTTGTAAGGACAATTTTATAAAGATATTTTGATAATAATTCTAGCTACAATGTAAAATTATCATTTTTATGAGTATTTATTCTATTTTTAAAAATATGGTTAAAATGTTTTTTCGAAATTTTAAATTATTTTTATTAGTATATATTTTTATTAATTTATTTCAAAATTGAAAAGTTATTTTTAAAATTTTTGAGAACTATAGCATCAAGAAGAACGACCAAATATTACAAAGTGCTACTGGTAAGAAGCATTGGGCTTCAGAAGTTTGGAATCGCGTGAATATAGCCAAGCGTAGGTTTATATTTTGGCTTGCTATGCACTACATATTGAAAATAAAGCAAAGGTTGTGTAAGATGGGAATTGTGCAAGACACGATTTGCCTGATATGTGGAGAGGCAGAAGAATCTGCAGAGCATCTATTCTTCAGATGCGCTTTTAGCAGGTGCATCTAGAATGAAATCAAAACATGACTTACTTGGCATGCTTCAAGGAATAATATCAAGAATGGAGTTACATGGTGTTACTTCACTTTGCCATCTCAATTCAGGAGGAAGATCTATACAGCTTCTTTAGCTGCAATAGTATATTCGATATGACATACTAGAAATGAGGTTATGTGGAATCAAAGAGTAGATACCATCCATATTAATGTAGATAGAATACAAAAATAAATAAGAAAAACGATACATTGTATATATATGGCCAAAAAGTGTGAGCCAAGTTGATACCACATGGTTCAACTCATTATAAATTGTTGGCTCCTTTGTTAGCTTGTATTGTTTGTTTTTTGATTTTAATAACGATTTCTGATTTATCAAATTATTTTTTGAGTTTTGAAGTTTTTAATGTCTTAAATAAATAAAAATTTGTGTTCATTAAAAAACACTCTGATTTCACTAATTACTTTACTAGGTAGTTTTTCAAATTCAATGTGTTTACTCTTTTTTTTATAAATTTAATAATTTTGTAAGTACAATTTTATAGGGATATTTTGATAATATTTGGAGCTACAGTATCACTTTTTTTTATTCTTCACACAAAATCATTACATTTATTCAATCTAATACCCCGGCTTTATTATAATAAATAAATAAATAATTTTTAATCAAATGATTGAGAAAATACTAAAATAATGGTTTTTTTGTAAGGACAATTTTATAAAGATATTTTGATAATAATTCTAGCTACAATGTAAAATTATCATTTTTATAAGTATTTATTCTATTTTTAAAAATATGGTTAAAATGTTTTTTCGAAATTTGAAATTATTTGTATTAGTGTATATTTTTATTAATTTATTTCAAAATTGAAAAGTAATTTTTAAAATTTTTGAGAACTATAGCATCAAGAAGAACGACCAGATATTACAAAGTGCTGCTGATAAGAAGCATTGGGGCTTCAGAAGTTTAGAATCGCGTGAATATAGCCAAGCGTAGGTTTATATTTTGGCTTGCTATGCACGACATATTGAAAACAAAGCAAAGGTTGTGTAAGATGGGAATTGTGCAAGACACGATTTACCTGATATGTGGAGAGGCAGAAGAATCTGCAGAGCATCTATTCTTCAGATGTGCTTTTAGCAGATGCATCTGGAATGAAATCAAAACATGACTTAGTTGGCATGCTTCAGGGAATAATCTCAAGAATGGAGTTACATGGTGTTACTTCGCCCTGTCATCTAAATTCAAGAGGAAGATCTATACAGCTTCTTTAGCTGCAATAGTATATCAGATATGACATACTAGAAATGAGGTTCCGTTGAATCAAAGAGTAGATACCATCCATATTATTGTAGATAGAATACAAAAAGAAATAAGAAAAATAATACATTGTATATATATGGCCAAAAAGTGTGAGCCAAGTTGATACCACATGGTTCAACTCATTATAAATTGTTGGCTGCTTTGTTAGCTTGTATTGTTTATTTTTTTTTATTTTAATAAGGCTTTCTGATTTATCATTTTTTTTTTGAGTTTTGAAGTTTTTAATGTCTTAAATAAACAAAACTTTGTGTTCATTAAAAAAAAATCTCTGATTGCACTAATTACTTTACTAGGTAGTTTTTCAAATTCAATGTGTTTACTCATTTTTTTTAAAATTTAATAATTTTGTAAGTACAATTTTATAGGGATATTTTGATAATATTTGGAGCTACAGTATCACTTTTTTTTATTCTTCACACAAAATCATTACATTTATTCAATCTAATACCCCGACTTTATTATAATAAATAAATAAATAATTTTTAATCAAATGATTGAGAAAATACTAAAATAATGGTTTTTTGTAAGGGCAATTTTATAAAGATATTTTGATAATATTTCTAGCTACAATGTAAAATTATCATTTTTATGAGTATTTATTCTATTTTGAAAAATATGGTTAAAATGTTTTTTCGAAATTTTAAATTATTTTTATTAGTATATATTTTTATTAATTTATTTCAAAATTGAAAAGTTATTTTTAAAATTTTTGAGAACTATAGCATCAAGAAGAACTACCAGATATTACAAAATCCTACTGATAAGAAGCATTGGGCTTCAGAAGTTTGGAATCGCATGAATATAGCCAAGCATAGGTTTATATTTTTGCTTGCTATGCACGACAGATACGATTTGCCTGATATGTGGAGAGGCAGAAGAATCTACAGAGCATCTATTCTTTAGATGTGCTTTTAGCATATGCATCTGGAATGAAATCAAAACCTGACTTACTTGGCATGCTTCAGGAAATAATCTCAAGAATGGAGTTAAATGGTGTTACTTCGCCCTGCCATCTCAATTCAGGAGGAAGATATATACAATTTCTTTAGCTGCAATAGCATATCAGATATGACATACTAGAAATGAGGTTATGTGGAATCAAAGAGTAGATACCTTCCATATTACTGTAAATAGAATACAAAAAGAAAAAAGAAATAGGATACATTGTATATATATGGCAAAAAAATGTGAGCCAAGTTGATACCACGTGGTTCAACTCATTATAAATTGTTGGTTGCTTTGTCAACTTCTATTGTTTTTTTTTAATAAGGCTTTCTGATTTATCAATTTTTTTTTTGAGTTTTGAAGTTTTTAATGTCTTAAATAAATAAAAACTTGTGTTCATTAAAAAAAATCTCTGATTGCACTAATTATTTTACTATGTAGATTTTCAAATTCAATGTGTTTACTCATTTTTAAATTTAATAATTTTGTAAGGACAATTTTATAGGGATATTTTAATAATATTTGGAGCTACAATATCACTTTTTTTATTCTTCACACAAAATCATTACATTTATTCAATCTAATATTTTATTATAATAAATAAATAAATAATTTTTAATCAAATGATTCAGAAAATACTAAAATAATGGTTGTTTTTGTAAGGACAATTTTATAAGGATATTTTGATAATATTTGTAGCTACAGTGTAAAGTTTTCATTTTTATGAGTATTTATTCTATTTTTAAAAAAATGGTTAAAATATTTTTTTGAAATTTGAAATTATTTGTATTAGTTTATATTTTTATTAACTTAGTTCAAAATTGAAAAGTTATTTTTTTTAATTTTGAGAACTATAGCATTAAGAAGAACTACCAGATATTGCAAAGTGCTAATGATAAGAAGCATTGGGTTTCAGAATTTTGGAATCGCATGAATATAGCCAAGCATAGGTTTATATTTTGGCTTGCTATGCACGACAGATTGAAAACAAAGCAAAGGTTGTGTAAGATTGGAATTGTGCAAGACACGATTTGCCTGATATGTGGAGAGGCAGCAGAATATGCAGAGCATCTATTCTTCAGGTGTGCTTTTAGCAAATGCATCTTGAATGAAATCAAAACATGACTTACTTGGCATGCTTCAGGGAATAATCTCAAGAATGGAATTACATGGTGTTACTACGCCCTGACATCTCAATTCAGGAGGAAGATCTATACAGCTTCTTTAGCTGCAATAGTATATCAAATATGACATACTAGAAATGAGGTTATGTGGAATCAAAGAGTAGATACCATCCATATTATTGTAGATAGAATACAAAAAGAAATAAGAAATAGGATACATTATATATATATATATATATATATATATATATATATATATATATATATATATATATATATATATATATATATATATATATATATATATATATATATATATATATATATATATATATATATATATATATATATATATATATATATATATATATATATATATATATATATATATATATATATATATATATATATATATATATATATATATATATATATATATATATATATATATATATATATATATATATATATATATATATATATAATGTGAGCCAAGTTGATACCACATGGTTCAACTCATTATAAATTGTTGGCTGCTTTGTTAGCTTGTATTGTTTGTTTTTTTGATTTTAATAAGGCTTTCTGATTTATCAATTTTTTTTTTGAGTTTTGAACTTTTTAATGTCTTAAATAAATAAAAATTTGTGTTCATTAAAAAAAAAATCTGTGATTGCACTAATTATTTTAATAGGTCCTTTTTCAATTTTAATGTGTTTACTCATTTTTTTTTAAATTTAATAATTTTGTAAGTACAATTTTATAAGGATATTTTGATAATATTTAGAGCTACAATATCACTTTTTTTTATTCTTCACACAAAATCATTACATTTATTCAATGTAATACCCCGATTTTATTATAATAAATAAATAATTTTTAATCAAATGATTGAGAATATACTAAAATAGAGGTTTTTTTTGTAAGGACAATTTTATAAGGATATTTTGATAATATTTGTAGCTACAGTGTAAAATTTTCATTTTTATGAGTATTTATTATATTTTTTAAAAAAATTGTTAAAATGTTTTTTTTTTAAATTTGAAATTATTTGTATTAGTATATATTTTTATTAATTTATTTCAAAATTGAAAAGTAATTTTTTTATTTTTGAGAACTATAACATCAAGAAAAACTACCAGATATTGCAAAGTGCTACTGATAAGAAGCATTAGGCTTCAGAAATTTGGAATCGCATGAATATAGCCAAGCATAAGTTTATATTTTGGCTTGCTATGCACGACAGATTCAAAACAAAGCAAAGGTTGTGTTATAGGAATTGTGCAAGACACGATTTGCCTGATATGTGGAGAGGTGGAAGAATCTACAGAGAATCTATTCTTCAGATGTGCTTTTAGCAGATGCACCTGGAATGAAATCAAAACCTGACTAACTTGGCATGCTTCAGGGAATAATCTCAAGAATGGAGTTAAATGGTGTTACTTCGCCCTGTCATCTCAATTCAGGTGGAAGATCTATACAGCTTCTTTAGCTGCAATAGCATATCAAATATGACATACTAGAAATGAGGTTCTGTGGAATTAAAGAGTAGATACCATCCATATTACTGTAGATAGAATACAAAAAGAAACAAGAAATAGAATTTATTGTATTTATATATAGCCAAAAAGTGTGAGCCAAGTTGATACCACATGATTCAACTTATTATAAATTGTTGGCTGCTTTGTCAGCTTATATTGTTTGTTTTTTTATTTTAATAAGGCTTTCTGATTTATCAATTTTTTTTTTTTTGTTTTGAAGTTTTTAATGTCATAAATAAATAAAAATTTGTGTTCATTAAAAGAAAATCTTTGATTGCACTAATTATTTTCTAGGTAGTTTTTCAAATTCAATGTGTTTACTCTTTTTTTTTATTTAAATTTAATAATTTTGTAAAGACAGTTTTATAAGTATATTTTGATAATATTTGGAGCTACACTATCACGTTTTTTATTCTTCACACAAAATCATTACATTTATTCAAATCTAATACCCCGATTTTATTATAATAAATAAATAAATAATTTTTAATCAAATGATTGAGAAAAATACTAAAATAATGGTTTTTTTGTAAGGACAATTTTATAAGGATATTTTGATAATATTTGTAGCTATAGTGTAAAATTTTCATTTTTATGAGTATTTATTCTATTTTTTAAAAAATGGTTAAAATATTTTTTGAAATTTAAAATTATTTGTGTTAGTGTATATTTTTATTAATTTATTTCAAAATTGTAAATTTATTTTTTTAATTTTGAGAACTATAGCATTAAGAAGAACTACAAGATATTGCAAAGTGCTACTAATAAGAAGCATTGGGCTTCAGAAGTTTGGAATTACAATCATAAGTTTATATTTTGGCTTGCTATGCTCGACATATTGAAAACAAAGCAAAGGTTGTGTAAGATGGGAATTATGCAAGACACGATTTGCCTGATATGTGGAGAGGCAGAAGAATTTGCGGAGCATCTATTCTTCAGATGTGCTTTTAGCAGATGCATCTGGAATGAAATCAAATCATGACTTACTTGGCATGCTTCAAGGAATAATCTCAAGAATGGAGATTAATACCTGTAACTAGCTAGGAAAACTATCTACATGAGCAGATTAAAGATTAATACATGTAACAAGCCAGGAAAACTATCTTTCTTTCTAAGATCAGATATTAATACCTGAAACCAGCCAGGATAATTATATCGACGTCCGACAAAAACAAGTTCTAGATTAATACCTGAAACAAGACAAGACAACTATCTGTGAACAACTGATTGTAGATTAACACCTGAAACCAGACATGAAAACTATCTACATGACCAGATGAAGCAGCCCTACCCGGGTTCCTTCTCATACATTTCCAGATGAAGTCTTACCCGGACTCATCATGAAGCAACCCTACCCACGCTTTCTCATATATTTCCAGAGGCAACCCAACACGGACTCGTCCTGAAACAGCGCTACACAGGTTTCTTCTAATACATTTCTGGATAGCAGTTAATTTCATCCTCCTCAACAAGTTATTGTGAAGCCTGGAGTTCAACTAGAAAACAACAAACTTTCATCTCTCCAGTACAGAGATAACTCCTCAGTAGAGCCTTGGACAACTGAAGTTCCCATACTCTATTCCCCACAGAGTTTTCCTCAAGCAAGAGAACAACGGAAATCAACCTTCCCCAGTGGACTCCTCCTCAGATAGCAGGAACAGGAATTCCCCATAAAGAGACCTCTTATGAAGTCAACATCTATCTTGGATGACATCTTTAAGCCCATCTCCAACGACTTTTCGTCACACTCTCCAAATGGCATCTGCAAGCCCATCTCCGACAACTCCTAGTCATCTTTTCCAAATGGCATCTTTAAGACCATTCCCCACACAGTCAATCATCATATCATGCGAGTGCAAATTTCTGGGCACTCTAGTGTTCAATCACCTTCCACCTTCAGATAACGAAAGGCAAACAAGCTAATCTAAATCTTCAGGTTTAAGAAGATTGAACAGGGGCAGCTGTTGTACCCCAAAATTTTCTCTCTCATGTTTTCCAAGATCTTCCCTTTGCATGGTGGTTACAAACACTTGCTTAGAGAAAATATAAAACTTTTGGAGATATTACAGTGTCTTTCGATTGGCACTTGGACAGGGTATTTTGATTGGCATTTGAGCAAGCTTCGATTGGGCGCTGAACTTCCTTCGACGCAAGCCTGATTCACAAGCTTCGATTGGGTGTTAGGCCATCCTTCGATCAAGTTCAAATCACAAGTCTTTGACTGCGCATTGGCTGCTTCAGGCTTGCCTTTGTTTCACGAGGCAAGAATTTCCTACATACTTGCCTTCGATTCACAAGGCAAGAACTTCCTACTCGCCTGCTTCGTTTCACAAAGCAGTAATCCCCTGTGTTGTACCCCAAAATTTTCCCTCTCATTTTCTTTCAAAATTTCCTTTTACATGGGTGGTTGCAAACATCTGCTTGAGGAAAGTAAAATTTGAAGATGAACAAAATATCCTACGATCGGGACATCAGAGCTTCCTTCGATTGGAGCATCTGAGCTTCCTTCGATTGGAGCATCAGAGCTTCCTTCGATTGGAGCATCAAAGCTTCCTTTGATTGGAGCATCAAAGCTTCCTTCGATTGGAGCATCAGAGCTTCCTTCAATTGGAGCATCAGAGCTTCCTTCGATTGGAGCATCAGAGCTTCATTCGATTGGAGCATTAGTGCTTCCTTCGATTGAAACATCAGAGTTTCCTCCGATTGGAACATCAGAGTGTTCTTTGATTAGAACATCAGAACGAAATGTCCTTCGATTGGCATATCAGGGCAAGTATCCTTCGAATGGCATATTAGTGCCGAGGTGTCTTAATCTAAAATGTTCTGGTGAGGTTTTTTATCGGAGGTGTACGAGGTGGTTTGGTGATGCGAGCTCCTTTGAAAACACTTTTTTGTGATTTTGGAGTTGGAGAATTTGGAAAATGTGAATCAACAACTTCATGGTAAGACGGTGTCCGCCTTGTGGAATTGTCATCTTGTGTACTTTTACACTTTTTTGATGCACCTTTTGTTTTTATCGGTTAT
Source organism: Vicia faba (assembly GCA_948472305.1). Classification (NCBI taxonomy): domain Eukaryota; kingdom Viridiplantae; phylum Streptophyta; class Magnoliopsida; order Fabales; family Fabaceae; genus Vicia; species Vicia faba. The sequence goes on from OX451736.1 coordinate 1,793,195,372, forward strand.
GAAGGAGGTTTCTTATCGGTGGTTTCTGGATAGGCGATTTTCCTCATTTGTTCTTTAATGTGCAATCTCTTAGTGTCATCCACTTTAGAAAATCTTTCCATGATCACTTCCAACTCGGTTGCAATAGTAATCCTCGATGTACCATCTTTCATAAAACCGTAGTCATCAAATTGGAGTCTTCTCCAATGACTGTAGACCCCGTCCATACGTATGAGGGAAATTAGCTTCATTTTTTTTTGAAATGAGACACGCATATGGTAGCCCGTATATTTTCCTAATTGTACACCCACACTTTGAACTATCCGGCCCCGTTGTCTCGGCACGCTTCACTTCATGAAAAATAAAATTCAACCCCGCTCGGGACATGTTAAGATTCAACTGTGAGTAAATAGTGTTATCTTTAAAACGGTGTTCTACGACAGTTATGCTCCGACCAAAAGTTATTTGAATTTCTATAGGTTGGTTTTGGAGCATTTGGTTCACCATGTCCCATTCTCTACAAAAGTCTCCCTTGCTATCACCCAACCATTTCTTCAATTTCGCATGCGCAAATTCGACTTTATTAGTTATTATGTTTCCCAAGTGTCAAACTTGATCCATCCAAGCACACACCACTTTCTCTTTCACTGTATCAAGAATAATAGTTTCAACATATTTTAGAAATTTTGGAAACTTGACACACAAACTCCTAAAATGTATCACATTCTCAACATACAACTCTTCTGTAGAAGAATTCAATATATTTTCCCACAACATCCATTATATTCTCCACCACAACACTAGCTTTGACAATGCTTCCGTCTTCACCCTTGAAGTCTTTGGTGCCAACCGTCGGTTTGAGCTTAGCTCTCACATTTATTGTTATATGATACATACAAAGTAATGCATATGATGTATGAAACACACTTTCAACCGCGTTCATAAGGGCGTTATCTCAGTCGGTTACAATGACACTAGACAACTTTTATGGATCCTTCAACAAAGTCTTGCATATATTCAACATCCATGTAACATTGTCTTCTTTCTCACATTCGAGGAATGCAAATCCAACCGAAAAAGTCTTATCCGTAGAAGTGGCACCAACAATTTCTAGAAGCGAAAACCTATACTTGTTGATCTTGTACGTTGAATCAATTATAAGGACGGTCGGAAATATGCTGAACAACTTGATAAAACACGTGAAACTTATTTTAGAGACGAAAAATTGATTGAGTTTTTTGTGAGGGTTTTGGGTGTGAGAAGCTAATGAACACAATGAAATAGTTCATGCAGCAAAGTGTATAACTAGCATATTTTCATAAATACATCTCCAAAAATATACCTGATCGTTTAAAAATAACGTTTAACATATAACGGGGTATTTTCGAAAGTGCATTTCCGAATTAACCCTAAAATTTAATATTGAATGCTTTCGGATATGCATCTCCGAAATAACTTGACGTGTGATGCGTTCGAAAATATATTTTCAAAGAGCATTTTTGGGTTTTCAAAGATTCTTTCCACCCTTAAAAAGTGTATAAAGAAATTCTCGAGAACTAATATTAAGATGACCACGTATTTTCAACCAATATCCTAAAACACCTACTCAACATTTAAATGGAGTTTCTTGTGAACATATATTATAAGATAAATGTAGATGATACACGCCCAATAAAAAATAAATAAGAAGTTGATTATCTTATTAAAGATTTAAAGGATGTTGTTTCCGTTGTAGCTTCGTAATATTCCAAAATTTTAAAATAAAATTGATAATTTAGAAGTTATTAGTTTGAGATTAGTTTTGTTGTTTGTTGTGTGCTTTTGAGGTGAGGTTTTTGTAAATGCAAGTTTAAATTAATTATTTTAATTTAGCTTAAAAATTGTATAATTCATCTTTTCTTAAAATTGTGTTTGTTGACTTTAAAAAGCTTAGTAATTTATTTCATTTATTAATGTGAAGCATAACACTAGTGTTGTTTGTGACTCATTATTTAACTAAGTTTAGAATTTCTACTATTTAGCTAAACTTACGATATCTTTCATTGATAAAATTTGTATTTACAGTTACTCCTCTTTTATTTCTTTCAACTCATTTATATATTTAATGAAATAAGTTTCTCAAAGAAAAAGTTACTTATGTTTTTATTGTTGGTCATATCTCTCTTTATATAAATATTAGTTTGCAACATTTTCCGTATTATTATCTTTATTATTTCATAGAAATATCTATCACCAAGGACCGCATAGCGCAGTGGATTAGCGCGTCTGACTTCGGATTAGAAGGTCGTGGGTTCGACTCCCACTGTGGTCGTGTTTTTTTTGTTTTAACTTTATCAATTTTTTTGTCGCAAAACGACGTCGTTTACATTCGAACAATAACCAAAAGCTAGGGTTTCACCTTCACCGTTGTTAGTTGTTGATTGCAGAGTACAGTAAAGACACATTTCATTTCTTGAGTCGGGATCGGAAATATGAGTTCAGTGAAGAAACGTGAACCGAATGTTGCAACCAACAACAGAGAAGCCGAAGATCAGTTGATCGTAACACCACTAGGCGCCGGCAATGAAGTCGGTCGTTCTTGCGTCTACATGACCTACAAAGGCAAAACCGTATTATTCGATTGCGGTATTCATCCAGCTTACTCCGGCATGGCGGCGCTGCCGTACTTCGACGAAATTGATCCGTCAACTGTCGACGTGCTTCTCATCACTCATTTTCATTTAGATCACGCTGCGTCGCTTCCTTACTTTCTCGAGAAAACAACTTTCAAAGGTCGGGTTTTCATGACGTACGCCACGAAGGCGATTTATAAGCTTTTGCTGTCTGATTATGTTAAAGTCAGTAAGGTTTCTGTTGAAGATATGCTTTTCGATGAACAGGATATTAATCGCTCCATGGATAAAATTGAGGTCGGTATTTCTTTCAGTTCATTGGATTTAGGGTTTTTATTGTGTCTTTTGAGCCTTCAATTTTGAATGTATTTGTTGATAGTACTAGTTATTGGGGACTGTGGGTTTTTCATTTCTAATTCATTAGATTTAGGGTTTTTTTTTTTTTTGGAGACATGTAGTTACACTGTAGTTTTTTTAATTGATGGTTGCAGGTTATTGATTTCCATCAAACACTTGAAGTGAATGGTATTAGATTCTGGTGTTACACTGCTGGCCATGTCCTTGGTGCTGCTATGTTTATGGTTGACATTGCTGGTGTTCGAGTGCTGTATACAGGAGACTATTCACGTGAAGAAGACCGACATCTTCGAGCTGCAGAGACCCCGCAATTTTCTCCGGATGTCTGCATTATAGAATCCACCTATGGTGTACAACACCATCAGCCTCGGCACACACGAGAAAAGCGGTTCACTGATGTTATTCATTCGACCATTTCTCAAGGGGGTCGTGTGTTGATTCCAGCTTTTGCTCTCGGTCGTGCACAAGAGCTACTGTTGATCCTCGATGAGTATTGGCAAAATCATCCGGAACTCCAGAATATACCTATCTATTATGCTTCTCCTCTTGCCAAAAAATGTTTGACTGTTTATGAGACTTACACCCTTTCAATGAATGATAGGATTCAGAATGCAAAGTCAAATCCGTTTTCCTTTAAGCACATATCGGCTTTGAGCAGCATTGATGTTTTCAAAGACGTAGGTCCGTCTGTGGTGATGGCTAGCCCTGGTGGACTTCAGAGTGGGTTGTCACGACAATTATTTGATATGTGGTGCTCTGACAAGAAAAATTCTTGTGTTATACCTGGGTATGTTGTTGAGGGGACACTAGCAAAAACTATCATTAACGAACCTAAGGAAGTTACTCTCATGAATGGACTCTCTGCACCTCTCAACATGCAGGTTCACTACATTTCCTTTTCTGCCCATGCTGACTCTGCTCAAACAAGTGCTTTCTTGGAAGAGCTCAACCCACCTAACATAATTCTTGTTCACGGGGAAGCTAATGAGATGGGGAGGCTAAAACAGAAACTCGTGACTCAGTTTGCTGATCGTAACACTAAGATCCTCACTCCCAAAAACTGTCAGTCTGTTGAAATGTATTTCAATTCACAGAAAATGGCAAAAACCATTGGGAAGCTGGCTGAGAAAACACCACAGGTGGGTGAAACTGTCAGTGGTTTGCTAGTTAAAAAAGGCTTCACATATCAAATAATGGCACCCGATGATCTCCATGTCTTCTCACAGCTATCAACGGCAAACGTTACTCAGAGAATTACCATCCCTTATCCAGGTGCCTTTAGTGTCATACAACATAGACTTAGACAAATATATGAGAGTGTTGAGCCGTCAGTGGATGAAGAATCTGGAGTTCCAACGTTGCTAGTTCATGAGCGTGTGACAGTGAAGCATGAGTCTGAGAAGCATGTCTCCTTGCATTGGACAGCAGACCCCATTAGTGATATGGTATCAGATTCGGTTGTTGCTCTAGTTTTAAATATTAACCGCGACCTTCCAAAAATAATAGCTGAATCAGATGCTACAAAAATTGAGGAAGCAAATGAGAAGAAGATAGAGAAGGTTATGCATGCTCTCCTCAAGTCACTCTTTGGAGATGTGAAGGTTGGAGAAAATGGGAAGCTGATAATTAACATTGATGGCAACGTGGCAGAACTCGACAAAGAAAGTGGTGAAGTTGAAAGTCAAAATGAAGCCCTTAAAGAAAGAGTAAGAACAACGTTCAAGCGAATTCAAAGTTCTGTGAAGCCAATTCCTCTTTCAGGAATTCAAAGTTCTGTGAAGCTGATTCCTCTTTCACCGCCATAGGTTGTGACATTATAACCACTAAGGAATACTAGTTCTGATGCTCCACTAACATGCAAGAGATTTATCATAACTTGTACTTATTGGTCTGTAACATGAACTTCGGCACAACATTTTTGCTCTAATTTTACTTCATTGGCGTTAGCCCCCAATGTCCTTTGTATCATTACTTTTTAGCATCCAGCTTCTTTTAATTTAAATATGATTAAGTTTTGGTAGATGCAGATAGATCGTTTGTTATCATATCGGGTGAGCCTCTGTGAAGTCTCCCTCAGGATTTGTGCAAGTACTTTTGTTTCAATGAAGAAACATGTTTTCTAACTTGGTTTAGAATCACAAGGTCACAAACATGCAGTGCGCTCTTATTAAATTTATGCAACCCAGTCATTTATGTTTACTCTTGGCCAACAAGTTAATCATTTCATCATTTAACAATTTGAGTTGAAGTAAAACAAAAAACTTTATTAACCAAATTGAATTTGAAATTCCGCATGTTCAATTCAATTGCTTGTGACTCTCAATTCTGACAATATTTTCCAATTCATATTCTTACCGTTTTAATTGCAATTGCATTTTTTCTGTCTAAAAATATTTTTTATATAATACTATTAATTTAATATTTGTTATTATTTTTTATCTACTATTTCTTATTTTTTTTATTTTCACTTATGCTTACTATGTATATTTTAGAAAATAATACAATTTTTTTCCATTAAAATCAATCTATCTATTCATTTTATAAAAACGAATAATTAAACTAACATTGAAATTATTAAGAGTTTAAAAGTAGTGTACAATAAGAATAAATCAATATTACACAAACAACCAATCAAAATTTTCATATTTATCATGTCATATCCTTTTAAAAAAAATAAATGTGTGATTTAATTAGATATTTTACACTATATATTCATTTTTCTCAATTATTAATTATACCTTCACCATTATTTTATTTGCCCCATCCCCGTAACCTTTTGTAACTGATCTGACCTGATCAGAAATGGACCGTCACGGCTGGCTCCGAGTAGAAAGTTTTTTTGAACGAGGTGGGGGGTACCTGCAAGGCACTCCGATGCTGAAGTAAGTAGGAGTACGAGCAGATAATAGTAAGTTGAGGTTAGAATGATGAATACCTGACCCTCTGGAAACAGAGGGTATTTATAGCCCCCAGCGCTGGGCCAAGGTTCCTTCATTGGGCCGGGCGGATTTGGCCCAATGGAGGAACTGCCAGGTTCTACGTGGGTAGTGGGGACCCGCACGTGGTCCCCTTCCTGGATGTTCTGCGTGAAGTGCGGGCGGACGAAGACGCAGTCTTTCCGGAGTATCGTTGGGGGAATGGTGGACTGAGTCTGCCCTAATTGGGATGCTCGAGACAACGTCGAGCTGGACGTTAGGACGTGGAGCTGGACGGCAGGGTGTCGAGCTGGACGTCAGGACGTCGAGCTGGACGGCAGGAGGTGGAGCTGGGCATCATCACGTGGAGTTGGACAGCGGGATGTCGAGCTGGACATCAGGATGTCGGGCACGGATGTGACCCCTTTGCTCGGCGTGGTCCTTAGTAAGTCCCTTTGGACTGGGCCTTAGCAATGCTTTTGGGCCTGTCGGGCCCAGTCCAGAACAGGAGCCCCCCAAGTCGTGGTTCCTTTGCGAGGAGCCATGACTTGAACCCAAGTTATTCCCTTGTTGAGGTCTCGTGCCCGGGATAGAGGTGTGGGCCCTCGAGGGGCCTCCTCGTGTCGTGCTCGGAGACGTCCTCGGTGGTGGATGCGCGGAGGATCCTTACCGGGTGCGTCGGTCGAGCACACGAGGCATCTTTCGGGAACTGTGCCGCCACCCCATGGGGGTAGGGATATCGTTGCATTGGGAGCAGCGCGTCGAGGAGATGGAGTCCGTGGTTGCCCGAGGTGACGTTTGGTATTCCACGTCATCACTATAAATAGGAACCTTGGGCCCCATAATACGTTTTCTGCTCTCTGTGCTCTCTCTGCTGCTGCTCTTCCAGACTTTCTCCAGTTGCGACTTCTCGTCACAGATTCTTCCATTTCGTAGCCAGATCCCACTCTTTGATCCAAGTAAGTGATCTACCTTCTTCATTTTTCCGTTTAGAATGCATGATTCCTGGCGTTTGTAGATGTTTTAGGATCGTGCGCGTGGGATTAGCCTGGTAAACTCGTGCTTGGCCCGCCACATTCATGTCTAGGACCGGCAAACGCATGTTTGTGGCCGGCACATTCATAGTTTAGGTGATAAACTTCAGAGTTGCCCGGGGTCTTCATGATCCAGGGCGCCTGATTCATGATCGCGCCCGGTATGTTCATGGTCTTGGCCGTGGGCTTCATGGTGCGGCTCGCCATGTTCATACCTCGGGCCGATATGCTTGGAGGGTGGCCGCGCAGTTAGTTTGAGGAAGAACACCGGGTTCAGGACGTCGGGGAGGCAACCATTCGTGGAAAATGGACTCATGTAGTCGTGTATGGGACGACATGATTTTGTCGAGCGTAGGACTTCGTGCTCAACTGACTGGTTTCCCGTGCTCTGCAGGTAACCATGGCGGACGAGCCGAGCTCTTCGGGACGCCGCGACCGTGACGAACAGAGTGCCGACGAGTCGGTCACCCTGATTGATACCGTGACCGACCATTTGCTGGAATGGGTGGGCGTCGAGCCGCGTGGGATTGCGTCGGTATACAGCCGGGACGACCGACATCCATTCGATGTCGTTGAAGAGGGTCAAGACCAGCCCGGCTTCCAGAAAAACTTTGTCGCAAAACAGTTCCGTCAACCCGGGCAAGGATTTGCTCGGTTTATCCGAATTACAGCCTCGCGATGTATGAGATCGCGTTCAAAGACCTAGGGCTGCGGCTGCCGTTCACTGATTTTCAGGCCGGGGTCTTTATGCACTTGGAGCTGGCCCCGTCCCAGCTACACCCAAACTCTCTCGCCTTCATCCGGGCGTTTGAGTTGACGTGTCGCTACCTGAGGATCGGGGCGACCATCCCTCTTTTCTTCCGGGTATTTCACCTGCAGCGTCAGTCCCGAGGAGGGAAACATAGCTGGGTCTCCCTGAAGCAGTCGAGGAGACTCTTTAAGATGTATATGGACTCCGTGAGGGGGTTTAAAGACAAGTGGTACGTGGTACGGCCAGTTACCGACGCTGCTTTAAATTCCCTTTTCGAGGAGGAGGGGCCAGTGAGCGACGATGACGGGGAAACGATGATGAGCGACGATGGGAGCCCTGTGTTGGGTCGTAGGGCTAAAATCCCGGTGTACTGGATGTCCCGACATTACGAGCATGGGACCGGTTATTACCATACCACCGTCGGGGACATGTGCTCGGAAGATGAGCGGGCGTACGACGCTCTTTGCCGGTTTGTCGACAGTTTCCATCCCGCCCGATGGGTTACGCGGGAAGGGGATGATATCCTGGACAAAGATGGTTACCCGACGTTCGAGTCCCGTCCGATCGACACTAAGGCGCTGGTGGAGTGTCCGACTTACAGGCAGGCTGCCCGCCTGTTAGGTTGTTTGCTTGAAATTCTTTATTCGTCATTTACTCATGAAGTTTGCTCGATACTGACTTTTCCTTTATTTCGTGCAGGTACGATGGCTAGCCGACATGAAAGGCTCTTGAAATTATCCTGCGACCAGAGGCGGGGCAGGAGGGTTGTGAAGGCCCCACAGGCGACGAGGATGGGTCCCCCACCTGGTCCAAATGTTCCTCAGCCGGTGAGGGTGGACTCGCCGTCGAGCTCGGGACCCGCGTCGGATCCAGAGGTCGAGGAGATCGACCCCAGTGCCGTTTTGACGCAGAGGAAGAGGACCCGTGTGGAAGGTGGTCCGACTGTCGGCGAGGACGCCGGCGCTGTTAGATCTTTCGCCTTCCCCCCTTGTTTCGAAGAGGCGGGCTTTTTCGAGCGATTCCCCCCGACAGTGGTTGCCCATGAAGCTGAGGCCATAAAAAAGATGAGTAAAGAGGAAAGGAAGGCGTATCTGGCCGCCAGCGTGGATGGGCTGGTAAAAATGGCCGAAATGGCTTTGGTGTTATCTGAGGATGGAGGGGATGCTGCCCGTGTTGAAGAACTCAAGCAGGAGAAGGCGGCGCTGACCGCGAGCTCGCGGAAATTGAAGGTCGCTCTGGAACGCTCCGAGGGGATGTTCCGAGAGCAGACCGCGATGCTCGATGCTGAGAGGGAGATGTTGACCCTGGAGAAGGAGAAATCGGGGAAGTTGACTGAGGAAGGGGAGCTTCTTCGGGCGGACAGGGATCGCCTGGCGGCCGAAGTCGAACGCTTGGGTAAACAGGTCGAGGAAATGAATGCTACCCTGCAACCTGCCGAAGATGAGCCCGAGGACATATTAGCTTTGAAGAGTCGGGCGGAGCTGGTCGCCCACATCCGGCTCCTCGAGGTGGACTACGTCGGTGCCCTGGAGGACGGGTTCAATTCTGCGGTCGATCAGCTCTCCTTGCTAAACCCTGGCCTGGTCACTGAGGGTATCGGTCACACACACCGGATTATAGGTGGTGTGATCGTTCCTCCGCCCGACTCTCCTAACGCCGACAATGATGATTCCGTGGAAGTCTGAGTAGGATAGCGGGCCTGCGTGCCCTTGATATTTGTATTCTTTGGGCCTGCGTGCCCGTTTATTGTATGTTATGAACATCGCCGGCCTTCTTGGTCGGTTTACTATTGTTTTGTCGCCTTCGGGAATTTATATCAATGTTGTTTTACATTTTGGATTTTTTGCCCTTGTTTGAAATCGTACATTTGCATGAATTTTTAGCCTAAGTCACGGGCCCGAGGAGTGCCCGTAGGTGGCTTTGATTTGGCGAGCGAATCTGCTCGCCTCCACTTGTATGCGTTCCCGGCCCTATTTTGATTGGCCAGGGTTGCCTAAGTGTTGCGCTCGAGGGGAGAGATTTTCTTTTGACCCTTGTAGATGGCCCGTTATTCTTGATGGAGTGTCGGGCATTTCGGAGCGAGGTTGCTCAGTCGGGCGTGGAGCCCGTTAGGGACGATTCGCCCTTGGCGTGAACTGCCCATCGCGAGCTGGGTGTTCTGCCTTATGGGTACAACGACGGTGGGGCTCGGTATAGCTGTCCACGTCGGGCACTATCGATCGTCATCGTTTACCGCGCGATACTGTGCCATTTTGGTCGTACGTCGGGCTCGTACCTTAGCCTTAAACGAAATTGGACGTTTTTCCTCGTTGCCCGAGCGCGGGTGCTGCTGGTCGAGGGTCCCAGGTGTTGACAGTTTCTAACTGTAGTACTGCTTTAGCTTAGCAGCATTCCAAGGTCGTGGTAATGGCTCTCCGTCTAATTGCTCGAGGTAGTACGCCCCGGTACCCGTGGTGCCGTGGACGCGGTAAGGTCCTTCCCAGTTCGCGGCCAACTTCCCTTCACGGGAGTCTTTCTGGTTCCTGCGTAGTACCAGGCTGCCTATTTCGAACTCGCGCTTGATGACCTTGTCGTTGTGGCGTAGAGCCACTCGTTGTTTTAGGGTGGCTTCGTGCAGGGCAGCCCCCGATCGGATTTCCTCGACTAGGTCGAGTTCATCCCTTAGTGCTTCGTCATTCATTTCTTCGTCGAGGGGTTCCTCCGTTCGTCGGGATGGTTCCATGATTTCGACCGGGATGACAGCTTCGGTGCCGTAGGTCAGTCGGAATGGTGTTTCCCCAGTCGTTGAGTAGGGTGTGGTGCGGTATGCCCACAGGACGCTGTGGAGCTCCTCGACCCATCCTCTTTTGGCTTCGCCGAGTCGACGCTTGAGCCCTCGGAGGATGACTCTGTTCGCGGCTTCGGCTTGCCTGTTGGTCTGAGGGTGCTCGACCGACATGAAATGTTGTTTGGTCCCCAGTTTGGTGACGAAGTCTCGGAACCCGTGGTCGGTGAACTGGGTACCGTTGTCGGTCACCAGGGCCTGCGGAATTCCGAATCTGGCGAGGATGTTTCTTTTGTAGAAACGGAGGATATTGTGTGAGGTGATTTTTGCGAGTGCCTCGGCCTCGATCCACTTCGTGAAGTAATCCACGGCGACGATTAGAAATTTGTTCTGGTAGGTTCCTTGCACGAAGGGCCCGAGGATGTCCATACCCCACCAGGCGAACGACCATGGGGACGACAATGTATTCAACTCGTGCGGGGGGGGCGAGGTGCATATCCCCGTGCTTCTGGCACTTGTCACATTTTTTCACGTGTTCCTTGGCGTCCTGTTGCATCGTCGGCCAGTAGTATCCTGCTCGGAGGGCTTTCCTTGCCAAGGATTTACCGCCCATGTGCTGGGCGTTGATACCTTCGTGTATCTCCCGCAGTACGTCAGGGATGGCGGACTCGTCGATGCATTTCAGGAGGGGAATGGAGAATCCTCTTCGGTACAGTTTCTGCTCGAGAACAACATAGGAACATGCTCGTCGCTTGATAGTGGCAGCTTCGGCCTGGTTCGATGGGAGTTCTCCCTTTGTTAGGAAATTATAAACCGGGGTCATCCAAGACGTGGCATCCCCGATGGCGTGGATCTTGATCGTAGTCGAGGGTGGTTCGATACTCGGACGTGCCAGAGATTCCTGGATGACGGATTTATTCTCGCCCTTCTTTCGTGTGCTCGCGAGTTTGGACAATATGTCCGCCCTCGTGTTTTGCTCGCGGGGAACATGAGAAATTTCTGCACGTACGAACTTTGCCATGTGTTTTTTGACTAAGTTCAAGTACTCAATGAGGTTGTCATTTTTGGCCTGGTAGCTTCCCTGTACTTGGGAAGCGACTAGCTGGGAGTCGGTGTAAATTTGAACTTCGCGGGCTCCTAGGTCCTCGGCTAATCTCAGTCCTGCGAGCAGGGCTTCGTATTCTGCCTGGTTATTTGACGTCGGGAAGGAGAGAACCAAGGAGTGCTCGATTACCACACCTTCTTCGTTTTCCAGGAGGATCCCTGCGCCGCTTCCGGACGAGCTGGAGGCTCCGTCGACGAAGATGGTCCACTTGTGTTCCTTCCCCAGGGGAATGTCGTTAGTGGTTATCTCCGCGACGAAGTCGGACAAGGCTTGTGCTTTCAGGGCCTTCCTGCTCTCGTACTGAATGTCGAATTCGGAGAGTTCCAAGGACCACTTCAGCATTCTGCCCGCCATATCTGGCCGACCCAGGAGTTGCCTCACCGGCTGATCGGTTCGCACGATGATGGTGTGCGCTAGAAAGTAGTGACTGAGCCTCCTCGCAACGTTGACGAGGGCCAGAGCAACCTTTTCTATCTGTTGATACCTGCTCTCGGGGCCTTGTAAGGCTTTGCTCGTGAAGTAGACAGGTTTCTGACCGTCAGGGGTCTCGCGGACAAGAGCTGCGCTGATGGCTTCGTTTGAAACTGCCAAGTACAGGTATAATGGTTCATCGTCATCTGGTCGAGACAACACGGGCGGTTGAGACAGGCTCTGCTTCAGATGGCGGAGTGCGTGCTCGCATTCCTCGTTCCATTCGAAGGCCGCTTCCTTTCGAAGGAGCTTGAAGAAGGGAAGTGCGTGCTGAGCGGACTTTGCGACGAAGCGGGATAGTGACGTCAACATGCCGTTCATGATTTGTATCGACTTCTTCGATGTTGGTGTCGGGAGGTCGGAGAATGCCCGACACTTGTCGGGGTTGGCTTCAATCCCTCGTTCTGTTAGATAGAATCCGAGGAATTTTCCTGCCTTGACCCCGAACGTGCACTTCTCGGGGTTGAACCTCATTTTGCACTGTCTTGCTTGGGCGAAGACTGTCTTGAGGTGGGCTGCGTGATCGGTGTCTGCTCGGGATTTGACGATCATATCGTCCATATATACCTCGAGCATGTCGCCAATCTGTTTGTTGAACACTTTGTTCATCATGCATTGGTAAGTTGCACCGACGTTCTTCAGTCCGAAGGGCATTACGTTGTAGTAATAGTTGCCCGAGCTGGTCATGAACGTTGTGCAGCGTTTGTCGCCCAGAGCCATTGGGATTTGATTGTATCCCGAGTAGGCGTCCATGAACGACAAAGTCTTGTAGCCGGCCGAATTGTCGACCAGCATGTCAATGTTAGGTAGAGGAAAAGCATCCTTCGGGCAAGCCCGGTTGAGGTCGGTATAGTCAACACACATTCTCCATTTTCCATTATTCTTTTTAACAAGTACAACATTTGACAGCCAGGTGGAGTACCGGGCTTCAGAAATAAAATTTGCCTCTAGGAGGTCTTTTACAGCTTTTTCAGCAGCCTCCGTTTTTTCTGGAGACTGCCTACGCCTACGTTGTACTACGGCCTTGGCGGCTGGATCAATGGCGAGGTGATGACAGGCGACCTCAGGGTCGAGTTCGGGCATCTCTGCAGCGCTCCAGGCGAAGAGATCAGCATTCTCGCGCAGACAGGCCTTGATTTGCTTCCTGGCCAAGTCGGGGAGGTCTTTGCCAATCTTCACTCCCTTGGTCGGGTCTGCTCCGAGGGGAACGAGTTCAAAATCGCCGTCCGGAATAGGTCGGAGGGGGATTTGCTCGCTGCTGGATGGCTCGTCTTGGTCGAAGCGGGCGTCGAGGGCTATGGAATCGACCTTTGGTGGAGCCTTCTGAACTTCTACCTCGGGGGATGCTCTGTCGGGCTCTTGCTTTGTCTTCTTGGTGGGTCTGGTCCCCACGTCGACGGTATCCCGTCCCCTGGAAGCGGCGTTGAAGCACCTGCGGGCAGCGGCGAGGTCTCCCTGGATGGTGGCTACCCTTGCCCTTTTGGTATAGAACTTCATTTTTAAATGGACAGTTGAGGGCACCGCTGTCAGCTCCGTCAATGTCGGCCTCCCCAAGATGCAATTGTATAGGGACGGGCAGTCAATGACGAGGAAGCGGACCTTGACCTGTCTTGTAGCCGTTCCTTCCCCGAACGTCACCAGGAGCTCGACATAACCCCAAGGTTTGGAAGTCGAGCCGTTGAAGCCTTGAAGGTCTGAACCCACATACGGAGAGAGGTGTGAGTCGTCCAGTTGCAAGGTCCGGAACAGCTGGCTGTACATCACGTCGACGGAACTCCCTTCGTCGACCAGGATGCGATGCACGTCAAAATTGGCCATCTTTGCCCTTATCAGCAAGGGGATGACTGCGTTCGGGGCTCCGCCGGGGAGCTCTTCTAAGTAGAAGGTGATGGGTTCTGACCTGCCCTTCACCCTTTCGAACGTCACAGTTTGTGGAGGAGCTGCGTCGACCAGTTCGTCCAACTTCCTCTTGGCTGAATTGATGGTGAGGTCGTTGAACCCGCCCCCGTTGATGACCATGGCGGAGGGGAAGTATTCCCACCTGCTGTGTGTCGTCAGGGGCTCCTGCAGGAGCTCGGGAATTTCGAAATCCTCGGGCCTGGTTACCGAGAAGGCGGTCTGGATTGGTACCGACTCGTCAGATGGTCGGGCATCTTCTTCGGGCTCCTTAGCTTCATGGGCGTCACGACGGGGAGCGTCGTTTCGCCTGTACTGTGCGAGCCTCCCTCCTTTGATGAGGGTTTCAATGGCGTCCTTGAGGTGGATGCAGTCCTCTGTCAAATGACCATGACTCCTATGGTATTGACAGTATTTATTTTTGTCTGCCCCTGGCTTGGCAGGAGTTGGTCGGGGACGCTTGACGCCACCGTCTTTGAAATCTGTGCTAGCACACTCCGCCAAAATACGCTCGCGGGAAGCCGTGAGCGGAGTGTACTCGGTGAAACGGCCCGAGGGGCCCCTTTGTTCCCGGACCTCCCGGGGTCGATCTTCCTTCCTTTTCTCCCCGGTTCGTCGGGGAAGAGGGTCTTGTCGTGAGCTGCTGCTATGATTGGGAGCGCGAGCCCTGGAGTCTCGTGCCCTGTTGGCAGCTTCTCTCTCCTCGTAGTCCATGTATGCTCGGGCTTTGTCGAGGAGAGCGTCAAAAGTTGCAGGTGGCTCAATACCCACAGCTTTTCTGAATTCTGTGCCGGGGAGGAGGCCCCTCTCCAGCAAATATCTTTTCATATGGTCCGCGCAGGGGACCTGTATTGCTTCCCGGTTGAAGCGGTTGATGAATTCCCTCAAGGTTTCATCCTGTCTTTGGATGATGGCCTCGAGGGCCGCCTCGGTCTTCGGGTGGCGCCGAGAAGCTGTGAAGGAACTGATGAACTGGTTCTTCAGGTTCCGCCACGAGGTAATAGAGCCCGGGGCGAGTCCTTTATACCAGTCCATGGCCGCCTTCCTGAGAGTTGTGGGGAAGAGACGACACTTGATGGGCCCCCCGACATTATGATAGTGGAGCATGGCTTCGAACCCGTCAATTTGGTCGACCGGGTCTGCTACGCCGTCATACTCCTTCAGATGTGGGGGTTTCTCCATGCCCGGGGGAATAGGAGCATCCATGATGGCCTGCGACAGGGGACCGCGGGGGTCGTCCTCGTCGCTCCTCTCCGGAGAAATAGAAGGGGTCCTGTAGTTATGTCTGGCACGATGATCGTGCTGAGATTCCCTCGAGCGTGATGCTCGGTGGCTGAAGGTCACACGCCCGTCTCCGGGGTGCCTCCTGTCGTGCCTTGATGGGTCGCGACTGGGTTCCCCGGCTGGAATAGCGGGCTGTCTCTCGTATTGGGGCCGCCTCTGCTTTGGTCGGGGAGAGGGGCTCCGGGAGTTCTCCCTGTAGTGTCTCCGCGGGGGAGAAGGGTGTCGAACTTCTTCGACCCGAGGAGGTGGAGAAGGTGGCCTCTGGTGTCTCCTCGGGGGTCGTCGATCATTTTCCAGTGCCCTTAGTCTTTCTCCTTGGGCGAATATGAGATAATTTGTTTGGTTGATGGCCGCGAACAGTGCCTGAGTCGTGGCATCTGCCCCGGCAGGAACTGGGACTTCATAGAACCGGGCAGCTCTGCGATAAGCGAGAGCTTCCGGGTCGTCTTCGAGTGCTGGAGGGGTCGTAGAGGACGACGCAGTAACCCCGTCCCTGTGGGAGGTAGGTCCAGGGGCGGTTGTCACAGGGATGGCATTGTGGCCGGGATCACCGGGATTGTCGAGGTGTCCATTCTTGTCCGCGGGACCGTTATTAGTGTCGGCGACACGGACGTGCTGCTCTTCGCGAGCTGGATTAGCCATGACAGGTAATTGAATTGAGCTTTGGTCTTTGGAATTGTTCGTTAGACGGGGAAGTTGTTTCCCACAGACGGCGCCACTGATCTGACCTGATCAGAAATGGACCGTCACGGCTGGCTCCGAGCAGAAAGCTTTTTTGAACGAGGTGGGGGGGGGTACCTGCAAGGCACCCCGATGCTGAAGTAAGTAGGAGTACGAGCAGATAATAGTAAGTTGAGGTTAGAATGATGAATACCTGACCCTCTGAAAACAGAGGGTATTTATAGCCCCCAGCGCTGGGCCAAGGTTCCTTCATTGGGCCGGGCGGATTTGGCCCAATGGAGGAACTGCCAAGTTCTACGTGGGTAGTGGGGACCCGCACGTGGTCCCCTTCCTGGATGTTCTGCGTGAAGTGCGGGCGGACGAAGACGCGGTCTTTCCGAAGTATCGTTGGGGGAATGGTGGACTGAGTCTGCCCTAGTTGGGATGCTCGAGACAACGTCGAGCTGGACAGCAGGGTGTCGAGCTGGACGTTAGGACGTGGAGCTGGACGGCAGGGTGTCGAGCTGGACGTCAGGACGTCGAGCTGGACGGCAGGAGGTGGAGCTGGGCATCATCACGTGGAGTTGGACAGCGGGATGTCGAGCTGGACATCAGGATGTCGGGCACGGATGTGACCCCTTTGCTCGGCGTGGTCCTTAGTAAGTCCCTTTGGACTGGGCCTTAGCAATGCTTTTGGGCCTGTCGGGCCCAGTCCAGAACAGTAACATTCTTATATTTTTTTATATACAATTTATTCAATAATTTTTCACGTACTTTTATATATTATTATATTTTAGTAATTTATTTTATGAATATCTATTTTAATAAATTAGTAATATTATAATTAATCTTAATTATTTATATACTCGCTATGATATAATAATAAACATGGACTCTGTCAAAATTATATTTATTATTTTAATAGTTTTATAAATATTAATATTTTAATATGAGTATCTTAATAAAAAATAATTTATAAAGGAGTATTTAATTCAAATGGATCATGCATATTAAATAAAAGTAGAATATTTTTCCACCTCATAGGGTTGACCCTAACCTCTAAAAATTCAAATATACTTCTATTTTATTCGTAGATGCATCTTCAGATGCACCTAAATACACAAGTCTTTCGTAATTCAATCACACACTTTATTTTTTCCATAAACGAATCTAGAGATATATCTCCCAATATTGTTTGGATGTATTGAAAATGCATCTCCATAACACCCAATGAATATTTTTAAGCAACAATCTTGTTCTACATTTGAAAAATTTTAGGCCAATATATTTTAGGTTATTTTATGCAACAAATTAGAAGGAAAACACATATATTAATTGGTTCAAATATACTACACAATTATGAAAAAAAGTCATACAATTATAAAAAGGTATCGACAGACGTTACATAACTTGTTTCGAAAATACAAAAAAAAAAATACAACCAAACATAAATTATTGGGTATGTTTAACTTTTTGTCTTCTCCTTTGTATGTACTACGAGGCATTAAGTGTCTTGGTAATCATGTCTTCTACGAGGGTCAATTGTGGACTATCTTCCTTAAAAAGTCCAGCTTCTATGCGCGATTTTCCCATATCCGTAATACACCGATAGACCGCCGCTACGTCTTTGATGTGGTTATCCCTAGCCTTCAGTACCTCCTGACTAGATGGCCTAGGTGGTCTTCCAAAAGCATCTAGTGTCATGATATGGTGTGACACTCTATAGAACCTTGTCATGTAGACGTTAACATAAGTCCATTGTACAAGAGTTGAACCCTACAATACTTCTCTAGTACCAAGTGACTCTCAAAATCCACAAGTATCACATCAAGATCTTAGTGATAGACGGTGGGATGAGCGAATTTTAAGGGGGTCTCAGAATATTTTGCAAATACCCAAACGGGCGTATTGCTTGCTCTGGTAAATAAGGATACATCAAACTTGGCCCATATGCCAACCATTTAGAGTATAAAGAAATAACGTCCAAGATTTGCGTATGGCAGTGACTGTCGTATAGGAAGAAGGAAATGCCATCAGCTACATGACAATCAAGATACATCTGAAATTGCTCGATCGTCTGATTCCCTTGAGGAAAGTGAGAGACAATTCATCCCTGAAAATGATTTCAATAAAACATTAATAACAAGTGTAACAAAATAATAAAAATATTAGTAACATTAAATTACCATAAGCAGTGTGCAACTTCCTATAGTCTACTTTATCTTCCAAAGATAACCCTCGCCCAACTTCGAGTACAGGTTAACCAAACAGGAGGCCCCCAGTTATACTCATTAATCACCGTCAAGTCGGTGAAGTATTTAAGGTATACCATATTGATGTAGGTTGCACTTTTTCCACAAAAACGAAGTGACAACCAAAAACAAGAGGTAACACCTCAATGCACAAATCTGATGGTACTCAACCTATATATCATCACCATCGGCATCCTCAGCACACTGTAGTTGGTCTTTATAAAACTTAAAAATATTTAAATTTAGCATGAGCACCTCTAGTGTCAACTACCTCATTTACGGCCTCAGGTGGATCAACCCCTAAATATATAACCAACCCGTCGCTGGCTTCCTCTCGACCGAGCCTTCTGTGGCGCAGTAATTTTCCCCTGATGGAAAGATGTAGGAGGCATGAGATGTCATCCAGAATGATGGTCATATCGCCTATATAAAGGTTGAAAATGACGTCTTTAAATGCCATCTCTTTGCAAATTCTGCCTACATGCCATGGTTTATGGTCATGTGTAACACCCTGATTTAATTAGAATTGTTTTTAATTAAATAATTAGAGGATGCGGTGTATTCTTATAAATTAATGGATTTTATAATGTGATATGATGTATTTATTGGGAATTAGATACCTTAAAATAATTGAAGTTGAGATTACAGGGGTGTGTGGCTAAAAGTGTAGAATCATGGGGTGTATGGTATAATATAGTTTACTATTATTATTATTATTATTATTATTATTATTATTATTATTATTATTATTATTATTATTATTATTATTATTATTATTATTATTATTATTATTATTATTATAACATTAGCATTATTAGTATTTTATAATAATTATTTAATTAAGAAGGTTATATTATTATTGGTATATATTAGAGTAAGAATAAGGGAAAAAAAGTTATATCCTAGAAACAAGAAAGAGAAACATAGAAGTGAGAAGAGGAGAAAGTACTAGGAAGCTATGGCAGGAAGATTTTCACTGTAGGAATCAAGAACCAGCAAAAATCTAAGGTAAGGGGGGATTCTAACATTATAATGGATTGTCTAATGATCTCTTGTTGATAGTAGACGAGATCATATCGAATGGGATAAACTTGTCTTGCTTGCTTGATAGTGAGTGAACTAAATTGGCGTATTAATGAGAAGTTAGTTGTTCACCATTATGTGTGAACCTAATGCAAAAGTGAACCATTATTTTTTGGTGGATGCTAAAGAGAGTTTGAATATAGATGTGGAACTTGTAAGTCTGATGGTTGACGGGAATCAAAATGAGGATAGTGACTTTAAGGTAAATGATCAGACTGGCGTAGCGAAAGCGTGAATATGGCACACTTCCTTATGCGTGTATGAATTATTAGGAGTCAAGGGTTAAACGTTAGATGCCTGAAGGAATGTTGTAAACCAGCGGATATTTCAGAATGAAAGTGATAGGTGGAGGGTTTGTATGTTTTTTTCTTCGTGTTGATAACATGTTAATAGAATGTATTCAGTTTCATATTTGATTGGTGAAATGTATAATTATAGTACTGGTGTGTGTATGTGTGTGTGTGTTACCATTGTCGATATTATGGTTATGTTTATATGCTTACGACGATATTGTCGTGTAATGAAGTAATAAATTTTGCATTCTAGGGTGATGGGGCAAGGAGAAAATTAACCTGTGCATTTGTAACTCGGTAGTAATGCATCTTGTTGGATTATTGTGATTGAATATCTGGGAGGTTAGATAGTGGTATTCAGAAGATTGCTAAGGATGACGTTGGAACTAGATAGTAGGATGCGAGAGTCGTATTCGCGGTTGTTCGCATCAGGTAATTTTCAAGGATAAAAATATTCTAAGTGGGGAGAGTTGTAACACCCCGATTTAATTAGAATTGTTTTTAATTAAATAATTAGAGGATGCGGTGTATTCTTATGAATTAGTGAATTTTATAATATGATGTGATGTCTTTGTTGGGAATTAGATACCTTAAAATTATTGAAGTTGAGATTATAGGGGTGCATGGCTAAAAGTGTAGAATTATGGGGTGTGTGGTATAATATAGTTTACTAGTATTATTATTATAATATTAGGACTATTATTATTTTATAATAATTATTAAATAATTATTTAATTAAGAAGGTTATATTATTATTAGTATATATTAGAGTAAGAATAAGGGGAAAGAGTTAGATTGTAGAAACATAAAAAGAGAAGCGTAGAAGTGAGAAGAGGAGAAAGCACTTAGGGCAGGAAGATTCACCGTAGGAATCAAGAACCAGAAAAAAAATCTAAGGTAAGGGGTTATTTTAACACTATAATGGGTTGCATAATGATGGGATACGGTAGTGTTTAGGTTCCATGATTGTATGCTCTTGATTTCTCCCTATTTGGTTGTTTTGGGATTTTTCCCCATTGATGAATTCTTATGTTTTTGGTATGTTTTTGATGAAATTGGATGGTATAAATCGTTAGAGTTGATAGACAGTGTTGGTAAATAATTAGCATGCTTAAAAGACATTTTTTTATGGAAAATTGAGAATTTAGGTGTTGAAACATGAGAACTGATATTTGGAAAAGTTGCAGATTTTGAGTTCTGCAACAGTGGTAACGGATTACTGGTCTGGTGGTAACCAGCTACCACGTGAAAAATTGAGGAAAATAGACTATTGTGTCACACAGTAACTAGTTACCGTAATGCAGTAACCGATTACCGCTGAAAGATTTTGAAAAAAACTGAGCTACTGACTTACGTAGTAACCGGTTACTGGTATTGAGGTAATCAGTTACTGCTGAAGGTTTTTGTGTGATTCTCCAGTGTTTTGTGTGCAGTAACCGATTACTAATATTGAGTAACCGGTTACCACTATGTTGGACAACATTTTTATAAAATTGAAAACTTCACAACTTTTGACTTGGGTGACCGTTTGACGCGCCGTTCAAATCCACGGGAAGCTAAAAATATTTTCTATCTAATAAAAATAATTTAAAAATAGTATGAGATGATTTTTTGAATTCTTGTATTATTCCGGTATTTTGATGTAATGTGAAGTTGTGAATATGATGATGGAATCGATGAGATTGATATTGTGATTGAGTATGATGATGTTGCATGAATGTTTTGATTGTGTGACATGATATGCATGATGATGATGATGACATGTATTAACGTGACATTGATAAATAAGAATAATCAATGTAAATTATGTTGTTGAATGTCAGTATCACATGCATTCATGAAGCGATGGCCTGTATTGGTGAGCGATGACATGTATTGGTGAGCGATGTCCTGTATTGACTTTATGATGTTGTTGCCTCAAGTTGGAATTTATTAAGTTGAGGGTTTTTCCCTATTGGTATCACATGCATTGAGTCAGTGTCAGTTTCACTGCATTGTATGATTGTTAGTAATTGATTATTTGAGCATTGAATGAATTTCTACTTTCGTTATGATGGATGTTTTGTGTTGTTTATGCACTTAATTATATCAATGTGTTTCGTAGTATGATAAACAAGAAAAGGTGTGAGGTAAATATGTATAATGATGTGTTCTTGAATTTTTACCTGCTCATTAGTATGCTTCCTCTTATATTATTTTGATATCTCACCCTTTTTGTTTGAAAGTTACCTCTACGCGGGTACATGCAGATGATCCAAAGTAGTTTAAGACCGAGGTTAGCTGAAGAGTATCTTAGTTTGCATAGATTAAGTCAGTGTCTGCTCTGATACATAACACTTGGGGTTTTTACAATTGTTTTACTTTGTTGGGAGTGAACTTTGTATTACTCTATTGCTTTGAGTTTAGTTTATGAATTATGTGGAATTCTAAAAGATGTTAATTACAACTCTTGTTGGAGAATTGAGAATGATTTGTTATTGATGTTTTTCCGCTGCAAATAAATATAATGAAGTTTAAGACCTTTTAATATGTGGTTTGTATTGCGTATCTTATTGAATGAGAAAGTATGATATATGAAGCATGTGGCATTCTATTTGATGTTCTATTTTAGAAATTAATTTACTCTAATTTTTATATAATTTACCGACGGGGAAATAGGGTGTTACACCATGTACACAATAACACATAAATCGACAAGACAAGAGTAACAGATAACATCTTTGAACCAACCAGTGTCAGGATGTTCCAAGTCTAATATCTTCCTGTCGTGGTTTACCAATTTTAAATACAGACACTCGTGTAAAAAAACATATCACCATCAATCACGATTTAATTAGTTTAAAACATGTGTAATGCAAAAGTAAATAAGTAATCTCTCCTTCCCAGACATGCCTAGAAACAATATCTCCATATAGATGAAGTAAGGAGGTGTCAAATGGGCCTCCTAGATAACTCTCAAATGGGGCATCAACAACTGGTTCCTCTTGGGCTTCAGGGATTTAAGTGTTGCTTTATCATCTGGGACTCGTGGCCCTGGGAAGTAGAGGCCTGATACAGGCGACTATGAGAAGTAGAACTAGATAGTTGTTAAACCTCAACGTAGCGAACCATCAAAAGAGTTATCATTAACTCGTGGCCTCGTGGTCCTGGTCGCGGATCTCTCATGTTGTACATACGCAGTTGGGACATACGGTCGGGCCAAATTATGCCAGGGTTGTTTTCAACCATTGCACCTGTGTTAAAACTAGATAGTCACATGAAAAATTCAACCAATATTCTACCATGTACAAATTTGAAGATACATCTTCGAAAATAGTTCAGACATAATTTGAAGATGCATCTCTGGATAAAGTCGTGATTTTCAGCCATGACAAGAACACTATTGCTACCCTAAACTCCAAACAAATGGAAACTCATTCCCATTCAGGCTACCTATTTCGATTATACCACTACCTAATGTATATTAAACAAATTATGTTTCCTAAAACATCATTTGAAACACAAAAAAGGAATTAAATTTTGAAAAACTTACCAAATCAAAGTTGTCGATGAGAAGCTTGAATGAAGTGAGTAACTTTTGCAGTTACATATCCCTAGGGTATATTGTTGCATGTCCCTAACAAAGTTAGGGGGAACACCTTAACATAGTCATTTTGTTGCTTGTCTTATCGCTTTTGTTAACTTTTGGTTATTGAGTCCCCTCATAAATTGCACACATTGAATCAAGTTTAAAATCAATTCGTAAATCTTTTTAGCATGCATAAATCATTAGTTATATTTGAACTTGATCATAAGGTTTTTAGTCTTTTACATGAGTTGGTGGAATAAGGACATGACATGTTTTTGGTTCAAAGTAAGTGAAATGTAAAATCTCAAAGTACTTTTGAAAACATGAAAAATTGGGATTTTACACGTTTGATTTGAATCATGAGAATCAAACACATTTTGTAATTTAAATCAAATTGGATAAAAACATACCAGGAACTTTTTAATTATTTGATTCGAATCAATTTTTAAACATGATTCGAATCAGTCTTCCTGTAACCTTTTGCTCAGTTTGTTTTGAATCAAACTTGCAACATGATTCAAATCACACACTTTTTCTACATTTTCCAATTGGCTTTGTTTTATTTTATTCGAATAAATTTTTGAAAATGATTTTAATCACGGGGTTCATATTCGAATCACACATTGTGCTTGATTTAAATCAACTAAAAAATGGGTTAAAAATCTGATTTTCATTTATTCTACTTCACTTGGTGACTTGACTCAAAACTGGACTTTCTTTGATTCGAATTTGAATACCCCTTTTCAATCTTTTTATGATTAACCTCAATCACATAGTAAACCTTTTTTAACACTTTTTCATGCAGGAATTTCATAATAGTTTGTGTGAATCTCATGAAATTTTGTGATTATGTGAAAAATTATCTTCCTCTTTTAAAACCCTTGCATTAGAATTTCTTTCATCTTTAACCTTAGTTTCAATTTGATATCTTGATAAAGATATATTTGTAATTTATTGAGGGAGACGCTGTCTTAAAATTAATCGTTCTTGAATATTGGATAAAATATTTTCAAGTTCTTGTAAGATTAAGGTTGTTGTCATTGGTGCTGACAAATTCCAATGAAAAGAAGAAGGTCTTCTCTTCAGAATTGCCTTAGTAATGACTATGTGGAAGGCTACAAATACGAATGCTTTTTTTACATCTTTAGACAATTCAGTGCTCGAGGAACCAGTAGGATTAAGGGGTTGATTGCTACACACGAAGGCTTGGAGAAGATTGGTGATATTGAAAGATTCAAAGCATTGATCGAGTAAATATTGCACAAAAGAGTTTGGCATTAAGGCATATACAAGTCAAGATCCAAGTTGAAGATTTTATTTGTTATTTTTCCTCAGAATTATTGTAAATTTTGGTGATTGTATATACTCTTGAGATATTTTCAAATTAAAAGGAAACTATTGGAATAAGTGGACGTAGACTCACACGAGAACGACATAGTCGAACAACTATAAATACCAGTGTCATCTCTCTATTCATTACTATTGAATTTAAATTTTGTAAAACATGCTTGCTTAGGTTTAAATTCGGTCATAACAATTTATTTGATAAGCTTAATTTTTGTTGGAATTGGAGACTTAACAAAAGCTTTAGTGGTGACTAAAATCTGAGAAACATCCTATTTTTAGAATTTGTTTTATTGATTAATTGCTTAACCACTCCTCGTGACTTATCTAATTAATTCAATTGCATACTCTGTGTTTCTTCATCTAGACATTTCGATATTTGTAAATTGATTTGAGTTGTCACGCAGATAATTGTCAATTGAGTATAATTTCACATTTTTGCTCTATAAACTTCCGCGCACAAACTCTGAAAAACCTCTGGTTATTCTCATTTAAATAATCAGTTGATTTTGTTTTTAAAAGTCTATTCACTCCCCTCTAGACTGCTTTCTAACACCATATTCTCACCCAACAACTTTGTAGCATATGAAGTAGAATGATGTCATAAGCTTGATTAAATAAGAAGCTTAAATGGTTAAGAAAGAGCGCCAATTGGATAATTTTTTAGGTTGAGTGGCTTTTCAAAAATTGAAGAAGGAAGAGGGAAGGGTCTGGAGTGAGCATATGAAGTAATAGCATCTGAAGATGAATATTTGTATCATACACTAAATTTTGAATTAATGGTGTTTACAAAGATGTATCTCTAGATTCATCTTTATGGTATATGGAGATGCGTATATGATCTACATTTTTAACAAAATAAGGGTTTTTCATCCATTAGAATTGAGGAGTGTGTAAAAAAGGTGCGTTCGTATATGTATCTCCAAATTTTAGGGGTGATTTTGACTTTTACGGTGGTGGGAGCGTGATAACCCACATTTTGTGAGTTATTACAAGTCCCAATTCTCAGTTATAGATTCTTGTATAATCTTTTTAGTAGTTAAATTTATTGCATTTTGTTGTTTTTAGAGTAGTTTACAAAGAGCATAATAGGTGCTCTCTTTTGTAGTTTTATGTGTCTATTATTTTTTTGCAAGGTTAGTTATAATGAGCTCACGTATGACATTCGAGGACAGAAACTGGGAGTCAAAAGAAAGCAGAAGGATGGAATTAGCTAAGAGGATAAGAGAAATAACAAATGAACTCCTAGGGCATACATGGCTGAAATCTGCATTGGAAGGGGAGTTAATTTGAATGGATAAGAACAAAGGGCGCTAGAAGACAAAAGGTCCAACAATTACATTTCCTCTGCGAGGTTGGGATCTTATTAGCGTTGTTTGATGTTGTGGGCATCGTGTTCTAACGTTTAGTTATGGTAGTGTAATTCGTATGTGGCGACACACATCTCTACTAGGGCATCAGCATCACCGCTACAACAGGTGCCTTCTAGCGCAAGGGATGAAGCTCTCCTTTTAACCATTATTGGAGAAGATTTAGGAGACATGCTCATGTGAGGCGATAGGCTCTGCTAATGTCCGATGATGCTTGATAGCAAGCGTGTGATCATGAACAGTCGTATATTGAGCTTATAAAGTGTGTTGCACTCTTTATGGTGTAGAGAGTATGGATTACTTGGGTTCTGTCTTTCTCCTTGAGATGAGATGTATTTATATGAGTCTTCATGACCTAGGGTTTGAGTCCCCCTTAGTGGAATTAATCGCTCCCTTCTTATTATAGGAGGTTATTGACCCCCTATCTTTTAGAAGTTAGTGGAGACTCCCTCTTTCTTGACTCACATCTCAAGAATACTCCTTAGAGGGTCTTTGAGTCATCACTCGGGCGACATGACTTATGGGCGAGGGTGCCCTAGTTTAGGGCATCTGCAAATATAACACTACATAAAGAATCCACGAGCCATTAGAAGTTGTCGAGGCTGAAATAACCCCCTATAAGGGAGAAGCCGTGCCCCAAGAAAGTCATTGTAGTCTTAGCCCGAGGTAGGGAAAAGAAATGCAAAAACAACAACGAAGAAGAAGAAAACAAAGGGAGAAGTGCCAACATATTACCTCTATTACACGTGACATTCAAAGGCCGAACATTCCTGTAAGGGCATAATCAAGAGACATATTGTTGAATTCATGGTCATAAGTCAAGATGAAAGAGAAACTTCTGATGTAAAGCCTAAAGGTCTATCTTGGGGTTCTTGAACAGTGAAAAATTTAGAGGAATCCCAAATGAAATAATCCCCTAGTGATAACTGTCATAATGTCTAGTTGTGATATGTCCTGAGTCTTGATCGACGATGATAGTTTCTGCTATATCATGAACGTCAAGCTTTTTGAAAAACTTAGGATAAAGAAAGAAAAGTTATGGTCAAGGGGTCTGACTTACAAGCCTTCAACGGTATAGTGACTCACCTCTAAAAGTTCATTGAGCTAACAGTTACCTCGGGAGGGGGAGAAACCCAAGGAATGTCAACCTTAAATTCTTGGAAGTCCCCTCTTGAAGCGTTTACAAGTGAATTCTAAAGATATATTTCATTATGACATTGGACACAAGCGCCTCTCGATACACCTCATGTTGAAGTATCACAACGCGCATGATGAGCCGAAGAAGATTTGCATCGACCTAGTTGAAGCACAAAGGATGCATAAGACCTTGCAACCCGGCGTAAGCGACAAAGGGAAGGAAAATTCCAATAATATCATTGTGTACTCCCTCATCACACAGTTAGGGAAGATGGCTATCATACCCCCCAAGAAAGGGATCGAGGATCCCAACCGGTATGCATAGAGTAACATTCATTTGACGATTGTAAGGGACAATTCTATATGAAGATTGAAGTTGATCGTAACTACTCACCCCGCCTAATAGAAAAATGATAAGCAGTGGATAACCTACTTAATTTTATTTTTTTAAATGCAATTTGTCAATATTTTATAATAACATCTTTTACAATAAAATGAGACTACTTTCACTAAAATATTTTTCTTGTGAACACCAAAAGCACTCACCTATGTGGGATGTTGTCTTGATTACCCGTACAACCAAAGCAATAAAGAAGAGGTGGACAATGGTTCGGGTTGGTTCAGATCGGACCCAAACCAGTGATCGGAACCAACCCATCGAGTGAATTATACATGCCCAAATTCTAACCGATTAGACATTAGTTTTTTTGGGTTCAGATTAACTCGGGTTTAGGTAATATTCGATTAAATTCGGATTATAATGATAATTGAGCCATTAAGAAAACAAAACCAAATATAAAATCCATCAGATTTTCTTTGGTAATTTTTAAAAAATTCTTTTTAGCAGTTCAATTATTGGGCTGGTGGAAATTTTTAATCCAAAAAAAATCCAACTAAATTTTTTATTTTAAATTATAAAAAAATTAACTGATATTTTTAACATTAATAAAATAATTAATTAGATAAATTAAATACCTACAAAATTGGGAGATATGACTATATGAGTTTCTAACCGTAAATAAAATTAATCTAAAATGTATCCTTCCAAGCATTCCATAAATTCCAAATTTTCAAGTCAAATAAAATGTAGTAACATTAAACAAATGGGTTACCATTACATAACCAACATAATAATACATCCCCATAAAACCAAATTTATAAATGCAGTATTATAACACTGACAAAATTACAACCAAGTTTTATCCAAGAATATGGAGGAATTATTGTTAGTCCCAATTCAGTTATCCATTTCCACAAAGAAAATCCACAACCCCTGTAGCAAAAATTTGTAACAAAAAGTTAGTCATAAACTTGATTGATTATGCTATCTAGTATTTGCAAACATTCAAGTCATAGAAGGAAAAGGAACGTAAATGTATTAACCAAATTGACATATACCTATCCTTGTATCTAACATAAACAAGAACAATAACAACGAAGCAAACATTTCTTGACCTTCAAATGAACTTTCAGAAAAATCTTATACTATTGACTCACGATGAATCACTATAGAATCCATACATAAATCTGATATATCAATCAATGTGTCACTAAAAGAGTTATAAATTGTTAAGCATCTAACACTATTATAGAAAACATTTATTGTCCAATAATGTTACAACGACCTTACTTTAACCGTGGTGGAAACACGATTTTGGGCGTTTTTTTTGTGTTTACTAACAGGTACTTCACTAAGGCCTATGTTAAAGTTCGTAGTGATATATACCAGGAGTTACATGGTTCGAATCTCAATTCCTTCATTTTTACAGCTCCTTGTATATGATTACGCTTATTCTTTTCAACAGTGGTGTATAGTCCAATCATCGCATCACAGTTCTTCTTGTCAACCGTGATGAAAAGTGATATTTTTTTAATATATAACTGAAAATATCTATCACCCGATATATAATAGTCATTACTCTCTAAATAAAACTCTAACATATTTTACTCTTCTCTCTCTAAAAATAAGTTCTCATTTTTTCATTTGATGAATGTTCTCATTTTTTTCCAGATTCATCTTCACCACCTTAACAAGTGCATACTTTGACTATGATGCATATGGTTTGCGTGGCTACAAAAAAATACAAGAAGTATGAAGCTTTTGTATAACCTCCATCCACATTGTATTTCTTTTTCATAGTTTCATAAACTAGATGAACTTCGTAATTTGTTTTAGCTCCACGATTAATTTCAATAAAAGGCGCGTTCTTGAAACATTTTATTATATCTTGCGTTGTTGTATATTGTGTTAAGATAAGTCAACGATATTTTAGCTAAATTAAGTAGAAAAATATTTGTGCTGCAAATAATTTATTTCATTCCCTTAATAGAAGAGGAATTATAGGGACTCTTTTATGTATATATATTACCTTGATCAATGAAATAAAATCATCAGAATTATTACTTTGAAATGTTCTATATGGTATCTAGAGTCAACACCGTCTCTCTTTCAATATAGGGTTTTTTTATTTCCTAGTAATTTCTGATGGCTTCTGATAAAAATAAATCGGAGAATTCTGGAACTTCCGCTGCTGTCCAATTCAACGATGCACTCACCCCAGAACAGCTTGACGGCACTAACTACGTTAAATGGTCGTTGAATGCACAGAACAAAATCAGAGGCAGAAAACGATGGGGTTACGTTACTGGAACAAAGACTGCACCAACAAAAGATAAACCCGATAAATATGAAGCATGGGAAGATGAAAATTGTTTGGTCAAGTATTGGCTTCTTGACTCCATGACCAAAGAAATCAGATCTATGTTCATTCGCTTAGCTACGACGAAGGAAATTTGGGAAACTGCGAAACAAACGTACTCCGTCGACCAAGATGCATCAAGAGCTTATCAATTGCATCGTGAGGTAATCTCTACTCAACAAAATGGTGGATCTGTTATTACATACTTTGGAAAATTGCAGAGGCTATAGCAAGAGTACGATAGTATTAATAATTGTACCATGGAATGCACTAAAGATGTTGAGAAATACAATAAGATGGTTAATTCTAAACGAGTTTATGTTTTATTGGCTGGTTTGGATTCACATTTGGATGGAGTTCGTGGTCGTGTTCTGGGTACCACTCTGCTTCCTAATGTTCAATCAGTCTATGCAATTGTATGTGCAGAGGCGAATCGCCAAGAAGCTATGCTAAGCGGTGAGTCTTCGAATGGTTCCGCCTTAGCTGTCAAGAAGTATCCGAAGAAAGAAATCCGCAAGTGTAATCACTGTAATGGAGATAATCATGTCATGGAGACATGTTTTAAGCTTCATGGCTACCCGGAGTGGCATCCAAAGGGAAAAACTACTTCGAATAATAAGACAGAAAACAGCAAGGCTCATCTTTCTACTGCTGTCGGCTTCGTAACCAAGTCAGGTATGTCTAACTCTGCTCATAATCCTTCTGTTATTATTAGAAATAACGATTGGATAATCGATACAGGTGCTACTGATCATATGACTTGTGATCAACACATGTTTACTAATTTCTCTCCTAATTGTCATAAAACTGTTATTATTACTGCCAATGGAGTGGAATCTCCCATTGAAGGTGTTGGTACAATGACTCTATCACCCTCCCTATCAATACCTAATGTCTTATTTGTTTCTACCTTGAATTGCAATCTTATCTCTGTCAGTAAATTAACAAAACCACATTCATGTGTCGCTGTGTTTTATCCAACCCACTGTGTTTTTCAGGATATACATACCAAGGAGAAGATTGGCAGTGGTAGATATAATGAAGGGTTGTATTATCTTGAAAAAGTTTCACAAATCCATAAAGGAGCATTGGTTCATCTTGCAAGTGATCACATACAAGATCAAAATAAAAAAAAATATTTGGCTATGGCATAGACGATTGGGGCATCCCTCTTTTAGTTATCTAAAAAAATTGTTTCCATCGTTATTTCATAAATGCAATATTTCAGATTTTCTTTGTGAAACTTGTGTTATGGCAAAAAGTCATCGTGCTATTTTTCCCTTGAGTAATAAGAAAACAGACTTTCCTTTCTCTTTAGTACACACTGATGTTTGGGGTCCTGCTCCACAATCTACACATAATAGAAAAAAATGATTTATTAGTTTTGTTGATGATTGTACACGGGTAACCTGATTATATTTGCTACAACATAAAAGTGATTTGTTGGAGAAACACATGGCTGGTTGAGTTTCTACAGTTTGTTGGAGAAACACATGGCTGGTTGAGTTTCTACAGTTTGGTTGCCTTCACTATTTGATGCACAAGTTTCTTCTTGTAAAGCCGCCTTAATTTTAAGTATCTTATAAAGATGCAGTTATTCCTGCTGAGATGTATGCATCAACAACTTTGGAAATGGAAGAAGCAAGTTGGATTAAGTAGTAGATACACATTTATTTGTAAACTTAATTTTACTTTTTCTTCTTTGACTTTATTTGTAAACTTTATTAGCAATGGAAGTAGGAGATATGGCGTTATTGAATGTGACCTATGATACAAAAGGGCCTTGAAAAGTATGTAACTGACCTACCTATTATCCTCCAAGAATTGTTTATACATAAATTGATGTTCACATTTCTTTAGATAAATTGATGAAATATGCTGAAACCTTTCAGGAAGTAAAAAAATGTTAAGATTACTTTTAGGTACTTAGGAGTTATCATGGAGGAATAACATTGACAGATTGTTGTTTATCACTGCAATAACTGAATGAGATCTTATCACAGCAATTTGGTTTTAGTGTTAAGCCCAACCCAGATCTGAAGTTAATAATAATAAAAGAATATTAACAATATATTTGGACATGTCCGCATTCTGCCGGGTCAAATATTTACCATCCAACTCGACCATTCACACCAATTAATACTCATTTAACTGGCCCGTGAAAACCCGTAACCCGAAGTAAACCGACCCGTAAACCACCACATTCTTCTGTTCGGTCGGGTTGTGTCGGATGGTCTCCGATTATCCACCCCTACATTAAAGTATACAATGCAAACACACACAAGTAAAGCAACACACCGTAGGAAAGAGTCTATCTTCCAATAAACCTCAAACATTATTGCTTTCATCGATTCAATTTGTTTTGAATCTTTTAGTGAAATACAAAAGCTTTCTCCTAGTGACATGACTTGAAAATATTTGTCCCAAATTTTATTACATTGTTGATAAAATTGAAACTTTCTCATAATCTTTTATTATTTTTTTTCAATAATGAAACATTGATTAAACCTCAAATTTCAAATTTTACAAGTACTCCAATTTAGAGCCACTAAAAAGACACACCCTTACTTCATTATGCAGCTAAGAGCCAATTTAGAGCCACTAAAAAGACACGCCCTTACTTCATTATGCAGCTAAGAGCCAATTTAGAGCCACTAAAAAGACACACCCTTACTTCATTATGCAGCTAAGAGGCATATTGTTCCAAAAATAAAAATTAAACAAAATAGAGGAGTTATTAACAATACTAAACCACCTCCAAGAATTAAAAATGATAGTGGTTATACAATCATTAAATATAAACGATTTACCGTTGAAGATAATCGCATTCCTCGTCAACTAAAGGTTCCACACAACCGCTAACCATCGTCAACTAAAGATTCCACACAACCGCTAACCAAATCACTCTTAGTGTTACCCTCTCATCTATGTTTTTGATTTTGTGACTATTAGAAAAAAAAGTCTTAACTCTTCCCCGTTATTTCCCTCAAACAGTCGATCCAAATTCTTCTAGTGACATTGCACTTCTCAAACAAATGACTAGAAGAATCATCTTCTATCGCACAAAAACTCAACTATAAGATCTATAGTAGAAAGTTTATTCAACAACATTCTCCACCCAAAAGCCTTGAGCAATTTCCATAAAAAACTCAAAGCTTCCTTTAACCTATAGTTTAACAAAGTACTGGCCTCACGAATCCTAAACTGTTCCACACAGTTTTTAACAAAAAAAATTATCCGCGATTCTGTCCCAACAGAATTTGTCCGCCCCTCCTTGCTAAGAGGCTGCCTAGTTCAGACAATAGGCCGCCTGCTTCTGCAGCAGTGTTTTCCGCCACCATTTCTAAGTTCCAATTCCATTCTTCGTCCACTGTCATAAACGGTTGCACCGCTGTTTCATAAAGCTCCGAGTAGGCCTCCGATAGGGGTTGATTTCCAAGCCATCTGTTGAACAAAAAAATGTGAACTCGCCGTTTTTAAACCTGCAAGAAAATAGATCTGGATCCAACACGATCTTTGATTAAAATAAGGTCCCGCTACCAAATAGAGTCGTTATTCGTTAATACCCTCCTATCATTAACAAACATCTTCACCCTCAAATTTGTGTACCTATAATTCAACAAACTTCTCCAAATAGTGTCCTCCTCGCTTAAAATTTGCCACTTCCATTTCATTAAAAGGGCAATATTGAAACACTCTACACCCCTAATACCAAACCCTCGTTTATCCTTATCTTTGCAAACCTCCCTTCAACTAATCCAATGAACTCCTCTTTTACCTTCTACTCCCCTCCAAACAAACCTACTTTGTATACTCCGAATCTCTTGTATCACTTTCTTTGGAGCTCTAAAAAAGGATAACGAGTAAAGCTAGATAGAATTCAGAATCGAATTTATAAACACCACTCTTCCACCGATAGAAAGAAACTTGTCGGTCCATTTCGAGACTCTATTCCTCACGTTTATAATGACATAGATAACATCATATCACTAATATTAACTCCAAAGATATTACTTTTATACTAATTTATTCAATTTTAAACTTATCTATTTTTTTATTAAAAACACCAATACATCATAAATACCAAAATGACTCATTGTTATTAATTATAGTTTTGAAATCACAATTACAAATGTAAAATAAATAATTAAAAGGTTTGGTTATATATATTTTGATATAATATATAATTATTTATTATAATATAAATATAAAGGTTAAATATATTTGAAATTTTTATAATTAATAATTATTTAATTTTAATTTCTATAATTTTTTATAAATAATTATTATTTCAAAGTTAATAATAATCATTTTAAAATTTTCTGTCCATAGTTTTGGTCTATTCCGTCCATCTCCGTGCTGACGTGGAGGGACAAATAACAACAAATTTTATAAATTTGACTTGATACGTTGAAATTTCGTTTGATTAAATGATTTTATAAAATGAAAATTTATTTTTATCAAATTATATATTTTTGCTTTTCCATTTAAATCACACTTAAACTTAATTCCTCTTTCTTCTTGTTTATGCTACTACTTAATTCCTCTTTCCTCTTCTTTCTAAGTTCTCACTATACTTATAAAATCCATCGGTAACTTCAACCACCTCATCAAATCCAAAGAATTAAACACATTAGTCATAAAATTCACATTCATTCCCTTCTTCTTATAATCATCCCCCTTTTGCACTTTCTCTCCAAAATACAAATCCCTTCTTCTGTTTTTCTTCTTCAACACAATATCTGTGTATAATCAAAATCAACAAAATTCCTAAAACTCCCAATCTAATAGCCAACCCTCTAACAATTTCACTCCAATCATCACAGTTATCAAAAAATTTGTTCAGCGAAGGAAAAGGAACAACATTAATACTAGGTTATTTCATAACATGTAATTTAGTAAAAGGAGCAAATATTGTATCAAAATCATATAATTTCTCACCATTAACACCAATAATAGACTTTTTAGTAGCTCCCAACATTGAAAAAATGGATGAAACATTATCAAAAGGCTGAACAACATAAGAAATCATGTAGTTAATTTTTTGAGACAAGGAAATAACTTTCTTTTGGTTTAATGGTTTAAATGGGTGGTAAGTGAAGAGGCGTTGGTTGGTTTTTTGAGATCATTAAGCAAGTGAATGAGAAAAAGAAGATTTTCGGTGTGACTTTTTCGCAGATAGCCGAAAGAAGAAGAAAAAAGAAAAGTATAAAATCATTTAATCAAACGAAATTCCGTCTTTAACTTTACATGTTATAATTTTATGAAATGAACATTAATGATTATGATTGTGCATATGAATTGAATATTTTTAAAAATCATATATTTTTCCTATAATTTTTTTTTGTTAATAATTACACAGAAAAATGTGAGCTCCGAAGTATAATAATCTAATTTTAAAGTAATTATTTATTTATTTTTATGAATAAGATAATGTTATAAAAATTGGGCCGTGATAGCAAATTGGGCTCTAATAACGGGCCAGGATCAAATTAGGTTTTAAGCTACGATATATAAACAGAATTAGGGTTTTTGGCTATGATAGAGAGAAGAAGAAGTAGTAGATTCAGAACCAGAGAGGCGTAAGGGGGAAGATGGTGAAGTTTCTCAAAACTAACAAGGCGGTGATTCTCTTGCAAGGGCGCTATGCCGGCAAAAAAGCCGTTATAGTGAAAACCTTCGACGACGGCACCCGCGAGAAGCCTTACGGTCACTGTCTCGTTGCTGGAATCAAGAAGTATCCTAGTAAAGTGATAAAAAAGGACTCGGCGAAGAAGACGGCGAAGAAATCTAGGGTTAAGGCGTTTGTGAAGTTGGTGAATTATCAACATCTGATGCCTACTCGTTATACTCTGGATGTGGATCTGAAGGATGCCGTTGTTCCTGATGTTCTTCAATCGAAGGATAAGAAGGTGACGGCGTTGAAGGAGACTAAGAAGCGGTTTGAAGAGAGGTTCAAAACCGGGAAGAACAGGTGGTTTTTCACCAAGCTTAGGTTTTGAATATTTGGTTATGAACCTGTGGTGTGGTTTATTTTTTATTATTATGTAAGAGATTTTGTGTTTTTGGTGTGGTTTATTTTTTATTATTATGTAAGAGATTTTGTGTTTTTCTCTGCTAATCTAGAATGAAGGGACTAATAATATGAATCTTTGATTTATCTCTTATATCAACAATTGTTTACATTTTGAAAATTTGGTTAATTATTTGTTTGGAATCTTATAGGTGTTTCAATTTCAAATATAGAAATCTTCCAAACATAAAAATGAACTCTTGTACAATTTCAGTTTGTATAGAATATGTAGTTGTGATTTTTCGTTTGAAATTTGACTATAATTACCGTAGTTGATTTGAAGTTGTAGTTGTAGATAGGAAATCATGAGAAAATTGTAAATCTAATGTTACTACTGTTAAATGGTTAGTAGTGCTCTTATTATTTTTATACATAGATGTCAAAAAAAAGCAAGAAACCCATCAAACAAATTCCTAAGGAAATGTTTGGCTACAATATATTCAACTACTAATATATGTCGGGAGTTAAGAATATGTTTGGCTACAATATGAAATTAAGTTGGCTAAAATGAAATTATCAAAATACTTTTAAAATTACTCAGTATCCCTGTTGAACTTGCTTACAATTGTACTCGGTTCGGTGGATTTAGTACTCCACTAGAGCATACACTTACAATTATTCTCATAAGGTATCGCAGTTTTATTATTAAATTATTTTTATTACTATTATTTTTATTTTCTGAAATTGTAATTTTTAAAGAATAAAATAGATTAATTTAATAATTAAATTAAATATTTAATCATTTTAATAATAATTCTAATTAGTTAATCTTTTTTATTTAATATGTATTTAAAAATATATATATTAATTTTTTTCTATACTTGGATATGAAATCAAGTTTTTTCGGCGCCAATATCTAGTTAAATCGATTTTCTCCATAAGATTTGGACTGGTCTGACAGTTGGGATATTTTTGTCACATCCTTGTCCTTTTCAAATTTATAAGTTTTAGTTTTGTAAGTTTTACTTAATGGTGTACTTTGTAACTCTTAGTTAGTTGTAAGGCAGTTAGATTTGGTTAGTAGAAGTAACTAATTCAACATATCATATATAATCAATGTAATAACATTGTAGTTCTTTCAAATTTTTGAAACGATACTTACTATCTAGCCACTAAAATATAAGGCTAGCAAACTCCCTTTCAAATGATTTTCAAAGCAAAAATGATAGTTTTGTCTCTTAATAAACCAATGAAATTCATACAACTTCAATCAAACTCAATACTCCCACCTATCGTCACCTTTCCAATTTCTATACACTTCTCTTCTCACTCTCTCAACTCTTAGATCTTTTCTCTTTCATCATTCTCTCTCTTCTCCTCTCTTCCTTTTCCCTTAAACCTTATCAATGTCGCCCCCGCAACAACAACTTCTCTCTCTCTCTCAATAACTCTCGCGTTCGGTGGAAAGCTTAAACCCCTCAAAACACTCTCTCCGCTTCCATAGCTTCTTCTCTATGTTCTTTCTCCCTTTCTTCTTTTCCCTTGAGATATACAAATTTCTCACAAAATCACAACGCCGTCAAATTGCACGTTGGAGCTTCTCAATGGCTTGGATCATCAAATTGCACGTTGGAGCTTCTTAATGGCTTGGATCTAGGTTCCTCTGTGATTTCATTTTCCACCAATTGTTTGGTGGCAATTTCATTTTCCTCAACGGATTCACCGAAGAGATGAGTCGCGTCAAAGTGGGATCGATTGCTCTGCTCAAGGATTTGTTCACTAAAAATGGTAAACTTGTCTCCTCTTCTTTATATATATGATTAGTGGAAATCTGCAACTAATACAAATTTTAAGTTTTATTAATTAAATTTTTTTCAACTGTCATGTTTTGATAAATTTTTGTTTAAATATTGAGTGGTCTTTAATGGATTTTTTGTTTGATTTTTCTTTTAGGAGATTGGAGAAGATAGTTTTCTGGTATAGCTATTTTAGTTTTGATATACTGCAACAAAGAAAGCCCTGAGCAGTAATACTAAAGGTTGGTTTAGGTAGAAATTTTGTTTATCCCATATTCTTATCCAGAAGCTGAGTTAACATCCTTTATAATAATTATGCATAAACACTCTTATACATCAGTACCATGTTAATATCGAGGTTTTTCTTGTCCTGATTTCTTAAACTTATTTGGCCAACATTGAACTCCATCTGAATTCTAATTACACTGTCTTATCTTTTTTGGAATTTCAGAAATTGCAAGAAGACAATAGATTGATGATAGTTTGCTGGAATGATGCATATGATATCATAAATGTAAGATCAACAAAATATCGCAAACACAATCTTTGGAGATGAATGTGTAAACATATCCCTATTCTTTACATCCTGTTATATGCAGGTGATAGCCATGGACTTGCAGAATGAACTAAGAGGTGGACGCCAAAATTTGCCTGATTGGTACAAGTACATAAGCCAAGGAGCAAAACCAATTCACAAACACAACGTCACAACCCAAATTTATTAATCGTTATTTCAGGGTTAAACTTTGACAATAACCTTTCATTCTTGAAGAAGAGGACCCTTGATCTAAACTTCACTAACAAATTGGTATACGAGGCACACATTTATTCCTTTTCAGGAAACCAGAATAGTTGGAATTTTCTACCAGTGAATTGGGTATGTTCCTCTGTCATTGAAATTTTAAAAGACCAAGCAGATTTTTTCATTAGTGGTGACAATCCAGTACCTTTATTCATAAGTGAATTTGGATATGACATGACTGGTGTCAATTCCATGGATAACTAATTCTTGCCATGCTTTGTCTTTTATGCTTCTTCTGTTGACTTGGATTGGAGCTTGTGGGCTTTTGGTGGAAGCTACTATTATAGAGATGGCATCGTTGGTGCTGGTGAGCCATATATGCTGTTATGGACTACGATTGGAAAATTTTCAGAGACCCAAAATTCCCTGAGAAATTTCAGCTTATCCAAAAGAAGGTTCAAGGTACATATGATACCATATAAATAAATGCATACTTCACATTATCACATTTACATAAACATTATATGCACACAAAAAAACATTATATGCACAACTTATTACACGTATGGACACATCAAAGCTATTTTCATAAACTGTTACAAACACAGCCATAACCACAAGTGGTTATATTCGTGGTGGAAATCGTTTTTCATGTTCATCTGATTCTGAAGCTTCGTCTGGATCTCATATGGCGGTTAAAGATATTTGAATCACGGGAAATAAGACGGTGAACGATATCCAAATTCTTGCAAGATGATAACGACTTCTTTTTAATTCTGTGACTTAGTGTTCATATATTTCATAATTATAAAAGTTATTTAGCTGACTACTCTGGTTTGTTTATTGTTTCAGATTTCATTGTACATTTACTGGACAAAACCATTGCGAGCTACTCTCTACTATTGTAGTGCTTTCTTATCTTATTTGTTATCTAATGGAACTTGAACAAAAGCTTGGCAATGCAGAAATTTACTAATTGTTAATCTTCATGGGACTGATGCTTCAGCACCATTTTCCTTAGTTTAAAGTTAAATTCAACTGCTAAACATTCATCACTTCAATACATTTATGATTTAACATTGCTTCATTTGCTTTGTGAATACATATGTTCTTCCTTTGTGGTGTTATCCTTTAAATCTGTTTCTGGGTTTAATGGAGAATAATATCATCAACAAAATGTTTTATACGTCTTCAACAAGCAAACATGGAACCTCTGCTATTTCATTTATCTACTTCAATAAATTTATAATTAATAATTATTTCAAAATTAATAATAATTATTTTAAAATTTTCCGTCCATCTCCGGTGTTGATGTGGAGGGACAAATAACAACAAATTTTGTAAATTTGACTTGATACGTTGGAATTTCATTTGATTAAATGGAATTTCATTTGATTAAATGAAATTTTATTTTTATCAAGTTATATATTTTTGCTTTTCCATTTAAGTCACACTTAAACCTAATTCCTCTTTCTTCTTGTTTCTGCTACTTAATTCCTCTTTCCTGTTCTTTCTAAGTTCTCACTATGCTTATCAAACCCATCAGTAGCTTCAACCAACTCATCAAATCCAGAGAATTAAACACATTAGCCATAAAATTCACATTCATTCCCTTCTTCTTATAATCATCCCCCTTTTGCCCTTTCTCTCCAAAATACAAATCCCTTCTTCTGTTTTTCTTCTTCAACACAATCTTTGTGTATAATCAAATACCTAAAATCAAAATCAACAAAATTCCTAAAATTCTCAATCTAATAGCCAACCCTCTAATAATTCCACTCCAATCATCACCGTTATCAAAATTTTCGTTTGGCGAAGGAAAAGGAACAAGGTTGTTTCAAAACATGTAATTTATTAAAAGGAACAAATATTGTATCAAAATCATATAATGGTTTAAATGGGTGGTAAGTGAAGAGACGTTGGTTGGTTTTTTGAGATCATTAAGCAACTGAATGAGAAAAAGAAGATTTTCGGTGTGACTTTTTGCAGAACACCGAAAGAAGAAGAAAAAAGAAAAGTATAAAATCATTTAATCAAATGAAATTTCATCTTTAATTTCACATGTTATAATTTTATGAAATGAACATTAATGATTATGATTGTGCATATGAATTAAATATTTTTAAAAATCATATATTTTTCCTATAATTTTTTTGTTAATAATTACATAGAAAAATGCTAGCCCCGAAGTATAATAATCTAATTGTAAAGTAATTATTTATTTATTTTTATGAATAAGACAATGTTAGAAAAATTGGGTCGTGATAGCAAATTGGGCTCTAAATAACGGGCCTGGATCCAATTAGGTTTTAAGCTACGATATATAAACAGAATTAGTGTTTTTAGCTATGATAGAGATAAGAAGTAGTAGATTCAAAACCAGAGGCGTAAGGGGGGAAGATGGTGAAGTTTCTGAAAACTAACAAGGCGGTAATTCTCTTGCAAGGTCGCTATGCCGGCAAGAAAGCTGTTATCGTCAACACCTTCGACGACGGCACCCGCGAGAAGCCTTACGGTCACTGTTTCATTGCTGGAATCAAGAAGTACCCTAGTAAAGTGATAAAAAAGGTTCAGATTTTTCAATTGTGTTGTTGATTATGCTGGTTACAATGATGTTGTCAAAGATTGTTGGAATAGCCCGTTATCTGGTAGCCCTAGTTTCATTATGTGGCATAAACTGAAGAGATTAAGGCAAATATTGTCCAAGTTCAACAAGACCCTTATGTCTTCTAAGTTTCAGATTGTGTTAGCTAGAGATAGCCTGTCTAAAGCTCAGTCTGAGCTTGTTGTTGATCTAATGAATAAAGATAAAATCTTGCAGGTTAAAAGGTGCATTGATGATTTGCTGAAGTGGAATGATATTGATGAGTCCATCCTTAGGCAAAGAGCTAAGGTTCAATGGCTTAAGGATGAGGATGGTTGCAATGCTTTTTTTCATGTTTCTATCAAAGCTAAGCAAAAATCTAAGGCTCTTACTATGTTGCAGAAAGAGGATGGGACTTATATTACTGGCCAAAACCAAATTGAAGAGGAGATCCTTAACTTCTTTGGCTCCCTCATGGGTACAAGAGATGATAAACTGGACTGTATAGATATCAAGGTGATGAGAAATGGAGCTCAGCTCTAGAAAGATTATAGAGAGTCCCTGGTGGCCCCAATTTCTGATGCTGAAATTTATGATGCTCTTAATGGTATAAAGTATATTGCTGCTCCTGGCTTAGATGGCTACTCTGCTAAGTTTTTCAAAGCTAGTTGGAGTATTGTAAAAAATGATGTTAGAGTTGCTGTCAGAGATTTCTTTGCTAGTGGTAAGCTATACAAGGCTTTTAACTGTACGCAGGTTTCCCTTATTCCCAAATCTGACTTTGCTTCTGTTGTCAAGGACTTTAGGCCCATTTTAGTTTGCACTACTGTCTATAAAATTATTTCCAGGATTTTGACTACTAGGTTGAGTAAAGTTATTGGTAGTATTATCAACCGTAATTAGGCTGCCTTTATCCCTGGGCAGCAAATTCACCATCATATATTGTTGGCTTATGAACTCATGAAGGGGTACAGTAGGAAAGAGGGTCCTTCCAGAGTTATGGTTCAGTTGGATATGCAGAAAGCTTACGACATGGTGAGCTGGAAGGCCTTGGAGCTGATTATGCAGGAGCTTTGCATTCCTCACACGTTTATTCATTGGGTCATGTCTGCTGTTTCGAACACTTCTTACAGGTTTTCTGTTAATGGCGCAGTTTCTGATTTATTGGTTGCCAAGATAGGGATCCGGCAAGGGGACCCTATATCCCCTTTTTCTATTCTCCTTCATTATGGAATATCTCCATAGGTGCCTAGCCAATATGCAACTTAATCCAAACTTTAATCACCACTCTAAATGTGCTAATCTCCAACTGACAAATCTAATGTTTGCAGATGATGCTATGTTATTTGCTAGAGGGGATAGTCTTTCTGTTGAGCTTCTCATCAATTCTTTCTATAAATTCTCTAATTCCACAGGTATGAAATTAAATGCTAGCAAGAGTAAGATCTATTTTGGATCTGTTGATTCCAACACCAAAAGTCAGATTCTATCTTGGTCTAATTTCAAGGAAGGCAGTCTTCCTTTCAGGTACATAGGGGTTCCACTGACCTGCAAAAAGCTTAACTGCAATCACTATTTGATGTTGACTGATAAAATTCTTGCTAGGATTAGCCACTGGTCTGCTAGATTCCTCAGTTATGCTCGGTGGATTCAGCTGGTTAAGAGTATGTCCTTTGCCATTGCAAACTTCTGGCTAATGTGCTTCCCTTTAACTAAAGCAGTCCTCAAGAAAATTGACCTTATTTGTCGGTCCTTTATCTGGTCTAGTAAGGATTTCGTGAGTAGAAGAAATCTGGTTGCTTGGGCTAAAGCGTGTAAGCCTATTAAGCATGGTGGCTTAGGCGTTATTGATCTGCAGATTTGGAACAACTGTGCTATGTTTAAGTTGCTCTGGAATATTTATAATAAATCTGACAGCCTATGGGTGAAATGGGTCCATTCATACTATCTGAAGAAGCAAAACATCATGGAGGTTAAGGCTAAATCTTCTAGTTTCTGGATTATGCGCAAAATCTAGGACCAGAGGGCGCTCATTCAACCTAACCTTCTTCTTTGGAATGACATGTCTTCCAAGGGTCATTTTAGTATGCGTCAGTGCTACTTGTTCCTTTCTGATACTCAGCGGGTTCAGTGGAATAAATTGATGCTGAATAACCCAGCTATACCTATAGCATTGGTGATCTTTTGGTTGGCTTGTCATAAGAAGCTTGCAACAAAGAGCAAACTTTACAGATTGGGTATACTTTCAGATCGTAACTGTTGTTTTTGCTCAAGTGCTGAAACCGTTTCCCACCTTTTCTTTGAATGTGACAACATTAGGAAAATTTGGAGTGAGGGTCCTTGAGTGGCTTCAGGTTTACCATCAGCCCAAGGTGTGGGAGGAGGAATTGGAGTGGCTTATTAAACGTGGTAAAGGTAAAGGTTGGAAGTCTTGTCTACTTAGATTGACCATTGCTGAAACGATCTATGGGGCTTGGCATTACC
The DNA here is from genome assembly GCA_948472305.1 of Vicia faba. Lineage (NCBI taxonomy): Eukaryota > Viridiplantae > Streptophyta > Magnoliopsida > Fabales > Fabaceae > Vicia > Vicia faba. The sequence continues at coordinate 1,793,238,565 of OX451736.1, forward strand.
GTAACAGTGTGTGCTTTGGGGTCGTCTTGGATTTGAGTCTTGTTATCAAATCTATTATTGATATTATTGTATTTCGGGGTTGACATTATAATTCCTTAAAAGATAGGATTGTTAGTCTAAAAAATCATTTAGTGTCTTTTGACTTTCTTGTTGGCTAGATCCGTGCGATCGTCGTGTACCCTATTATTGATTTTTGGATTAATATAAGTTCTTTATTCTAAAAAATTATAATTACAAATGTAAAATAAATATTTAAAAGGTTTTCAACAAATCACTAGTCATATATATTTTGATATAATATATAATTATTTATTATAATATAAATATAAAGATTAAATATATTTAAAGTTCTTATAAATAATAATTATTCAATTTTAGTTTCTATAATTTTTTTTTATAAATAATAATTATTTCAAAATTAATAATAATCATTTTAAAATTTTTCGTTCATAGTTATGGTCTATTCCGTCCATCTCCGGTGCTAATGTGGAGGGACAAATAACAACAAATTTTGTAAATTTGACTTGATACATTGGAATTTCGTTTGATTAAATGACTTTATAAAATGAAATTTTATTTTTATCAAGTTATATATTTTTGCTTTTCCATTAAAATCACACTTAAACCTAATTCCTCTTTCTTCTTCTTTCTGCTACTTAATTCCTCTTTCCTCTTCTTTCTAAGTTCTCACTATACTTATCAAACCCATCAGTAGCTTCAACCAACTCATCAAATCCAAAGAATTAAACACATTAGCCATAAAATTCACATTCATTCCCTTCTTCTTATAATCATCCCCCTTTTGCCCTTTCTCTCCAAAATACAAATCCCTTCTTCTATTTTCTTCTTCAACACAATCTCTGTGTATAATCAAATAACTAAAATCAAAATCAACAAAATTCCTAAAATTCCCAATCTAATAGTCAACCCTCTAACAATTCCACTCCAATCATCACCGTTATCAAAATTTTCGTTCGGCAAAGGAAAAGGAGCAACATTAATACTAGGTTGTTTCAAAACATGTAATTTAGTAAAAGAAACACATATTGTATCAAAATCATATAATTTCTCACCATTAACATCAACAATAGACTTTTCAGTAGCTCCCAACATTGAAAAAATGGATGAAACATTATCAAAAGGTTGAACAACATAAGAAATCATGTAATTAATTTTGAGACAAGGAAATAACTGTCTTTTGGTTTAATGGGTGGTAAGTGAAGAGACGTTGGTTGGTTTTTTGAGATCATTAAGCAAGTGAATGAGAAAAAGAAGATTTTCGATGTGACTTTTTCGCAGAACGCCTAAAGAAGAAGAAAAAAGAAAAGCATAAAATCATTTAATCAAATGAAATTCCGTCTTTAACTTTACGTGTTATAATTTTATGAAATGAACATTAATGATTATGATTGTGCATATGAATGGAATATTTTTAAAAATCATATATTTCTCCTATAATTTTTTTTGTTAATAATTGCACAGAAAAATGTGAGCCCCGAAATATAATAATCTAATTTTAAAGTAATTATTTATTTATTTTTATGAATAAGATAATGTTATAAAAATTGGGCCGTGATAGCAAATAGGGCTCTAAATAACGGGCCAGGATCCAATTAGGTTTTAAGCTACGATACATAAACAGAATTAGGGTTTTTAGCTATGATAGAGAAGAAGAAGTAGTAGATTCAGAACCAGAGAGGCGTAAGGGGGAAGATGGTGAAGTTTCTCAAAACTAACAAGGCGGTGATTCTCTTGCAAGGGCGCTATGCCGGCAAAAAAGCCGTTATTGTCAGGACCTTCGACGACGGCACCCGCGAGAAGCCTTACGGTCACTGTCTCGTTGCTGGAATCAAGAAGTACCCTAGTAAAGTGATAAAAAAGGACTCGGCGAAGAAGACGGCGAAGAAATCTAGGGTTAAGGCGTTCGTGAAGTTGGTGAATTATCAACATCTGATGCCTACTCGTTATACTCTGGATGTGGATCTGAAGGATGCGGTTGTTCCTGATGTTCTTCAATCGAAGGATAAGAAGGTGACGGCGTTGAAGGAGACTAAGAAGCGGTTTGAAGAGAGGTTCAAAACCGGGAAGAACAGGTGGTTTTTCACCAAGCTTAGGTTTTGAATATTCGCTTCTGTTTAATTTCTAGTTATACATTTTGGCTTTTGTTTATGATGAATCGATTATGGACGAACCTGCGTTTTTTTTGTGTTTTTCTCTGCTAATCTAGAATGAAGGGACTAATATGCATCTTTGATTTATCTCTTATATCAACAAGGTTGTTTACATTTTGAAATTTTGGTTAATTATTTGTGTGGAATCTTATAGGTGTTTCAATTTCAAATATAGAAATTTTCCAAACTTAAAAATGAACTCTTGTACAATTTCGGTTTGAATAGAATATGTAGTTGTGATTTTTCGTTTGAAATTTGACTAAAATTACCGTAGTTGATTTGAAGTTGTAGTTGTAGATAGGAAATCATGTCTTTGCAATTTGGCGTTCCTCTTGGCTCCTAGTCATGAGAAAATTGTAAATCTAATGTTACTACTGTTAAATGGTTAGTAGTGCTCTTATTATTTTTATACATAGATGTAAAAAAAAAAGCAAGAAACCCATCAAACAAATTCCTAAGGAAATGTTTGGCTACAATATATTCAACTACCAATATATGTCAGGAGTTAAGAATATGTTTGGCTACAATATGAAATTAAGTTGGCTAAAATGAAATTATCAAATACTTTTAAAACTACTTTCAGAATCCCTGTTGAACTTGCTTACAATTGTACTCGGTGCGGTGGATTTAGTAATCCACTAGAGCATACACTTACAATTATACTGGCATAAGGTATCGCAGTTTTATTATTAAATTATTTTATTACTATTATTTTTATTTTTTGAAATTGTAATTTTTAAAGAATAAAATAGATTAATTTAATAATTAATTTAAATATTTTATCATTTTAATAATAATTCTCATTAGTAAATCTTTTTTATTTAATCTGTATTTGAAAATATATATATTAATTTTTTTCTATACTTGGGTATGAACATCCCACACCCCCCCTCCGTCTGTGTCTCGATTAAAAATCAAGTTTTTTCGGCGCCAATATCTAGTTAAATTGATTTTCTCCATTAGAATTGGGCTGGGTATGACAGTTGGGATATTTTTGTCACATCCTTGTCCTTTTCAAATTTATAAGTTTTAGTTTTGTAAGTTTTTCTTAATGGTGTACTTTGTAACTTAGTTAGTTGTAAGGGCAGTTAGATTTGGTTAGTAGAAGTATCTAATTCAACATATCATATATAATCAATGTAATAACATTGTAGTTTTTCAAATTTTTGAAGCGATGATTACTACCTAACCACTAAAATATAAGGCTAGCACACTTTCTATATTGTCCTTCCCTTTCAAATAATTTCCAAAGCAAAAATGATAGTTTTGTCTCTTAATAAACCAATGAAATTCATACAACTTCAATCAAACCCAATACTCCCACGTATCGTCACCTTTTCAATTTCTATACACTTCTCTTCTCATTCTCTCAACTCTTAGATCTTTTCTCTTTCATCATTCTTTCTCTCTTCTCCTCTCTTCCTTTTCCCTTAAACTCTATCAATGTCGCCGCTGCAACAACAACAACAACCT